>CM038671.1:161079299-162427418 GCA_021605145.1 Aegilops bicornis | reverse complement strand
CATGTTTAAATGGATATTATTCTTTTCATTGTAAAATGGCTGCCATATTTCTATTTCATGCAATGTTTAGTTTGCAACGAATTTTGTTTATGAGCAAAAACCCCTTCATGCATTTACCATCTTAATTTGGTCAAACATTTTAATTAGCAATGGGCCGTAGCAGAAGATAGCTTAAAACCCTTGATGCATGTGAGAGCTACTATATGGTGCCTTTAGCACCGTTCTTCCCCTTGACGCTTGTGTGAACGCTGACCCAGGACAGGCCCAAACAAAATCAACGAGAGAGCATTGATCGCTCAGCTGTTTTGACCTGTCAACCATTAACCATTTGACTTTTTGTAAAAAAATGAATATGAAAATTTACCATAAATATATCTGACAAAAATCATGGATTTTAAAAAACATCATAGACGCCCAAAAAGTTCACGAATATGAAAAAGTTATAAAAAATTCATGAATTTGGAAAAATCATGGACTAAATATAGTTTATCATTTTCTTAGAATATGTTCATGAATTTTGGGAAAAAGTGTAAATTTGGGGAAAAAAATTATGAATTTTAATACATTCATGCATTTGAAAAGTTTGTGGATTCAGGAAAAAAGTTCACAAGTTTTGGAAAAGGTTCACTTAACTAAAAACTATGAATTAGATAAATGTTTTTGAATTAGAAAGAGGTTTACACATTTGCAAAAGTAAAAATAATAAAAGAAGTATAAAACCGAACAAAAATCGGTCCAGAAAAGCAAACTGAAAAGGAACACGGCAGGAAGCGCTTTCAAGAAACTTATGGGAGCTTCTAGAAACCGGGGACCAGCTTCTCTCATGCGCAGATGGGCTGACCCATTAGTATGGAACGAGGGGGAGGAGGGTGTTGTGTACGAAATAGCCTTTAACGTGCGCCTTAAGTGCCGAATAGTATTTGTGTGTATGCATTTACCATCTTAATTTGATCAAACATTTTAATTAGCAATGGGCCATAGTAGAAGGATAGTTACGGGCTGAAAGCTCGCTACTTGGCAAAAGAACAAAAAAAGTGACTGAGACATATTCTATTTCAGGTAACTGGTACATAGAGAGTTAAGCTTCCGTTGGATTAAAATCTCATGGGTAAAAATGAAAGTTACCGATACATAATTATTATTTTTGCATTGTAATACCGATACACGAAAATATCAGGCACCTTAAGCATAAGTGCTCCCGTATGTGTATTGGTTTGGAAAAGAAAATATACCAAATTCTCTCACATATATACCAATATTGTCTCCAATGTTCTGCAAACATATCTTACATATACTGCTTAAAATATTCGAATGTTATCTCCGGATCAGACGCCATAATACTAATCAGATGTGACATGAAGGAATCTGCTCGGCGAGCGTCTTGTTTTGCATCTGCATGTGGTATCAAAACTGGCGTTGACACACGGGCAGCTCCCTTTATCTCGACTCAATCTCTCAACACATTGGTCATGAAAGATGTGTCTGCACACCGTCTCCTTCGACGTGGTCGTCCCGGCCTCCTGACCAAAGCATATAGGACATCCTCGACCATCGGATGGCGCCTCCGCCAGCTTCAGCACCTCGGCCACAGTGGCGGTGCATGGCGCCTCAAGCCCGGGCTGACATGGTTCCATGACACAAGAGCTCTCCACGCTACCAAATCACAACACTTCGGTGTGTTCCCGGCCGGCTGATCGCTGACTTGGGTTTTTAGCGTGACCGGCGAATTTAGTTCCTACGGCGAAAAGTGAAGTTGGCTCCTCTGGTTCGTTGGTTGTTTGGGGACGGCGTGTGGGTTGCGTATATGGAGACGACAGTTGCGCAACGCGAGTAGGAATCGGTTAGCGATGGACGAGTAGGATTCAGGGACGATCAATCAACGTATACGCAGTGGAGTCGTCTCTGTACTTGTACGAGGGTGACTTCAGTCCCCGCCCATACGGTGTCCACCATACGCGGGGTTTCCCAGGATCGTGCCATTGTTCTCTTTACTAGAGGCTGGGGCGCTCCCTGGCGCGCCTCCTGGGCGGGCATGTGCACTCTTAATTAGCTGATGGTCATGTACGTTCTATATTAGCACCTGAGTTAATTTCTTGGCGTGACATCTCTATGACATAAATTGTTGATTTTTTTTGCGGGGAATTGTTGATTTATTGTCCAGCCACACATGCAGGACAGCAGATGCCATGGCTTGTCCGTATAGCTTAATGGTGTGAAGAGCAAACAAATTTCTAAATAGGTAATACAGATTGTAGATAACCCACAAAAAAAAGATTGTAGACAGGTATGGTTCGAGAGAGCATATACTGCATAGCAGCACATATATATCTACTCCCTTGGTTCAGAATTACTCATCCAAAAATGAATATATCTGTATGTATTTTAACAGTAGATATATTCATTTTTGACAAAGTAATGCGAATCGAAGCGAGTAGTCATAGAGTTCATTACTCGTTTAACATGCACACCCATATACTCCTTCCCTTCCTAAATATTTATCTTTCTAGCCATCTCAATGGACTACAACATACCTTAATGTACGAGACATGCTATGTGTGAAAGTGTAGATTCATTCATTTCACTTTGGGACAGAATACTCAAATCTCTCAGAAAGACAATTATTTCCTAACGGGAGTGAGTACATGCTACAGCTAGCTGCACTCTCCACTACCTCTCCACTTCCTCACTTCACACTGAGAGCAACTGACTGATGTCTAGTGACGTGCTGAACCTGAAAGGCAAGATACCTAGCATGCACATGAAAGGTAAGTAATGGAGTACATAACCAAAAGTAACAATAGATTTTTGAATCAAGATATAAAACCAAAACTACTGACCACCGACACGTATAATGTTCAGATTCAGAACTGCCCATGCTTGTTGATCTCTTGCCATACTCCCACTGACCCTAATCATTTCGGGAATCAGAAATGACCATTTTGCAGAATAATTAACCAGTCGAAAGTAACTAAAAACAAATGTTGGGAAGCACGATGAAGACATAAACCCAATGGAAAAGAAAACAAAACCAATATGTTGTTGTTGCACACTTTTTAACTTCACACATAACTTTCAAGGATAGATTACTCAGCTGTGGCCTCACGCATTGATTTGAATAAAAAGTACACAAACCAATCATTGCAACCATCATTCATTGACTGAATGTACATATTCAGTACATGCATGATAAAATAGCATCAATTGATATCTTAGCTTCAATTTTTGGTAGCATCACTGAGAAGTGACAGTTTGATATTTTGTACACTCTAGAAGTTGAGGGACTAATCTAGTCCAAATTTTAGCACATTAAGCTTCATGTTCGGATCTTCTATAGTTTCTAAACCCTTACTCTCCATGGGAATCTTTTCATTGTCAGGATATAGGAATCATTGTTACTTCATGTATTACAACTCCAACAATATCTTTATGCTTAGGCGTGATGAAGAATAAAAGTAGCTTATTTTAATCTTAAAACAGTGAACTACGAGCACATCAAAGACTATTCATCAAGTAGACTCCTTTGACATATGTTAGGAAACAAAATTTATGTGAGATGTAGGTACTAATTAGAGAAGAAAATAGGCCTGCATATCCTTACCTGGGGAAAAGGGCAAGGAGTAGGCATAGCAAGTGCAGCTAAAGTTGCACCATAACAAACATGTGGTTGTATGTGTGCATTTTCTGGAAGTGAAAGCTCAGTCACGCATATCTATAGACATCATTTCATCATGAACAGTCTACTTAAAGCATATATTAAGATGCAGTTAGAAGAAAACAATCATAAGTATATCCAAACCAGAAAATCAATGGAAATCTTTAGCAAACTATATCAAGACTATGCCCAATCTCACCTTTTATATGGCATTTTATCTAGATTATTATGGAGGCACTCAATGTGTACTACAACATAATCAACTTCGCTTAACAGAGGCTTTATTTCTTGCTATCATTCAGGTTCATACAATAAAATAATTAAAGAAAAAATCATTAGTCAGGTCAATATAGCTTATGAACTGCAACTAATAGGTGTAATCCCAACAAGAATTAAGATTCTTCTGCCCACCTCCCCCATATCAACAAATAACAAAGTGAACATAGATGACCACCAAATAAACCACCACAAGATCCCTGAAAGGTTCAGCACGAGGTTACATAAAAATTGCAACACCAAATTACTTGCATAAAAAGAAACATATGAAAGAAACATACCTTGACTTCACAGAGGCTGCAGGAAAACATCCCTCTTCAACTGTCTTGTTGCTCACGGAGCTCTCACCATTGGCAGCATGAGAAAACAAAAGAAAGAAGGCACAATATAAGAAGAAATGCAGAGAACATCAAGAGGGCGTAGCACGACAATAGCATCAAGGAGAGAGGAGTACCGGTGGTGGCAGGAAGGAGCCGATTCAATATGCCGAGCTGGATCAGGATGCCTCTTGGATCCTCATGCATCGCTCCTCGAATCGAACTTTTTCTTTGCTTGTTCTCAAATAAGGGTAGTTCAGTTCAGCTCATCCTCCTCTCATATTCTCCTCCCTTCGGCCCCTCCCCTCTCTCTCTCTCTCTCTCAAGTAGCATTATAGATTAGGTAGGACTTGAAATAGCAACAAACAAACAAACAAACAGATTTCATTTAGAACAATAGTTCACTTACATCGTGCAATTTATTATGGGAAACATGCGCGATGACAGCTTTACGTATCACTTCAGCTGGCTCTTTTGCCACCGGTCCTTGAGTTTTCTTTTCCTTCAGATGGCCAATATACCTATTGGGGAAATGGCAAAATGCACATGACAGAAAAAAACTTAATAATGATATCAAATAAGGTAAAACGATTTGCTAGAATTACTAACCATATATGTCAAGATAAATTTTTCAGTCATTTTTCTTCCGTGTAATACAAATATATTTTGCCGCCACTAACTACGATGCTACTTTCAAATAGAAATAATCAATACCAGCCAAGCTTTCACCGACGGTCAAAGAATGTTTGCCAAGACTCAAATCATGTTGTACTTGGCCACATAGTTCGTGGATGGAGATCGCAACCTCAAACTTCTGTGGATAGGGGTTTACACCCGCTTTCTAAAGAGAACACTGAGCTAAGAGAATAAGCATCTGAAAAATGTAACAAACAGGCATATACATGATATCCATCAGACCATCAATTCAAGTGAGAGGATAGCAGTTTCTATGAGGTAATACTGTGTGCCAAATATTAAATCAATCCAGGTGGCGGTGATATGTGCTAGAAGACAAGGTTCATTCAGGTTCAGTGGAGACAGAAAAAATACCTCGGCAATTTGGACCTGCCATGAGGAGGCGAAGTGGGTTGGAGCGGGGCGGCCTCTTCCTTCTGGACGAAGGAAAACGACCAGTGGTTAGGGCAGCGAGGAAGCCAACCCTCCAAATCCAACTGGACAACGCCGTTGTTTTTCCTGCCCTTCACGGTTCGCCACGTGGATGACCCTAGAGTGCGCCTTTGTGCCACTGTTAATGGGTTTAATTAATAACCCTGCAAGTGGTTTTGCACAAAAAAAAAGGAACGTGAAATTCTCAGGTCATGCGTTTTTGAAGCCCGAGGTGCACTGAGCATTTCGGCCAATAGCCTCGCGCACGGTAGGAACTCGCCTCGCTGGGCAAACCAAGGTGTACCACCCGGATGCACCAGCTTCACGATCGGCGGATGCTCCACCGCGGCCCGTGACAGTCAGTTGACTCAGTTCCTCATGTGCGTTTACAGTCCAACAATTATGGCGACGTGATCACAATGGTGGATGGTTCAGTCCTAGGCATGTCCGTTACATGACCTCACATGTTACAAGTTGCCTCCGTCGTATCGTGGAAATTACAAGTTTGGTCACATCATGCATGGGAATTGAGTACTAGTGTGTGAAGTAGTCTCGCCCAAGACCATCAGCGCCGCCTCCCCATCAAGAGCCGATTCTCCTCCATTCCAATCAAGTTCGTGGAGATGTCTATATATTGTGTTAGCACAAGTTGGGGCGAAGTTGAAGGGATACATGGGCCGGAGGCCCGCTACACTGTGCACAGACATGGTCGAATGTTCGGGCCGGATGTCCGGCTCGGGTCGGGTCGGGGCCGGATGTCCGGCTCAGATCGGTCGTTTCACATGCTCTCTGTGTAGGTGGAGGCCGGATTTCTGTTAAATTTTAAAAAATCATTAAATTTCGAAAAGTTGATCAATTTAAAAAATATTTCATAAAATTTCTAAAAGCTCATCAACTTTGAAATCAGTTCATCAATTTTGAAAAAATTCATCAATTTTGAAAAGTTCATCATTTTTGGAGAAAAGAGCATGGATTTTGGAAAACAATTGAATAAAAAAGTTTATGAATCTGAAACATGTTCATAGATTTTGAAAAACAAATATCACAAATTTGAAAAAGTTCATTGATTTTGATAAAAAGTTCAGGAATTTGAAAAACAAGTCGTGCATTTTAAAAAAGAAACAAGAAAAAAGTAACAAGCAAAAACAGAAAGAAAAAAGTAAAAGGAAAAAAGAAACGTGACCCAACGAACTGAGCAAAGAATAAATAAAAGGAGAAAAAAGAAATTACCAAACACAAGCGTGGAGATGGGAATATCCTAGCGGACGCTCACCGCGGCAGATTGTCGAGCGAACGCACAGAGCCGAGCGATCTAGCGATCCAGATGGGCCGGCCCAACTACACGCGCTACAGTATCCGGTTTTGGGTACTTTCTGGAAGGTTTCTGACCGGTTTTGGGAACCTTCCAGAAGGTTCTTGAACCGTTTTTCACTGTTTTTTTTTCCTTTTTTCTGTTTCTTTTTTTCTTTCTCTTTTTTTCTTCTTTCTTTGTTTTTCTGTTTCTTTATTTCATTTTTTCAACTCATTTTCTTCTCTTTATATTTTATTTTTGTTCTTCAGATTTTCAAATTAATATATGTTTCCTTTTTTCTTATTTTTTCGTTTTTTCTGTTTGTTTTCTTTCTTTGGTTTATCATTTCATTTTCATTTTATTTCTCTTTTTTTCAAAATATTCAAATTTTATTTGCCTTTCCATAAAATGTTCAGTTTTTCAAAAAATTCTTCTCAAAATTCGAAAATTGTTCTCAAGTTACACAAAAAGTGCAAAATTTTCGAAATTAATATAATGTACCGGACTTCACCTTCTTTGTTCAGGTTTTCAAAAAGTGTTTATGCTCCAAATATATTCGGATTTTTCAAATTTGTTCTCTGTTTCAAAATTTGTTCTCAATATTCAAAAATGTCCGTGCTTTTAAGAAATTGTTCAAGCGCTCCAAATTTATTCTATGTTTCAAAATTTGTTCTCAAGATTCAAAAAAAAATCATGCTTTAAAAAATCCGCGCTCCAAATTTGTTCTATGTTTCAAATTTTGTTCTCAAGATTAAAAAATGTTCGTGGCTTTTAAAACTGTTCATGTTCAAATTTTGTTCTCAAATTTCCGCGCTTATAAATTTGTTCTCCGCTTCAAAATTTGTTCTCAAGATTAAAAAATGTCCGTGCTTCAAAAAATGTTCATGTTCAAATTTTGTTCTTGATTTCAAAATTTTGTTCCCTAAATTCAATAAATGTTTGGGATTTTAAAAGTGTTCAGTTTATCAAAAATTCTTCATGCCTTTTAGTCTTTCTTCTAAAATTTGGAAAGTGTTCGCTTTTTAAGAAACACCTTTTCAAAATAATTTTCACGTTAGAATTTGAGAAAATGTTCGTCTCCATTACATTTAGCTCCGACGCCATAGCAAAGCAAGAAATCTTGTCTATCGTGATGGTTATGCGTTGCGCGAATGGGCCGACCCAAATGGAGACGCTACTGCGTCTGGCTGACAATTACCGCCGCAAGCGAAAGCGGTGCATAGGAGCTCTCATGGAGATGTCCTAGTGGTTGTTGCGGCCGGTCTTAATCGAGGGCTCTCGAAGTTCAATGTGTATAATGAACCTTTCTTGGAGTTTATAGCAGGAAAGAAAGAAATGTTAAATGGGCCGCCCAGCCAAAGTTGGGGTGTGCGCCCAGAAAGAAAGAAAAGTTAGATGGACGACCTAGCTCGGTTGGGGTGTGCGCCTGATGGCGAAAACGCCTTTGAGGGGGCTTAATTTTAGCGCCAAATAGGGTATGCCCATAAAGCGACGCACACGACGCTCACCTTGTCTTCCACTGGCCCTCCGCGGTGTCCCGGCTATTCCTCGCCTCCAAGCCCGACACGCCTCCGCCTCTCATTGTCCCCTGCTGCCGCCGCCCCACTTTCTCGTCGCCGATCACGCTGCCCGCCGCCTCGCATGCACACCTCCACGCCACCTAACCGCCCGATCGATGTAGTTCTTATGGATGTTGGTGGCCTCTTCTCGCCGTCGCCGGTCCATGAGAAACCACGCCTGCCGACACCGCCCATCTTCTCTAGTACCGTCGGGTGTCGGCTCGTGCCCCACGGTCGTTTATCTTCTTCTTTCAAAGGTATTTGTGATAATTTAAATTTGGTTATAAACTTTAAGATTTTTATTGGGTTGTAAACTATTTATTATTGTAGAACTATGTAATTTATTTGGTTATGAACTATATGCATTATTTCTTTTTAGTAAGACATATATTTGGCCGCCGGCCTACCGGGCGAGCCAAGTGCGTCAGCCGGTTGGGCGCCCTGCCCACCCAAACACAAAAGGAGCCAAACGACTCAACATGGCACCCGTAGGGGTTTGGGTAAGGGTAATGCTCGCCCAAACTTGCACCCGTCCCAAAAAAATCGCCCAAACCCATACCGTACCAGCACTTCGGGCTTCATATTGTTCCATACCCGTACCCGGTCGGGTGCGGATAATACCAGCAGGTTAAAATACCCACCTCGGTCACCTTTCAAATTAGAGCGGTGCTTTGGAATCCTTGCAAATGAAATTACAGTCTTTTTGACATCAAATTACGGTCTAATTCCCCCGCAAAAAAAATTATAGTCTAATTACTCTAATTAACACAAAACCTCCTAGTACAACACAAGTAATTGAATATTTACGCTGGCACGATGATGTTGGTTGGTTCTCTCAGCGGTGAGGGAGGTGCTAAATTAAGTTGGGGCCACAAGAATCTGCTGCGAACAAGAGTTACGGGAGTGGATCCCAACCAGAATACATGTTGCGAATCGAGTCCAATTACTCTCGTGTGGACCCATCCATGAGTTCTGCTTGCCACGCTGGCAGTAGACGTATCTTGGTTCAAGACTAAATGACCACCCTGTCTTTTTTGCATGGTAATACACGCCTCATTCAGATTATAAAGAACAAAAGTACAAGTCACATATAGACCTACATGACAAAAATGAAAAGATATCGTAACATCTCCGGAAATTGACACCAACGCCGCCACACCGCCTCCGACACCACCACAAAGAGCCACCGAAGAGAAGAATGATGAATCATCTCCTCACCCAAGCTTGACGTGGCTTCATAGCTAAAATGCAGCTTTGCAGACCTCCAAGGTGGCTCACCAAAAGTGAAGCCATTGGCGTTGAACGAATCAGACAGGGGCAACATCCCGGACACGCCATCGAACTCCAGATCTAGCACCCCACCATGACTAAAACGCCGAAGGAGGAAACCATACCTGCCATCCATGAACCATGAGCCCAACACATGCTCCATCTTCCAGATGTCGTCGATGCAGACCACAATCTGCATCCGCTCCTGGACTACCTCCCAAGCTCTGCGCCGACGCGGGAGCAAACGTCGTCATAGCGGCGAAGCCCGAGGACACAGGTTGTTAAGCAAATACAATTGCTATATTTCTAATTTGTTAAGCATGCTTGGTTTGGTTAACTGTCTGATCTTCTATTAGGAGTATGTTATATTGTGCAATGTGGTGCTTAGTTAATGTTTGGTTCATTTGTTATAGTGCTTAGTTAACTGCTTGGTTCAATTCTGCAATCCGATGTCCAATTGTCGTGGGTAGAATTTTGTATTATTGTGGATGTGAGGAATAAATCGAATTTGGCTGCACTTAGTACGTATTTCCGTATTTGAGCGCTCGCCGGTCGCACACGACCTCATTTTGCCGAACGTGTGCGCTAGGAGGGCATATCCCCGACGGTTTCTAGGCCGTGTGGGAAGGACCCCCCTATCGCCGTCACTCACTAGGCGACGATTCCAAATGCCGTTGCGGAAAGGGGTTAAAAACCGTTTGTATAGCACCTCGCTGTACTAGTGCGCCTTAAATTTTTTACACAGGCAGATTAGACCAAGTAGAAGTATCATGCTAAAATTTTGAATTATTTCGGGTTCGTTTGGCCTTTTAATACATTAATTGAGTTTCTGGGCATTTAATGTGCATAATTCAAATTTGAACTACAAGCACATGCTCTAGTGCACCAAAGTTGGTTGAAAAATCACATGTGTGTCCTTGGGGTGAATTTCTAGGTCCCATGCAAGAAATGAGAATGAAATTCAAACATCTCAAGGCCGTGCCTCTACCGTGAAGATTGAGAAACGTGGTTTTTAGTTCCTCAGAATCCAAAACACGATGAAAATTATGGAACTTGGCACGGTGTCATGACATGGCACCAACATGCTACGGTAATTTTTTGGCCGAATTGGGACAAGCTTTGGTGTAAGCTTCTTGCAAACCGGAGCTTCCCTCAAGAAGGCTCTTGTTTCCGAGAGGGAACGTGTCACCTCCGTGTGCGAAACGACATACGTACACTGCCTTCTCCCGTCTTATTTTTGTTACACAGGCAGATTAGACCAAATAGAAGTACCGTGTTAAATTTTGAAATTATTCCGGATTCGTTTGGCCTTTTTATACATTAATTGATTTTCTGGGCATTTAATGTGCATAATTCAAATTTGAACTACAAGCACATGCTCCAGTGCACCAAACTTGGTTGAAAAATCACATGTGTGTCCTTGGGTGAATTTCTAGGTCCCATGCAAGAAATGGGAATGAAATTCAAACATCTCGGCATCGTGGCTCGGCCGGAAAGATTGAGAAAATTTGTTTTTTTAATTCCTGTAAATCCAAAACACGCCTGAAAATCCTGAAGCTTGGCATGGTGTCATCACATGGCACCAACATGTTGTGGTAATTTTTCTGTCCGACGGCGAAGGCGCACACATTAACAATCAACAAAGTCATTTTAGAACAAGTGCTGTCACGTTACAAATTGGAAAAACAAGTATTATTGAAACCGTGGGTGTTCTACTTACCAATTACGTGCTGCCACGCGTCCCCTTTTTTATTGGCTAGGAGGTGCCGTGCGAGGTAGCTATTTGAGTACGTGAGGCATGCGATCGCACCTGCGGCGCTGCGTTTCATCGGGAGGAGAGCCTCGACCTCTACCCGTCAGACACCTCCTTCCAAACGCCTCCATTAATGACGCCCGAGCCCATGTTCTACAAAGCATGGCTATATGTCTCACCGACCGAGATTTAAGAGAGAAAATGAAAATTTGAAAAGAAAGTTTTGCACGGATCTTGATGTAAGATCCACGGACCTATATAGCATCGACTGTGACTTATAGCAAGCATGATGAATATAAAGACGATGATAGTGGATAATAATTGTCTTACATATTTAGAAATATAATTAAAAAAGCCACATGCGGCAACGCCCAAAATACACAAGGGCAAAAGAAGAAGGAAGACAACGATCTGGCTCGCTGATCTCTACTTTCTTGATGCATTGCTGCAGGCCACGGGAACTAGTCTCCGCGATGAGTGGCGATGGGCTCTTTCTTGTCCTCAAGATGCTGCTTGAGAGCATCCACGGATTCCTCCACCAGCCTATTGTGCTCGATGCGCAACATGGCATTCTCGTCCATAAGTTTCTCGACGATGACGCCGGTCCTCTTCAACAAGGCAGTGGTCTCCTCTTGCTGCTCCGCACTTCCGACGATCTTCGCCCTCGGCAGGTCACGCTCGGCCAGGAGCTTCGATTGCTCTCATTTAGTTGTCGGATGACGCCGGTAGCCTGTTCAAAAGAGGCTTTCATGTCGCCCCGCAACCTCACCAGCCGGAGATCTCGATCCATCTAGCTATGGACGCCGCATGCATGCGCTGTAAGAGTCCTCGCCACCATGTAGACATTTTCCCAAAGCCACAAGGGAGGACATCTCTGCTGCATTCACGGCGCGGTGGTGAAAGAATCGATATAGTTAACTAGAGGGGGGGAGGGTGAATAGGAAACTAACAATTTTTAGCTTTTCTTTACCAATTTAAACTTTGCATCAAAGTAGGTTGTCTAGATATGCAACTAGGTGAGCAACCTATATGATGCAACAACAACAAGCACACAAGCAAGCAAAGGATACAACACAATATAAGCTTGCACAAGTAAAGGTACGAGATAACCAAGAGTGGAGCCGGTGAAGACGAGGATGTGTTACCGAGGTTCCTTCCTTTGAGGGGAAGTACGCCTCTGCTGGAGCGGTGTGGAGGCACAATGCTCCCCAAGAAGCCACTAGGGCCACCAGATTCTCCTCACGCCTCACACAATGCGAGATGCCGTGGATTCCACTATTGATGCCCTTGGAGGCGCACTGCACCTTTACAAATAAGGTTGGGGCAATCTCCACAACTTAATTGGAGGCTCCTAACGACACCATGAAGCTTCACCACAATGGAATATGGCTCCGGGTGACCTCAACCGCCTAGGGTGCTCAAACACCTAAGAGTAACAAGATCCGCAAGGGATTAGTGGGGGAATCAAATTTCTCTTGGTGGAAGTGTAGATCAGTAGACTTCTCAACCAATCCTCGGAGAATCAACAAGTTTGATTGGCTAGGAGAGAGATCGGGCGAAAATGGAGCTTAGAGCAATAATGGAGCTTAGGGATGGAAGAGGTGGTCAACTCAGTAGAAGAAGACTCCCTTATATAGTGATAGAACAAATCCAACTGTTATCCACTTACTCAGCTCACGACGAGCGGTACTATCACAAGACAACAAGCGGTAGTACCAAGACGAGCCCACTGCAGATTACCACAAGGCCTCGCGGTACTACCTCCGCGCGGCAGAGCTAACCTGCACCCATGGCAAAGAAGCCGAGGGTGGTACAACCACCGGGCGCTGCATTACAGCTCCCCTTGCCGCATTACCGCAAGGCGTGGTTGGTCTAGACCGGGAAGGCATGTATATATAAAAATACATCCGTGGCTACTTCCACTGAAGTTCCGATCCATGCAAAAATCCGACACGCAGATTACCGCATGCTCGAGCGGTATTACCACGAGGGCGTGGATGTAAAAATTACATCCGCCTTTACTTCCGCCATGTCACAGCACCGCCGTAGCTCACAAGATTACCACGCCCATGGCGCTGACATTATCGGTAGGGCGCGGATGTAAAAAATCACATCCGCCCCTACAACCGCCGAAAGCAGCTTGAGCTTGCTCGAGGCCACGGGTACTACAGCGCCAGGCCGGTATTATCATAAGGGCATGCGGTACTACCGCCCGAGGAGAAATACTACCGCATGCCCCAGCTTCAAAGCAACACTAGGAGTCCTTCATTTTGTAGAGACACGGATAAACGAAGGATGCCCCAAAGAGCCAAAGGAAAGGTGGTGCGAAAGAAATGACGCGGTACGTGTTGATTCCACCCAAACCTTTCCAACACGGACCCCCTCTTAATAGTACTGCTTTCCTATGACTCAAATCCACCGAAAAGAAACGTAGAGAACCGCCGTCTTCAATAGTCTTTGAGGGGCACCAAATCGCCTTGTGCCTAGTCATGATATGTCTGAAATGCTCAATGCACACGATTAGTCCGCAAAAGCATTGTCATCAATCACCAAAACAACTAAGGGATAAATATGCCCTTACAATCTCCCCCTTTTTGGTGGATTGATGACAATACGGGATTTGCACATAGGGATATAAAATAGAAGATAGGCAAACCCCACATCTATAAAATATAGACGTGCTCCCCCTAGACGTGTGCTTTCTAGAGAAAAGCTTTGGACTGCACGTCACACATACTAGGATCAACACTCCCCCTATATTTTATAGACAAGTTATATGTTGCAACAATATAGCTAACACTAAGCAAGGAATAACTATGAGCATAAAGTAAAGGGCACAAGATAGCATAGGCTCACGAGCTACTAAGTACGACAGACATTAAGGTACGCTAGAGTGCATATGTCTTACACCATATGAAAGAGAACCTGGTCTCACAAGCACAAAACAAACCAAATCAAACGAGGTCCACAAACCAAAGCAAACGAAAGCAAAGCAATAGAGAAGCACTATGACACACGAAGCGCAAATCCTACATTCTCTCCCCCTTTGGCATCGAGACACCAAAAAGGTAGAGATGAGACCTAAGACACAAGTGGTAGCCCAAGCTGAATAGATCACTCGTCATGCTCCTAGTCGGGCTCAGCAGCGGGGATGGGCTCCTCCTCGATTCACCCACTGTAGCCCCGCTTGGCCATCCATTCGCCTCGCATGACGTGCTTTTCGACCCACCGGATATCTCCTCGCCAAACGCCCTCAAGATCCTCTTGTCATGCGGCGACTCTCCTTGGAAGCAACATGTGTCTTGTAATCGCCCTTGGCCCTGCATGTAGAAATGTAGCCTTCATCTTGTTCCTCAGCTTCTTAGCCCAAGAAGGCTCAGTAGAGGGAGGAGCATATCCAGCAGAGCTGTCCTCATCCGCCTCCTCCTCCCCAATCTCATCCTTTTCCACGTCCATTTGAGCAACCTCGGCCTCAAAGACGGTAGTGGTGTTAGCCCACCGAGGCTTGATGCGGAGCTTGATGGGGTCGTGGACGGATCCAAATTGGGGCAAAAAACTCCTCATCGGGATAGAGCTTCTCCCAAGTCCTCGTGATCAAGAGAAACATGTAAGGTCCATAGATGGGTACCTTACGGTTGAACACCGCAAACCGTAGCTCGCACCACATGATGTGTGAGACGTCAAGTGGTTGTGTCTGAGCGTGATACGCCTCCTCACAAATGAACATCATATCCACGAGATAGGCATGCACCTTGTCCTTGTCACCAATGCGTGGAAAGAGGGAGTTGCGGAAGATCAGGTGCATGATGTCAAGGAATGGGTTTAGCACCCACGCCTTCTTGCCACTGGAAGAGTCTTCTCAACATAGAATTGTCAAGCTTGTTCTTTGGCGGACTCGGGTTGGCATGAGGGCGGACACCAACGGGCGTGTTGAGCCCTCATCGTGCACTTGTAGCAAAGCCATGAAGTCCTTTCACTTAGCAGTACCATCTATTGTCCATTGGTCATCCAGTCATGGACCGTTACTCATCAAGATGGAAGTGGACCAAAGCAAAGTACTCGGCCACAATCTCGTGGTCAAAGTCCGTGGAAAGAGATCACGCCCTCAATGCCAAACTACTCCACCAGTCCAAAGCCTCACCAAAATAGTCACGTTGCTTATCCCGCCTCATGTGATTCATGTCAATCCAAAGGCATGTCCACGAGATGTTCTCGCTTGGCCTTGATCACATCCAGAGAGATAAGATTCTGCTGCTTGGTCCGTAACAAAACATTCCCTCCGGGTTAGCACGGGGATTCACATAGGGGTTGGTCCTCCTTCGAGTGACGAACTCAGCAAGTGGTATCTCATCCATGCCCATTGAGGGCTCCTTGTTCTTGGTGGCAGTGGTCTTGGTTCTGCGTTGGGGGGCATTGGAGCCCTCTGGAGATTCATCTTAGTTGCGCAGGCACTTGGAGCCCATGTCACGGCCTGGATTCGAACGACGGACATTGGAACCGGAGCCACCACCTTGTTCCATGGCAAGAGGTCGAGGTGGGGAACGATCCCACCGGTCGGAATGCGAGGAGAGCGGCCGGAGACGGAGATCCGGCGAGGTCCTCCGGCTCCGTTCTTGGGCAGGAGAGAGAGAGAGAGACGACGTGGGGAAAAGGAGTTGAATGGGTATGCGGGAGTTAGAACTCCCCCTGCCCGCTCTTAACCCCCACGCCACGATCAGGCGTTAGTACCAAGATCATGGGCGGTAGTACCGCTCTTCCAGCGGCACTAAAAAATTACTGCCGTGCTGGATGCGGTAGTACCGTGCGCAGCTCCTGCAGTAGTACCACATACCCAAGAAAATGCAGGCTTCGCAAACAAGAGAAGAACCCAGCCTTTGCAATGCAACCTTCAAGTGAACAGACACCAAAGAGCTAACATACGAGGCAACGCAAGCACAATCTCAGCACGAAGAAAGAAAGGCAAGAGACAACAAGGACCAAACACGCGACACAGCCTCTCCAAAGAGAGGGCGGTGGCTGAAAGCCACCTATGTTTGAGTCAATTGGTATGGCAATCACAAGAATTATCCTTGGGCCCATGACCAAAACTCGCTTTGAAGCACAAGTACCATCAACAATGGCTAATGTGAAAGAGTTGATCAATTTATGCATAATGGGGGAGGGAGAGTTCATTGAGAGAACAACCTCCCCTAAGTTGACTTCCTATCCACCTTCTCTCCCACCCAATCGGAGTCCGAATAGCCTACAAGGTTGAAGCTTCCTCCTCTTGGGTACCATAAGCCAAAGTTTGGGGTATGAGCCAAATATCGAATGATCTGCTTGACCGCCACGAAGTGGCTTTCCTTAGGTGCGGCTTGAAATCACGCACAAATTCCCACACTCAACATGATATCCGGTCTAGATGCAGAAAGGTAAAGTAAGGAGCCAATCATGGAGCGATATACCTTCTGATCCACCGCTTTACCATTGGGATCTATGTCAAGTTGGCATTTGACGGGCATTGGAGTGGAAGCCGGCTTGGCATCACTTAGCTTGAATCTCTTGAGCATGTCTTGAGTGTATTTGGCTTGGTTGATGAAGGTCCCTTCTTTTCTTTGCTTGACTTCGAACCCGAGGAAGAACTTCAACTCTCCATCATGGACATCTTGAACTTTGAGGTCATGAGAGCGGCAAATTCCTCATTGAAAGTTTGTTAGGGGAACCAAAGATAATATCATCAACATATAGTTGGCACACAAACAACTCCCCTTTGACCTTATTAGTAAAAAGAGTAGGGTCGATTTTCCAAATTTCAAACCCACGATCTTGCAACAACTCGGTAAGGTGGTCATACCACGCACGTGGGGCTTGTTTAAGGCCATATAGTGCCTTATAGAGTTGAGGGAGTCCTGGATTAGGGGGTCCTCGGACAGTCGGACTATATACTTTAGCCGGACTGTTGGACTATGAAGACACAAGATTGAAGACTTCGTCCTGTGTCCGGATGGGACTCTCCTTGGCGTGGAAGGCAAGCTTGGCAATACAGATATGTAGATCTTCTCCCTTGTAACCGACTGCTGTAACCCTAGCCCCTCCGGTGACTATATAAACCGAGGGTTTAGTCCGTAGGACAACAACAATCATACCATAGGCTAGCTTCTAGGGTTTAGCCTCTACAATCTCATGGTAGATCAACTCTTGTAATACTCATACCATCAAGATCAATCAAGCGAAGTAGGGTATTACCTCCATCGAGAGGGCCCGAACTCGGTAAACATCGTGTCCCCCCCTCCTGCTACCATCCGCCTCGGGCCGCATTCGGGACCCCCTACCCGAGATTCACGGCTTTTGACAATCGACATTGGTGCTTTCATTGAGAGTTCCACCGTGCCGTCACCGTAAGGCTTGATGGCTCCTTCGATCATCGGCAACGATGCGATCCAGGTGAGGTTTTCTCCCGGACAGATCTTCGTGATTCGGGCGGCTTCAGATCATCAACTCGCTTCGCCTCCGGAGCAGATTGAGAGCTACGCCCGCCATCGTGTCAGGTTTGGAACTTGAACTATACCGCCGACATCCACGGAGACTTGATCTTTGACGGATTCGAGCCCATGTCAAAAGCGCCGCACAATCACGACGAAAGCATGATTTAGCTCGCCGCTGGATGCTGCTCGAAATCACACTGTGACTACTCCGGCCCTCAAACCGAGCAGATTATGCCATCCGAGGACGGGTGGATGGACCTCGCCTCGAGGCCGCACACTCAAGGGCGATAGAGCTGAATATCGTTGATTCGTCCCGGCCTGGCCCCGAACCGCTTGTGTCGGTGCATATCGAATCTGATCAGCACCGATCTTGGAGTTTTCCTCCGCGGATATCTTTTTGCTTTTCGCCCTTGCGCGATGTGCTAAACTCATTGAGGTATCTCTCCTTGTCAGAGACCCTTGGCCAAACTATGTCCGCTAGAAAGGGATGCGGACAACAAAGAAATTCGGCCCCACCCACCACCCACTTAGTAGCCATCACGATGATTTAACCGACATACTCGATTTCGGCTCCGAAGACATCGACGGTATGGACGACGATGCATGAGACGAATAGGAGCCATTGCCCACAGGGCGCTGGACAGCCACTTCATCACATGATATATACATGGTGGATACACCCAAAGAAGACAATGATGAGGAATGGGAGGATGCAGCAAAGGATAACCCCCTCGAGAAGCAACCAAAGCGACGACGCAGATGCTGCTCCAAATCCCGCCTCGGTAAAAACAACAATAACAGCACAAGAAAGAATGAGACCCCGGTCGACTCCAAAACAATAGAGCAGGACGAGCCAGCGGACGGCGAACATAGTACGGAGCCACTGTTTGATCACGGCGACGCCGAGGGTAGAAATCATCAACCTGTCTCCGGAGAGGAGAATAGTCCGGATGACGATGCACACATCATCCCGGAAAGGAACTTGGAACAAGAATACCTCCACAGAAGGCTTATTGCCACCGCGAGGAGTCTTAAGAAGAAGAAACAAAGGTTTAAGGTCACAAGAAAATACACTTATCAAGAGATGGAACAAAGTGCCGACACTATCGAAAGTACGGTGGCGCCGCCACACAAAGAGTTACCCAAAGCGCAAGCTGCTACCTGAATTTGATGACGAGGCCTTAGAGCCTACACAGCCGAAAAATAAAACGGCCGACCGGTCGGATCGACCACCTCGTGGCCGCGATAGGGCGGCTAACGAGGCCGCACATAAGTTAGCACACGATTCACGTGAGGACTTGCATCAAAAAGCCGGCATGACCAGATCCGTCTACGGATCTAGGAAGCGCGCTCCAGCGCAGAATCAAAACCGAACACTACAATCGTCAGAACGCCACGATACATCAAAATACAGGGGTGCCGCACACCCCTATGCTTCACCGATGAGGTACTGGATCATGAGTTTCCAGAGGGATTCAAACCCGTGAACATAGAGGTGTACGACGGAACAACAAACCCTGGGGTCTGGATTGATGACTTTATCCTTCACATCCATATGGCTCACAGAGACGACCTCCATGCAATCAAATATTTGCCCCTCAAGTTGAAAGGACCAGCTCGACACTGGCTGAAGAGCCTTCCCAAAAATTCAATTGGAAGTTGGGAGGAGCTTGAGGATGCTTTTAGGGCTAACTTTCAAGGGACCTATGTCTGACCTCCGGATGCAGAAGATTTAAGTCATATAATTCAACAGCCCAGAGAGTCAGCCCGAAAGCTTTGGAACAGATTTCTTACTAAGAAGAATCAAATTATCGATTGCCCGGACGCCGAAGCCTTAGCAGCTTTCAAACACAGCGTCCGAGACGAATGGCTCGCCAGACACCTCGGTCAAGAAAAAACGAGGACAATGGCAGCCCTAACAAGCCTCATGACCCGCTTTTGCACGGACGAAGATAGTCGGCTGGGCCCGTAGTAGCACCAAATGTACTCAAGGCACATCCAAGTCAGGGATGGCAATGGGAAACCACGACGCAGTAAAAGCAAGCGTCGCAATAACGAAGACAACACGGCGGTAAACGCCGGATTTTTAGGGGCTCTCAACTCGGTCAGCGGAAAAAGCCTTTCAAAGGCAACATAGATGGACCGTCCAGCCTAAACAAGATTCTAGACAAATTATGTCAGATTCATGGCACCTCCGATAAACCTGCAAATCACACCCATAGAGAATGCTGGGTCTTCAAGCAGCAGCAAGCTAAACACCAACACAAGGGAAGGGAGACACCAAGTGAAGACGTGATGAGCCTCGCCAAGAAAACACTGGGGATGTAAAAATTCCCACCAGAGGTCAAAACAAAGGAACATGATTCACGTGAATAAAAAGAAGGAGCAAACATGCACTCAGGACATATGCGCCAGAGAGCCCACACCCCTAAGTTCAACCCTTGGTCGGCCTGCCCGATCACTTCGATCACAGGATCACCGACAAGTATCCGAATGGAGGATTGGCTGCCTTGGTGCTAGACCCAATTATCGATGGATACCACCTCACCCAAGTCCTCATGGATGGCGGCAGAGTCTTAATCGATATATCGTGACACAATCCGCAAAATGGGGATAGACCCGACAAGAATCAGCCAAAGCAATATTACCTTTAAAGGGTAATACTAGGCCCAGAGGCCCACCAGACGGCTCTTTAGTACTAGAGGTTGTATTCGGTTCTCCCGACAACTTCCGAAGTGAAAAGTTAACCTTCGACATCGCTCCACTCTAAAGCGGCTATCAAGCACTACTTGGAACAACAGCCTTCGCTCGTTTTAATGCAGTACCACATTACGCTTCTCTTAAGCTTAAGATGCCCGGTCCACGTGGCATCATCACAGTTAGCGGAAATATTGAGCATTCCTTATGCGCGGAAGAACGTGTGGCGGCTTTAGCAGCCGAACACTAAACAACCTCTCCAACCAGAAAAAATGATCGATCGGTCGTCAAGACCGCGAACACGGCTAGACGAGTCCCAAGACACCACTAGCTGTAATAACTTAGATAAACCCGAGATTGGTTTGATGGATATACCCCCATAGGCGGTACCAGGGGCTTCCCGCACGTAAAAAGGACTACAGTTCGACTCGACCTTACTTATCTTGAATGTTAATGGTTTATTGAGAATAACCAATTTTTCGCATCGATAGCTTTCATCTAAGTTCTTCTCTTTTACAGATGATAATCGTATACACTCTTCCGTGATACGGCATAATGGAGACACAGCGCAGACGCGCAACAGGCCTCGCTTAAAGGTTTCTTTTAGATTAAGACCCTGTAAACCTTTTTTACTGTCTCTTGTTGCTTCACATCCTCCTGATACTCAACATAACCGAGAAGGATGTCGACATTATTGGCATTTTGCAACGCCGTAATGATGCACGCACTGACACTCAACGTTCATTATCAAGGGCGCTACTCAGCCCAGATATGTTGTAAAGACCGAATACCTTAGGGAGTGTTCGGCTTCACGAAGTTTGGCCTTATATGCATCACCTCCGAATCATGTCTTTGGTCAAATGTTGGGTTTGCCCGGCTCCCGCGTTTTGCTACTATCGGTGTACAAAAAGAGGGGTGCGTTTTTGTACCCCTTTACATGTGCACGGGCAGTCGGAGCCGCGCCTACGGTCACGCCAAGCAGAACAAGGGAGGTGAGCCAAGGTAAGACCGAAGCCCAAGACAATCAGAGCAACGCCAAGGCCAAGACCACAAAGAGTAGAGGGACAGAGCAGGTTCCCCCGGCAAGACCCTTGCCGGGCAGCCAAGAGTCTCCGGCAAGATCCTTGCCGGACAACCCGCCCCACGCCAATCGGAGCGAACCACCCTTGAGCCCACGGTCCCCAACGCCATTATCTGCAAGGGGCTGTGGCTCGGGAAGGCACCTCTATGGTGGCATGCAGATCTTTGTGAAGACATATTCAAGATCAGATGAGGATTAGAAGACGACGATTGATACATCTCCAACGTATCTATAATTTTTGATTGCTCCATGCTACATTATCTACTGTTTTGGACCATACTGGGCTTTATTTTCCACTTTTATATTACTTTTGGGACTAACCTATTAACCGGAGGCCCAGCCCAGAATTGCTGTTTTTTTGCCTATTTCAGTGTTTCGAAGAAACGGAATATCAAATGGAGTCCAAACGGAATGAAACCTTCGGGAACGTAATTTTCTCGCCGAATATGATCCAGGAGACTTGGACCCCCCGTCAAGAAATAAAGGAGGTGGCCACGAGGGTGGAGGGCACGCCCCCTAGGGCGCCCCGCCTCGTGGGCCCTTCTTTGCTCCACCGACGCATTCTTCCTCCTATATATACCTACGCACTTCAAACGATCGACATCGAGCCAAAAACTAATTCCACCGCTGCAACCTTCTCAGATCCACGAGATCCCATCTTGGGGCCTGTTCCGGAGTTCACCAAGGGGAATCGATCACGGAGGGCTTCTACATCATCACCATAGCCCCTCCGATGAAGTGTGAGTAGTTTACTTCAGACCTTCGGTCCATAGTTAGTAGCTAGATGGCTTCTTCTCTCTTTTTGGATCTCAATGCAATGTTCTCCCCTCTCTCGTGGAGATCTATTCTATGTAATCTTCTTTTTGCGGTGTGTTTGTTGAGATTGATGAATTGTGGGTTTATGATCAAGTTTATCTATGAACAATATTTGAATCTTCTCTGAATTCTTTTATGTATGATTGGTTATCTTTGCAAGTCTCTCCGAATTATCAGTTTGGTTTGGCCTACTAGATTGGTTTTTCTTGCAATGGGAGAAGTGCTTAGCTTTGGGTTCAATCTTGTGTCCTTTCCCAAAGGATGAGGGGCAGCAAGGCATGTATTGTATTGTTGCCATCGAGGATAACAAGATGGAGTTTTTATCATATTGCATGAATTTATCCCTCTACATCATGTCATCTTGCTTAAGGCGTTACTCTGCTTTTCTTGAACTTAATACTCTAGATGCATGCCGGATAGCGGTCGATGAGTGGAGTAATAGTAGTAGATGCAGCAGAGTCGGTCTACTTGTCTCTGGATGTGATGCCTATATACATGATCATACCTAGATATTCTCATAACTATGCTCAATTATGTCAATTGCTCAATAGTAATTTGTTCACCCACCGTGAGAATACTTATGCTCTTGAGAGAAGCCACTAGTGAAATCTATGGCCCCGGTCTATTCTCATCATATCAATCTTCCATCACTTTATTATTGCTTTGCTTTTTACTTTGACTTTTATTTTACCTTGCATCTTTTATACCAAAATAACCAAAAATATTATCTATCATCTCTATCGATCTCACTCTCATAAGTGACCGTGAAGGGATTGACAACCCCTAATTGGGCGTTGGTTGCGTGGAGCTATTTGTTTTGTGTAGGTACGAGGGACTTGCGGTAGCCTCCTACTAGATTGATACCTTGGTTCTCAAAACTGAGGGAAATACTTACTCTACTTTGTTGCATCACACTTTCCTCTTCAAGGAAATCCAACGCAGTTGCTCAAGAGGTAGCAGGAAGATTTCTGCGCCGTTGCCGGAGACTACGCAGAAGTCAACATACCAAGTACCCATCACAAATCCCTTTATCTCCGCATTATATTTTTTTGCCATTTGCCTCTCATTTTCCTCTTCCCCACTTCACCCTTGCCGCTTTATTCGCCCTCTCTTTTCCGCTTGCCTTTTTCTTCGCTTGCTTTTTGTTTGCTCGTGTGTTGGATTGCTTGCTTGTCACTATGGCTCAAGATAATACCAAATCGTGTGACTTTACCAATACCAACAATAATGATTTCCTTAGCACTCTGATTTCTCCTCTTACCAATAGTGAATCTTGTGAAATCAATACAGCTTTGTTGAATCTTGTTATGAAAGATCAATTCGCCGGCCTTCCTAGTGAAGATGCCGCTACTCATCTAAATAGCTTCGTTGATTTATGTGATATGCAAAAGAAGAAAGATGACTATAATGATATTGCTAAATTGAAGCTATTTCCTTTTTCGCTTAGAGATCGTGCTAAAGCCTGGTTTTCGTCTTTGCCTAGAAATAGTATTGATTCTTGGAACAAGTGCAAAGATGCTTTTATCTCCTCGAGTATTTTCCTCCCGCTAAGATCATCTCTCTTAGAAACGATATTATGAATTTTAAGCAACTTGATCATGAACATGTTGCACAAGCTTGGGAGAGAATGAAATTAATGATACATAATTGTCCTACTCATGGTTTTAATTTATGGATGATTATACAAAATTTCTATGCCGGATTGAATTTTGCTTCTAGAAATCTTTTAGATTCGGCCGCGGGAGGCACTTTTATGGAAATCACTTTAGGAGATGCTACTAAACTCCTAGATAATATTATGGTTAATTATTCTCAATGGCACACTGAAAGATCTACTAATAAAAAAGTGCATGCGATAGAAGAAATTAATGTTTTGAGTGGAAAGATGGATGAACTTATGAAATTATTTGCTACTAAGAGTGTTTCTTCTGATCCTAATGATACGCCTTTGTCTACTTTGATTGAGAATAATAATGAATCTATGGATGTGAATTTTGTTGGTAGGAATAATTTTGGTAACAACGCGTATAGAGGGAACTTTAATCCTAGGCCTTATCCTAGTAATCCTTCTAATAATTATGGAAATTCCTACAACAACTCTCATGGAAATTTTAATAAGATGCCCTCTGAATTTGAGACTAGTATTAAAGAGTTTATGAATTCAAGAAAAGAATTTCAATGCTTTGCTTGAAGAGAAATTGCTTAAAGTTGATGAATTGGCTAGGAACGTTGATAGAATTTCTCTTGATGTTGATTCTTTAAAGCCTAGATCTATTCCTCCTAAGCATGATATCAATGAGTCTCTCAAAGCCATGAGAATTTCCATTGATGAGTGCAAGGAAAGAACAGCTAGGATGCGTGCTACGAAAGATGCCTTTATTAGAGCGTGTTCTTCCAATTCCTATGAAAATCAAGATTAAGATCTAAAACTTATTGATGTGTCCCCTATTAAATCTTTGTTTTGCAATATGAATCTTGATGAGACTGAATATGATCCACCTTTACCTAGAAGGCGTTCCAGAAATTTGGAGTTTTTAGATCTTGATGATGAAATTGATAAAACTGAGATTGAAAAGAATAAAACCCTAGATATTGCTAAACCCACTATATTGGATTTCAAGGAATTTAATTATGAAAGTTGCTCTTTAATTGATTGTATTTCCTTGTTGCAATCCGTGCTAAATTCTCCTCACGCTTATAGTCAAAATAAAGCGCTTACTAAACATATCGTTGATGCCTTGATGCAATCTTATGAAGAAAAACTTGAGTTGGAAGTTTCTATCCCTATAAAACTTTATGATGAGTGGGAACCAACTATTAAAATTAAGATTAAGGATCATGAATTTTATGCTTTATGTGATTTGGGTGCTAGTGTTTCCACTATTCCCAAAACTTTGTGCGATTTGCTAGATTTCCGTGATTTTGATGATTGCTCTCTAAACTTGCATCTTGGCGGATTCCACTATTAAGAAACCTATGGGAAGAATTAATGATTTTCTTATTTTTGCAAATAGGAATTATGTGCCCGTGAGATTTTATCGTTCTTGATATAGATTGCAATCCTTCTTTTCCTATTATTCTTGGTAGACCTTTCCTTAGAACGATTGGTGCAATTATTGATATGAAGGAAGGGAATATTAGATTCTAATTTCCATTAAATAAAGGCATGGAACACTTCCCTAGGAAGAAAATAAAATTACCATATGAAACTATCATGAGAGCCACTTATGGATTGCCTACCAAAGATGGCAATACCTAGATCTATCCTTGCTTTTATGCCTAGCTAAGGGCGTTAAACGATAGCGCTTGTTGGGAGGCAACCCAATTTTATTTTAGTTTTTTTGCTTTTTGTTTCTGTTTAGGAATAAATAATCCATCTACCTTCTGTTTAGATGTGGTTTTATGTTTTAATTAGTGTTTGTGCCAAGTTAAACCTATAGGATCTTCTTGGATGATAGTTATTTGATCTTGCTGTAATTTCCAGAAACTTTCTATTCACGAAAACAATTGTTAAAAATAACCAGAACGTGATAAAATAGTGATTCCAATTTCTGCTGATCAATAAACAAATTTCCCAGGTCTTCCTATTTTGGATGATTTTTTGGAGTTCCATAAGTTTGCGTTAGTTACAGATTACTACAGACTGTTCTGTTTTTGACAGATTCTATTTTTCGTGTGTTGTTTTCTTATTTTGATGAGTCCATGGCTAGTAAAATAGTTTATAAACCATAGAGAAGTTGGAATACAGTAGGTTTAACACCAATATAAATAAAGAATGAGTTCATCACAGTACCTTGAAGTGGTCTTTTGTTTTCTTTCGCTAACGGAGCTCACGAGATTTCTGTTGAGTTTTGTGTTGTGAAGTTTTCAAGTTTTGGGTGAAATCTTTTGATGGATTATGGAACAAGGAGTGGCAAGAGCCTACGCTTGGGGATGCCCATGGCACCCCCAAGATAATCCAAGGACACCAAAAATTAAAGCTTGGGGATGCCCTCAAGGCATCCCTCTTTCGCTCACTTCCATCGGTAACTTTACTTGGAGCTATATTTTTATTCACCACATGATATGTGTTTTTCTTGGAGCGTCTTGTATGATTTGAGTCTTTGCATTTTAGTTTAACACAGTCATCCTTGCTGTACACACCTTTTGAGAGAGCCATACATGAATTGGAATTTGATAGAATACTCTATGTGCTTCACTTATATCTTTTGAGCTTTATAGTTTTGCTCTAGTGCCTCACTTATATCTTTTAGAGCACAGTGGTGGATTTGTTTTATAAAAACTATTGATCTATCATGCTTCACTTAGATTATTTTGAGAGTCTTAAATAGCATGGTAATTTGCTTATTAATAATAATATGCTTGGTATTCAAGATTTGTAAAACTTTCTTTTGAGTGCGTTGAATACTAAGAAAAGTTTGATGCTTGATAATTGTTTTGAGATATGAAGATGGTGATATTAGAGTCATGCTAGTTGAGTAGTTGTGAATTTGAGAAATACTTGTGTTAAAGTTTGTGATTCCCATAGCATGCATGTATGGTGAACCGTTATGTGATGAAGTCGGAGCATGATTTATTTATTGATTGTCTTCCTTATGAGTGGCGGCCGGGGACGAGCGATGGTCTTTTCCTACCAATCTATCCCCCTAGGAGCATGCGCATAATAGTTTGCTTTGATAACTTCTAGATTTTTGCAATAAGTATATGAGTTCTTTATGACTAATGTTGAGTCCATAGATTATATGCACTTTTCCCATCTTTCCACCATTGCTAGCCTCTCTAATACCGCGCACTTTTCGCCGGTATCATACACCCACCATATACCTTCCTCAAAACAGTCACCATACCTACCTATCATGGCATTTCCATAGCCATTCCGAGATATAGTGCCATGCAACTTTCCACCGTTCCGTTTATTATGACACGCTCCATCATTGTCATATTGCTAGCATGATCATGTAGTTGACATCGTATTTGTGGCAAAGCCACCATTCATAATTCTTCCATACATGTCACTCTTGATTCATTGCATATCCCTGCACATCACGGAGGCATTCACATAGAGTCATATTTTTTCTAAGTATCGAGTTGTAATTGTTGAGTTGTAAGAAAATAAAAGTGTGATGATCATCATTTTTAGAGCATTGTACCAAGTGAGGAAAGGATGATGGAGACTATGATTCCCCCACAAGTCGGGATGAGACTCCAGACGAAAAAGAAAAAAAAGAAAAAAAAGAGGCCATGAAAAAAAGAGAAAAGGCCCAAATAAAAAAATGAGAGAAAAAGAGAGAAGGGACAATGTTACTATCCTTTTACCACACTTGTGCTTCAAAGTAGCACCATGATCTTCATGATAGAGAGTCTCTCATTTTGTCACTTTCATATACTAGTTGGAAATTTCATTATAGAACTTGGCTTGTATATTCCAATGATGGGCTTCCTCAAAATGCCCTAGGTCTTCGTGAGCAAGCGAGTTGGATGCACACCCACTTAGTTTCTTTTGTTGCTTTCATATACTTATAGCTCTAGTGCATCCGTTGCATGGCAATCCCTACTCACTCACATTGATATCTATTGATGGGCATCTCCATAGCCCGTTGATACGCCTAGTTGATGTGAGACTATCTTTCCCCCCTTTTTGTCTTGTCCACAACCACCATTCTATTCCACATATAGTGCTATATCCATGGCTCATGCTCATGTATTGCGTGAAGATTGAAAAAGTTTTGAGAATGTCAAAAGTATGAAACAATTGCTTTGCTTGTCATCGGGTTGTGCATGATTTAAATACTTTGTGTGGTGAAGATAGAGCATAGCCATACTATATGATTTTGTAGGATAACTTTCTTTGGCCATGTTATTTTGAGAAGACATAATTGCTTTATTAGTATGCTTGAAGTATTATTATTTTTATGTCAATATGAACTTCTGCCTTGAATCTTTTGAATCTGAATATTCATACCACGATTAAGAAGAATTACATTGAAATTATGCCAAGTAGCACTCCGCATCAAAAATTCTCTTTTTATCATTTACCTACTCGAGGACGAGCAGGAATTAAGCTTGGGGATGCCTGATACATCTCCAACGTATCTATAATTTTTGATTGCTCCATGCTACATTATCTACTGTTTTGGACCATATTGGGCTTTATTTTACACTTTTATATTACTTTTGGGACTAACCTATTAACCGGAGGCCCAACCCAGAATTGCTATTTTTTTGCCTATTTCAGTGTTTCGAAGAAACGGAATATCAAACGGAGTCCAAACGGAATGAAACCTTCGGGAACGTGATTTTCTCACCGAATATGATCCAGGAGACTTGACCCCCGTCAAGAAAGAAAGGAGGTGGCCACGAGGGTGGAGGGCGCGCTAGGGCGTGCCCCCGCCTCGTGGGCCCCCTTTGCTCCACCGACGCACTCCTTCCTCCTATATATTCCTACGCACTTCAAACGATCGACACGGAGCCAAAACCTAATTCCACCCCGCAACCTTCTCAGATCCACGAGATCCCATCTTGGGGCCTGTTCCGAGCTCCACGGAAGGGGAATCGATCACGAGGGCTTCTACATCATCACCATAGCCCCTCCGATGAAGTGTGAGTAGTTTACTTCAGACCTTCGGGTCCATAGTTAGTAGCTAGATGGCTTCTTCTCTCTTTTGGATCTCAATACAATGTTTTCCCCTCTCTCGTGGAGATCTATTCGATGTAATCTTCTTTTTGCGGTGTGTTTGTTGAGATCGATGAATTGTGGGTTTATGATCAAGTTTATCTATGAACAATATTTGAATCTTCTATGAATTCTTTTATGTATGATTGGTTATCTTTGCAAGTCTCTCCGAATTATCAGTTTGGTTTGGCCTACTAGATTGGTTTTTCTTGCAATGGGAGAAGTGCTTAGCTTTGGGTTCAATCTTGCAGTGTCCTTTCCCAGTGATGAGGGGCAGCAAGGCACGATTGTATTGTTGCCATCGAGGATAACAAGATGGGGTTTTTATCACATTGCATGAATTTATCCCTCTACATCATGTCATCTTGCTTACATGCGTTACTCTGCTTTCTTGAACTTAATACTCTAGATACATGGTGGATAGCTTTCGATGAGTGGAGTAATAGTAGTAGATGCAAAGGTGAGTCGGTCTACTTGTCTCGAACGTGATGCCTATATACATGATCATACCTAGTTATTCTCATAACTATGCTCAATTCTGTCAATTGCTCAATAGTAATTTGTTCACCCACCGTAGAATACTTATGCTCTTGAGAGAAGCCACTAGTGAAATCTATGGCCCCCGGGTCTATTCTAATCATATCAATCTTACATCACTTTATTATTGCTTTGCTTTTTTACTTTGCCTTTTATTTTACCTTGCATCTTTATACCAAAAATACCAAAAATATTATCTATCATCTCTATCAGATCTCACTCTCGTAAGTGACCATGAAGGGATTGACAACCCCTAATCGCGTTGGTTGCGTGGAGCTATTTGTTTTGTGTGTAGGTACGAGGGACTTGCGTGTAGCCTCCTACTGGATTGATACCTTGGTTCTCAAAAACTGATGGAAATACTTACTCTACTCTGCTGCATCACCCTTTCCTCTTCAAGGAAATCGAACGTAGTGCTCAATAGGTAGCAACGATCCTCGGCAAGATCCTTGTCGAGGAAGGCCACTGAGACCCGGCAAGGCCCTTCTTTGGGGATGACAATGACCACGGCAAGACCCTTGCCGGGCCACCCGGCGAGACCCTTGTCGGGCCACCCGGCAAGGCCGTCACCAAGGACGCCAGTAGGGTCACCACCAGGCCCACGTCAACCAAGCTCCCACCGCCGTTCGCATGTAGCTGCCGGCCCAACCAGCTGGGCGGGCACCTGCGTGGCAACATGCAGCCCCCAGGCCAACTCATCAAGCGCCTGCGTGGCGGCATGCAGATCTTCGTGAAGGCTCCACCACCGCGCCACCTCAGCTGCCTGCCTGCCTACATGGCGCCGCAGGTATCGCTGGCCAGGGCACATGTCAAAGCGAGAAGGAGCAACGACGGACAAGACAGCCTCGGCCCCGTCCCCAATAAAGCAAGGGGACACCTAAGCTACGCATTTAATGCATCTTGTCCTGTAATACGAGCGATCAGCTCAGGGCACTGTACGCCTTTCCACCTCTTGTGTGCCACTGTGGCAGCCCCTTCCGACTATAAAAGGAGGCCCATGGCGTACTGGAGAAGGATTCGGCTCTTTCGAATCACGCACTGACCACAGCTAGTTCGAGAGCACAAGAACTCTCTGAAATACACCCACCAAAGCAGGACTAGGGTTTTACGCATCCTCGCGGCCCGAACCTGGGTAAACGATCCTTGTGCTGTCTACTGATCCTGCTCTTCTTGCAACCCTGCGCCCCGGCAACCGTAGTAGGGATTCTTGTGATCCCATAGGTGTCGTTCCACACCGACATCTTTGGCGCGCCAGGTAGGGGGCGCAATTGTGAGAATCTGGTCTAGTAGTTAGCCTAGCAGTTCTTCATCGCCCTTGGCTCCTGAGAAGAAGGCGACCGGAGGAACGGCGCTGGCTCGGCAATAGAAAAGCTAAGTCATTCAGAGCTTTGAGTTATTTCCTCCTATAAATAAAGTTATCGTCCTCGGAGATCTCGCCTATGTATGAGAAACCTGCACGCAAAGGGGCCCTCCCGCAATTGGCAACGCCCTTGTTCTATTTCGAGTCCGCTCAACAGCTCAAAGCGGCCGCGTCGAGAGTGGCGGGGCAGCCTTCCGCACTTGGCAACGCTCCCGACTCTGACTCGAGTCAAGTTCGACATATCGGGCGGCCGCGCTAAGGGCGGCTAGGTGGTTCGCCCGGCAGCAAGCACGCCCGGCAGGCCAATGGGGATCCGTCCCCAAGACGCCGCCTTGGGTTTACGCGCCGGCGAGCCTACCCAGTAACGTAGGTTGGACATGCAAAGGAAGATCGAACAGGGAAATAACATGCATAATACTGAAAGTGCTGCAGAGTTATATTACGTCAAATTGTTGCTGCGGTTCTAACTAGAGATAGCTATTGTCTTGGTTGTGAACCTGCAGCAACGATAAGGAACGGGATGCCTAATCCCGCGCCGCCCTCCACCCTCGGATTTTGCCGACTCGGTGATGATGGGCTTGATGCGCCCCCGAGTGGCGCGAGGTCGGTACCCTCCGGCAAGCTCTCCAACAAGAAGCGTCAAGTCGAGGTCGGGTAACAGTGCGCCACCTTGGTGAGAACCTTGGTCATGGCACCCTGGCAAAGCCTCCGGGACTCGTCGGCCAGTGAGGCCGCCCGGTTGGCGTGGAGCCGCTCCAGAGCACCGACAACCTTCTCAAAGAACATGGTCAGGCTGCAATTGGTGCTCACGCTCCACTCCGGGACATACCTCACGTCCGGCAACCCCATGATGGCCAGCTGCGCGGCGGCCTAGTTGGCGACGGTGGCGAGGCGATTGAGCCAATGGTTCTCGCCCTCCACGTGATCCGTGAAGTTGAGGCCCTCGTTCTTCCGCAACAGCTTCTCGGCCTCCAGCTCCTTGGCCAGGGTCCCCTCTCGGGTTTTGGCCTCCGACAGCACCTTCTCGAGACTCTCCAGCTTCAGCTGGAGGTCTTTGATGGAGTTGTTGGCCTCGGAGAGCTCCCCGGCCTTGCTGACGACCGCACCCTGCGCCTCTGTCAGGGCACTGTTAAGCGTGTCCCTCTCTTGGGACAGCTTCAGGGCCTGCTCCTTCAGCCCGTCGCGCTCCGCCTCCAACTCCTCCACCTTGCCGGCGTGAACCTGGGCCTGGGCATCGAGTGCCTCTTTGTGCCTCTGCTCCAGCTCACTGGTCCGCTGCAAGACAAGCTTCTCCACCTCTGCATCCTTGACGCGAAGCATGGCGGCAAGCTTCCCCTCGCGTGCAGCGAGGTCCTCCTCCTGGGAGTTCAGCGCGGCCTCGTGCTGGGTCCAGGCGGCTTCGGCGGTCGCGGACAAGTTCCTCGCCATCTCTTGAGCCTTCTCGACGTCGGCGAGCTTCATGGTGAGCTCCACGTCGTGCCTGGCCAGCTCGCCCTGGGCAGCCTTGAGCTCCTTGTGGGCCTCGTGGAACCAGTCCTGTGCCTCGGCGACACGCTCCTGGAGGTCCGCCTCCGCCTTCTCCACCACCGCTGTCCTGGACTTAACCTTGTCCAGGCGGGCGCGGTGGAGCGCTTGGAGCTTCCGGAAGCTGGCGCCCATGGCATGGAGGATCCGCTCATCCTGCGAGCCGTCGCCACCAACGATTAGCTCGTCGACGACTTCAAGCCCGGCGGCGGTAAGCACTTCGTCGTCAAACACCTCTCCCTCGACGGGTGTCCTGGTGCTCAACGCGCCTGGGAGGTGGACGAACAAGTCGTCACTCACCCTCAGGTACTTTCCGGAGCCGGAAGCAGCAGAGGAGGAAAGCTGGTCGCCGGCCTCCTCCTCCTCGGCAGCGGCCCCACTGGCCTTCCCGGCAGGCCCCTTGTCGGTCTCCTCAGCGGCAGCCTTGCCGGCCTCCCCGGCGGGCCCCTTGGCGGTGTCCTCAGCAGCACCCTTGGCGGCCTCCTCCGCGGCGATCTTCTCGGCATCCGCCTCGGCGGCCTTGGCGACGTCCTCGATGATGGCGTCCACGTCCTCTAGGTTCACCGAGGAGGGTTCTGGACACCAAAGAAGGAAGTGAGGCTAAGCCAAGACCAAGAGCCAGAAACAAAAAGGAACAGTGACGAGCGGCGAATGACTTACCAGTGCCGGTACCGGGCTGGGAAACGGAAGTCCCCTCCCTGCCAACATTTGGCGTCGAGGCAAAGCCGCTGGCGCCCAAGTTCTCCTCCTCCTCCTCCATGTGCGTGGGCTCGGTACTTGGCGCCCTTCTTTGGGACGCCTCGGGCAGCCTGGTCGATGGGGCGGCGTGTTGGGAGTAGCCCTCTGCGGCTCCTCCTGCTGCTCTCCTCCTGCATACCTGGCGAGGTCAGCACCAAGGTGTCGCGCCCCTGACGCATGTCGACGGGGGAAGAGTGAAGAACTTACGCTGGGGGCTAGGCCAGGGCTGCTGTCTGGGCTTCTCAACAGCACCAACGGCGCTCTCGAAGTACCAGCCGGGGGCTGGCCACCCACCGAGACTTTGGCCCTTTTCACTCTCTGGGCCAGCGTCTCTACGTCCCTGCAAAGACGAAGACAAGTCAAGACGAGCAACACAGATTGAGGAGGCAGAGATAACGAAAAGAAACCAGATACTTACTCGTCGTCCGCCTCCTCCTCTGTTGTTTTCCTCTTCCTCCTCGGGCTGAGGGATCCATAGTCGAAAGTAACCTCCGTATCAACATCCGCCGGAGGAGGAGAAGGAGGTGGTGTCTGGACACGCTTGGATGAAGAAGGGGCGGCTGTCTTCTTCTTCACCGCGACCTTCGCCGGCTTCTTCGCCGCTGCGGCCCTCGTGTGGCGCCGGGACCCCTCCAAGGTCAGCTGCAGCTACGCAGCCCTGCCGGGCCGGACCGGCTCACCGGAACTGGCCTGCCTCAAGACTCGCCCTCTCCCCATGGCCGGCATCGGGCCTGCAGTCTCAGCCTCCTCCGACGAGGACTCACCGGTCACATCTTCAACCAGAGGAGCCTCGGTGCCGGCGCTGCTGGCTCCTCCTCCTCCACGGCCATCGCGGCCTCGTCCTCCACACAGCCGGTGCTGCTGGCCTCCTCGGCAAGCTATGCCTCCCTCGCCCTGGTAGCGATGTAGTCCAGCTCCGCCTGGGTGGTGTCCTGGACAAGCAACCGCCAAGGCCGGTGTTGACGCATTCTCGTGCAGGTGTCAAAGAACCGATGCACCTCAAATCCTCTCGGCTCCTTCCACTCGGGTCAGACTATGCACGCTGCAGTCCGCATCATGGCAATGATTTTGGACCAGCGCTGAAGTTATTGCACAACGGACCACCCCGCTGGCAGCTTGAACAAAGGCCCCTTGAGGACCTTGCCGGCCTTCGTGGCGGCCCTCGCGACCTTGCCGGGTCCGGCTCGACCTCGCCGTCGCGGCCCACGCTGCTGGAAGAGCCGCTGGCAGAAATGAGCGTGCCCCATCACGGTGAAGTTGTGGTCGAGGCCGGGACGAAGCCGCATGATGTCGGCGGGGTTCGTGAAGAGCCAGGCTGGCCTCCCCTTGTTATGCAGTGGAGCAATCTGGCGGCGGATGAAGTCCACCCCGATCATCTCAAGGGTGAGGCCGGCCTCGGTGAGCCGGAGGATCCTGGTGGTGGCAACCGTGAGCTTCTCGTCGTCAGCATCAACGTCGCTCCAATCATTTCTGCGGACCGGCCGGCGGCGCCCGGCGAACTTCATAGAACACCGGCGGATCCTCCTCCTCGATCCAGCACCACCGGTGTCAGTGTCAAAACCGGCGGATCTCGGGTAGGGGTCCCGAACTGCGCGTCTAGGCGGATGGTAACAGGAGACAAGGGACACGATGTTTTACCTGTGTCCGGGCCCTCTCGATGGAGGTAAAACCCTACTCCTGCTTGATTAATATTGATGATATGGGTAGTACAAGAGTAGAACTACCACGAGATCGTAGAGGCTAAACCCTAGAAGCTAGCCTATGGTATGATTGTTGTTCGTCCCACGGACTAAAACCCTCCGATTTATATAGACACCGGAGAGGGTTAGGGTTACACAGTAGTCGGGCCATACAATGGAAGGAGATCTACATATCCGTATCGCCAAGCTTGCCTTCCACGCCAAGGAAAGTCCCATCCGGACACGGGACAAAGTCTTCAATCTTGTATCTTCGTAGTCCAGGAGTCCGACCAAAGTTCATAGTCCGGCCATCCGGACACCCCCTAATCCAGGACTCCTCAAGAGCCTCGAACCAGGCTTCAATGACGACGAGTCCGGCGCGCAGTTTGTCTTCGGCATTGCAAGGCGGGTTCCTCCTCCGAATACTTCATAGAAGATTTTGAACACAAGGATAGTGTCCAGCTCTGCAAAATAATTTCCACATACCACCATAGAGAGAACAATATTCACACAAATCTAATCATTGACGATTTCGCAAAGATGTCATCACACCACGGCCAAGCCTTTATTCGAATCATTTTACTGTCCCACCTCAGCGCACTTAGCGAGGCAGTTTCCTTGGCACGTCTTGTTAAAGCAGAGATCGTGTCCCCTTATTCCGGGATTCTCATCAATACGGACGTGGGTAACCCAACCGTCTCATTAATTTACGGCGCTTGGGAGATAAGCGAGTTTTACCAGGCGGGTGGGGGCGCATAATTTCGTCCGCCCATATAAGGGGATAAGCATCCACCTTTTCCATCTACGCCTTCTTCCTCCTTTGCTTATCCATTTTCAAGACTCGAGCTCCAAATACCAAGTACGCACATCCCACCTCAACCTTCTCCAGCCATGTCCGGAGCGGGAGGCAAGTGGATGGTTTCCTCCGTCACGGAGGGACATATCAAGAAGCTGAGGAAGGTCGGATACTTGTCTAATGACATCGCGCACCGGCTTCCCGACAAGGGGCAGCTCATCCCCACCCCAAGGCCCCATGAGAGGGTGGTGTTTCTCACCCACTTCCTCCGCGGGCTAGGTTTCCCACTTCACCCATTTGTCCGAGGACTCATGTTCTACTACGGCCTGGATTTCCATGATCTGGCCCCAAACTTCATCCTCAATATCTCGATGTTTATCGTCGTGTGCAAGGCCTTCCTCTGCATCCAGCCCCACTTCGGTTTATGGCTGAAGACCTTTAGTGTCAAGCCGAAGGTAGTGGGCGGCCAACAAGCGGAGTGCGGAGGCGCCATGGTGGGCAAGATGCCCAACGTTACATGGCTCGAGGGCTCCTTCGTGGAGACCATAAAGGGGTGGCAATCAGGGTGGTTCTACATCACCGAGCCGCGTGACCCTGAATGGGCAGCGGCCCCCGAATTCCGATCTGGCTTGCCTACACGGCTCACCTCCTGGAAAGAGATGGGCTTGTCATGGGGTAATTCGGAGGAGCTATCCGGACACCAAACCTGCGTCCAAAACCTGGTGAGCAAGAAGCTCAAACTCGTCAATGTAGTCCAGGTCATGCTCATCCGCACGATCCTCCCGTGCCAACAACGAGCTTTCAGCTTGTGGGAGTTTGATCCGGCACATCACCAAACCCTGAGCAGGCTCTTCGATACTACGTACGAAGATGCCTGGAAGGTGCTGTTCAAGGGTGCCGAGGCTCCCACATCCGCTACCAAGGATCGCAGATTCAGCGCGCAACATCAAGCCAACGCTGTAAGTTATTTTGCCCTTTACGGGACACTTGTTTTCATAGTTTGACTCTATGCGGGATCTAAACGCCCTTACCTTTGACAGGATTGGCAGAGGACGTCCGGGCAGATTGACTGTCCGGCTCCCTTCCCAGAAGACTCAGCGGATGCCCTCTTGGCCAGGCTCTTTGGTTCCGGCACCTTACGTGGTGCCGGAGAAGAAGGCTAAGAAGAAGGCCACGGGAACTCAAGGAGTTCCGACGCCAGTGGTGTCAGACTCATCGTCCGATGACTTCGAGGCGGACTCCTCCCGTGAAGATGAGGAGGAGTAAAGAGAGGTCTCTCCCCCAGCGGGGGGAGAGAAGAAAAGGAAGGCGCCCCAACTGGGGGGCCGGGGGGTCCAAGAAGGGAAGGACCCTTCCTCCAGACTACTCCACCAACACCGACGACGGCGAAGAGGAGTGGCCATCCAGGGCCAAGCCCCTGGCGAAATCGTAAGTTTCCGGATACCAGAATAACTCGTGGCGTTCCTTTGTTGCACAGTACCTTCTGACGTCGGATACAATCATGCAGTCCGCCCAAGGCCGGGCTCGGCAACCGTCGGCGGTTCCCTGGGTTCGTCGGATGTGAACAACACTTCACTTCCGACCGCCTCCTCTCCTCGCGCCATGTATGACGCTGAGGTGGCGTCCCAAAAGGGGCCAAGCCAGGAGGAGACGGTCCTGGAGGCGCCGCAAGGCGACCTCCCGGACTCCAGGCGAAAAGGGGATAAAACCCTTAAGGGTTCTAAGTCCGACCCTAGGCCGGACACCGCACCGGAACCTTCAACGGTTCCGGCATCCGGCAGGCGTCCCCCTACTAAGAAGGGCAAGCCTACGACGCCGGTGACCTCCGTCCAACCGGAGGCACCGGATAATCTGCTGGAGGTGCTTAACGGCTCCTCCATCGACGAGGAGCGCCGCACTATTATGAGTGCGGTGATCCAGAAGGTTCCGTCCGCCAAGAGTGGGCTGACCGAAGCCTGTGCCAGCGTCCTAACAGGCTTTGAGGTACATATTTAAGATATGTAAAAATATTACTGCATACACAGTAGCCTCTGATGCTCAGTTTGGTGTTCGGAAAGAAAAGCCGAACTGAGGATCAAAAAGATATACGCAGGAGTCTAACATAAGTGTGTCAATATGGGAATGCAGGCTATGCTGCTGACTCTGCCGCACTGACTGCGGAGGTCAATGTATTGAAGCAGAGCCTCGAGCAGTCCGAGGACGAGCTCGGCCTTGCCAAGAAGCAGCTCGAGGACAAGGAAGGTAAGTAATACCTTATGTAAGTATATATATATATATATATATATATAAGATGTGGTTGCAAAGAAAATGACAGGATCAACGTGGGTATGCAGGGGCCACGAACGAGGTGGAGACCCTGAAGGAAGCGCTGTCCAAGTGCGAAAACAATGCGGCCGTGGAGCGCACCGAGCGAGAGAAGCAGGAGGCGCGGGTGGCGGTGGTGCAGCAAGAGCTCCAGGCTCTCGCGGAAAAACACGAGAGTTTGGAGCGTGAATCAAAGACTCGAGAGTCCGAGCTCGCCTCGACGCTTGAGAGAGCCAAATCTGCCATGGCCGAAGCCCAAAAAGCCCTCTAGGAAATTAAGGCGATGAAGAAGATAGCGGCGGGTAAGGCATTCTTTATGCAAAGAAAGCATGCGAAAGTGAATTACTTGTTACTTACCCGAGTCCGGAGCTCTCCAGGAGCATTCACAAATCTTCCCTGGAGTGTGTCCGACGCAGCCGCATTCTACCGAGCCGAGGAGGGAAGCTCGACGGAGAAGGTGTTCTGGTCTCAGTATGCTAAGGCCGGACACCCGGTGTCCTTGAGCGACCAGCTGAAGCAGCTGGTTGAGATCCATAAGGTGGCCGAACAGGCCATGAAGGGTCTCGCAGTTCGGCTGTGGCATGGGGAAGCCATGCCTGGAAGCTACTTCGGGCTGGTAAGGCGGCTGGTGGATGCCTGTCCAAGGCTAGAAGTCATCAAGCGCTCCGTATGCATCGAAGGTGCCCGTAGGTCCCTTGCCCGTGCTAAAGTGCACTGGGGCAAGATGGACGCTGAGAAGCTTGTGACGGACGGACCACCGCCGGGCAAGGAGCATCGCAAGCCCGAGATGTATTATGAGGGCGTCCTGAAGGGTGCCCGCCGTATAGCGGATGAGTGCTCCAAAGATGTAATTTTTGAGTAAACTCGCATTTGTAATCCTGTACGATGAAAAATTGTTTCATATGCGCTAAGCAATGCTTTTGAATTTAAAATATTACCTTTTGTGTGGCCGTTTATCAAAATTGAGAGATGCGAGTCGTCGGCTTCTGCCCCCATGCCGCGAGTGCTGGGGTGTTCGGGATAAACTTGAGCGCTCTTTTTCCCATTATTGGGTCCTTCGAGGGAGGCGCTCAACACAACAAACAAGGCAATCGGACTATAATGCTTGAACACTCTCACTTAGCCATAGAATTCTATAATTTTAAATTTCGGCGAAGCCCTTAGTATTCGGAAGACCGAGTTCGGGGCGCTATCCACGCCTAGGCGGACAAAGCCGACTCCTCGCTCTAAGCGGCATAAGTCTTTAGGGACTCGAAAACCTCTCGAACAGCGACCAGCTCTCGCCCCTATCATGACGGTCAGTTTTAGCTTTCTCCATCGAGGTGCTCAGCCCGGCTCAACCGGGCACAATCAAGATGGTTCTCCCGATGCTACCTTAGCCGATATAACGGAACGTAAGGTACCAAAACATGGGAGCCGGGCAAACCCAACTATTGACCCAGGACATGATTCGAGCCGATGCATATAATGCTATAAGTTCGGGTGCCGCACTCATGAGAGTGTTCGACTTCTCACACCATATTCTGCAGGGTGCGTAAGCCCCTGGCGTATTGGCCGTACCAAAGTGTACGGTTGCATAATGTCATAACTGAACATATTTTTATATATAAAAAAGGTAATGCAATAATAGACAAAAGCTATGCATTGTTTATTCGAAAAGTCTGCGGTAAAAGCAGAATGATACAAATAGTGCGATAAGCAAGAGATGAGACTATTTAACGTGTCCCTCCGTGGGCAAGCTGCGGGATTATATGTGAAACAAGTATACTGCTCGTTATAGAGACCACCTGGACACTCGACGTAGCTTTCTGCCTCCCTGGCTGTTGCATCGTGTGTTCGGCGATTATGCTGCCGGACAGGCCTTCCGGAAAGTGGAGTCCTGAAAGTAAGAAAGAAGAAAAAGGAAAAAAAAGAATGACAAACTCGGGAGCCCCTTGTGCGGTTGAGCCGTATTTTGGGCGTGCCGTGGTCGTGCCCCTCCCCTTATGCCCATGGTATTTCCAGAGCGTAGTTATGTACGCGCAGCACTGGTTTCGCAATTTCACGAGGGCTGGGGTTAGGGCCGCATTGCTGCGCATGCTCGGAATGTGCCAGGCGGTCTTGTTGTAGGTTACTCCGGGCGCGCTTGACGGTGTCCGGACGTTTAATGGCCGGACTGGAGAATTGCCTTGACAGGCTGCTTTGTACTTCCGCCACGAGGGCCGCCGTATGCTCCTCGGTCCGGAGAGAGCGTTCGGTGTTTCCATTGACCGTAATGATTCCTCGAGGGCCTGGCATCTTGAGCTTGAGGTATGCGTAGTGCGGCACCGCATTGAACTTTGCAAACGCGGTTCGTCCGAGCAGTGCGTGGTAGCCATCGCGAACGGGACTATGTCGAAGATTAACTCCTCGCCGGAAATTATCCGGGATCCAAGACCACATCAAGTGTAATCGAGCCTGCATAGTTGGCCTCTACACCTGGTATGACGCCTTTAAAGGTCGTCTTTGTGGGTTTAATCCTTGAGGATCTATGCCCATTTTTCGTATTGTATCCTGATAAAGCAGGTTCAGGCTGCTGCCGCCGTCCATAAGGACTCTAGTGAGGTGAAATCTGTCAATGATTGGGTCTAAAACCAATGCGGCGAATCCGCCATGGCGGATGCTAGTGGGGTGGTCCCTTCGATCAAAAGTGATCGGGCAGGAGGACCATGGGTTGAACTTTTGGGCGACTAGCTCCAACGCATATACGTCCCTGAGTGCACGCTTCCGCTCCCTTTTGGGTATGTGGGTTGCGTATATCATGTTCACCGTCCGCACTTGTGGGGGGAAACCCTTTTGTCCCCTATTGTTCGGTGGCCGGGGCTCCTCCTCGTCATCGCTATGCAACCCCTTGTCATTGTTTTCGGCGTTTAACTTGCCTGCCTGCTTGAACACCCAACAATCCATGTTGGTGTGGTTGGCTGTTTTTTCGGGGGTGCCGTGTATCTGGCACGAGCGATCGAGTATTCGATCCAAATTGGACGGGCCCGGAGTATTTCTTTTGAATGGCTTTTTCCGCTGACCGGGTTTAGAGCCTCTGAATCCGGCATTAACTATCGTATCCTCAGCATTGTCGCCGTTAATGCGGCGCTTTTGCTTGTTGCGACGCGACCTGCCCATGCTGTCCTTGGTATCCGAATTACCAGGGATCTTGGTCATGTTATTACTACGAGCTAGCCAGTTGTCTTCTCCAGCATAAGCGGGTCATGAGTGTCGTGAGGGCTGCCATGGATTTCGCTTTTCCTGTCCTAGGTGCCGGGCAAGCCACTCGTCACGGATGTTATGCTTGAAGGCTGCAAGGGCCTCTGCGTCCGGACAATCGACTATTTGATTTTTTCTTCGTTAGGAACCGTGTCCGATTGCTGGCCGATTCCTCCGCTGCTGTATTATGTGGCTTAGGTCATCGGCGTCTGGTGGTCGCACATAGGTGCCCTGGAAGTTGTCGAGGAATGCGGCTTCCAGGTCCTCCCAACAACCAATTGATTTTGCTGGCAAGCTGTTAAGCCAATGCCGAGCTGGTCCTTTAAGCTTGAGTGGGAGGTATTTGATGGCGTGTAGATCATCCCCTCGCAGCCATGTGGATATGAAGGAGATAGTCCTCGATCCATACCGCAGGTCTATTGTGCCATCGTATGATTCGATGTTTACGGGTTTGAAACCCTTGGGGATTTGATGATCCATTACTTCATCCGTGAAGCATAGTGGGTGTCTTGGCGCCTCAGATATGGGCTATATCACGGCGTAGCTCAAATGAGCTTTGTCTGCTGTGTTCGCCCGGCGGATTTACTATATCCGCATGACGATTATCGTCACATGTCGTAGGCGCCCACGCGATCCATAGATCGATCTTGTTTGCCTTGCCCTGTCCTCCAATATATCTCGCAGTGTCCGCACATTTCCCGTGCCTTGGTATTCTTTTGAGCGCGCCGGGTGCGGCTTTAGTGGAGGGCCGAGAGGCCTCTCTGTCACGACCACGAGGTGGCCGGTCGGCCGTATCATGCGCTGGTGATGTAGGTCTAGGTGCTTCCTCCTCTAATCGAGGTAGCGGCCTGCGTTTTGGGTAGCTCTTGGAGGGGCGTTCGAGTTCGTACTCTTCGGCCGCAAGGACATCAGTCCATCTGTCGGCTAGCAAGTCTTGGTCAGCTCTAAGCTGTTGCTGTTTTTTCTTGAGGCTGCTCGCCATGGCCATGAGCCTGCGTTTGAAATGCTCTTGTTCGACGGGATCCTCAGGCACGACAAATTCGTCGTCGTCGAGGCTTGCCTCGTCTTCAGAGGGAGGCATGTAATTATCGTCCTCTACCTCTCTGTCTGCCGCTCTCTCATGAGGGCTGGCTTCTCCATCCTCCTGTGCTGAATCCTGCTGGAGGGGGTTGTCTTCGGCACTTTCTGGGGTGTTATTGTCTCCGGTGCCGGACTCGCCGTTTTTGCTGTGGCGGGATTTAGAGCGGCGCCGCTGACGCCGGTGCTTAGGCTGTTTCTTGGAGGGGTCATCCTCCGTTGTTCCGTCGCCGTTCCCTTCTTTTGGGGTGTCCACCATGTATATGTCATATGACGAGGTGGCCTTCCAGTGCCCTGTAGGCGCTGGTTCTTGTTCGTCTCCTGCATCGTCGTCCATACCGTCAATGTCTTCGGAGTCGAAGTCGAGCATGTCGGTTAAATCATCGACAGTGGCTATGAAGTGGGTGGTGGGTGGACTTTGAAATTCTTCGTCGTCCGCATCCCAACCTTGCCGACCATAGTCCGGCCAGGGATCTCCTGATAAAGAGAGAGACTTTAGTGAATTCAGAATGTCGCCAAAGGGCGAGTGCTGAAAGATGTCCGCGGCGGTGAACCCCATGATCGGCGCCCAATCGGATTTGATTGGCAGGGGCGCGGAAGGTTCGGAGTCCGGAAAGGAGTCTGGCACCTTGGAGTCACGAGCGTCGCAAAGGACGGGTATGGTGTTCGGCTCGATCGCCGTAGAGATTGCAGCCCGCTTGGCGGTGTCCAGCAACCCATCCTCGATTGGCGCATCGGCTCGAGCTAAGGGTCGGGCGACACTAATCTTGACCTCGTGACCGTTTGACGGCAGAGCTAGATCGTGCTCCATCGTAAAGGCGGCACGCTTGGCTGTGGCTCGAACCCGTCGAAGATCAAGTCTCCGCGGACGTCGGCCGTGTAGTTCAAACTTCCAAATCTGACCTGATGGCCAGGGGCGTAGCTTTCAATCTGCTCCAGATGGCCAAGCGAATTGGCCCACAGTGCAAAGCCGCCGAATACGAAGATCTGTCCGGGAGAAAAGTCTCACCCTAGACCGCGTCGTTGTTGATGATCGAAGGATCCATCGGGCCTAAAGGTGACGACACAGAGGAACTCTCAATGAAAGCACTAATGTCGGTGTCAAAACCGGCGGATCTCGGGTAGGGGGTCCCGAATCACTGCTGCGTCTAGGCGGATGGTAACAGGAGACAAGGGACACGATGTTTTTACCCAGGTTGGGCCCTCTTGATGGAGGTAAACCCTACTCACTGCTTGATTAATATTGATGATATGGGTAGTACAAGAGTAGATCTACCACGAGATCAAAGAGGCTAAACCCTAGAAGCTAGCCTATGGTATGATTGTTGTTTGTCCTACGAACTAAAACCCTCCGGTTTATATAGACACCGGAGAGGGTTAGGGTTACACAGAGTCGGTTACAATGGAAGGAGATCTACATATCCGTATCGCCAAGCTTGCCTTCCACGCCAAGGAAAATCCCATCCGGACAAGGGACGAAGTCTCAATCTTGTATCTTCATAGTCCAGGAGTCCGGCCATCCGGACACCCCCTAATCCAGGACTCCCTCAACCGGCCCCACCATTCTTCCCACCTCTCCTTCATGGCGCCCTTCGGATACGCTCCCTTGGATCTTGAGACCCAAGCGATGCAACCGGAGATGGCGCCCCCTGGTTGGATCCGAGGGGAGAAGTAATGGCGGAAGAGCGCCGTGTTGCGGTGCACTCCGGTGAAGCCCTCACAGAGATGTGCGAAAAGGGCCATGCACGCCAACGCATTCGGAGTAAAATCCAGGAGGCGGAAGCCAAAGGTATGCATGACATCGCTGAAGAAATCGGAGAAGGGAGGACAGAGCCTGCAGGAAAAATAATCGATGAAGAAGGGGTACCGATTTGGGGTGGCCTCGACGCAGTCGGCGGGGATGACGCGCGTTGCTGGGTGTCTCGAATCCCCCCCCCCCCGTCTTCACTCCCCACAGGGGCCTGAAGGAGTCCCAAAGGTTGAACACGTCAACTGTCGAGGGGAAGAAGGCGGACTGTGTCCGCTGCACCGCCAGCGCACTCTCCGGCGGCTCCGCGGCTCCGGCGTCCCTGGCCACTCCCTTGCCCTTGGTGGATTTCGGTGCTATGGCGGCTGGGGAAGGAGAGCAGGACAGAGGGTGGTGGAAGCGCAATGGCGGCGAGCAGGAACGAAGCTTGGAGAAGAAGAGGAAGGTGGGCGGAGGTTTCCGAGATTGGGGTTTTCGCGAAGGGTAAGGAACAGTGCGCCCGCGGTTATCCCTTTTTATGGGGAAGCCGCGGGTCGCGCTGCCCATTTACTGCGATGTGACGCATGCGTGCGGGAACCGCCCCACGCATGCCACCCACGTCACGCACACCCCTCCACGCCGCGCCACGCGCGCGGGTCGTGGGAAGCGCCGCGCGCGAAAAGTCTTACCGCGGTAAAAGCCGCTCCGCCTGGCCGCGCACCATTTTGGGCCTGGCCCAACAACGTGTCGCGCTTATGTGTGGCCCAGGCCCGGGGGCTCCTGTCGGTGTACAAAAAGAGGGGTGCGTTTTTGTACCCCTTTACCTGTGCATGGGCAGTCGGAGCCACGCCTGCGGTCACACCAAGCAGAACAGGGAAGGTGAGCCAAGGTAAGACCGAAGCCCAAGACAATCAGAGCAACGCCAAGGCCAATACCACAAAGAGCAGAGGGACGGAGCAGGTTCCCCCGGCAAGACCCTGGCCGGGGCAGCCTCAGTAGCCCCGGCAAGATCCTTGCCAGGACATCCCGCCGCACGCCAACGGAGCGAGCCACCCTTGAGCCCACGGGCCCCAACACCGTCATCTGCGTGGGGCCAGGGCTCGGGAAGGCACCTCTGTGGTGGCATGCAGATCTTTGTGAAGACATATTCAAGATCAGATGAGGATTAGAAGAGGACAGCACGCCACGGCAAGACCCTTGCCGGGCCACCCTGCAAGACCCTTGCCGGGCCACCCGACAAGGCCGTCACCAAGGATGCCAGCAGGGTCACCGCCAGGCCCACGTCAACCAAGCTCCCACCACCGTTCGCATGCAGCTGCCGACCCAACCAGCTGGGCGGGCACCTGCGTGGCAAATGTAGCCCCCAGGCCAACTCATCAAGCGCCTGCGTGGCAGCATGCAGATCTTCGTGAAGGCTCCACCACCGCGCCACCTCAGCTGCCTGCGTGCCTACATGGCGCCGCATGCATCACTGGCCAGGGCGCGTGTCAAAGCGAGAAGGAGCGGCGACGAACGGGACGGGCCTCGCCCCGTCCCCAATAAAGCAAAGGGACACCTAGGCTACACATTTAATGCGTCTTGTTCTGTAATACGAGCGATTACCTCAGGGCACTGTACGCCTTTCCACCTCCTGTGTGCCATTGTGGCAGCCCCTTCCGACTATAAAAGGAGGCCCATGGCATACTAGAGAAGGATTCGGCTCTTTCGAACCACGCACTGACCACAGCTAGTTCGTGAGCTCAAGAACTCTCTGAAATACACCCACCAAAGCAGGAGTAGGGTTTACGCATCCTCGCGGCCCGAACCTGGGTACACGATCCTTCTGCTGTCTACTAGCCCTGCTCTTCTTGCAACCCCGCGCCCTGGCAACCGTAGTAGGGATTCTTGCGATCCCATAGGTGTCGTTCCACACTGACAGCTACCTTACGTTCCGCTCTATCGTCTAAGGTGGCACCGGGAGAACTACTGCAATTGTGCCCTGGTTCATCCGGATGAGCACCTCAGTGGAGAAAGCCGAAAACTAACTGTCATGATAAAGCGCGAGACTGGTCAACCACTCGATGACTTAGCGGAATCTTCGGGATTCCTCTGCATTAACGAAGGGCCGGTTTTCCCGGTTATGTACGTACGCTCCCCGGACTCGGATGAACGCGGAAGTACCAGGGGCTATATAGTAGCCCCACTGTCAAACTCCTATGGTTAAGTGAAAGTGTTAAAGCAATATAGTCTGATTGCCTCGTTCGCTGTGCTACCACCTCCTTAATGGACCAATACGTTGGATCAAGTGTGAGCACGCGCTTTTGCGAACACCCCTGCATTATATGCGTGGGGGCTGAAGCCGACGACTGCAAACTTTCAGATTATACACATATATACATAAACGGCCGCACAGGAGGCATCATAATACTTTCAGGCAAAAGTATAAACACAGCCTTTATAATTTAAATAGCATTGTTTTTACAATCGGGATACATGTCACTCGAACATGACACTCTTCGAGCACTGAGCCTCTATTAAACGAGCACCTTCCAGGACTTCTTCAAAATAGTGGTCGGATGAAACCTGGCCTACGGCCGGATTCTGGGTTGCAACAGCGGTGGCCTCCATCTCTGCCCAGTATGTCTTGACACGGGCAAGAGCCATCCACGCACCTTCTATGCACGCCGACCTCTTTACAGCGTCGATATGCGGCACAGCACCAAGGAATCGTTGCACAAGACCAAAATAACTATTCGGCCTTGGTCCTTCCGGCCAGAGATGATCCACGACAGACCTCATGGCAAGTCCGGACAACCTATGGAGCTCGGCCCACTCGGACATTTGCTCATTTAACAGCAGCGGACGCGCTGGAGCATTGAATTGCGACCAGAACAACTTTTCCACTTCGTGATCTTTTTGCACTTTGAAAAACTTGGTCGCATCAGCGGCACTTGCTGCCAAATCCAAGTACGCGTCTGCAGAACTCCATAATTGATCCAAAAGGGCATACTAAGGATCTCTGAACTTCGTCCGCAACAAAAAGGGCTTCCTAGCCGTGATATCTCCGGCTTGACGTAGCTCCTCCTTCATCGCTCTGATTTTAGAGCGGGTTTCCTTGGCTGCTACCATGGCTTTCTCCAGGTCCGTCGTCTTCGTTTGACTTTCCCTTTCAAGAAGCTCATAACGGTCGGCGGCACCCTTCAACTCAACAACCATCTTGGCTATTTTCTCTTTGCTCTCGCAATGCGCAGCCTGTTCGGCTCTTAATTATTCGACCGCCTTTAGGGCGGCCGCATCACTCCTCCTGGCTTGTTCCTTGGCTCGGGCAAGTTCCGCCCGAAGGGTCTCCACGACGGCAGCTCCATCTGCAGTCACAACATATTATAGATACTAGCATCATGCCCCTCTTAATATATGTTGACCATCGGAGAATACATACCCTGTGCCTCGTCAAGCCGCCGGTTTACAAGCACGATGTCGGCATCCGCCGCATCAAGTTGCCACTTCAGTTCGGCAAACTCCCCAGTCCGGCTAGCCACCGGACACTCAGCCGCTTGCACATGAAAGCGGCATGATCATTACCTAGGACTATGATCCTCTGTTTGCGGCCCTTTTTCGACAGCAACCAAAGTCTTAGGGGCTACTATCTGCATAGGGCACACCTGGCGTGTGCGGTACCGTCAAAAACATACATATTACTTTGCGTACCTCAAAGCCTCTCAGCAGGCTCTTAAAAGCTTCATGCAACCCGCTTTCGGTGGATGAAATCCTTTCAACCACCGTACCCATTAACGTACGATGCGCCTCTGAGATAGCCACTTGCTCCAGAAGACTCATCAATGCGTCCGGTCGCGCACCGAACAGCCGCGGACTCTTTCTGTTGCTCCCTTTAGGAGCCGAACACTCCGGACTTCGGGAGGCCGAAGGATTAACTTCTGGCCTTGGTGGATCAGGAGAAATCCTTTGTGACGACACCTCTTGGTCGCCCGCCTCATGAGGCGGGGAGGCATGGGGAGGTGTTTCGCTCTCCATCATCTCCGGAAGAAGATCCCCCGAAGACGAACTCTGTCGAGAAGGGCTACAATCTGAACTACAAGACATACGTCTCGGTTATTGTCCTTGGAAATAAAGTAGGATATGTTTACTATAGAGTACTTTTGTTTACTTATAGCTCAGTGGAGGGCCGATCCCCTTGCAGGCACTGTGCGGTAAGGATACCCTCCGGGGTAGGGCCTCCTGACAAAGATTCTTCCCTCGTTTGGAAACCATTGTTTCCAAGTCTTCAGAGGCGGTCCTCTTCCTTCCTTGGGGAGAGGGGATTTTAGATCCTTCTCCCCGGTTATCCTCCTTCGTGGAGGCACTAATTCCCCTGGTTTGGATGAATAATGAGTGAGGCCCGCTCTCGGCTTCTTTATTCCTCCCTTTATCTTCCCCTGATGGCGCTTGATAAGGCGCGAGCTCAAGCATTCTGGCCAGTACTGGATCCGTTGAGCCTTCGAGAAGGGGGCCGAACACCTGATCATCTTTGCCTTTTTTACCCAGTCCTAGTCAAAGAGCGACTTTTCAGAATGATGTTGTGATAAATAAAGAGACAACATGGTCGGCCGAAGAATTACTTACTTGGGTGTCTGGACGATTGTAGTTTAGACCCGCATCCTCGGTGGTGTCCGGACACTTTATTCGTGACCCGAAGAACAATCTGTACATCTCTTTGAGCGTCACGCCGAAGAAGTGCTGAATAGTTCACCGTCCTTCCGGGTTGAACTCCCACATACGGAGAGGTCGACGTTTGCAAGACTGGACTCGACGAACTAGCATGACTTGCATTACCTTGACAAGGCTGACATCTCTCTCGAGGAGATCTCAGATGCGACTCTGCAATGTCGGCACATCATTTACTGGCCCCTAGTCCAGCCCTTTGTTGACCCATGACGCCAGTTGTGGCGGGGGCCCCGAGCAGAAGGCAGGGGCGGCTACCCACTTAGTACCTCGGGGAGCTGTGACGTTAAACCACTCCCGTTGCCATAAGCCGGACACCTCTGGAAAGGAACCCTTTGGCCATGGAGCATCGGCGCCTTTGCTTATTATGGCACCTCCGCATTCTGCGTGTCGCCCATTAATCATCTTCGGCTTCACATTAAAGGTCTTGAGCCATAAGCCGAAGTGTGGGGGGACGTGGAGGAATGCCTTACACACGACGATGAATGACGAGATGTGAAGGATGTAATCTGGGGCCAGATCATGGAAATCGAGCCCGTAATAGAACATGAGCCCTCTAACAAAGGGATCTAGACTAAAGCCTTACCATCGAAGGAAGTGGGAGACGAATAGGACACTCTCGCTGGGTTCGGGAGTGGGAATGACCTGCCCTCGAGCAGGCAGCCTGTGCGAGATTTCGACGGTTAGATACCTGGCTTCTCTTAGCTTCTTCATGTCCTCCTCTCAGCGATGTAGGAGGGAATCCACCGACCTTGAAGGTTGGATCCGGACATGATTGAAGGTCCGAAGCGCCTAGCCTGAGCCTCGGGTGTTGGAACTCAAGGTGGGGGAAGGATTCGATTAAGTGCGAGAAGAAAAGGACAGGCCTTGGCCCCTTTATAAAGAGGGTGAATATCAAGCATCCTCCGCGTGGCCGTTTGGAACTTGCCTAAAATAAAGGAGTCATACCAACATGCACGATTGGGTTACCCATACCCGTATTGATGAGAATCCCGTGATAAGGGGAACACGATCTCTGCTTCGACAAGACGTGCCAATAAAACCGCCTCGCGAAACATGCGATGGCAGGTGGGAGAAAGCAGTTCGAATAATGACCGAGGCCGTGGTGTGATGTCACGTTATGAAAAGTTGTCGTGATTAGATTTGTGGAAATATTATACTCTCTACGGTGGTATGTGGAATTTGTTTTGTAGAGCCGGACACTATCCTTGTGTTCAAAATCTTTTATGGGATATTCGGAGGAGGAACCCACCTTGCAATGCCGAAGACAATCTGCGCGCCAGACTCATCGTCATTGAAGCCTGGTTCAGGGGCTACTGAGGGAGTCCTGGATTAGGGGGTCCTCGGACAGCCGGACTATATACTTTAGCCGGACTGTTGGACTATGAAGACACAAGATTGAAGACTTCGTCCCGTGTCCGGATTGGACTCTCCTTGGCGTGGAAGGCAAGCTTGGCAATACAGATATGTAGATCTTCTCCCTTGTAACCGACTCTGTGTAACCCTAGCCCCCTCCAGTGTCTATATAAACCGGAGGGTTTAGTCCGTAGGACAACAACAGTCATACCATAGGGTAGCTTCTAGGGTTTAGCCTCTACGATCTCGTGGTAGATCAACTCTTGTAATACTCATATCATCAAGATCAATCAAGCAGGAAGTAGGGTATTACCTCCATCGAGAGGGCCCGAACCTGGGTAAACATCGTGTCCCCCGCCTCCTGTTACGATCCGCCTCAGATGCACAGTTCGGGACCCCCTACCCGAGATCCGCCGGTTTTGACACCGACAAGAGTTGGTACACATGATCAGGGAAATAGGGATCCTCGAACCCCAGGGGTTGTTTGACATACACCAACTCATTAATAGGACCATTAAGAAAAGCACTTTTCACATCCATTTGTTGCAACTTGAAATTATGATGAGAAGCATAAGCAATCAACAAACGAATAGATTCAAGGCGAGCAACGGAAGCAAAGGTTTCATCGTAGTCGATACCCACGACTTGGGTGTAGCCTTGTGCTACCAAACGAGCCTTGTTGTGGACTATAATTCCATGAGCATCTTGCTTGTTCTTGAATATCCACTTGGTTCCAATGACATTATGGTTCCCCATTGGCCTTGGCACCAATCTCCACACCTTGTTGTGCTTGAAGTTGTTGAGTTCTTCATACATGGCATTAAGCCAATTCGGATCTTTGAGCGCCTCATAGACCTTTTGGGGTTCAACACAAGAGACAAACACGTGATGTTAACAATAGTTTGCCAATTGTCTACGAGTGCTTACCCCCTTTTGTATGCTTCCAAGCACATTTGTCATGAGATGACCCTTGGTAGAGAGCTTGGATGCAATCTTGGCGGCACGACGCTCCAATTCCTCCTCAGGAGTGACTTGAGGAGCGGTTACTTGATCATCTTGAGCGTCGTCTTGAGCTAGTTCTTGATCTTGAGCTTGCTCTTGATCTTGAACTTGCTCGGAGGAGAGAACTTGACCTTGGGCATTGAGGGAGTCCTGGATTAGGGGGTCCTCGGACGGCCGGACTATATGCTTTAGCCGGACTGTTGGACTATGAAGATACACGATTGAAGACTTCGTCCCGTGTCCGGATGGGACTCTCCTTGGCGTGGAAGGCAAGCTTGGCAATACGGATATGTAGATCTCCTCCCTTGTAACCGACTCTGTGTAACCCTAGCCCTCCGGTGTCTATATAAACCGGAGGATTTAGTCCGTAGGACAACAACAATCATGCCATAGGCTAGCTTCTAGGGTTTAGCCTCTACGATCTCGTGGTAGATCAACTCTTGTAATACTCATATCATCAAGATCAATCAAGCAGGAAGTAGGGTATTACCTCCATCAAGAGGGCCCAAAACTGGGTAAACATCGTGTCCCCCGCCTCCTGTTACCATCCGCCTTAGATGCACAGTTTGGGACCCCCTACCCGAGATCCGCCGGTTTTGACACCGACATTGGTGCTTTCATTGAGAGTTCCACTGTGCCGTCACCATAAGGCTTGATGGCTCCTTCGACCATCGGCAACGATGCGATCCAGGGCGAGGTTTTCCTCCCCGGACAAAACTTCGTATTCGGTGGCTTCGTACTGTGGGCCAACTTGCTTGGCCATCTGGAGCAGATTGAAAGCTATGCCCCTGGCCATCAGGTCAGGTTCGGAAACTTGAGCTATACTGCCGACATCCGCGGAGACTTGATCTTCGACGGATTTGAACCCATGTAAGGTGCGCCACACAATCATGACGAGGATGACTTAACTCTGTCGTCGGACAGTGTTCAGGAGATCACACCTGCAACTACTCCGGCCCTCAATCCAGAACAAATTGCGCCATCTGAGGGCGGGTGGATAGACCCCGCCACGGAGGTCGCACTCTCAGTGGCGATAGATCCGAATACTGACTTCACCTCCTACGAGAGCCGTGCCGCCAAACCATTGGATTCGCCCCCGGCCACGGGCTCCAAGCCGCCTGCGTCCATGCCTATCGAAGCCGATTGTGCATCGATCATGGAGTTTACCTCCGCGGATATCTTTCAGCACTCGCCTTTTGGCGATGTGCTAAATTCATTAAGGTCCCTCTCCTTGTCAGGAGAACCTTGGCCGAACTATGTCCGGCTAGAACGGGATGCGGACGACGAAGAAATTCGCTCCCCACCCACAACCCACTTAATAGCCACTATCGACGACATGCTTGACTTCTACTTCGAAGATATCGACGGTATGGACGACGATGCAGGAGACGAGCAGGAACCACCGCCTACAGGGCGCTGGACAGCTACCTCATCATATGATATATACATGGTTGATACCCCCAAAGAAGGCGATGGCGATAAGACAACGGAGGATGACCCCTCCAAGAAGCAACCCAAGTACCGACGTCAGCGGCGCTGCTCTAAGTTCCACCATAGCAAAAGTAGCGATACCGGCGCAACAGACAATAACACTCCAGATAGTGCCGAAGACGACGACAATCCCCTCCAGCCAGATTTAGAGCGGGAGGATGAACAAGCTAGCCCTCCAGAACAGGCAGTAGATGGAGAAACGGAGGATGACAATTACATGCCTCTCTCCGAAGACGAGGTGAGCCTCAGCGATGAAGAATTTATCTTGCTTGAGGATCCTGTCGAGCAGGAGCGCTTCAAGCGCAGGTTTATAGCCACAACAAATAGCCTGAAGAAAAAAGCAACAACAGCTTCGAGCTGATCAAGATTTGCTAGCGGACAGATGGACCAAAGTCCTTGCGGCCGAGGAATACGAACTCGAACGCCCCTCCAAGAGTTACCCAAAGCGCAGGTTGCTACCCCAACTCGAGGAGGAAGCATTAAAACCAACGTCACCAGCGTATGATGCGGCTGATCGGCCACCTCTCGGCCGAGACAGAGAGACATATCAGCCCGAAGTCCAGACAGCACCCCACCGCCATTCAACCAAAAACACCAAGGCCCGGGGCAACACGCGGGACCTGTGAGACGTATTGGAAAACAAAGCAGGGCATACAAGATCGATCTACGGATCACGGGGTCGCGCCCCAACGCGAGACGATGATCGTCACGCCGGATATACCAAAAGCAAATCCGGCCGGGCCGAATACAGCAGACAAGACTCGTATGAACTGCGTCGTGATATAGCCCGGCACAGAGGCGCCGCACACCCCCTATGCTTCACTGATGAAGTAATGGATCACGAATTCCCAGAGGGTTTTTAACCTGTAAATATTGAATCATATGATGGTACAACAGACCCCGCGGTATGGATCGAGGACTTCCTCCTCCACATCCACATGGCTCGCGGTGATGATCTACATGCCATCAAGTACCTCCCACTAAAACTCAAAGGACCAGCTCGGCATTGGCTGAATAGCTTGCCAGCAGACTCCATTGGCAGTTGGGAGGATTTGGAAGATGCATTCCTTGACAACTTCCAAGGTACTTATGTGCGGCCACCAGATGCTGATGACTTGAGCCATATAATTCATCAGCCAGGGGAATCGGCCAGGAAATTCTGGAGCAGGTTCCTGACTAAGAAAAACCAAATTGTTGACTGTTCGGATGCAGAGGCCTTAGCGACATTCAAGCATAACATCCGTGACGAGTGGCTCGCCCGGCACCTCGGCCAGGAGAAGCCGAAGTCTATGGCAGCCCTCACGACACTCATGACCCGCTTTTGCGCGGGCGAGGATAGCTGGCTGGCTCGCAGCAACAACACATCAAGGAATCCGGGCACTTCAGATAACAAAGATACTAATGGCAGACTACGTCGTAACAGACATAAGCGCCGCAACAACGGCGATAACACCGAAGATACAACAGTCAATGCCGGATTCAGTGGCTCTAAACCCGGTCAGCAGAAAATGCCATTCAAAAGAAGTACTCCGGGCCCGTCCAATTAGGACCGCATACTCGATCGCTCGTGTCAAATCCACGGCACCCCCGATAAGCCAGCCAATCACACCAACAGAGAATGCTGGGTGTTCAAGCAGACCGGCAAGTTGAATGCCGAAAACAAGGACAAGGGCTGCATAGCAACGACGAGGAGGAGCCCGGCCGCCCGAACACGGAGGAGACAAGAGCTTCCCAAGTGAAAACGGTGAACATGATATACGCAACCCATATTCCCAAGAGGGAACGGAAGCGTGCACTAAGGGACATCTATGCAATGGAGCCTGTCGCCCCAAAGTTCAACCCATGGTCCTCTTGTCCGATCACCTTCGATCGCAGGGACCACCCCACTAGTATCCGTCATGGTGGATCTGCCGCACTGGTCCTCGACCCCATCATTGACGGATTTCACCTCACTCGAGTCCTTATGGACGGCGGTAGCAGCCTGAACCTGCTCTATCAGGATACAATGTGCAAAATGGGTATAGACCCCTCGAGAATCAAACCCACTAAAACCACCTTTAAAGGCGTCATCCCTGGTGTAGAGGCCCATTGCACGGGCTCAATCACACTGGAAGTGGTCTTTGGATCTCCGGACAACTTCCGAAGCGAGGAGTTAATCTTCGATATCGTCCCGTTCCGCAGTGGCTATCACGCACTGCTCGGGCGAACCGCATTTACAAGATTCAATGTAGTACCGCATTATGCATACCTCAAGCTCAAGATGCCAGGACCTCGGGGGGTTATAACAGTCAATGGAAACACAGAACGCTCGCTCCGCATGGAGGAGCACACTGCAGCCCTCGCAGTAGAAGCACAAAGCAGCCTTTTAAGGCAAACCGCCAATTCGGTGATAAAGCCCCCGGGCACCTTCAAGCGAGTCCGGAGTAACCCGCAACAGGATCGCCTGGCACGTTCAGAGCTCGCCTAGCAATTCGGCCTCCGTCCTAGTCCCGATCAGGCGATGAAATTTACGCCGCACGTACATAATTACGCACTAAAAATACCATTGGCATAGGCGGAGGCACGGCCAGGACACGTCCCACAATGCGGCTCAACCGCCCTAGGGGCCGTATACCTTTATAATTTTCTCTCTTTCAGGATCTTACTCTCTGGAAGCCCTTTTCGGCAGTCTGATTGCTGGACTCATTACGGGAAGGAAATACAAAGGAGGCAAGAAGCTAAGACGTACAAGGGAATCCCCATGTGGTCTCTAATAACGATCAAAATACCTGTTTTTAAATACCCATACGCAGCTTGCCCTGGATAGGACATGTCAAATAGTCCTATTTTCTTCTTATTGTACTACTTGTATCCGTACGCTTTGACGTACTATTTACTAATAACACGTAGCGTTTATTGCATTACCCTTTACTTTTTTTTCTTTCTCCTATCTGCTTAATTACGATAGATTGAACCCGTACATTCTAGTACGACTAGTACGCCAGGGGCTTCAGTATACCCCATAATACGACATGAGAAGTCCGGACACTTTCGACAGCGTGGCACCTCGAACTTATAGCATTATATGCATCAGCTCCGAGTCATGTCTTGGGTCAATAGTTGGGTTTGCCCGGCTCCCATGTTTTGGTACCTTACGTTCCGCAATATCAGCTAAGATAGCGCTGGGAGAACTACTGCGATTGTGTCCCGGTTCTTCTGGACTAGCACCTCAGTAGAGAAAGCCGAAAACTGACTGTCATGATGAGGCGACAGCTGGTCGCTATTCGAGAGGTCTCATGTCCTTAAAGACTTTTTTTCGCTTCGAGCGAGGAGTCGGCCTTGCCCGACTTAGGCGTATATAGCGCCCCAAATTCGGCCTTTCGAATACTAGGGGCTTCGCCAAAATTTAAAATTGTAGACTTCTATGGCTAAGTGAGGGTGATAAAGCTTTATAGTCCCATTTCCTGGTTCGCTATGCTGAACACCTCCTTCGAAGGACCCAAAATTGGGATAAAGAGTGTTCAGGTTTATCCCAGACACCCCAATACTAGTTACATGGGGGCAGAAGCCGACGACTCGCCAACCCTCAGATTTCATAAACGGCCGCACAAAAGGCGGGAACCCTTCAGGACATTGTCATAATACATTTCGGGGTGGCGATGCTCCTTGCCTCCCGGTGGCTCCTCCTTCACGAGCTTTACGGCGTCCAGCTTCGCCCAGTGCACCTTCGCCCGGGCAAAAGCCCTGCGCCCCTCGATGCAGATGGACCGCTTTATGACTTCAAGCCGTGGGCAGGCGTTCACAAGCCGCCTCACGAGACCGAAGTAGCTATCAGGCAGGGGCTCACCAGGCCACATCCGGACTATAAGACCCTCCATGGCCTTCGGCCGCCTTGTGGAGCTCGACCAGTTGCTTCAGCTAGTCGCTCAAGGGCATTGGGTGTTCGGTCCCAGTATACTGAGACCAGAACAACTTCTCCATCGAGCTCCCCTCCTCAGCCCGGTAGAACTCCGCGGCATCCAACACACTGCGGGGAAGATCTGCGAACGCTCCTGGAGAGCTCCGAACTCGGGTAAGTAAAAGGAAAGTTTCCTTCACATGCTTGCTTTGCATAATGAATGCCTTACCCGCTGCTATCTTCTTAACCGCCTCAATCTCCTGGAGGGCCTTGTGGGCTTTAGCCTTGGCGTTTTGTGCGCTTTCGAGGGCCTTCGCAAGCTCAGACTCTCGCATCTTAGAGTCAAGCTCCAAGGACTCATGTTTTTTGGCGAGAGCCCGGAGCTCTTGTTGCACCTCGTCTACCCGGGCTTCTTGCTTTTCTCGCTCGATGCGCTCCTTGGCCGGTTTGTCTTCGGCCTCGGATAGCGCCTTCTTCAGGGTCGCCACTTCGGTCGTGGCCCCTGGCAAATTCATGATGATCCTATTATTTTACAACCAAATTTCTTTTTAATATATAGACAGGATATTGCTTGCCTTTGTTCTCTTCGAGCTGCCTCTTGATAAGGCCGAGCTCTTCCTTGGACCGCTCAAGGTCCTGCTTGATCTTGACAACCTCTGCGATGCGTGTGGCAGCGGCCAAGATCAAGCCTGCATATGCACATAGACATATTCGATTAGACTCCTGCGGTCATTATTTGATCCTCTATTCGCCTTTCTTCATGACGCCAAATGTGAGCATAGGGGCTACTGTCTATGCGGTAATATTTTCCTATAATTTGATTACTTACCTGAAAGCATGTTAGGAGGCTGGCACAGGCTTCAGTTAGTCCGCTTTTGGTGGACTGAACCTTCTCGGTCACCACACTCATGATAGTGCGGTGCTCTTCATCGATGGAAGCGCCGTGAAGCGCTTCCAGCAAGTTGTCCGGTGCCTCTGGATGGACAGAGGCCACCGCAGCCTGACTTGCCCCTCTTAACAAGGGGTCGCTGACAGAGTCCGAACAACCGGAGGTTCGGCGCGTTGTTCGGTGGGGGCGAATTGAGCCCATGGGAGCCTTTGCTCCTTGCGCCCAGTCCGGAATGTCGCCTTGAGGCGCCTCGGGACTACCTCCCCTCGGCTCGGTGCCCTTTGAGACAACACCTCGACGTTGTCCGTAGGGCGAGGGGTGGAGGCGGTCAGAAGTGAATCGCTATTCATATCCGACGGGTCCAAAGAACCATCCGACGGAGACACATCGATATGGGCTCGGGACGGACTGCATAATCATGTTCGGCGTGATGAGTAGCAGTGCAATAAAACATACCATGAATTAATATGGTATCCGGATACTTACGACTTCGCCAGGGGCTTGTCCCTGGGCAACCACTCGTCGTCATTTGTAGGCGGCCGTTGTGGAAGCGATGCAGGGAGGAGGGTCCTTCCCTTCTTGGACCCTTCGGCCTCCCCGGATGGGGCAGCCTTCCTTTTCTTGTCTCCCCCGGCTGGGGGGGGGGGGGGGAGAACTTTCCTCTTCCTACTCCTTGTTTTCGTGGGAGGAGTGCGCCTCAGAGTTTTCGGACGATGAGTCTGATATAACCTTGCGCCGGAGACCCTTCCGGGTACCAGTGGCCTTCTTCTTGGCCTTCTTCACCGGCACCTCGTAAGGCGCCGGAACCAGCATCTCCATTAGGAGAGCATCTGCTAGATCTTCAGGCAGGGGGGCTGGGCAATCGATCTGCTCCGCTATCTCTACCCAGTCCCGTTAAATGGCATGGAGGCTTAGATCCCGCACACGATCAAACTGGGGAAAATAAACATCCTATGAGGTATGCAAAACTTACCAGATTGGCAGGGTGCTTTGCGCTGAGTCCGCGGTCCTCGGTAAGGGGAGGAGGTACCTCGGCGCCCTTGAACAGCACCTTCCAGACGTCCTTGTGCGTCGTGTCGAAGAGCTCTCGCAGCGTCTGGTGCTCGGCCGGGTCGAACTCCCACAAATTGAATGCCCGTCGTTGACACGGGAGGATCCGGCGGAAGAGCATGACCTGGGCCATATTGACAAGCTTGATTTTCTTGCTCATCATGTTTACGATGCATTTCGAGTCGGTCAGCTCCACCGATGAACCCTAGGACAGGCCCTTCTCTTTCTAGGAGGTGAGCTGGCGTGGGGATTCTAGATCGGAATTGGGGCCGCCACCAGTTGGTGTCACGGCCGGTGATGTAGAACCACCCCGATTGCCACCCCTTTATGGTCTCGAGGGAGTCTGGATTAGGAGTCCGGATAGCGAACTATCACCGTTGGCGGACTCCTGGACTATGAAGATACAAGATTGAAGACTTCGTCCCGTGTACGGATGGGACTTTCCTTGGCGTGGAAGGCAAGCTTGGCGATATGGATATGTAGATCTCCTACCGTTGTAACCGACTCTGTGTAACCCTAACCCTATCCGGTGTCTATATAAACCGGAGGGTTTTAGTCCATAGGACGAACAACAATCACACCATAGGCTAGCTTCTAGGGTTTAGCCTCTCTGATCTCGTGGTAGATCGACTCTTGTACTACCCATATCATCAATATTAATCAAGCAGGAGTAGGGTTTTACCTCCATCGAGAGGGCCCGAACCTGGGTAAAAACATCGCGTCCCTTGTCTCCTGTTACCATCCGCCTAGACGCACAGTTCGGGACTCCCTACCAGAGATCCGCCGGTTTTGACACCGACAGTCTCCACATAGGAGCCTTCGAGCCAGGTGACGTTAGGCATTTTTCCCACCATGGCGCCTCCGCACTCCGCTTGCTGGCCGACCACCACCTTCGATTTAACATTGAAGGTCTTCAGCCACATGCCGAAGTGGGGCCTGATGCAGAGGAAGGCCTCGCACACGACGATAAACGCCAAGATGTTGAGGATGAAATTGGGGGCCAGATCGTGAAAATCCAGCCCGTAGTAGAACATGAGCCCGCGGATAAATGGGTGGAGGGGAAATCCCAGTCCACGGACGAAGTGGGTAAGGAAAACCACCCTCTCATGGGGTTCTGGTGTAGGGATGACCTGCCCCGCATCTGGCAGCCGGTGTGCGATATCCGCGGCTAGATATCTGGCTCCCCGTAGCTTTGTGATGTTCTCCTCCATGACGGAGGAGACCATCCACTTGCCTCCTGCTCCGGACATGCTTGGAGTGGTTTGAGGAGAAAAACGCGAACTTGGGCGCTGGAGCTCGAGTGCGCAAGAATGGATGAGCAGGGAGGAAGAAGGCATGGGTGAAAAGGGGGAATCCTTGTCCCTTTATAAGGGCGGAAGAAGCTATGCGCCTCTCCACCTACCTGGTAAACTCGCTTATTCCCCAAGCGCCGTAATTGATGGCGCGGTTGGGTTACCCACACCCGTATTGATGAGAATCCCGTGGTAAGGGGACATGATCTCTGCTTCGATAAGACGTGCCAAGAAAACCGCCTCGCAATATGTGCAGTAGCTGGTTGAGAAAAACGGTTCGAATAATGACCGGGCCGTGGTATGATGTCATGCTGCCGAACGTGTCAGCAGATTAGATTTGTGGCAATATTATTCTCTCTACGATGGTATGTGGAATTTGTTTTGCAGAGCCGGACACTATCCTTGTGTTCAAGATCTTCTATGGAGTATTCGGAGGGAGAACCCGCCTTGCAATGCCGAAGACAAATCTGCACGCCAGACACATCGTCATTGAAGCCTAGTTCAGGGGCTACTGAGGGAGTCCTGGATTAGGGGGTCCTCGGACAGCTGGACTATATACTTTAGCCGGATTGTTGGACTATGAAGATACAAGATTGAATACTTCGTCCCGTGTCTGAATGGGACTCTCCTTGGCATGGAAGGCAAGCTTGGAAATACGGATATGTAGATCTTCTCCCTTATAACCGACTCTGTGTAACCCTAGCCCCCCTCCGGTGTCTATATAAACCGGAGGGTTTAGTCCGTAGGACAACAACAATCATACCATAGGCTAGATTCTAGGGTTTAGCCTCTACGATCTCGTGGTAGATCAACTCTTGTAATACTCATATCATCAAGACCAATCAAGCAGGAAGTAGGGTATTACCTCCATCGAGAGGGCCCGAACCTGGGTAAACATCGTGTCCGCCGCCTCCTGTTACCATCCGCCTTAGATGCACAGTTCGGGACCCCCTACCCGAGATCCGCCGGTTTTGACACTGACAGGCATCACTTGGTGGTTCAACACCGTCTTGAGGTTGATCTTGCTCTTGGTCTTGTTCATGAGGTTGAGGGACTTCACTTTGTTCTTCGGAAGCGTGTGGGCCTTGGGTTGGTGATGGTTCCACTTGAGTGGAACATTGTCCTTCTCCTTCGGCCACAAGGGATTCCTCAATGGGTAGGATAAAACCAACAACCATTCTTCTTATGGCTTGGGGAGTAATTTCATCACCTACATCACAAGTGCCACTTTGCTCCACTTGGGAGCCGTTATTCTCATCAAACTCCACGTTACACGTCTCCTCAATAAGTCCCGTGGACTTATTGAGGACACAGTAAGAATGAGAGTTTGTAGCATAACCAACAAATATGCCCTCTTGAGCTCTAGCCTCAAATTTAGACAACCGAACACCTTTCTTGAGAATGAAACACTTACACCCGAACACCTGAAAGTATTTGAGGTTGGGCTTGTTAGCGGTGAGTATCTCATATGGAGTCTTGTTCAAGCCTTTGCGGAGATAGAGCTGATTGGATGCATGACACGCGTTGTTGATGGCTTCGGCCCAAAAGTTGTATGGAGACTTGAACTCCGCCATCATGGTCCTTGCCGCATCCATCAACGACCGGTTTTTCCTCTCCGCTACACCATTTTGTTGAGGGGTGTATGGTGCGGAATATTGATGCTTGATCCCCTCATCACTAAGAAACTCATACAAGGTGTAGTTCTTGAACTCGGTGCCATTGTCACTTCTTATTGTCAAGATCTTTGCATTGTGTTGGCGTTGGGCTTCATTTGCAAAGTCAATGATGGTTTGTTGAGTCTCACTCTTCCTCTTGAAGAAGTATACCCAAGTGTATCTTGATTAATCATCCACAATCACCAAGCAATACTTCCTACCCCCAAGGCTATCAAAGGATGGAGGCCCAAAGAGATCCAAGTGAAGGAGCTCCAAAGGCCTCTTTGAGTAGATGATAGTCGTGGGAGGGTGAGCCTTCTCATGTAGCTTTCCTTCGATGTAAGCGATCTTTGGCAAAACTAACATTTGTTAGTCCACGAACATGGCCCCCCTTGAGAAGACTTTGCAAACACCTCATATTGACATGGACTAAACGGCGATGCCAAAGCCACCCCATGTCAACTTTAGCCATTAGGCATGTCGCGGTCTTAGTGGGTCGCTCTGAAAAGTTAGTCACATAGAGACCATTCTCGACATGCCCAACTAAGGCTACTTTAAGGGTCTTGCTCCACAAGAGGGCCACGGTGTCGTGGGTTTGTCACGGCAGATGTCCTCTTGCAAGAACTTAGTCGTGGAGCCATCGCAACTAGGAAGCTTAAAGGGGTTAATCGAGACAAAGGACACGAGAGGTTTATACTAGTTCGGCCCCTTACGGTGAAGGTAAGGCCTACGTCTAGTTGGGTTGGTATTGCTTGATGTTTCGATGACCAGGGAGCGAGATACGCTATGCCCGGTTCTTGATGAGTTGTTTCTTGCCCTAAGCCGCTAGCGGGTCGTCCCCTTATATACACGGGTGGACCCCCTGCGGCCTACAGAGTCCCGGCCGGCTCATAAATAGTGTCCGGCTCGGTGACTAGTTAATTCTACCTTATGATACAAGTTATGTTATTATGGCGGTTTATCACCCTGGGCCTTAAGCCGCCTGTGGGCCTCAACCCCTTTATTGAACCGCCATCTTCATGCTTGGCCTTGGGCTTCTTCCTGATGAGTCTTCTTTGCGTAACCCGGCCCCTCCTGGGCGGCTTACACAAATAGTTATATCCCCAACATTAGGCCCCAGATTGATTTGAACCGGTTCATGTCAATCTTAAAATACCTTAAGAAATAAACCTTCAGCCTTCTGCCTGTGTAAAGGTTTTTAACCCGCCATGACGTAATCTTCTGGATCCGTGTCAACCCGCTGTGACGTCAACTTTAGTTAAATTCATATTTTACTCCGCCATATCCTCCAACGGATCTTTGCCTTTACTGACCGTTCTGAAAACCGAGGCGTCAGGGCCGCTGGATAATGATGTTTAATCTCCTCGTTTCTCGCGCCGTCTCAGTCGGTCTCCCCTTATAAATAGGCACGACCTAGGTCTTCCATTCTCCCCCTTTCGGTCATCCTCTTCCTCTCGCTATCCCTCTGTTACTCGAGTTCCGCCGCTGCGAAGCTCCTCGTCTTCACCGACTCCGGCCGCTGCATCAACCTAAACCCGACCAAAAAAAAACAATGGCGGACCTCCGCAGCTAGTCTGCATCTGTGAGTTCCCTTCTTCCCCTGTTTTAGATCTGCATTAAGGCTTCTTCGAAGTTAAATCGGCGTTCGTCACCGCCGAACCAAACCCTTGATAGTTTTTACCTCCAATGCCCCTTTTGATCTTCAGACAGTGTAGAACTATTGCGGTGGTTGTTTCGCACCCGTTTCCAAATGCAAATAGATCCCTTTCCGTTGCACAGAGGCCCCATTCGAGCCTATGAACTTCATCTGTGCTAGTCCTAGGTCTAGAAATTTTTCTTTCAGAACAGCCGTTTGATCCGAAATAATAACCGCAACTTGTGAAACCTGTTTGTTCCACCCTTAAGTAAATGACACTGATCTATCAACCTTGCTTGCTTCTCGCAACCTAAGAAAATTTTACTGCCTTTGATACTTGTAGCGGCTTAAATATCACTGCATAGTTACCCATATGTCATTAGGCCCCTTCTTAAGTCGCCATCTTGAATAGACTTAAATTTTTTTCCTCCGGGTTAAATTTGAACCGAAAACTCTTATTTTGTCATAGGCTTCAATTTATACAATGGCACCCAAGGCTCCCAAATCTCCAGTGACCTGCAACTGGGTCAAATCCACTGTTACGGAGAGCACTTTGTCTGATTTTGTGAAATCCGGCCATCTGCCCAAGAGAGAGAGATCATGTCTTATCGTGCTCCTAACCCGTCAGAGGAGAAGCCTCAACCCAAGGAAGGGGAGGTGATCATGTTTACTGATCACATGAACCGGGGCTTCGCTCCACCCGGTTCAAAATTCTTCAGGGATGTTTTACAGTTCTTCGATCTCGAGACCTCAAGACATCGGGCCCAATTCCGTGTCAAATATTTGCAACTTCCAAGTCTTCATGAGGTGTACCTTGGGGAAGAACCCAACTTACTTTTATTCAGAGAATTGTTTTACTTAAACCGGCAGAATGAACGCGCCAACGGGCCCAGTCTAGAACTTGGTGGCATCTCGATTCAGCGATGGAGAGACTGCCTTTTTCCTTATGCTGAACTGTCGAGTCATCCAAAGGATTGGAATCAGACATGGTTCTACTGCCAGGATACTTCTTCGGCTGACGAAAATCCTCTGCCCGGCTTCCACGCCTTGCGCCTTGAATCCAACCACCCGCTGCGAGATAAACTGACTGTTGTTGAACGTCTGCCACTTGCTCCCACCATTAGTAAAATCAAAGCTCTTTTGGGAAATGGCTTGGATGGCATTGACCTGGTCCGAGTCTGGGTCGCTTGGCGAGTGATTCCGTTAAGCCGCCGCCCCGGCTTAATGTGCACTTACTCTGGCGAGAAGAATGACCCACTGCGTCATAGTCTCGGCGACTTACCAGATGATGTGGTGGAGGCTACGACTCAGACGTTGCTGAAAGAGGGCACGGTGACTAGTAATGCCTTTGGCTTACTTCCTTTCTGCAAGAAGAACCCGACCCTACGCAGAAGTCATCAATCTCAATGAATACTCTTTACTATATAACACCTTGCTTTACTCATAACCCCTTATCATTTTTCATAGGACGATGATAACTTCTGGAAGGTCAAGTATAACCATGAGGCGGCCAAACAAGCCAGAGCGGCAAAAAGAGCCGAAAGGAAAGCCGCCAAGACTGGAACTTCGAAGAAGAGGAAGCAAAGCACTTTAGATATGTTTAAACTTGACGACACCGATGATGATGAAGAAGAGGTAACTTTTAACTCCCTTGACTCTTTATCATCACCTTGCTGACCTTAAATCTTTTCAGGAAGATACGGGGAACAGCCAAGCCGTCGAGGAAGAGGTAACTATAATCTCCTCCGACTTCGAGCCCTTGCCGCGTCAGAAAATTCGAAGAGTAACCCGGAAAGTAAGATTTTCACATCCTTTGGCTTACCAAGATCCTCAATTTCTTTTGAAGCAACAGCAATTTGAAAGCCGGAGGCAGACCCGGACCAGCAAGGATGTAGAGCTCTCCTCCGGCTTACCTGATGTAACCAGGAAGCGTCGGACTGAGGTTACTCCGATTTACGTTCTGTTTTTCCTTTGGCGGGTTTAATTCTTCAACCTCTCAATTCATCTGACTCAAATTATCAGGAGACCTCGCCTTCCTCCGGCGAGTCTATGCAATCCAACATGCCGGCTTTTAAAACCGCCCCCGGGTAATGTAAACTTATTTACCTTATACTTTACCTTATTCATGTTTTTATACTTACCCTTCTACCTTGTCCACAACGTCCAAGTGAAGCTCAGTAAGAGGGCAAAAAAGAATAAGCCGCCCCAAGATCCAACATGCGATCGAACTGAGCTTGGCTCGGCTGCTCGACAGCTTCTACCCATCACCGCCACCGAACCAGCCTATGATATTCCAGCACCATCCTCTGATCCACCCGCCGAAGATACTCTCAACAGCTCTGATAACCCGGAAGCTCCTAGCCCGGCCAAGACAATTGATCCAGAAGTTGAGATTCTGAAGACTCAATTTGTTGAGTTGGGACAGCCCACTATCCTTGCCAAGTGCTCTGCCAAGGAGGAGTTTCTGGAACGCCGAAAGGCCAAGCTAGAAATTGCTGACTATACTCATTTGAGCATAGGAGAGATAATCTCTGGCTATATCAATCAAGTACATAGCAGCCGTGACCTGGAAATTGACATGGTGAAGCAAATACAACACAAATCTGAGGTATAACTTATGCTACTTTTCTTAATCATACTTACTGTATCAGCCCCAAGTCTATTGCTTATGAATAAATATGCTTTAGACTTAGAAACCTGCTTAACACTGCTTTGTCCGGTTTAAGAAGAAGATATTTAACCCGGTTGTAACATGATACCTTGAACTTGCGATACACATTAGCCCCCAAGTGTCAAGTACCTTTGCTTGCAAAGTGCTTGGGACTTAATTTCCATGAACCGGCATTGTAAGTTTAAAATTCTTCAGGCTACATTAGCCCCCAAGTGTCAAGTACCTTTGCTTGCAAAGTACTTGGGACTTAATGTTACCTTACCATGATTCTGACTATAACCTGGCACCAATGCAGGCCACCATAAGTCAATTTGAGTCGGAGATTGTCGACCAAGAGTCATCATGCTCAAGAACTTGAAATTCAAAAAGCCAACTCCAAATTTGAATTCAGCGTCTCTGAACAAGAGAAGTTGAAGAAGAATTTTGAAGCGGAGAAGAAAATTTAGGCTGATGAAAAGGCCTCACTAGTGACCCGGGTCGAGACAGTAGAAACATCACTTGCAGAAGCAACAGCCGAGCTGTCCGGCTTAAAGCGCCAGATATCTCAAATGGTCTCAGCCATCTTCGGTAAGTTACTATATATAACCTCAGATATTTCAATCCTTCCTTTGACGACTATTTTAATTGCTATCTCCGGCTCACCTTATGTTTATGAACGCAGGTCCCAGGAGCACAAACCTCAAGCAGAACATGTTGATCAAATGGAAAGCGGTTTACACTCTAGTGGAGCAACTGTACACCGGGTCACAACGTGCTTTGGCCGTTGTGGCTTTATCAAATGACGTTCCCCATCTCCTGCAAGATGTGCTAAAGCGGCTTGCTGTGCTACCTCAACGGATCCAAGAGCTAAGGCGGGCGTCTGCAAGAGCCGGAGCCATAGCTGCATTGAGCCGTGCCAAAGCATTTGTGCCAGAACTAGACCCGGCTGACATCGCTCTTGGATACCCAAGTTTAAAGGAGGACAGTACCGTGTTTGATGAGAAAGATTTTGCCGCCTGCATGAAGGAGGTACGCCCTGTGGCCACGCTTATTGGGAGTGATACTGACCTTACCAAGTATCAGCCGGGCTATGACAGTGAGAACCGGAGAATCCCAACGCCTCTTTATGACGACGTCAGCCTGATCCCTCCAATTCATAAGCATACCTTTGCCCCTGAAGTCGACCCAGCCGGTTTAATAGATGACGAAGCTAAGTTTGAAGCTTTGAGTGGCATTGACTGGGAATCGTCCACCTTCCAGGACAAGGCAGCCGACGGAGAGGTGGAGAAGGATAACCCGGATTCTTCAAGCCAACCAAAGGAGTGAATCGCCAGGCGTCATATGTTTATGTCTTTGTGAAAACAATACCTCATTATTCAGACTCGAGGAGTCTTGTAATAGGGTAGAAAAAACCTCTCGACTTTTTCCATGCCTTCGCACATGTTTATGGCGCTTTAATACTTTCTTAAGCCGCCATCGCTATATCCTTCCAGCTTATATTGATCTTCTATTTCCAAAAATTGCTTGCTTTATCCTGTGATCTTTTTGGTAATCTCGCCGGCTTATATGACCCTACCCATGCGGGTAAATTTAACTCCTGAAAATTGGAATTCACCTGGCACTTAACAATCTGGGGTGATCAATATTAAGCCGGAAGAACAAAAACCATCTCACAGTGCTTTCAAGAAGATCTCAAGATAGTCAAGTAATTATGCTTTTGAAGTATAATAGACAATAAACAATGTTCAAAGGCTTATGATTCGAATACGATCAGTAAACCGTTCCAAAGGGGTTAAGCTAAGATTCAGATACGATCATATAGCCCCCAGTGGCTTTGGCGATGCCGATCAAGTGGGTATCGACAGCTATGTTCTCTTTGGTTCGAATACGACCTATGTTTGAACAGGAAGCCCCCAAGTGACCATAAGAGTTGTTTAATGACGCTGATTCAATACGATCCACGCCCGGACCCAAAGGGGTAAAGCTATGATTCAAATATGATCAAGAAGCCCCCAAGTGGGTTTGGCAAGATGCCGATCAAGCGGGTATCGACAGCTATGTTCTCTTTGGTTCGAATACGAACTATGTTTGAACAGGAAGCCCCCAAGTGATCATGGCTAGATTCATATATGATCATAAGCCGGACCAAAGGGAAAGCCGGATTCAGATACGATCCGCTCCATGTTGGTTGTTTCCACCACCTGATAAAAAAGACATATAAACCTTTGAGGGTGAAAAGGACAGAGGTCCTGCTTTATTGCTTTATATAATATATACATCTTCAAAATATATACATACTGAGAGCCGGCGGCTCAGGTATAATAAGGCCGGAGATGAGCGATATTCCATGGCCGGCGGGTCTCCTCCTCCGACTTACGTGAGTCTTTGTGCTCTCGAACATCGATGAGGTAGTATGACCCGTTGTTCAGATTCTTGTTGACCAAAAAGGGTCCTTCCCAAGGAGGGGATAGCTTGTGCATATCAGATTGATCCTGGATAAGCCGGAGCACTAAGTCGCCTTCCTGAAAGGTTCTGCTTCTAACCCGGCGGTTGTGATAGCGGCGCAGGTCTTGCTGGTAAATCGCCGAGCGGGCTATTGCCAAGTCTCGCTCCTCATCCAACAAGTCAAGTGCATCCTGATGAGCTTTTTCGTTATCAGCCTCAACGTAAGCCGCCACGCGGGGCGAATCGTGCCGGATGTCACTTGGCAGGACCGCCTCTGCTCCATATACTATGAAGAAAGGTGTGTACCCTGTAGATCTGTTAGGCGTAGTGTTGATGCTCCAAAGTATAGAGGGTAACTCCTCCACCCAACAACCCGGCATCCGCTGTAAGGGGACCAAGAGCCGGGGTTTAATACCCTTCAAGATCTCCTGATTAGCTCTTTCTGCTTGACCATTGGATTGAGGATGAGCAATAGCCGAAACATCAAGCCGGGTATGTTCTCGTTGACAGAACTCTTCCATGGCACCCTTGGAGAGATTAGTGCCATTGTCAGTTATGATGTTGTGTGGAAAACCAAAACGAAAAATCACCTTTTTCATGAACTGAACCGCCGTGGCTGCATCACACTTACCGACCGGCTCTACCTCAACCCACTTTGTGAATTTATCCACTGCCACCAGGAGGTGTGTCTTTTTATCTTTAGACCTCTTGAAAGGTCCAACCATGTCAAGCCCCCAGACTACGAACGGCCAAGTAATTGGAATCATCCTCAATTCTTGAGCCGACACATGAGCTCGTTGTGAGAATTTCTGACATCCGTCACATTTACTGACCAGATCCTCCGCATCGGCATGAGTCGTCAGCCAATAGAAACCATGACGGAAAGCCTTGGCCACAAGAGATTTTGAGCCGGCATGATGACCACAATCTCCTTCATGGATCTCACGAAGTATCTCCTGACCCTCCGCAGGCGACACACAACGTTGAAACGCCCCAGTGACACTGCGGTGATGTAACTCGCCATGAACAATCGTCATAGATTTGGATCGCCTGATGATTTGTCTCGCCAAAGTCTCATCCTCAGGCAATTCTCCCCGGGTCATATAGGCCAAATATGGCACCGTCCAATCCGGGATGACGTGATGAGCTGCTACCAGCTGTGCCTCCGGGTCTGGCACTGCTAGTTCCTCCTCTGTAGGTACCTTGACAGAAGGATTATGCAAAACATCGAGAAAGGTGTTAGGCGGCACCGGCTTACTCTGAGATCCCAGCCGGCTTAAAGCATCAGCCGCCTCATTCTTCCTTCGATCAATGTGCTCCACTTGATAACCTTTGAAGTGTCCAGCCACAACATCCACTTCACGATGGTAAGCCGCCATAAGGGGATCCTTGGAATCCCACTTGCCTGACACCTGTTGAGCCACGAGATCTGAGTCCCCCAAACACCTTACCCGGCTCAAATTCATCTCTTTGGCCATCCTGAGACCATGAAGTAAGGCCTCATACTCAGCTGCATTGTTAGTACAAGGAAACATAAGCCGGAGCACATAACAAAAAATTTCACCTCGGGGGGAAGTTAAAACAACTCCAGCCGCCGAGCCTTCCAACTGCCTGGACCCATCAAAGTGAATAGTCCAATATGTGTTATTTGGCTTCTCCTCAGGTGCCTGTAACTCTGTCCAATCATTGATAAAGTGCACCAAGGCTTGAGACTTAATAGCGGTACGTGGCATGTACTTCAAACCATGAGGCCCAAGCTCAATGGCCCACTTGGTGACTCGTCATGTGGCTTCCCTGTTCTTGATGATGTCTCCCAAGGGGACAGAACTTACCACAGTTATAGGATGACCTTGGAAATACTACTTCAGCTTCCGGCTTGCCATAAACACTCCGTAAACAAGTTTCTGCCAATGTGGATACCTTTGCTTAGACTCAATGAGCACCTCACTGATGTAGTAAACCGGCCGTTGAACCGGATGCTCCTTGCCAGCCTCCTTATGCTCCACCACGATGGCAACACTGACAGCTCGTGAGTTAGCAGCCACATATAACAGCAACGGCTCTTTATCAATGGGAGCCGCAAGGACCGGCGGCTCAGACAACTGCCTCTTTAAATCTTCAAAGGCAGCATTAGCAGCATCACTCCAGACAAAAGTGTCCGTTTTCTTCATCATCTGATACAGCGGTAGGGCCTTCTCACCTAGCCGTCTTATGAACCGGCTTAAAGCAGCAACACGACCCGCCAGTCGCTGAACATCATTGATGCACGCCGGTTTAGCCAAAGAGGTAATTGCCTTGATCTTCTCCGGATTAGCTTCAATGCCTCTGTTTGAGACCAGGAAACCCAAGAGTTTGCCTGCAGGTACACCAAATACACACTTTACTAGGTTAAGCATCATCTTATAAACCCGGAGATTATCAAAGGTCTCTTTCAAATTAGATATCAAGGTTTCCTTCTCTCTGGACTTCACCATGATGTCAACCACATAAGCATGAACATTGCGCCCGATTTGACCGTGGAGACAATTCTGTACACATCGCTGATAAGTCGTCTGAGCACTCTTGAGCCCAAATGGCATGGATACATAACAGAAGGCTCCAAACGGAGTGACGAAAGCCGTCTTCTCCTGGTCCTTAACTGCCATTTTTATCTGATGATAACCGAAGTAAGCATCCAAAAAACTCAAACGCTCGCAACCCGCCGTAGCATCAATGATTTGATCAATACGGGGGAGAGCGAAGGGATCAGCCGGACAAGCCTTATTTAAGTCCGTGTAATCCACACACATCCGCCAGGTGCCGTTATTCTTGAGCACGAGCACCGGGTTAGCCAACCACTCCGGGTGAAAAACTTCCACAATAAACCCAGCCGCTAAGAGCCGGGCGACTTCCTCTCTGATAGCTTTCCGTCTCTCTTCGTTGAACCGTCGAAGAAACTGCCTGACCGGCTTATACTTTGGATCAATATTGAGAGTATGCTTAGCGAGTTCTCTTGGTACACCCGACATGTCAGAAGGTTTCCATGCGAAGATGTCCCGGTTCTCACGGATGAACTCGATGAGCGCGCTTTCCTATTTAGGATCCAAATTGAACCGATCTTTGAATCGCTTAGATGAATCGCACCGGAGTGAAATCAACAAGCTTGGTTTCAACAGCTGACTTAAACTTCATCGCTGGGTCATGCTCGGTGGTTGGCTTCTTGAGAGAGGTCATATCCGTCGGGTCAACATTGTCTTGATAAAACTTCAGCTCCTCGGCTGCACAAACAGACTCAGCATAAGCCGCGTCGCCCTCCTCACATTCCAGGGCTACCTTTCGACTTCCATGCACGATAATGGTGCCCTTGTGACCCGGCATCTTAAGCTGCAGATAAACATAACACGGTCGTGCCATGAACTTGGCATAAGCCGGCCGACCAAACAGAGCATGATATGGACTCTTGATTTTGACTACCTCAAAAGTTAATTTCTCAGCTCTAGAATCATACTCATCTCCAAAGGCCACTTCCAGTTCAATCTTGCCAACTGGGTAAGCCGACTTACCAGGCACCACTCCATGAAAGACAGTGTTGGACGTCCTCAAGTCCTTATCAGTCAATCCCATGCGGCGAAAGGTCTCATAATAGAGGATATTGATGCTTCTACCTCCGTCCATGAGTACCTTAGTGAATTTATATCCACCAACCTGAGGTGCTACCACCAAGGCCAACTTACTCGGATTATCAACCCGGAGGGGGTGATCTTCCCTGCTCCATACAATGGGCTGTTCTGACCACCTCAAATAACGGGGAACCGCCGGCTCAACAGAATTCACGGCCCTCTTATGAACCTTCTGGTCACGTTTGCACAAGTTAGTGGTGAACACGTGATACTGCCCACTATTCAGCTGCTTCGGATGGCTTTGATAACCTGACTGCTGCTGCTGTTGTCCCCCTTGACCAGACTGCTGTTGATTATACCCTCCTTGATGTCCCTGAAAGCCGGAACTTGAACCGCCGCCCGGGCCATGAAAGCCGCCGGCTCCTGAGCCGCCGCCCGGCCCGTGATTGCCATCAAACGCGTTGGAATTCTTAAAAGCCTTCATGATCACGCAATCTTTCCATAAGTGGGTGGCGGGTCGTTCCCGGGTGCCGTGTCTTGGGCAAGGCTCATTGAGTAACTGCTCAAGAGATGGGCCTGATCCGCCAAACCGAGGGGGCGGTTTGCGCTTACGTCTCTGATTGTTACCCTGTGCATTGGCGTTGGCTACAAACTCTGGGTTACCCTCAGCCTTACGCTTATTGCCTCCTTGATTCATCGGGTTATGCTACTGACCCTTTCCATTGCTATTCTTTTTTCCCTTCCCTGTCTTTTCCTCATCAGACGTTGGATCCTTGGTACTATCAGAATCGACGTATTTGACTAAAGCTGCCATCAGCGTACCTATATCATTGCAATCACGCTTAAGGCGCCCCAGTTTCTGTCTCAGCGGCTCAAAACGGCAGTTCTTCTCCAACATGAAGACTGCAGAACCGGCATCCATCTTGTCAGACGAATGTATTATCTCCTTGACCCAGCGTACCCAATGAGTCGTGGATTCACCCTCCTCCTGCTTACAATTTGTCAAGTCCACAATCGACATGGATTGCTTGCAAGTGTCTTTGAAGTTACGATGAAACGGGCCTTTAGCTCTGCCCATGAACTAATGGAATTGGGTGGCAAGCCCTTTAACCAAGACCGGGCCGTTCCATCTAACATCATGGTGAAGTACTTATCCATTGCTGCATCACTGACCTCCAACAGCTCCATGGCCATCTCATAACTTTCAATCCACACTCCGGGCTGTAAGTCGGCCGTGTAATTCGGCACCTTCCGAGGTCCCTTGAAGTCCTTGGGTAAACGTACATTACATAGAGCCGGCACTAAACAAGGAACACCGCCGGTTCTGGTAGCCACTCCCGCCTCAACGGAAGTCGTCGAATAATCTGGAAAGTCCTGATGAGACGTTTGTTGAGCCGCTAGCTGAGCCGCCCGCTCGTCCTCCTGACGTATTCGGTCCTGCACCGGGTTATAACCACCGGGCGGGTTACGGCACTGGGCGTTGCTTCACAAAGCTTCTGACTCCATGTGCCTGCTGTAACTCGGACTCCGGTTTGGACGAGCCGGAGCTAACCAAGGCGGAGGAGTTGAATGAATCCTGTCCCGGCTGTAGGAATAAGTCTCTTGCTGAGCCAAGGCTGTCTGGACGAGGTCTCTGATCCTCCGAGTCTCCACTGCTGTTGGATCGTCTCCGTCCACCGGGAGAGCCACTAAACATGCTGATGCTACGATTAAGTTCTCCATGGGGTTGGAAAAGTGACCCTGCGGTATCGGTCCGTAACGGGGCGGTGCCATGTTCCCATGAGGAGGTGCAATCTCCCGAGGCTGAGCCGGCCCTCCTGTTCCGGCTGTCATAAACTGATTTGCATCTGGAGGGTTACTTGGGCCGGCTCCGGGTGTAGCGAAAAGATTCCGAGGATCATAAACCGGAGGTAAACGGGATTGGGTTTTCTGATGCCTCCTCCTCATCACCTCATTAGATGCGTTCAGGCTCATCGTAAGATGGAAAGCTTCTGACTTTAGCTGTTGTGATCGTGCATCCATAGCCGCCCATTTTGTGGCTAGCCTAGTATCCTCAGCTGCCAAGGCCTCCTTGGCCCGAGCTATCTCCTCACGCACCCGTGCCACCTTCGCGTTATGCTCATCTTGATTCGCAGGGATGGCTATGGCGGTTAATAAGGCCGTCAACTTATCCATGAGACCCATCAGCACCTGAGCCGGCGGGCGTACAAGGCCTCCTGCCCCGGCCGCTCCTGACCCAGACGTTATTATTGTTGCAGCCGTTGAGTTTTGACCGGGTTGAGTACCAGCCATGAAGACTCCTGCCCAGTATGGCGGCTCATAGGGGTCCGGAATACTGGAGTCATCGGAACAACCCCCAAGCATGCCCTCTTGTACTTGATACAGCAAATCTGTTGAACCAGCAAACGAATCACCGTCAGAGAGGACGGCCGTTTCACCACCATCTTCAGATCCTTTAGAAAGTTCCTCCCCGTGGATGCAGCCCACGAAGGCACGCTTCATGACGGGTTGAACTCGGGCGGGTCTCACGCGCTGAGCCGTCTCGATGAGGTCAATGTAGTTGTCCGGCTCAGGGCCCGGCTCACCAATCCGGCCGATGAAGACGTGGATTCCGCCGAAGGGGACCAGGTACCCGTACTCAATTGAGTCGGCGTCGGGGCCCCAGCCTTCGTCGTCGATGTAGATCTTGCCGCGACGACTCTTGGTCATCCGGCCCATCACAGATCCCTTGAGCCCTTCGAAGTTTCCCTTCAAGAACTCAAATCCACCGTGCGCTGGCCCCATGGTGGGCGCCAACTGTCGTGGGTTTGTCACGGCAGATGTCCTCTTGCAAGAACTTAGTCGTGGAGCCATCACAACTAGGAAGCTTAAAGGGGTTAATCGGGACAAAGGACACGAGAGGTTTATACTAGTTCGGCCCCTTACGGTGAAGGTAAGGCCTACGTCTAGTTGGGTTGGTATTGCTTGATGTTCCGATGACCAGGGAGCGAGATACACTATGCCCGGTTCTTGATGAGTTGTTTCCTGCCCTAAGCCGCTAGCGGGTCGTCCCCTTATATACACGGGTGGACGCCCTGCGGCCTACAGAGTCCCGGCCGGCTCATAAACAGTGTTCAGCTCGGTGACTAGTTAATTCTACCTTATGATACAAGTTATGTTATTATGGCGGTTTATCACCCTGGGCCTTAAGCCGCCTGTGGGCCTCAGCCCCTTTATTGAACCGCCATCTTCATGCTTGGCCTTGGGCTTCTTCCTGATGAGTCTTCTTTGTGTAACCCGGCCCCTCCTGGGCGGCTTACACAAATAGTTATATCCCCAACACAAGGTATCAATATCAAAGAAAGTGCCAAAGCCCATGATTGCAAGTTGACGAACGAAAAGTAAATTGTATGCAAGGGACTCAACAAGCATGACCTTCTCGATCGTGAGATCATGAGAAATGACAACCTTACCAAGTCCCAATACCTTAGAGAATGAGGCGTCTCCCCACTCGGCATTGGTGGGCATAGATGTAATATTGTGCACATCCACCACCAAGTCCTTGCTTCCAGTCATATGATTAGTGGATCCACTATCGAGCAACCATGATCCCCCACCAGAAGCAAAGACCTACAATAGATCAATGCTTGGTTTTAGGTACCCATTTTGTAATGGGTCCTTTGATGTTAGTGACAAGGGTCTTAGGAACCCAAATAGACCATTCAATGTACTCATAAGGAGAACCAACAAATTTAGCATAAACATGCCCATCGCTAGCACGGCATAACACATAGGAAGGGTTAAAGTTGCCGGCTTTGTTGGAAGGGGTGGCATTGCCCTTGTTGACACCACCACCCTTCACATTGTTCTTCTTCTCCTTAGGAGCGCCCTCTCCCTCTTTCACAAAGGTTTGCTTGAGAGGAGGAGGTCGTTTGGCCTTGTCATTCTTCTTCTTGTTCTTGGGTTTGGGTGTGAACCCAATCCCTTGCTTGGCCACAACTTCCTTTTGATTGCTCAAAAGGTCGTTGAGGTTCTTCTCACCTTGTATGCACGACAAAAGGCCTTTCTCAAGTTGCTTATTCAACTTAGCATTCTCCTCAACAAGATGCACATGCTCACAACACGGGTTAGTAGCATTTGGATTATCAATTAAGACCATACGAGGAAAAGTGGCTTTCTCCTTAGTTAGCTTTACTTGGAGTTGATCATGAGACTCTTTGAGGTTAGCATGAGCACCCTTCAAGACCTTGTGAGCCTTGTCAAGTACATCAAACTCCTCTTTGAGTCTAGCAAGATAAACCCCAAGCTTGGCTTTCTCGGAGTTTAGCACACGAGATACAATAAGAGCATGATCAAGATCTTTCTTAAATTTAGCATGGTACTCGTTGTATGACTCCTCAAGAGCCAACGATGACCGCGCTCTTCCTCAAGAGCATTGGAGATATCCGAAATCTCATCGGCAAAGTCACGACTATGCCCCTCCATCTTAGAGATGGTATCTTCGTGAGCCTCGATCATGTCATTGGCTTCACCAAGTTGTTCCAAGAGAGCAACGAAGTGCTTCTTGGATTACCCTTGAGCTTACTCATAAAAGACTCAAATTCATTTTCCTCCACATTGGACCCCTCACTTTAATCAATGCAATCCATCAAGGAAGGATTAGTAATGATGGTAGTTTTGATGTTGGGGGTTACCTTGTTGGTGGCTTTAGCCATGAGGCACTTGGCGGTGATGTTCTCATTGGGTGAGTCGAAGAGAGACACCCTGGAGTTGTCGCAATGGAAACGGAGGCCATGGCAACTGACTTACCGTCTTCATCATCATCATCATCCTTATTGTACTCTTCTTGTGCCACCAACCCCTTGGGAGGAGTCTTCTTGGTGAAGTTGCTCTTGTTGGGGAAGGACTTGGCCTTGTCTTTTCGGATGATCTTGCCACCATTGTCTTCCCTCTTCTCATAGGGACACTCCGCAACAAAGTGACTCACATTGCCACAATTGTAGCAAGTCCTCACTCTTTGCTTGCTCTTCGTGCCACTTGAGTTGTTCTTGTTGAAATTGGACCTTGAGTTCTTCTTGCTCCAAAATTGCCTTGAAGCAAGAGCCATGTGCTCATGATAAGCATATTTTGTATCTTCGGGGTTGCTCTCCTCTTCTTCCTCCTCATCATCTTCTTCCACACTAACCTTGGCCTTCAAAGCAAGGTTAGGCTTCTTAGCTCTTTGTGAGCGCAATACCGCATTGTCGGCGGTCTTGTCCAAGATCCTCATTGCCACAAACTCATCCAAGACTTCACTTGAGGACAAGGTGTGGAAGTCCGATCTTTGACGGATGACGGAGGACATGGCCTTGAGGAACTTGTGATTGATCCAATTGTCATCCGTATCCTTGCTCCCATGATCTCGGAGTGAGACCGCGAGAGTGGTTAACCTCTGGTAAAGCTCACGAGGTTCTTCATCTTCATTCATTGCAAACTCATCGGCCTCATCTTGAACCACTTCATAGTTGGAGCATTTAATGCTTGCGCTTCCCTTGTAAAGGGAAACAACATGGTGCCATGCTTCCTTGGCCATGGTGAAAGGTCAGAGATGTGCAAGATCTTTGGATGGAATTGCATCTTGGATGATGAAGAGAGGATTCTCGTTGAACTGATGATCTGCGGCTTCTCTAGGGGTGAAGTTGCTTGGGTCATGCGGATAAAAACCTTGATCAATGATTCTCCAAAGGTTAGTATTGACATGGTTTAAATGACGTTTAAAGCGATATACCCAAGCATCAAAATCTTCATTTTTCACAATCTTAGGAGGAGGGCCGGCATTATTTAAATGAGTGGAGGGAATAGGTCCTCCACAAGTAGGAGGTGGTTCCACATGGGCAAATATGCCACTACCATTTTTACCACTAGACAAGGGAACTTTCTCACTAGTAGCTTCCCCCTTGTCGGGGTTAGCATCCGACACCTTGTTAGTGGGATCTACCACTTCCAACGGTGCGGTGGATAATTTGAGACCATCAGGAAAGTTCTTAAACATGCCTTTGACCTCGGCAGTCATGGAGTTTTTCAATGTGTCTCAAGCCACATTGAACTCCTCACGAGAGACCGCGGTTGCCCCATCGACTGTAGACGAGAACGGATTCACACCGGAGTGCTCCTCCCCACCGTCTACAGTGTCAACTGCATTCTTCTTCGGACAACAAAGTCCTTAATAAAGAGACGAGGCTTTTATACCAATTGAAAGGATCGATATAGTTGACTAGAGGGGGGGGGTGAATAGGCAACTAACAGTTTAGCTTTTCTTTACCAATTTAAACTTTGCATCAAAGTAGGTTGTCTAGATATGCAACTAGGTGAGCAACCTATATGATGCAACAACAACAAGCACACAAGCAAGCAAATGATACAACACAATATAAGCTTGCACAAGTAAAGGTACGAGATAACCAAGAGTGGAGCCGGTGAAGACGAGGATGTGTTACCGAAGTTCCTTCCTTTTGAGGGGAAGTACGTCTCCGTTGGAGCGGTGTGGAGGCCCAATGCTCCCCAAGAAGCCACTAGGGCCACCGTATTCTCCTCACGCCTCACACAATGCGAGATGCCGTGATTCCACTATTGGTGCCCTTGGAGGCGGCGATCGGTCCTTACAAACAAGGTTGGGGCAATCTCCACAACTTAATTGGAGGCTCCTAACGACACCACTAAGCTTCACCACAATGGAATATGGCTCCGCGGTGACCTCAACCGTCTAGGGTGCTCAAACACCCAAGAGTAACAAGATCCACAACGGATTAGTGGGGGGAATCAAATTTCTCTTGGTGGAAGTGTAGATCGGAGCCTTCCCAACAAATCCCTAGAGAATCAACAAGTTTGATTGGCTAGGGAGAGAGATCGGGCGAAAATGGAGTTTAGAGCAACAATGGAGCTTAGGGATGGAAGATGTGGCCAACTCGGAGAAGAAGACTCCCCTTATATAGTGATAGAACAAATCCAACCATTATCCACTTACTCAGCCCGCGATGAGCGGTACTACCGCGCACAACAAGAGGTAGTACCGCACGAGCCCACGGTACTACCGCAAGGCCCTGGGGTACTACCTCTGGCGTGGCAGGAGCTAACCCAGACCTGTGGCAAAGAAGCCGAGGGCGGTACAACCGCTGGCGCGGTACTACCGCTCCCCCTTGCAGTACTACCACAAGGCAGGGTTGGTCTAGAATGGGAAGGCACGGACATATAAAAATACATCCATGGCTACTTTCGCTGAGTTCCGATCCATGCAAAAATATGACACGGTACTACCGCAAGCCTAGAGCGGTACTACCGCGTAGGGCGCGGATGTAAACAATTACATCCGCCCCTACTTCCGCTCATGCTGCTGCGCCTGGCCAGATCTCACATTACTACCGCGCCCATGGCGCGATACTACCGTGTAGGGCGCGGATGTAAAAAATTATATCCGCCCCTACAACCGCTCGAGCAGTTGAGTTTAGTCGAGGTTGACGCAGTACTACCGCTCCCAAGGAGCGGTACTACCGTGAGAACCGGCGGTACTACCGCGCCCAGGTCTGGTACTACCGCAAGGGCATGCGGTACTACCGCCCCGAGGAGCAGTACTACCGCATGCCCCAGTTCAGCAACACTAGGAGTCCTTTATTTTGTAGAGACACAGAGAAAAGAAGGATGCCCCAAAGAGCCAAAGGAAAGGTGGTGCGAAAAAGAAACAGACATGTACGTGTTGATTCCACCCAAACCTTTCCAATGCGGACCCCCTCTTAATAGTACTGCTTTCCAACGACTCAAATCCACCAAAAAGAAACATAGAGAAACACCGTCTTCAATAGTCTTTGAGGGGCACCAAATCGTCTTGTGCCTAGTCATGATATGTTTGAAATGCTCAATGCACAAGATTAGTCCGCAAAAGCATTGTCATCAATCACCAAAACAACTAAGGGATAAATATGCCCTTACAGGCGGGACATCTCTTCTACTTCCGTGGCGTGGCAGGACCAGTCCGCTGCATCGACGGCGTGGCGGGACTTCCGTGCTGCTTCGGCGGCACGGCGGGACCTCTATGCTGCTACGGTCGTGCGGTGGGACATGCCGGCTGCGTTCATGGCGAGGCGGGATATCTCTCGTGCTTCTGCTTCCATGCTCGCATCTCCCTGGTGGCAATCTCTCGACCCAGAACTCACGCTGGCCATGGCAGACGCAAGGAAACGATGTTGAATGACTTGTTTGTTTTTGTGGATGAGGAGTTGAGGAGGAATGTGCAGTCATCTTGGAGTAGTAGTATTTATAACCGAGTACAAATACGCTCCTAAGTGGGAACCCATTTAAGTTTTGATCGGTGTGAACAGGTTTGCAATTTGGAATGTCACGGCACGCAGGCTCAAAATTTATTGACAGTTATAAGTGCGGCACTATTCCTGGAAGGCGTAACATGGGCACGTACGCCTTCTCGGCCGCGTACGTGGCGTTTGCACCATAGGGTGCACCGCAATAGGCAATGTCAACACATGTCTTGTTCCAACAACCATGTGCGCTCGTTATTACCATCACGCCCGCTTCTTTTAATTAGAATGTGTGTGCCCGTCTAGCGCGCACATGTTGATCTGTCTAACTGTTTCAGTTTGTTGTGGCTAATCGCAAACAGTTCATTCATGTGAAGTGTATGCCATCAATCGCAGACACTTTGATCTAGCTGACTCGTATGTTGCCTAATCGCAAACAGTTAATCCTTCTGAAGCACATGCCCTCAATCGCACACACCTTTGTCTAGCTGCCCGTTTCTCTTGTACCTCATCATCACAAACAGTACATCCGAGTGAACCGTATGTTGTATATCGCAAACGCCTTCATTTGGCTGCCCGTTTCTTTTGTTCCGCCTCATCGCAAACAGTTCATTGAACTGAACCGTATGCCCTGCATCGCACACGCAACTAAAATCTGAACCATGTTTGATGGCTCCGCCATCGCAAATGTTTTGCACCTTTTTTACAGTTCTTTTACACCACCATTTGAGATTATTGCATCGCACACAGTTTCGTCAAACGGTCTCTGATTGTAGTGTCGCGTTAGTAGCATCCTGCAGTAGTGTTCTCATGTATTTTGTAAAGATAAATTCGATTTATTTCTCACATGGAAGACAATACAAAATTGCAGCCTGAAGAATTAAACATCACATTTGCAGAATTGAACCAAATAGTTAACTGAAGACGACAACTAATTAACCAAACAGTTAATAAGTGAGCAGCACCACACTGCACGACATATAGAACATATACACTAGAGCAACAAATTGCATGGTAAAATTAGATAGCACAATTCACTAGAATTTGTTAGGGAAAGGCAGGAGCAGCACAGGCAACGGGTAAACCGAGCATGCTTAACCGGTGTAGCTAGCAAATGGCAAGGTGCTCCTCCTAGATCTGGGGGTCAGCACGAATGGCAGCCATCGCGACCTCATCCGCGCGTGCGGCCGCGATTTGCTTCTCCGCTGCCAAATGCTCCTTGAGCTCCTTGCTATACTGTTGCACCATGGCTTAGGGTGGCGCTTATTTGGTGGAGCTAGGGGTCGGTGATTTGGGTGGAAGGTGTCGCGTCGGCAGTCAGGGCATGTGGGATGTGGAAGGAGGAGGAGGATGGGGGTCGGGTGTGGATTACCCGCCTGGATAGACGAGGCCGAGCAGCCTGAAGGAGGGTCGTCAGCGAGGAGGAAGCGCTGCAAGCAAGGAGTGAAGATTTCAACTTGGAAAGGAAGGCGGAAACAAGGGAAATGTTGCTTTTGGTAAGGGGGAGGGGCGGGGGAGGTAGATATATCCGCGGAAGCCCGAAATTTTGAATCGGTTCAGCGAAAAAACTGGCGTGCAAAGTGTCGGGGGTCGGGTGTGGATTACCTGCCTGGATAGAGGAGGCCGAGCAGCGTGAAGGAGGGTCGCCAGCGAGGAGGCGGCGCTGCAAGCAAGGAGTGAAGATTTCAACTTGGAAAGGAAGACGGAAACAAGGGAAATGTGGCTTTTGGTAAGGGGGAGGGGGAGGGGAGGTAGATATATCCGCGGAAGACCGAAATTTTGAATCAGTAAACTGGCGCGCAAAGTGTCATCACACACAGTCCCTTATTCAGAACTGTGTACGATATGTGAACATCACAAACGATTCAAATAGCTTAACCCGTGTGTGATGATTTTGAATGTCAAAAATTTTGGTTCCAATTTCCCTGGTACTGGTCATCCACATCATTGCCTAATTTGGGTACACAACACACCCACACTTCTTAATCGAGCAAGTTCAGCAATAAAACAGAGCTAGCTGGCCTAAACACTACTCTAACAAATTAAAGATCGACGCACTTAATTAAACAAAAGAAAGAGTACTACTACGGCTGGTGCTCGTCGATCTCCGCCACCTCCTCCATGTCCAGCTCGCGCCCAATGGTCTCCTTGGGAAGGGGCTCCATTTCATCCATCGCACCATACTCGGCAATCATCTCGCCATCCGCGTCCGACATCTCTTTGGAAAAGGCTGCCACGAGCTGGCGTGGGTGGCCGCGATCTGGGCTTGGACGGGCTCCGTCGTCGCAACGTATGCGACGGAGGAACGGACGGCTGCTCGAATGCTCTCGGCGATTGCCAACTCTTCGGCCGTGTGTTGCCGACCATTGTCGGAGAAGCTTCGTTCGATTTGTGCGGTGACTGCCATGAGCTGGGCCTGGGCGGCCTCGACATGGTCATGGGCGGCCTCCATCAGGGCTAAGGCCGCCACTGCGGGACGGACATATGCTATGCAACTCTCGCCAGTTGCTATCCCCGAGGCAGATGTTGCTGCCGCCACCTGAGAAGCAACAACGGCCGTTTGGGCTGCCTTGGCCGCCTGGTCGCAGATTGCGGCCATGCTAATGCACCTTGTTAGCACGCACATGGTGGCTGCGGCCGCACTCTCACCAGAGTGGGCCGCTGAAGTTGCCCTCCACGTCCCCATATTTCACCGGCGACGATTGAACAGTGAAATGCTATTTGGGGAGCGAGCTAGTGTGCTTGACACGCCGGCTGTGGACTGTAGCCGACGCACCTTCTCGCGTAAGCCATAGGCGTACTATACACCGACGGTGCTCCAGGATATTTTGTAATGCATCTCACGCAGTTGGTGATAATAAACTGTGTGGGATCTACTTTATTTTTCATCTTGATTTGAATTACATAATGGGGTCACAGTGGCAGTAGACGGTGTTTGAATTGCTAGACCTTTTATCTGCAGTGAACATGCAACTATATGTGTGTCATAAAAAATGGAATTATTCAGGGTTTGTTTGGAAATATTATACATTAAATTGGTTTTCTAGCCATTTCAGGTTCACAATTCAAAATTAAAGCACATGCACATGCTCCGGTGCACACACATGGGTTGTAAAATCATATATGTGTCCACGGGTTTCTGTTTATGTCCCATGCAAGAAATGGGGATGAATTTCGAACACCACGACACCGTGGCTCTCTGGCAAATGTTGAGGTACTTGCTTTGTAATTCTAGTAAATCGAAAACTCGTCTGAAATTCATGAAACTTGACATGATATCATGGAACGACAGCGACATGCCGTGGTAAAAATATTGTCCCATTTGGGGCAGGTGTGGGTATAAGCTTCTCACAAACCAGAGCTTCTCTCACAACAAGCCTGGTGGTTTTGGTAGGGTACATGCCACTTTGGGGGACAAAACGATATCTGTTGCCTCTTCTTACTTACAAAATGTTTCTCGTGTCAACATAGAACAACACGAGTGTTGTGTCAATTTTTGGGATTTTTCGGGGTTCGCTTGGACATTTTTATACATTAACTTTCTATGCATTCATGTGCATAATTCAAATTTGAACTACATGAACATGCTCTAATGCATATAAATTAGTTGTAAATTCAAATATGTGTCCTTGCTTGCATGCTTAGGTCCCATGCAAGAAATGGGAATGAATGTCAAACACCCCGCCACTGTCACTCGGTCGCAAACATTGAGATACCTGGTTTTTAAATTCTAGTAAATCCAAAGCTTGTCTGAAATTCATGAACCTTGGCTTGGCATGCTATCATGGAGCGGCATCAACATGTCGTGGTAAATTTTTTGTCCCATTTGGGGCAGGTTTGGGGATATGCTTCTCACAAACAAGAGCTTCTCACAACAAGCCTGATGGTTTCGGTAGGGAACATCCCACCTTTGGGGACGAAATGATATACAATGCCTCTTATTGCTTTCAAAAAATTTCTTGTATCAACATAGAACAATAGGAGTGTTGTGTCAATTTTTGGGATTCTTTGGGGTTTGTTTGGACATTTTTATGCATTAATTGAGTTTTCAATGCATTTATGTGAATAATTCAAATTTGAACTACATGCACATGCTCTAATGCATATAAATTGGTTGAAAATTCAAATATGTGTCCTTGGTTGCATGCTTAGGTCCCATGCAAGAAATGAGAATGAATGTCAAACACCCTGCCACCGTCACTCGGCCGCAAACATTGAGATACCTGGTTTTTAAATTCTAGTAAATCCAAAACTCGTCTGAAATTCATGAAACTTGGCATGCTATCATGGAGCAGCATCACATGTTGTGGTAATTTTTTGTCCCATTTGGGGCAGGTTTGGGTATATGCTTCTCATAAACGAGAGCTTCTCACAACAAGCATGATGGTTTCGGTAGGGAACATCCCACCTTTGGGGACGAAACGATATCCATTGCCTCTTATTGCTTTCAAAAAATTTCTCATGTCAACATAGAAAAACAGGAGTGTTGTGTCAATTTATGGGATTTTTCGGGGTTCGTTTGGACATTTTTATGCATTAATTGAGTTTTCAATGCATTTATGTGCATAATTCAAATTTGAACTACATGCACATGCTCTAATGCATATAAATTGGTTGAAAATTCAAATCTGTGTCCTTGGGTGCATGCTTAGGCCCCATGCAAGAAATGGGAATGAATATCGAACACCCCGCCACCGTCACTCGGACGCAAACATTGTGATACCAGGTTTTTAAATTCTAGTAAATCCAAAACTCGTCTGAAGTTCATGAAACTTGGTATGCTATCATGTTGCGGCATCAACATGCCGTGGTAAATTTTTTGTCCCATTTGGGGCAAGTTTGGGTATGAGTTTCTCACAAACCAGAGCTTCTCACAACAAGCCTGATGGTTTCGGTAGGGAACGTGCCACCTTTGGGGACGAAACGTTATCCGCTGCCCCTTATTGCTTTCAAAAAATTTGTAGTGTCAACATAGAACAACAGGAGTCTTGCGTTAAATTTTGGAATTTTTGGGGGTTCCTTTGGACATTTTTATACATTAATTGGGTTTTCTAGGCATTTTATGTGCATAATTTAAATTTGAACTACATGCACATGATCCAGTGCATATAAATTGGTTGAAAAATCAAATCTTTGTCCTTGGGTGCACGCTTAGGTCCCATGCAAGAAATGGGAATGAATTTCAAACACCAGGGCACCGTTGATTGGCGGAAAAATGTTGAGACACTTTGTTTTTAAATTCTAGCAAATCGAAAACTCGTCTGAAATTCATGAAACTTGGCATGCTATCATGGAATGGCACCCGACAGGCTGTGGTATTTTTCGTGTCCACTTTAAGAGAAGGCACACTCGAATAATAGCCAACAAAGGCATTTTGAAACAAATAGCTGCCACTCTAACATCGCAAGAGTTTGTATAATTCAAATCGTGTGCGTTATGTTAACCATTCACGTGACACCACGTGTCTTCATTTTAATGGCTATAGGAGGTGCCGTGCGGACAACTGCTTGACCGAACGGGAGGCGTGCGAGCGCAGTCTGGTGCGCAGGCTGACCGAGAGGCGTACAAGCTGTCTGTAACAACCCAAAATTTTGACCTTGATTTATTAATTAAAAAATTTGCCAGGAAATTAATTTTTTATTTTCTGTTTTTTTTTTAATTTCAGATCACTCTGTCCCTCTGAATTTTTGAGTTTTTCCTTCTAGGTGGAAACCTTTCAAAAATATTGTTGGACTTGTATATCTTTCCAAGACCATTTCTTTTTTTTATCAGTGGAATTATCCCTACAATTATTTTTCCTGAGCTTTATTTCTCTTAAAATGATTTTTCATAAGCTTAGAGTTCCATTTGCACTACAACCCTTTCAAATACTTCTTTAAAATTTTCATCAAAATTTGGGGGTGTGATGTGATGTTCCCACATCACTTTTATGCAAAAATATCTTTTAGTCATTTGGAGATTTCGAGCCCTACCCCAAGTTTTCGAATCTGGTCCAGTTTGTAATTTGCAGTACAACCTATTTAAATATTTCTTTAAAATTTCCACCAAAATTTGGAGATGTCAGTAGATGCATATAATTCATTTCTATGCAAAAACCCATTGAGGTTCTTTGGAAAATTTGAGCAAATCATCCTCATCTTCATTCAGGTTCAGTTTGGTGATTTGCACTGTAGCCATATTTTATCTTTCCCTATTGCCCTTGATTTTTCTCCTGCTTATAGACTAGCCTACCAAAACCTTAAGTCCAGGAGATTGGACCCATTGGAGTATTTTTGGTCCATGCAATAATGCCCTTTATTTTCTGTCCAGATTTGGTTTTCTCAAAAAAAACTTGCACGAGGGAGTTTTTGTTTTTGCCAAACCAACCTTGCCACCCTCTTTATCATCTAAAGAGACTCTGATCTGGAGTATTTGGCCACCCAAAGAAATGCCTAGATGCCCATGGCATTCCGTCGAGCACCTTGTGTGCATGGCCAGTTTTGGCATAGTTTTTAGTTACATTGTGGACTTGATCCCCTGACCTAGCAGCCATGTCCACTAATCTCCTAGCTACCTCTAACCTAGCCCTGTCTATTTCCAGCCTCATCCTAGCCCTCTAACTTGCCTTGGCATTTTGCCGAGCACATAGCGTGCGTGCTCTGGGCGCGGCCAGAGCGCGCGTTTTGCACGTGTGTGCGCCCGAGCCGCCGCGTTCGCTCACCCCCGCGCCCTTGGCCTTTGCTCGCCCGTAGGGCCACACCCTGTCCTCATACGCTCATAATAACCATCCAGGCCACGCCTGGAGCCCTGCAGCGCCACCGTCAGGTCGGCCATGGCAGCTAGCGGACGGCCGCAGCAGGCTCCTACCATGGACGGCGCCGCCCGAGCCATAGTCGTGCGCTAGCTCGCCCCTGAACAGTCCGAGCTCATCCATTCGCCCCTCCAAGCCGCCCCCTACATCGCCACGTCGTCTACGGCCACAGAAGCAGCTCATCGTCGATCTTATCCCCTGCCACCGCGGAACCGACCTCAACCGCCTATAAAAGGAGCCCCCGAGCTCGTTCAGGCCCTCAGCGACCTCAGGCCATCTCCCTAGAGCTCCCATAGCCAGAAATTGACGGAGGGGGGCCGTCTTCCCCGTCCCCGGTCAGTTCGGCCGCCGCCACACCCCAGTCCCGTTCATCGCGAGCAGGGCCTCCCTAGTCCTTCCAGCGCCACCGTCCGACTCCCCTCGACCATATGGAGCCGCCCAACCTCTCATCTTCGACTGGGAGCCACCATAGGCCGAAACTCAATTGTTCCCAAAGATGTCGTCCGCCGCGGAGCTTGCCGCCGGCGAACCCCTTCGTCCCCGTGACCCTCTCGACCACTGGGGGGATTGTCCTAGTGCGGTGAACCTGTTCCCGCCGTCGGAGCCCCGCGAGGAGCCGCCAATTGCCGGCGCTGGTCGCCGGAGCTCCGCCTCCGCTCGGACAGAGGAGGAAGGAGGCGCGGGCGATCGTCAGTTCTGACCAAAGGGCCGATGGACCCACTGCCAAAGGATACAAAGCCGACGGCCCGCGCTGGTTTAAGTGGAAACGTAAACCCAGAAGTATGTCTCCTCCGTCTCGAACACGTATTCTTACTCAAAATGTTCTTTCTTTTTCGGTTTTATTTTAAAAGCAGAATTTTGACTGAACTTTGACTGGCTATAACTTTTTAAATATAAGTCCAATTGATTTGATTCTTTTTTTGTTGTTTATCAAATTTTGTCTTGTTTATTTTCATATTTATTTAAAAAAATTCCAAAGAACTTTTTTGTACTGTTTTGGAACTATGTGTTAATTCAAATTTTTGTAAAATAGGATTTTTGAAGAAGAAGGCAACTTTCAAAAAGTGCACCCCACATACATACTCTTGAAGGCAAGCATTCTGAACCCCGGCATAATATTTGTTGTGTGTCGTCTCATGAAAATACGACACTACCTTGACATGAAGTATTCGGTGTTTTATGTAGTGCTATGATCATATTCATGAGTGCATAATAATGATTCCTTGCTGTTGGAATTTGATATGCTTCTGATAGTAATCATCCTCGTATGCCTTTCATGCCTATCGGAAGGAATCCGGGAAAGTCTCTGTGTTGAGTAGACATGAACTTGTCTCTAATAAATCGTTGAGACGATTATGTCCGGTAAGACATGGTGAGGTATGATGAATGGTGATTCTGTTCGCTTGTGTGAAATATATTTGTTATACTAATGTTGCAGGGAATGCCTTGACCTCCTGAGTCGACCGTAGATCGAGTCTTGTTCCAGAAACCCCCATACTTGTTTTGTACTACTACTTGTCCTTTCCATAGGTAGGGTACGGTTCAATAAGTTGTCAACCCCTTCCTAGCACACACCATACAAAGAGGCCATGGTGGAAGATACCGGCTGCATCCGGTAGACATGCCACCTGGTCCGGGGGCATGGGTGTTTCCGGTTGGAGCCGAGGGGGTAGCTCCCCTAGTTTGCGTGCGTTATAAATTTTTGATCCCATGCTAGTCGAGGTTGCAGCCTCCCCACTTAGAGTTTTGCTTAACGGGCGTCGTGGGTGATTCCAGACACCGGTAAGTTAGGCTGGTGTGTGCGGTCAGGTGTGTTTTCAATTAAAAGATCGTAGACTGAATTAGTCCCGAAGGACTAAAGGAATCCGTTGCTTGTGGGTAAAGAGTACACCCTCTGCAGAGATTATATCTATTCGAATATCCGTGTCCATGGTGAAGGACTACAGTCTGGGATGGGTCAAGTGTTGGTCTTAGTGTCGGTCTTCGGAGGAAAAATTGCTAAGCCAGAACATGTATCATGACTTGTGACTCATGATGATTATGATTACTATTATTATGGACTAACCATTTACATTATTTGAATTATTGAGTATCCTTGGGACGGTACTACCTCCTGGATATTCATTGTGATAATTCTCTTATAAGCCCTTTATGTGGTGTCGCTCAGACGCCCGACTGTGGCATGCTTGTTATTTCTTTTATTTATAAGCCCTTTATGTGGTGTCGCTCAGACGCCCGACTATGGCATTCTTGTTATTTCTTTTATTTATAAGCCCTTTATGTGGTGTCGCTCAGACGGCCGACTGAGGCATGCTTTATATTATTATCCTTTCGAGGCGCCGCCTGCATAATTCGATCGGTGCATTTCTATTTCTACTCCCTTATTGCATATTCATGTTGTATATGAATAACCTGCTTGCGTGCATCATGGATTTTTTATTTTGTGACTGACGTGGTGATCGTAGAATATTTCAGAGCATGATTATCATTTGTTATATTATACATGTGTTCATAATGTTTGCGAGTACATTCAAAGTACTCACTGGCTTGTCCCTGGCTATTGTCTTGGCCAGATTTCCTGCATGGAGAGGAGCGTTGCGATGACAACCCCGAAACCTATGCAATGGTGATAGCAGCCTCGTGAAGATAGGAGTTATCCAGGTCAGCTGTTCCTGTGGGAAATGGAGTCCCATTGACGCTGATGAACCGCAAACCGCTTCCGCCATCAACCACTAGAAACCATTTGTTGTACTCATAGGCCGTAATGGTCTTGTACTACACATTTTGTTTTTTGCTTGGAGTTTCAGATCAAGTTGGTGTCTCATCGTGTAACAAGAATCCACAGGGCTGGTGAGAACAAGGGCCATTTTCTGGGAAATTAATATCCTGGAAAAACCGGTCGCGACAACCTTGGTATCAGAGCCAGGCTGACCATTGGCTAATCCTATCTTAGCCAGATCGATAAACCTAGGTTAACCAATCCACCAGACCTTAACCTAACCCCGGCCAAGCTTCTCGTAAGATAGCCACAAAGGACCCCGACACCTTTTGGCGCCGGTGCCCAACCTATCAAGATAGCACGTCGATCACGCCGCCGGTGACCGACACCTAAATAGTCTCTTTCAAGCGTGCGAAGGAAGACTCCGGCCCCTTTTTCTATAAAAGGGCACGCTAGCCTCAACCCAGCAGAGCACAACCTCTTCCCCAAACCGAGCTATAATGCCTGGCCCCATTGTGCACAATGAGACCACAGCAACCAACCTTGGAGGTTTTGTGACCGTGCTAGCAAACCTCACCCGCCGTGCCTTTGCATTAGAAGAGCCCCCAGAATATGTTGTGTACCAAGGGCCAATGAGCGGCGAGAGCCATCAATTCTGGGCCACTGTGCACGTCTATGGTAGGGGTCTATCACCAGAACGCCCCTACAGGTTCACCGGAAGGACAACTTCCTTTGAGCCACAAGCCATCCAACTAGCTGCTCGAGAGGCTATAGTTCAACTCTGGCACTTGTCGCCCAAAGTTAACTGTCGCTCCTTCTACTACTACCCTAGCCGTGACGGGTAAGGTAGGCCACCCCAGGTTGCCAACAGAGATCACGAGACGGATCCTGCATTGTTGCATCTGGTGCGCTATGTAAGTGCACTAGAGGAACTGTTCGATCAAATCACCCTTGATCTGATCGCAGCTCGTGGAGAACTGGTTCACCGAGCCCCGGCAAGAGGAGAAGATGAGCCCGACGCCGACAACCCAGTCGTGCTGTTCGGACAACAGATCGAGTCCTTGAGATCTGCCCCAGCTATCGACCAAAATACTTTGGTGTCCCTGTAAGTGCTTCACGCCTTTTGGGAACACGCTCCAATGGGATTGTGGCCAACAACCCCCGCGATGGTCATCATCGCTACCCCGAACCTGCAGCCCCTCAACTCCATCTAGCTAACCCCGATGGTGAAGCCCATGGAGAAGCCTCGACGTCCACAAGGCACGCCCGCTTAGATATTAACGAGGTAGACTAAGTCACTCGAGTAGTACCGAGCCTTAGTATTTCTACGCCATGTAATTGTGTGATCTTGTATCACCATAATTAATGCAGCCTGCTTGTGTGCCTCTGTTTTGAATAGTAGCCATGCATAAGTATGTTAGCGTGCGGTTGCATTTTTAATTCTAGGCACAGATACCAAAAACCACCCCGACGACACCCACAGTAATACATCACTTTTGTGAGATATGTGTATCTGTAGCATTGACCCCAACCCCATAGGGCAGATTCGACAAACTAGTTGCCCCACACCGTAATCGATAACCGAGCCCCAATGCTATATAAAAGGCTACCTCGTGACCTTACCAAGTACCCCTCACCTTGAGCACACCTCTCACAGCCATTCCTTGCCATGCCGAGCCCTAGTATTTATCTGAGAACTCCAGATGCAACCCCAGGTAGTTTTGTTAAAATATTGTGGGACTTTACCTGCAGCACCATGAGTTCTACCCATCCACCCCAGTACGAGTTACTCAAATCGAGGATCACCCCATCCACCTCGAAATATTGGGCAGTGGTGCACATCCCTCCCGCAAACCCAAACCAAGACCCAACGGAAGTCTCCTTCGTGGGGAAATCTATGCCAACTCCGCAAATGGCCATAGAAGCTGCTGTGTACGAAGCGCTTGCTCGCCTTCGATTCGCGGTACCCTATGCCAGCGAACAGGGTAATATTACTTTCTGAGTCGTGCAACACCCGGAGAAGTAGCCTCTTTTCCCGGTGGACGAACCGAGAGAGACCCAGTACTGGCCAACCTTGCCCAGTATGTCATCGCTCAAGAGCGTTTGACCCAGCAAGTAATGGGTTATCTCCAGAGCCTCGCTGATTTAAATCCTCAGATCGCCATCGGCAGACCACTGAGGCCCGACCAAGAGAGACACGTTCTTCAACTAGTAAACCTGCTTCCCCTGATAGAAGAGGAGTGTGCCCCAGTACCAGAGACGTTTTCTCGAGACCCTGTCTATTTGCCATTTTCATTGTAGACGTCACTGCTATGTTTATTGACCCAACATTTATTTATGTGTTGCAACTTATGCGTGGTATCCTAGATTTATGTGATGAATTAAATATTTGGTTTCAATTAATGTAAGTAGTTTTTACTGCTGTAAATTTTGATTAACTGTTTTCACTCTCGGTAAATTCTGAAGTGATATTTTTTTCCCTGAGTGGTTGCAGCATATATCTCTTCACGACATAGATTTTTATTCACGCAGCACCACGACAGCAGACGCACAACCACAACCACTCGACCACATGCACTAATTGCAAATCCACGTGCACACTTTGCACCTAACTGATCACCTCCCTAGCACACCACAGTCTCTGAAGGAGAGATTTGTGGGTAATTATTCGGGTGCAAGTTGCCTCCAGCACACTGACAACAGTTAGCACCCGACACCGCACTTAATCCTCATGGCCACCGCCACCGTGGAGAGCTAACACTCGAGCGGCATCATCACGACAATCAGCGAGGATCATCACGCACAAGAGCACGGAGAACCCCAGCAATGCGGCCAACCCTCCGCACATCAGGATCATGTACCAGTCCGGCATCACCTCCGCCATTAGAGCCTCGTCTCGAGCTCCTGCAAACAGAAATGGAGGAGAAGGAAGGAGAAGGATAAGCGAGGCCAGGTGTGAGGAAGAAGAAAGGAGCACCACAGACATTTTATAGCTCGAGATCGGTGTACGGTGGGCGAAGTCCACCAGCGCCGCTCGTCGCTCGATCGCCGGTGTTCGGAGGCGAATCCGCGAGCAGTGCCAACAGCGCACTGGCCCGCGAGGTGGGTGCACGCTGCACCGGTAGCTAGTGCACCGCGCACTAACACAGTACGGCCTAGATGCTCTACGCGCTAGATGTCACCGGTGGAGAAAGCGCGGGAAAGCACGCGAGAGAGAGGAAGAAGAGAGAGCCAGAGGTAGAAGAAGAGACTGACAGTGGGCCGCGGGTCCACCTGTCAGCCAGAGAAAGCACTGTGCTCTCGGGTACGACCAGCGTATTTTAGAAATTTAGAATTTTATTCTAAATTTACTGTAACCAAAAGTAGAAATTTCTCATTTTTCCCCCAACCATAAATTTTTCCACGCAGTGCTAGTATTCCACACTGTAGTTTTACACCACTTAATTGCCCACCCACTGTAGCCACATTTTATTACATGAGTAGGATGGTTATTTTTGTGATATTACTTTGAGATAGTAGGAGTAATTCTTTTCAAGCAGCCCTTAGCAAATCTCGAGGACGAGATTTTTTTAAGGGGGATAGTGTTGTAACACCCCAAAATTTTGACCTTGATTTATTAATTAAAAAATTTGCCAGGAAATTAATTTTTTATTTTCTGGGGTTTTTTTAATTTCAGATCACTCAGTCCCTTTGAATTTTTGAGTTTTTCCTTCTAGGTGGAAACCTTTCAAAAATATTGTTGGACTTGTATATCTTCCCAAGACCATTTCTTTTTTTTATCAGTGGAATTATCCCTACAATTATTTTTCCTGAGCTTTATTTCTCTTAAAATGATTTTTCATAAGCTTACAGTTCCATTTGCACTACAACCCTTTCAAATACTTCTTTAAAATTTTCACCAAAATTTGGGGATGTCATGTGATGTTCCCACATCACTTTTATGCAAAAATCTCTTTTAGTCATTTGGAGTTTGAGCCCTACCCCAAGTTTTCAAATCTGGTCCAGTTTGTAATTTGCACTACAACCTATTTAAATATTTCTTTAAAATTTCCACCAAAATTTGGAGATGTCAGTAGATGCATATAATTCATTTCTATGCAAAAACCCATTGAGGTTCTTTGGAAAATTTGAGCAAATCATCCTCATCTTCATTCTGGCTCAGTTTGGTGATTTGCACTGCAGCCATATTTTATCTTGCCCTATTGCCCTTGATTTTTCTCCTGCTTATAGACCAGCCTACCAAAACCTTAAGTCCAGGAGATTGGACCCATTGGAGTATTTTTGGTCCATGCAATAATTCCCTTTATTTTCTGTCCAGATTTGGTTTTCTCAAAAAAAAAACTTGCACTGGGGAGTTTTTGTTTTTGGCAAACCAACCTTGCCACCCTCTTTATCATCTAAAGAGACTCTGATCTGGAGTTTTTGGCCACCCAAAGAAATGCCTAGATGCCCATGGCATTCTGTCGAGCACCTTGTGTGCATGGCCAGTTTTGGCATAGTTTTTAGTTTACATTGTGGACTTGATCCCCTGACCCAGCAGCCATGTCCACTAATCTCCTAGCTACCTCTAACCTAGCCCTATCTATTTCCAGCCTCATCCTAGCCCTCTAACTTGCCTTGGCATTTTGCCGAGCACATAGCATGCGTGCTCTGGGCGCAGCCAGAGCGTGCGTTTTGCACGTGTGTGCGCCCGAGCTACTGCGTTCGCTCACCCCCACGCCCCTGGCCTTTGCTCGCCCGCAGGGCCACGCCCTGTCCTCATCCGCTCATCAAAACCATCCAAGCCACCCCTGGAGCCCCACAGCACCACCGTCAGGTCGGCCATGGCAGCTAGCGGACAGCCGCAGCAGGCTCCTGCCATGGACGGCGCCACCCGAGACACAGCCGCGCGCCAGCTCGCCACTGAACAGTCCGAGCTCATCCCTTCGCCCCTCCAAGCCGCCCCCTGCATCGCCACGTCGTCTACGGCCACAAAAGCAGCTCACGGTCGATCTTATCCCCAGCCGCCGCGGAACCGACCTCGACCGCCTATAAAAGGTGCCCCCAAGCTCGTCCAGGCCCTCAGGCGACCTCAGGACATCTCCCTAGAGCTCCCATAGCCAGAAATCGACGGAGGGAGGCCATCTTCCCCGTCTCCAGTCAGTTCGGCCACCGCCACACCCCGGTCCTGTTCGTCACGAGCAGGGCCTCCCTAGTCCTTCCAGCGCCACCATCTGACTCCCCTCGACCATACGGAGCTGCCCAACCTCTCAGCTTCGACTGGGAGCCACCATAGGCCGAGACCCAATTGTTCCCGAAGATGTCGTCCGCCGCGGAGCTCGCCGCTGGCGACCCCCTTGGTCCCCGCGACCCTCTCGACCACCGGGGGGATCGTCCTAGTGCAGTGAACCTGTTCCCACCGTCGGAGCCCCGCGAGGAGCCGCCAATCGCCGGCGTTGGTCGCCGGAGCTCCGCCTCCGCTCGGACAGAGGAGGAAGGAGGCGCGGGCGACTGGTCAAACCTGACCAGTGGGCCCGATGGACCCACTGTCAGTGATACAGCGACGGCCCCCGCTGGTTTAAGTGGAAACGTAAACCCAGAAGTACGTCTCCTCCGTCTCGAACACGTATTCTTACTCAAAACGTTTTTTCTTTTTCGGTTTTATTTTAAAAGCAGAATTTTGACTGAACTTTGACTGGTTATAACTTTTTAAATATAAGTCCAATTGATTTGATTCTTTTTCTGTTTTTCTCAAATTTTGTCTAGTTTACTTCCATATTTATTTAAAAAAATTCCAAACAACTTTTTTGTACTGTTTTGGAACTATGTGTTAATTCAAATTTTCATAAAATAGGATTTTTGAAGAAGAAGGCAACTTTCAAAAAGTGCACCCCACATACATACTCTTGAAGGCAAGCATTCTGAACCCCGACATAATATTTGTTGTGTGTCGCCCGATGCAAATACGACACCACCTTGACGCGAAGTATTCGGTGTTTTATGTAGTGCTATGATCATATTCATGAGTGCATAATAATGATTCCTTACTGTTGGAATTTGATATGCTTCTGATAGTAATCACCCTCGTATGCCTTTCATGCCTATCGGAAGGAATCCGGGAAAGTCTCTGTCTTGAGTAGACATGAACTTGTCTCTAATAAATCATTGAGACGATTATGTCCGGTAAGGCATGGTGAGGTATGATGAGTGCTGATTCTGTTTGCTGGTGTGAAATATATTTGTTATACTAATGTTGCAGGGAATGCCTTGACCTCCTGAGTCGACCGTAGATCGAGTCTTGTTACAGAAACCCCCATACTTGTTTCGTACTACTACTTGTCCCTGCCATAGGTAGGGTACAGTTTATTAAGTTGTCAACCCCTTCCTAGCACACACCGTACAGAGAGGCCATGGTGGAAGATACCGGCTGCATCCGGTAGACATGCCACCTGGTCCGGGGGCATGGGTGTTTCCGGTTGGAGCCGAGGGGGTAGCTCCCCTAGTTTGCGCGTGTTATAAATTTTTGATCCCATGCTAGTCGAGGTTGCAGCCTCCCCACTTAGAGTTTTGCTTAACGAGCGTCGTGAGTGATTCCAGACACCGGTAAGTTAGGCTGGTGTGTGCGGTCAGGTGTGTTTTCAATTAAAAGATCGTAGACGGAATTAGTCCCGAAGGGCTAAAGGAATCCGTTGCTCGTGGGTAAAGAGTAAACCCTCTGTAGAGATTATATCTATTCGAATAGCCGTGTCCATGGTTAAGGACTACAGTCTGGGATGGATCAAGTGTTGGTCTTAGTGTCGGTCTTCAGAGGAAAAATTGCTAAGCCAGAACATGTATCATGACTTGTGACTCATGATGATTATGATTACTATTATTATGGACTAACCATTTACATTATTTGAATTATTGAGTATCCCTGGGACGATACTACCTCCAGGATATTCACTGTGATAATTCTCTTATAAGCCCTTTATGTGGTGTTGCTCAGACGCCCGACTGTGGCATGCTTGTTATTTCTTTTATTTATAAGCCCTTTATGTGGTGTCGCACAGACGCCCGACTGTGGCATGCTTGTTATTTCTTTTATTTATAAGCCCTTTATGTGGTGTCGCTCAGACGCCCGACTGAGGCATGCTTTATATTATTATCCTTTCGAGGCGCCGCCTGCATAATCGATCGCTGAATTTTTATTTCTACTCCCTTATTGCATATTCATGTTGTATATGAATAACCTGCTTGCTTGCATCATGGATTTTTTATTTTGTGACTGACTGGTGATAATAGAATATTTCGGAGCATGATTATTATTTGTTATATTATACTCACTGGCTTGTCCCTGGTTATTGTCTTGGCCAAATTTCCTGCATGGAGAGGAGTGTTGCGATGACAGCCCCGGAACCTACGCAATGGTGATAGCAGCCTCGCGAAGATAGGAGTTGTCCAGGTCAGTTGTTCCTGTGGGAAATGGAGTCCCATAGACGCCGATGAACCGCAAACCGCTTCCGCCATCAACCACTGGAAACCATTTGTTGTACTCATAGGCCAGAATGGTCTTGTACTACACATTTTATTTTTTTGCTTGGAGTTTCTGTATCAAGTTGGTGTCTCATCAGCTAACAGTAATCCTGGGGCTGGTGAGCACAAGGGCCATTTTCTGGGAAATTAATATCCTGGAAAAACTGGTCGCAACACTGTCCTCCAATGCGCAGGCTCACCGGGAAGCATGTGAGCTATACGCTGTGCAGGCTCACTGGGAAGTGAGCCCTTTGACTTCCATGGTCTCCCACCTTCCTCTCCATTAATGGCACCCTAGCTGTTTCTTAATACGGGCGGCCTTACTGTTCGCCTCCCATTCCCCTCCCTCCCGCAAACCTCCATGATAACCCACAAGTATAGGGGATCGCAACAGTTTTCGATAAGTAAGAGTGTCAAACCCAACGAGGAGCTAAAGGTAGAACAAATATTCCCTAAAGTTCTATCGACCACCGATACAACTCTACGCACGCTTGATGTTCGCTTTACCTAGAACAAGTATGAAACTAAAAGTACTTTGTAGGTGTTTTTGGATGGGCTTGCAAGAAAGTAAAGAGCACGTAAATAAAAGCTAGGGGCTGTTAAGGTAAAGACACAACTAAAGTAAATATAGCGAGTGTGGAAAAGTGATGGTAGGTGTGGCGAAATTGTCCCTTAAGCAATTGACTACTTACTAGACCGATAGCAAGTTTTATGTGGGAGAGGCCACTGCTAGCATGTTATCCCTTACTTGGAATTCTATGCACTTATGATTGGAACTATTAGCAAGCATCCACAACTACTAACATTCATTAAGGTAAAACCCAACCATAGCATTAAGATATATTGGTCCCCCTTCAATCCTGGATGCATCAATTTCTATGCTAGGTTGAAGCTTCTGTACTCTTGCCCTCCAATACATAGTCCTATCAACATACAACTAACCCTATGGTGTGATCCACGCTACGCTCATATGATCGGCACCAAAGGACAGCAACATAACCACAAGCAAATTAAATCAATCATAGCAATTCATCAACCACCGATAGGACAACGAAGATCTACTCAGACATCATAGGATGGCAACACATCATTGAATAATAATATGAAGCATAAACCACCATGTTTAAGTAGAGGGTACAACGGGTTGCAGGAGAGTGGACCACTGTAGATAGAAGGGGGAAGGTGATGGAGATGTTGGTGAAGATGACGGCGGTGTTGGTGAAGATCGCGGTGATGATGATGGCCCCCGGCAGCGCTCCGGCGCCACCGGAAGCAAGGGGGAGAGAGGCCCTGTCGGTGTCAAAACCGGCGGATCTCGGGTAGGGGGTCCCAAACTGTGCGTCTAGGCGGATGGTAACAGGAGACAAGGGACACGGTGTTTTTTCCCAGGTTCGGGCCCTCTCGATGGAGGTAAAACCCTACTCCTGCTTGATTAATATTGATGATATGGGTAGTACAAGAGTAGATCTACCACGAGATCGTAGAGGCTAAACCCTAGAAGCTAGCCTATGGTATGATTGTTGTTCGTCCCCACGGACTAAAACTCTCCGGTTTATATAGACACCGGAGAGGGTTAGGTTACACAGAGTCGGTTACAATGGAAGGAGATCTATATATCCGTATCGCCAAGCTTGCCTTCCACGCCAAGGAAAGTCCCATCCGGACACGGGACGAAGTCTTCAATCTTGTATCTTCATAGTCCAGAGTCCGCCGAAGGTTATAGTTCGCTATCCGGACACCCCTAATCCGGACTCCTCGAGTCCCCGAACCAGGCTTCAATGACGATGAGTCCGGCGCGCAGATTTGTCTTCGGCATTGCAAGGCGGGTTCTTCTCCAAATTATATGTACCTGTTGAATAGTGTCCGGCTTTGCGTGAATATTGCGCTCCTTGGCTTCCACGCCCAATAATGGCCGTCTTCCATGTGTCAAACGAATGCGAAAAGCCAGGGTGTTTTTACTTTTACCCCCTAGATGTGCAAATAAGCTGCCTTATAAAAGAGACGAGGATTTAGATCCGAATCACACCATCTCCCCTTCGCGAGCATTCATCGGAGCGCATCTGACAGAAATCCATTCCATCATGGCCAGTCGATGCAACTCCTCCTCTCGCCCTGCCAGCCCTCAGCCTGGAGATTGGGAGAGATGTTCCGTCCCACACAGCGAGCTAGTGACGCTCCAAACCAAGGGATTTCTTCCCCCCAGCCTTCATGGTCCTGGTTCGAGCCGGACTCACCACCTATAATGGCGGAAAGCAGGCGGAGAGCGTCCCCAATCCCTCCAAAGGAGAGTGGGTATGCCTTGTCCCTTACTTAATAAGAGGGCTCGGATTTCCAATTCATCCGTTTCTCCGGGGGCTCCACAGGTTCTCTGACCTCTAGCTGCACAACCTTACGCCTGCCTCCATATTGCATATCGCGGGCCTCGTAGCCCTTTGCGAGCTGTTCTTGGGCGTCGAGGCTCACTTCGCGCTGTGGAAGAAGCTGTTCTGCCTTGTGCCCCGCTCTCAGGAGGGGTCGATATATCAAGTGGGCGGAGCCGAATTATGGCGCATCGCCGGGACCGGATATCTATCCGGAACCCCAAAGAAGGCATCCGAAGACTGGCCTTCAGAATGGTTTTATATAGAAGATGTCCCCCTGCCGGACCCTGTGCGGATCGGCCTTCCTGAGTTCAATAATGCTCCTTTGAAGAAGCGCCTAAGCTGGCGCCCACGGAGCCCTCAGAAGGAAAATGACAAGGACGTCCTTTACCTGATGAGCCAGCTAAGATTACTAGCTCATTCCGGACTGACCATGATCGGGGTCATGGCCACATGCATCATGCGGGGGGTGCAGCCGCTTCAGTATAGAGGCCACCCCATGTGGGATTTCAATGGGGAGGATGATGCCACCCGCTGCGGCCGTAAGGGGCGGGATCGATTCTTGCTGCTCGACGAAGGCCTTGTCCGCATTATACAAGGGAGAAGAGGAGGATTTCCTCCGCGTCAATCCACAGGGCGGATTTTCTATGTACGATCCTCCAAGCTGGGTAAGCGGACACTTCTTTATGCCCATCCGTTCCATATTCCCGTAGTTAGGTACCTTATTCTGTGATTTCGACGCAGGAATTGCGCCGGGCTGTAAAGGATATAAACAGCCCTCCTCCACAACCCGAGGATCCGGAAAGGTCCCTCGATCCGGCCTCCCAAGAGGATCCGGACATATCCGTGGAGCTGATCAATGGGGTATTTTACCAACTGAGCATCGATAATGCCTTGGTCGCCATTACGGCTGATTACCCCGGAATATTTCCAGCCTCACAGGTAACTGAGATCGAAGTCCCAATACTTTGAAGATGATCCACCCGTGCTTATCTTTGATCACCGTATATCAATGGTGTTTTGCAGGGGGAGCCCCTGAGGCGGAAGGCCGAGCCTGCGGTGGCTAATCAACAAGGGGCAGCAAGGCCCAAAGAGCTGAAAAGAAGTGTGGTCCGATTGAGACGCCGGGCGCCACGGTATGGCATGCCGCCTTTTTCCTGTGTTTTATTCCGGAAGGTATCGACGCTCGTGCTCTCTTCAGGAAAAAGAGCACTCGCCGGACTATATCCGGAGAGGCTGCCAATCGAGCCTCCACCAGCCAGGCTCCAAAGCCAGGTCCAGAGGCGGAGGCGAACACGAGGCATGCGTCGGACACTCCTCCGACAAAGGATGCCGACGGACTATCTGCCACCAATTCCGAGGTGGAGAGTGCCATGAATCACAGGCGTCGCCGGACTGTTCTTCGTGACGCATGTTTCTCCCAAGAGGCATTGGATGCCTTCAATTCGGGAGATGCGCACCTCCGTGCCGCTCAAAATGGTCTCGCCAGAGCCATGGAGCAGTATGAGAAAGACATACGGGTTAGAAAATTTGATGGTTATATATAGCAGTAGCCCCCGAGACTTAAAATAGTTAGAATAACTGATTTAAGGATCATTTATCATGCAGGATCTTACAAAAAAGAATACCCAACTATCCCAGGAGCTGGAAGAGTGCAAAGCCCAACTTGAGGCCGCACTAGCTGCTACAGGGGAGGCCAAGGAGACCCCCTCTGGTAATATACGCTTCGAAATATAAGCATGTTGCGAAGTGCGGCGTATGTGTAAATCTGACAATATCATTGCAGATGGCGCCGGAGTAGATACGGACAAGCAACAACTCTTGCGCCGGTTAAAAGCCGGGGAGAGCGTGCTTACGAGGGTGAGGCAGGAGAAGAATAATCTCCAAGATGCCAACACCCAGCTGGGAGAGGAACTCAAAGATGTTCGTGCCCAGCTGGCGGACTCCGTGAAGGAGAATCAACGGCTTCGACGCGGCATTTTTAGTAAGTGCTTGAACGAACTTTGAAAAAAGAGTTCGGCGAAGAAGTCGACTAACAGAGTTATGTCTCAGAGGTATGCTCACAGGTCGTCCTGCAGAGGAAATGCCCGGTTCTACGGGTGACCTTCTTCCCGAGCTCTTTCAACTGCACGAACGAGTTCGGCAGGTGATGAAGGGCGTCGCCCAGGCCTTGTGGCCATCTGTCTCTGTCGGGGAGGCTGATCGTACCCACGAACACCTATGGGGCCGGCGGACCGGGCCCCTTGTGGTTCGGAGGGGGGCGGAGATCGCACGAAGAGCGGATCGAGGCGATGCACACGAGCAGTTTACCCAGCTTCGGAGCTCTCCGGAGAGATAAAACTCCTACTGCTGCTTGTTTGATCTATTGTGTTCTTGCTAGGGAGCAATGCGAGCTACAAAACCTAGCTTGAGTGTGTCTAGTCTATGGCCAATGAATGGACCGAACCAGCCGAACTCATGAACCCTTTTCACGTTGCACTCGGGCCTCCTTTTATATGCTCAAGGGTCTCCGACAGGTGGCAACATAGGCGGGGTACAAATGTAAAAACAGGAGTTGGTACACCTACTTGAACAAAGGTATGCTGCCAAATACCTAACTCTGACGGCAAGGGACAAAAGCAATAAATGCCCATCGTTGTCGCGCAAACAGTGTAACAGAGGTCGTCAGGTGCGCCTCCGCTCGCCACGATGGCGAGCTTGTCAGCGCCGCTTATCGCTGCTCTCCGCTGGCTGCACAGCCTCTCGACACGCGCCCATGGAACGGTCCCATGGCGACACGTCGCTGGTTGAGCTGGAGCGGAGACGGAAAGAAGTTGCATGTCATGGCAAGTTCCTTGCCGCGCCGAATCTCTTGCGCCCGGAGGCTTGTCGCGCTCGAGCCTTCCCGCAAGCTCCTCTTGCCGGGGCCTTGTCTTCTGCGTGCCTGGAGTGGCCTTCCCGACAAGCTCCTCTTGTCGGGGCCTTGTCTCCTCAATCAAATACTTTGTTCTTGAATGGCTCCAAGGGAGCCACGGAGGATATTGGCGGTGATGAGGCAAACCTTGCCGCTGGTGTCAGAATCGTCTGCAGGCACGCAGTATGGGATACTAGGGTACCCCTACTCTAGTACACCGGCAGAGCCCCGGCCTGGGCCGTACACGGTGCCGAAGCGCTTGTCGGGCCAGGCCTGTAATCGCACGGACACGCGCGGCCTCGACCACGTCGCAACTCACCCCGGACCCACCACGATCCCCACTAACGCCACGCACCGGACGTGGCATCGCGCGAGAGATCGTGGGCGCGGTCATGGGGGGTTCTTTATTGATATAAGCGGAACGTCCGCCCCCTCCTCCCCTTTATAAGCGGAGGAAACAGAGGCAGGCCGACCACCCCTGCCATTGCTGTCTTGTCAAGAAACCACCGCCGCTCCCCTCTCCTTCTTTGGTGCGAAGAGCAGCGCCCGCCCCCTTTTCGCCAAGAAGCACACTCACCGCCGTCGACCTCCTCCGCCCTCCTCGCCATGGCTCCAAGGCCAATAAGGAGAAGGGCGCTAAGTCGGCCGAGGCGCAGTGGCTCGCGGCGCCGCGCAAGGAGCGAGCCATCTTCCCCCGCAGCTCGGCGCGCACGGAGCTGCGGACGTCTTCTACCTTTTTCGGTCGACGGTGACTCAGGCGCATCCAGCGCACGAGGGTGCTCCCCGCCTCGCCGCTGATCTCGGCCCCAACAGGTACCCTTTCTTCGCCATTTTTCTTCTATTGCGGTCTTTGCCCGCCGCTTTCCGAGTTCTTTATGCGACATAATGAACACCTTTAGCCTCCGCCTCCTTGATTTCACCCCCAACGCCATCTTGACCATGGCCATTTTCGCACATTTGTGCGAAAACTTTGTCGGAGTCCACCCGAACGTGGCACTCTTCTGCCATTTCTTTGTTCCCCGCATCGAGAGAGGACAGCCACTTGCCGGAGGGATAGCCTGGATCTCTAGGATCGGTAAGAAAGAGGCCTACCTAGAGGGGGAGTTCCAGAACAAGTGGGAGGAGTGGAGAGCCAACTGGTGCTGGGTCGTAGAGGAGAACCCACAGCCTTTCACCGCCGTGCGCCAAACCCCAATAGTGCGCGGCAAGGATTGGAGTAACTTGGCGCCGGAGGATGCGGTCAAGATAGCCGTGACCGAATTCTGCGCCTCGGGCTTGCGGGTTGTGATAGGAGCGGTTGGCGCGAGACTTCATTCGCCGCATCGCTTCCCTTGCAGGAAAGGAGGAGGCCTGCTTGGGAGTTCCGAATGCGGTGGACATCGCGAGGCTGCGTCCGAGCCTGAATTGGAACTTCACTGTCATGGAGCTGGATTCAGTGCTGCTCGAGCTATTCAAGAACGACCCCGAACATCCAGAGTGGTTCAGGTTGCCGCGGGGGGTCGTCCCATTGTGCAACAACTCGGCACTCGACCGCATCCGCGCCATGATGCCACTGTGCGACTCCCACGGATCGCCCCGACCGGCAGGAGCCCCCGGCGAGGTCGTGCAGGAATTCTTTGATGACTTAGAAGAAGTGCCGATCCGCGCCGACGGCGTAAGAGGCTCACCCGCGACACCACCGACCAGGAGATGGCGAGGATCGCCACCAGGGTGGAGGAGGCGGCAGCAGCCGCTGCCGCTGGAGCCTTCGGGTTCACCGTGGAGGAGGCGGAGGCGGCGAAGGCAGCAAGCCTTGCCGAGCGAGGGAAGGTCGCCGGCGAGGACGAGCTTGTCGGGCCCGAGGCCGGGTCGAGCGGACCCGTCGAGGGCGCTTCTTCCCCACCGCCAAGCGACTTGCCGCCAGCGGAGCCCCCGGCTCCGCCGAGGAGGCGTCTCCGCAGGGTCGAGATTTAGTCGGGCGGCAGACGGCCTGACAGCAGAAGCGCCGCCGACGCTTCCACCGCTGCAAGCGAGGGTTGCAAGCGAGCGCTTCCCCACACCAGCCGACAACCGGGCGGAATCTTCTCGAGCCACCGCTGACGCCCGCCTTAAGCGGCCAAGAGAGCCCACTCCCCGCCTCATCGCACCGGAGGCGGGCCGAGTTTGACTTCTCCGCGCTCAGCTCCGAGGAGGAAGGCGAAGAGTAAGCTTCTCGAGATTACGCTTGTGTTTCTTCAATCTGATTGCTTCATCTGGAATCTGACTTGCTTTGTTCTGGACTCTTTCCTTTTCGTGACGCCGCCCAGAGCGCGAAGAGGGCTAAGATCCCGACGGTCGCCGTTGAGGACGATTCTCCTGCGGCGACGGGGACGCGTCCGAGACCGCCTTTGCCGGACCCGCAACCCTTCCCTCAGAGCAGCCCCCAAAGACAGCCCCCTGCAGTAAGTGTGCAGTTTTCTTCTTACTATTAGGTGTGCAGGGGTGCTCCTTCATTGTTGATATCCTGACTGTGCTTGTGTAGGAGCAGATCAGCCTCATCAGGAGGGCTCGGAAGCCGCCTCCGAGATCCTGCCCGCTGCCACTACGCCGCCAAGGGGAACTCCCCGGCAAGGGAGCTCCCTCCAACAAGGGAGGCCACACCCAAGCAAGGGAGGCCACTCCCGGCAAGGGAGGCTACCCCTGCAAGGGACGGCGCCAGCGACCCTCCAAAGGGTCGAGGCCATGGCTGCGGATCCCGTTGCGTGTAATTCCCTTTACGCGAAAATCTCCCTTGGGCTTGCTTTCTTTTGTTTCTCTTTTTGAATATCTCGCTTGATCGCTCTTTCTTCGTCTGACGCACTGGCGATGGAGGTCGAGGCCAAGCGAGGAGGAACAGCGTCAACACCGACGAGGCCGCCGTCGAAGAAGAAGAGGTCGCTGTCGTGGAGGAGGAGCCGTCGCCGACGAGCCAGGCTTTGGGCGAGGAGGCCACCGAGGCTGCCGACGCAGAGGCCGGGCGAGGGTCGGGCGGTCGTGACCGACGGCCCTCTGAGGCCGCAGGAGCGGCAAGCGCTACACCGACAGCCGACTCCAGCTGCTGTCACAAGGCCAGTTCGAGGAGCCCCAGCCCGTGCCTACCAAGGCCGGGCGAAGGCGTCTTCATCAAGCGCCCACGAGCCGAGCTGTGGCGCCACGAGGAGAAACCCTTGACGGCGAAGCTACTCGCCTCATTGGCCGACGTTGGTGGACGCGCCAAGCAGCAGCAATGCGGCGAAGTCCGAGGAGGAGCAACCAAGAAGCTGTTGTTGCTCTACCGCACCCGGCAGCCAAGTTAGAGACCCGGAAGCCCTTGTCGCGAGGGCGGAGCGGATATGGAGAAGCGCGCCGAGGAGCTTCGGGCGCCAACAAGGAAGCCCTCCGCGACGTGGGCTAAGCGCTGGGGCAACTTCGCAGAAGAGCGCACGGGCCTTCATCCTTGAGAAGGCCGCAGCTGATGAAGAGCAATGGCTGGCTGCCGAGAAGCTTCGCCAGCAGAAAGCGAAGCTGGGCGCAACGGAAGGTCAACCTGGACAGCCACGAGGAAGACCTTGCCGCTGCGAGGAGTCGCTATGGGCGCCAGAAGCGGCGGGCGCTGCCGCAGCCGCCGAGGCCGCCAAGGAGGAGCTGAAGGCGAAGGTGGCACAGCTGGAGGCCACCCTCAAGAAGAGCGGCGAAGAGCTCGCCGTGCTCAAGCGCGAGCGCGAGAAGGATGCCTACACCCTTGGCGAGCTGCAGAGCCGTCTCGCTGACAGGCCAAGGAGCTCGACGCCACCAAGGATTCCAAGGCGGACTCGAGCTGAAATCGACCACTCCCAGCCTTGGGGACGTTGGATGGCGCCAGAGAGCGGGAGGTGGGCTTGTTGGAGGCGATCAAGGCCAAGGAGGAGCTGTCTGGCGAATGCTGTCTCCGCCTGTAACACCTTGAGGGAGAGCGCGGAGCACTGGACCGAAGGTCTTGTGGACACCACCGCCGACATCCACAACGAGCTGATGGAGCTGGGGATGGCGGACCTTGCGTACTCCTCCGACGAGCATCTCCAACCCAGCGCCAAGCCCAGCTTATTCTTCAAAGGCGTGGCGACGGGCCTCCAGCGACTCCGGGAAGAGGTCCCGAAGCAGCTCGCCGAGGAATCACGCCAGGTCTGTGCAGGGGCCCTCGAGAAGGTGTTGATGAAGGTGGCCTTCCGCAACCCGGGCCTCAACCTTAACGACGTCCTCAGATCCTTGCCATCCGACGCCAACGTGGAGGAGCTCAAAGCCCTTGTCGCACCCATTGTGGACAAGGTGAACAAGATCAAGCGGATCGAGGGCGACCGCGTAGACTAGGCCGCCAACTTTATCTTTCCCTTGTCGCTGCTGATCATGTTCAAAACACTTTGTTAGATCAGCGACAAGTTATTCTGTAATATACTCTATCTTAGGTGAATCGGTCAATGCAACGTTATTTCCTCTATTTGATTTCTTCCTTTGTACGTTTCTGCCTTTTCATTTAGGGGACTTGTCGGTGCGGGCACTTTTGCCGCGAAAGGCCGAGTGCGGAACGTCGCCCGCCGGCAAAGGTTACCCGACAAGCAACCTTGTCGCGACTAGCCGCAGCTCACTTAAGTTGTTGAGCGGACTCGAAACAAAGTAAGGGCGCGACTAGCCGGCGAGTTGGTTCCTCTGCGCACAGGTTTTCCATACAAAGTACTATCGCTCGAGGAAGATAACTTGAAAATTTAAAAATTGATTGCACAAACTTTGGCAACTTAGCTTTTCTGTCTCTTGCTTCCCGATGAGGTGAAACTTCCTCGAGCGGTGCCTGGTCCATAGTATTATCTCCTCCTCCCCCCCTGGTTAACTTGTGCGCGAGGGAGCCTTCCTTTCTTTGAGAAAAGAAAAATAAGAGGAAATAACGTTATGGAGCCTAGCGGCTCGATTCTGCTTACCGGGTGTGGTTGCTGCACAAAGTGTTAGCCAAAGCATGCAATAAATTGATGAAAGCATGAACTTGACAAGTTGTGCGCAACACATGAGCTTTATCGATGTACGGGTCTGCTCGGCTTTGTACAAAGGATTACATGCAACCGTGGCAAGACTTGTACAAAAGGTGGTTGCCGGAACGGGTCCCGGCAACCGCGCCCTATGGGTAAAACTTACGAAGATGCTCAATGTTCCAGGAGTTGCTCACCGGAATGCCATCTTCGGTCTCAAAGCATGACAGCGCCGGGCCTAGTGACTCGCTTCACCCGATAAGGGCCTTCCCACTTCGGCGTCAACTTGTTTGAATTCTTGGCGGACTGAACGCGCCCAAGAACAAGGTCGCCTTCCTCGAGACTTCTGGCATTAACCCTGCGGCTATGGTAGCGACGCAGAGCTTGCTGGTAGCGAGCGGCTCGCACAGTGGCCTGAAGATGATCCTCCTCAAGGAGCAGCGCGTCATCTTGTCGCAGCTGCTCTTGCTCAAGCTCATCATAAGCGAGTACTCGAGGCGATCCATATACGAGTTCCGTGGGGAGAACTGCCTCTGATCCATAGACTAGAGCAAAGGGTGTCTGGCCAGTGGCTCGATTTGGCGTCGTTCTGATCGACCAAAGAACCACTGGCAGCTCCTCGATCCAGTTTCTTCCGCACTTGTGCAGCCTGTCGAAAGTTACGGTCTTGAGCCGCGCAACACTTCAGATTTGCCCTCTCGCTTGACCGCTGCTTCTCGGGTGAGCAATGAAGCAAAGGCAGACCTTGGCGCCAAGGTCTTGGACGATCGCATGAAGGTGCGACTCAAATTGTGTGCCGGTGTCGGTGATGATCCTGTTAGGGAGTCCGAAACGGCAAACAATTGACCTGAAGAACTAGACTGCTGACCGTGCTGTCACCTTCCTCACTGCTTCCACTTCCGCCACTTTGTGAACTTGTCGATGGCGTACGCATAAGTACTCAAAGCCCCGACAGCTTCGGGAAGGGGCTGAGATGTCGAGCCCCAGACCGAAAATGGCCGTGATAAAGGGATCGTCTGGAGAGCTTGAGCTGGCTGGTGTATCTGTTTGGAATGGAACCTTGCACGCTTCACACTTGGTTACTTGTGCGCTTGCATCCTGGAGGGCTGTCGGCTAGAAGAAACCTTGCCGGAAAGCTTTGCCGCAAGGGCTCTTGCGCCAATGTGGTGACCACATATGCCTCCATGTATCTTCGCCAACAGCTTCTGTCCATCTTCCCCGAATACACTTCAATTTCACACCGTTGAGTCTTCTTCTACATGCGATGCTGTCGACAAACTGGTACATACTTGACTGCCGGGCTACTCTTTCCGCTTCTTCTTGCTCTTCGGAAGTTCTCCGTCTCAAGGAAATGGACAATCTGCGCCCATGCCTTGGGAGCTTGTGGCTCGACAACGAGGACTAAAGGCACATCTGCTGCTGCGGGAACATCGGCTTCCACGGCAAGAACATGCGGCCCTGCCGGAGCTTGATGCTCCCCGACAAGCTTGCCGGAGCAAGACTTGTCGGGAGCGTCTGCTTCAACGAAACAAACCTCAGGGTGCAGCCGGAGCAGATCGCTTCCTCAAAGACCTTGTTGGTGTTGATCTTGGGGACCTTTGCAACGACGGCTTCGGGAAGCTCTGTCTGAAAGTAGTCACCAGAGGCCAACTTCCTCTTCTTGCTCTGTCCTGTTGATGGTGTTACGGTTGGTTGAGTCAGCTTGAGCACAAAGATCCCTGGTTCCACAGGTAGCTTGAGTGCGGCGCACTTCGACAGGCCATCAGCAATATCATTCTGAGCTCTTGGAACATGTTCCATTTGCAGGCCTTCAAAGTGCTCTTCTAGCTTCCTCACTTCATCGACGTGAGGCTTCCATCAACGGACTCGATAATCTTTATTGACTTGGCGGACGACGAGTTGCGAGTCACCCCGACAATAAGCTTCTTGATCCCAAGGTCCATCATGATCCACGAGACCGGCAAGCAAACCTTCATACTTTGCGGTATTGTTTGTCGCTTGCTCCACAGGAAAGTGCATCTGGACGACGTACTTGAGGTGCTCTCCGGTGGGTGCGATAAGCAGCACGCCGGCACCAGCGCCTTGCAGCGAGAAGGCACCATCAAAGTACATCAACCACTCTTTGCTTGCTTCTTTGACGGGGATGCTCGTCTCCGGAATCTCTTCATCTGGCGTTGGCGTCCATTCTGCTATGAATTCTGCCAACGCTCTGCTTTGGATAGTTGATGTGCTTTCAAACTTGAGACCAAAGCTTGATAGCTCCAGGGCCCACTCGACAATCCTGCCTGCCGCTCGGATTCTGCAGTATCCTCTTTAGCGGAAAGCGAGTGACAACTGTGATCTCATGTGCTTGGAAGTAATGGCGCAGCTTTCTCGAGGCCATGAGGAGGCCGAAAAGCAATTTTTGCACACCAGAGTACCTTGGCCTAGCCCCCTGCAGGAGGGAACTGACAAACTAAACTGGGCGTTGCACCATCCTTTTCTCAGACTGTTCATGTGTCTGCTGGATTCATCCTTGTCGGGACCAGAGCTTGTCGGCGAAGCCCCTCGCTTGTCGCTGGATGTGCTTGCCGTGGTTCTTTGGCTCATCTTCCGCCTCCCTCTCCGCTACTAACGCAGCACTAACCACTTGATTGGTTGCCGCTATATATAGTAGCAACTTCTCTTGTGGCTTAGGTGCGACAAGTGTTGGAGTGGAGGACAGGTATCTCTTTAAGTCCTGCAGCGCAGCCTCCGCTTCGGGAGTCCATTTCATTGGACCTGCCTTCTTCAAAATCTTGAAAAACGGCAGGGCGCACTCAGCAGACCTAGAAATAAACCTGCTGAGAGCAGCTACGCAACCGGCAAGCCTTCGTACGTCCTTGACGCGCCTTGGTGCTTCAATCTGCTCGATGGCCTTGATCTTGTCGGGATTAGCTTCGATCCCTCGCTGAGACACGAAGAACCCGAGAAGCTTGCCGGAAGGGACTCCAAACACGCACTTCTCGGGTTGAGCTTGAGGTTGATCTTGCGGAGATTTGCAAAGGTCTCGGCCCAAATCTTGAACCTGAGTTGCTTTGTCCTTGCTTTTGACCACTATGTCATCCATGTAGGCTTCTACATTTCTGTGCATTTGCGGCTCAAAAGCGCCATGGACTACCCTTGCAAATGTTGAACCAGCATTCTTCAAACCGAAAGGCATCCGTATGAAACAGTATGTGCCACATGGTGTGATGAATGCGGTCTTCTCTTCATCTTCTTCAGCCATGAAGATCTGATGGTATCCACGTGGGATGGAGCACTCCTCTGACAAGGCCTGCTGCTTCCAGTTTCTTGGTTTCTTCAGCTATGAATTCTTGGCGCTCCACCGCTTGCTTCCTGACTTTTTGCTTGACGGGCCGCGCATGAGGACAAACGGCCAGGCGGTGCTCAATCACTTTCCTGGGAACACTGGGGATATCAGACGGTTGCCATGCGAACACGTCGACATTCGCCCGCAGGAAAGCAATGAGCGCGCCTTCCTATTTAGGGTCGAGGGAGGCACTGATGGTGAAGGTACCACCAGTGCCGTCCTCCTTGGCGGGCACCTTCTTGGTCTTCGGCGGAGCCACCATCTTCTTGCACTTGCCGGTGGAGCTCGATGGTGCGTCCTCGACGGTAGCGCAGCACTCCGAAGAGGTGCGCTTGCCGGAGTGAGCATCAGAGCCCTTGCCGGACTTGGACTTGGTCTTCTTCCCCCCGGGAGCTTCAGCGGCAAGTGTTTTGCAGTCTGTCGTGGCTGCTGCATCCCAGTAGATCTTGTCGGCACAGATAAGGGCATCCTTCTTGTCGCCATGAACAGAGATGACACTTATCGGGCCTGGCATCTTGAGTAGGTTGTAGGCGTAGTGAGAGGCTGCCATGAACTTGGCGAGTGCCGACGGCCAAGTATCCCATTGTAAGGCAACGGGAAATCGGCAACGCCGAATGTAACCCTCTCGATCCCTGAAGTTCAGCTCATGCCAAATGTGACCGGCAACGTAATCTTCCCCTTCGGCTTGCTCCTTCCCGGATTGATTCCTTGGAAGGTACCGGTCTCTTCGAGCTCGCTGTCAGGGATTTGAAGCTTCTGGAGCACCGCGGAGGAGATCAGATTCAAGCCAGCCCCGCCGTCAACTAACATTTTTGTAACCTTGAGGTTGCGGATGGTTGGGGAGACCAACATCGGCAAGCACCCGACCGCAGTTATGCGATCAGAATGGTCCTCAATATCAAAAATGATAGGCGTGCTGGACCACTTCAGAGGCTTGCGTGACTCTATGGATGGCTCCGCTGCATTGACCTCCCGCATCCATTGCTTGAGTTGGCGGTGGGAGGCGTGCAGGGAAGCACCTCCATCAACGCAGAGAACCTCTGTGGCTTTCTGAAACTCCTGCTCATCGGCGTCGTCGTCTTCCATATCTTCGTCGTCGTCATCATCTTCATCCTTGTCGCGGCCGCGGGGAGGTCGATCTCCTTGCCCCTGCTTGGCTTTGCCGCGTCCCCGGTCGGGACGCTTCTTGCTTGCTCCACCAAAGCACCTTCCTGGGCCTTCTCCTTGTCGCGCCACTCGTACTCAGCCCTCGCTGTTCGGACAAGCTGCTCGACCTTCTTGCAGCTCACGGAGATCGTGGCCCTTGGTGCGGTGGATCTTGCAGTACTGCTTGCCGGAGCTGTCCTGCTTGTCGGCGGCCGCCACCGACTGGTGGTTGGCGTCAGCGGCAACCTCCTTGCCGGAGCCACCAGCCTTGGCGTTCTTGTCGCCACCTCCATTGCCGGACTGCTCGACTGCTAGCACTTCTCTGGCTTTCTTCTTTCTGTTGCCTCGCCGCCGGCCCTTCTTTGCCGGGGCGGTGTCATCACTGTCAGATCCTGCTTCTGCATTCTCTCCAGGGAGTCTCCTCCCTTCCTCGGTAGCGTGCACACTTGTCGGCCAAGGCGCATGACTCATCGACGTCCTTGACTTTGCACATCGCCATCTCCTCCCTCATCCTGCGGTTCCGCACATTCTGATGAAATGCGCTGATCACCGCGGCAGGGTGGACGTCTGGGATGTTGTAGTGCACGCGGCTGAATCTCTGAATGAACTTGCACAGGGACTCTCCTTCCTTCTGGGCGAGCAAGTGAAGGTCGCTCTCTTGGCCATGAGGTTTGTGGCCACATGTGAAGGCGCCAACAAACTGATGGCACAGATCTGCCCAAGAGGATATGGAGCTGTCCGGCAAGTGCATGAGCCAAGATCTGACATTGGGCTTGAGGACGAGCGGGAAGTAGTTGGCGAGGATCTTGTCGTCCCGTCCCCCCGCAGCCTGCACCGCGATGGTGTAGATGCTGAGGAACTCCGACGGATGCATCCGGCCATCATACTTCTCCGGCACGTCGGGTTTGAAGTTTTTCTGGCTGGTCCACTGGACTTGCCGCAGCTCACGAGTGAACGCAGGGCGACCTACCGCGTACGGCAACTTCGCTTGGCCTCCGGGCGTGCATGTCAACAGAAGGCACAGCACGCTTTGTCGGTCCGACGTCGCGCTTCTCTTGGCGCTCGATGCGAGTTCGGCGTCCTCTTGTTGTCGCTCATGAAGAACTTGGCGCTGATCGCGGCGAAGCTCATGGATCCGACGACGCAGTGGAGTCGCTGTCGAGGTGGATCCGGTGAGTCGGCGATCTTGGCCTTCTTGGCGGAGAGTGCATGGTGGTTGCACCTCCGACAGTCTCGTCGCCACAGGCTCGTGCCTTGTCGTCACGCTGCGGCAATGATGGCGTTGGTTGCCGCGGAGCGTCGCCGTTGGCAAAGCCGATGAGGCTCTGGATAGTGGCCCTCCACTCGTCGACCTTGTCGGCCGGTGGAGGGTAGTCGAGGAGCAGCTGAGCTCTCGCCAGAGCTTCTGCTGGAGTAGTAGGCGGCATTGGAGAACGGTGCGAGGAGCGGGACACGCTCGGACTTCTAACTACGTTAGAAGGAGCAGCGCCCCATCCGGGCGACCGTATCTCACTCGTGCCAGCATGTTGGCGCGCATGCTGGTCTTGAGGGTCTCGATCCAACGAACGTATGGCGTTGTGAACGCCATGACGTTGTTGGTCCCGCCTCCCGAGATGGGCGCGGGGATGTGCGGACGCCGAGGTTTGCAGTGCCTTGTCCTTGGACTTGCAGCGTCGCGAAAGCACCTTCGTCGGCGCCCGTTCCTCCGCCAGCGTCTGCCCCACCACCCGCTTGCTGCGGTGAGGGTGGGTAGGACGCGGACTCTACTGCCGCCGAAGCCTTCTTCTTCGGTGGCATGTTGAGGAAGATGTTGATGACGCTGCTCGTGTGAACGCCGGATCAGATTCACACGGCCTCGACGCCCCCTACCTGGCGCGCCAAAGATGTCGGGGAGGCTACCCACGAACACCTATGGGGCCGGCGGACCGGGCCCCTTGTGGTTCGGAGGGGGGCGGAGATCGCACGAAGAGCGGATCGAGGCGATGCACACGAGCAGTTTACCCAGCTTCGGAGCTCTCCGGAGAGATAAAACTCCTCGCTGCTTGTTTGATCTATTGTGTTCTTGCTAGGGAGCAATGCGAGCTACAAAACCTAGCTTGAGTGTGTCTAGTCTATGGCGGTCAGATGGACCGAACCAGCCGAACCTGCGGAACCCTTTCACGTTGCACTCGGGCCTCCTTTTATATGCTCAAGGGTCTCCGACAGGTGGCAACATAGGCGGGGTACAAATGTAAAACAGGAGTTGGTACACCTACTTGAACAAAGGTACGGTGCCAAATACCTAACTCACGGCGGCAAGGACAAAGCGCAATAAATGCCCGTCGTTGTCGCCCAAACAAAGTGTAACAGAGGTCAGTCAGTGCGCCTCCGCCGCCACGATGGCGAAGCTTGTCAGCCGCTTATCGCTGCTCTCCGCTGGCTGCACACCTCTCGACGCCGCCCATGGAACGGTCCCATGGCGACACGTCGCCGGTGAGCTGGGCCGGAGACGGAGAAAGTTGCATGCCAGCGGCAAGTTCCTTGCAGCGGCGAATCCTGCAGCGCCGCCCGGAGGCTTGTCGCGCCTGAGCCTTCCGGCAAGCTCCTCTTGCCGGGCCTTGTCTTCTGCGTGCACAGGTGGCCTTCCCGACAAGCTCCTCTTGTCGGGCCTTGTCTCCTCAATCAAATACTTTGTTCTTGAATGGCTCCAAAGGGAGCCACGGAGGATATTGGCGGTGATGAGGCAAACCTTGCAGCTGGTGTCAAGAATCGTCTGCGTGCACGAGTACGGGATACTAGGGTACCCTACTCTAGTACACCGACAGTCTCCCGCCCAAGGCCTTGGAGAGCTTGCAGAGGCGAAGGGAGGCGGGCGGCGCTTCCGATTATGGAAGATATCGGCTTGCCGTCAAGGCGCCAGGGAGGCCTGGGCCATGGTGAAGATGCGGTACACGAAGGATGACCCAAACCACATGGCCGAGGTCGGACCTGTGGGGCCCGATGGGAAGGAGATCCCTGTGAGCTTAGTGTACGGCCAAGTAGAATTGGCCGCAAAGTATTCCCAACAGGACTGTAAACTAGACAACCTATTAGATGGTATTTAGGAGGAATACACCCAGTCAATTTGACTATGTATTTAGGAGGAATACACCAAGTAGAATTGTAGATCGTTTGTCATGGCGGACCTTTTCGCTTCAACCTCGGGACCCTATAGTCCGGAGTGTGTCCGAATACCATCACGGTTATGTAAGAACCGGGGTATGCGTGGAGACCAAAGCGTGGAGTCATTAGTGCTTTAATGCATAAGTGCCCAACTAGTTATGTTACATTACATGGTTAGTAAGAAACATCTTCCGGGAGAATAGTTCCGTTAGGGGTACCTTTTCCCGGGAGGCATGCCTAAAAGTGCATGTCCGACTGCGGAAAAAAGCGTAAAAGCATCCGGGGCGGATAAATAAATAAGTGAGGAATCATCTTTAGTTCACCGACCGAATATTCCCTTAAGAATGCTAGCTGGCTTAACCCGGTCGAGGTACACATCCGCTGACCCGCGGTAACAATCGCAGAGGTGCTCCCTTTACCACCTAGCCGAACAATCGGGAATGTAGGGGTAAGCACAGGAGCCAGGCAACCCAGCTTGGCCAAAGCTTAAGTCATATCGATGCATATAATGGTGAATAAAAGGTACATGCGGAAGCATTACACATGTGTTAGGCATAGAGCCCGTAAAATAAGCTTCTGTTAAAGAAGCCCCCAGGTATAATGAGCGCGGGTAGCGCGTCAAGTGTGTGCGAACAATGCGTGAATGAGCCTTTAAAGGCTGTAAGAGAAAAAGAGGGAGAAGGAGAGAAATATAAGACAGCTAATGTGTAAAAAATAGACAGAGGAAGGAGACTAACTCAGAATCCGGCGCTAGGCGTAGAATCTTCGGAGACGGGCTGCGTTCCATGGGTTCGGCTCGAGTCGGTTATCTGATGCATCTCGCAGACGGTACACTCCACCGGTCAGGACTTGGTCGATAATAAAGGGACCTTCCCATTTGGGCTTGAGTTTGTCCTTTTTCTTGTCCGGCAGGCGTAGAACTAATTCGCCAACATTGTAAGTTTTGGCTCGTACTTCTCTGCTTTGATATCTTCGAGCCTGCTGTTGATAGAATGCGGAACGGGCTTGGCCACGTCATGCTCCTCCTCCAAGGCATCCAAATTGTCCTGCCGATCGAGCTCGGCTTCTCTTTCTTCATACATGCGCATGAGAGGTGAGTCATGAATTATGTCGCAGGGCAGAACTGCCTCTGCGCCGTATACCATAAAGAATGGTGTGAATCCGGTGGTGCGATTCGGCATGGTCCGCAGCCCCCAGAGTACGGAGTCGAGATCCTCTACCCGGTGCGTGTTAGATTCCTTGAGGGACCGCACTAACCTGGGTTTGATGCCGCTCATGATTAGACCATTTGCTCATTCGACTTGACCGTTAGTTTGAGGGTGATAGACTGAAGCATAGTCGAGCTTGATGCCCATGTTTTTGCACCGAGTTTGACCTCGTCGGTAGTGAAGTTTGTGCCGTTATCGTTGATGATGCTTTGTGGGGACGCCGTAACGGTGTAATGCGACCCCGATATGAAGTCTATCACGGTCCAGATTCGGCCGTCTTAACAGGCCTGGCCTCTATCCATTTGGTGAATTTATCCACCATGACCAGTAGGTATTTTTGCTTGTGGGTTCCTCCTTTAAGGGGTCCAACCATGTCAAGCCCCCAGACCGCGAAGGCCCAGGTGATGGGTATAGTTTGGAGGGCGGTGGGTGGCATGTGGCTTTGATTAGCAAAGAGTTGGCAACCGACGCATCGTTGGACTAAGTCCTGAGCATCTGCCTCGGCCGGCCAATAGAATCCTGTACGGAAGGCCTTGCTTACAAAGGCCCGGGCTGCAGCGTGGTGCCCGCCGGGTCCGGCATGAATTTCAGCCACAAGATTCCGCCCTCCCTCTTCGGAGATACACCTTTGAAGGACTCTGGTGGTGCTTTTCTTATAAAGATCTCCCTCATGGACTTTATAGGCTTTAGATCGCCGCACTATGCAGCGTGCCTCATTTTGGTCCTCGGGAAGTTCCTGCCTAGTTAGGTAGGCTAGGAATGGTTCCGCCCACGGGGCAATGACTGCCATTATTACGTGGGCTGAAGATGTTACTTCGTTGGCAGGGCCTCCAATTGTGTCAGAATGTTCGGTGTCGGGCAGTGCTGTTGGGTCCGGGCTGTTATTTCCGGACTCCCCTTCCCATGATATGGATGGCTTGAACAGCCTCTCTAAGAAGATATTGGGGGGACGGCATCGCTTTTGCGCCAATGCGTGCCAGGACGTCTCCTGCCTGATTGTTTTCCCGGGCTATATGGTGAAATTCGAGCCCTTCGAACCGAGCTGACATTTTTAGGACGGCGTTGCGATAAGCTGCCATTTTCTGATCCTTGGCATCAAAGTTTCCATTTATTTGGGATATCACGAGGTTCGAGTCCCTGCGCACCTCTAGGCGTTGAATGCCCATGGATACTGCCATCCGGAGACCATGTAGAAGGGCCTCGTATTCGGCTGCATTGTTGGAGTCTGTATACATTATCTGGAGTACGTATTGAACTGTATCTCCCGTTGGGGACGTCAGAACGACGCCCGCCCCCAGACCAGCCAACATTTTGGAGCCGTCGCAGTGCATGATCCAGTTGGAATATGTGCCGTACTCTTTAGGGAGTTCGGCTTCAGTCCATTCGGCGACGAAGTCGGCCAAAACTTGCGACTTAATTGCTGCGCCATGGCTTATAGGTTATGTCGAACGGGAGGAGCTCAATGGCCCATTTGGCAATCCGCCCGTCGCGTCGCGGTTGTTTATAATGTCATTAAGAGGTACTTGAGGCTACTGTTATCGAACACTCTTGAAAGTAGTGTCGAAGCTTCGGGATGCCATAAACACCGCGTCGCTATCTTTTTGATAATGCGGATACCGTGACTTGCATGGAGTGAGGACAGTGGACACGTAGTAGACTGGTTTTTGAAGGGGAAACTTGTGTCCGTCCGTTTCTCGTTCGACAACGAGCACCGCGCTTACAACTTGATGGGTTGCGGCGATGTATAATAGCATTGGTTTTCCCATGTTGGGCGCGGCCAGGACCGGGTTTGTTGCCAATATGGCTTTTATTTCTTCGAGTCCGGCCGTATGCATCCGGCCCACTCGAAGTGTTCGTGCGCCGGAGGAGGCGATAGAGGGGTAATGCCTTTTCTCCTAGACGGGAGATGAAGCGGCTTAGAGCCGCCATGCATCCAGTCAATTTATGTATTTGTTTGAGGTCCTTTGGGATATCCAATTGTGACAGAGCTCGGATCTTGGCTGGGTTTGCTTCAATTCCTCTACCGGATACAATGAAGCCCAAGAGCTTTCCGGTGGTGCGCCAAAACGCATTTTTCCGGGTTAAGCTTGATGTCATATGTTCGGAGATTATCGAATGTGAGCCTCAAGTCGTCTACTAGAGTTTCGACATGCTCGGTTTTGACGACCACATCGTCTCACGTATGCCTCCACCGTTTTGCCGATCTGGTTTGCCGACATGTCTGAATCATGCGCTGATATGTTGCGCCGGCGTTTTTGAGCCCGAAGGGCATTGTGTTGAAGCAGAATGGGCCGTATGGGGTGATAAATGCCGTTGCGGCTTGATCAGGTTCTGCCATCTTAATTTGATGGTAGCAAGAGTATGCGTCGAGGAAACACAACGAATCGTGTCCTGCGGTAGCGTCGATAAATTGATCGATGCGGGGGAGGGGTAAGGGATCCTTTGGGCAAGCCTTGTTGAGGTCCTTGAAATCGACACATAGGTGCCAGGATTTGTCCTTCTTTGGTACCATCACCAGGTTTTCTAGCCAGTCCGGATGTTTTATGTCTCTGATGAATCCGGACTCCAATAGTTTGGCTAGCTCCTCTCCCATGGCTTGTCACTTAGGTTCGGAGAAACACCGAAGAGCCTGTTTGACTAGCTTGAATCCTTTTAGGATGTTTAGGCTATGCTCGGCCAGCCAGCGTGGGATTCCTGGCATGTCTGAAGGGTGCCAGGCGAAAATGTCCCAATTTTCACGTAGGAATTCTCGTAGTGCAGCGTCTACATCAGGGTTTAATTATGCCCCAATGGAAGCCGTTTTTGTAGGGTCCATTGGGTGGACTTGGAATTTGACTATTTCGTCTGCTGGTTTAAAGGGGGTGGACTTGGATCTTTTATCGAGTATCACATCGTCCCTATTCACCGTGGAGCGTAGCGCAGTCAGTTCCTCGGCCGCTAGGGCTTCGGATAGTGCCTCAAGGGCTAGTGCGGCTGTCTTATTTTCAGCGTGGAGTGCTATGTCCGGGTCACTAGCAAGAGTGATGATTCCGTTGGGCCCGGGCATTTTGAGCTTCATGTACCCGTAATGGGGTATAGCTTGAAAAATTGTGAATGCCTCTCGCCCTAATAGAGCGTGGTATCCGCTGCTGAATGGGGCCACTTGGAACGTGACCTCCTCGGACCTGTAATTGTTCGGCGTGCCGAACACCACATCCAGTGTGATTTTACCTGTGCAGCTCGCTTCCCGACTGGGGATTATTCCTCTAAAGGTTGTGCTGCTTCGCTCAATGCGGCTCCAGTCTATTTCCATTTTTCGAAGGGTTTCCTCATAAATGAGGTTCAATCCGCTGCCACCGTCCATGAGTACCTTGGTAAGGCGAAATCCGTCCACTATTGGACTGAGGACCAATGCTGATGGCGCTCGGGCTGTTCGGAATTTAGGTTCATCACTGGCATTAAAGATAATAGCCGTGTCACTCCATGGATTTATTATTGCTACTTGGTAGACTTCGGCAAGGCTGCGGAGTGTTCATTTTCGCATATTGTTTGATGTGGAAGTCTCGAAGACTGTTAATACCGTACTGGTATCCTTGGGCTGGTGCTCTGTGGATGCTGGGGTTAGAAGCTCCTCGCCGCTTTTGGCCACCTGCCGGAGTATCCAACATGCTCTAAGGCTATGAGTTGGTGTGGCGCCCTTTGTGCTATGAATTTTACAGGGTCCGTTGAGCCATCCCTCCAGTACGGTTCCATGCCCCGTGGGGGGTTTTGTTTTTTGGTGTTTAACCCGGGCGATTGGCAATAATGCACCCTTTTGTTTCGGACTGGGTTTGTATTCGGGGCCGGATTGTCCCAAAATCTTACTTCGGTTTTCCAGGCGCTTTCCATCGCATAGTACTTTTGTACTATGGACGCCAAGTCAGCAAAGCGTGTAATTTCACGACGACCTATGGCGTTGAGGATTCCCATGTCCGTGCAATTATTGCAGAAGAATGAAATTGTGTCTTCCTCGCGGCAGTCCTTTATCTTGTTCATAACCAGGAGGAATCTGGCCCAGTAATGATGTACTGTTTCTTCAGGCTCTTGCCTAATATTGGGTAGATCGCCTATGTTCGGGTGGGTGGGTGGAATTAGATCCGAAACCCCACCCAATCTGAGGCTCAAGGGCCAAGGAGTTTCTGGACTCGGAAGCTTGAATTCTTGGATGTTGTCCACTGAATCTAGCCTGTTGCCTGACTCTAAGTTCAGGTCTTGAGTGATGTCCTCCCCTCCGCGGGTATCCGGCTTGGAGGGATTGGGAATCCGGACATAGTTAGTCATTAAGATAGATGAAGGGTCGCCGCGTTGTTCCTCCACCACATCAACGTGATGGGTGACCTGGGGAGAGTTAATCTCTCTTAGATCGGGTTTAGGCCTAATCTGATTGTAGTCTGTAGTGACTCCTGTGGCGGCGCGATCCAAGAGCTCGTTTAAAGAAGAGAGCTCCATCGGATCTAACCGCTCGACGAGTTACGAGTTGGCGTGAAGATTGCTTTTGATGACCCGAGAAGTCATCGTCGGTAGCGGCGGCGAAAGCAGGCGGTCATAAGAAAACCGCCTAGCCGAAGAGTTTGGCCGATAGCCAAAGCTCCTTTAGCAACAGAGCCGTCTTTAAAGACGGGATGAGGCATCCTTCCTAATGGCGACAGCCCAGTGGAACTCTCAATGAAAGCACCAATGTCGGTGTCAAAATCGACGGATCTCGGGTAGGGGTCCCGAACTGTGCGTCTAGGCGGATGGTAACAGGAGACAAGGGACACGATGTTTTTACCCAGGTTCGGGCCCTCTCGATGGAGGTAAAACCCTACTCCTGCTTGATTAATATTGATGATATGGGTAGTACAAGAGTAGATCTACCACGAGATCGAGAGGCTAAACCCTAGAAGCTAGCCTATGGTATGATTGTTGTTCGTCCCACGGACTAAAACCCTCCGGTTTATATAGACACCGGAGAGGGTTAGGGTTACACAGAGTCGGTTACAATGGAAGGAGATCTATATATCCGTATCGCCAAGCTTGCCTTCCACACCAAGGAAAGTCCCATCCGGACACGGGATGAAGTCTTCAATCTTGTATCTTCATAGTCCAGGAGTCCGGCCGAAGGTTATAGTTCGGCTATCCGGACACCCCCTAATCCGGGACTCCCTCAGCCCCCCTTCTTCTTCTTCTTCCTTGACCTCCTCCCTAGATGGGAGAAGGGTTTCCCCTCTGGTCCTTGGCTCCCATGGCTTGGGAGGGGCGAGAGCCCCTCCGAGATTGGATCTACCTCTCTGCTTACGTGTTACATTACGGCTCTGTTTCACCGTTTCGTGTATATATGGAGATCTGTAACTCCGATTGGCCTGAAACCTTCGCCATGATTTTTTTCCGAATATTAGCTTTCTTGCGGCAAAAGAAGAGCATCAACCGCCTTACGGTGGGCTCACGAGGGTAGGGGGCGCACCCTAGGGGGGCGCCCCCCTACCTCGTGCCCACCTCGGACACTGGTTTGCGTTGATTTTCCTTCCAGATTTTCCATATTTTCCAAAAATAAGCTCTGTCCGTTCTTATCCCGTTTGGACTCCGTTTGATATGGATATTCTGCGAAACCAAAAACATGCAACAGAGGAACTGCACCACCTTTGGATCAATATGTTAGTCCCAAAAATAATATAAAAATTACCAAAAAGTATACGAAAGTTGAATAATATTGGCATGGAACAATCAAAAATTATATATACGACAGAGACGTATCACTCCACCAACGCCATGGCGCAAAAGGATCATCTGCCACTAGTTCAAGTTTTGTGACGTCGACGGAGGAGATAGAAAATAAGGAGGAATTGGGCGTCATGGACATGGCCCAAAACGAGCTGGCCGCAGCGGTTGCTGCCCCCGCTCCCGTCCCAGCTCCCATCCCCGTGCCCGCTGAGGGAGTCCTGGACTAAGGGGTCCTCGGGCGTCCGGACTGTTATTCACTGGGCCGGACTAATGGGCTGTGAAGATACGAAGGCTGAAGACTATACCCGTGTCCGGATTGGACTTTCCTTGGCGTGGAAGGCAAGCTAGGCGACCAGCTGTGAAGATTCCTTCTTATGTAACCGACTCCATGTAACCCTAGATCTCTCCGATGTCTATATAAACCGGAGAGCATAGTCCGGATAGGACATTCATTACCATATTCACATAGGCTAGGCTTCTAGGGTTTAGCCATTACGATCTCGTGGTAGATCTCTCTTGTAACCCTCATATTCATCAAGATCAATCAAGCAGGAAGTAGGGTATTACCTCCATAGAGAGGGCCTGAACCTGGGTAAACATCGTGTCCCCCGTCTCCTGTTACCATCAATCCTAGACGCACAGTTCGGGACCCCCTACCCGAGATCCGCCGGTTTTGACACCGACATTGGTGCTTTCATTGAGAGTTCCACTGTGCCGTCGACAAAAGGTTTGATGGCCCCTTCAATCGTCGATAATGACGTTGTCCAGGGAGAAACCTTTCTCGTCGGACAGATCTTCATGTTCGGCGGCTTTGTACTGCAGGCCAACTCGCTTGGCCATCTAGAGCAGATCGACAGCTACGCCCCTGGCCATCAGGTCAGATTCGGAAGCTTGAACTATTTTGCGGACATCCGTCGAGACTTGATCTTCGACCAATCCGAGACCACGGCAATCGCTCCCCGCCGCCCCGATGGACATGGCTTAAACCTGTCATCGGGCCACATCCAAGAGATAGCTCCTGCAGCAACCCTGGCCTTAGATCCAGAGCAGATTGAGTCGTCCCAAGATGGGAAGCTCAACCCCATCACAGGGGCTACCGATTCCGCGGCGTTGGAGCCGCACACAGATTCAACTGCATATGATATCCGCATCAGCGGAACCCCTGACTCGTCCCCGGCGACATGTTCCGAACCCTGCAAGTCCGCAGATACCGAACTCGATCGGTTATCGATCTTCAAGTTCAACGCCGCAGGCGTCTTCCAACACTCGCCCATGGGTGATGTATTAAACTCACTAAAAAACCTATCTCTGGCGGGCAAATCGCCACCGAACTATGTTCGGTTCGAACTTGCGGCTGATGATGGAGAATTTTGCTTCCCACCCGCCACCCACTTCATAGCCACTGTCGAAGACCCAGCCAACACGCTCGACCTCGGCCCCGAAGACATCGACGGTATGGACGACGATGAGGTGCAAGGCCAGAACTCGATACCCACTAGACGCGGGATGGCCACTTCATGGTACGACGTGTGTATGATAGACACACCCAATGACGCTTTCGACGATGACAACGAGGACCCAGTTGAGGATAAACCTCCTGGTACACAGCCCGAACACTGGCACGCCCTGCGCCGCTCTAAGTCACGACGCTCAGGAGAAAATAATACTAGCACCGGAGAAGATAACACCCCGGACGATGAAGACCCCGTTGAGATAGGATCCGAACAGGAGGAACAGGAGGGCGGGCAAGACAACCCTGATGAACAGGCAACATATGGAGACTCAGAGGATAGCAATTATCTCCCACTCTCGGAGGAAGAGGAGATCCTCGACAATGAGGATTTTATCGTGCCTAAAGAACCTCTCGAGCAGGAGCGCTTTAAACGCCGGCTCATAGCCACTGCAAGGAGCCTAAGAAGGAAGCAACTGCAGCTTCAAGCGAGCCAAGATTTTCTCAATGATAGATGGACCGAGGTCTTGGCCGCCGAAGAATACGGCCTTAGCGGCCCAGAAAAGAGCCACCCGGAGAGAAGGTGGCTCCCTCAATACAATGGCAGCGCGTCGGAGCCCACACCACCATCGAACAATGTTGTAGGGCGACCACAGTTCGGTCCGGATAAAGCAGCAGCCCAAGCAGAGCACCATACCAACCCATCTGGCCGTCAAAACAAGAACAAAACAGCTCGGGGGAACACTCGCGACATCCAACAGGACCTGGAGGGTAGAACAGGACACACGAAGTCAATACACAGATCGCAGGGACATGCCTCGACCGATGATGATGGTTACTTATTCGGACACAACAGAGCCGACCACGCTCGGTCCAAACTTTGTAAACGGAGTCCGCTGGAGGTGCTTCATAGTGTGGCTCAACATAGAGAAGCCGCACATCCTCTCTGCTTCACTGACGAGGTAATGGAGCATGAATTTCCAGACGGGTTTAAACCCACTAACATCGAATCATACGATGGAACAACAGACCCCGCGGTATGGATCGAGGATTACCTCCTCCATATTCGCATGGCTCGCGGAGACGACCTTCATGCCATTAAATACATACCTCTCAAGCTTAAAGGGCCAGCTCGGTACTGGCTAAACAGTTTGCCAGAAAATTCTATTGGCAGATGGGAAGATTTGGAAGACGCCTTCCGAGACAACTTCCAAGGAACATATGTCCGGACACTAGATGCCGATGACTTAAGTCATATTTTCCAGAAGCCTGACGAGTCAGCCAGGGAGCTCTGGACTAGGTTCTTAGTCAAAAAGAACCAAATTGTCGACTACCTGGACGCAGAAGCCCTCGCGGCGTTCAAACATAGCGTCCGGGATGAATGGCTAGCGCGTCACCTCAGCCAGGAAGGACCCAAATCCATGACAGCCCTTACCACTCTAATGACTCGCTTTTGTGCGGGAGAAGTCAACTGGCTCGCTCGTAAAAGCAACAACGTCAGCAACCCGGGCACTTCCGAAAACCGAGACGGCAACGGTAAGCCATGACGAACCTAACACAATAGTCGCAATAATACTGAAAGATTACGCGACACAGCAGTCAACGCCGGATTTCACAATCCGAAACCCGATCAACGGAAAAAGCCACTAAAGGCAAACCAAGATGGATCATCCACCCTTGACAGAATATTGGACCGACCTTGTCAGATTCATGGTCATCCTGATAAGCCAACTAACCATACGAACAGAAACTGTTGGGTCCTCAAGCAGGCAGGCAATATTAATGCCGATGGCAAGGGGAGGAGGCCACCAGGCGATAAAGACGACAGAGCAGCTCCCCAGCCGAACATCAGTGGCAGAAGAGTTTCCCTCCGAAGTTCGACCACTCCCAGAACGGAAATAGCAGTTCGGCTTCCGCCACCCACCTACCATACCGGCGATATTTACACCACGCGTACATCACTACGCACTCAAGATACCATGGGCATCGGCGGAAGCACAATATGGACAACCATGCAAGAATCCCCGTAACGTTTTTATCCATTTTTCTTATTTTTCTGTATCATTTCTTAAGAACAGGTGACCAACACGACATCATCTACAATGGACTCTATCAGAGTTCGGATCCGTACACTCACCTAAGGGGCTACTTCGTTAAGGATTCCCCTCCCCGAGGACGGGCGGCGCAGACGTGCGACAGGAGGTCCAAAATAACTTTTTGTAGACCGCACTCTTTATTCCGAGCCTGTAATATGTCATGTTTCCTCTGTTCCCGACCCCGAGCATGTCAAATAGCCGGGCTTGTGGTTTCTTTTTATATATATATATTCTTCATTAGCGTATTGCTCCGCTCCAAGTAAACCTCGTCCGAACTAATCTTTCATACTCTTTCAACAGTGAGTACGGCCTCAATGGCTGCGTTACAGATGCACCTCAGCATACCCTGCCAGGGGCTCGGTATGGGAACGAAAGAGTTGCCAGCACAAGTCCGAACAACTCTATAGCGTACTTCAGCGTCGCAAGTTTGGCCTTATATGCATAACCTCCAAATCATTGTCTTGGGTCAATAGTCGGGTTGTCCGGCTCCTGTGCTTGCTACCCTACGTTCCGCTCTATCGGCTAGGGTAGTAAAGGGAGAACTACTACGATTGTGCCCTCGTCTAAACCGAACGAGCACCTCAGTAGAGAAAGCCGAAAACTGACTGTCATGATGCGGCGAGAGCTGATCAACCACTTGACGACTTCGGGGAATCCTTAGCGATTCTCCGTGTCACACGAGGGATCTTTTTTAGATCAAATATGCAAGGCATTATACGCCGCATACATACCAGGGGCTATGTCGTAGCCCCGCCATAAAAATCCTATGGCTAAGTGAAAGTGTTAACGCCTTAATAGTCTGGTTGCCTGGTTTGCTGCATTATCACCTCCTTTACGGACCAAGACGTTGGATAAAGAGTGATTAAATGCTTTTCCGAACACCCCCGTACTTCCTACGAGGGGGCTGAAGCCGACGACTGGAAAACTTTCAGATTATATTAAAACGGCCGCACATGACGAATTCAAGCTTCGGAGCAAAAATATAAAATAGATCAATTATAACATTATCTTTTACAATTCTAATACACCTCACTCAAACATTATGTTCTTCGAGCATTGACCCTCTATCAGGCGGGCGACTTCCAGGACGTCTTCAAAATAATGCTCCGGCTCATTACGGTCCTTGCCCTTGGACGGACTCTTCACCGCAACATCGACGGCCTTCATCTTCCCCCAGAACGTCTTGACTCGGGCAAAGGCCATCAGTGCACCCTCAATGCATGCCAACCGCTTCGCAGCATCGATACACGGCACCGCATGAACAAGACGCCGCACCAGGCCAAAATAGCTCTTGGGAACAGGCTCACTCGGCCACAACCGGATTATGACGTTCTTCATGGCGTCACCGGATATCCTATGAAGCTGGGCCCATTGGGACATCTGTTCATTTAGCAATAGAGGGTGCTTTGATGTGCCAAATTGTGACCAGAAAAGCTTCTCCGTTGCATACCCCTCTTGCGCTTGGTAAAATTGTGCCGCATCGGAAGAACTCTTCGGCTAGTCCAAAAATTCAGCCGGAGAACTCCAGACCTGGTTTAGCTGAGCATAGTTGATACGTCTCCAACGTATCTATAATTTTTATTGCTCGATGCTATATTATCTACTGTTTTGGACAATATTGGGCTTCATTTTCCACTTTTATATTATTTTTAGGACTAACCTATTAACCGGAGGCCCAGCCGAAATTGCTGTTTTTGCCTATTTCGTTGAGTTTCGAAGAAACGGAATATCAAACAGAGTCCAAACGGAATGAAACCTTCGGGAACGTGATTTTCTCACCGAGTATGATCCAGGAGACTTGGACCCTACGTCAAGAAAGAAAGGAGGTGGGCACGAGGTAGGGGGGCACACCCATCCCCCCCCCCCCAGGGCGCGCCCTCCACCCTCGTGGGCCCCACCTTGCTCCACTGACGTACTTCTTCCTCCTATATATACCTACTGAGGGAGTCCTGGATTAGGGGGTGTCCGAATGGCCGGACTATGACCTTTGGCCGGACTCCTGGACTATGAAGATACAAGATTGAAGACTTCATTCCGTGTCCGGATGGGACTTTCCTTGGCGTGGAAGGCAAGCTTGGCGATACGGATATGTAGATCTCCTTCCATTGTAACCAACTCTGTGTAACCCTAACCCTCTCCGGTGTCTATATAAACCGGAGGGTTTTAGTCCGTGGGACAAACAACAATCATACCATAGGCTAGCTTCTAGGGTTTAGCCTCTCTGATCTCGTGGTAGATCTACTCTTGTACTACCCATATCATCAATATTAATCAAGCAGGAGTAGGGTTTTACCTCCATCGAGAGGGCCCGAACCTGGTAAAAACATCGTGTCCCTTGTCTCCTGTTACCATCCGCCTAGACGCACAGTTCGGGACCCCCTACCCGAGATCCGCGGTTTTGACACCGACATTGGTGCTTTCATTGAGAGTTCCTCCGTATGCGTCACCTTTAGGCCCGATGGCTCCTTCGATCATCAACAACGACGCGGTCCAGGTGAGACTTTTCTCCCCGGACAGATCTTCAGATTCGGCGGCTTTGCATGTGGGCCAATTCGCAGCCATCTAGAGCAGATTGAAAGCTATGCCCCCGCCATCAGGTCAGATTTGGAAGTTTGAACTACACGGCCGACGTCCGCGGAGACTTGATCTTCGACGGGTTCGAGCCACAGCCAAGCGCACCGCACTGTTACGATGGGCACGATCTAGCTCGGCCGCCGAACAGTGTCCCGAGGTCGCGACGTCTGCCTCGCTTCCGGCTTCGCCGGAGCCGATCGCGCCAATCGAGGATGGGTGGCTGGACACTGCCTCGAGGGCTGCAGTCTCTATGGCGGTCGAGCCGAACACCATACCCGTCCTTTGCGACGCTCGTGACTCCAAGGTGCCGGACTCCTTTCCGGACTCCGAACCTTCCGCGCCCCTGCCAATCGAATCCGATTGGGCGTCGATCATGGGGTTCACCGCCGTGGACATCTTTCAGCACTCGCCCTTTTGCAACATTCTAAATTCACTAAAGTCTCTCTCTTTATCAGGAGAGCCCTGGCCGGACTATGGTCGGCAAGGTTGGGATGCGGACGGCGAAGAAATTCAAAGCCCACCGCGACCACCCACTTCATAGCCACTGTCGATGATTTAACCGACATGCTAGACTTCGACTTCGAAGACATCGACGGTATGGACGACGATGCAGGAGACGAACAAGAACCAGCGCCTACAGGGCACTGGAAGGCCACCTCGTCATATGACATATACATGGTGGACACCCCAAAAGAAGGGAACGGCGACGGAACAACGGAGGATGACCCCTCCAAGAAACAGCCTAAGCGCCGGCGTCAGCGGCGCCGCTCTAAATCCCGCCACAACAAAAACGGCGAGTCCGGCACTGGAGACAATAACACCCCGGACAATGCCGAAGACAACCCCCTCCAGCAGGATTCAGCACAGGAGGATGGAGAAGCCAGCCCTCATGAGAGAGCGGCAGACAGAGAGGTAGAGGACGACAATTACATGCCTCCCTCCGAAGACGAGGCAAGCCTCGACGACGACGAATTTGTCGTGCCTGAGGATCCCGTCGAACAAGAGCGTTTCAAATGCAGGCTCATGGCCACGGCGAGCAGCCTCAAGAAAAAACAGCAACAGCTTAGAGCTGACCAAGACTTGCTAGCCGACAGATGGACTGATGTCCTTGCGGCCGAAGAGTACGAACTCGAACGCCCCTCCAAGAGCTACCCAAAACGCAGGCCGCTACCTCGATTAGAGGAGGAAGCACCTAGACCTACATCACCAGCGCATGATACGGCCGACCGGCCACCTCGTGGCCGCGACAGAGAGGCCTCTCAGCCCTCCACTCAAGCCGCACCCCGGCGCCGCTCAAAGAATACCAAGGCACGTGGAAATGTGCGGACCAGCGAGATATATTGGAGGGCAGGGCAAAGGCAAACAAGATCGATCTATGGATCGCGTGGGCGCCCATGACGCGTGATGATAACCGGCATGCGGATATAGTAAATCCGGCGGGCGAACACAGCGGAACAAAGCTCATTTGAGCTACGCCGTGATATAGCCCAATATCTGAGGCGCCGCACACCCACTATGCTTCTGAGATGAAGTAATGGATCATAAAATCCCCGAGGGTTTCAAACCCGTAAACATCGAATCATACGATGGCACAACAGATCCTGCGGTATGGATCGAGGACTATCTCCTTCATATCCACATGGCCCGCGGGGATGATCTACACGCCATCAAATACCTCCCACTCAAGCTTAAAGGACCAGCTCAGCATTGGCTTAACAGCTTGCTAGCAGAATCAATTGGTTGTTGGGAGGAACTGGAAGCCGCATTCCTCGACAACTTCCAGGGCACCTATGTGCGACCACCAGACGCCGATGACCTAAGCTACATAATCCAGCAGCCAGACGAACCGGCCAGGCAATTCTGGACACGGTTCCTAACAAAGAAAAATCAAATAGTCGATTGTCCGGACGCAGAGGCCCTTGCAGCCTTCAAGCATAACATCCGTGACGAGTGGCTTGCCCGGCACCTAGGACAGGAAAAGCCGAAATCCATGGCAGCCCTCACGACACTCATGACCCGCTTTTTGCGCGGGAGAAGACAGCTGGCTAGCTCGTAGTAATAAAATGACCAAGATCCATGGAAATTCTGATACAAAGGACAGCATGGGCAGGTCGCGTCGCAACAAGCAAAAGCGCCGCATTAACGGCGACAATTCTGAGGATACGGCAGTTAATGCCGGATTCAGAGGCTCTAAACCCGGTCAGCGGAAAAAGCCATTCAAAATAAATCCTCTGGGCCCATCCAATTTGGACCGAATACTCGATCGCTCGTGCCAGATACACGGCACCCCCGAAAAACCAGCTAACCACACCAACAGGGATTGTTGGGTGTTCAAGCAGGCAGGCAAGTTAAGCGCCGAAAACAATGACAAGGGGCTGCATAGCGATGACGAGGAGGAGCCCCGGCCGCCGAACAATAGGGGACAGAAGGGTTTCCCCCCACAAGTGCGGACGGTGAACATGATATACGCAACCCACATACCCAAAAGGGAGCAGAAGCGTGCACTCAGGGACGTATATGCGTTGGAGCCAGTCGCCCCAAAGTTCAACCCATGGTCCTCCTGCCCGATCACTTTTGATCGAAGGACCACCACTAGCATCTGCCATGGCAGATTCGCCGCATTGGTTTTAGACCCAATCATTGGACGGATTTCACCTCACTAGAGTCCTTATGGACGGCGGCGGCAATGAACACTGCTTTATCAGATACAAAAAAAATGGGCATAGATCCCTCAAGGATTAAACCCACAAAGATGACCTTTAAAGGCATCACACCAGGTGTAGAGGCCAACTGTACAGGCTCAGTTACACTTGAGGTGGTCTTCGGATCCCGGGATAAATTCTGAAGCGAGGAGTTAATCTTCGACATAGTCCCGTTCCACAGTGGCTATCACGCACTGCTCAGATGAACCGCATTTGCAAAGTTCAATGCGGTGCCGCACTACGCATACCTCAAGATCAAGATGCCAGGCCCTCGAGGAATCACTACGGTCAATGGAAACACTGAACGCTCTCTCCGGACGGAGGAGCATACGGCGGCCCTCACGGCGGAAGTACAAAGCAGCTTGTCAAGGCAATTCTCCAGTCCGGCCATTAAACGTCCGGACATCGTCAAGCGCGCCCGGAGTAACCTACAACAAGACCGCCTGGCACGTTTCGAGCATGCGTAGCAATGCGGCCCTAACCCCAGCCCCTAAGCGAAATTATAAACCAGTCTGCTGCGTACATAACTATGCTCTGGAAATACCATGGGCATAGGGGAGAACACGACCACGGCACGCCCAAAATACGGCTCAACCGCACAAGGGGCTCCCGAATTTGTCATTCTTTTTTTTCCTTTTTCTTCTTTCTTACTTTCAGGACTCCACTTTCCGGAAGGCCTGTACGGCAGCATAATCGTCGAACACACGATGAAAACAGCCAGGGAGGCAGAAAGCTACGTCGAGTGTCCAGGTGGTCTCTATAACGAGCAGTATACTTGTTTCACATATAATCCCGCAGCTCGCCCCTGGAGGGGGGACATGTTAAATAGTCCCATCTCTTGCTTATCGCACTATTTTTATCGTTACGCTTTTACGCAGACTTTTCGAATAAACAATGCATAGCTTTTGTCTATTATTGCATTACCTTTTTATATATAAAAATATGTTCAGTTATGACATTATGCAACCATACACTTTGGTACGACCAATACACAAGGGGCTTACGCTTTTGAATATGGTGTGAGAAGTCCGAACACTCTCATGAGTCGGCACCCCAAACTTATAGCATTATATGCATCGGCTCCGAATCATGTCTTGGGTCAATAGTTGGGTTTGCCCGGATCCCATGTTTTGGTACCTTACGTTCCGTTATATCGGCTAAGGTAGCACTGGGAGAACCACTGCGATTGTGCCCCGGTTGAGCCGGGCTGAGCACCTCAGTGGAGAAAGCTAAAACTGACCGTCATGATAGGGCGAGAGCTGGTCACTGTTCGAGAGGTTTTCGAGTCCCTAAAGACTTATGCCGCTTAGAGCGAGGAGTCATCTTTGTCCGGCCTAGGCGTGGATAGCGCCCCGAACTCGGTCTTCTGAATACTAGGGGCTTCGCCGAAATTTAAAATTATAGAATTCTATGGCTAAGTGAGAGTGTTCAAGCATTATAGTCCGATTGCCTTGTTCGTTGTGTTGAGCGCCTCCCTCGAAGGACCAAATAATAGGAAAAAGAGCGCTCAAGTTTATCCCAAACACCCCAGCACTTGCGGCATGGGGGCAGAAGCCGACAACTCGCCATCTCTCAATTTTGATAAACGGCCACACAGAAGGTAACATTTTAAATTCAAAAGCGTTGCTTAGCGCATATGAAAAAAGTTTTCATCGTACAGGATTACAAATGTGAGTTTACTCAAAAATTACATCTTTGAAGCACTCATCCGCTATACGGCGGGCACCCTTCAGGACGCCCTCATAATACATCTCAGGCTTGCGATGCTCCTTGCCCGGTGGTCCGTCTGTCACAAGCTTCTCGGCGCCCATCTTGCCCCAGTGCACTTTAGCACGGGCAAGGCCCTCTGAGCACCTTCGATGCATACGGAGCGCTTGATGACTTCAAGCCTTGGACAGCATCCACCAGCCGCCTTACCAGCCCGAAGTAGCTCCCAGGCATGGCTTCCCCAGGCCACAATCGGACTGCGAGACCCTTCATGGCCTGTTCGGCCACCTTATGGAGCTCGACCAGCTACTTCAGCTGGTCGCTCAAGGGCACCGGGTGTCCGGCCTCAGCATACTGAGACCAGAACACCTTCTCCGTCGAGCTTCCCTCCTCGGCTCGGTAGAATGCGGCTGCGTCGGACACACTCCGGGGAAGATCTGCGAATGCTCCTGGAGAGCTCCGGACTCGGGTAAGTAACAAGTAATTCACTTTCGCATGCTTGCTTTGCATAAAGAATGCCTTACCCGCCGCTATCTTCTTCATCGCCTCAATTTCCTGGAGGGCTTTTTGGGCTTCGGCCTTGGCAGATTTGGCGCTCTCAAGCGTCGAGGCGAGCCCAGACTCTCGAGTCTTCGAGTCACGCTCCAAACTCTCGTGTTTTTCCATGAGAGCCTGGAGCTCTTGCTGCACCGCCGCCACCCACGCCTCCTGCTTCTCTCGCTCGGTGCGCTCCACGGCCGCATTGTTTTTGGCCTTGGACAGCGCTTCCTTCAAGGTCGCCACCTTGTTCGTGGCCCCTACATACCCACGTTGATCCTGTCATTTTCTTTGCAACGACATCTTTATATATATATATATATATATATATATATATATATATATATATATATACATATACTTACATAAGGTATTACTTACGTTCCTTGTCCTCGAGCTGCTTCTTGGCAAGGCCGAGCTCGTCCTCGGACCGCTCGAGGCTCTGCTTCAATACATTGACCTCCATGATCGGTCTGGCGGTCGGCAGACAGCCTGCATTCCCATATTGACATACTTATGTTAGACTCCTGCGTTTATCTTTTTGATCCTCAGTTCGGCTTTTCTTTCCGAACACCAAACTGAGCATCAGGGGCTACTGTCTATGCGGTAATATTTTTACATATCTTAAATACGTACCTCAAAGCCTGTTAGGAGGCTAGCACAGGCTTCGGTCAGCCCGCTCTTGGCGGACTGAACCTTCTGGATCACCGCACTCATAATATTGCGGTGCTCCTCGTCGATGGAGGCGCCGTTAAGCACCTCCAGCAGATTATCCGGTGCCTCCGGTTGGACAGAGGTCACCGGCCTCGTAGGCTTGCCCTTCTTAGTAGGGGACGCCTACCGGAACCGTTGAAGGTTCCGGTGCGGTGTCCGGCCTAGGGCCGGACTTAGAACCCTTAAGGGTTTTATCCCCTTTTTGCCTGGAGTCCGGGAGGTCGCCTTGCGGCGCCTCCAGGACCGTCTCCTCCTAGCTTGGCCCCTTTTGGGACGCCACCTCGGTGTCATCCGCGGCGCGAGGAGAGGAGGCGGTCGGAAGTGAAGTGTTGTTCACATCCGACGAACCCAGGGAACCGCTCGACGAAGCGTCGAGCCCGGCCTTGGGCGTACTGCATGATTGTGTACGACGTCATAAGGTACTGTGCAACAAAGGAATGCCACGAGTTATTCTGGTATCCGGAAACTTACGATTTCGCCAGGGGCTTGGCCCTGGATGGCCACTCCTCTTCGTCGTCGGCGGCGTTGGTGGAGTAGTCCGGAGGAAGGGTCCTTCCCTTCTTGGACCCTCCGTCCCCCCCCCAATTGGGGCGGCCTTCCTTTTCTTCTCTCCCCCCGCTGGGGGAGAGACCTCTCTTTCCTCCTCGTCGTCTTCACGGGAGGAGTCCGCCTCGGAGTCATCGGACGATGAGTCCGACACCACCTGGCGCCAGGAACTCCTTCGAGTTCCCGTGGCCTTCTTCTTGGCCTTCTTCTCCGGCACCATGTAAGGTGCCGGAACCAGCAACCCCGTCAAGAGGGCATCCGCTGGGTCATCTAGCAAGGGAGCCGGACAGTCAATCTGCCCGGACGTCCTCTGCCAATCCTGTCAAAGGTAAGGGAGTTTAGATCCCGCATAGAGTCAAACTATGAAAACAAGTGTCCCGTAAAGGGCAAAATAACTTACCGCGTTGGCTTGATGCTGCGCGCTGAATCCGCGATCCTCAGTAGCGGATGTGCGAGCCTCGGCACCCTTGAACAGCACCTTCCAGGCATCTTCGTACGTAGTATCGAAGAGCCTGCTCAGGGTTTGGTGTTGTGCCGGATCAAACTCCCACAAGCTGAAAGCTCGTTGTTGGCACGGGAGGATCCGCGGATGAGCATGACCTGGACTACATTGATGAGTTTGAGCTTCTTGCTCACCAGGTTTTGGACGCAGGTTTGGAGTCCGGACAGCTCCTCCGAATTACCCCCGACAAGCCCGTCTCTTTCCGTGAGGTGAGCCGTGTAGGGAAGCCAGATCGAATTCGGGGCGCTGCCAATTCAGGGTCACGCTGCTCGGTGATGTAGAACCACCCGATTGCCACCCTTTATGGTCTCCACGAAGGAGCCTTTGAGCCATGTAACGTTGGGCATCTTGCCCACCATGGCGCCTCCAAGACTCCGCTTGTTGGCCGCCCACTACCTTCGGCTTGACATCAAGGTCTTCAGCCATAAACCGAAGTGGGGCTGGATGCGAGGAAGGCCTCGCACCTGACGATAAACGCCGAGATATTGAGGATGAAGTTTGGGGCCAGATCGTGGAAATCCAGGCTGTAGTAGAACATGAGTCCCCGGACAAATGGGTGAAGTGGGAAACCTAGCCCGCGGAGGAAGTGGGTGAGAAACACCACCCTCTCATGGGGCCTGGGGGTGGGGATGAGCTGCCCCTTGTCGGGAAGCCGGTCTTGCGATGTCATTAGACAAGTATCCGGCCTTCTTGACTTCTTGATATGTCCCTCCGTGACGGAGGAAACCATCCACTTGCCTCCCGCTCCGGACATGGCTGGAGAAGGTTGAGGTGGGATGTGCGGACTTGGTATTTGGAGCTCGAGTGCTGCGAAAATGGATAAGCAAAGGAGGAAGAAGGCGTAGATGGAAAAGGTGGATCCTTATCCTTATATGGTAGTGAAACTATGCGCCCCCACCCACCTGGTAAAACTCACTTATCTCCCAAGCGCCGTAAATTAATGACGCGGTTGGGTTACCCACGTCCGTATTGATGAGAATCACGGAATAAGGGGACACGATCTCTGCTTTAACACGTGCCAAGGAAACCGCCTCCCTAAGTGCGCTGAGGTGGGACAGTAAAAACGATTCGAATAAAGGCTTGGCCGTGGTGTGATGACATCTTTGCGAAATACGTCGTGATTAGATTTGTGTGAATATTGTTCTCTCTACGGTGGTATGTGGAAATTATTTTGCAGAGCCGGACACTATCCTTGTGTTCAAAATCTTCTATGAAGCATTCGGAGGAGGAACCCGCCTTGCAATGCCGAAGACAAACTGCACACCGGACTCGTCGTCATTGAAGCCTGGATCAGGGGCTACTGAGGGAGTCCAGGATTAGGGGGTGTCCGGATGGCCAGACTATGACCTTTGGCCGGACTCCTGGACTATGAAGATACAAGAGTGAAGACTTCGTCCCGTGTCCGGATGGGACTTTCCTTGGCGTGGAAGGCAAGCTTGGCGATACGGATATGTAGATCTCCTTCCGTTGTAACCGACTACTGTAACCCTAACCCTCTCTAGTGTCTATATAAACCGGAGGGTTTTAGTCCGTGGGACTAACAACAATCATACTATAGGCTAGCTTCTAGGGTTTAGCCTCTACGATCTCGTGGTAGATCTACTCTTGTACTACCCATATCATCAATATTAATCAAGCAGGAGTAGGGTTTTACCTCCATCGAGAGGGCCCGAACCTGGGTAAAAACATCGTGTCCCTTCTCTCCTGTTACCATCCGCCTAGACGCACAGTTCGGGACCCCCTACCCGAGATCCGCCGGTTTTGACACCGACACCTACGTACCCCCAAACGATCAGATACGGAGCCAAAAACCTAATTCCACCGCCGCAACCTTCTATACCCATGAGATCCCATCTTGGGGCCTGTTCCAGAGCTCCGCCGGAGGGGGCATCCACCACGGAGGGCTTCTACATCATCACCATAGCCTCTCCGATGAAGTGTGAGTAGTTTACCTCAGACCTTCGGGTCCATAGTTAGTAGCTAGATGGCTTCTTCTCTCTTTTTGGATCTCAATACAATGTTCTCCCTCTCTCGTGGAGATATATTCGATGTAATCTTCTTTTTGCGGTGTGTTTGTTGAGATCGATGAATTGTGGGTTTATGATCAAGATTATCTATGAACAATATTTGAATCTTCTCTGAATTCTTTTATGTATGATTGGTTATCTTTGCAAGTCTCTTTGAATTATTAGTTTGGTTTGGCCTACTAGATTGGTCTTTCTTGCAATGGGAGAAGTGCTTATCTTTGGGTTCAATCTTGCCGTGTCCTTTCCCAGTGATTGTAGGGGCAGCAAGGCACATATTGTATTGTTGCCATCGAGGATAACAAGATGGGGTTTTTATCATATTGCATGAAATTTATCCCTCTACATCATGTCATCTTGCTTAAGGCGTTACTCTGTTTTCTTGAACTTAATACTCTAGATGCATCTTTGGATAGCGGTCGATGAGTGGAGTAATAGTAGTAGATGCAGGCAGGAATCGGTCTACTTGTCTCGGACGTGATGCCTATATACATGATCATACCTAGATACTCTCATAACTATGCTCAATTCTGTCAATTGCTCAACAGTAATTCGTTCACCCACCGTAAAATACTTATGCTCTTGAGAGAAGCCACTAGCGAAATCTATGGCCACCGGGTCTATCTTCATCATATTAATCTTCCTACACTTTATTATTGCCTTTGCTTTTTTACTTTGCTTTTATTTTACTTTGCATCTTTATCACAAAAATACCAAAAATATTATCTATCATCTCTATCAGATCTCACTCTCGTAAGTGACCGTGAAGGGATTGACAACCCCTTATCGCGTTGGTTGCGAGGAGTTATTTGCTTTTGTGCAGTACGAGGGACTCATGGCGTAGCCTCCTCTTTGGATTGATACATTGGTTCTCAAAAACTAAGGGAAATACTTACGCTACTTTGCTGCATCATCCTTTCCTCTTCAAGGAAATCCAACGCAGTGCTCAAGAGGTAGCTAGAAGAATTCATGGCGCCGTTGCCGGGGAGTCTACGCAAAAGTCAACATACCAAGTACCCATCACAATCCCTTATCTCCCGCATTACATTATTTTCCATTTGCCTCTCGTTTTCCTCTCCCCCACATCACCCTTGCCGTTTTATTCGCCCTCTCTTTTTCGGTTTGCCTCTTTCTCGCTTTCTTGTCGTCATGGCTAGTCTTATATCTTCTCCCTTGTCTCCCGAGAATGAAGTTCTAAATTTTGAGCAAAGGGAGGGAGAAAATCTAAAAGATGCTTGGTATAGAATTTGCAATGCTCAAAATAGATCTACCAGAAGCAATCTACTTGAGTTGTTCTCCATAATTTTTATGTAGGTGCTAATCCTTGGTATAGATATATCCTTGATACCATTACCGGAGGGAATTTCTTGGGTAGCCACACTTTTGACTCTTATAATGCTATGATAGATTTATTTGGCTCGCCACCTCTCTTGGTTAATGGAACTATGTTAACTTTGGAGCATGTAATGCAAAGACTTGAAATTATTGAAAGTAAAGTTGCTATCGTTGAGTTAATTGAAAATCTAGATAAAAAGATCCACAATCAAATTACCCAATATGGATCTAAGGTAGGAGTAACTTTGAAAAATATTAAGGAGAAGGAACCCATAGTTAATGAGAGAATAAATCAAGATTCCACTAGAATCGATAAACTTGAGGGCATCATTACCAACTTGGGAACCACTTTTTCTTCCGTAAAGAATACTCCAAGTCCTCCTACTAAAATTTCCAAGCTTATGTATGTTCCTAAAAATAAGGGTGAATCCTATAGTAAGGAAACTGCGGATCTTAAATCTATAAGTATTCATCCCAATCTTTTTGCTATCATTAAGGAACCATTTGCTATGAATGAATTTTCCGATTTTGTGCCTAAAAGTTTGATAATTACTAAAAAGAAAGAAATTCCTAAGGAATATATATGTCTCATTGAAGAATTGCCTACCAAAGATGGCAATACCTAGATCTATCCTTGCTTTTATGCCTAGCTAGGGGCGTTAAACGACAGCGCTTGTTGGGAGGCAACCCAATTTTATTTTTAGTTTTTTTGCTTTTGCTTCTGTATAGGAATAAATCTTTGATCTAGCCTCTGGTTATATGTGTTTTTATGTTTTAATTAGTGTTTGTGCCAAGTTAAACCTATAGGATCTTCTTGGATGATAGTTATTTGATCTTCCTGTAATTTCCAGAAACTTTCTGTTCACGAAAACAATTGTTAAAAATCACCAGAACGTGGTAAAATAGTGATTCCAATTGCTTCTGATCAATAAACAAATTTCCTAGGTCTTCCTATTTTGTCTAAATTTTGGAGTTCCAGAAGTTTGCGTTAGTTACAGATTACTACAGACTGTTCTGTTTTTGACAGATTCTGTTTTTCGTGTGTTGTTTGCTTCTTTTGATGAATCTATGGCTAGTAAAATAGTTTATCAACCATAGAGAAGTTGGAATACAGTAGGTTTAACACCAATATAAATAAAGAATGAGTTCATTAGAGTACCTTGAAGTGGTCTTTTGTTTTCTTTTCATTTGGCCAGAGCTCACGAGATTTACATTGAGTTTTGTGTTGTGAAGTTTTCAAGTTTTGGGTGAAATCTTTTGATGGATTATGGAACAAGGAGTGGAAAGAGCCTAAGATTGGGGATGCCCATGGAACCCCCAAGATAATCTAAGGACACCAAAAGTCAAAGCTTGGGGATGCCCCGGAAGGCATCCCCTCTTTCGTCTACTTCCATCGGTAACTTTACTTGGAGCTATATTTTTATTCACCACATGATATGTGTTTGGCTTGGAGCATCTTGTATGACTGGAGTCTTTGCCTTTTAGTTTACCACAATCATCCTTGCTATACACACCTTTTGAGAGAGCCATACATGAATTGGAATTTGTTAGAATACTCTATGTGCTTCACTTATATCTTTTGAGTTATATAGTTTTGCTCTAGTGCTTCACTTATATCTTTTAGAGCACGGTGGTGGATTGTTTTATAGAAACTATTGATCTCTCATGCTTCACTTAGATTATTTTGAGAGTCTTAAATAGCATGGTAATTTGCTTAATAATCTTAATATGCTTGGTATTCAAGATTTGTAAAACTTTCTTTTGAGTGCGTTGAATACTAAGAAAAGTTTGATGCTTGATAATTGTTTTGAGATATGAAGATGGTGATATTAGAGTCATGCTAGTTGAGTACTTGTGAATTTGAGAAATACTTGTGTTAAAGTTTGTGATTCCTGTAGCATGCACGTATGGTGAACCGTTATGTGATGAAGTCGGATCATGATTTATTTATTGATTGTCTTCCTTATGAGTGGCGGTCGGGGACGAGCGATGGTCTTTTCCTACCAATCTATCCCCCTAGGAGCATGCGTGTAATACTTTGCTTTGATAACTTGTAGATTTTTGCGATAAGTATATGAGTTCTTCATGACTAATGTTGAGTCCATGGATTATACACACTTTTCTTCCTCCCACCATTGCTAGCCTCTCTAATACCGCGCATTTTTCGCCGGTATCATACACCCACCATATACCTTCGTCAAAACAGCCACCATACCTACCTATCATGGCATTTCCATAGCCATTCCGAGATATATTGCCATGCAACTCTCCACCGTTCCGTTTATTATGACACGCTCCATCATTGTCATATTGCTAGCATGATCATGTAGTTGACATTGTATTTGTGGCAAAGCCACCGTTAATAATTCTTTCATACATGTCACTCTTGATTCATTGCATATCCCGGTACACCAACGGAGGCATTCATATAGAGTCATATTTTGTTCTAAGTATCGAGTTGTAAGAAAATAAAAGTGTGATGATCATCGTTTTTAGAGCATTGTCCCAAGTGAGGAAAATGATGATGGAGACAATGATTCCCCCACAAGTCGGGATGAGACTCCAGACGAAAAAAAAGAGGCCATAAAAAAAGAGAAAAGGCCCAAATAAAAAAAATAAAAAAAGATAGAAAAAGAGAGAAGGGACAATGTTACTATCCTTTTACCACACCTGTGCTTCAAAGTAGCACCATGATCTTCATGATAGAGAGTCTCTCATTTTGTCACTTTCATATACTAGTGGGAATTTTTCATTATAGAACTTGGCTTGTATATTCCAATGATGGGCTTCCTCAAAATGCCCTAGGTCTTCGTGAGCAAGCGAGTTGGATGCGCACTCACTTAGTTTCTTTTGTTGAGCTTTCATATACTTATAGCTCTAGTGCATCCGTTGCATGGCAATCCCTACTCACTCACATTGATATCTATTGATGGGCATCTCCATAGCCCGTTGATACGCCTAGTTGATGTGAGACTATCTTCCCCTCTTTTGTCTTCTCCACAACCACCATTCTATTCCACATATAGTGCTATATCCATGGCTCACGCTCATGTATTGCGTGAAGATTGAAAAAGTTTTGAGAATGTCAAAAGTATGAAACAATTGCTTGGCTTGTCATCGGGGTTGTGCATGATTTAAATACTTTGTGTGGTGAAGATAGAGCATAGCCAGACTATATGATTTTGTAGGGATAACTTTCTTTGGGCATGTTATTTTGAGAAGACATGATTGCTATGTTAGTACGCTTGAAGTATTATTATTTTTAAGTCAATATTAAACTTTTGTCTTGAATCTTTCGGATCTGAATATTCATACCACAATTAAGAAGAATTACATTGAAATTATGCCAAGTAGCACTCCGCGTCAAAAATTCTGTTTTTATCATTTACCTATTCGAGGACGAGCAGGAATTAAGCTTGGGGATGCCTGATACGTCTCCAATGTATCTATAATTTTTTATTGCTCCATGCTATATTATCTACTGTTTTGGACAATCTTGGGCTTTATTTTCCACTTTTATATTATTTTTGGGACTAACCTATTAATCGGAGGCCCAACACAGAATTGCTGTTTTTTGCCTATTTCAGAGTTTCGGAGAAACGGAATATCAAATAGAGTCCAAATGGAATGAAACCTTCGGGAACGTGATTTTCTCACCGAATATGATCCAGGAGACTTGGACCCTACGTCAAGAAAGAAAGGAGGTGTGCATGAGGTAGGGGGCGCGCCCACCCCCCAGGGCGCGCCCTCCACCCTCGTGGGGCCCACCTTGCTCCACCGACGTACTTCTTCCTCCTATATATACCTACGTACCCCCAAACGATCAGATACGGAGCCCAAAACCTAATTCCACCGCCGCAACCTTCTGTACCCACGAGATCCCATCTTGGGGCTCATTAGGAGCTCCGCCAGAGGGGGCATCCACCATGGAGGGCTTCTACATCATCACCATAGCCTCTCCGATGAAGTGTGAGTAGTTTACCTCAGACCTCCGGGTACATAGTTAGTAGCTAGATGTCTTCTTCTCTCTTTTTGGATCTCAATACAATGTTCTCCCCCTCTCTCGTGGAGATCTATTCGATGTAGTCTTCTTTTTGCAGTGTGTTTGTTGAGACCGATGAGTTGTGGGTTTATGATCAAGATTATCTATGAACAATATCTGAATCTTCTCTGCTTTTATGTATGATTGGTTATCTTTGCAAGTCTCTTCGAATTATCAGTTTGGTTTGGCCTACTAGATTGGTCTTTCTTGCAATGGGAGAAGTGCTTAGCTTTGGGTTCAATCTTGCGGTGTCCTTTCCCCGTGTGATGAGGGGCAGCAAGGCACATATTGTATTGTTGCCATCGAGGATAACAAGATGGGGTTTTATCATATTGCATGAATTTATCCCTCTACATCATGTCATCTTGCTTACAGGCGTTACTCTGTTTTCTTGAACTTAATACTCTAGATGCATGCTGGATAGCGGTCGATGAGTGGAGTAATAGTAGTAGATGCGAGGCAGAGTCGGTCTACTTGTCTCGGACGTGATGCCTATATACATGATCATACCTAGATACTCTCATAACTATGCTCAATTCTGTCAATTGCTCAACAGTAATTCGTTCACCCACCGTAAAATACTTATGCTCTTGTGAGAAGCCACTAGTGAAATCTATGGCCCCCGGGTCTATCTTCATCATACTAATCTTCCTACACTTTATTATTGTCTTTGCTTTTTTACTTTACTTTTATTTTACTTTGCATCTTTATCACAAAAATACCAAAAATATTATCTATCATCTCTATCAGATCTCACTCTCGTAAGTGACCGTGAAGGGATTGACAACCCCTTATCGCGTTGGTTGCGAGGAGTTATTTTCTTTGTGCAGGTACGAGGGACTCGCGCGTAGCCTCCTACTGGATTGATACCTTGGTTCTCAAAAACTGAGGGAAATACTTACGCTACTTTTCTGCATCATCCTTTACTCTTCAAGGAAATCCAACGCAGTGTTCAAGAGGTAGCAATAGTCTGTATCGCCAAACTTAGTCTGAAGCAAAAAAGGCTTACCGGCCGCTATCTCCTTAGCCTGCCGAATCTCTTCACGAGCTGCCCTAGATTCAGACCGAGCTTCACTCGCCTCTCGTACGGCCTTATCAAGTTCAACCATTTTGGCTTTATTCTCCTTCTCAAGGAATTCACAGCGGCTGGCAGTATTCTTCAATTCAAGCGCCAGTGCGGATATTTTCTCCTCACTTTGGCGCCGAGCTGCTTGTTCGGCTCTTAGATCAGCCGATGCCTTCTCGGCAGCCGCATCACTACACCGGGCCTGCTCCTTGGCCCGGGCTAGCTCCGCCCGAAGAACTTCAACGGCGGCTGCACCATCTGCAATCATGCGCATTTCATATAAAACCCTTTTCGGTGCCAGGCCTACATTACAAGCACATTGGTGTAAGGAATGCTCGAAATATATACCTTGCGAGTCGTCAAGACGCCTGTTGATCAATGCAATGTCATCTTCTGCAATATCTAGCTTTCGCTGCAGTTCGGCCACTTTCGTATTTCGGGTAGTCGCAGAAGGGGAGGCAGCCTGTATCCCAAGTTAAATCAAGGTTAGTAACGGAGCATATCTTTTTGATCCTCCGATCGCCTCCTTCGGAAGGCAATCCGAGTCTCAGGGGTTACTACATATACAACAGGTGCATTCTGTCAATATTATTCAATTGGCAAAACTACATCACAAACCTCAAAACCTCTTAGAAGGATCGAGAAGGCCTCGTTCAATCCGCTCTTCAAGGATAGAACCTTTTCGACCACCATAACCATCAAGGCACGGTGCTTCTTTGAAATGGACGCTCACCGCAGCATGTCCGTCAGCATTTCCGGCGCTCCAGGGTCTTCGGAAACCGCCGCCGGAGTACGGCATTCCTTTGAAGGAATCCGCTTACTTGCCCCCAGAATCGTCTCCGGCTGTAAACCGTATGGTTCGGGGCCGTCATTCTTGATTCCCGAACCCTGAGTGACAGAGGCACCACCTTCAGGTAACGCCTTCTTCATTTCTTGCACTGCTTGACGATCGGGAGGAGCCCTTCGGGACGATACCTCGGTATCATCCCCCCTGTTGGGCGAAGAGGCCGGAGATGGCGTGTCACTCTCCATCATCTCTGGAAGAAGGTCTCCCGAGGAGGAGGACGATCGAGAAACACCAGGCGTTAACCTGCGTGGATGTGCATATGTCGGATGATTACTTCACTAATAGGAAAAGAACGAGGTACGTTTAAAGTGCCCCAGCTTCACTTACGGTTTGGCCAGAGGTTCGTCCTTGCCATAAAACCTTACGGCAGCATCGCTCGCCCAGCCCAAACTGCCCGACGATGGCATTTTTTCTCTCTTGGAAGGCTTCCCCTCCTGATCTTCGGAAGCAGCCCTCTTTTTGCCATGGACGGCTTTCTCCGTGCCTTTGCCCTCGGGCAAAAGAGTTTCAGTTTCCCCGAACACAGCGTCTAATTCATCCTCAGGACGGGTATCACCTTCGGGCTACCCGCTCTCGCCCCCCTTTGCAGACACCAGGTATGGTGTGGGAATCAACATTCTTGTCAGTAGGGCGGTCGCAGAGTCTTCGGGAAGGGGCGCCGGACACCGGATTAACACCGCTTTATTTATCCAGTCCTGTATAGGGACGGATTGTTCAGTATCTTGTCAAGAGATGCTTGAATAGAAGGTGTTCGGAGTTTGAGTACTTACCACAGTGTCCGGATGATTGCAGTCAAGGCCAACATCTTCAGTAGTGTCCGGCCATTGCTCTCGTTCCCCGAAATATAATTTCCACATTCCTTCATGCGTGATACTTCTCCAACGTATCTATAATTTTTGATTGCTCCATGCTATATTATCTAATGTTTTAGGCAATATTGGGCTTTATTATCCACTTTTATATTATTTTTGGGACTAACATATTAACCGGAGGCCCAACCCAGATTTGTTGTTTTATGCCTATTTCAGTGTTTCGAAGAAAAGGAATATCAAACAGAGTCGAAACGGAACGAAATCAACTGGAGAAGTTATTTTTGGAAGGAAAGCCACTGGATAGACTTGGACTCTACGTCAGAAGATACGGGAGCTGGCCACGAGGGTGGGGGGCGCGCCCACCCCCCTAGGGCGCACCCCCTGCCTCGTGGGGCCCCCGAAGCTCCACCGACGTACCCCTTGCACCCATATATATATACGTACCCTAAAACTTCCAGAACAGAGATTAGATCGGGAGTTCCGCTGCTGCAAAACCTCCAGAGCCACCAAAAGTCAATCGGGACCCTGTTCCGGCACCCTGCCAGAGGGGGGAACCCTCACCGGTGGCCATCTTCATCATCCCGGTGCTCTTCATGACGAGGAGGGAGTAGTTCACCCTCGGGGCTGAGGGTATGTACCAGTAGCTATGTGTTTGATCTCTCTCTCTCTCGTGTTCTTGATTTGGCACGATCTTGATGTATCGCGAGCTTTGCTATTATAGTTGGATCCTATGTTTCTTCTCCCCCTCTACTCTCTTGTAATGGATTGAGTTTTCCCTTTGAAGTTATCTTATCGGATTGAGTCTTTAAAGATTTGAGAACACTTGATGTATGTCTTGCCGTGCGTATCTGTGGTGACAATGGGATATCACGTGATTCACTTGATGTATGTTTTGGTGATCAACTTGCGGGTTCCGCCCGTGAACCTATGCATAGGGGTTGGCACACGTTTTCGTCGTGATTCTCCTGTAGAAACTTTGGGCACTCTTTGAAGTTCTATGTGTTGGTTTGAGTAGATGAATTGAGATTGTGTGATGCATATCGTATAATCATACCCACGGATACTTGAGGTGACATTGGAGTATCTAGGTGACATTAGAGTTTTGGTTGATTTGTATCTTAAGGTGTTATTCTAGTACGAACTCTAGGGCTGTTTGTGACACTTATAGGAATAGCCCAACGGATTGATTGGAAAGAATAACTTTGAGGTGGTTTCGTACCCTACCATAATCTCTTCGTTTGTCCTCCGCTATTAGTGACTTTGGAGTGACTCTTTGTTGCATGTTGAGGGATAGTTATATGATCCAGTTATGTTATTATTGTTGAGAGAACTTGCACTAGTGAAAGTATGAACCCTAGGCCTTGTTTCCTAGCATTGCAATACCGTTTACGCTCACTTTTACAATTAGTTACCTTGCTGTTTTTATATTTTCAGATTACAAAAACCTATATCTACCATCCATATTGCACTTGTATCACCATCTCTTCGCCGAACTAGTGCACCTATACAATTTACCATTGTATTGGGTGTGTTGGGGACACAAGAGACTCTTTGTTATTTGGTTGCAGGGTTGTTTGAGAGAGACCATCTTCATCCTACACCTCCCACGGATTGATAAACCTTAGGTCATCCACTTGAGGGAAATTTTCTACTGTCCTACAAACCTTTGCACTTGGAGGCCCAACAACGTCTACAAGGAGAAGGTTGTGTACTAGACATCAGTGCGTGGTGCCGAAGAAGTGCTGAAGAGGCCGCCGCCCTTCTGTATTAAACTCCCACATACAGAGAGGCCGCCGCTGACATGGCAGGGTCCGGCGGACTAGCATTACTTGAACGATGTTCACAAGACCGATGCCCTTCTCGGTAAGGCTTCGGATGCGACCTTGAAGAGTCTGCACTTCATTGACGGATCCCTAGTCCAGTCCCTTATTGATCCATGAAGCAAGCTAAATTGGAGGGCTGGGTCAGAATGCAGGCGTAGCCGCCCACTTGGAGCCCTGCGGCTCATTGATATAAAACCACCCCTGTTGCCATAGGTCGGAAGACTTGGCGAAAGATCCTTCAAACCAAACCGCGTTGGCAAGCTTGCCTATTGTGACGCTGTCGCACTCTGCCTGCACCTCCTCTGTCCCCTGCGGCCTCACGTCAAAGGTCTTGAACCACAAAGCAAAGTGCGGAGGAGTCCGGAGGAAGGCCTCACACATGACGATAAATGTCAAGATGAGGAGAATAGAGTCCGGGGCCAGATCGTGAAAGTCTAGCCCATAGTAGAACATGAGCCCCCGGACGAAGGGGTTAAGCGCGATCCCTAACCCATGAAGGAAGTGGGACACAAACACTACCCTCTCGCTGGATTTGGGGGTAGGAACAACCTGCCCCTGTGCAGGAAGCCGATGAAGGATTTACGGGGTCAGATACCTCGCTGCGCGGAGCTTCGCAATATCCTCCTCTGTGACAGAAGAAGCCACCCACCAGCCTTAACGGCTGGATCCGGACATGATTAGGGCTGGTGGCAATGGGAACCCGAGGGTTGGAACTTGGGGTGGCTAGGGTTGAGGAAGAAGCAAGCGTAAAGGAACAAGACGAGTCTGGGACCCTATATAAAGACCCCAAATACTAAGCGTATCCACCCGGGTCTCGAAACTTACCTATCTCTAGAGAGTTGTACCCAGGGGGCGGTTGGGTTACCCATGCCTGCATTAATGAAAATCACGTGAATAAGGGGACACGATCTCTGCCTTGGCAAGACGTGCCAGTAAAACCGCGTCCCGAGACATGGGGCGACGTGCTAGCCAACGGTTGGAAATAGTAACCGGGCAGGCGTGATGCGATGTCATAAACAGTTATCAACTAATTAGACTCGTGGAATATTGTATTTTTTGCAATTATATACACAGGTCCGGATATATCTACTACATATGAAGACTATTCCGGAGTTCGGAAGGAGGGAACCCGCCTTGCAATGCCGAAGACAATCTGCACGCCGGACTCCTCGTCATTGAAGCCAGGTTCAGGGGCTACTGAGGGAGTCCTGGACTAAGAGGTCCTAGGGCGTCCGGCCTATTATTCACTGGGCCGGACTGATGGGCTGTGAAGATATGAAGGCCGAAGACTATACCCGTGTACGGATTTGACTTTCCTTGGCGTGGAAGGCAAGCTAGGCGACCAGCTGTGAAGATTCCTTCTTATGTAACCGACTCCATGTAACCTTAGATATCTCCGGAGTCTATATAAACCGGAGAGCATAGTCCGGATAGGACATCCATTACCATATTCACATAGGCTAGGCTTCTAGGGTTTAGCCATTACGATCTCGTGGTAGATCAACTCTTGTAACACTCATATTCATCAAGACCAATCAAGTAGGAAGTAGGGTATTACCTCCATAGAGAGGGCCTGAACCTGGGCAAACATCATGTCCCCTGTATCCTGTTACCATCAATCCTAGACGCACAGTTCGGGACCCCCTACCCGAGATCCGTCGGTTTTGACAACGACACCCGCGCCAGCGACCATCCCCGTAGCATTGACGGGCTGGTCGCCAAGCACTATCGCAGAGCTAGAACCTGCGGGCATCAGTGGGGTCTCCGCGGACCCGCACGAGCTCGTGTACATGCCAGCGCCAGTGCCTGTGCCCATGCGCGCCCCTCCACCCACCACGCGTCGATCCCCGTGCATTTGGTTGCACCCGTCGCGCCTGTGTCCGTGCGTGCGCCCCCCTCAGCGGCATGGGACGCCGTTGTTGACCGCTACCTCTCAGCGTCACTAGCTGTTGTCCTCCCGCGCCCCGCCCGTCGATCGCGCGACGACATGATATTTGATTTACAAGTGAAGAACATTCTGTGCTGCATTGAAGACTCCAACAACGGCGTCCCGGAGGACGACAACGACGCTGCGGCACGCCGCCTCCGCTGCCGTAGGAAATAGTTTTTTTTCTTGGGTCTAATAATGTATCTCGATCATATGAATATAAATTCGCAGTATGACTAAATGAAATATATGGTTTGAGAGAACTTGCATTTTTCTCTCTTAATGTACAGACTTATCAAACAATTATCTTTTTTTAAAACGTCAATGGTTTTAAAATATAAAACACTCATCGCAAACATTTTAGTTAGAACACCCGTATGCAAACCGACAGCGTCCCCAGGAAGCCAAGGGAAAATGTGCCGAGCAGGATTTGTGCAGCTCTTGATCGCAAACGTTTTAGATAGAAGACCGTATGCAAAGTGAGAGCAGGATTTGTGCATATCTTCAACACAAATAGTTCTTTTGGATGACCCGTGTGTAATCACTTACAAATAATTTTGCAAGATTTGCATCTGTCATATTGGGTATGTGCTACCTCTTGAGCACTGCGTTGGATTTCCTTGAAGAGGAAAGGGTGATGCAACAGAGTAGAGTAAGTATTTCCCTCAGTTTTGAGAACCAAGGTATCAATCAAGTAGGAGGCTACACGCAAGTCCCTCGTACCTACACAAAACAAATAGCTCCACGCAACCAACGCGATTAGGGGTTGTCAATCCCTTCACGGTCACTTACGAGACTGAGATCTGATAGAGATGATAGATAATATTTTTGGAATTTTTTGTATTTTTGGTATAAAGATGCAAAGTAAAATAAAAGGCAAAGTAAAAAAGCAAAGCAATAATAAAGTGATGGAAGATTGATATGATGAGAATAGACCCGGGGGCCATAGATTTCACTAGTGGCTTCTCTCAAGAGCATAAGTATTCTACGGTGGGTGAACAAATTACTGTTGAGCAATTGATGAATTGAGCATAGTTATGAGAATATCTAGGTATGATCATTTATATAGGCATCACGTCCGAGACAAGTAGACCGACTCCTGCCTGGATCTACTACTATTACTCCACTCATCGACCACTATCCAGCATGCATCTAGAGTATTAAGTTCAAGAAAACAAAGTAACGCCTTAAGCAAGATGACATGATGTAGAGGGATAAATTCATGCAATATGATAAAAAAACCCATCTTGTTATCCTCGATGGCAACAATACAATACGTGCCTTGCTGCCCTCATCACCGGAAAGGACACCTCAAGATTGAACCCAAAGCTAAGCACTTCTCCCATTGCAAGAAAAACCAATCTAGTAGGCCAAACCAAACTGATAATTCGGAGAGACTTGCAAAGATAACCAATCATACATAAAGAATTCATAGAAGATTCAAATATTGTTCATAGATAAACTTGATCATAAACCCACAATTCATCGGTCTCCACAAACACACCGCAAAAAGAAGATTACATCGAATAGATCTCCACAAGAGAGGGGGAGAACATTGTATTGAGATCCAAAAAGAGAGAAGAAGCCATCTAGCTACTAACTATGGACCCGAAGGTCTGAAGTAAACTACTCACACTTCATCGGAGAGGCTATGGTGATGATGTAGAAGCCCTCCGTGGTGGATTCCCCTTCCGGCGGAGCTCCGGAATAGGCCCCAAGATGGGATCTCGTGGATACAGAAGGTTGCGGTAGTGGAATTAGGTTTTTGGCTCCGTATCTGATCGTTTGGGTGTATGTAGGTATATATAGGAGGAAGGAGTACGTTGGTGGAGCAAAGGGGGGCCCACGAGGCAGGGGGCGCGCCCTAGGGGGGCGCCCTCCACCCTCGTGGCCACCTCCTTTCTTTCTTGACGGGGGTCCAAGTCTCTTGGATCATATTCGGTGAGAAAATCACGTTCCCGAAGGTTTCATTCCGTTTGGACTCCGTTTGATATTCCGTTTCTTCGAAACACTAAAATCGGCAAAAAAATAGCAATTCTAGGCTGGGCCTCCGGTTAATAGGTTAGTCCCAAAAGTAATATAAAAGTGGAAAATAAAGCCCAGTGTGGTCCAAAACAGTAGATAATATAGCATGGAGCAATCAAAAATTATAGATATGTTGGAGACGTATCAGGCATTCCCAAGCTTAATTCCTGCTCGTCCTCGAGTAGGTAAATGATAAAAAGAGAATTTTTTATGCGGAGTGCTACCTGGCATAATTTCAATGTAACTCTTCTTAATTGTGGTACGAATATTCAGATCCGAAAGATTCAAGACAAAAGTTCATATTGACATAAAAATAATAATACTTCAAGCATACTAATAAAGCAATTATGTCTTCTCAAAATAACATGGCCAAAGAAATTTATCCCTACAAAATCATATAGTCTGGCTATGCTCTATCTTCACCACACAAAGTATTTAAATCATGCACAACCCCGATGACAAGCCAAGCAATTGTTTCATACTTTTGACATTCTCAAAACTTTTTCAATCTTCACGCAATACATGAGCGTGAGCCATGGATATAGCACTATATGTGGAATAGAATGGTGGTTGTGGAGAAGACAAAAAGGAGGGAAAGATAGTCTCACATCAACTAGGCGTATCAACGGGCTATGGAGATGCCCATCAATAGATAACAATGTGAGTGAGTAGGGATTGCCATGCAACGGATGCACTAGAGCTATAAGTATATGAAAGCTCAACAAAAGAAATTAAGTGGGTGTGCATCCAACTCGCTTGCTCATGAAGACCTAGGGCATTTTGAGGAAGCCCATCATTTGAATATACAAGCCAAGTTCTATAATGAAAAAATCCCACTAGTATATGAAAGTGACAAAATGAGAGACTCTCTATCATGAAGATCATGGTGCTACTTTGAAGCACAAGTGTGGTAAAAGGATAGTAACATTGTCCCTTCTCTCTTTTTCTCTCATTTTTATCTTTCTTATTTGGGCCTTTTCTCTTTTTTTTATGGCCTCTTTTTTATTTTATTTTATTTTTTGTCCGGAGTCTCATCCCGACTTGTGGGGGAATCATAGTCTCCATCATCCTTTCCTCACTTGGGACAATGCTCTAAAAATGATGATCATCACACTTTTATTTTTCTTACAACTCAACATTTAAAACTCGATACTTAGAACAAAATATGACTTTATGTGAATGCCTCTGGCGGTGTACCGAGATATTCAATGAATCAAGAGTGACATGTATGGAAGAATTATGAATGGTGGCTTTTCCACAAATACGATGTCAACTACATGATCATGCTAGCAATATTACAATGATGGAGCGTGTCATAATAAACGGAACGGTGGAAAGTTGCATGGCAATATATCTCGGAATGGCTATGGAAATGCCATGATAGGTAGGTATGGTGGCTGTTTTGAGGAAGGTATATGGTGGGTGTATGATACCGATGAAAAGTGCGCGGTATTAGAGAGGCTAGCAATGGTGGAAGGATGGGAAAAGTGCGTATAATCCATGGACTCAACATTAGTCATAAAGGACTCATATACTTATTGCAAAAATCTAGAAGTTATCAAAGCAAACTATTACGTGCATGCTCCCAGGGGGATAGATTGGTAGGAAAAGACCATCGCTCGTCCCCGACCGCCACTCATAAGGAAGACAATCAATAAATAAATCATGCTCCGACTTCATCACATAACGGTTCACCATACGTGCATGCTACGGGAATCACAAACTTTAACACAAGTATTTCTCAAATTCACAAGTACTCAACTAGCATGACTCTAATATAACCATCTTCATATCTCAAAACAATTATCGGGCATCAATCTTTTCTTAGTATTCAACGCACTGAAAAGAAAGTTTTACAAATCTTGAATACCAAGCATATTAAGATTTTTAAGCAAATTACCATGCTATTAAGACTCTCAAAATAATCTAAGTGAAGCATGAGAGATCAATAGTTTCTATAAAACAAATCCACCACCGTGCTCTAAAAGATATAAGTGAGGCACTAGAGCAAAACTATAAAGCTCAAAAGATATAAGTGAAGCACATAGAGCAAAACTATAAAGCTCAAAAGATATAAGTGAAGCACTAGAGCAAAACTATAAAGCTCAAAAGATATAAGTGAAGCACTAGAGCAAAACTATAAAGCTCAAAAGATATAAGGGAAACACATAGAGTATTCTAACAAATTCCAATTCATGTGTGGCTCTCTCAAAAGGTGTGTACAGCAAGGATGAATGTGGTAAACTAAAAAGAAAAGACTCAAATCATACAATACGCTCCAAGCAAAACACATATCATGTGGTGAATAAAAATATAGCTCCAAGTAAAGTTACCGATGGAAGTAGACGAAAGAGGGGATGCCTTCCGGGGCATCCCCAAGCTTTGACTTTTCGGCGTCCTTGGATTATCTTGGGGGTGCCATGGGCATACCCAAGCTTAGGCTCTTGCCACTCCTTGTTCCATAATCCATCAAAAGATTTCACCCAAAACTTGAAAACTTCATAACACAAAACTCAACAGAAATCTCGTGAGCTCCGTTAGTGAAAGAAAACAAAAGACCACTTCAAGGTACTCTAATAAACTCATTATTTATTTATATTGGTGTTAAACCTACTGTATTCCAACTTCTCTATGGTTTATAAACTATTTTACTAGCCATAGACTCATGAAAATAAGCACACAACACACGAAAAACAGAATCTGTCAAAAACAGAACAGTCTGTAGTAATCTGTAACTAACGCAAACTTCTAGAACTCCAAAAAATCAGAAACAATAGGAAGACCTAGGCAATTTGTTTATTGATCAGCAGCAATTGTAATCACTATTTTATCGTTTTCTGGTGATTTTTAACAATTGTTTTCGTGAACCGAAAGTTTATGGAAATTACAGCAAGATCAAATAACTATCATCCAAGAAGATCCTATAGGTTTAGCTTGGCACAAACACTAATTAAAACATAAAACCACATCTAAACAGAAGGTAGATGGGTTATTTGTTCCTAAACATAAGCAAAAAGCAAAAAACTAAAATAAAATTGGGTTGCCTCCCAACAAGCGCCATCGTTTAACGCCCCTAGCTAGGCATTGAGATTTCAATGATGCTCACAAGAAAGACAAGAATTGAAGCACAAAGAGAGCATCATAAAACACGTGACAAACAAATCTAAGTCTAACATACTTCCTATGCATAGGCATCTTATAGGCAAACAAATCATAGCAACCAAAAACTAGCATATGCAAGGAAGTGGAAAGAAACAATAGCAATCTCAACTTAACGAGAGGTAATTTATTATCATGAAAATTTTTACGACCATATTTTCCTCTCTCATAATAATTACATGTGGGATCATAAGAAAATTCAATAAAATAGCTATCACATAAAATATTTTCAACACGATCCACATGCATGCAAAGTTCACACTCTTCTGAAATAGTGGGATTATCATTAACTAAAGTCATGACCTCTCCAAACCCACTTATATAAAAAATTTCATAAGATTGAATATTCTCCAAATATGTGGGATCTAAAGTTGACACTCTTCCAAACCCACTTTCAATATTATTGCAAACAATATTATCAATCTCATATTCATCATGGGGATTAGATAAAATTTCAAGATCATAAGAAGAATCACCCCAATCATGATCATTGCAACAAGTAGTAGACATAGCAAAACTAGCATCCCCAAGCTTAGGGTTTTGCATATTATTAGCACAATTGACATCAAGAGAATTTACAGTAAAATCATTGCAACCATGCTTTTTATCGAAGGAACTATCGAGTATTGGTGCAATAGCAACGATCTCATGTTTAACATACCGAACTATAGCGAAGTCATCTTCATGAATATTGGCATCATGGCCACAAGAATCATGTTCATCAAGGGATATTTCAATCAAATCATCGGAATCATAATTATCTATAGATTCATGCATATCATTATTTTCTTCCAAAGCAATGGTCATTCTCTCAATAAATTCTTTGACATAGACATTATGAGCATAATTTTCATAGCAATATTTAAGTATGTCAAAATTTTCTGATTCGTAAAGAGTAATATCATACTTTTCAATCAAAGAAACAACTTCATAAGCACCCTTAAAAGCAACAAATTCTTCAATTTGTTCGATATCATAGTAACTATGAACACCCTTTGCATAACAAAATAAGATTTCATCATCATTAAACTCACATAGGTAGGGAAGGTGTTTTTTAGGGTTCTTAGAGCAACAAGTAAAATCACAAATTTCACAAAGATTCCAAGCATAACATAGCAATCTGTTTATTTGACTCCATAAGAGTTTCCATTTTTCAGACAAACGGTGCTGCACAAAATGAGCATGCTCATCTAAAGATTTCCCATCAACTAGGCTAGTTGGGGTTTCAGCACGAGCGCATAAGGATCAAAGATGATCCAAGTAGAACACTTTAAGTGGATCCATAACGATAGATTTTTAGCAAGGAAAGATGCAAGCAGAAAGAAGGCACATGGTAACACAAGCAAACAAAAGAACGAACGGAAGAAGGGCGAATAAAACGGCAAAGGTGAAGTGGGGGAGAGGAAAAAGAGAGGCAAACGGCAAATAATGTAATGCGAGAGATAAGGGATTGTGATGCGTACTTGGTATGTTGACTTTTTGCGTAGACTCCCGGCAACGGCGCTAAATCTTCCTGCTACCTCTTGAGCATCAGCGTTGGATTTCCTTGAAGAGGAAAGGGTGATGCAGCAGTCGAGTAAGTATTTCCCTCAGTTTTTGAGAACCAAGGTATCAATCCAAAGAGGAGTCTACACGCAAGTCCCTCGTACCTACACAAAACAAATAGCTCCACGCAACCAACGCGATTAGGGGTTGTCAATCCCTTCACGGTCACTTACGAGAGTGAGATCTGATAGAGATGATAGATAATATTTTTGGTATAAAGATGCAAAGTAAAATAAAAGGCAAAGTAAAAAAGCAAAGAAATAATAAAGTGATGGAAGATTGATATGATGAGAATAGACCCGGGGGCCATAGATTTCACTAGTGGCTTCTCTCAAGAGCATAATTATTCTACGATGGGTGAACAAATTACTGTTGAGCAATTGACAGAATTGAGCATAGTTATGAGAATATCGAGGTATGATCATGTATATAGGCATCACGTCCGAGATAAGTAGACCGACTCATGCCTGCATCTACTACTATTACTCCACTCATCGACCACTATCCAGCATGCATCTAGAGTATTAAGTTCAAGAAAACAGAGTAACGCCTTAAGCAAGATGACATGATGTAGAGGATAAATTCATGCAATATGATAAAACCCCATCTTGTTATCCTCGATGGCAACAATACAATACGTGCCTTGCTGCCCTCATCACTTTGGGAAAGGACAACGCAAGATTGAACCCAAAGCTAAGCACTTCTCCCATTGCAAGAAAAACCAATCTATTAGGCCAAACCAAACTGATAATTCAGAGAGACCTGCAAAGATAACCAATCATACATAAAAGAATTCAGAGAAGATTCAAATATTGTTCATAGATAAACTTGATCATAAACCCACAATTCATCTGTCACAACAAACACACCGCAAAACAAGATTACATCGAATATATCTCCACTAGAGAGGGGAGAACATTGTACCGAGATCCAAAAGAGAGAAGAAGCCATCTAGCTACTAACTATGGACCCGAAGGTCTGAAGTAAACTACTCACACTTCATCGGAGGCTATGGTGATGATGTAGAAGCCCTCCATGGTGGATTCCCCTCCGTGAACTCGGAATAGGCCCCAAGATGGAATCTCGTGGATCTGAGAAGGTTGCGGTAGTGGAATTAGGTTTTGGCTCCATATCGATCGTTTGAAGTGCGTGAGGTATATATAGGAGGAAGGAGTACGTCGGTGGAGCAAAGGGGGGCCCACGAGGCAGGGGGGCGCGCCCTAGGGGGGCGCCCTCGACCCTCGTGGCCACCTCCTTTCTTTCTTGACGGGGGGTCCAAGTCTCCTGGATCATATTCGATGAGAAAATCACGTTCCCGAAGGTTTCATTCCGTTTGATATTCCGTTTCTTCGAAACACTGAAATAGGCAAAAAACAGCAATTCTGGGCTGGGCCTCCGGTTAATAGGTTAGTCCCAAAAGTAATATAAAAGTGGAAAATAAAGCCCAATATGGTCCAAAACAGTATATAATATAGCATGGAGCAATAAAAAATTATAGATACGTTGGAGACATATCAGTATGTTGCAATTTTTCAAAGTGGAAAGATTGACATTTGTTGATCTAGTAACATTGCCATTTGTCAACCTTGTAGCACTGCGATTTGTCAAAATATGAAGCTAAAAATCACTAGCAGTATCTAATTTTTGCAACTAACATTCAGTAATTAAGCATAGATTTCATTCATAGATTAAGCAGTCGTTCTTTATACAAACAGTTCAACTCGGTAGCTGAATCGATAATGACGCTTGAAGCTACGTCAGTATTTCCCCAAAGAGGAAGGGATGATGCAGCACAACGACGGTAGGTATTTCCCTCAGGTATGAAACCAAGGTTATCGAACCAGTAGGAGAACCAAGCAACACAACGTAAAAAACCCATGCACACAAATAACAACCACTCGCAACCCGACGTGTTAAAGGGGTTGTCAATCCTTTTCGGGTAACGGTGCCAGAAGCGGTGCGTGGATGGGACAAAATTGTAATAGATTGAATAAATAGATCGCAAATAAAATAAAGTGCAACAATATATTTTTGTATTTTTGGTTTAATAGATCTGAAAATAAATGCAAGGAAAAAGTAGATTGCAAAGGCAAATATAAGAGCATCTCCAACCATTGGCCCCCCAGGAGGCGCTAAAAATCGCCCCCTGGGGGCGCATCGGCGCTAACCGCGTGCTAGGGGCGTGATGCCCCCCAGTCGCGGCGCCCATGTTTTTTTGAAAATTTAATTCCGGCACAAACATGGCGCAAATTCAACCAAACTTCGGCGAGTTCTTTCATATTTAAAATATTTTACAAAAAAGAAAAAAACGCTACTAGGCTGCTCCTTGCCGTCTCCCCCGCCGCTCCTCGCCGCCCGCCGCCCTTGCAGTTCTACATGCCGAGGAGGATGTAGAACCGCGTGTAGTCGCCGCCATCGTCGTCGTCGTCGCCTCCGCCGCGGCCGCCGTCCCTGCTGCAACCCTCCCCCGGTTGGCGGGCGGGTTGGACGGTCCGGGGGCGTCCTCGTCATCGTTACTATCGAGGATCACGGCGCCGTGCTCGTCCTCGCGCCCAGGTTTGCGGGCGGCTGTCTCCTCCAGGGCCCGGCGCTGCCGGACCATATCATCATGGAGGTAGTCGTCCCGCGCCCACTGTAGGGCATCCTCGTCGGAGAAGCCGCGCTGGGCTATCTCCTCGTACTCCGCGGGGAGGTCGGGCTCCGGCTTGGGCACGACGAGGACGCCGGAGCTGCGGGTGCGCCGGCTAACAGGCGTGTCCTGGGGCTCCGGCTTGACGGGGCGGAGGCAGGGAGAGCCGGACGAGCGGCCGAACAAGGAGGAGGACGCCCCGGGGTCCATGCGCCTCGGCGTCCACGAGCTCCCACATCGGCGAGAGAAGGACGGGGGAGCGGGGTACTCTAGCCTCGGCGTGTTGCCGCCCTCGATGTACTCGAGGACGGCCTCCAGCGTGCGGCCGGGCACGCCCCACCATCCGCGCCACCCTTCGGAGTTGAGCCTTCCGGAGGGCACGGCGCCGTCGGTGGCCTCGAGCTGCTCGGCGTGGCGGCGGCGGAAGTATGGCTCCCAGAGCGGGCTGTCGGGGACGTACCGTGGCCCTTTCCTCACCGCCCGCGGCAGGGAGGCGCGGATACGCGCGATCTCCGCATGCCGCGCCTCCCCGGTGGGCGGTGGTGGCACCGGGACCCCGCCGGCGCTGATTCTCCATGCCCCGGGCACCCGCATGTCCGGCGGGACCGGGTACTCGGCCTCGAAGAGGAGCCAAGCTTCGTCCTTGTGAAGGTGGCAGAGGCCGAAGCCGTTCGCCGCCGTGCCGTAGCTGGGAAGCGCTCGGGCATGCCTTGAACTAGAGACGACGAGAGGAGAGGGAGGAAAGGGGGAGAAATGGCGCGTCGGCGGTGGAGACTCTGTGCGTGTCACCGGCGCGCTGGGGGTCGGCTTTATATAGGCGGAGGCGCCGCGCGTACGCGTGGCCGCCGCGTGTACGCGTGGCGGGCAAGGGGACACGCATCGTACGGTCTTCACTGCGCCTCCCCGTGAGGCATCAATGGAGGAGGCTGACCGGTGCGGCAGTGCGCGGCAGCTTTGGCATTGATTCGCCGAGGGAAACGAGGCGATGAGGACGACGAAGCGGCGAGAAGAGACACGAGTCGCTGGCAAGGAGGGCCCGCGCCTGTTTCGTGCCAGAAACAATTCGCCTGGTGCCCCCGAGCGCCCCCCAGCGCGCCGGGTTCGGGTTGGGTCCGCCGGCGCCAATTTCGGCCCGAGCCGGTGAAAATTGGGCCCTTGGGGGCGCGACTGGGCCGATTTTTCGGCACCGGCGGCCGAAAAGTCCCTGGGGGGCCTTGTTGGGGGCGCGGCTGGAGATGCTCTAAGAGGAAGAAGACCCGGGGGTCGTAGGTTTCACTAGTGGCTTCTCTCGAGAAAAATAGCAAACGGTGGATGGACAAATTACTGTTGGGCAATTGATAGAACTTCGAATAATCAGAGCGATATCCACGCAATGATCATTATATAGGCATCACGTCCAAGATTAGTAGACCAACTCCTTCCTGCATCTAGTACTATTACTCAACACATCGACCGCTATCCAGCATGCATCTAGTGTATTAAGTTCATGGAGAAACGGAGTAATGCAATAAGAACGATGACATGATGTAGACAAGATCTATCTATGTAGAGATAGACCCCATTGTTTTATCCATAGTAGCAACGATACATATGTGTTGTTTCCCTTTCTGTCACTGGGATCAAGCACCATAAGATCGAACCCACTACAAAGCACCTCTTCCCATTGCAAGATAAATAGATCAAGTTGGCCAAACAAAACCCAAATATCGAAGAAGAAATACGATGCCTTTAATTAGTTTTACAAAACAACAAGATCAAGACAATGTAGAGTAGATAGTACGGCAGAAGACTACTGACTCTTAGGGGATGTTTGTTTTCAGGGACTTTTTGGTGTAGGGACTAGAAAAAGTCCCTCTTAGAGACTTTTTTACCAAACGGAAGGGACTTTTTAGGGACTAAACTAGCATTTGGGACTAAATGAAGAAGACTCTCAAGGAGAGTCTTTTTTGGGACTTTTCCAACAATGCTCCTCCATGCATCTATTGGCCCGCCACCTCATGGTGTTGTTTGATTTTTATTTTTCTATATACTAGAGGCAACATGGTCATTAATAACCTCTAGGAAGGGATTATGGACTTTTTAGTCTCTTGAAACAAATAGGGAGGGACTTTTTAGAGACGATGGACTTTTTAGTTGGGACTAGAAAAAGTCATAGGACTTATGAACCAAACAGGGCCTTAATTCCCATGCATGAGGTGACTGAACTAGCGATTTCCATGATCCCACGGAGGCCAACTCGCAGCACGAATGTTACCTCGAATCATCTGAGATCGGGACTGCCTGACAAACATGCGTAAGGCTGAACCATCCTCCATTGAGACAATCACGCACGTTGCCATGATTCTTGGAGATATATCGTGCATACAGGAAACGGGAAGCTGGAGCCGGCGGTCTCAAGGGTTGTTCAGGAATCAGGATGGTGCAGCGTTGCGAGCTGTGAGCCAGCGACCCGACGAGTACCATCAGCACATGTGCTGCGTGCTGGTCAGGCCCTACCACATATGAGCGGGAGCACCTGACATTGGACGTGTGTTCCTAGGAGAGAAAAGAAGAACAAGAACGTACGTACATCCCGTCTCGCGTGGCCGAGTGTGGGCTGGACCGAGTCACGCTCGTACACGTTGGTCGTCCCTGAAATTGAATCCTACTCGTCCATCCATCCTGACCGTCTCCTACTCCCGTTGCGCAACTTTCCAATCCATAGGATGACCGGCGCGCGAATTTAGCTCCGACGGCGAAAAATAAAGTTGGCTTGTGTGGTTCTTTGGTTGGTTGTTGGAGAGGGCATATAGACGCACGTCAGCGATCAGCCGGCCAGGAACTCGCCGTAGTGCCGTGCCGTGTTCTGATAGTTTGGACCGTGGAGGGTACTTCTGGCATGGAACCACGTCAGCCCAAGCTAAAGGAGTTCTTCACTGCCACTGCGGCCGACGTGCTCAAACCAGTGGAGGCGCCATCCAATGGTGAAGGATGCCCCATATGCTTGGGTCAGGAGGACGCCACGGCGACCGCTTGGGTGGAAACGGCGTGTGGACACATCTTTCATGGGCGGTGTGTGGAGAGGTGGCTCAAGACGAAGGGAAGTTGCCCTATATGTCGGCACCAGCTTCTAAAACCACATGTTGCTATAAAACAAGATGTTTTCTTTATAGATCCCATGACCTTGATGGCGATTGAGTCGATGCGGAGGTTTCCTCACATATTCCCAGATCTAGAAGGATTTTTCTCAATGTATAGACGCAAGATATGTTTGAAGGCCATTGAAGATGATGTTATCATGTACATTATGCTTTTGATAGCTCTACATATGAGACCGGTGCTAAAAAAAATGTTACGTAAAGTATGGATATCTTCACTTTCAAACAAATAGAACACGTGCTTGCCGAATGCACCAGAACTTTCACGTGAGAATCCTATATACCTAAAAAATTTATCTCACTACCTTATTTCTCTTGACAGATAGCTTATCCACATCAACAGCACTACCATATCGACGCTTTATTAGAGCCTTACATGCGGGACCCACCACTATACAAAACAGCCACGTTAGCTTTCAGTTGCTGCCGGTAGGACACGAGAGAGGCTACCCATGGACGTATCTTTCAGTCATCCAACCCAACCTATCGCCCCCACTTTCCTCTCTCTATATTCTGGCGCACCGTCCCACCCAAGATCCCGTCTCAAACCCCATGCAGGACCGGTGGGTCGGCTCCCCTGTGTTCGCTACACTCTAATTTGAAACCGATGTTTGTAGTGATTGTGTTCACTCTTATTTGATTCTTATGTCAGCTGCTTCCCTGCCGTCTGTGATTTCTGTCCAACCATCATCCCGTTGTGTACAACATGGCGACATGTTTCTCTCGTTATGATACATATAAGTTACATGCCTATCATCTCGAATGAGATAGGCAAGATGACGCTACAGCACACTAAAAGATGACAAATGATGGTCAGAGGTGTAGATGTAAAAGATGCAACGGCGCATGGTAAATACTCCCTCCGTTTCTAAATATAAGTCTTTTTAAAGATTTTAAATGGACTAACATATATGGATGTATATAAACATATTTTAAAGTGTAGATTCATTTATTTTGCTCTGTATATAGTCATTTGTTAAAATCTCTAGAAAAATCTATATTTAGAAAGGGAGGGAGTATATAGTACAGCATGCATATGCATGGTCTCGATGGAGCCGAAATGTGACGCTAGGGGTACGTTGGTGTTTATCCATTACTCCTACTTGGAATAAAAATCCACGAAAATACTACTCCTAGTAGTATCCACTACTTAGGTGTTGGAGGCCGCTCGGTCCTTTGTTGATTGGTACGGACCCGAAACACGTCCTTTAATTCTCTTTCCGGAGAGAAATTAAACGGCAGGCAATCACGACTTGTAATAAATAAAAAAGTCGGCGGTTTGGAAAACGAAATCTGGAGAGACGCCAAGATTGATGGATGCGCAGATTGAAAGGTGGTACGATTTGACGGCCAGAGAGAGCCATGCATGCACACGTATCCAAGATCTATATATATATAGTACTATATATATTTGCCTTGGATCCATTCTGATCTCTAGTGGTGTACTATATAGGACGTACGGATTAGCAGCATTGACCAGTCCGTTGTTTATTTAGTACTACTAGTGCACAAATTAAAGCAAGGAATCCAGCGCACGAACAGAAGTGCAAGCGGACTCCTCGTGCTGCTGAAACTGAAAGCGTATACTCGATCGAACTAGACGGGCAGATGATCGATCACCCACCCACGGGAGGGAGGTCTCTTCTCTTGAATGGAATCATCACCGGCGCGGCACGGCACGGCACACACCCGCGCGGAACATCTAGTACTGCGCACCTAGCTTAAACTCGGTAGGCATATGCTTGCAGACCCTCTGCACCGCGGGCCTGGCCATGAGCATCTCCCACCAGGCCTTCACCTTGGGGTACTCATCAAACACCTTGGCGTACGGGGTGGTCATGAAGTAGAAGGTGAACGGGATGTGGTTCAGATCGGCGAAGCTGATGGAGTCCCCGGCCAAGTACCTGCTCTTCTCCAGCCGGGCCTCGTAGATCCCCAGCACACCCTCAGCCGCTCCAGACTCTCGTCCACGACGGTCTGGTTCGGCGCCGCGCCAGCGCCAGGGATGATGAAGGGAATGATGATGCACTCGAACACCACGGGCGAGATGGCCGGGTAGTACTGCTGGGCCTCCACCTCCGTCCACATGTCCACCATTGCTAATTCTTCAATTCCGCTGTTTTCTCCGAGGAGGTCGAGGCCGGCTGTCCCCCCGTACTTGCGGAGGATGTACTTGGCGATGGCGCGCGACTCTGCACTCACTCATCGATTTGTTAGATTAGAGAAACCAATGCAATGGATTTTAACATGATACTCCAAGACAGGAACGATTCGTGTGTACTGATGTGTTAGAAGGCTCACCGAACAGGACGAGATCGCCATCTTGGAACCCAGGCATCTTCGCAAACGGCTGCAAGTAGCATCTCTGTCAGAAATCATCACCTGAACCTGATACGGTGACGGACGAATTGTGCTCTGCTTACGTTTAGCTGGACGTGTTGGGGCCTCTTGTGCTCGCCGGCGACGAAGTCGACGGGCACGAGCTCGTACTCCACGCCGACCTCCTCCAGGAAGAGCAGCACCCGTGCGACGTTTGTCAACATCGGGTGCCCGAACACCTTCACCGGAGACATGTTTGTCCGTGAACTTCACGTGATGAGGGATGCTCTACACTACAGGAGAGGGCAGATACTAGAGCAAGACTCTCCTCTGCTCTGTAGCGTGCGCGTGTGTGTCTGAGGAGGCCTTGGATGTTGATCTCTATTTATACACAGAGCAGGGAGCACCACACCCGGCCCGCGTGGCCCAAGGAAAACTGACCGCTCTGAATATTGTAGTAAGACTTTTTAGGTAGTGTCTAGCTCTGCTTTATTTCATTTCTGCCAAAAAAAATGGAATGATAAGTGCCAAATGAGCTCTTAAATCATTTAAACCGGGTAAGTAATCATCTTTGTTAGTTTATCGCATACTCCCTCTTAAATTATCCCACGGGAGAGATCACGAGCACTTTGAAAAGTTGTTCCGGACTTTTAGGGATAATCACATGTATACTGTTATTACAAGTCTATACTCCTAGGCATATTCCTTGTTCTAGAAATTGTGGATCGCTGATGGCAGCGATGATAACAAAGGCGGCCTGACTTTTCTTGCCATCCCATCCTTGGGCACATGCCGGGCAGCTGCAGCCGTGGCGGACTGGCGGGGACACGGCGAAAGCAAGGAGAGGCGGCAGCAGCATCTGGTCCAGCATCAACCACGACGACAATAGCTGAAGGAAAATATAGAAGGTCTTATCTGCTCCTCATGTGGTCACAGTGCATCTTCATGTAACATCGCCGCCGGCGGCTATGACCGGCTACGATATACGACGACGACAAGATGACTTCATATGGCAACCCCTGCAGTCTTGCCTGACCGGAGACGACGACACTTGAGGTTCATCATCCCATCCTTTATTTTCTTTCAGGGGTCTTGCCTGACTACGACGTCGGAGGAGAAAAACCAAAACTGTCAGCCTCCAACCACAAACCCAACACAAGATGCACCATCTTTCAGTTGTCACTTGCGTAGACAAGCGTCTGCGTATATTCCTGGACGGCAAAACCCCCCTGTTCCACCATGACGTCGGAGACAACGCAATGGGGACAAAGCAGAAGGAGAGACACATCTGATGGAGTCGCCGCCGCCGCCTCGCCGACACCATCCATGAACCCTAACATCGCCGATCTAAAGGATCGACAAACACACGATGGCACTAACACCGAGACGCCGCCATGAAGGACACCGCCGGTGTGGGAGTGGAGTTGAGGCAGATTTATTCGTTTGTGCACCGCTCCCACCACCCTAACGACGCACCACGACCTACAAATCCAAACCCTAACTGCAGAGCGGAGAAACGGGGTCCCCCTCCCTCCTGCCGCCGGAGCAGCAGCCGGAGAGAGAGGGGGCCAGCACCCTCGCCGGTGGAGATAGATGGAAAAGGGTCGCCTCCCTATTCGCCTCGCCCGTGGCGGCGCCTAGGGTAGGGAACTCTTCGATATTTGTGATAGTATATTTATCATCAAAGTGCAGTATATTTATCACAAAAATAATAATTCAAAGTGCAGTATATAACCCATCACAAAAAGTATGCGCTCACTAAAAAACTGTAGAATATGGTATATACCCTTTAATAAGTTTTACATATTTGTGATAATTTGTCTCATCATAAGTAGTGTATACATGTCATATATACTTATTTGTGCTAACTCGATTCATCAAAAGAATGTTATATACTACACGGTTGTAAGTAACAGCATATACTCCAAATTTTAGTACAACAGCGTATACTTCAAACTAGTATCATGTGTACTACTTCCAGTGGTTCACGGATGAAAAACAAATGATGTCCGCTATTCCAAGCAGTCAAACAAGTTTGAAGGACGAATGGTTGTTCCTAACTTCTAGTGCGTGCGTGCGTGCGTGCGTGCGTGCGTGGAAGGAGTAGTGGATTAGGGATACAAACAATTTCTCACCTTTCATAGATAGTATAGGAACAACGGTTTAATCCCAGAGCTACCAAAATGCAAAGGAGAGAAGTGGCTTTGTATCAAAAACTCCAAAACACACTAAACACACTCAGGTATGGCAAGTGGCATGCAAATGGAACAATCGGAAACCAAGATATTGTAGTGGCAAGTAAATATCCACGATGATTACAAAGCAAAGACAAGTTGATCATAAACGATAGGGATTATGTTCAAGGAAACTCACATGCAAAGATAATGTGACTCGTGCTACCAAAGGAATGAGCTAAGCACCAAAGACGATGTATACTTCCTTTTTACATATCCCTGTTTCCTATGGCATATCATTACAGGAGTATTAATATCGTCCAGTCCAAACGTATACCCCTCCTCTGATCTGCCTTCATTTGATCTTGGTTAGGTCATAGGGACATGTGGTAACAGTTATCAACCCATATGCTCTCAAGATTCCCTCCGATTCACCCCACAGGGAGTTTCCCCTGTACGTCCAGAATGTGCCTAAGTTTTGGAACCCCTGTCTGAAGCTGGACACACGCGGGGGTTCATCCTTGCATCCAGCACCATCTCACCACACTTGTATACACACCATGTGGACACACACAAGTTTTGGGGTCATTCCCACCCTCCGAGGCTCGATTTACGACGAAACCCTAACCCCTTGACTGCATGGTCTACCCCTTTGACTTCATCCCACCGGCGGTGCCCCGGTGGGCATATGCCTTCATTTGATCTTGGTTAGGCCGGTCATAGGGACATGTGGTAACCATTATCAGCACATACGCTCTCAAGATTCCCTCCGGTTCACCCCCCGAGGGAGTCCTCCCTATACGTCCATAATCTGCCTAAGTGTCGGAACCCCAAGTGTCTGAAGCCGGACACACGCGGGGGTTCATCCTTGGATCCAGCACCATCTCACCACACTTGTGTACACACCATGTGGACACACACAAGTTTTGGGGTCATTCCCACCCTCCGAGACTCGATTTACGACGAAACCCTAACCCGTTGACCGCGTGGTCTACCCTTTGACTTCATCCCACCGCGGTGCCCGGTGAGCATATGCCTTCATTTGATCTTGGTTAGGTCATAGGGACATGTGGTAACAATTATCAGCACATATGCTCTCAAGATTCCTCCGGTTGACCCCAAGGGAGCTCTCCGTATCGTCCATAATATGCCTAAGTGTTGGAGCCCCAAGTGCGAAGCCGGACACACGCCGGGCTTCATCCTTGGATCCAACACCATCTTACCACAATTGTGTACACACCATGTGGACACACACAAGTTTTGGGGCCATTCCCACCCTCCGAGGTGCGATTTTCAACGAAACCCTAGTTCTGTTTGTTGGGGAACGTAGTAATTTCAAAAAAAATCCTACGCACACGCAGGATCATGGTGATGCATAGCAACGAGAGGGGAGAGTGTTGTCCACGTACCCTCATAGACCGAAAGCGGAAGCGTTAGCACAACACGGTTGATGTAGTCGTACGTCTTCATGATCCGACCGATCCAAGTACCGAACGTACGGCACCTCCGAGTTCAGCACACGTTCAGCTCGATGACGTCCCGTGAACTCCGATCCAGCAGAGTTTCACGGGGGAGTTCCGTCAGCATGACGGCGTGATGACGGTGATGATGTTGCTACCGACGCAGGGCTTCGCCTAAGCACCGCTACGATATGACCGAGGTGGAATATGGTGGAGGGGGCACCGCACATGGCTGGAATAGATCAACATATCAACTTGTGTCTCCAAGGGGTGCCCCCTCCCCGTATATAAAGGAGTGGAGGAGGGGAGGGCCGACCCTCTCTATGGCGCGCCCTAGGGGAGTCCTACTCCCATCAGGAGTAGGATTCCCCCTTTCCTAGTAGAACTAGGAGCCCTTCCAAGTAGTAAGAGTAGGGGAGAAGGAAAGGGAAAAGAGAAGAGAAGGAAGGAGGGGGCGCCGCCCCTCCCCTTAGTCCAATTCGGACTAAGCCTTGGAGGTGCGCCCCCCCCCCCTCTCTCTCTTTCCCCTAAAGCCCAATAAGGCCCATATACTCACCGGTGAATTCCCGTAACTCTCCGGTACTCCGAAAAATACCCGAATCACTCGGAACCTTTCCGAAGTCCGAATATAGTCATCCAATATATCGACCTTTACGTCTGGACCATGTCGAGACTCCTCGTCATATCCCCGACTTCATACGGGACTCCGAACTACCTTTGGTACATCGAAACACATAAACTCATAATACCGATCGTCACTGAACCTTAAGCGTGCGGACCTTATGGGTTCGAGAACTATGTAGACATGACCGAGACACGTTTCCGGTTAATAACCAATAGCGGAACCTGGATGCTCATATTGGCTCCCACATATTCTACGAAGATCTTTATCGGTCAAACCGCATAACAACATACGTTGATCCCTTTGTCATCGGTATGTTACTTGCCCGAGATTCGATCGTCGGTATCTCAATACCTAGTTCAATCTCGTTACCAACAAGTGTAAGTGCATCTAGTGCCACCCCTAGTTGGTTTTGGAGTATTGACGACAAATGTGGTTGAGGGACTAATGCGTTTGTGAGAATTGCAGGATAACGCAGGTAGCGTCCCTCATTGATTCGGTTTACCTCCGGAGACGACCCTAAAATGTATGAAGACATTGAAGACAATGGTGGTATGTGAAGATATTCACATTGAAGACTATGACATGAGAAGACATTGAGTGAAGACTATGGGCCTTGAAGATCGTGTTGTTTCGTTGTTTCCTTTTCTTCTTTGTTGAGTCGTAGGAACCACCGTCTTTGTTAAGTGGGGTCCAAGTGATCATAGTCGTAATGATGAAGTGATGCTCAACCCAAATCCTATGTCTTGACGAAGACAATGAGAGCAAAACTTATCCAGAGCTGGATGAGTCGACTTTGCTTATAGCCCAAGTAAAGTTGCCATGAGTGTTTGAAATCATTTGTTGGAACACGTGTCGGGTTCCTTAGTGACCCAGGTCATTTCGGACATAACAGGTCGGGTTGCCTAGTGGCTATAAATAGCCCACCCCTACACCATAAATTGGTGGCTGCTCGAGTTAGTGCACGGCTTTTGTCGTTTGAGAGCAACCCACCTCGAAGCCTTTGAGAGAGAGAAATCCTTGCGAGGACAAAGCCCAAAACACCCGAGCCAAAGAGTGTTAGGCATCACTGAAGTTTTCCTGTCTGTGTGACCTGAAGACTTATTACACTTGAGGACTGTGAATCCTCCAAAGAGGTTAGGCGTCGCGTTACGAGCATCCAAGAGTCATTGTGGATTGCCGGTGAACGTCGTCTGTGAATGTTCGGAAGTCTACCTTGAAGACTTACCAGAGTGATTGGGCGTGGACTGTGTGTCCTTAGCTCAAGGGAATAAGGTGAAGACGCGGTCTTACGAGTTGAATCTCAGCCTCCCTAACCAGATGTACAGTTGTCACAGCAAATGGAACTGGTCCAACAAATCCTGTGTCTTCAACTAGTGACTGGTTCTATCCCTTCCCTCCTTTACCCTAAGTTTGTCTTCGGGAAGTCATTGCTTATATGTCTTATCTGTTTGACTTCACTGCTTGACTTATATTGTTGTTTGGCTTCATACTATCTTCCATCCTGATCCTTACTACATAGCTACTATTAGTCTTGTCCGTTCACATTATTGCATACTTGACTATGGCTTGCTTGTTGTAGTTATCTTCCGCTGCATATCAACTAGGTCATTTACATTGTTTGTCTTCGAAACATCCGTGTTTTGAAGACTTTTATAAAAATTGCCTATTCCCCCCCCCCCCCCCTCTAGTCGATAACTAGCACTTTCAACAAGTCTCTTTACTCGTTTCGTAATGCATCATCCCGCAACTAACTCATTAGTCACATTGCTTGCAAGGCTTATAGTGATGTGCATTATCGAGAGGGCTCAGAGATACCTCTCCAACAATCGGAGTGACAAATCCTAGTCTCGATCTATGCCAACTCAACAAGTACCATCGGAGACAACTGTAGAGCACCTTTATAATCACCCAGTTACGTTGTGATGTTTGGTAGCACACAAAGTGTTCCTCCGGTATTCGGGAGTTGCATAATCTCATAGTCATAGGAACATGTATAAGTCATGAAGAAAGCAATGACAACATACTAAACGATCAAACACTAAGCTAACGGAATGGGTCAAGTCAATCACATCATTCTCTAATGATGTGATCCCGTTAATCAAATGACAACTCATGTCTATTGCTAGGAAACTTAACCATCTTTGATTCAACGAGCTAGTCAAGTAGAGGCATACTAGTGACACTCTGTTTGTCTATGTATTCACACATATATCAAGTTTCCGGTTAATACAATTCTGGCATGAATTATAAACATTTATCATGAAATAAGGAAATAAATAATAACTTTATTATTGCCTCTAGGGCATATTTCCTTCAGTCTCCCACTTGCACTAGAGTCAATAATCTAGTTCACATCGCCATGTGATTTAACACCAATAGTTCACATCATCATGTGATTAACACCCATCGTTCACATCGTCATGTGACCAACACCAAAAGGGTTTACTAGAGTCAATAATCTAGTTCACATCGCTATGTGATTATCACCCAAAGAGTACTAAGGTGTGATCATGTTTTGCTTGTGAGAGAAGTTTAGTCAACGGGTCTGCCACATTCAGATACGTATGTATTTTGCAAATTTCTATGTCAACAATGCTCTGCACGGAGCTACTCTAGCTAATTGCTCCCACTTTCAATATGTATTTAGATTGAGACTTAGAGTCATCTGGATCAGTGTCAAAACTTGCATCAACGTAACCCTTTACGACGAACCTTTTGTCACCTCCATAATCGAGAAAATAATTTTGACCGCTGTCCAGTGATCTACTCCTAGATCACTATTGTACTCCCTTGCTAAACTCAGTGTAGGGTATACAATAGATCTGGTACACAACATGGCGTACTTTATAGAACCTATGGATGAGGCATACGGAATGACTTTCATTGTCTTTCTATCTTCTGTCGTGGTCGGGCTTTGAGTCTAACTCAATTTCACACCTTGCAACACAGGCAAGAACTCTTTCTTTGACTGTTCCATTTTGAACTACTTCAAAATCTTGTCAAGGTATGTACTCATTGAAAATCTTATCAAGCGTCTTGATCTATCTCAATAGATCTTGATGCTCAATATGTAAGCAGCTTCACCGAGGTCTTTCTTTGAAAAACTCCTTTCAAATACTCCTTTATGCTTTCTAGAAAATTCTACATTATTTCCGATCAACAATATGTCATTCACATATACTTATCAGAAATACTGTAGTGCTCCCACTCACTTTCTTTGTAAATACAGGCTTCACCGTAAGTCTGTATAAAACTATCTGCTTTGATCAACTCATCAAAGCGTATATTCCAACTCCGAGATGCTTGCACCAGTCCATAGATGGATCGCTGGAGCTTGCACACTTTGTTAGCATCCTTTGGATCGATAAAACTTTCAGGTTGCATCATATACAACTCTGCTTCCAGAAATCCATTCAGGAACGCAGTCTTTACATCCATTTGCCAAATTTCATAATCATAAAATGCAGCACTTGCTAACATGATTCGGACGGACTCAAGCATCGCTACGGGTGAGAAAGTCTCATCGTAGTCAACTCCTTGAACTTTGTCAAAACCCTTTTTCCGACAAGTCTAGCTTTGTAGATAGTAACACTACTATCAGCGTCCGTCTTCCTCTTGAAGATCAATTTATTTTCTATGGCTTGCCGATCATCGTGCAAGTCAACCAAAGTCCACACTTTGTTCTCATACATGGATCCCATCTCAGATTTCATGGCCTCAAGCCATTTCACGGAATCTGGGCTCATCATCGCTTCCTCATAGTTCGTAGGTTCGTCATGGTCAAGTAACATGACCTCTAGAACAGGATTACCGTACCACTCTGGTGCGGATCTCACTCTGGTTGACCTACGAGGTTCAGTAGTAACTTGATCTGAAGTTACATGATCATCACCATTAGCTTCCTCACTAATTGGTGTAGGAGTCACAGAAATAGATTTCTGTGATGGACTACTTTCCAATAAGGGAGCAAGTACAGTTACCTCATCAAGTTCTACTTTCCTCCCACTCACTTCTTTCGAGAGAAACTCCTTCTCTAGAAAGGATCCATTCTTAGCAACGAATGTCTTGCCTTCAGATCTGTGATAGAAGGTGTACCCAACAGTCTCCTTTGGGTATCCTATGAAGACACATTTCTCCGATTTTGGTTTGAGCTTATCAGGATGAAAACTTTTCACATAAGCATCGCAACCCCAAACTTTAAGAAATGATAACTTTGGTTTCTTGCCAAACCACAGTTCATATGGTGTCGTCTCAATGGATTTAGATGGTGCCCTATTTTGAATGCAATATCTCTAATGCATAATCCCAAAACTATAGTGGTAAATCGGTAAGAGGCATCATAGATTGCACCATATCTAATAAAGTACGGTTACGATGTTCAGACACACCATTACGTTGTGGTGTTCCAGGTGGCGTGAGTTGCGAAACTATTCCGCATTGTTTCAAATGAAGACCAAACTCGTAACTCAAATATTCTCCTCCACGATCAGATCGTAGAAACTTTACTTTCTTGTTATGATGATTTTCCACTTCACTCTGAAATTCTTTGAACGTTTCAAATGTTTCAGACTTATGTTTCATCAAATATATATATCCATATCTGCTCAAATCATCTGTGAATGTCAGAAAATAACGATACCCGCCGCGAGCCTCTACACTCATCGGATGGCATACATTAGTACGTATTATTTCCAATAAGTCAGTTGCTTGCTCCATTGTTCCGGAGAACGGAATCTTAGTCATCTTACCCATAAGGTATGGTTCGCAAGCATTAAGTGATTCCAAAATCCCATCAGCATGGAGTTTCTTCATGCGCTTTACATCAATATGACCTAAACGGCAGTGCCACAAATAAGTTGCACTATCATTATTAACTTTGCATCTTTTGGCTTCAATATTATGAATATGTGTATCACTAGGATTGAGATCCAACAAACCATTTTCATTGGGTGTATGACCATAGAAGGTTTTATTCATGTAAAAAGAACAACAATTATTCTCTAACTTAAATGAATAACCGTATTGCAATAAACATGATCAAATCATATTCATGCTCAATGCAAACACCAAATAACAATTATTTAGGTTCAACACTAATCCCGAAAGTATAGGGAGTGTGCGATGATGATCATATCAATCTTGGAACTACTTCCAACACATATCATCACCTCGTCCTTAACTAGTTTATGTTCATTCTGCAACTCCCGTTTCAAGTTACTAATCTTTAGCAACTGAACTAGTATCAAATACTGAGGGGTTGCTATAAATACTAGTAAAGTACACATCAATAACATGTATATCCAATATACCTTTGTTCACTTTGCCATCCTTCTTATCCGCCAAATATTTGGGGCAGTTTCGCTTCCAGTGACCAGTCCCTTTGCAGTTGAAGCACTTAGTCTCAGGCTTAGATTCAGACTTGGGCTTCTTCACTTGAGCAGCAACTTGCTTGCCGTTCTTCTTGAAGTTCCCCTTCTTCCCTTTGCCCTTTTATTGAAACTAGTGGTCTTGTCAACCATCAACACTTGATGCTTTTCTTGATTTCTACCTTCGTCGATTTCAGCATCACGAAGAGTTTGGAAATCGTTTCCGTTATCCCCTGCATATTATAGTTCATCACGAAGTTCTAGTAACTTGGTGATAGTTGTTGCGGAACGTAGTAATTTCAAAAAATTTCCTACGCACACGCAAGATCATGGTGATGCATAGCAACGAGAGGGGAGAGTATTGTCTACGTACCCTCGTAGACCAAAGCGGAAGCGATCACAACGTAGAGGAAGTAGTCGTCGTTCTCCTCGCGATCCAGCCGATCCCAGCGCCGTTACTCCGGCGCCTCGAAGTCGATCTGGCGTAGAGGAAGTAGTCGTCGTTCTCCTCGCGATCCAGCCGATCCAGCGCCGTTACTCCGGCGCCTCCGAGTTCTTGGCACACGTTCAGCTCGATGGCGCTCCTCGGGCTCCGATCCGGCAAAGCTCCGGGAGAGGGAGTTCCGTCGACCTGACGGCGTGGTGGACGATCTTGATGTTCTACCGGCGCAGGCTTCGCCTAAGCACTGCTATGATATGACCGAGGTGGAATATGGTGGAGGGGCACCGCACACGGCTAAGGAACGATCTCGAGGATCAACTTGTGTGTCCTAGGGTGCCCCCTACCCCGTATATAAAGGAGGGAGGGAGGAGGTGGCGGCCTCAAGGGGGGCGCCATAGGGAGGGAAACCTACTCCAAGTAGGTTTCCCTCTCTTCCTTATCTTATTTGGAGGGGAAGGAAGGAGTACTAGTATTAGGAAGTAGTACTAGTAGTAGGAATAGGAAGAGGGGAAGGAGAAAGGAAAGGGGCGGCCCCCTCCCCAATTCGGATTGGGCTTGGAAGCGCCCCCTCCCTTGTTCCTTCTCCTTCCTCCTACATGGGCCCAATAAGGCCCATATACCTCCCGGGGGTTCCGGTAACCTCCGGAGCTCCAAACTTCTCCGGAACCTTTCCGGTGTCCAAATATATCCGTCCAATATATTAATCTTTATGTCTCGACCATTTCGAGACTCCTCGTCATGTCCGTGATCATATCCGGACTCGAACAACCTTCGTACATCAAAATACATAAACTCATAATATAAGCATCGCCGAAACCTTAAGCGTGCGGACCCTACGGTTCGAGAATAATGTAGACATGACCGAGACATGTCTCCGGTCAATAACCAATAAGCGGGACCTGGATGCCCATATTGGTTCCTACATTTCCTATGAAGATCTTTATCGGTCGGAACCGCATAACAACATCGTTGTTCCCTTTGTCATCGGTATGTTACTTACCCGAGATTCGATCGTCGGTATCCAATACCTAGTTCAATCTCGTTCTTGGTAAGTCTCTTTACTCGTTCCGTAATACATCATCTCACAACTAACTCATTAGTTGTAATGCTTGCAAGGCTTATGTGATGTGTATTACCGAGAAGGCCCAGAGATACCTCTCCGACAATCGGAGTGACAAAACCTAATCTCGAAATACGCCAACCCAACAAGTACTTTTGGAGACACTGTAGTACTCCTTTATGATCACCCGATTACGTTGTGGCGTTTGGTAGTACCCAAAGTGTTCCTCCAATGGCAGGAGTTGCATAATCTCATAGTTACAGGAACATGTATAAGTCATGAAGAAAGCAATAGCAATATACTAAGCGATCAAGTGCTAAGCTAACGGAATGGGTCATGTCAATCACATCATTCTTCTAATGAGGTGATCCCATTAATCAAATGACAACACATGTCTATGGTTAGGAAACACAACCATCTTTGATTAATGAGCTAGTTTAGTAGAGGCTTACTAGTGACTATCATTTTTGTCTATGTATTCACACATGTATTATGTTTCCGGTTAATACAATTCTAGCATGAATAATAAACATTTATCATGATATAAGGAAATAAATAATAACTTTATTATTGCCTCTAGGGCATATTTCCTTCAATAGTGACTAGAGAACTCTATCAATCACTATCTTATCTGGAAGATTAACTCCCACTTGATTCAAGTGATTGTAGTACTCAGACATTCTGAGCACATGCTCACTAGCTGAGCTATTCTCCTCCATCTTGTAGGCAAAGTACTTGTCAAAGGTCTCATACCTTTTGACATGGGCATGATTCTGAAATACTAATTTCAACTCTTGGAACATCTCATATGTTCCGTGGCGTTCAGAACGTCTTTGAAGCCCCGATTCTAAGCCTTAAACCATGATGCACTAAACTATCAAGTAGTCATCGTATCGAGCTTGCCAAACGTTCATAACATCTGCATCTGCTCCTGCAATCAGTTTGTCTCCTAGCGGTGCATCAAGGACATAATACTTCTGTGCAGCAATGAGGATACTCCTCAGATCACGGATCCAATCCGCATCATTGCTACTAACATCTTTCAACTTAGTTTTCTCTAGGAACATATCAAAAATAAAACAGGGGAGCTAAACGCGAGCTATTGATCTACACATAGATATGCTAATACTACCAGGACTAAGTTCATGATAAATTAAAGTTCAATTAATCATATTACTTAAGAACTCCCACTTAGGTAGACATCCCTCTAATCATCTAAGTGATCACGTGATCCATATCAACTAAACCATGTCCGATCATCACGTGAGATGGAGTAGTTTTCAATGGTGAACATCACTATGTTGATCATATCTTCTATACGATTCACTCTCGAACTTTCTGTCTCTAGTGTTCCGAGGCCATATCTGCATATGCTAGGCTCGTCAAGTTTAACCCAAGTATTCTGCGTGTGCAAAACTGGCTTGCACCCGTTGTATGTGAACGTAGAGCTTATCACACCTGATCATCACGTGGTGTCTCAGCATGAAGAACTTTTGCAATGGTGCATACTCAGGGAGAACACTTGTACCTTGAAATTTAGTGAGAGATCATCATATATCAAACTAAGCAAAATAAGACGCATAAAGGATAAACATCACATGCAATCAATATAAGTGATATGATATGGACAGCATCATCTTGTGCCTTTGTTCTCCATATCCAAAGCACCATCATGATCACCATCGTCACCGGCGCGACACCTTGATTTCCATCATAACATCGTTGTCGTCTCGCCAACTATTGCTTCTACGACTATCGCTACCGTTTAGTGATAAAGTAAAGCAATTACAGGGCGATTGCATTGTATACAATAAAGCGACAACCATATGGCTCCTGCAAGTTGCCGATAACTCTGTTACAAAACATGATCATCTCATACAATAAAATATAGCATCATGTCTCGACCATATCACATCACAACATGCCCTGCAAAAACAAGTTAGATGTCCTCTACTTTGTTGTTGCAAGTTTTACGTGGCTGCTACGGGCTGAGCAAGAACCGTTCTTACCTACGCAACAAAACCACAACGATAGTTTGTCAAGTTAGTGTTGTTTTAGCCTTCTCAAGGACCGGGCGTAGCCACACTCAGTTCAACTAAAGTTGGAGAAACCGACACCCGCCAGCCACCTGTCTCCAAAGCACGTCGGTAGAACCAGGTCTCAGCGTGGCGTCTGGCGTAATGTCGGTCCGGGCCGCTTCATCCAACAATACCGCCGAACCAAAGTATGACATGCTGGTAAGCAGTATGACTTGTATCGCCCACAACTCACTTGTGTTCTACTCGTGCATATAACATCTACGCATAAAACCAGGCTCGGATGCCACTGTTGGGGAACGTAGTAATTTCAAAAAAATTCCTACGCACACGCAGGATCATGGTGATGCATAGCAACGAGAGGGGAGAGTGTTGTCCTGAAGGAAATATGCCCTAGAGGAAATAATTAAGTTATTATTTATTTCCTTATATCATGATAAATGTTTATTATTCATGCTAGAATTGTATTAACCGGAAACATAATACATGTGTGAATATATAGACAAACAGTATGTCACTAGTATGCCTCTACTTGACTAGCTTGTTAATCAAAGATGGTTATGTTTCCTAACCATGAACAAGGAGTTGTTATTTGATTAACAAGGTCACATCATTAGTTGAATGATCTGATTGACATGACCCATTCCGTTAGCTTAACACTTGATCGTTTAGTATGTTAATGCTTTCTTCATGACCCATACATGTTCACCTGTAACTATGAGATTATGCAACTCCGTTTACGGAGGAACACTTTGGTGCTACCAAACGTCACAACGTAATCGGGTGATTATAAAGGAGTACTACAGGTGTCTCCAAAGGTACTTGTTGGGTTGGCGTATTTCGAGATTAGGTTTTGTCACTCCGATTGTGGGAGAGGTATCTCGAGGCCTTCTCAAGAATGCACATCACTTAAGCCTTGCAAGCATTACAACTAATGAGTTAGTTGTGAGATGATGTATTACGGAACGAGTAAAGAGACTTACCAAGAATGCTTGAGATTGAACTAGGTATTGGATACCGACGATCGAATCTCGGGTAAGTAACATACCGATGACAAAGGGAACAACGTATGTCGTTATGCGGTTTGACCGATAAAGATCTTCGTAGAATATGTAGGAACCAATATGGGCATCCAGGTTCCGCTATTGGTTATTGACCGAGAATGGTTCTAGGTCATGTCTACATAGTTCTCGAACCCGTAGGGTCCGCACGCTTAACGCTTCGATGACAGTTCATTATGAGTTTATAAGTATTGATGCACCGAAGTTTGTTCGAGTCCCGGATGTGATCACGGACATGACGAGGAGTCTCGAAATGGTCGAGACATAAAGATTGATATATTGGAAGCCTATATTTGGACTTGAATGGTTCCGAGTGAAATCGAATTCTGAGATGCACGGAGGTTACCGGAACCCCCGGAACTATATGGGCCATAGTGGGCCTTGGTGGAAAGAAGAAAGGGCCAGCCCTAGGTGGCCAAGGCCTCCTTCCCCTAGTCCTACTAGGACTAGGGAAAGGTGGGGCCCCCCCTCTCTCTCTTTCCCTCCGTGAATCCTATTCCAACTAGGATTGGAGGGAATCCTACTCCGGAGGAGTAGGACTCCTGGCAGCGCCTCCTCTAGGGCCGGCCGGCCCCCTCCCCTTGGCTCCTTTATATCTGAGGCAGGGGCACCCCAAGACACACAAGTTGATCTACGGATCTTTCCTTAGCCGTGTGCGGTGCCCTTCCACCATATTCCACTTGGTCATATCGTCAGAGAGCTTAGGCGAAGCCTGCGCCGGAGAAGTCATATCGTCGCAGTGCTTAGGCGAAGCCTGCGTCGATGGAGCATCAACATCGTCATCACGCCGTCGTCTTGACGGAACTCATCCCGACACTTTGCTTTGGATCGGAGTCCGGGATCGTCATCGAGTGAGCGTGTGCATAACTCGGAGGTGCCGTCGTTCGGTGCTTGGATCGGTCGGATCGTGAAGACGTGCGACTACATCAACCGCGTTGTTATAACGCTTCGCTTTCGGTCTCACGAGGTGCGTGGACGGACACTTTTCCCTCTCGTTGCTATGCCATCACCATGGTCTTGCGTGATCGTAGGAAAATTTTGAAATTACTACGTTCCCCAACAGTGGTATCAGAGCCAGGTTTTATGCGTTGATGTCATATGCACGAGTAGAACACAAGTGAGTTGTGGACGATACAAGTCATACCGCCTACCGGCATGTCATACTTTGGTTCAGCGGTATTGTTGGACGAGACGATCCGGACCAACATTACGCGTGCTCTTCACGCGAGACCGGTTCCCTCGGCGTGCTTTGCACATAGATGGCTTGCGGAAGACTGTCTCTCCAACTTTAGTTGAACCGAGTGTGGCTACGCCCGGTCCTTGAGAAGGTTAAAACGGAGTCTATTTGACAAACTATCGTTGTGGTTTTGATGCGTAGGTAAGAACGGTTCTTGCTCAGCCCGTAGCGACCACGTAAAACTTGCAACAACAAAGTAGAGAACGTCTAACTTGTTTTTGCAGGGCATGTTGTGATGTGATATGGTCAAGACGTGATGCTATATTTTATTGTATGAGATGATCATGTTTTGTAACCGAGTTATCGGCAATGGCGAGAGCCATATGGTTGTCGTTTTATTGTATGCAATGCAATCGCGATGTAATGCTTTACTTTATTACTAAGCGGTAGTGATAGTCGTGGAAGCATAAGATTGGCGAGGCGACAACGATGCTACGATGGAGATCAAGGTGTCGCGCGGTGGCGATGGTGATCATGACGGTGCTTGGCGATGGAGATCACAAGCACAAGATGATGATGACCATATCATATCACTTATATTGATTGCATGTGATGTTTATCCTTTATGCATCTTATCTTGCTTTGATTGGCGGTATCATTATAAGATGATCTCTCACTAAAATTATCAAGAAGTGTTCTCCACAGTATGCACCGTTGCCAAAGTTCGTAGTACCCGGACACCACGTGATGATCGGGTGTGATAAGTTCTACGTCCATCTACAACGGGTGCAAAACAGTTGCACACGCGAATACTCGGAGTTAAACTTGACGAGCCTAGCATATAACAGATATGGCCTCGAACACGGAGACCGAAGGTCGAACGTGAATCATATAGTAGATATGATCAACATAGTGATGTTCACCGTTGAAACTACTCCGTCTCACGTGATGATCGGACACGGTTTAGTTGATATGGATCACGTGATCACTTAGATGACTAGAGAGATGTCTGTCTAAGTGGGAGTTTTTAATATGATTAATTGAACTTTAATTTATCATGAACTTAGTCCCGTAGTATTTTGCAAATTATGTTGTAGATCAATAGCTCGCGTTGTTGCTTCCCTATGTTTTTATATGTGTTCCTAGAGAAAATTGTATTGAAAAATGTTAGTAGCAATGATGCGGATTGGATCCGTGATCCGAGGTTTATCCTCATTGCTGCACGTAAGAATTATGTCCTTAATGCACCGCTAGGTGACAGGCCTATTGCAGGAGCAAATGCGGCGTTATGAGCGTTTGGCTAGCTCAATATGATGACTACTTGATAGTTTAGTGCACCATACTTAACGGCTTAGAATCGGGACTTCAAAGGCGTTTTGAACGCGTCATGGACCATATGAGATGTTCCAGGAATTGAAGTTAATATTTCAAGCAAATACCGAGTTGAGAGATATGAAGTCTCCAACAAGTTCTATAGCTAAAAGATGGAAGAGAATCGCTCAACTAGTGAGCATGTTCTCGATTGTCTGGGTACTTCAATCGCTTGAATCAAGTGGGAGTTAATCTTCCAGATAAGATAGTGATTGACATAATTCTCTAGTCACCATCACTAAGTTACTAGAACTTCGTGATGAACTATAGTATGCAAGGGATGACGAAAATGATTCCCGAGCTCTTCGTGATGTTGAAATCAACGAAGGTAGAAATCGAGAAAGAGCATCAAGTGTTGATGATTGACAAGACCACTAGTCTCAAGGAAAAGGGCAAAGGGAAGAAGGGGAACTTCAAGAAGAACGGCAAGCAAGTTGCTGCTCGAGTGAAGAAGCCCAAGTCTGGACCTAAGTCTGAGACTAAGTGCTTTTGCTGCAATGGAACTGGTCACTAGAAGCGGAACTACCCCAAGTATTTGGCGGATAAGAAGGATGGCAAAGTGAACAAAGGTATATCTGATATACAGATTATTGATGTGTGCTTTACTAGTGTTTATAGTAGCCCACAGTATTTGATACTTGTTCGGTTGCTAAGATTAGTAACTCGAAACAGGAGTTCTGAATAAAATGTAAACTAGTTGAAGGGAAGTGACGATGAGTGTTGGAAGTAGTTCCAAGATTGATATGATCATCATCGCACACTCCCTATACTTTCGGGATTAGTGTGGAACCTAAATAAGTGTTATTTGGTGTTGAGCATAAATATGATTTGATCATGTTTATTGCAATACGGTTATTCATTTAAGTAAGAGAATAAATTGTTGTTCTGATTACATGAATAAAACCTTATATGGTTACACACCCAATGAAAATGGTTCATTGGATCTCGATCATAGTGATACACATATTCATAATATTGAAACCAAAAGATGCAAAGTTAATAATGATAGTGCAACTTATTTGTGGCAATCGCCGTTTAGGTCATATTGGTGTAAAGCGCATGAAGAAAACTCCATGCCGATGGATTTTGGAATCACTTGATTATGAATCATTTGATGCTTAAGAACCGTGCCTTTTGGGCAAGATGACTAAAACTCCGTTCTCGGAACAATGGAACAAGCTCTTGACTTATTGGAGATAATACATACCGATGTATGCGATTCAATGAGTGTTGATGCTCGTGGCAAGTATCATTATTTTCGACCTTCACAGATGATTTGAGCAGATATGCGTATATCTTCTTGATGAAACATAAGTCTGAAATAGTTGAAAAGTTCAAAGAATTTCAGAGTGGAGTAGAAAATCATCGTAACAAGAAAATAAAGTTTCTGCGATCTGATCGTGGAGATGAATATTTGAGTTACGAGTTTGGTCTTCAATTAAAACAAAGTGGAATAGTTTCACAGCTCACGCCACGGAACACCACAACGTTATGGTGTGTCCGAGCGTCGTAACCGTACTTTATTTTGATATGGTGCGATCAATGATGTCTCTTACCGATTTACCACTATCGTTTTGGGGTTATGCATTAGAGACAGCTGCATTCACGTTTAATAGGGCACCATCTAAATCCGTTGAGGCGACACCGTATGAACTATGGTTTAGCGATGAAACCTAAGTATCGTTTCTTAAAGTTTGGAGTTGTGATGCTTATGTGAAAAAGTTTTCACCGATAAGCTCGAACCCAAATCGGAGAAGTGCGTCTTCATAGAATACCCAAAGGTAACTATTGGGTACACCTTCTATCACAGATCCGAAGGCAAGTTATTCGTTGCTAGATGGATCCTTTCTAGAGAAGAAGTTTTCTCTCGAAAGAAGTGAGTGGGAGGAAAGTAGAACTTGATGAGGTAATTGTACCTTCTCCCTTATTGGAAAGTAGTTCATCACAGAAATCAGTTCCAAGATTCCTACACCAATTAGAAAGGAAGTTAATGATGATGATCATGAAACTTCAGATCAAGTTGCTACCAAACCTCGTGAGGTCTTCCAGAGCAAAATCCGCACTGCAGTGGTATGGTAATCGTGTTCGGAAGTCATGTTACTAGACCATGATGAACCTACGGACTATGAGGAAGCGATGATGAGCCCAGATTCCATGAAATGGCTTGAGGCCATGAAATCTGAGATAGGATCCATGTATGAGAACAAAGTATGGACTTTGATTGACTTGCTCGATGATCAGCAAGCCATGTTAAATAAATGGATCTTCAAGAGGAAGACGGACATTGATAGTAGTGTTACTATCTACAAAGCTCGACTTGTCACAAAAAGGTTTTCGACAAGTTCAAGGTGTTGACTACAATGAGATTTTTTCAAACTGTAGCGATTCTTAAGTCTGTCCGAATCATGTTAGCAATTGCCACATTTTATGAAATCTGGCAAATGGATGTCAAAACTACATTCTTTAATGGATTTATTAAAGAAGAGTTGTATATGATGCAACAAGGTTTTTCAATCCTAAAGGAGCTAACAAAATATGCAAGCTCCAATGATCCATCTATGGACTGGTGCAAGCATCTCGGAGTTGGAATAAACGCTTTGATAGTGTGATCAAAGCATATGGTTTTATCTGAGACTTTTGGAGAAGCCTGTATTTACAAGAAAGTGAGTGGGAGCATTACAACATTTCGATAAGTATATGTGAATGACATATTGTTAATCGGAAATAATGTAGAATTATTCTGCAAAGCATAAAGGAGTATTTGAAAGGAGTTTTCAAAGAAGGACCTCGGTGAAGCTGCTTACATATTGAGCATCAAGATCTATAGAGATAGATCAAGGCGGCTTGATAAGTTTTTCAATAAGTACATACCTTGTCAAGATTTTGAAGTAGTTCAAAATGGAACAGTCAAAGAAAAGTTCTTGCTCGTGTTGCAAAGCGTATGAAATTGAGTAAGACTCAAATCCCGACCACGGCAGAAAATAGAAAAGAGAATGAAAGTCATTCCCTATGCCTCGATCATAGGTTCTATGAAGTATGCTATGCTATGTACCGGACCTATTGTATACCTTGCTCTGAATTTGGCAAGGAGTACAATAGTGATCTAGGAGTAGATCACTTTGGACATTGGTCAAGAACATCCTTAGTGAGGACTAAGGAAATATTTCTCGATTATGGAGGTGATAAAAGAGCCCGTCGTAAAGAGTTACATCGATGCAAGCTTTTTACACAGATCCAGATGACTCTAAGACTCAATCTGGATACATATTGAAAGTGGGAGCAATTAGCTAGAGTAGCTCCGTGCGAGCATTGTAGACATAGAGTATTTGCAAAATACATACGGCTCTGAATGTGACAGACCCGTTGACTAAGCTTCTCTCACGAGCAAAACATGATCATACCTTAGTACTCTTTGGGTGTTAATCACATAGCGATGTGAACTAGATTATTGACTCTAGTAAACCCTTTGGGTGTTGGTCACATGACGATGTGAACTATGTGTGTTAATCACATACGAGATGTGAATATTAGTGTTGAATCACATGATGATGTGAACTAGATTATTGACTCTAGTGCAAGTGGGAGGCTGAAGGAAATATGCCCTAGAGGCAATAATAAAGTTATTATTTATTTCCTTATATCATGATAAATGTTTATTATTCATGCTAGAATTGTATTAACTGAAACATAATACATGTGTGAATATATAGACAAGCAGTATGTCACTAGTATGCCTCTACTTGACTAGCTTGTTAATCAAAGATGGTTATGTTTCCTAACCATGAACAAGGAGTTGTTATTTGATTAACAAGGTCACATCATTAGTTGAATGATCTGATTGACATGACCCATTCCGTTAGCTTAACACTTGATCGTTTAGTATGTTAATGCTTTCTTCATGACCCATACATGTTCCTGTAACTATGAGATTATGCAACTCCGTTCTGGGAGGAACACTTTGGGTGCTACCAAAGCGTCCTAGCGTGCTGGGTGATTATAAAGGAGTACTACAGGTGTCTCCAAAGGTACTTGTTGGGTTGGCGTATTTGAGATTAGGTTTTGTCACTCCGATTGTCGGAGAGGTATCTCGAGCCTTCTCGATAATGCACATCACTTAAGCCTTGCAAGCATTACAACTAATGAGTTAGTTGTGAGATGATGTATTACGGAGCGAGTAAAGAGACTTACCGATGCTTGAGATTGAACTAGGTATTGGATACAAGCGATCGAATCTCGGGTAAAGTAACATACCGATGACAAAGGGAACAACGTGTATGTCGTTATGCGGTTTGACCGATAAAGATCTTCGTAGAATATGTAGGAACCAATATGGGCATCCAGGTTCCGCTATTGGTTATTGACCGAGAATGGTTCTAGGTCATGTCTACATAGTTCTCGAACCCGTAGGGTCCGCACGCTTAACGTTTCGATGACAGTTCATTATGAGTTTATAAGTATTGATGCACCGAAGTTTGTTCTGAGTCCCGGATGTGATCACGGACATGACGAGGAGTCTCGAAATGGTCGAGACATAAAGATTGATATATTGGAAGCCTATATTTGGACTTGAATGGTTCCGAGTGAAATCGAGAATTCTGCAGAGTACCGGAGGTTCTGGAACCCCACAGGAACTATATGGGCCATAGTGGGCCTTGGTGGAAAGAAGAAAGGGCCAGCCCTAGGTGGCCTTGGCGCCTCCCCTTCCCCTAGTCCTACTAGGACTAGGAAAGGTGGGCAGCCCCCCCCTCTCTCTTTCCCCTCCGGTGAATCCTATTCCAACTAGGATTGGAGGGAATCCTACTCGGAGGAGTAGGACTCCCAGCGCCTCCTCCTCTAGGCCCGGCCCCCTCCCCTTGGCTCCTTTATATACGGGGCAGGGGCACCCCAAGACACACAAGTTGATCTACGGATCTTTCCTTAGCCGTGTCGGTGCCCCTTCCACCATATTCCACTTGGTCATATCATCGTAGAGCTTAGGCGAAGCCTGCGCCGGAGAAGTCATATCGTCGCGGTGCTTAGGCGAAGCCCTGCGTCGGTGGAGCATCAACATCGTCATCACGCCGTCGTCTTGTGGAACTCATCCGACACTTTCTTTGGATCGGTCGGGGATCGTCATCGAGCTGAGCGTGTGCGAGAACTTCCGGAGGTGCCGTCGTTCGGTGCTTGGATCGGTCGGATCGTGAAGGCGTGCGACTACATCAACCGCGTTGTTATAACGCTTCGCTTTCGGTCTCACGAGTGCGTGGACGGACACTCTTCCCTCTCGTTGCTATGCCATCACCATGGTCTTGCGTGATCGTAGGAAAATTTTGAAATTACTACGTTCCCCAACATGTCCACGTACCCTCGTAGACCGAAAGCGGAAGCGTTAGCACGACGCGGTTGATGTAGTCGTACGTCTTCATGATCCGACCAATCCAAGTACCGAACGTACGGCACCTCCGAGTTCAGCACACGTTTAGCTCGTTGACGTCTCGTGAACTCCGATCCAGCAGAGCTTCACGAGATAGTTCCGTCAGCACGACGGCGTGATGATGGTGATGATGTTGCTACAGACGCAGGGCTTCGCCTAAGCACCGCTACGATATGACTGAGGTGGAATATGATGGAGGAGGGCACACTGCTGCGGCTGGAATAGATCAATAGATCAACTTGTGTCTCAAGGGTGCCCCTCCCTCAGATATACAGGAGTGGAGGGGGGAGCGCTGGCCCTCTCTATGGCGCGCCCTAGGGGAGTCCTACTCCCACCGGGAGTAGGATTCCTCCTTTCCTAGTAGAACTAGGAGCCCTTCCAAGTAGTAAGAGTAGGAGAGAAGGAAAGGGAAAAGAGAAGAGAAGGAAGGAGGGGGCGCCGCCCCTCCCCTTAGTCCAATTCGGACTAAGCCTTGGGGGCGCGCAGCCTCCCCTCTCTCTTTCCCCTAAAGCCCAATAAGGCCCATATACTCCCCGGCGAATTCCCGTAACTCTCCGGTACTCCGAAAAATACTCGAATCACTCGGAACCTTTCCGAAGTCCGAATATAGTCGTCCAATTTTACGTCTCGACCATTTCGAGACTCCTCATCATATCCCCGATCTCATCCGGGACTCTGAACTACCTTTGGTACATCAAAACACATAAACTCATAATACCGATCGTCACTGAACGTTAAGCGTGCGGACCCTACGGGTTCGAGAACTATGTAGACATGACCGAGACACGTTTCCGGTCAATAAACAATAGTGGAACCTGGATGCTCATATTGGCTCCCACATATTATACGAAGATCTTTATCGGTCAAATTGCATAACAACATACGTTGTTCCCTTTGTCATCGGTATGTTACTTTCCCGAGATTCGATCGCCGGTATCTCAATACCTAGTTCAATCCCGTTACCAACAAGTCTCTTTACTCGTTTCGTAATGCATCATCCCGCAACTAACTCATTAGTCACATTGCTTGCAAGGCTTATAGTGATGTGCATTACCGAGAGGGCTCAGAGATACCTCTCCGACAATCGGAGTGACAAATCCTAGTCTCGATCTATGACAACTCAACAAGTACCATCGGAGACACAGAGAGCACCTTTATAATCACCCAGTTACGTTGTGACTTTTGGTAGCACACAAAGTGTTCCTCCGGTATTCGGGAGTTGCATAATCTCATAGTCATAGGAACATGTATAAGTCATGAAGAAAGCAATAGCGATAAAACGCTAAGCTAACAGAATTGGTCAAGTCAATCACATCATTCTCTAATGATGTGATCCCGTTAATCAAATGACAACTCATGTCTATGGCTAGGAAACTTAACCATCTTTGATTCAACGAGCTAGTCAAGTAGAGGCATACTAGTGACACTCTGTTTGTCTATGTATTCACACATGTATCAAGTTTCCGGTTAATACAATTCTAGCATGAATAATAAACATTTATCATGAAATAAGGAAATAAATAATAACTTTATTATTGCCTCTAGGGCATATTTTCTTCACTTTGTTGACAGCGGTCTACCCCTTTGACTTCACCACACCGACAAAGGTTCTCGGTGGGCATACTTCTAAGAACAACAACCAGTTGATTCCTTTTTTGGAGACATCTATGAACCTAAGATGATGATCAACATACATCATATAGGGACGGGATACATAGCTTAGTGCAAGGAAATGTCTGCTTAATTTGCTCGGTGTTTTTAGAAGTATCCTTAGCATTTTCTCTGCTTTAGTGACAATGCATAATGTGACAATGGTACCTTCTGTGACACTCTCATTTACATCAATTTGTTTCATCAAGTGTGAAAAGTGGAACAGGCATGGCTGTTCTTGCACTTCCTTACTTGGCATATGCATATTACGGCATCTTAAGGAATTGTGTGTTAACAACTTTAACTTTAGAATAGCCAAGACGCTTCCTACTACGAGCTAAACAGAGAGTATCTAGCACAAAACATGAAGTTCATGGAGTTCTTTGGAGTGCATGATATATCCTACAACTGATTAGGAATGAGGTCTTGGAGTGCATGTTATATCCTCGATGATGTGCTACACCAACTATTACAAGGTACTGAATTAATTGCGATAGAGTAACTTCACGATGTCAATGGTTGCGAGATCACGGGACTGGGAATATACTTGCATCGGGAGGAGCATTATCTTCTTCGTGTGGATCATTGTCTTCTCCGGTGGAGTGCAGTTCAAGTCCATAAGCATCATAGATGTTGCTTTGCTACTCAGCGACAAGGATGCGCTTGAGCGCCAACATTGTCGTCGACGCCGAAGTGGAGCCGACAACCCCGGATCCCAAGCCCTCGTGAGACTAGATCACCGCCTGGATCGGCGAGGTGGTGGATGACAAGCAGCACTGGGCCGGCAAGTGTTGGGCGAGTAGAACCGAGGCGATGGCGGCGCTGACCTTCTCCCTCCCGGTGATCTGCTCATACGGGTGGGGTCGCCGGCTGGTGTTCTCTTTGGGGGGGTCGCCGGCAAAGTGGCAAACAGTTTAAGTCAGGTATGCTACAGTACTCTAACTTGCCTTCTTCACATCCACATGATTCAGATTATTTTGATCTAAATTAACTTGCAAAAAATATATGTGTGATATGCATCTACTATAATTGCTTACAATCAAACTTATAGGTGATTTTTTTTTTAGTTTAGAAGATTTATATGCACAGCAAATCTGGATGTTCTTCACATGCATGATTTAGTTTAACTTCAAATAGGTATACTAACTAGTCTTGATAAAGAGATTTTTTGGAGCCAACACCAAACCTCGTGAGGTGTTTTGCCTACGGAAAGGTTGTGCTAGCTTGTAATGATTACTATTAGGATCGAAGTTGTAGGGTATGTAAAACCTTCTCGATGTATCTTTTATACAACATTGTAGTTTAGTTTAGTTATATATGGAGAGAATGATTAAATACTTTGTGTTTATGAGTAGAATAAGTTATTCCACGCTCTAGCCACCTAAACGAACTATTTGGCAAATATCTCGCTAGCTGGTGAGAGCCAGAGCCGTGAAAAGTCTCTTGCTATTAAGGCCACAAGCATCAAACAGGGAAATTTAGAGATATGGAAAGTGATGTGTCGCCTACCAAGGGCCAACTGCTGGCGACGTAACAATAGCATGCAAGTTGATTTTTTATAGAACATGCAAGGCGTTGGCAAGTTGGAAAATGATTCATCGCTGGCAAGCTTAACTCTCGGAACTTGTAGCATTCAGCTGAATCAGAACAAAGATTTTAAAAAATACATTTCCATCGATAGTGAAAAATTATTCAATTGAGTGACAACGAAAATCATATCGGAATGTACATTTACTTGTTGATTTTGAATTAGAGGCATTTTTCTACCTTTTTTAGTTAATAAGATATGCATATACCCACCCTTAGTGTTTTCGAGACAACAAGAGGGCACATTGCTTTCGGTGCTACCATCTCTCTCAAGCCTCGAATAAGTTTTGCGGACATGATTATCTTCCCGCGTTGGAATATCGTGGCCTGGTAGAGCTAGCGAAGAATCTTCCATGTTGGAGTATGTCGGCAGCTGGATAGCCGCCATGCACGGAAAGTCTCTTTTACCTTTCCACTTGCTCAGGTGACACTGTATGTCGCCTACCACTTGCTACATCAATGGGCCAACTGCTAGCGACCTAATAGTAGCAAGTTGATTTACAGTGTTTTGCTATAGTTCCTTGACTTTGTTTCTTCATTTTAGACTAGCTGACTACTCTCGCTTACCTGACTTCCTTTCTCCAAGTTAGAGGATCCAGTTCCAGTGTTGAGACCCCGACAATTGGAGGCACGCGGGGAGGAAGGAAGCCATCGATGTGGAGTAATTTGCACTTCGAATCTTTCTATCGGGGGTATATTGGTCCTTTACCGATGTTTTGGGGACTGTCGGAAATTGGTTTCGCGATCTACAAAAGTGAACGGAAGGAGTAGTTGTTTCTCTAATCCGTACCAACGCACAGGTTTCTAACTAGTACTTCCTTCGCACCATAATATGGAATAGAGGGAGTATGCGATAAACTAACAAAGATGATTACTTACCCGGTTTAAATGATTTAAGAGCTCATTTGGCACTTGTCATTCCATTTTTTTGGCAGAAATGAAATAAAGCAGAGCTAGACACTACCTAAAAAGTCCTACAATATTCAGAGCGGTCAGTTTTCCTTGGGCCACGCGGGCCGGGTGTGGTGCTCCCTGCTCTGTGTATAAATGGAGATCAACATCCAAGGCCTCCTCCCACACACAAACACACACGCTAGAGAGCAGAGCAGAGTCTTGCTCCATCCCGTATCTGCCCTCTCCTGCCTGTAGAGCATCCATCACGTGAAGTTCACGGACAAACATGTCTCCGGTGAAGGTGTTCGGGCACCCGATGTTGACAAACGTCGCACGGGTGCTGCTCTTCCTGGAGGAGGTCGGCGTGGAGTACGAGCTCGTGCCCGTCGACTTCGTCGCCGGCGAGCACAAGAGGCCCCAACACGTCCAGCTAAACGTAAGCAGAGCACAATTCGTCCGTCACCGTATCAGGTTCAGGTGATGATTTCTGACAGAGATGCTACTTGCAGCCGTTTGCGAAGATGCCTGGGTTCCAAGATGGCGATCTCGTCCTGTTCGGTGAGCCTTCTAACACATCAGTACACACGAATCGTTCCTGTCTTGGAGTATCATGTTAAAAATCCATTGCATTGGTTTCTCTAATCTAACAAATCGATGAGTGAGTGCAGAGTCGCGCGCCATCGCCAAGTACATCCTCCGCAAGTACGGGGACAGCCGGCCTCGACCTCCTCGGAGAAAACAGCGGAATTGAAGAATTAGCAATGGTGGACATGTGGACGGAGGTGGAGGCCCAGCAGTACTACCCGGCCATCTCGCCCGTGGTGTTCGAGTGCATCATCATTCCCTTCATCATCCCTGGCGCTGGCGCGGCGCCGAACCAGACCGTCGTGGACGAGAGTCTGGAGCGGCTGAGGGGTGTGCTGGGGATCTACGAGGCCCGGCTGGAGAAGAGCAGGTACTTGGCCGGGGACTCCATCAGCTTCGCCGATCTGAACCACATCCCGTTCACCTTCTACTTCATGACCACCCCGTACGCCAAGGTGTTTGATGAGTACCCCAAGGTGAAGGCCTGGTGGGAGATGCTCATGGCCAGGCCCGCGGTGCAGAGGGTCTGCAAGCATATGCCTACCGAGTTTAAGCTAGGTGCGCAGTACTAGATGTTCCGCGCGGGTGTGTGCCGTGCCGTGCCGCGCCGGTGATGATTCCATTCAAGAGAAGAGACCTCCCTCCCGTGGGTGGGTGATCGATCATCTGCCCGTCTAGTTCGATCGAGTATACGCTTTCAGTTTCAGCAGCACGAGGAGTCCGCTTGCACTTCTGTTCGTGCGCTGGATTCCTTGCTTTAATTTGTGCACTAGTAGTACTAAATAAACAACGGACTGGTCAATGCTGCTAATCCGTACGTTCTATATAGTACACCACTAGAGATCAGAATGGATCCAAAGCAAATATACTTATATACTAGTACTTGTGTATGCATGGCTCTCTGGCCGTGAAATCGTAGGAAATAGTACGCCAAACCACCTTTCAATCTGCGCTTCCATCAATCTTGGCGTCTCTCCAGATTTCGTTTTCCAAACTGCCGACTTAGCGGTTTATTTATTACTCCTTCCTTCGGGAAATACTTGTCATTAAAATGAATTAAAAAAATGTATCTAGATATAGTTTAGTTTTAGATACATTTTTTTGTTCATTTTAATGATAAGTTCGAACGTAGAGAGTATTACAAGTTGCGATTGCCGTTTAATTTCGCTCCGGAAAGAGAATCAAAGGACGTGTTTCGGTCCGTACCAACAAACAAAGGACCGAGACCGAGCCAAGCAGGCTCGCAGGCACGCTTCGACGCCTCCAACACATAAGTAGTGGATAATATTAGTATTTTCGTGGATTTTTATTCCAAGTAGTGGATAAACACCAACGTACCCTTATCGTGACGTTTCGGCTTCATCAATACCATACATGATGTATTAAGTGTATATTTATCGCATGTCCTTGCATCTTAGAGCATCTTCAACAGCCACATCAAAGTAGCACAGCGCCCAAAAAATCGCTAGTTTGGCGCGCGTCAGGGCTATCCGAGCGCTCGAACAGTCGCCGCATAGTCACGCGTGCGGTTAATTCGACCCAGCGCGCTGCGTATTTTGGGTGGCAGCTACAGCACGCGGGGCAAAGGAGAAATACAAGCGAGAGACCAACCGCCAGCCCGCGCCCGTGCTGAAACCTCCGGCCGCTCCCGCTCTGCCCTGCCTTGCGCCGCCGCCGGCGAAATTCGTGCCATGGACGGACAGGCCGGCCACCCCCCACTTCTCCGTACGACCGTGACCCCGCCGCCAACGTCGCCGCTGCCTCGGCCGCAAACCCTAGCGCAGATTTCTCCGTCGACGGTGCCGCACCCACTCCGACCGCCGAGCTCGCCCGCGAACTCTTCTTGCCGCCACAGGTGACCTCCCAAGGGGTCGCCGCGCCGCCGGCCGCTGCGAACACAGGGAGCATCGCCTCCAAGCGGCCACAATCCACCGCGGCGACCGAAAGCCGAAAGAAGAGCAAGGCGAATGTGGGTCGTGTGAAGCCTCCGGCCTCCTTCCAGCCTCCGCCGCCGCCCGAAGCGCCCCTGAGCTCGCAATTTGGTGCACCACCGGCCGCGCCCAATGTGTTTGAGGAAATTCCCACAAGGTATAAAATTTTCTTTTATTTTTTGTTGCTGTGAGATACTCTCTCCGTTTTTTAATATTTGTTTTTTTAGAGATTTTAAATGAACTACCGCATACGGATGTATATAGACATATTTTAGAGTGTACATTCACTCATTTTGCTTCGTATGTAGTCACTTGATAAAATATCTAGAAAGACAAATATTTAGGAACGGAGGGAGTAGATGGCTATATACGAATGTGCTTGATGTGTGTGTGCTATGGTGTATTGTAGTATGACCGATGATGCATATTTATCAACTATGAATGTTGGGTCAAACAATTCATATGATCATTGGTCTCAAACCAATGAAGTTAATCAAGAAGACCACGAATATGAAGTGGATGAGGACGGTGAGGGGTTGATCGATGCGCCGAAAGGAAGGTCGCCGAACTACACCATGGACGAGGACATTTTTACTATGCAATACATGGGTGGCATGAGTTTTGGATCTCTCATTGGAGTATTTGGAGGGATGGGAGGCATGAGTGCACCTCCAGGCGGCATTGGAGACATGAGTGGCATGGGAGCATATGGAGGCATGGGTGGGATAGACGGCATGAGTGCACGTCCGGGTGGCATTGGAGGCATGGGAGCACCTATGGGTGGAGGCATGCCTTCCGTTGTGCCGATGCCTTCCGTGGATGGTGGCACTAGTGCAAACACCGTCCGAGTTTTAAATGAAGAGGAAGAGCATGATGGTGATGAGGAGGAGGAAGAAGATGAGGAGGAGGAAGAAGATGAGGAGGCATGAATGTTGATGTTTATTTATTTGTGTGAACCTATATTTGTGTGAACTTGCTTGTGGTCTCGTACTTTGAACTATGTCCTTCATTTGAACTATGATATGTTGGTGGTATGAATCATGATTTTTGCTATTTTTAGATCATTTTATTTGGTTCTGTCAAATTGATATGTGTTGTTTCACATTTTGCCAAGCGTCGGATGGTCGTGCGCGCTGCACTATCGAGCGCCTATTGAAGCGCTACCAGCGATGCACTTATTTTCTACGCGTTTGGAGGGATGGGAGGAGTACGTCTGATCAAGACGGCCCGGAACCTGCTCGTAGATGTTGAGGTTGCGGATGTCGTGGCGTCGGCGTCGGCGGACATGATGGAAGACATGTTGCAGGAGGGTGGTGCGGTTTGGGTTAGGTTTGGGCGGCGGCTGAGGAGGCGGCGGCAGGGAGAGGCAGCTGCGGCGAAGGGTAGCCTTGGCGTGGCGCAAGAAGTCTTGGCGGAGGAGGCGGAAGTTAGGGTTAGAACCCGGAAACTGATACCATGTATGATGATGGAATTGCAAGATGTATTGATCAGGTGCAATTGCACGTATATATGATATACAACGGTGGACCACGACCTCAACTATACAAGAAAATTAGAAGGTGGCCCAATACACAATATGCACAAACACAAACACATATACTCAACAGGTTCTCCGATCTGTCTTGCCAGTGGCACCGTTTCTGATTACGAGCCAAGGAAAGGAATTGATTTTAATCCCATTTGTCTCTCATCATAAACAGCTGGAAGGTCAAAAATTGTAGTTCTCTTGACGTGTGAGTTGATAATTTCCTACAAGAACTTCTGCAGACCATAGATCAAGTTCTGCAGAAATATGTGGTGACGTTTTTAGTGACCAACACAGTGTCTTAAGAATACTTCAGAAAATGCAGTATAACTATCAGGTACCTTCAAGCGTACCACTTTTTCGTATTGCCAGAATGAGTCCTGGCATCAGGCATCGAACATCTGTAACATCATGCTTCAAGGTGTAAATCTGAAGAAAAAAAATTGGTTGTGTGATCAGTTCATCCAAAGTTCAGTCAAGCATATATTGCTAGACCTTTAGTACCTCTCCAGGGCCTGACAAAATGACCGACGTGCTTGAGGCAAGCCCTGGAAGAACCATGCTGTGCACACGCACTCCGTCTTCTCCGAGCACCTGGCCTCTTGCCTTTTTCAACACTAGCCAGTCAGTTTGTGGAACATATCATTTACTGTTTTTTATTTGCTGTAGAAGATCACTTGTATGGAGTACAATTTAGAATAAAAGCGAGGATATCTTCGAAAACAGTGCTTCTGCCTTTGTTACTAAGAAATCACTCTGAAAGGAAAATTGCTGAATTGTTTTTGTCACACTTACTGGATTATCAGTGTCCATATCTTCTCTGTTGTATATCTGACCAAGATCAGATATGTTATTTGCAATCTGTACTGCGTCTTGCGATGGCAGGCCCTGTTCAATGTCAAAGATCAGTCTAGCAATCTGCACCACTGACGATTTCTCGGTAATAGTATTTCTGTTTTTTATGAGCAATGTAGACGTTTTCCATTGGCATGTTTCTTCCATGTCGTGATGATAAAATGTTAGCTGTACCGTACTGTTCTGTGATGCTGGTAATTCGAAGGCATGCATATCATGCTGAATGCAGTGCAGAGGTTTCATTTGTTGGGATGCTCCTTACCGATGGGTTAGGCCTTGATTCCACAATCTCCACGTTACTGTAGTGAAATGAGGCCTGGATTGCAGCTTGCTGAAGGAGTACCGATCCGATCCAATTGACAGTGTCGGTGCTACCAAGCAACCCTGATCATGAACTCGGCGTAAGATGGCATGGTTTAATAATCTGAGCACGGTGAATTTTAGAAATAATCAGTCTTACCATGCTTGCCTTCTCTCAGAATGCTGACAGCTCGGTTACTGTATCCATCTCGATTTTGGGAACGTATACGATACTGGAGTACGATACTGCTTAAGCCAAACGCTGCTGCCTGCGCATAAACCATTTTTTGCATTCACGATGTTAAAGGAATTAGGTTCAGATCATTTAAATAAATATCTTATTCTGCATCTTGATAGGATAATTCAGCAACGGAAGAGCTCTGAACGGCATTATGTTTCTCTCTGTCATTGTTGAAATGCCTTTTGAGGTATTAGTTTTGGTTCTCTGCCGCTCTTTGAACCTGCATTTGCAAATCTGGATGCTCATGGATGGATAACGTACCTGCCTGCTTGACATTGTCATAGACAAGAGATGGTTCACTGAAATCAACAACCACGCCAGTTCCTCTTGACTGAAAAGAGCAGAATTTTCAGTCAGCATAAGGCGTACCAACGACAATAAAATCTAGATTTCACAAACGGAGATGCCAATTAATACCTGTGCTATGGAGCCGAGAACCATGGTGAGATCATTGAGCACCGGAATCTCCAGGGTTCTTCCATTCCATGCCACTTAACTGAAGAAACAACACCAGCGCTCCGCTTACAGACCAAGAAAAGAGACAGACAGAGCACAAGGGTCGAGTGGTGAGTGAGCAAGCAAGCACCTCTCCCGCATCCTGCCCTATGCACGCACTGGGTATCAACGGCACCCGCGAGCTCCATCCCCCTCGCCCTGCTCACCGCCGCCCTCCCGATCTCCTTGGTGGCGCCGACGATGACCACCTTAATGAATTCTCAACGTCGCCACGGAACAGAGCGTCAGAGCCAGAGCACAAGCACTATACTACTACGATTCCCCTCTGTAGTAGTAGTATACTAGCTATGTCCGTGCGGCGGCACACCGCACCTCATCGATACTTTGTGTTGAGATTTCATAAGTGGTAAAGTGGAGAATCATGTGTTGTTTATTTTTTTATTGTTTGATTGAATGCTAGATTGGCCATCATTTCTTTGCTCGGGCGTTCAAGAATCGCTGGTGTACAACTGGAATGATCGATTCTATGAGATCATAGCTTTGTTTTTTTTCCTTTAAGTCTGATGTGTTAGTATTTCTTTTCTTTATTATTTTTATTACACACGGGTGGTTGCATATGTAAATGATGGAAAACTTGGATGGATATCTTATAGTGGAGTTAAGCTAGGATAGACGATAAGACATCCTGAAAAGCAAGATTTTTTTACATAAAAACAATAGATATATTCCAAGGAAGTAACTAAATTTCAATACCAAGCGCCAAAATTGTTGATTCGGTGATCTTTGCTGATTCAGATTAATTTGTATGGCCACTTGCGAGATTAGGGCCAGCGGAGAAGTTGTTTTTTTAAAGAAAATATGATTAGTTAGTTCATCAGAAGTTAAGATTGAAGCCGTAATCAAATTAAAGAAGTGCCCTTGGACTGCCACACTAACTCACGACATGTCGATATTTAGAATCATGTGCATAAAAAAATGTGCAAACTAATCAACCAAAAAACAAAGCTTGTAAAATCTCTGTGCTGCCACATGAAAGTTTCATGCATGTAGTCATATCGTTTATTAATCCCATGCATACAGTTGCACGTACGTCGAGGTCTGGGACCAACCAATGATCTGCCTATCCGCATTCAGTACGTAGTTTTTAAGAGGGCTAAATTTCGAAAGTAAATGTGATTTAGGTGGTTTTTTTCATGAGAATACTTAATTCTTTCCTCAGTAAATGATGATGACAAACGTGACGCACCTACAGGTGGAGGTCAATGGTTGATCTCATTTTTTAAAAGGTTAGGTACGAGTTCTTATCTAGTTGCAGGCAATGCTCTTGAGGTTGCGGTGGTTGTCTTGGTTGGGTATATTGTGTTGACGATGGTCTTGGGCCTCGGCACCCTTGTATCTGGCTCGGACGACGTTCCTTAAGTGCTATTCCGGTGTGCTATTCCGGTGTGTGTGATCTTTGTCGGTTTCTCTTAATTAACCGATTCCATGTATGGTTCTGTACATGCTTGAAATATACAGTCTAGATTCTCATTTTGATAGCCAAGGGTCAAAACTTAATCCTTCGTCTTGTTATTTACTGAAACATCTTTTTACCTTACCTTTCCCTGACCTTGGATTTCCCTTCCTGGGCAGAAGTTTGCCTTCGTTTGTTGCTTCCTCAGCAGGATATTTTGTAAGAAATCATGTGAACTTTTATCTCTGAGAAAAAATGTATTATATTTCTAGGTGCCCACTTATGTGAATAGATCTTTTATTGACATATAGGAGTGCCAACGTTGAAAGCTCTGGAATCATAGCCTTGTCGATGGTAGCAGTTCTGTGTTGCAGCAAACCTATATAATTAAGCTGTTGATTTTATCCACCAGCGCGCCAAGAAAAACAACGTGCAACCGCACTGCTGATACTCGTCACGTGATGAACTCCACATTCGGAGGCGCCGCGGAGAAGAGGAAGGCCGTGCATGCTGGGTCGGCGAGCCAGCCGTGCCAGTGCCAGTGCCAGGCCGTCGACACACACCTCGACGCCGGAGTACGCGCGCGTGCTTAAGGCATGGTCGGCCTCCCCACGGACGGAAGTAAAAAAACCGAGCACTCACCAGCAAGTCGTGGATTTCAGCGGTCTCTGAAAATCTGCACTATCTGCAAAGCATGATAACAGACGACAGTTTCAGAATCTGTAGATGTTCACGCTAACGTTTCGTTGCCTTATACTTAGCCTGTAACACTGGTATTTTCTTAGAGATTTGGTATCTTTATGTCACAAACCCCGTGAGCTCAGTGGGTCACCATCACGACGCTAGCCGATTCAGACCGACGTTGACATGGTATCTGTGGCCATAATTTTGATCCATTGCTGAAAGTGTGTGATATGGATGTAAGCTAGTTCTGATGATAGGTCGTCCTTCGAGCAATTGGTGTAGACCATTTGGACATACATCCAATTCCTGAACCAATTGGTGCAGACTCGGCGGCTTTGAGCATCAGATATCTTATCTTGAGGAATATCTGTGGAAGTGCAGCTTTGTTTAGATTTCTTTGGAGAGTTTACAACATTAGGATTAGAAGAACAAAGCTTGTCCCCAGCTATGTAAGGCCCACTTTAATGTGGCAATCTTCTGCTTGCCACATCGCTATCACCATCACTATTTAGATGTTTAAACTCAAAACCAAGGATGAATGTGGAAGAATATTTTTTTTTCTTAAGGTATTTCATCTTAATTTTTTGTTCCTAATTATCAAGTTGATGGAGACGAATATTATATTGCAAATAAAATAGGCGGCAAAGCGAGATCCAGCGCCGACGTAACTGAAACAAAGGATGAAATTGACTGATGGTAGAGATGTACACAAAAACAAACCAGAAGGCCCAGGAATAATTACCAGAAAGCTTGACAACAAATTCATAAGCAGGAGCCATTTTGATTAATCCTTGTGTATAGGTGTATGATTAAATCTATTATTTTGTGATTATATTATTTTTGTACAAGTATAACAATGTATTTGATACTCCTAAATACAATTCAGTTTTGAAAAAAAGGAACTTCGCCAAGGTCCCAAAATAATTTAAATTGGCAAATGATTATGCACATGTTGCACAATCGTTTGGCAAACATCAGTTCCGGTCATTGCTCCATTTTTTATAATATTATTTCAGGTACGAAAGAGTTAGTATGATACTATTTCTTTTTCATGTAAAACCAAAAAATGTTGCAAACAGAATGGTCCGCTCTGCCGCGGCCGCCAATTTCTGCGGCCAAAAAAAGTAAAAATGCAGCAAAAGAAAACTAAACAGGGGCAAGAGGGACGCTGGACATACGGGTGAACGACCTCGCCAGGGCCATAGATGGGATCCAGCAGACGACGGCGCGTGCGTGCGTCTTATTCCTCTCGCCAGAGTGACGACCCACCACGCCGGCAGGGCCAGAATAGCGCCGACGGGCGTTGAGGCCACCGGTTGGAGCTTGGTTAGGCCGATGTTGCAGAACGGGACCTCAAAGCCGCCGAGCTAACAAATCACGCATAAGCCGGTTTTTATAACCAGGATTGTGGATCAATCAATCTTGCTCCTGAACAGCTAGCTTTGTAAGATACACACGCCGTCGAAGGTCAAGTCACATGCCGCCGCACCTGCCTCGCGACGCTCACTGCCACCGACGTCCCAGCTGACACGAGGCTGGCATGCCTTGCAGCTCCTCAACCTCTCTGGCAAGCTCGGGCAAGTCCGGGTCGTGGTCACCCTCAGCATCGTGCGCGCGCTCCTGGCGCCCTCCCTACTGCAGCGGACGGAGACGGTAGCGAAGGCAGCGCTGGGCGTCCTGGCCGACGTGGCGGCGGCGAGCGTGGCGGGAAGGTGGGAGATAGCAGAGGATGAGGAAGAGCCCAGGGCGCTGGTGGAGGCCATGGCATGGCACGAGAGCGCGGGGTACCAGGAGCACGCGACGTACCTGGTCATGGCGCTCGTGCACGGAGGCGGCGGCCGCGCGCTGCAGTGGAGGATGCGCCAGCTCGGTGCCGTGCAGGCGCTCCTCGAGGTCTCTTGCTGCTCGGCAGCCCCTCGTGCACAGCAGGGCGGCCAAGATCCTGCAATGGTTCAAGGACGACGGGGAAGGACAGGATCAAGGCGCACTCCTGCCCTAGCATGAAAGCCGCGCCATCGACGGCATGCCATAGCAACGACGGCGACGGGACGAAGGCTTGCCGGAGCGCCCGTGGACAAGACAGTGAAGCAGAGCCTGAACATGAACATGAGGTGCATCATGCGATGAGCTACGTCGTCTCCGTGGACATGACCAAAACTAAGCAGCTCCTGGGACGCCATGGATGCAGCGAGGCCGTGAGTTCCACACATATGCTGATGGCTGTGGCCATATAATGGAAGCAGCGAGAGGAAACACGTATATATAGGATTCCTGAATGCCCCATATCACGGACTAAAAGGCGGCGATAAACAACCGGAAACATCAACAGAGGCAGCATCCAGAAAATACGTAAAGCGGCACCGCTCAGTAGATTCCACACATTGCATGCATCCAGAAAATATGTAAAGCGGCACCGCTCAGTAGATTTCACACATTGCATACGTGCCAATCTCTCAAACGAAGTCTAGCCAACCCATAACGTGCCTACCTCTTAGCACGCCAACACAAACGAAAAGAAAATGGCCACTACCTTTGACCAGACCACATGCAGATCAATTTATTTAACCAGGCCACATGCACAAAGGACAACGCCATGCATGCAAGGATCGGTTCAAACAGAAACCGTCAAAATCAAAGGACGTAGTTAAATTAGAGTTTCCATGCAGCGCACATGGAACAGATGGAATGTCTCCAAATCAGGGCCTAAATCGCTGCGTCCACCCGAGCCGTACCCCGCCATTTACCCCAGTAATTATCGTGTCGTCACCTGATTGGCCAGCTTTTCCCTGATAGAAAAAAGTCAAAAATATCAGGTAAAAGAAACCTAGTCAGGTTTAGTATATGTATAATGGTTACCATGATTGTGCTCTGCGACGGAGGCGGCGGAGCAGGAGACGTTTCTCCGGGCCGCGCGTTGTGGCGTGGTGGTGGACGGAGTAGCGGCATGGCGAGCCAAGTCTGTTTGCGGTGGTCGTGTCTGTTTGTGCATGGACAGGTCCACGTTTACGGTCACGTCCGCGGGTCCGCAGGTCACATTTGACCGGTCGAGGACGTGCGTGTGGACGGGCGTGGGCGGCCGCATTAGGGCATGTACAATGGAGGCAACATTAACGTGCTGCCCCAGCCGTCACGTAGACTAATTAGGCTGAAACCACCGAATAAACTGATCCCTGCCCAGCGCAGGTTGCAGTAGTATTTTACGGCAGAAATGACATATTTAACCTGAGGCAGAAATCAAATCACAAACTGACCTGGTCACGAAAAAATTTCACTCTGCTGACCCTTTCGTGTGGCGCCCGACAGCTGGGCGCCGCACCTCTTGTCTTGGCGCCCTTCCCTTAGGCGTCGCACATCCCGCCAACAGTGGCATCCTGGTCCAGTTATGCCCCACAGACAAAGATCGCAGCGCTTAAGACTTAGGCGCCACACACCTGTAATGTGCAGCGCCCTAGCTCTCAAGGCCGCAGTCTGTGGTACCACTTGGCTGGCCCCCACCTCTCTCCCTCCCACCCCACCCCACACACCCCACCCCACCCAAACCCTTAGACTTGCGGCCCTCCTCTCTTCCCTCTCCCCTCTCAAATCCTTCTCAAATCTTGCAAATCCGAGTATTTGACCGTGGATTTCAAGCCAACCCTCCCTTAAGGTAATCTCCTCCGATCCCTCGTTTTTCATCCATAGGAATTGTCACATTTGCTCAAATCTTGCTAGTTTGGGGAAACCCTAGTTTTTGCTTGGATTTGCAAATTTGTGTTGAATGATGTTATGTTTCTTTGCTAATTTGGGTTGGTTAGGCTTCCATAGTATGCTAGGGTTAGGGTTATGTGTGTTTGATGTTGGTGTTAGGGTTATGCTATGGTTAGGGTTGTGGTAATTGTTATATGGGGGTTAGGGTTATTAATTCATATATATGTTAGGGCATATGTGTGCAAATATTTTCTTAAGTATTTACTTGATATATGTGTGTTTTTGATTATTGTAGGGATGGGGAGAACATGTGTTTATGTTCATCATGTGGATAAAGAGGCCTTTTGAAAGGCAATGTTGAGACGGACCCGGATGAGCTTGACATGGTGTTTGAGAGTAGTCCTAGCTATGCGGAGCTTTTGGAACAAGTGAGGAAAGATTTGAATTGGATGGACCCAAGTGGCGTTGTTGAGTTCGAGGGAAGGCATAATGTTGGTTTTGGAATGCACATCCGTTGGAAGACAATGCGTGTGAACTCCGAGCAACGTTGGGTTGCATACAAGGAGACGGTTGCCGAATCTCTAGACAAGGCTCTTGAGTTATTTGCCTCCAAGAAGGTTGAGTCTACTTTGAATGTAGACTTGAACCGGAACCCCTCCCCGTTGGTTGCTAGCACTCCCCCACCCATGAACCAAGATCAAATGAGTGAACCTCAATTCACGCAACAATATTGACCAACATTGAGCCCGCTCCAAACAACCAAAATGAAGGTTTTGAAGAGGAGAATGATGAGTACGAGGAGGATGACAACGAAGTTGACCTCCATGACAACAATGTGGGTGATCTCGACCAATATCATGTGCAAGAGACAATGGACCAATCCATCCCTTTTTCCCGTGCATATGCATCGGACTCGGATGAAGATGGTCCCGATGAAGAAGTTGATGAGGAGGGGTTCACGCCAAAGGAGGCGAAGCATTCAAGAAGGTATTGAGGCGGGATCACAAGACACCATTGTTCAAGGATCTTAGTCTCATGGATGAAGCCGTTGTGGATGGTGGAAAATGCATATCTCTTGGAGCTAGGCCAAGTTCTCACCGTGATTTGGAAGGCGGCAAGAACGGGATATATCCGGTTGTGAGTTTCAATCCTTCTTGGAATTGAAGATGTGGCTCGACAACTACTCGGTTACACATTATCGTCCACATAAAGTGGCCAACTCAGACGTGAATGTGCGTTACACGGTCAAATGTGAAGTGCCAACATGTCCATGGATTGTGCGTGCAAGGCCATGGAAAGGAGGTCCCACTTGGCGCATAGTGAGTTGTCTACTAACTCACATGTGCCGGCACAAGAATGCGGATGGCAAGCTTATGTACCAACAACACAGACAACTCACATCCGAGTTCATCGCTTACAGGCTTTCCAACCAAATATCCACACTTCCAACAATGAGCATCAAGAGTGTCATTGACCTTGTGAAAGCCATCTTTCATTACAAGGTGAAGTACGACAAGGCATGGAAGGCGAAGCAAGACGCATTCAAGATGTTGTATGGCAATTGGGAGGAAGCATACAACCGACTCCCTAGGTTGTTGTTAGCTATGGCCGCCACAAACCCAGGCATGGTTCACGTGGTTGAGCCTCATGGGCACCAAACATTGATTCATAACGGGAGGACCGTCCGAGTATTTGGTCGTGCATTTTGGGCCTTTGAGCAATGCGTGAGGGCTTTTGAGCATTGTCGGCCTGTCATCGCCATTGATGGCACATTCTTGACCGGACAATACAAGGGCACTTTATTGGTTGCAATAGCAAGTGATGTCAATAACCGGTGTTGCCTTTGGCTTTCGCTTTGGTTGAGGTGGAGAACAATGATAATCGGGAGTGGTTCTTGCGTCTAACCGAGAACAAGGGTATTACCGGTGAAAGGGAAATTTGTGTCATATCAGATCGCCATCCTGGAATTCTAAATGCGGTGGTGGTTGACATTCCCGGACATACAAAGTTGCATCATCGATGGTGCATGGCACTTTTGTGCAAACTTCTATAGGGCATGTGGTATCAAGGATTTGGCCGACGATCTTCAGGATTGTTGTCTCGCTTTCACCAACAAGCGGTTTGCCACATTGTTCAATGCATTGCTCAGACACAAGAAACTTGGCCCCGGGGGTCAGGAGTTTCTCAATAAGAACATTGCCGAAAGGAATATGTGGGCACGTGCTTTCGATGAAGATGGCGGAGGTAATGCGGTCAAATGACAAGCAATATGGCGTAATGCTTCAATAAGGTGCTCAAGGGTGTACGTGCATTACCCGTGGCGGTAATAGTTCAATACACATTTGACAAGATGAATGAATACTTTTAAAGCACTCAATGGAGACCGATAAGCAGATTCTTTGGTGAGAACGAGGGATAAGCACAAGTACAATTTCCCACCAAAGGTTGAAGAATGGTTGGAATTTCAATCACGAAAGGCGGACTCAAGAAGCTGTACTATATGACGACAACGAGTGGAAGTATGAGGTGAAAGAGCCGGAGGAACCACAAGCGATGGCCGCCAACACGGAGGCCGGGCTTTCAAGGTCTCCCTAACACGGTGTGATTGCAGCTGCATGAGGCCGTCTTTGCTTCATCTCCCATGCTCGCACTTGTTAAATGCATCCCTGTGTTAGGAATGTGGACGTCAATCACCCTCTTACCGTGAGGGAGTCCGAGTTCTCAATCATGACGGTAAAGAATACATGGACTCCACGGTTCCAGCCATACTTGGACCAATCACAATGGCCGGAGTATCATGGAGTTCAACTATGGCCGGACCCGGAACTGAAGGTCGTTAGACGGGGAAGACGTAAGACAAAGCGTCTTAGAGGTGACATGGACGGATGGGGCCGTGGTGGCGGTGGAGAATACGACACCGGCCAATTCCAAGAGCCTCGTGAGCAATCCCGTTGTGGGGGCTGCGGTAATGGGGACACAACACAAGAACTTGTGCCAAACCAAGAAAGAGATCAAAGAAAAATGGTGCAAGCACAAGCCAAGCAAAAGATAGCCAACCAAGTGAACCAAGGGGTAGCCAACCAAGTCAAACAAGTGGTGGAGTGCCAAACCACTCAAATCAAACAAGCCAACGAGGAACTAGGCAACAAAGAGGGAGTCAACTTGGTCTTAGAAGAGGCCGTGGTGGTGGTAGAGGCTGTGGTGATGGTCTTGGCCGTGGTGATGGTCTTGGCCGTGGTGGTGGTAGAGGTCGTGGTGATGGTGTAGGTCGTGGTGAAGGTCTTGGCCGTGGTGATGGTCTTGGCCGTGGTGGTGGTAGAGGTTGTGGTGATGGTGTTGGTCGTGGTGAAGGTCTTGGCCGTGGTGATGGTCTTGGCCGTGGTGGTGGTAGAGGTTGTGGTGATGGTCTCGGCCGTGGTGGTGGTAGAGGTCGTGGTGGTGGTGGTGGTAGAGGCCGTGGTGGTGGCGGTAGAGGCCGCGGTGGTGGTGTAGGCCGTGGTGATGGTGGAGGCAGTGGTGGTGATCTTGGCCTTGGCGGCGGCCGTCTTTGGAGGAATGTTCTCTTGGCTCAATGGACCATTGCCGTATGTGACTTACTATGATCTTGTTCTTTTGGCTCAATGCTTGTGTTGTCATTTTGTATTGTGTGACTAACTATTATATTGCCATTTTCATAGGTATGGAAACAATGAAGGGGTGGAGGACACGGAGGGGGAAGGTGAGATCCCTTGGTGGTGGGAGGAGGGAGAAGAATAAGAAGAAGAAGAGAGGAAGAAGAAGAAACTACATGGATCGTGATTTGGACAAGTATATGTGCTATGTGTGTATGACTATGTGAGGGACTAATATTTACATGTATGACTATGTGAGATCCATATGTGTGTATGACTATGTGATTTGGACAAGTATATGTGCTATGTGTGTATGACTATGTGATTTGGACTACTATTTCTATGTTTTGGACTACTACATGTAATTTGGATATGATTATGTGGCATCTTTATGAATCACAAAACAAAAAACCAGTAGGTATTTGAAAACAACAGTTAGTGCAGCGCCCAAGGCCAAGGTGCTGCACTGTGTAGTGTGGCGCCCAAGGTCTAGGCGCTGCACATCTGGACATGCCAGTCCAGAGAGTAACAGAATCATTCCAGTAGGTTTTGCACCCCAAAATTTGCTAAGTCCGTGTGCAGCGCCCAAGGGAGAGGCGCCACACTATACAGTGCAGCGCCTCGGCCTTGGGTGTTGCACACCTGGACATGCCAGTCCAGAGAGTAACAGAATCATTCCAGTAGGTTTTGCACCCCAAAATTTGCTAAGTCCGTGTGCAGCGCCTATCGGCGAGGCGCCACACTATACAGTGCAGCGCCTTGGCCTTGGGCGCTTCACACTGACATGCCGATCCAGAGTATGAGAATCATTCCAAGATGGGTTTTGCACCCCAAAATTTGCTAAGTCAGTGTGCAGCGCCCAAGGGCAAGGCGCCACACTATACAGTGCAGCGCCTATTTCTTGGGCGTTGCACAGTAGTGTGCAGCGCTTGCCCTTGGGTGCTGCACACTGACTTAGCAAATTTTGGGGTGGAAAAGCTACTCGAACGCTCCTGGTGCTCTCTGGACTGGAATGTCCAGGTGTGCAGCGCCTAAGGGCAAGGCGCTGCACTGTGTAGTGTGGCGCTTTTCCCTTAGGCGCTGCACATATATACATTTATTAGGCTGCACCAACTCCCTCCCACCCATCCCCACCCCACACACCCCACCCTCCACACAAACCCGAAGATCAGTGCCTCCCCTCTGCCCTCCTCTCTCCCCTCTCAAATCCTTCTCAGATCCGGAGTATTTGACCGTGGATTTTGAAGCCAACCCTCCCTTAAGGTAATCTCCTCCGATCCCCTCGTTTTTCATCCATAGGAATTGTCACATTTGCTCAAATCTTGCTAGTTTGGGTAACCCTAGTTGTTGATAGGATTTGGTAATTTGTGTTTCTTTGCTAATTTGGTATGGTTAGGCTTTCATAGTATGCTAGGGTTAGGGTTATGTGTGTTTGATGTTGGTGTTAGGGTTATGTTGGTGTTAGGGTTGTGGTTATTGTTAACCAAGAAGACATGCCGAACAAGTGGGAGGACGCATCTTTGGACAAGGTGAAGGAGAAAGATGTCAACATCCCGCCATGTTGGTGTGGAGATGTTTGCAAGGTGAAGGTGTCCACCGACCGAAAGAAAGCATGGACGGAAGGGCGGAGATATTTTGTATGCCCGAACTATGCTTATGATCGTGCACTTCCAACTAACGCCTATGACCAACCACCGGTAAGCTCGAGAAGTAAAATGTTACTCTCAAATGTGTGTCAACACTAACAACAAATTTTATGCGATCACCGCCTCCTCTATGCAAGTACTTCACGTGGATAGATCTTGAAGTGCCAGTAAGATGTGAAAAAGGACCAATCGTAGATTGTCTTAGGCGGCAACGGCGGTTCAAGAATCGTTTGAAGAGGCTTGGAGGAAGAGCATCGTCGGAAGGAGAGGATGGAGCGGAAGAAAGCGAGAGGAGGAGAGGGCACGCCAAGCGAAACTTGCTCGTGAGGAGGAGAGGGCAAGAAAGCTTGCAAAGGCTCGCGAGGCGCAAGAGGAGGACTCGGCACGTGACAAAAAGGGGAAATGGCCTCGCTCTACTCAGTAGGGACTTCGCTTGATTGCACTCGTCGTCAACTATCTTCTAATGAATGTGTCGTGAAGTTGTGAGGGCATGCGAGATGTTGGTGAACTATCTTCTAGGGCAAGCTGCCATTTGTCATTTGTAATGAATGTGTCGTGAACCATGTCGTAGTAATGTTTGAATTGTCTTAAGTTATAAACTCGTCGGCATAAAATTTGTGTTTGTTCAAATTGCTGTGATGCTGCAGTCATTGTAAGTATTATGGATGTGATGCAAGCCAACTGTGGCTCTCTGGATCGTCATGGAAGTAGTGCAGCGCCTAAGGGCGGCTGCACTATATAGTCTGGCGCCTAAGAGTTGGGCGCCACACAGTGCAGTCTGGCGCCTAACAGGTTAGGCGCAGTCTTGCTATAAGCAAAAGCTATGAGAAATAGATGCCATTTTGGCCTCCTGCAGCAGCACTCACATAATAAAAGTACTGTAAACTGCACATGCTAAGCAAAGAGAACTAATAACTTGAACATCATATCATTTAAGACAATTCAACATTACTTCAAGTTCGCAAACACAAATACCACACTAGTAAGAGTTCACCAACATATAACATAACCTCACAAGTTCATCAGCCTAATTAAACGGCTACAAGTAACATGAACAAGCACTAATGCCTTCCGCGCGTGTTCCTGGTGCCACGCCTGCAGGCAATCTTCTTCTTCTTCTTAGGAGCACGAGGCCCCTCTTCGTGCACTTCCTCCTCCGCCTCCGCCTCAGCCTCCGCCTCATCATCCAAGCTGGCCATCCGCGAGGTCCCTACGACCACCTTTGGGTTGCCTCTGTTGTCATAGTCATAGGGTGTGTACGGGCGTCTGGGCTTCCTAGGCTTGAACACATATGCGGACCGAGCTTGAGCGTCCGCCAAAGTCATGTCATCATCAAGCTCATGGCCCTATCACACAACGAAACAATATGGTGAAGGCCGGTGTCGTAATCAAGTGAGAATCACATCTAAAGGATTAGTCATACCTCTTGGGTGATCCCACCTCATCATACATATAAGCATATGAGGAACTCACATCGTCCCCCTCATGGTGAGATGCGGGTGCGATGGTGTATCGAGACCTAGAGGCGGATGGTTCATCATATTCGGGATCACGGCAACCGAGAAGGTTCGATAACCGCCTTAACTTCTTGGCTTTGGCTGTAACATGAACAAGTGTGTAAGATATCAAACTTCGCAACATAGACTGGCTCTCATAGTGAATGCGATATGTACCTTGAGGAATGCTCGTAGTGAACCATCATCATTGCAGTTCAACCGGTGTCTTCTCCAGAATAGGCGGCTCTCATCACCGCTTTCTTGATCTCGGTGCGCTGCGGATGAGAAAGAATGAATGCGTTAGCCATTCAAACATGTGTAATCTGATCAACAGAAAGTAAAGAGGGGAACACTTTACCACATAGTTAATCACCGAACAACGAGGACTCCTTGCCCTTGCACGACATCTCTGTTGTACTTCCCTTTGCTAGATCCTCAAAGTTTACGGGTTCTTCAAGAATATCCTCATTATATGCCGTGGGCATATCTCAACTCGAGTAGTTCCAATAAACCATCGTACATAGTTATCAAAAGCAAGTGGGTTGTGCTCACGAAGCGGGCGTCTTGATGCTCTGAGCTTGCTCCACACAAAGCTGGAAGCGAGTAACATAAGCGAGAATGATGCTTGTCCCGATCCTTTATCTTCCGCTGCCTTCTCTGTCCAACCTGCGTGGTATAAAACCAAACATTAGCACAATCAAAATGAGTCCCGATGATTAGACAATACGCAGACATGCTCTCTTACCTATGAAGTGCTTTGTCCGTGTCCACCCAATCCGGCGGGTGAGGCCGAAAAGACCAAAGCGACGATACACGCGATGCGGCAAATGAAACTCAACCGCCCGATTGCATATCGGTGGGCACCGCATAAGCCAGAGATCCTTATCCGCAAGCACATCGGGTTGAGGCGGAACTCCGCGGTGTACCCCAAGCTCTCACCCGCGCCATATGGCTGCCATTCCACCTATGAAACAGGGCAACAATGCAAATTTGAGGACTATTTTTCAAGCAAGCATGAGAAAGGACTGAAGTAATGACCTCCTTACCTGCTCAGGCGTAATCGTGTCCAACTCGGCAATGTACTTTTGGTACATGAGATTGACATCGTTCGTCATCTCGGAAACGATATCCCACTTGTAAGCCCACATGGGGCGCCGTAATTCATCATGTTCATCTGCATACCAAGGATCAAACCTGACGCTCTTCGGGCGTCCAACAGGCAGACGCTCCCAGCTCCATACAGAAAGTAGAAGCAGATTACCACCAATGCCTGCACTAGGTGTGATCCTGCAACATGCATCGTCCAGCTACATATGAAATAAAAACAATGTTAACTTGATAGCAAGCTTGCATTGCTAATAAAGAAATGAGTTGATCACAAAACAGACCAACTACCTGTCGGTACAAGTAGGCAAGAGTCGCTGAACCCCAGCTCCATTTGCTATCGAAGACGGTCAATGCCTTCAGCCACATACATGGAGCGTTCTTGCCGATGGAGTCGAAACAAAGTCCTCGACACAACGTACCACATATACACACGAGCATGTGTCTGGATCACATCATCAGTGGCATCCGGAGGGCACGTCGCAAAGTTATTTTGAATCCACGTGAAAGCAGCTCCGGCTGCTTTTCTTTCCCTCTTATTCTTCTCTTCTCCCTCCTCTACATCATCCCCAACCTTGGTAGGAGCCATACCGATAAGAGCAATCATCTGCTCGCGCCACCCATCAGAATCGGTGCTCATACAGAGAGGCCTCCCGTCGATAGCAAGACCGGTGATCAACAAGACATCCTCGAGCGCCACGGTCATCTCCCGGTCCGAAGATGGAAACTGTGGGTCTCCGGCCTCCACCGATCAACAAGAGCGGACACCGGTGGAGCGTTCAGATTCGGCGTGGACCGGTGACCAGCAGAATCCACGGGAGTAGTCACGCTGCTTGATGTACGGTGTGTACCGCTCATCGTAAGGCATGGCAGGACCAGAGACCCCTTGATACCGAATCTTCAGAGGTTCAAGCTTCTGCAAGAAACAAGTAATGACAAATCTTAGGGCATGTAAATTTCAACTAAAGGCAAATTTTCAAGATATTTAGATTACTCATTATTACCGTATCCTTCTCGCGCATCATGTAGGCCCTGTGTTGCACGTCGTAGACATCGTCCAGAAGCCAAACCATCCTTACAATTTCAAACAATTAACATATAAGAGTTCATCTTCATCTCAAATATCGGTATACACTAAACATATAACATGTGTTCAACTACAAGAATCTCAACATATCCTTCTCACACAATGAATATGTCATATGTGTTCAAATAAACTAAACATCTAATATTTCAAATAAACTCAACATCTAATATTTGAAATAAACTCAACATCTAATATATATCTAAACAAAGTTCTCATATATGTCTACAAAAATCAACATCTCATAGTTATATATATAAAAATAGGCATCTCATATATATCTAAAAACACTAAACAATCTAGGGTTTCACTAACAAGAATCATATATTGTGAATTAATAAATAACACTACGGTACTACCAATATGAATACACATCCTAAATCGAGCAAACCAAACAAATCAAGGGTTCCATCAAATCTTGGACAAATCTCTAAAATGGCAACAAATTTACGGAGCAAAAGAAAGAGAACGGAAGAGTTTACCTAGTAGGATGGATTGGGGATCGAATCCACGGATCAAATCTTCAGATCTGAGAGGGATGTGGGGGGGGGGGGATTAGATGGGGGCGCCGCCGCTGCTCTCTGTCCAGAGAGCGGAGAGATAAAGAACTGCTTGGTCGGGCTGGGGCGGCCGCGCTTAAGTCACTGTGCAGCGCTCAAGGGCTAGGCGCTGCACGTCAAAGTGTGGCGCCTAGCCCTTAGGCGCTGCACAAAGTCTTGTGGGGGACGAATCGACCAGGGCTGCCACGCTGGCGGGATGTGTGACGCCTAGGGAAGGGCGCTGACAGTAGGGTGCGGCGCCCTTGTCGGGCGCCACACCAAAGGGTCAGCAGAGTGAAATTTTTTCGTGACCAGGTCAGTTTGTGATTTGATTTGGGTCTCAGGTCAAATATGTGATTTATGCCGTATTTTACCAAAGTGGACCCTACTCCATCCTTTCTTTACTCCTTTCCTCTCACCTTTTTGCTACTTTCCCACCGAAGCAACCGACTCTTACGCATGAAGCACCTGCCACTGCGAGGCTGCACCTTGCATCCGAACAGCAGTCCGAGTTGGAAGCGATGGCCATGCCATGCATGCCCGTAGTAACTGCGACGCGCATGCAGGCGCCCCGCTGACCGCCCACGTGCCGCCGCCTCCTCGCCTGCCGCTGTTGCCCCCCTCCTGACCGCCCACCTGCCGCCGCCTCTTCTCGGGGCCCCGCATTCGCCTCCTTGCCCTCGCGTCACACGCCTTCGCCGCCTCGTCTGCCCCGCTCCTTCCCTTGGACCGCTCGCTTGCCGCCGCCTCCCCTCGGGTCGCCCGCCTTCCGCCGGGCATTAATGCAGCCGCGGCCCGTCCCGTGCCCCGCCGGCTACAAAACCTGAGTGGCGTCGGCCTCCTCCATTGCACACTCGCACCAAGTCTCAGGTCTTAGCCTGCGGGTATGGCCCTCCAGGTTTAAAATTTTACTCTCCCGATTTTCTGCCCACGAGTAAATGTATCGCCGGTACCGAATAGTGGTTGAAAGACCTTTCTCTCGTTTCACCTTATTTTTTCTGATACTAAATCCACGCTCTCTGGCGTAGTTATTGTAGAACGTGTAAGCCTCCCATTGTGATCCAAAGGTCATAGCTATAACCTTTCAATGTGTCTGCAGCGTCTGTTGCTGAATTTCAGCCTCCTCAATGTCCATATCAGCTGCATCGTCATGCTCATGGCCATCATCACCACTCCAACCATCCAACTTAGCCTACAATATTACACATAAGCACATGTAAGTTGTCATTATTTACTTTTTAATATTGTATGGCGTCTAAAAGTTTTGACCGAACCTGACTTATGTTATGGGCGAAAGATTTCTCAAAATATTTTTTCTCACTATGGACATCAATATCCTCCTACACATAAAAAATCATATGCACGTGTAAGTATCCATATGGCTGTTCATCAGAAGAAATCAATGTACACATCACTTATGTTTTCACTACAAGCACCATCCTCATTCTTTTGAAAGTCCTCCTCAAGTAAATTATCGTATGACGACCACGATCCATTGTCGCTACTATCATCATCTTTAGTACTTCGATCTTCATCCGTACGACCAACATTATCGCTACCATACCACTCACTCGTCTGCAAGAGCACATCCGTAAATCATGTTTCTTCCTCCATTGAATAACCTAACTACCAACACTGCAGAATTTAAAATAAAAAATGATATGTCAATTCAAAATCAAACTAGATGTACTACGTTCATGCCAATGAATAGTTCATAACATCAGAATCATTGCAAAAAATTATTTACAGCAACTAAATTGTGTTTGCTGCGAACTAGACGGTTTACATGGCAAGCCTAGAGGTTGGCGGGTCCCAACGTCCAGCGGCAAGGCCGTGAGGTACGTGCACTCCGGCCTGCTTTCGGACGGCGAGGACGTGCACGGAGGTAGATCACGCTGTTGCGGATGGCGACGGCGTCCGCGGAGGCCAGATCACGGCCCGATTGCCGCCGCCAACGACGTGCACGGAGGCCAGATCGCGTACGGCGACGACTCCAACGACGTCCACGGAGGCCAGATCCGGGGTGAAGACGGGAAGGAAGCTGAGGTGGTCCGACCTGGGTTGTGTTCCGTTGCAGCGGCGACCGTGACGTACAGCGGGCAAGGGCGGCAATCGGCCGGACGGGGCGAGGTTAGAATGGGCCGCGTGATCGCTGCTAGGTCGTGGGTCTGTTTTTTCTCGCGCAAGGGGCGCGTGGTAGACACCAGTCGGCCGTATCGGCTCGAGCCTTCGGCTCGGCTGTACGTGTATGCAGACGTTGTATACGGGCGCGGTTATACAATAAGCATCGTATGCCCAAAATTTTCTTATACGTTAAGCGCGCGCTCCGGCGGTAACGAAGCAGACCTCATAATCCTACCATGCATCAGTATGTATTTTCTTGGATTAATGTTGGTTCTTGAGGTGATGGGTGGTGGTGATGTAAGTGCTGATGCTGTATGAAACAATCGCACTGAATTCATTTCTGTTGGCAATAAAATGACACTGATGATGCAGTTGCAAGTTCAGTCCAAATTCATGTGTTCTCCACTCCTTGTTCAGGCATAATGCGTTTAATTAGTTTGACAAAAGAACTAGATAAGACAATGTAGAGTAGATAATATGGCAGAAGACTACACTCTTAGAGCATCTCCAACAGACGCCCAAAAACTGGGCCGCGCGCTAAAATCAGGGATTTTTAGGCGCCGGACAGGTCCAGCAGAAGCTGTAAAACAGTGCGCGTGTAAAAAAGGGTTGGGCGCACGTTGCAAAACGCTATCGAAAGCTGCAAATTTGAGGTGTCAGATTGCGCGCTTCACAATTTACACTGCATGTTTTTTTGGGCGCGTGTTTTTAAACATCTACTAAAGCAATGTTTGGTCCGGCGTACTAAAAATCCTACAGTGGCGCGCTAAAACTATTTTAGAATGCGAAATTTTTATGCACCTATTGGAGATGATCCCAAGGAGGCCAACTCGCAGCACGAATGTTACCTCGCATCATCTGAGGTCATGGGACTGCCTGACAAACATGCGTAGGGCCGAACCATCCTCCATTGAGACAATCACGTACGTCGCCATGATTCTTGAAGATATATCGTGCATATAGGAAACGGGAAGCTGGACCCGGCGACCTCAAGGTTTGTTCAGGATGGTGCAGCATTCCGAGCTGCGAGCCAGTGACTCGACGGGTACTTCCCGTGGAAACCCCGCATCTCGTCTCGCGTGGCCGAGTGTGGGCTGGGACCGAGTCACGCTCGTACATGTTGGTCGTCCCTGAAAATGAATCCTACTCGTCCATCGATCGCTGACCGTCTCCTACCACTACAACACGGTAGGGATTAGGAGGCATTAATAATTGCCTCTAAAGGCTTAAAAAATGCCTTCAGAAGTCTAACATGGCGTTTCTGAAAAATGCTAACTATAGTCACGAATGAAAAGGCATACCTTGGCATTTTTTCAGAACGCCTCCGATACTCAAAGCTTCTGCGGCGATTTTTAGAAAATGCCTCAAAATGTGCATACATGCAGCAGGCAAATTGAAAAAAGGAGTGCCCAACACCAGTCCCGGCAGCCTTCCCTCGCCTGCTGCAAAAAAACACCAGACCTGAAACAACACCGCCCTCCGGCCCGTGACACACGAACCCAAGCAAGCCTTGCTTAAACTGGGCTTTTTTCACCAGTAATGAGACAGCCTAATTTTATTAGGCACAGATCTTTAGAATTTTTCAAACAACTCGTATCCTGAAATACGCGGCTTCCGTTTTAAAGAGGACAAACTTCCGCTTCCATATATCACTACTAGGGAAAACCCTATACACAAAACTTTAGCAGCAGCGTGGGTCAAAAAAGCACGCTGGTGCTAATTAGCAGTAGCGCGCCTGAGGTAACCGCGCTGCAGATAAAGATCTAGCAGTAGCGCGTCTTGCTGTACACACGTTACTACTAAAAGTCCCACGGCTTAGCCCATAAGCTACACATAGTAGTAGCGATCTATGACGAACCGCGCTACCGCTACGCTGTTTGTAGCAGCGCGTTTTAATGTAAACTCGTTGCTGCTAAAGGCTATAAAATTAAATGGAAAGAAAATGGAAAGGTGATTGAAAATGAAAGAAATAGAATAAAGTGAAAGAAAACAAATAAAATGTGAAGGAAACTAAATGAAAAAGGGAAAAAAGAGAAAGGAGTAGCAGTAGCGTGTATCAACGAACGCGCTGTAGCTAAGGTAGCAGCAACGCTTTTCTCTGAACGCCATCGCTACTTCGACTTAACCACGGGCCGGTTCGTCCTTCCCCACGCCACTTCCCCCAAATCCAACTCTCTCCACTCTCGCCAGCCTCCGCACCTCTCGCCGCCCGACCCCGACCTCAACGCCGCCTCGCCCGACCTCAACGCCACCCCAGACGCCGCCCCAACCCAGATTCAACGCCGCCCGCCTCGACCTCAACGCCGCCCGACGCCGACCTCGGCCGCCGCCTTGCCCTCCCCTGTCAGGCACCCGAGGTGAGCACGCCCGCTCCTCCCTCTCCCCTACGATCTGCCTAGGGTTTCTTTATATTTTAGTTGCATATTAAGTTTATTTTTATTTATAGTAAGTTTATTTTAGTTGCATATTAAGAACTAGGTACTAATTAGGTACTAGAATGTTTTTATTTATAATAAGTTTATTTTTAGTAAGAACTAGTTGAATTAATAGAACTAGTTAGTAAGAACTTGTTTCTATTTTTTAGTTAAAGCAATTTTCCGCCTCGGCGTGGGCGATGCCTATCCCGCATCCTCGCTGCCGAGTAGGCGGAGGACGACACCTGCTTGACCAGATCGGCCATGTCCGGACCTGAGCTTCGCCGAGGTGGTACTTGAGGCGCTACCTCTGGGGCGCGGGTTGGTGAGGAGCCACTGTCGTTGACCCGAACCTTCTTTGGTGGCGGTCGCGTGGGCGATGGCGATCAAGAGGCTCGAGGACTCCGCGGAGGTGGTGCGTCACCGTGTCAGTGAGGAGGACGCGCACGTCCGTCGCTACTTGTTTGCGTTGGAGCACAGGCCATTCTCCAATACCTGGCAGGTGCTCCAGGGATCTCACTGGAGCTATGATCCCGTGATGGTTCCTTCTCTGTGGGTGTCCACCGCCCGCGCCGATACCCGTCGTGTGCTAGGGTTTTAGTTCTATTAGTGATGTTATATGTATGACACTATTCGTGATGTATTAGTGATAATATCCGACGATGTACAGACGTATGAGATGATTTACTTTTGCTTATTGAATGCATGCTAATTTGAGTCCTATAAGATATTTTGAAATGTATATCTTGTATTGCTCAATATCCAAGTGGCCCGTCATGTTTGCAGGTTACACCTCCGAGTGGCCTATGTTTTGCCGGAGTGTTGATTCATTTCCGTTTCGGCAAATTTCAGGCGCTCGATATGTCCTATTTTAGCAAAGGTCATGCCAGATTTTTCCGTGAATTTTGTCATGACTTGTGCCAGAATATGTAGGAAATATAGGAAATATCGAGTGCCCTGGATTTCTGTGTTGAGTATCTTGGTAGTTGTCTTCGATCGATCTTCAATTAATGTTTTAACTATGAACATAGGAAATGTCTGACGACAAAAAGGATTTCGGTATTTGCAAATACTGCAAAGACCAGCGCTGACTGTCTTGACGGAATCTTTCTAGATGATGATAGGCGCTTGACATCAAGCTGGACGAGAACTTCGAAGTGGATACAGTAAGTCACAGCGACAAGTCTTTTTTCGTAATTAAGCATGGCATCTGCTTCATTTGCTTGAACTTATATTTTTTTTACTATTCTACTAGCGTATCCCCTGCCATGCAAGAGTTTTTGTATTGGATAAGATAGGTTTCAGTCATACTGCGGAGGTAAAGAAAGTTTATTTGAAGACCGGGCATGGTTATATTTTCCATGCAAAATTATACAATTAAGACGACTACACCTATTTTGGATGCAAAACATGGCGAGCACTATGCAAGACTTATGCATTTGAGCCTGATATGGTTATCACCTTTGATATTCGTCCGGAAGTTGATATTGAAGGTAATACCGTCATCTGGATCGATGTGCGTATCGCCTCGATTATACCATTATGTAAGTTTCTCAACCATATTTATGTCTTTGATATTGTTTATTCAAAAATAGTTGACAACTAATTTGTATTGTCAGCTTATTTCGGTGCAAGCAAACATGTCCAGCGCTTGGTAGACATGACCTACTACTGTCCCGAGGCTGAACTAAACTGCGAGGAGCTAAGTCATTATGTTTCATGGCTTGAGGATCTTGATACTGTCAAGGCAAATTTTCTTCCTGGATTTAGAAATGTTAGTACTGAAAACGTGCAATCAATAGTGTTCGTAATGAACTACGGTCACATCCATTTAGGAAGGATGGTAAGATTTTTACTATTTGTCCTCATTGCATCTTTTCCATACATTATTTTTGAAGCTAAACTTCATTGCTAAGTATGTTACCATACGATGTTCTTCAACAGGGACTCCCGATGAATGTTGTGCCTTATGGGATCGAGACTAAAGGTACCATGAGTATTATCAGTTTACGGCCAAGATATCCTACAGATTATTGTAGTGCATTTAAGATTAGCGACGGATGCTTAATAGTGCAAGACTGGACCAAATATGTGTTGGGGGAGCGCAGAGAAGTACTAGGGGGCAGCAAACAGAGGCGCTTTCCACGATTAGGAGACAGGTTCATCTGCATGCTCCAACTTGATCAAGGAGGAGATCTACACATGTTTTATGTTGTTTTACCTAAGAGAGAGCAGCAGGAGTGATTAGCTAGCTAGAAATGAGTTTCAGGATGATGATGTGCTACACTATTACTATGATGATAAAATAGCTAGTGTTGGTGGTAATGACTATGATGATTATTATTAGCTAGTGTTAGTGGTGATTAAATAAATACTGTTGGTGGTAATGACCATGATGATGATTAAATATCTTGTCTTTGGCGGATTAGATTCAAGTGGAGGCAACATGTGGTGCACATCGAAAGTACTACTAGTCCAAACTAGATCAAGTTTGGATTAGTAGTATACTTTTGACATGCACCACATATTGCCTCTACTTGAACCTAATCCACCTTCATTTGACACACTGTTATGGACATAATGATGTAAACCTCATAACTAGTATTGTACCAATATTTGTATGATGGCACATAAATACAATAAAAAAAGTACTAGTAGCGATGGGCAGAAAAAACGCTGCAAGTAGTTACCTTAGCAGCAGCGTGGTAACGAACAAACGTTGCAGCTATTTGTCCTAGCTGTAGCGCGGGCTGGCACGCGCTGCTGCTAAGCAATAGCTGCAGCGCCTTATTAGTAGTGCCTATACCCGCGCTACTGATACATCTAAAACCCGCGCTGCTGCTAGCCTTTTCCCTAGTAGTGTATGCCCTCTCCAAGAACCACGGAACTACACAAGCCGACTTTACTTTTCGCTGTCGGAGCTTAAACCCAAGTCAGCGATCAGCCGGCCAGGAACTCGCCGTAGTGCCGTGCGCTCGTGTCGTGTTCTCGTAGCGTGAAGAGAGTACTTCTGGCATGGAACCACGTCAGCCCGAGCTCGAGGAGCTCTCCACTGCCACTGCGGCCGACGTGCTCAAACCAGTGGAGGCGCCATCTATTGGAATTGTGTCGAATATAGTGTACAAGGTAGGTTACAGTTGGACTTGTAGTTGTATTGTGTTTACATAGGATATGGAGTCGTGTCCTAGTAGGACACTTGTATCCTAGGCCTCTCATATATAGCGGGGGTGGACACACGATGTAACCTATGCCAACATAATAGCACAGGCACGCAAGGAGGAGCCGGCGGCGTGTGCCGGCGCCCGGGTGGCCAGTGTGCGGTATTGTGACGGTGTCATGGGGAGGAGCGCCCATAGTCAGGCCCCGGGGATGCAGCCATATCAGTGAACCTCGTTAACAAATCTCGGTGTCATGCTCATGTGATTGCTTGGTCCTCGAATGATCGACGGTAGCTTCGTTTTTATTCTAACAAGTGGTATCAGAGCTAGGTTGTTCGGAGGTGCTAATCATGTTGATCTAGAGGAAACATTGAGCTTGAGATGCAGCCGGCTACGGACGTGATTCTCGACGAAATTGGAGAAAAGCAAGATCAACGGAAGGCACGTGTGCTTATGGCAGCAGCCGTTGGCGTCGGCCGAGTCGATCAATCTAGATCGGTCCTGGTGGCGTGTGTGGCAACCCTAGGCGAGAACGAATTACGGCGTTGCGAGCGCTCAATGCGTTCGAGCGAGGCAGCGGCCGTACGCGCGGATACGCATGGCATTGACAACAAGTTGAGGCCAAGGCCGGCTAGTGGGCTGGGCCAACGGCGCTGCAGTCCTAAGCTAAAGGGCGGTATGGCCCAAGCAAACTAAAGGGAGGCAGGTCAGAGGCGAACACCAGGCTTGGCAGCAGAACCAGCGACTATGTATGTGCGCGGCCGTACGTGATGCAGGACACGAGAAGCCAGATGCCAAACGTGAGGTTTGTTTGGAAGAAAAAAATACGGCACAAGGGCTAGTCAGATCGTGATGCTGTCATGGAAAAAGAAAAGAAAGAAGAGGCCAGTTACAGACGTGTGATAAATCAGGTGTTTGAGCTAGTTAGCTTTGTTATCTGATTTGGTATGTTATATGTGGACTTTGCTTTGGTTTTCTTTGTTGGTACACATTTGTGTTTGGATGGCGATGGTCGCGATGATGGCTTGAGGAGTCTGGAATGTGTCTGCAGTCTGACAAGTTCGGCTGGGTTGGACTAGATGGTATGATGTATCGATGAGAGTCGGTTGGAACAGAAGACAGTGGCAGGATCGGCGACGACAACGTAGGACTGTGATGCTGATGGTGACCGACTTCTGGGCGTGGAAACACGTGGCGCAGGCCCGAGGGCTTGTGTGGCTTCGACAAGACTATGGTGCGGGATTTATTCAAGGTGGTGTATACACGGAGCTTGAAGTCGACGGGGCGCGAGGGTGGACTGATCATCTACCATGGAGTCATGTTGAAGGTGGAGCTGGATTGAGGGGCTACGGTGTAAGGATCCAGAGAATCGAAGCATGTTCAGCTGGGAAAAAGCGAGTGACACGTAATTCGGACTGGAGCCCAGTGGTCTGATGGAAGCGTGAAACTCGTCATCGGTCGGTGATGACCGGTGGTACTTTGTAGTGGGGGTTGATTTGTGTGGGTTCGCGACCCTTGAGACTCGACCGGGACAGCGGAGGCTCGACGCGGTAATAGCGGCGAGGCGTGCGGAATGCACGGGACATGGAGACGGGCCAGGGCTCTGGTGGTCATACATGTGTTGAGACAACTGCGAATTTGACTCGAGATGACTAAAAGCAACGGTGAAATTCCTTCATGTTTCAGACATGCAGTCAAGAAAGGAGCGGTGATGTTGAGTTCAGGTAACTCTTATGTGTTACACCCAATATTGTGAGTTGTTCACTTTCATGCAGGTCAGTGATCGGTGTGTGATGGCATTGAACGGATACTCTGAAAGTTGGGAGCACAAACTAGAGTAACAAGGAACTTAATTTTGCTCGAGTGTTGATTGTGGTCAAAAAAAGAAGGGACTACAAGTTGCAGGTGGAGTCATATGGAGTCTTTGAAGTAGCAGCGATGCTCAGGGGATAAGCTCAAGTCCAATGTACATGGAAGTTTGACGCATTGACGAATTCAAGATGGTGGAGAATATTCGCCAAGGTGGAGTTTGTTGGAATTGTGTCGAATATAGTGTACAAGGTAGGTTACAGTTGGACTTGTAGTTGTATTGTGTTTACATAGGATATGGAGTCTTGTCCTAGTAGGACACTTGTATCCTAGGCCTCTCATATATAGCGGGGTTGGACACACGATGTAACCTATGCCAACATAATAGCACAGGCGTGCAAGGGGGAGCCGGCGTGTGCAGCGCCCGGTGGCGGTGTAAAGTATTGTGACGGTGTCATGGGGAGGAGCGCCCATAGTCAGGCCCCAGGGATGTAGCCATATCGGTGAACCTCATTAACAAATCTCGCGTGCTCGTGTGATTGCTTGGTCCTCGGATGATCGACGGTAGCCTCGGATTTATTCTAACACCATCTAGTGATGAAGGATGTCCCATATGCTTGGGTCAGGAGGAGGCCACGGCGACCGCTTGGATGGAGACAGTGTGCTGACACATCTTTCGTGGGCGGTGCATGGAAAGGTGACTCGAGACGAAGGGAAGTTTCCCCATGTGCCGGCACCAGCTTCTAAAACCACATGTTGATGCAAAACAAGATGTTCCCTATATAGATCCCTTTGTCTTAATGACGATAGAGACAATGCAGAGGTTTCCTCACATATTCCCAGATCCGGATGGATATTTCTCAATGTATACGCAAGATATGTTTGAAGGCAATTGAAGATGATGTTGCCATGTACATTATGCTTTCGGTAGCTCTACATATGAGACCGGTGCTAAAATTGTTATATAAAGTATGGATATTTTCACTTTCAAACAAATAGAACACGTGCTTGCCGAATGCACCACGACTTTCACGTGAGAATCCTATATATTTTAAAAAAAATCATCCCACTATCTTATATTTCTTGACAGACATCTTTTCCGCATCAGCAGCACTACCACATCGGTGCTTTATTAGAGCCTTACATGCGGGACCCGACACTATACAGAAGAACCATGTTAGCTTTCAGTTACTGCCGATAGGACCCACGAGAGAGGCTACCCATGGACGTATCTTTTTGTCATCCAGCCCAACCCATCACCCCCACTTTCCTCTCTCTATATTCGGGCGCACCGTCCCACCCAAGATCCCGTCTCAAACCCCATGCAGGACCGGTGGGTAGGCTCCCCTGTGTTCGCTACACTCTAACTTGCCGCCCACCCAAGATCCCGTTGGGCGCTCCCCTCTCTTCGGTCCCTGATACGTCTCCAACGTATCTATAATTTTTGATTGCTCCATGCTATATTATCTACTGTTTTAGGCAATATTGGGCTTTATTTTCCACTTTTATATTATTTTTGGGACTAACCTATTAACCGGAGGCCCAACCCAGATTCTTTGGTTTATGCCTATTTCGGTGTTTCGAGGAAAAGGAATATCAGACGGAGTCAAAACGGAACGAAATCAACTGGAGAAGTTATTTTTGGAAGGAAAGCAACCCAGGGAACTTGGAGTGCACGTCAGGGGAGATACGGGCTGCCCACGAGGGTGGGGGGCGCGCCCCCCTACCTCGTGGGGCCCCCGTAGCTCCACCGACGTACTCCTTTCACCCATATATACCTACGTACCCTAAAACTTCCAGAACAGAAGATAGATCGGGAGTTCCGCGCCGCAATCCTCCGAGCCACGAAAAACCAATCGGGGCCCCTTTCCAGACTTGCCGAGGGAGGGATCCATCACCGGTGGCCATCTTCATCATCCCGGCGCTATCCATGATGAGGAGGGAGTAGTTCACCCTCGGGGCTGAGGGTATGTACCAGTAGCTATGTGTTTGATCTCTCTTTCTCGTGTTCTCTCTCGTGTTCCATCTATGGCACGATCTTGATGTATCCCGAGCTTTGCTATTGTAGTTAGATCTTATGATGTTTCTCCCCCTCTACTATCTTGTGATGAATTGAGTTTCCCCTTTGAAGTTATCTTATCGGATTGAGTCTTTTATGAGAACACTTGATGTATGTCTTGCCATGATTATCTGTGGTGACAATGGGATATCATGTGCCACTTGATGTATGTTTTGGTGATCAACTTGCGGGTTTCGTGACATTGGGAACCTATGCATAGGGGTTGGCACACGTTCTTGACTCTCCGATAGAAACTTGGGCACTCTTTGAAGTACTTTGTGTTGGTTGGATGAATCTGAGATTGTGTGATGCATATCATATAATCATGCCCACGGATACTTGAGGTGACAATGGAGTATCTAGGTGACATCAGGGTTTTGGTTGATTTGTGTCTTAAGGTGTTATTCTAGTACGAACTCTTTTATAGATTGATCCGAAAGAATAACTTTGAGGTGGTTTCGTACCCTACCATAATCTCTACGTTTGTTCTCCGCTGTTAGTGGCTTCGGAGTGACTCTTTGTCGCATGTTGAGGGCTTGTTATATGATCTATCTATGTCATTATTGTTGAGAGAACTTGCACTAGTGAAAGTATGAACCCTAGGCCTTGTTTCCTATCATTGCAATACCGTTTACGCTCACGTTTATCACTTGTTACCTTGCTGTTTTTATTATTTCAGATTACAAAAACCTTTATCTACCATCCATATTGCACTTGTATCACCATCTCTTCGCCGAACTAGTGCACCTATACAATTTACCATTATATTGGGTGTGTTGGGGACACAAGAGACTCTTTGTTATTTGGTTGCAGGTTTGTTTGAGAGAGAGACCATCTTCATCCTACGCCTCTCGCGGATTGATAAACCTTAGGTCATCCACTTGAGGGAAATTTGCTATTGTCCTACAAACCTGTGCACTTGCAGGCCCAACAACGTCTACAAGAAGAAGGTTGCGTAGTAGACATCAAGCTCTTTTCTGGTGCCGTTTCCGGGGAGGCTAGGTAAGTGAAGGTATATCTTTAGATATTGCAATCGAATCTTTTTGTTTCTTGTTTTAGCACTAGTCTAGTTTATAAAAGAAAACTACAAAAAGATGGAATTGAGTTTGTCTCATACGCTTCACCTTTTTAATATCTTTCGTGAGTATGATGGAAAGGAGAATTGTGCCAAAGTGTTAGAAGAAGAATGCATTAAATTGTTTGGCACTAAATCTTTGAATGATGAGCATGATTGCAATCTTGTTAGTATGAATTCCTTGAATATCCATGATGCTAATGATATGCAAAGCCACAAGCTTGGGGAAGCTATGTTTGATGAATATGATATTTTTAGTTCCCCAAGCTTTGATGAGCAAATTTACTATAATGAAAGCATGCCTCCTATCTATGATGATTATTGTGATGACACGTATGCTTTAAAGAATAATGATAACCATGAAACTTGTCATCTTGATCTTAAATTTCAATCATATGATAGTTAATTTATTGAGTTTGCTCCCACTACTATTCACGAGAAGAACTTTGCTTATATGGAGAGTAGTAAATTTTCTATGCTTTTAGATCATGAAAAGAATGCTTTAGGTGCTGGTTATATTGTTGAATTCATTCATGATGCTACTGAAAATTATTATGAGGGAGGAATATATGCTTGTAGGAATTGCAATAATATCAAGTTTCATCTCTATGTGCTTAAAATCTTGAAGTTATGCTTGTTTTACCTTCCTATGCAAGTTGATTATTGTTCCAATAAGTTGTTTGCTCACAAAATCCCTATGCATAGGAAGTGGGTTAGACTTAAATGTTCTAGTAATATTCTTCATGATGCTCTCTTTATGTTTCAATTCTTATCTTTTATGTGAGCATCATTGAAATCACCATGCCTAGCTAGGGGCGTTAAACGATGGCGCTCGTTGGGAGGCAACCCAATTTTATTTTAGTTTCTTGCTTTTTGGTTATGTTTAGGAATAAATAATCGATCTAGCCTCTGTTTAGATGTGGTTTTGTGTTTTAATTAGTGTTTGTGCCAAGTAGAACCTTTGGGAAGACTTGGGCGAAGTCTTTATGATCATGCTGTAAAAAACAGAAACTTTAGCGCTCACGAGATTAGCTATAACTTTTTACTGGAGAGTGCTATTTAGTTTATTCTTTTTGCAGATGATTACTAGACAAATTACTCAGGTACACCAATTTATTTTAGAATTTTTGGAGTTCCAGAAGTTTGCGTTAGTTGCAGATTACTGAAGACTGTTCTGTTTTTGACAGATTCTGTTTTCATTGTGTTGTTTGCTTATTTTGATGAATCTATGGCTAGTAAAATAGTTTATAATCCATAGAGAAGTTGTAATACATTAGGTTTAACACCAATAAAAATAAAGAATGAGTTCATTACAGTACCTTGAAGTGGTCTTTTGTTTTCTTTCGCTAACTGAGCTCACGAGTTTTCTCTTAAGTTTTGTGTTGTGAAGTTTTCAAGTTTTGGGTAAAGATTCGATGGACTACGGAATAAGGAGTGGCAAGATCCTAAACTTGGGGATGCCCAAGGCACCCCAAGGTAATATTCAAGGACAACCAAGAGCCTAAGCTTGGGGATGCCCCGGAAGGCATCCCCTCTTTCGTCTTCGTTCATCATTAACTTTACTTGGAGCTATATTTTTATTCACCACATGATATGTGTTTTGCTTGGAGCGTCATTTTATTTTGATAGTATTAGCTTGATGTTATTTAGAATAATGTTTTGCATCTTTAGTTTCAATAAAAAAGTCAAGGATAGCCTTTGCCATGCTTATTTTGCTAGTATACATGTTGCTGTTTGAAAAACAGAAAGTTTACCGCTGTTGCAAAAATTCCTTAGAAAAGTCAGAGAGTGGTATAATGTTGAATCTTTTTGCGTATTGAGATCTGATAAATTTATTACAGTGGGAATTTTATTTCATAATTTTTGGAGTCAGGGAAGTATTGATACTCTTGCACTCTTTACAGACTGTACTGTTTTGGCAAATTGCTGTTATGTTTGCATTGTTTGCATATGTTTGCTTGTTTAATGATTCTATTTAAGGATAGGAGTATTAAATATGCAGAGACATTTAGTATGCAATGTTGAATAATAATGTTAGTGATTTGTTACAGTAGAAAATGATAAGGTTTTGTATTGGTTTATACTAACCTATCTCACGAGTTCTTGTTGAGTTTGGTGTGTATGAAGCTTTTGAGAAATAGAGAAACCATGATACGCGAGGAATTAAGGAGACACAAAAGTTCAAGCTTGGGGATGCCCAAGGCACCCCAAGATAATATTTCAAGAATTCTCAAGCATCTAAGCTTGGGGATGCCCCGGTAGGCATCCCACCTTTCTTCTTCAACAACTATCGGTTAGTATCGGTTGAGCCTAAGTTTTTGCTTCTTCACGGGCCTTCTTCGACCAATTTGGCTGCACCTAGGTCGCTACCTCACGTTGTAGCCCTTCGCCTGATGCTCCATCAACGACACCACCGCTAGATTGAGATGGCCGAACTCATCCGAGCATGATGAGATCCCCAACCCCGACACCACCAGGTGATTCTCCCTTCAGAAGTAGGCGTGGAAGGTGCCGCGAGGGTGGAGGCTTCCTTTTCGACCTGGAAGAATGCTCTGGTCGCCATGCCGCGCTCAACCATGGACTCACTACTGCCCATCCTGACTTGGTGTCGGCCTCATCAAGAGTCCACCTCCCCCCTCGGGTGCAGCCCTGGCTGAATTTAATACAAAGTTATTCTCTTTACTTTTGGTTATCGATTTGATGCCAACGACGGTGAACTCCCGACTACGATGACACTATATGCCGACTTGAAGGTATTGTTCTTTGTTCTTCACAAGAGTATTTCATCTTTTCTTATAATCCTATATATATTCTTATGAAAAAAGCCATAGCAACCTTACACAAACCTACTGTTTCATCCTCTCTGCAGCATATTATTTTCCGCCGGCCCACTCTGCCTTCCATCTCTAGCGATACCCCCCCTCCCCCCCCCCCCCCCCCCGTAGATTTGCTGGTGCGCTCCCTGGGGCTGAGAGTTGCGATTCGAGGCGCGCCTACGCTGCCACAGCTCTTTGGGGAGGCACGGGGCTCGGAGAAGAGGGACGAGGGGAAATGGGAATTATTATGTGTACTAGAACTCTTCTAAAATTATTTGGCCTTCTTGTAAAATTATTTGTCACTAGAAGAACGCCCGTGCGTTGCAACGGGGTCACATTAACTTTAAGAGTTCAATATTATGACATTGGCGACCTTTTTTACCATCAAATCCTCACACACACACACACTCTCCTCCCTCCCTCTTCCTCACTCTCTCTCCCTCTCTCTCTCTCTAACACACACACACATAGCCTATTTTCCCCGCCAATAAGACTTACTCAATTGGCACGTGCTTTTTTAAAACTTACTTATTGCGTATATAAACATAATGCATGTCAAATTTCAGATGTGTAGAAAAATTGAATTCCACTTTAATTGCAATGTATTTAGATAAAAAAATGTAATTCAATGACCTATACTGACTCATCTGATGCACAAAATAAAAGAAGGTGATTTAAGAATATACAACAGTTTTGCACTGCATCACAAACGATAGATAACACCTGAAAGCGTTTTATACAGGTGCTATCTACTCCCTCCATTCCTAAATATAAGTCTTTTTCGAGATTCTAACGCGGACTACATACGGAGCAAATAGTTTAACATGTCATATATTTGGAGTGTTAAATACTTCAAACAAAAGGCAAACAAGCCATCACGTTTGACCACATAGATTAAAATATCTGAACCATAAATTTCACATATTAACAGATGAGATTTAAAAATGTAGCATTACTTATAAATATTACCATGTATAAATAGTTTAACACGTCACATATCATTCTGAAAAAAATTACAGATAGATCAATGCCTTTCTATTAAAAAACTTAGTTGCGTAATACGACAACCACAAGGTTTTCGGTAACCATCTTATGGTAGACTAAAAAAAGAATCCAAATAAAAAAAGAAGACCCTAAGGAAGAGTCCAATCAAAACACTTGTGATTATGTTCAATACCAAAATGAGAAGTCGGACTCCTGCTTCTTTCTTATAACTTACTCAGCTCTTTAAAAGAAAACTTTGTGTACTTAGATTGGAAAATAGATTTGTAGTATACATTTTTTTTTTGAATTTTCACCGGGGGGGGGAGAAACGTGATTTGTAGTATATATATATTGAGCCTGTTCAGGCAACACAATACAACACCAGGGGGCGGGGACGGGGAACAGCTCCCCTACACTACACAAACACCTACCCCATACAAGTTTTTACAGATGAAGGACGCCAAGCCACACGTCAATGTGCTCACGATCATCCGGAGCGAACCGGCTACGCCAAAGGACGGCGTCGTCACGGCAAGCCTTCAACATAGCTGGGAGGGAGGGGGATTCCTGCCGGAACACCACCGCATTTCTTCGCTTCCAAAGGTGCCAGCAGCACAACAGAGCGAAGGCATGCGGCGACGCCGCACCGACGGCCCCGGAGACGTCGAAATGGTGCAGGGCACGGACCGTCGCTCCCGTGGTGGAGAGGTGCAGGGCACTCCAAAATGCCTGGGCAAAGGGGCACCCGAAGATCAAGTGATCAGGCGTTTCGAGCGCGGAACCGCACTCCGGGCAGCCCACACCGCGCGGCTCCACGATGTGCTTCTTCAGCAAGTTGTCGCGGGTATGGATCCGCTTGAGAGTAAGCAGCCAGGAGAAAAACCGCACTCTAGAGGGGGCCGGGGAGCTCCAAAGAAAGGCGGCATTCTCGGCAACCTCACCGCCGAGGCGTAGGAGGCTATAGACCCCACTGGAGGCCAGTTGCCCCTTTGGCTTCGCGCACAGCACCAGGGAACGATGGCCCGCGGCGCCCGCTCCGCCCCCCCCCCCCCCCTCGCTCAATGAGAGGGAGCAGGAGGAGGCGCTCCCTAGAGGCCGCGACGGAGAGCCGCGGCACTAGGACCGCGTCGAGCCTGAGAGTGCGGACCGCCCAGACCGACACCTCCGTGCAGGCGTGGGAGGCAAGCGCCGGGAAGGTGCAACGCAGGGGGCCACAGGGCAGCCAGTGATCTTCCCAGAAGGCGGTCGTGTGGCCGTCCCCGGCGACGACCCGGGAAAGCGAGCGATAGAGAGGCACGAGGCTCTGGAGGTGAGTCCAGTGCTCGCCGGCCAGCGTTGAGCCGTGCGCGTCCAGGAGGAGGCACTCACCGAGCGAGGCCCAGACCCACGACGCCCACCGGGAGCGGGGCAGAGTGTGGAGCCGGTGGAGAACCTTCAGCAGTAGCAGTCGTTTTGGGAGGCGAGGTCGCGGACCCCAAGGCCGCCTTTAGCCTTCGCACGACAAACCCGATCCCAAGAGACGAGGCATTGCGCCCCGGACGCTCGATCAGCAGCATTCCACAGGAAAGCCCGGCGGAGGGAGTCGAGCGTGGCGACGACCTTCCTTGGGAGCTTGAGCGCGTCCATAGCATACGAGGGGAGGGCATCCAAGACGGCGTTGATGAGCACAAGCCGCCCAGCCGAGGAGAGCAGGCGAGCACGCCAGCCGGCCAGGTACCGATCCACCTTGGCGATGATGAAGTGGAAATCCGCGAGCGACAGCTTGGAGCACGACAGAGGGAGCCCCAAGTAGGTTTGTGGGAAACCCTCCACCCTGCAGCCAACCGCAGCCACGACCGCGGCCAAGGTGTCGTCATCGACGTGCATCGGCACCAGAGTGCTCTTGGAATAGTTGATGACAAGGCCGGTGGCAGCGGCGGAGTCGTCAAGCGTGGAGCGGAGCCGCGCAGCTGCGCGGGGGCAAGCGCGCATGATGATCAGTGTGTCACCCGCGTACTGCAAAACAAGCGGCGGCTCCCCGTCCACCAACGGGTGCTGCATCAAGGTGTCCCAACGGACCAGCCTTTGGAGCACGTCGGCAACAAGGAGGAAGAGGTACGGGGAGATGGGGTCCCCCTGACGCAGCCCGCAGCGGAGGGGGAACCACTTCCCCGGGACGCCGTTGAGAAGGACGGTGGAGGGCGAGGAGTGGAAGATCGCGTTCATCCAGTCACACCAGAGCGCGAGGAGTTGCAGCAGTACATATCAAAAAAAGCTTGGCAAAGATCAATTGATCTAGATTATAATGGAAACACGTACTACGTCGAAACTACGTACTACGTCGAAACTGGCCATGATAGTACGGATGTCATGTGGATGGACGTATTTGTCCAGGAATAACCAGGAAGAGTACTTAGAGGTCGACAACCCACCGGAGAGATCAGTGCACCCTACTTTAAACGTAGTTTCGTGGTTATGGCCGAGGCACATGTCGCCACGGTGGTTGATGTTGCAGCAGCACGAGTGCGGCTTCAAAATTCAAAGAACATGGCGCCGTCGACAACACCCAAGTATGCAGTGAGAGCACGGAGACCGCTCTGCCAAACGGGTTTAACGCCATGTTCAGCAGGAACAGGTACTACCGGCCTTTGGCACGGGTCGAGAAGGCTTTGAAGCCGTCACAGAGCTGGACCTCGACGCACACCCAGGCCCGGCGATCGTGCACGGCCACCCGTCTTGTCGGCGAAAGTGGTCGAGAGCGCCGCCGTGGAAGCGGCGAAACCGCAGTCCGCCTGCGCGATAGCACGACATCGTGAGGGCATGCCTTGAGGTGGTGGTGGGGGTGGTCGTAGTAGGCGGCGTGGCGGTGCAAAGAAGGCGGCATTGGCGCATCGCGCACGCGGATGGACTCCATTAGCCTCTCCGGTCACGATGTTCCAGTGATAGCCGCTGGTCAACTGGACGTGACACACATGGCACCTCCTTGCAGCCATCATCTTGTCGCGGCACCGCGAGCATATGGTATGACCGAAGCCACACTGCACCCGAGCAGAAATGACGTTCCGGTGTTATTGGTACACAAACTTGTGATGGATCGGCCTAGCATGGACGACGAGCGTACTTTTGGGGAACGTTGCAGAAAATAAAAAAATTTCCTACGATTTCACCAAGATCAATCTATGAGTTCATCTAGCAACGAGAGAGATGAGTGCATCTGCATACCCTTGTAGATCGAGCGGAAGCGTTCAAGGGAACGGGGTTGAGGAAGTCGTACTCGTCGTGATCCAAATCACCGGAGATCCTAGCGCCGAACGGACGGCACCTCCGCGTTAAACACACGTACGATCAGCGTGACGTCTCCTCCTTCTTGATCCAGCAAGGGGGAAGGAGAGGTTGATGAAGATCCAATGACACGACAGCGTGGTGGTGGATGCAGCAGGATCCCCAGGCTTCGCCAAGCGTCTGCGGGAGGGAGACGTGTAGCATGGGGAAAGGGAGGCGCCAAGTGCACGGGGGCGGCTGCCCTCCCTCCCCCCTCTATATATCGGGTCCCCAGGGGGGCGCCGGCCCTAGGAGATGGGATCTCCTAGGGGGGGCGGCGGCCAAGGGGGTGCCTTGCCCCCCAAGGCAAGTGGAGGCGCCCCCTCCCCTAGGGTTCCCAACCCTAGGCGCAGGGGGCCCAAGGGGGGGCGCACCAGCCCACCAGGGGCTGGTTCCCCTCCCACTTCAGCCCATGGGGCCCTCCGGGATAGGTGGCCCCACCGGTGGACCCAGGACCCTTCCGTGGTCCCAGATACATCTTGGTGACCCCGAAACTTTCCCGACGGTCGAAACTTGACTTCCCATATATAATTCTTTACCTCCGGACCATTCCGGAGCTCCTCGTGACATCCGGGATCTCATCTGGGACTCCGAACAACTTTCAGTTTGCTGCATACTAATATCTCTACAACCCTAGCATCACCGAACCTTAAGTGTGTAGACCCTACGGGTTCGGGAGACACGTAGACATGACCGAGACGGCTCTCCGGTCAATAACCAACAGCGGGATCTGGATACCCATGTTGGCTCACATGCTCCTCGATGATCTCATCGGATGAACCACGATGTCGAGGATTCAAGCAACCCGTGTACAATTCCCTTTGTCAACCGGTATGTTACTTGCGAGATTCGATCGTCGGTATCCCAATACCTCGTTCAATCTCGTTACGGCAAGTCACTTTACTCGTCATCGTAAAGCATGATCCCGTGACCAGACACTTGGTCACTTTGAGCTCATTATGATGATGCATTACCGAGTGGGCCCAAAGATACCTCTCCGTCATACGGAGTGACAAATTCCAGTCTCAATCCGTGTCAACCCAACAGATACTTTCGGAGATACCCGTAGTATACCTTTATAGTCACCCGATTCGTTGTGACGTTTGGTACACCCAAAGCACACCTACGGTATCCGGGAGTTACACGATCTCATGGTCTAAGGAAAAATACTTGACATTGGAAAAGCTCTAGCAAACGAACTACACGATCTTGTGCTATGCTTAGGATTGGGTCTTGTCCATCACATCATTCTCCTAATGATGTGATATCGTTATCAATGACATCCAATGTCCATAGTCAGGAAACCATGACTATCTGTTGATCAACGGGCTAGTCAACTAGAGGCTCACTAGGGACATATTGTGGTCTAAGTATTCACACATGTATTACGATTTCCGGATAACACAATTATAGCATGAATAAAGACAATTATCATGAACAAGGAAATATAACAATAATCCTTTTATTATTGCCTCTAGGGCATATTTCCAACAGTCTCCCACTTGCACTAGAGTCAATAATCTAGTTACATTGTGATGAATCGAACACCCATAGAGTTCCGGTGTTGATCATGTTTTGCTCATGAAGAGGTTTAGTCAACGGATCTGCGACATTCAGATCCGTATGCACTTTGCAAATATCTATGTCTCCATCTTGAACATTTTCACGAATGGAGTTGAAGCGACGCTTGATGTGTCTGGTCTTCTTGTGAAACCTGGGCTCCTTGGCAAGGGCAATAGCTCCAGTGTTGTCACAGAAGAGAGTGATCGGCCCCGACGCATTGGGTATGACTCCTAGGTCGGTGATGAACTCCTTCATACATATTGCTTCATGCGCTACCTCTGAGGCTGCCATGTTCTCCGCTTCACATGTAGATCCCGCCACAACGCTCTGCTTGCAACCGCACTAGCCATCGCTCCACGATTCAACATATACACGTATCCGGTTTGTGACTTAGAGTCATCCAGATCTGTGTCGAAGCTAGCATCGACGTAACCCTTTACGACGAGCTCTTCGTCACCTCCATAAACGAGAAACATGTCCTTTGTCCTTTTCACGTACTTCAGGATATTCTTGACCGCTGTCCGGTGTTCCTTGCCAGGATTACTTTGGTACCTTCCTACCAAACTTACGGCAAGGTTTACATCAGGTCTGGTACACAGCATGGCATACATAATAGATCCTATGGCTGAAGCATAGGGGATGACACTCATCTCTTCTTTATCTTCTGCCGTGGTCGGGCATTGAGCCGAGCTCAATCTCACACCTTGCAATACATGGCAACAACCCTTTCTTGGACTGATCCATATTGAACTTCTTCAATATCTTATCAAGGTATGTGCTTTGTGAAAGACCTATGAGGCGTCTCGATCTATCCCTATAGATCTTGATGCCTAATATGTAAGCAGCTTCTCCAAGGTCCTTCATTGAAAAACACTTATTCAAGTAGGCCTTAATGTTGTCCAAGAGTTCTATATCATTTCCCATCAAGAGTATGTCATCTACATATAATATGAGAAATGCTACAGCGCTCCCACTCACTTTCTTGTAAACGCAGGCTTCTCCATAAGTCTCAAGATAAACCCAATCTCTTTGATCATCTCATCAAAGCGAATGTTCCAACTCCGAGATGCTTGCACCAGTCCATAAATGGATCGCTGGAGCTTGCATACCTTGTCAGCATTCTTAGGGTCGGCAAAACCTTCCGGCTGCATCATATACAGCTCTTCCTTAAGATAGCCGTTAAGGAATGCCGTTTTGACGTCCATCTGCCATATCTCATAATCATAGTATGCGGCAATTGCTAACATGATTAGGACGGACTTCAGCTTCGCTACGGGAGAGAAAGTCTCATCGTAGTCAACCCCTTGAACTTGCCGATAACCCTTAGCGACAAGTCGAGCTTTATAGATGGTAACATTACCATCCACGTCCGTCTTCTTCTTAAAGATCCATTTGTTTTCTATCGCTCGCCGATCATCGGGCAAGTCTGTCAAAGTCCATACTTTGTTTTCATACATGGATTCTATCTCAGATTGCATGGCTTCAAGCTATTTGTTGGAATCTGGGCCCGCCATCGCTTCTTCATAGTTCGAAGGTTCACCGTTGTCTAACAACATGATTTCCAGGACAGGGTTGCCATACCACTCTGGCGTGGAATGTGTCCTTGTAGACCTACGAAGTTCAGTAGCAACTTGATCCGAAGTACCTTGATCATCATCATTAATTTCCTCTCCAGTCGGTGTAGGCACCACAGGAACATTTTCCTGAGCTGCACTACTTTCCGGTTCAAGTGGTAGTACTTCATCGAGTTCTACTTTCCTCCCACTTACTCCTTTCGAGAGAAACTCTTTTTCCAGAAAGGATCCGTTCTTGGCAACAAAGATCTTGCCTTCGGATCTAAGGTAGAAGGTATACCCAATGGTTTCCTTCGGGTATCCTATGTAGACGCATTTTTCCGACTTGGGTTCGAGCTTTTCAGGTTGAAGTTTCTTGACATAAGCATCGCATCCCCAAACTTTAAGAAACGACAGCTTAGGTTTCTTCCCAAACCATAATTCATACGGTGTCGTCTCAACGGATTTAGACGGAGCCCTATTTAAAGTGAATGTAGCTGTCTCTAGTGCTTCTCCCCAAAATGATAGCGGTAAATCGGTAAGAGACATCATAGATCGCACCATATCCAATAGAGTGCGATTATGCCATTCGGACACACCGTTACGCTGAGGTGTTCCAGGCGGCGTGAGTTGTGAAACGATTCCACATTTCCTTAAGTGCGTAGCAAATTCGTGACTTAAATATTATCCTCCACGATCTGATCATAGGAACTTTATCTTTCGGTCACGTTGATTCTCTACCTCATTCTGAAATTCCTTGAACTTTTCAAAGGTCTCGGACTTGTGTTTCATCAAGTAGACATACCCATATCTACTCAAGTCGTCAAATGAGAGTGAGAAAATAACGATATCCTCCACGAGCCTCAACGCTCATTGGACCGCACACATCAGTATGTATGATTTCCAATAAGTTGGTTGCTCGCTCCATTGTTCCGGAGAACGGAGTCTTGGTCATTTTGCCCATGAGGCATGGTTCACATGTGTCAAATGATTCATAATCAAGAGACTCTAAAAGTCCATCGGCATGGAGCTTCTTCATGCGCTTGACACCAATGTGACCAAGGCGGCAGTGCCACAAGTATGTGGGACTATCGTTATCAACTTTACATCTTTTGGTATTCACACTATGAATATGTGTAACATCACATTCAAGATTCATTAAGAATAAACCATTGACCATTGGGGCATGACCACAAAACATATCTCTCATATAAATAGAACAACCATTATTCTTGGATTTAAATGAGTAGCCATCTCGTATTAAACGAGATCCAGATACAATGTTCATGCTCAAAATTGGCACTAAATAACAATTATTGAGGTTTAAAACTAATCCCGTAGGTAAATGTAGAGGTAGCGTCTTGTGGCGATCACATCGACCTTGGAACCATTCCCGACGCGCCGTCACCTCGTCCCTTCGCCAGCCTCCGCTTATTTCGCAGCTCCTGCTTTGAGTTACAAATATGAGCAACGGCACCGGTATCAAATACCCAGGAGCTACTACGAGCACTAGTAAGGTACACATCAATTACATGTATATCACATATACCTTTAGTGTTGTCGGCCTTTTTGTCCGCTAAGTATTTGGGGCAGTTCCGCTTCCAGTGACCCTTCCCTTTGCAATAAAAGCACTCAGTCTCAGGCTTGGGTCCATTCTTTGACTTCTTCCCGGCAACTGGCTTCCCGGGCACGGCAACATCCTTGTCGTCCTTCTTGAAGTTCTTCTTACCCTTGCCTTTCTTGAACTTGGTGGTTTTATTGACCATCAACACTTGATGTTCCATTTTGATTTCTACCTCTGCTTACTTCAAAGATTGAAAATACTTGTGAATAGTTTTCACCATCCCTGCATATTGTAGTTCATCACAAAGCTCTTGTAGCTCGGTGGGAGCGACTAAAGGATTCTGTCAATGACCGCCTCGTCCAGGAGGTTAATATCCAGTGGGATGACAGCCAGTACAACCTGCACATTTTGAGTATGTGCTCACTGACAGGACTATTTTCCTCCATCTTACAACTATAGAACTTGTCGGAGACTTCATATCTCTCGACCCGGGCGTGAGCTTGGAAAACCATTTTCAGCTCCTCGAATATCTCATATGCTCCGTGTTGCTCAAAACGCTTTTGGAGCCCCGGTTCTAAGTCAGAAAGCATGCCGCCTTGAACGAGGGAGTAATCATCAAGACGTGACTGCCAAGCGTTCACAACGTCTTGGTTCTCTCGATGGGTGCTTCACCTAGCGGTCCTTCTAGGACATATGCTTTCTTGGCAGCTATGAGGATGATCCTCGGGTTAGGACCCAGTCCGTATAGTTGCTGCCATCATCTTTCAGCTTGGTTTTCTCTAGGAATGCGTTGAAGTTCATGTTGACATGAGCGTTGGCCATTTGATCTACAAGACATTTTTGCAAAGTTTTTAGACTAAGTTCATGATAATTAAGTTCATCTAATCAAATTATTTAATGAACTCCCACTCAGATTAGACATCCCTCTAGTCATCTAAGTGTTACATGATCCGAGTCGACTAGGCCGTGTCCGATCATCACGTGAGACGGACTAGTCATCATCGGTGAACATCTCCATGTTGATCGTATCTTCCATACAACTCACGTTCGACCTTTCGGTCTCTGTGTTCCGAGGCCATGTCTGTACATGCTAGGCTCGTCAAGTTAACCTAAGTGTTTTGCATGTGTAAATCTGTCTTACACCCGTTGTATGTGAACGTTAGAATCTATCACACCCGATCATCACGTGGTGCTTCGAAACAACGAACTGTCGCAATGGCGCCCAGTTAGGGGTAACACTTTCTTGAAATTATAATGAGGGATCATCCTATTTACTACCGTCGTTCTAAGTAAACAAGATGCAAAAAGATGATAAACATCACATGCAATCAAATAGTAGTGACATGATATGGCCAATATCATATAGCTCCTTCGATCTCCATCTTCGGGGCTCCATGATCATCTTCGTCACAGGCATGACACCATGATCTCCATCATCGTGTCTTCATGAAGTTGCTCGCCAACTATTACTTCTACTACTATAGCTAACGATTTAGCAATAAAGTAAAGTAATTACATGGCGTTAAATCATTGACACGCAGGTCATACAATAATTAAGACAACTCCTATGGCTCCTGCCGGTTGTCATACTCATCGACATGCAAGTCGTGATTCCTATTACAAGAACATGATCTCATACATCACAATATATCATACATCATTCATCACAACTTCTGGCCATATCACATCACAAAGCAATTGCTTTGCAAAAACAAGTTAGACGTCCTCTAATTGTTGTTGCATCTTTTACGTGGCTGCAATAGGGTTCTAGCAAGAACGTTTTCTTACCTACGAAAAATCCACAACGTGATTTGTCAACTTCTATTTACCCTTCATAAGGACCCTTTTCATCGAATCCGCTCCAACTAAAGTGGGAGAGACAGACACCCGCTAGCCACCTTATGCAACTAGTGCATGTCAGTCGGTGGAACCTGTCTCACATAAGCGTACGTGTAAGGTAAGTCCGGGCCGTTTCATCCCACAATACCGCTGAAGCAAAATAAGACTAGTAGTGGTAAGAAAGTTGACAACATCTACACCCACAACAGATTTGTGTTCTACTTGTGCAAAGAGAACTACGCATAGACCTAGCTCATGATGCCGCTGTTGGGGAACGTTGCAGAAAATAAAAAATTTCCTACGGTTTCACCAAGATCAATCTATGAGTTCATCTAGCAACGAGAGAGAGGAGTGCATCTACATACCCTTGTAGATCGGCGGGGCGTTCAAGGAACAGGGTTGAGGGAGTCGTACTCGTCGTGATCCAAATCACCGGAGATCCTAGCGCCGAACGGACGGCACCTCCGCGTTCAACACACGTACGGTCAGAGTGACGTCTCCTCCTTCTTGATCCAGCAAGGGGGAAGGAGAGGTTGATGAAGATCCAACAACATGACGGCGTGGTGGTGGATGCAGCAGGGATCCCGGCAGGGCTTCGCCAAGCGTCTGCGGGAGGGAGAGGTGTAGCAAGGGGAACGGAGGCGCCAAGTGCAAGGGTGCGGCTGCCCTCCCTCCCCCCTCTATATATAGGGTCCCCAGGGGGGCGCCGGCCCTAGGAGATGGGATCTCCTAGGGGGGGCGGCGGCCAAGGGGGGTGCCTTGCCCCCCAAGGCAAGTGGAGGCGCCCCCTCCCCTAGGGTTCCCAACCCTAGGCGCAGGGGGGCCCAAGGGGGGGCGCACCAGCCCACCAGGGGCTGGTTCCCCTCCCACTTCAGCCCATGGGGCCCTCCGGGATAGGTGGCCCACCCGATGGACCCCCGGGACCCTTCCGGTGGTCCCGGTACAATACCGGTGACCCCCGAAACTTTCCCAACGGCCGAAACTCGACTTCCCATATATAAATCTTTACCTCCGGACCATTCCGGAACTCCTCGTGATGTCCGGGATCTCATCCGGGACTCCGAACAACTTTCGGTTTGCTGCATACTAATATCTCTACAACCCTAGCGTCACCGAACCTTAAGTGTGTAGACCCTACGGGTTTGGGAGACACGTAGACATGACCGCTGACGGCTCTCGGTCAATAACCAACAGCGGGATCTGGATACCCATGTTGGCTCCCACATGCTCCTCGATGATCTCATCGGATGAACCATGACGTCGAGGATTCAAGCAACCCCGTATACAATTCCCTTTGTCAATTGGTATGTTACTTGCCCGAGATTCGATCGTCGGTATCCCAATACCTCGTTCAATCTCATTACCGGCAAGTCACTTTACTCGTACCCTAATGCATGATCCCGTGAACAGACACTTGGGCACTTTGAGCTCATTATGATGATGCATTACCGAGTGGGCCTAGAGATACCTCTCCGTCATACGGAGTGACAAATCCCAGTCTCGATCCGTGTCAACCCAACAGATACTTTCGGAGATACCCGTAGTATACCTTTATAGTCACCCAGTTACGTTGTGACGTTTGGTACACCCAAAGCACACCTACGGTATCCGGGAGTTATACGATCTCATGGTCTAAGGAAAAAATACTTGACATTGGAAAAGCTCTAGCAAACGAACTACACGATCTTGTGCTATGCTTAGGATTGGGTCTTGTCCATCACATCATTCTCCTAATGATGTGATCTCGTTATCAATGACATCCAATGCCCATAGTCAGGAAACCATGACTATCTGTTGATCAACGGGCTACTCAACTAGAGGCTCACTAGGGACATATTTTGGTCTAAGTATTCACACATGTATTACGATTTCCGGATAACACAATTATAGCATGAATAAAAGACAATTATCATGAACAAGGAAATATAATAATAGTCCTTTTATTATTGCCTCTAGGGCATATTTCCAACACGTACGCACTTGGAAGACTGGTGGCTTGAGAGGGAGGTAGCAGATGCCGCAGTTGAGGGTGTCGGCGTCATCCACTATCACAGTATCATGTTTGCAAGCGCCATGCGCTTCGCTGCCGGCTCCATCATACCTGGAACCCGAGATGGTCGTCGTTCTTGTTCTTCTTCTCTATTTTTTCCCTCTGGAAATACTAACCACATCTCCTTCCTCTTCGGTGGTCTCGGGCCAACACCTTGAATCTGGAGGTGTCGCGAGCGCTCCTCCTGATGCCACAAACCCTCGCCGCCGACTGCCTCACACAAATGGTCGTCCTATCCCGCATCCTGCCTTGTACCGCAACACCGACACCAGCACCACCGATCCCCGTTCCCGGCGCCACCCTGTCATCGCAAATTAAATAGGTACATAAATGCTTTCATGATGAGGTTTATTTGTCATGATAGGTATATGCACGTGCGTTGCATCGGGCATTAATTTTTTTTAAGCAACAGGGGAACATATGGGCACACATCATGATGCAAATCAAATAACAAAAAGGAGATTGTGTTTTGGTTATGAAGCATAGAACTTCTGACAACTTTGTCCTAAGATATACTAAAGCCAAAGAACATCATAGAGGGAAATCAAATTATCTGAACGACATGATGTTATTTCACAAAATAAGTTAAATGTACATTTAAAATTTAAAATTTCCAATTGGTTATCTTTACATGTAAATAAAAAGGTGGGAGTCAATATTACAATAAGCTTACCAAAAATGTTCCTCTACGAAAAATTATCATGAAGAATCACCTGCCAAGAATAAAAACTGAGAGCAAGTCTGCAAAATAACAAATTGTTAACAATATGTTCAGTAATATAAATCTCACTGTTCTTGCACACCCTTGAGACTTGAGAGCATATCATTTTTTCCCTTCAGACTATACTCTTGTCTATGAACAGAAAAAAAAACCATAAAAACTAAATTCAAGTCTGCAGAATAACACAAAGCATCACTAACAGTTCAGTACCATGTGAATGGAGACATACCATACCATCCTTTTTACCTTCTGACTGCACTTCTATTTGTGAGAACTCCAGTAAGTAGATGGGAAATTTAGCAAAATACAACCATTGGAATATGGGAGCCGTATAAACTGAATAATGTAGATAATATCACATGTGCATTATTGGCCTCTAAGATGGAACAAAACTGAATACTACCCAAAACAACACACAAATCTGACTGACACTTTTAAAATTTCATATCTCTCCTATACTACCTAATAAATTCAAGTTGTATACACCTTTTCCAATTGCACAAAAATTTAATTCAGCTTCTAAAGTCTGCAATAGCCCCATAATTCAAAACAGTCTGCAATACCCCCATTACTAACTCTAGTTCAGCAAATCCCTGGGGAAGAGTCATTGGTGAGGATGGGCTAACTCCGCCATATACTATAACTATTCTCAACTACCATATCCAGAAAAAGTATTGTTAATTTGACACGATACCAAAATTGAGTTACAAATAGAAATAACAAAAGTAAAATGTCAAGCATAAGTAGTCTATTCAGAGGAATCATTCCCAAAAGCAATTTTGAGCCAAACACCAAAGCACAACAAGTTGTGACAACTCACATCCCAAATGATAGCAGATTTATTTAAACTGCCAGTGGCATCACAGTACAAACGTTAAAACCAGTAGCATCACATAGGAACACTGTACAGTCAGTTAATGCATGCATACCTGCCGGTAACCTTGTTGCCATCACCGCTCACACTCCTCTGTGTGTCCTTCATCGTCATCTTTCCTTCGACCTAATGCTTCGGCAACTCCAACAACACGTTGTTGCTCCAAGAAATCAGTGAACACCAAAGAGAGGCGTGCTTGGATCCTAAACTCCAAGCAAACAATTAATTAAGATCCCTTGCACACACACACAGAGAGAGAGAGAGAGAGAGAGAGAGATATCGGGGTATCGGGGTGAGGATGAGAGAATCGACCCTCGGAGCGGCGCGCCGGGCCAGTGTCGCCGACTCGCCACTGCCGCTGCAGAGATAACACGACCATCGCCGCAAGATGCAGAATCTGTCGGAGCTCGCTCCCTCGGAACCGGCGAGGAATGCCGCCGCCAAGAACTTGGAGTTCAAGACCCGCCGCTGGACCTCCTCCCGCGCCTCCTAGATCATCTCCACACCGTCCGCGGAACAGGATCCGACTCCTACTCGCCTCCTCGGCCGGATCTGGCGGAGATCGCCCGTCGCCCGCGACGCAGCAAAGAAGATGGCGGTGGGTGGCGGGGAACCTTTGGCGGCGCCTTTGGAGGTGGGGGTGGCGCGCAGAACGTGGTGGCGGGTGGCGGTGCCCGGAGGCGTGGGAGGGTCGTGCGGGTGGGGGTTCTTTTATTTTCTCTCTTCGTTAGGAATGTAATGCGTACTTTATTAGTATGGAAGGAGATCGGTGGGAGAAATAAATCGGAGAGGGAGGTGATTTGTTTGGAAGGTGATCTTCAGATATGGTATTATTTTTGAATTCTTAATTATCAAATATTTACATGATTAAATTGAATCGACACATGCCAGATCAAGCGCGAATATATGGTAACTAATCTGATGGGTTTATGTGGGTGGTGAAACAAAAAGGCAGGTGGGAGGGAGACGAAATAAAACCAACAAAAGTGGTGAGACGAAAAAAAACCAACGAAAAATAACCGGCGAACTATTCACCAACTGCTCCATTAGGAGTAGAGATTCTTGTGAACACTCTCCTAAAAAAGGGAAGTTTTACATTTGTGTGCTAGAATTAATATTGTTCACATGGTATGTCAAAAAAGACACACTGTGAAACTGCAATGACATTTTAAGTCCTAAGGTGATCTTGTGTTAATACAATCATCAACTATAAAAAACCCTAGCACCCGCAAAAAAAAACTAAAAAAACTGTGGATACAATCAAGCCAGGATTTCACGAACTGCAGCACCAGGGCGCGCGCGGCCATGGCATGGGCCGGCGCCTCGTACGACGGGGTCGCCACGTCCCGGGGCCACCGCGGAGCAGCCGCGCGCATCTTTGCCCGCGGTGACCTCCCCCGCTCCTACGTCGACCGGGAAGTCCTCGCCGCCAACACGGCCATCACGGCTGCTATGGAGCAGCTCCAGGGGGTGGAGGCCGCTCTGCGTAGCAGCGGCGACGTGGCTCTCCCGCACGGCGAGCCCGACAACCGCCCAGCCGCGGGCAAGACGGCGAGGGCCCACGACGACGCTTGGAGGGCCCTGGCGCGCTCCGCTCCAGGCGCGCTACTAGACGGGTGCGCCGCCCTCCCCGAGCTCGAGGCAGCCAACGCCGAGCTCGCCCACTGCGCCCACGCTTTCAAGTCGTCCACCGCCCTGGATCACGCCGCGGCGGCCGCCACCTACGCTGCCTCCGTTCGCACACTGGACGCGGCTCATGCCGCAGTCTCGCGCGTCCTCTTCATCAACGGCGGCGTAAGCACCGCTTTCCTCGTCGCCGCAGTGGCTCTCCTGGGAGGAGTCGCGCTCCGACATCGGGTGACACGGCCGCGCCGCGCTGGACCTCCTGTGGTTGGCGTCTGCGTGTGCGGACTACCACTTCGGCTGCGTCGTCGTCGGACCCGCCTCCTCGTCCTGCGACCAGTTGTTGCGCGGAGCCGTCGCAGAGGCCGGTGAGGCGCGGGACGCCGGGAAGCTCATGGTGGGGACGGAGCTCACGTGTAGGCACTGGTGTCAGTTGACACCAATGCCATTCGATGCTTCAGCTAATAGCTTTACCGATTTGTGCCTTTGACCCCAGCCAACGCGTCTAGCGTTTCCTGGCAGCCCTCCCAAAATAGTAATTTTCTGTCCCCCCTATCCAGGATAGGAAAGTACCTGGCCCCCGCTCCCGATTCCTCGCACCATCGAGCCACGGAACTCACCTGATCCTCCCTCCCCCATGTGTTTCCCTCCTCCACCCCCATGGGCGTCTCCTTTTCTCTCCACCAAATTGCCCAGCCCCATCTTCTTCTGTCCCAACCCACAAAGGGACAACTCCCAGATACAGAAAACTCTCCACAATCCTCGAACGGTGGCTGGTTTAGGATTTGTTCTCCAGGCAATTCATATTGACTAAGGGTAGAAGAAGCACAGAAAAAGGTCAAATTTAGCTTTCACTTTCCCCATGGTTGTGTGCCTCTTTCATCCCTGTCCCCTGGGTTACTGAAGAACACAAGCCTTCCTTTTCCCTTTCCCCATGATCTGCACAAGGCTGCAGTTTGAAAAAAAATGTGTAAGAGCATGTACTAGATGAAAAAACAGAAATACAAAGTTGCACATGTGCTGTTAATTGCTGCAAATGTCAGATTTTTTGCCTAATTGCTTTGATGGGTTTGTTGTTCTGCTTAATAAGTTGGTAGAAACACAAGTATGTTTGCTGGTAAAGCAACTTGCTTGGCCTGTTTTGAGCAACTTGATTGGCCTGTTTTGAGCAACTGTAGATCGTAAGGAAGGTGCGTGTAGATGTTTAGGCAAGCTTCAAGCCCTATTGGGGCAAATCCAGGAGTGTTGTGCAACAACTGGTTGTTTAAATCAAGTTAAGTGTTATGGTTAGGCAACTTACATGTTAAGATTAAGCAAAAGGGGTGGGGAGTCAATGTAAGAAAAGGCTGGTTGAAGGAAAATAAATGGTAGGCAAGTTTGAGGGTTTGTTTGGGCTAAATTAGGACAAATGTGAAGCAAGAAATACAGGTATGGGTATTAATGAAGCAAAACTCCAGATGTTTTTAGTCAGCTAAGTGCTACTTCCTCCGTCCGAAAAAGCTTGTCCCAAGCTTGTCTCTCAAATGTATGTATCTAGTACTAACTTGGCGCTAGATACATCCATTTGAGGGACAAGCTTTTTCGGATGGACGGGGTATGTTTTAGGCAACTTACATGTTATGTTTAAGCAAAGGATGAAAATGATGTGTAACAAAACTGGTTGCAAGAAAACAATGGTAGGCAAAGTTTTAGGGCTTGTTTTGTGCAAATTCAGTAGTACTGTGAATCAAACATGAAACTGGCATGGGTATTCTACTGAAGCAAAATTTCAGGTGTTTTCGGCTACTTTGGTGATATGTTTAGGCAACTTACATGTCATGATTAAGCAAGAAAGAAATGAACGTAAAAAGATGGTTGAACAAAAATAAGGTTAGGCAAGAAAGGATTACTACTATGCAACAATTGTTGTCATATAGAGATGGATTTATTGTACCTGGTGTCAGAAATTGACTGAAAGTGACTTGAGCTTGGCCTTGTTGAACAGGTACAAGAAGTTTATTCAGCTTGAAAAGCCTTGCAGGTGATGCCCTTTCTCTTATCCTAGAAGAAAAATACAACAATAGATGAAACATGTGTATTTCCTGGACAGTTAGGCAACTTGACAGCAGAACTTAGGCAAGTGTTGATCAAAAGTGAAGCAACTGTGTATTACCTAGTTAGATCCGGTCTTTTGACATTTTGCTTTTGGTGGTTATTCCACGACAGTGTCTTTCTCAGCATTTCAATCACCATCTGTGGAAACATCTCGAATTGATGTTGATGTCCAGCGAATGTTTGCCACAGGCAGCAATCTCCTTTCTTCCCCGACGCTGCTACCCAATAAAGGGTGTGCTTCTCTGGCCCTGCAACAAGAACACGCAACAAGTTAAAAGAACACACAACAAGTTTATTGAATCTTTTTTCAGACACACCTCGTGATGATCTTCAATCGCATGCGAGGGATCAGCATCACGATTAACTGCATGATGATCTTCTTGAATGCCCTTTTTGCTTGGTCCATCCATTAGTTCCTACTACACAAAAAGAAAAAGAGTGCATTCAGATGACTTTCTGGATATCGTCTCTCGATACTAGCAACTCACGTACCAATTCCAGGCAAGTAAACCCAAAAAACAGGCGAATCGCCTTCCAATGCGCACCGAAAAATAACAAAAACATCACTCATCTGAGGCATCTGTTGTTGTTAACATACCCAGATCATCATGGACAAAATCATCTGAGGCATGTGTTGTCGTTAACATGAGGCGCCTGAAAATGAAAGCATGTGGCTGTAAAAAGCAGGGGGGAAGAATACCCCCATTCGGCACCCCCGATTAAAAAAATCCCAATGTAGCAAAACAAGAGATAAAACATACAATGATAACGTGTTGTCACATTTAAACTTCAAGTACAAAATTACCCTAATTGTTATTAAATGTTAAGGAAAATAAACGAAGAGCAAGGTTCATGTGTTATTTGAGGCAACTACATAAAAATTTGAGGCAATTATTATGAAAAATAACAAACACATGGAGACTACTAACCAATATATGCACCACATATAAAAAATGATTGAAAGGTAGCAAGTCGTACTGGGTTTGTAGGAAATTTCCATAGATAATGCAGCAACCTCATCAGCTTGCTAGCCGAAGAAAAATAAATAGCGAAGTCAGGAGCAACTACAACTTGGTTTGTAGGCAATTTGCATACAAGTTTCAGGCAAATAAATGTGGACCTATATTGTTTGGAATATCAAGTTGTGTTGTGTCCCATGGACAAATGCTTTAGTTATTGCAGGCAAGTTGTGCTCTAATCTAAGCAAATTGCATACTATATCCAGGCGAACCAGGTTTTCTTTAGAGAAGGGATTAAAAGGTAGCAACTCATACTGAGTTTGTAGACAATTTCCATAGATTCTGCAGCCAACTCATTAGCTTGCTTTCCAAAAAAATAAAATAGTGGATAGAAATAGCCCGTCGACCCATTAAGCAAGTCCAATAGCAGGAACAAGGAAACTACTAACAAAAAAATCCTGCAAGTTTGAGCAAGTCCAATAGAAGAAATGAGTACAATAGCTCAATATCATTGTTTTTAAGGCGTCCTGCCTTGGACGCTTAAGCGACGCTTAGGCGATAAGGCACCTGGGCAGCGCCTTACAAATATGCCCGCCTTAAGCGCTTTGGCGTCGCCTAGGCGCTAGAGCGGGTGGTGCTCGCCTTAGGTCGCTTTACCGCCTTAAAAACAATGCTCAATATAAATCTTGTTTTTTCGGCTTTATTATATGCTGTAATCACTTGGACACAGATAAGCAAATATCTATCAAGTTCTCATACATGACACATGTATAACGGCTAAACAAGAATTGGAATGGTAAGAAACAACATATTACTTAATAATGAAGTCTCTTTTTTGCCATGTGTTATGTATATAATCATAGTAGAGAGTTTATACTTGCTACTATCATCTCTCCTAACTATCACAGCAGATCAACCCAAGTCAATGCACCTTGTGCTAAGAAACATCGTCACGCATAGGGGAAGCACAATTACATAATTGGAAGGAGAGAAAGGAAAAAAATACTCCTTCAAATTGCAACCATCACCAGCAACAATTCAAGAGAAAGGCACCAGCACCATCATCCACATGCTACCTCGATGCAATTTTGCTGCTCCAGACCTCCAGTTCAAGCTACAGCCAGCACCTGTACACGGTCACAAGTAAAAGTTCAGACATCAGAGCTAGGGTAGCTGTAGGGTGCAGCAGGAGATAGCAGTAGGGAGAAGGAGGTGCACCAGCAGCTAGCAGCAGGAGGTCGAGGCCATCCCCGATGTGGCCTACGGCGAGATGCTGGAGAGGAAGAGGCCCGCTACAACGGCGTCGGGGCTAGCGCCACTGAATGAGGAGCGTGGGGGTGGTGCGCGCTCGCCTTCCTCGTGGAGATGGGTGCGCGCTCGCCTTCGGAGGACGCGAAGGCGGCCAACACGGACACGGCCTTGTCGCGGGAGGCTGAGAGGAGGTCGCCGGAGTCGAGCATCGCGGCGACCGCGGAGACCACGGCGGCAAGGAGCCGACGGATTCGGCGAGCGAAAATCTGGGGCGCGGGAGCAGCCTGTGGATCTGTCACCTTGGCCCCCGACGCCGGCTGGGGAGACGAACAGGCGCTCGCGGAGTGCGGCGCGGCCGGCGCCACGGATCGACGAACACAGCGATGGATTTGGGAGAAGAAACATGCGTGCGCTTGTGGATGTGGGAGCGTGGGTTTGGTTGGGGCCCACTGCCGCTGTGTGTTGTTCGTTCGCATTTCCCTTTGCTCCGTAAAACCCGACCGCGGAACACCTGGCGATCGGGATCCCGATCGGACGGCTCGTAAGGGTGTGTGCTCAAGACCTCTAAACAGCAAAGCTTTGCTTTAAAGAATTTAGGCAAAAAGATCGATTGACCCCAGCCCACCACAGAATAAAAGCCCAAAGTCTTAGCCTAGTTAGATAATTACAACAGTAAAGACGTATCGATCTGTTTGCTAACCTAGCACGCAGTCCACAAGGCCCAATCTATCTGGTGCCTGTCCCTACTAATTCCTGGACGCAGCCGGCCGGCCGCCAGGTCGCAGTAGGTCACGGAGCACGCCTCTCTCAAGCGATCCGCTTCCTCCTCAATGACATAGATCCCAAATCCTCTGCACACCTACCATGAAGCACGCTAATTTTGGTTCGGCGATGTCCGTCGGCCGGCCGCGTCAGCCTAATCTATAATGGCCGGCTGGCTGCAATTCTTATTGTCCACTTCGGTTCATCCCAGGTACCCGAGGCACTGACATACATGTGTGTAATACTAAGATTTAAATTTATAATTTATCTCCTTGATTCAACTAGGACTAGAAGATTACAGATAGATTTAGACACTGATCCAACAGAGACTTAAAGGTCGTGAAAGGACTACCGAAATAGATTTATGTAGTATATGAAACGTTGGTGCTACTACTCTAGGAGAAATAAATTTAGATGAACTTCTTTCAGATTCAGCTGATCGAAAAAGAATCACAATAGACTACGAATGCTAAAAAGCAACATTGGATCAAACCGAGATATTTAATTAGAGGACCTTGCAGACGAAGCAGACTTTAAATATCTTTTGTATCTTTTAACTTGGACTATTTATTTAAACTATTTGAGTTTTATGCTGGTGACTTTTATTCAACATAATTGATGGTTCTTGATCATGAACTTCGGATGTAAATTGGCAATGTCCAAACAGACCAAGGATTTGCCAATTTGGATCACATTGCAGATCTTGCTGAAGTCTTAGCTGACACTAAGAAACATCTTGCTTTTCCTTTGGTATATCTACTTCTAAAATTGGTGCTAATTTTGCCAGTTGACCAAATCAATGAGGAGATGCTTTTCGGAAATGGATATTGTCAAGAGTGTTTTGCATGGGTGACCAGTTCATGAGTGATAGCCTGAGTTGCTATGTGGATAAATATATATTTACTATCACTACGAATGATTCCATGAATGATTTATTGAATGAAGAAGATTAAAGGTCGAGAAGGAAGTTATAACATGTGAGTCTCACATCATTTTATATTTTTTCTTAATCTTATTTTTTATGTATCATTTGTTTCGTACATTGTTGTAAAAATAATTTGCTTCTTTCGTTTATTGTTTTCACTAAGTTATACAGATTAAATGCTCCAAACTTACCTTTTAGTTCTTATTTTTTTTACTGAATATGTAAACAAGTGGCTTTTTTTACTTCGCTCAACCAGTAGTCGGGTATGAAAATCATTTTAATATAGTAAAATTTATATCATTGGCTCATTGCATATTTTCATTCTTTATATTGCATTGCTACTGTTGGTGCTATATATTGTGGGCAACTTTTTTTTGCGGACAACGTTGACACCGGTGCTGATTTTTTCTAGCTTCGTCCCTGATGGTGGGCGCCGGCATGCGCATGTCGTTCGATACAGTGGGTATCCTCAGCGGCGTTTAGCCAACTGCGCCCTGACATCTACTATGTTCATCCTTGTCAACTGTTGCGCCGTTGAAATCGCTCCCTGTTTTGTCTGTCAGACTTTAGCAAAATAGCAATGCTATTCTTTTTTCTCTTCTTTTTGTGAGATACATAACATCATACAGAACCGATAAATCCTAGTACAATTTAGCGTGTTGTCTATTGGATTTATATTGCCGTTTGAGAAGAAATGCTCATGTACTTGCAATGTTCAGTAAAAGGTTTCATATGAGATATATTGATAAGCGGTAACATATGACCAATAAGCATGTGATGTGTTCCACTATTTAGTTTCAAGCACAAGAAGTTCCAGGTATCTATCAATTTCATATAAGCACTTTATAATAGAATTTTGGACGGTCTCAAAAAATGTGCACCACTAATTAACACATGCAACCATTCTTACATAGCGAACGCAAAGCTTCAATTACTTTCAGTAGCTTAAAACTCAAAAAGCATAATTTGTTCTCAGTCCTGTACAACACTCATTTAAACCCTCCTGGTGCATTCAATTTTGAAACCTTCTACTCCCTCCGTTCCTAAATAATTGTCTTTCTAGAGATTTCAACAAGTGACTACATACGGAGCAAAATGAGTGAATCGTACACTCTAAAACATGTCTACATACATCCGTATGTTGTAATCCATTTGAGATGGCTAGAAAAACAATTATTTGGGAACGGAGGGAGTAGTAGAAACTGAAACATCACTGTGCACAGAGGTTATTGTTCTACTGAGCCACCGGACGAATAAACACATATCACCATGATCAGGGCCTCGACCAAGCGACATGTCTTTTAGAAAATATATGTAGAATCTCCCGTCGTCGGACTTAGTCCCCCGAAATGCGGAGACCTAGAGACATAAAAACAAATTAGCACCACATAGTTAATGACAGAGAACCTATCAATGAAATTCCATGTAAGCCAAAGAAATTTACCGGTTGCGCCAATGACTCAAGTACCTAATTTAAAACAATATTATCTACTTAGCATTTGGTACCGACATTTTTTCCACAGAATAACATCACAAGTTTTAGGATGCCTCTTCTAATTGAAGACGTAAAATCCGCGCTTACATCGTGGACTATAACAGTGTCCCTTTGACTAATATATATGTAATAATATTAATGTATGAACATGTATATCATACCAGTGTGCCTCTGCTAGTTAACTTCCCTTTATTATAAGTGTGCAATGAGCACTACCCTTTGCATATATAAATAGTAAGCAGGCGATCTGCTGGATTCTATAACCCATATATTAAAAATAAAATCCTTTATCGTAAGCAGCTACCATTGGTTTGGCCATACATAAACAATAAGCAGGTGGTATACACTGAATTCTGGAACACCCCGCATTAATTATCTGTGTACTTAGCCTTCCCTTATCAGCAAGCAGCAAATATTCTCCCAAAGAAGTAATCTCATGTATTGCAAAAAGCTAAGATAACTGGGAACATCCCACACACGTTCATATTAACCAACATGCACATATCTGTCCTAAAGCAGTAAGCATGAAGCAAACCAATCATAAGCACAAACAGCAAAAACCTTCTCATGTCTCCCAACAGTTCAAAAAACCTTCAGGAATGCCTACTAATTAGCAAGGCCATGTTCTAGCGTACAAAGAAATTATTTCCATCCAGTATATAATGCAGAAGCAAGTATTCTCTGGAAGGATATATTCATATATACCAAATAGACATAGTATAAGTTCCAACGATAATGTCATACCTATAGCAGAAACCAGAAGCCAACATCAGTGTGGTTACTTAAGAAGAGGAAGCCATTCCGTTCATACCTAGCACAACAGCAAATTGAAGAGAACCTACATTACATGGCATAAAATCCAGTTAAGAAGAAAATCTAATGTGATATGTAACTATATGGATACACTTGAGTTGTTATAATTACTTAGGAATTTAGAATGGCAAATTTAAGAAAATAATTCAAATTATTGCTTTTCCCATAGAGGCCCTATAACCAGAATATAGCTGCGCAGAAGATCATCAGGTAAAAAAAACTTTAGTAGATTCATATGAAAAGCAAATGCCAAGATAAAAGGTCTGACATAACTGTCCAGATTTTGTATCAACCAGTCATATATGTACAAGCATTTTGCGTCTATAAACAGCATTTTAATGGTGGAGTAATCAATCTGAACAATTTTAAATTAAAAACAAAATATCTAAAGACTAAGCGTTCATGTATTTTAGAAGAGTTCAGTTCGGCGAAACTACGGAAGCAAAGGTCTGAAGATATCGATACACGTCGAACTATGTATTTCCATCAGCCTAAAAATTCCGAGATTTACATGGTACCGATACACATCGAACTCTGTTAAAGCGGTACAGTTACAAGGCCAGAAAGGCGGTTCAAGTAACAATACAGGGTGCTGAACAGACCTGCTTCAACTTCTTCAGAGATTCTTCTGCATCTGCTAGCTTCTCTGAAACTGTTTTCTCAAGATCAGAAGAGTAACCTTTTCCTTCTTCCATGTTTCAGAGGTAGTATTTGAGTGTGAGCAAAGAGCCTTCCACACAGAAGAACTGTTGAAAAGACAAGTAATAGCAAGATCTTTCCTACACAAGCAACAACAAAGAATTGTTGAGAGTAGCGTCAAATTTAAAATTTCTGAACTTTTACGACAAATTTTGACCCAAAAAAAGTTCTCGGAATTTTTTTAATTTTCACAGATCATCAACCATACCATGTGTAGCAATCTGGGAAAGTTCCAACCCATTTGGTCTAGCACGTTGAGAGCATAGTCAAAATTGAAATTAAAAAAGTTCTCCGTTTTTTTGAAATTTTCACAAATCATCAAACCTACCAAATGTACTAATCTGGGAAATTTTACACAAAAAATATGAATAATTCCTAGAAGGAAGGCAGTGCTAAGCGAATAAATTTCAGTTCAAATCGGCATTGTTCCAAATATCGGCCAGTTAATTGGCATCTCGGTCAGTTAATTGCTACTCGGTTGGTCAGCGAATTCGCCTATTTATCCCTACTCAGCACCCGACCAATATGGTACCAATTACCGATATCCTGAACATTGCAAATCGGGTGTCTAAACTATTCTCTCAGCAGTATAATTGCATTCTTCTAGAAAAGAAAGCAAGTAAAAAGTAGGGGTTACTTTCTAGAAAACAGAAAGATTGAAGTATACACTGATTTATTTGTAAGATGTATCTTTATTATATTCAGCATATAACATGGTTGTCAACAATAGGGGGCAGAAATAAATATTGCTAGGGCTTTGAACAAAAGCTAATTACTATAGCTCTGTATTGTTGCATGTTGTTATGTGAATTCAGTAAATCGACTATGCTTGTGCTCTTTAGGAAACATCTCCAAAGATTTGCAGTAATTCCAGTATAACATCTCCAGGTTTTTGAAGTCATGTTCATTATTATTCTTCCGTATAGAGTTGTTTACTAATTTCAGTTCCTTCTTGAAACATCACGCATCACTGGCTACTGCTTCTTTTCCAAAATGGGAATGCGCCAAAAATACATAGCCTAAAATTACATAATACAACCTTGACCAACAGTTTGCGAGAAGAACTTCAGAAAAGAAGGGAATATTAAGAAAAAAGGAAACAGAGAAATATTGTAATGGTTAGGAAGTTGTCTTTCTGAATGTGATCAGCCCTTCTAAGGTAATATTGCAAGGTGCACAACACCTTGTAAGTTGCAGAAACACATATGAGGGTCTTCAAAAAACTCAAACCTTCGAAGCACTGTCCCTGTCTAAATAGTAAATTCTAATTCTTGGGAACTTAGAAAGATAAAATCAGTGCTGACATGCCAGTGGAGAGCATAGTGAACACAATAGTGCTTAAGAAATTTGTCTGCGATCTTCTCTAGATATGGTTATAACATCACCTTGCATGAATACATCATGGCATAGTTGAAGGCATTGGACAATCTCTACATGCACTGGGTGGTCTATTTAATGTTCTTAAAGGATCCATGTCAAAAGATAAGAATCTGCCGGTATAAGTAGAAGAACACATGTGTAGTTATTGACAGAAACAGAGAAGTAACTATAATCCAAACAATGCTTCAGCAAGAAAAACATACTTGCTCTTAACTGGACAGCAGTCATTGCTCGCGATGTGTTGTTGGCCATCTGAAGAGGAGGTGCGGGAGAGAGACGAGTGGCGGCCTAATGTTGGCTGTCATAAGGGTTGGGATCCGCGGCCTCCCTTAGCTTCTTCACGTCGAGGACTGGCCTGAATTTATTTGGGTGTCGGTACCTGACTCTTGGAATGTAACGAAGAATCAATGGATTAGTAACAAAACTAACTGATTGTAGCTTGCATACGTTATATGTACTCACTATTTTACTGAGACATATCAACACAATAATGCAGAAAATGCATGCAGATCAACATAACTGCACAAAAACCACCCATGAACGACACTGAAAATTGTACGAGAGGCTAGAGCTATTTTGTGCTGATCAAAACAATATATATTCAAGGAAATCTGTATTTATACATGGATAATATCTAACTTGAAAGGCCAAATCAGATTTAGGACATCAAACTATGGCCTGTTTGAGAACACCAAACTAAACTCCTGCCTGTTCAATTCAGAGGACAAAAAAGCTTCAGCTGGTACAACATCAAAGCGATTTTTGCAGAGTTATTTCATTGCCGTGAATTAGTGGACAGCGAGATTTAGGCATTTTTCCATTGGAATTAACGGCACTCTTTAATCGTCACGGTCATCCAGATGTATATAGTACATACCAATCTAGCATACAACTGTATGGCCCAGCTTGAATCAGATGGGATGATGAAATAGATAGGCTATGGATATGACGAACCTGGAAAAGATAGGCAAATACCACAAATGATTACCTGCGGGCTGCATCGTCATTCATAATTGACCACTTAAATCTTGGAGGCCGTCATCCATGCCGATGCTTGGCCCTTGCCATCCAAGCCGTCTCTATCTTGGATGGCCGACATGGTGAAAGGGGCTGGAGGAGGAAGATGGAGAAGCCGTGGATCCGAGGCCTAGATTGGGGACGAATTAGCCTTCCTATATTAGACACCAAGTCATTGACTAAAAAGAAAGTGGCGAGAGAAATCCATACCTGATGGGTAGTACATGATGGGAATCATATGTCCCCAGCAAAGCATCTCCATAGAAGAGGTAAAGAGGGTGGGGCGGGGGGAGAATGGCCGTCGCTCCCGCTCCTGTGGTCTCGACCGCCACCTATTTAGGCTATTGCAGCCCGCATCGCTCGATTTCGCTGGGTCCCTTCTTCCTCCTTCAGACCACGGCCAGACAGAGAGAGATCGAGGAGATGGATGACGAGGGTAGCCGAACCCTAGCCACATGAGCTCCTTCCTCCTCCACGGCCAACACAGCATGGCCGGCTGCTGCTCCCATCCTCCTGCCGAGTCTGGATCGAGGCCGTGCTCCTCGGCTCGAGGCCGCGCTCGTGGAGGCAGAGCACGGGGCAACCGCATCTGGGATTTCTGGGCCACCACGCGACATGGATGAGGCGCGGCTGGCTGCTGCCCCCTCGTCCTGCCGAGCCGCTCCTCTGCTCGAGCTCAAGGTGGCTATGGCGACGAGGCGGAGAACAAGGGTTGGCGGTCGCCGGTGGCCGGTGAGGGCGAGGTGAGGCCCTGGCGCGGCGGCGGCAGGAGAGGAGGCGGCTGCGGGGGTCGCGGGGGAGTGGAAGGAATCGAGGAGGACGTGAGAGGGCTGACGAGGGAGATATTTTTATCTTCGTGGCTAATCCAATCGCACCGAAATCACACCGAAACAAGGCGAAACCCACCTCGTCAGGCCCACCCGCCATCGGCTCTTGAAGCAGCCCCAAACGTAAAAAAAGACCAACGGCTGACCAGACGCCAGCAGCAAAAAAAAGCACTGTTCTCAACACCATCATGCGGTCAAAGACGTCGTGCGCGTTCGATGCCCCGGGTTGTCTAGCGTCATTTATATGTTCAATATGAGCCTGATGGTGCACATTTATGTAAGCAAATTATCTTTGAGTGCAGAACTTTTGCGAGACCAGAGAATCAACGGAACATATGAGAGATTTTCATACCTTGCTGCATTGTGATGCCTTGCGCAATCAATGTCGTCATTATCATACATTCCCTTTTTTGTACCTCTTCCCTTTATGTGATCCTTCATTGAACGAAGAACATATCTTGTAATATGTGTTATCTAAAACGAAAATCCTACTTACGAACGAGTTACGAAAGCTTACGTAACTGTCCTCAACACCATTCTCTCGCCCCCGATTTTAAGCGTATGGGTCCCTCTTCCCACCGTCCCAATCACATTTTGCCATGTGGCTAATTATGTAGCATTTATGTTAATGCATTCTAGGTGTAGCAAAGCCTATCTAAAATAGGACCGTTGTCGCGGCGAGAATGAAAAAAGTGTTGGAAATAATGCATCGGTTCAGAGAATTCCAAGTCTGATGCTCTGGGCATATCCTGTCACGTAACAAACTGAAACTTCATGCACACACGTTGCTGGCCGTTCGGCAAGCTGCAACTCCTTCCCGAGTCCTCTGCTAGGGCGTGAGCATTATCCTGCTGTTCCTCCCGATTCTCCTGGTTCCAACGAGTGCACCGCTTCGCTCGGCAAGACGTTTCATTGAAAGCGTTGCTCGTTGGACTGCTTCCTTCTGATCTCTATAAATGGTAGAGAGCATCGGGAGAAAAAAAACACAACACATCTTCATCTCCTTCCTCACATATCACAAGTCTTTGAGCCGCCGTCGGAGCAAGCCGGCCGTCTTTGTCCGTCGTTAGCAACGGCAGCCGGCGGTGTCTCCGTGACTCCGGCCGCATCCTTCGACCACGAGGCGGTCTAGAGTTTTCAGGCAGCGTCCGCGCGACCGCTCCTTCGACGTCCTCGACATCATCATATCCGGCGAGGGCTGCTTCGTCGACGTCCTCGACAACATCGTCTCCGGCTACCGCTGCTACCTCGACGTCATCGTCGACATCGTCTCCGCCACCGCTGCTTCCTCTCTACGAGATCGTCTCCGACAAACTCCATCCCACGAACACCAAGTGCACCGACGTCTAGACTGTAAGTTGCATTTGATCATTACTAAGTACAAGATAAATCTGTCCATGCTCTAGCCGATTCTCCATCAGGTTTATCTAGTGCTTTAGACTGTTTTTTTTGTTCCTGCTGCTAGTGTTTTCAGCCATGTCGAGTGTGTTCGGTAGATTCAGTATCTTTATGTTAATTTGTGCGTATTGCTACTCTGCCGTCACTAGTATTGTAGATGGTACTCGCTGGTTTCGTGATGTTTTCCTTTGCATGCTAATTATACAAGGATGGGTGCTATCATTCTGCTCCTTTGTGAATCTATACTGCATGCTTATGAAGAAAACCATTTGCCTGTTTAACCTGCTCTTGTAATGCATTACTAGGTAAAGGAATTAAATTAATGACAGATTTTGTATTGTTTCCATCATTCCAGAAAACTCTAGATCAATTTGTCATGGATGCTCATGTTGCGGAACTGATGAAACCTGAAAAGTTTGCCGGTGACAACTTCAAGAGATGGCAGTCCAAGGTGCGTCACTACCTCCTGTCCAAGGGCCTGTGGTGGATTATCCCACAGGTTAGGCCGCTGACTTCGTCAGCAGGTAATGGACTTTGAGTTAGCAAACGACACTGTTGTGGCTGTCATCTTGTCGCTCCTTGAGAACCAGCTCTATGATGTATACCATGGGTACACCTCTGCAATAGAGCTTTGGGAGGCGCTGGATCGCAAGTCTGCGGTCTCGACGCAGGCGATGGATTTATGTGGTTGAACAGTACCACGATTTCCGCATGGTGGACGGCGTCTCCGTCGTCAAGCAAGCTCATGATCTTACATCGATTGTGAGTGAGTTGGCTCAGTTTGATGTGAACGTCAATGCCAAGTTTGTGGTGGGGGGCATCATTGCCAAACTCCCTCCTTCATGGAGAGATTTTGCCACCACGCTTAAGCACAAGAGGGAGGCAATGAGGGTTGATGACCTGATTGCTCACCTTGATGTGGAAGAGAAGGCACGTGCTAAAGACACACCTTCCATGGCAAATGACGGCACCTCAAACGCCAACTTTGTGCAGAAATCTGGTGCTAAGTACAAGGGCAAACAACAGAATCCAAAGGCCAAGAATACAACCAACTTTAAGAAGAAGAAGGAAGGCATAATCTGCTATGTGTGGTGAGCCTGGCCACAAGGCCAATAAATGCCACAACAGGAAGGGCAAGAAGGGTGGGCAGCAGAGCGGACAGAACACTGTCAACGTGGTTGTTAGCGAGCCTAGTACTGCGGGGTATGATTCGAACCTGCTGTTTTAATGGCGTGTCAATCCATTTGAATGGCTGGTTGACACGGAGCTAACATTCATGTATGTGCTGACCTTAATTTATTTTCCTCTTGTCGAGGCTACAAGCGGTTCCCCCATCTTGATGGGAAATGGCTCAGTGCTGCTGTTCTGCAGGAGTAGGGAAGGTTGACCTGAAGTTTACATCGGGAAAAATCATTACCTTAAAGAATGTGCAGTATGTGCCCTCAATAAATAGGAACCTGATTAGTGGCTCTCTTTTATGCCGAGATGGCTTCAAATTAGTTTTGAGTCGAATAAAGTTGTTATTTCCAAATTTGGTTTATTTATAGGGAAAGGCTATGAGTGTGGAGGCTTGTTCCGCACATCTTTGTTGGATGCTGAGAATAAATTTGTTCACAACACTATTAGTGTTCTTAATTCAAATAAAGATGCATCCATTTGGCATTCCAGATTATGTCATGTTAATCTTGGTAGTATTTCCGCATGAGCAGCCTGAATTTAATTCCTAAATTTTCCGTAGTCGAGGTTCTAGGTGCCAGATATGTGTGCAAGCAAAGCAACCTCGGAAGCCTTTTTGGCGGTCGAGGAAAGAAATGCAGCACCACTAGAACTAGTTCATTCCGATCTCTGTGAGATGGGTGGAGTCTTGACTAAGGCAGGAAAAGATACTTTTATCCTTTATTGATGACGCAACTAGATTTTGCTACCTGTACTTACTTAAAACTAAAGATGAAGCATTGAACTATTTTAAAATCTACAAAGGCAGAGGTCGAGAACCAATTAAATGGAAGAATTAAACGTCTAAGGTCCGATCGAGGTGGAGAATATGTTTCAAGTGAATTTTCCCAATTTTGTGCGGAGCATGGAATAATCCATGAAGTGACACCGCCCTACTCGCCCCAATCGAGCAGGGTTGCCGAAAGAAAGAACCGCACTCTAACGGACTTGGTGAATGCCATGTTAAATAGTGCAGGTATGTCTAAGGCATGGTGGGGTGAGGCTGTCTTGACCGCTTGTCATATCCTTAATCGGGTTCCACTAAAAATAGTGAGGTGACTCCATATGAAGGATGGGGAAAAAGGAAACCTAATCTCTCGTATTTCTGGCAGCTTGGGGATGCTTGGCGAAAGTCAATATACCGATAACCAAGAAACGCAAACTTGGACCTAAGGCGGTTGATTGTGTCTTTCTTGGTTATGCACATAATAGTGTTGCCTATAGATTTTTAGTAGTTAGATCCGATGTACCGGATGTGCCGGTAAACATGGTGACGGAATCTAAAGATGCTACATTTTTCGAGAGACATATTTCCCATGAAGAATACAGGAGCATCATCTAGTCAAGCAAACTTTAATCCAACTCTGGAACTACCCACTCATGAAAATTGTGAACACACGCATGTGGAGAATGATAGTCAAGTGGCTCCACGAAGGAGTAAGAGACCAAGGATTGAAAAATCCTTTGGTGATGACTTCATTGTGTATCTCGTGGATGATGTGCCAAAGTCCATTTCAGAGGCATATGCATCTTCTGATGCAGTAATCTTTGGAAGGACGCGATCCGTAGCGAGATGGATTCCATCATTGCAAATGGGACTTGGGAGATCATCGACCGTCCATTTGGTTGCAAACCAATTGGATGTAAATGGATTTTTAAGAAAAAGCTTAGGCCAGCGGTACTATTGAAAAGTACAAGGCAAGGCTTGTGGCAAAGGGTATCTCACATAAAAAGAAGGCGAGGATTTCTTTGACACTTACTCACCCGTTCTTGAGATTAACCACTATCCGGGTGTTGTTGTCATTGGCTGCCTCATATGGTTTCCACGTTCATCAAATGGACGTGAAGACGGCTTTCCTTAATGGCGAGCTAGATGAGGAGATCTATATGGAGCAGCCCGATGGTTTTGTAGTACCCGGACAAGAAGGCAAGGTGTGTAAGTTGATGAAATCCTTGTATGGCCTCAAGCAAGCGCCAAAGCAATGGCACGAGAAGTTTGAAAAACCTTGACATCCGCATGAGCTTTGTTGTAAATGAAGCCGATAAATGTGTTTACTACAGATTTGGTGGGGGTGAGGGTGTGATTTTATGCTTGTATGTTGATGATATACTCATCTTTGGAACAAGCATTGTTGTTGTAAAAGACTTAAAGTCATTTTATCCCGGTGTTTTGACATGAAGGATTTGGGAGAGGCTGATGTAATTCTAAACATTAAATTGATCAAGGGTGAGAATGGGATTGCTCTTACGCAGTCTCATTATGTGGAGAAAGTCCTAACCCGCTTTGGGTTTATGGATTGCAAAGAGGCTCCCACACCTTATGACCCTAGTCTAAAGCTTAGAAAGCATGATGGACAAGGGAAGGATCAATTGAGATACTCCCAAATTATAGGATCTCTTATGTATCTGGCTAGTGCCACTAGACCCGACATCTCATATGTCGTTAGTAAATTAAGCGGTTTACTTCTAATCCGGGAAATGATCATTGGACAGCACTTGAGCGTGTATTGAGATACTTGAAGGGAACCATGTCTTATGGGATTCACTATATTGGGTACCCAGCGGTACTTGAAGGGTATAGTGACTCTAACTGGATCTCAGACGCGGACGAGATCAAAGCCACGAGTGGATATTTATTCACCCTTGGTGGTGCTGCTGTCTCATGGAGATCTTGTAAACAAACTATTATAACAAGATCGACCATGGAGGCAGAATTAGTAGCACTTGACACGGCCACTTTGTTGAGGCGGAGTGGCTACGTGAGCTCTTAATGGATTTACCAAAGAGGCAGAAGCCTATTCCTATTGTCCTCATGTCTTTGTGATAACCAAACAGTTCTCACAAAGGTTAAAAGTACAAAGGACAATATGAAATCCGAAGGCATGTGAAACGGCCTTTGAAATCTGTCGAAAATTAAGAAACTCCGGAGTAATGTCGTTGTGGACTATGTCCACACCTCGAAAAATCTGGCGGATCCCTTTACTAAGGGTTTATCACGAACGTGATTGAAAATGCATCAAGGGAAATGGGAATGAGACCCATGTGAGTTACACTGCAGCGGTAACCCATCCTATGTGATCGGAGATCCCGTGAAGTAGGTAATGGGAAAAACAAGTTGTCGGTGTAATTGGAGAGTGCAATTCTAAAACCCATTCCCGTTGGAGATGCGGTACTCTCATACTGTATGGTAGGATGACCTATGTCTTAATGTGCTTTGAGGTCCTTTACAAAGGCGAGGTACTGTCCTACGGGGTACACTCGAAAAGGCACACCTATATGAGCCTGACTATGGGGTCGTAGTCTATGAGACTTGGGAACTCTCTATAAAGCTCATGAATAGACACAGGAGCATGACCGTTAAAGCTCCAACCAGAGGCCTAGTTCTTGGCGGCCCAGTATTAGCAAAGTCTTGAAGGGAAACTTAGTCGCATGAAAGCTAGCAATTCAAGGTCTCGTCCATTGTCTAGCTGCGAGTGAGTGAAACTTTAAGTTCTAGACGTTAGTTCAACCCGAAAAGGGACTATCGTCGAAAAGTTAATATATAAACAGCACTGTGGTATGATCTCTATTTCTTCTAGCTCGCACCGACATTGGAATTGGTGGGGACTGTTGGAAATAATGCATCGGTTCGTAGAATTCCAAGTCGATGCTCTGGGCATATCCTGTCACGTAACAAACTGAAACTTCATGCACACACGTTGCTGGCCGTTGGCAAGCTGCAACTCCTTCCCGAGTCCTCTGCTGGGGCGTGAGCATTATCCTGCTGTTCCTCCGATTCTCCTGGTTCCAACGAGTGCAGCGCTTCGCTCGGCAAGACGTTTCATTGAAAGCGTTGCTCGTTGGACTGCTTCCTTCCTGATCTCTATAAATGGTAGAGAGCATCGGGAGAAAAAAACACAACACATCTTCATCTCCTTCCTCACATATCACAAGTGCTTGAGCCGCCGTCGGAACGAAGCCGGCCGTCTTGTCCGTCAGGTAACGGCAGCCCGGCGAAGCGGTGTCTCCGTGACTCGGCCGCGCATCCTTCGACCGCACGGGCGGTCTAGAGTTTTCGGGCAGCGTCAGCGCGACCGCTCCTTCGGCGTCCTCGACATCATCATCTCCGGCGAGGGCTGCTTCGTCGGCGTCCTCGACAACATCGTCTCCGGCGACCGCTGCTTCCTCGACGTCCTCGTCGACATCGTCTCCGCCACCGCTGCTTCCTCTACGAGATCGTCTCCGACAAACTCCATCCACGAACACCAAGTGCACCGACGTCTAGACTGTAAGTTGCATTTGATCATTACTAAGTACAAGATAAATCTGTCCATGCTCTGGCCGATTCTCCATCAGGTTTATCTAGTGCTTTAGACTGTTTTTTTTGTTCCTGCTGCTAGTGTTTTCAGCCATGTCGAGTGTGTTCGGTAGATTCAGTATCTTTATGTTAATTTGTCTGTATTGCTACTCTGCCGTCACTAGTATTGTAGATGGTACTCGCTGGTTTCGTGATGTTTTCCTTTGCATGCTAATTATACAAGGATGGGTGCTATCATTCTGCTCCTTTGTGAATCTATACTGCATGCTTATGAAGAAAACCATTTGCCTGTTTAACCTGCTCTTGTACGTACTAGGTAAAGGAATTAAATTAATGACAGATTTTGTATTGTTTCCATCAAAAAGCACGCCGATTCGCCACAGGCAACATGCCTTTTTATAGGTTGCTCCCGTCACTTTCGGGCTGATGCGACGTTCAATGGAGCTGTACGCATGCATGCAACCACAGGCTTCGTGATGCATGTAAACTAGATATGTATATAATCAGCATGTATATACATACTCCCTCCATTTTTATTTACTCTGCATATTAGAGTTGACTGAAGTTAAACTTCGTAAAGTTTGACCAAGTTTATAGAAAATTATATAGACATTTATCATAATAAATCTATACGATGTGAAAGTACATTCAATAATAAATCTAATGTTGTTGATTTATTATTGTATATCTTAATATTTTTATTTATAAACTTGGTCAAATTTTGTAAAGTTCGACTTTGACCAAAGCTAATATGCAAACTAAATAAAAACGGAGGGAGTACTAGATAGTACCCAATGCGTTGCTGCAGGATTTAGTTGCAAATTATTATTTCAGTTAGATATGGTTATCTCGAATTTGAATATAAGAAATTGAGACCGAAGAGTACAAATACATGGTATGATTTATTGTATTTAATTATTATATACTCCCTCTGTCCCTATTTACATGGCACACACGTATTTTGAGACTCATTTTTGACCTTGAATTTGATCAACAAAACATAGGAACATGTCACAAAAATGATACGGTTAAATTCATATTAAAATGTAGTTTTGAACGGTATAACTTTTATGGCATATACTTGATATATTGTCGGTGAAATTAATGGTCAAAGTTGAAAGACAGTAAACAAGGCGCAATGTATTAGGGACAGAGGGAGTAGCTACAAAATATCTATAAATGTAAGTATTATTTCTTTTGCATGTTTAGAGAATAAGTGTACTAGATTTTTTTTAGGTGATAAAAGATGAGGAGATGATGAAGTGAGATGTGTGCATGTTAAGAGAACTGGTAAAAATAACATTTTCCATGCATGCTTAGACTAGCTAGACACCCATGTGTTGCCACGAATTAGGAAAACATATAAAATGATATTTGGTTGAAAGATGTCATATGTGATTTTCGACCATGTCGTTATGCATGTTCGTCTCTTTACTATGTTTTCATCTTCCGATTCCTTTTCTACCACCTCGTCCGCACTACCACCCCTTAGTGCTTTGAACTCATGGCTATATCACTTCGTCTGCATTGACTCTCATCCACATTGACTTATCCGTGCATGCCTTATCTTTGTATGCTCAGATTGTTACCCGGCATGCTCATCATCTCTAGGTGTCACCTCCTCTTTACCGACGGCCCAATAAGGCGTAAAAATGCAATCTAGGCAACATGTTGGCCTAATGTAACATTAGATTGCCCAACAAGTCATAATAAGAGAATCTCCAACGAAGATCCGTAAATTTTCTCACGCATCTGTCCGCGGACAAGGGGAGCGACCAGTCCGCGGACATGGACGCGGGAGGCCGCTACCATCCAACGCTATCCGCATATATTCAAACTCTTTTTTGACAAATCGGATGAAATTCCTGCAAACACGGCCGGATTTCATACAAACATGACAGATTTCATACAAACACAGCGGATTTTCATTAGATTTAGAACATTTAAAACAAAAAATGAACTGACCCGACCGTAAACCTATCCTACGGCGTGGCACCCGATGTCCAAGCCCTTCCCGTCCTCCATCCGCCATCTTCATGATCACCGGCGATAAGACCGATGAAGTGAAGTTGCAGTCTTCGGTAAGTAAGAGTAGAACACGGGAGACAGATTGGCCCACATGGGAAGCAAGGCCCTGCCTCCTCCCGTGCCCTACTCATCCTCGGAGGAGTTCATGCCTTGTCCGTCGCCGGTGGATGTGATGTCGAAGATGGAAATGGTGCCGCCGGATTGTTCATCGGCGGCTCGTAGGAGGCGCAGCGGGTGCTGTTCTCCCGCGCGATCGCCTGGAGCTGCGCCTCAATGGTGGTTACTTCCTGGCTAGTGGCGGCTTGATCGCGGTCGACATCATAGATGACACGCTGCTCAACGACGAAGTTGGGGTTCACCGCGGCCATGGTCGCCACGGCCTCCTCGCTCGTGCGCTCACCGTAGATCTGGCCCTCCACCAGCCGGTGTTGCTCCTGTAGGAACATGTTATACCATTGTTCCTCCTCCATATGCTGGAACACCGACATAGGCGCCGACGCAGGTTGCCCTTCCGCCATGGCCTCGTTGTAGTGCGCCAGCGCCTACTCCATGGTCAAGCCGGCATGCACAGGCGCGGGAGCCGGGGCGGAGTCGTCAGAGCCCGTCTCCATCGTGGGGTTGTCGTCACGTCGGAGACCTCGGGCGAGCTGGCCGGCAAGCCGGCCTTGATCTGCCTGGCAAGGGCGGCCACGGCGTGCTTCATCTCCGTGGAAAGGCTATCCCATAGAGCTTAGCTGTCGGCAGTCATGGCGGATGCACTGCAAGGAAGGAGGATGGGAGGGGCTTGTGGTGTGGTGTGCAGTTAGTCGGTGTGGCTGCCTTTAAATAGCAGATTTCGGTGAGGCGAGGCGTCCGGATTCGTCATGCGCTTAATGGTGGCATACAGACGTACGGGGCATTGAATGGGCGTTGTAGATATCCGTCCCGTCCAGTAACGCGTCTCCGGCATTGAACAGGCGCAGACACTGGAGACGCGTCGTGGCCGGCGCCCTCGGCCGACGCGTCGCTTCAATGGCGGAGGCAGTGAGAGGTCGTGTTTGCTCTGGGCCGACTTCAATGTGCAGCGGCACACTACAACAACATGAATGCAGGCAGCTGGCGTCCAGCGGGAACGCACGCAGGCGTGGGAGGAGGGGGTTTGAGTAGGGCCAAGGCGGTCAGAAGCGGGCTTCATTGCTGTTCGGATGCCCGCAAAGCCCTCCCACATTTATCTCCGGCTTGCGGGAGAAAGTACGTCTGGACCGCGCCGCGGACCAATACATGCCCCCGCTGGATGGCTTTTGCGGTCCGGACGTATGCAGGCGGCTTGAGGATCGGCGTTGAAGATGCCCTAAGCAATCATGAATGTAAGAACTAAGCAACAACATGGCTTCCATGGATGCACGCAAAAGATAGTACATTATCAAAACAAGGTAGTCTGTGTGGCAATTTGATAGTCAAAGAAATATACATGATCATAATGTACTTGCTAAATTTCTTTCAAATTTCGGTGAAATTTCATTTGAATTTGGGGTCCTGTTCCGGTGTGAAATTTCTAAAAAATCCAAAATTTCGGATATTTCAACGGGTCCCAAAATTCATCCCATAAGGAAATATCTTTTTCCTTGGCTCCGAGGAAACGGAAGCATATTGGCGCCGGCGACCTCACTGGTTGTTCGGCCCCGACGGGCACATCGGCACACACGTGCTGCGAGCTGGTGAATAGGGCCTACTGCAAGCGGGAGGAGTTAATTGCATGTTGGTACCACACTTCAACACCTACTCACGGATTGGTACCAGTACTCAAAAGTTTTACAGTTCAGTACCAATTCAGGGCCTAAGTGTTGCAAAATGGTCTAAGCTGCGTATAAAGGCGTGTGTGATTTGTATCGACCGCTGGGTCCCGCGTGTCGAGCCAACTTGGCATATTTTTTTTTTACGTAAAACACCTTTGTTTTAAATTTAATCACTCCCGGCCGCCTCACAGCCTGTGCCTCGACCTTGCCGGGCTTGCTCGCCGGAGCCCTCGCCTCAACCTCGCCGGAGTCTTGGCCATTGCTCGCCGGAGCACCGGTGCCCTCTCCCATCTCCTTCCTTTCCTCTCCTCTTGGTGGTTCGGGGGTGGTGGTGGTCGGCGATGCTAGTGGGGGCGCCTTTGGTGGGTGATGTGGTGGCGGTGTGGGCGTCGCCAGTATCCAGATCTGGTGTTAGGCGACGAGGGGTGAGGGCGTCACGGCGGCGTGGTTGCCGGCGGGCGAAGGAACCGCCGCTGGATTCACAATCCGCCGCTCCTGTGTGACGGTATTTCGTATTTGACGCATTCTGCGTCAAAATGGCGGAGGATTATGAGAAGGGAGGCGGCGAAGAGTTCAGTGGGTCGTGAAGTTAAAAAATGTTCGCAAATTTTAAAAAATGTTTCCATATTCAAAATGTTGGTAAAGTCATAAAATGTCACATTTTCAAAAAATGTTCTTAACTTTCATAACAAATTCATGTTTTCAATATAATGTTCACAATTTGGAAAATGTTCATCTTTTTGAAAAATGTTCGTGCTTTTAAAACAATGTTCATCTTTGTGAGAAATGTTCGCACTTTCAAAACAATGTTCGTCTTTTTTAAAAAATGCTCATGCAATCAAAACAATGTTTGAAATTTTCAAAAATTAGAAAAATGTTCACGCAATTCAAAAAATGTTTAAAAAATCATCTTTCAGAAAATGTTCCAAAATTTTGAAAACTGTTTGTGTATTCAAAATGTTTGTAAAGTTGAAAAATGTCACATTTTCAAAAGTTGTTTGTAAATTTCAAAACAAATTTACGTTTTTCAAGATAATGTTCGCAATTTGGAAAATGTTCGTCTTTTTGAAAAATGTCCGCGCTTTCAAAACAACGTTCTTCTTTGTGAAAAAGGTTCACACTTTCAAAATAATGTTCATCCCTTCTGAAAAATGTTCGTGCAAACAAAACTACATTTGCAATTTTCAAAAATGTTCGCACAATACAAATTCTGAATAATTTCCCATTTTTCAATTTTGTTCACATATTAAAAAAATCTGGGAATTTTAGAAAATGTTCCTGTTTTTCAAATTTGTTCACCAATTCAATAAATGTTCATTTTTCGAAAATTGTTCACAAATTATGATATGTTTGGGAATTTCAGGGATGTTCCAATTTCCAAAAAAAATCAGAAAATTTCCTGTTTTTGAAAATGTTTTCGTTTGTCAAAACTCTTTTACAAAGTTGAGAAGTGTTTGTGTTTCATAAAACATTCAGGGTTTTTTCAAAAAAAGCGTTCGGAATTCTTAAAATATGTCGGATCTGGGCGTATGTTGCTTCTTAAAGGTTTACGTTGCTTTACGTTCAATAACCAGCCGGTTGTATTTCGTGGTTTGTTCGTTGAGATCTCGTGTTCGATACCTGGTGAGGGCTGCTTAATTTTTTAGCTAGACTGTTTGCCGCAAAATGCGGCGCATAGGACATCCCCTGTGTGACTCGCCCTCAATCCCTCAATCGCTCGACCTGGACGAAAACCAGCATCACGTGGGCCGCAGGACAGCCCAACCGCGTCCCAGTGCAGCCCAACGGTGGCACAAATGGAGATTAATTAGTAGTTTTTTTGCACATCGACTACTGTTGTGCCGACATCACTATCTTTCGTCTCCTGCACCTGGATGGTTATGGCATTCCTTCAGTATTCTTCCAGCTTGTTAAAACTTCCAGTATTTTTCACATTTTTTTTAGGGGAGTGAGGCCTGCACATTGACAACATCTTTCTATCAGGATATTAATACATAAAGACATGAAAAAGATATTAATTATTAGTTTTTTTGTGATTATATATTAGTACAAGTTAGTGCCAAGCATCAGAATAGAACCCACACGCGGCAAGATTTCATGTGGGTTAGTATTATTTAGTGCAAAGCATTAACTTTTTTCTTAAATTTATGTGGATTAAAAAGAACAAATGTAACCAAATTTTATCACAGTTAAACAATATATATCACAGTTATTACATATATTGATTGTAATTTTTTAAATGCACAGTTACTCAAAATATGATAACATGTATTAAGAATTATTGTGTAATCATAATAAATTTTATAATGCGTGACGAACATTTAAAAAAACACATTTGCCATTTTTAGTTTCGAATTATTTCTTCCATCCCACTGACCAGAAGGACCCACATGGGCCTGCTGCCACGTTGTTGTACCTGACACAGTAGATTTGACGGAAAATGTATAAGTGCGCTGTTAAATCTTTTTCTGTGATTTATTATATATATTGAACCAATTTCAATATACAATTATCTTATTTAAATATAAGATGAACATCTTTAAAAAATATGATGAAAAATTACTCGAAAAATTACTCAAAGTTACTGCATATATTTGTTGTATTTTTTAATGCACAGTTACTCGAATTATTGATAACATGTACTAAAAATTGTTAATTATATGATGAACTTTTAATATATGATGCAATGAACATATTTTTAATTATACGACGCGATGAACATTATTTTAATGTCATGTAATATATTTTTATATTGTATAAAAACCGGAACTGCTCAGTGTTTAAAGACGTATATGAACGAGTTGACGCATAGGATGCCGTGGGGCAGAGGCAGCAAGCGCGCGCTGCGAACGACTCGGCGCGGGTCAATTTCCGGCGGACGGGCGCGCGTTTTTGTACTTCGTAAAAAAATCGAACGTTGCCGGATATAAAAGTATTTAGGGCGTGTTTGGTTGCCTGGGTGCATCTGTCATGCATTGCATGAAGGAGCTTGGCTGGGGCTGGCCTAGTTGAGCTCATGCAAAAATGAGTTGAAATGTGTGTTTGGTGTACTGCATGAGACGAGACAGGCTCAGTTCAGATTTTGTTTGGTTTGTTGCATGTGTGGTTGCATGAGAAATGCAGCATACAACATATGTTGTTTGATAGGTTGTATGATGTGGGTGCTTGTTCATGTATGTAAAATAATTAGAATATAATTTTAGTGACATGCACTCCAGACTAGATATTTTTGCTGATTGAAGTAATAAAAGAATATATATTCACATGTCTTCAAAATTGCAGAGATGATTTAAGTAAGAAAAACAAAAATTTAGCAACATCTTTGCTGTTTGTACAAGTATATAAGCAGTTTATATACACATAAGCAATTGATGGCACAAAATAGCTAAAGAAATGCATCAGGATAATAGAGAGTGCACATAAATCGGGTATCAGTGCAAGTACATCTTAAGAGTCCACATATTATAGAGCCACAAATTCATATGATCCATATTACAGTCCAGCACATCCTAGAGTTCACATATTAGATAGCCACAAATTCATATTGGGCGCATTACAGTCCAACAAAGGAACATAACATAAGGTCCATGTTACATTCCTTCACATATATAGGGGTATGGTTTTTCTGACCAAATACAATAAAATATGGTCAGCTTCGTTGAATTAGCACATATTTGCTCGCACTCCACCCTTGGGCACTTCATCGCTGGTCACGGGCAGTCCATCCTTGGGCATGGGCACTCCACCGTTGACCTTGGAGAGGTGGTGCATGACTCAGCGAGTGCGACGAGTCTCCGACATCTGCACGAATGAGTGGCTCCTAGCCTTGTTGGCATTCTCATTGAGATAATCCAAGACAATCAACAGATCATCCTCGGTAAAACCAGGGAGCTCCATGACAGCATCATAAAGTTCAGGATGCGCCTCTCCGGTGGACTTGATAGCAATAGCAACTTCACGGACAGCTTCGGACATGTTGCTCATGACCAAAACTTCTTCTTCACTCATCAAGCTAGCCCTCTTCCTTTTGCCAGTGGAGCTAGAAGCATCCTTACATGGTTCCTTCCCATGAGCAGCAGCAACAGCTTCCCCATGAACAGCAGCAGTAGCACTCGATCCAGGTTCATTCCCATCAACAACAAATTCAGAACCACAAGCTTCAAGGTTTACAAATGAGGAGGAGGTTCCCACCATTGAAGGAACCCCAAGAGCCTCATTAGATGTCATTGCAAACCCCACATAGATCCATGATAATCAAACAAATTACTTGCCAAATAGCTCACAGATGCATGCTAATCACACAGATCCACAGGAGAGGAGGTTCAGGACATGGCCTGTAGAGCAAGAGGATGCATGTGCACCCGGCAGTGGGCTGAATGTGTGTGGAGGGCAGGGGTGAACGCCCGTGCTCGCGCATGTGTGCGTGTGGGTGCTCGCGCCTGTACAGGGCCAAGGGGAGCAACTCCAATGGCAACAGCGGCCACGGCCGGGAGCTCGGCTCCGACCAAGACCCACCCACCTGTACAAGAGCGAGGGGAGCAGCTCACATGGCGACGGCGCCCATGGCCGGGAGCTCGGCTGCGACCAAAGCGCGCGCGCAGGGAACAACAGCAGAGAGAGATGAGAGGGATTCGAAAGGGATGGAAGAGGGATGGGAGGAGCCGAGGAGAAGAGTCAACCTCTGCGCGGAGAGGATGCGCGGCGGCGATGTGCTCGCGAGGCGACGGGGCGGCGAGATCCGTTCGCAGCAGAGAGGAGAGGGGTGAGGAGTGCGGCGCGGATATGGGTGTGAATCGACAGGGAGAGAAGCCCTAGCCCTCTTCGCTCGCGTGGAGTGCGGCGTGGGCGCCAGCGGATGCAGCTCATGAAGCAGGCGAAACTTGCGTGCGAGCTCAGCCTGGCTGGGGGGCCTATTTTGCATCAGTCGGGCCTGGCCCAGAGCGACGTGCAGCCTATCAAACGTTGCGAAAATTGCATGGTGGGTGCGATGCAGCCGCGAGACAAGAAACCAAACACGCCCGGTGTCCTTGTTAAACCTATAGCAGCAATAGCGCAGCGGCAGCCAGCTAACAATTCCAACGGCACGGCGTGGGTTCGAAACCAGGCAGCAAACCTGCGCGTGGTTATTTTTGAAAAAAAATAGTTTTTGCGGCAAGACATTTTTTTGATAAACCGAGGATATATGCGTGATTAAATAAAAGGTAAGGGTTCTTTTTGTAAAAGAGCATGCCACATCAGCCCCTGGCAGCGGGTCCAAGTGATCAGATACGCCGTACGCAGCTTAGACCGTTTTGCAACACTTAGGGCGTGTTTGGTTTCTTGTCTCGCAGCTGCATCGCACCCACCATGCAATTTTCGCAACGTTTGGTAGGCTGCACGTCGCTCTGGGCCAGGCCCGACTGATGCAAAATAGGCCCCCACCAGCTGAGCTCAGACGCAAGTTTCGCCTGCTTCCGCGAGCTCAAGATCCGCCATGGCGCCCACGCCGCACTCCACGCGAGCGAAGAGGGCTAGGGCTTCTCTCCCGCCGATTCACACCCATATCCGCGCACTCCTCACCCCTCTCCTCTCTGCTGCGAACGGATCTCGCCGCCCGTCGCCATGAAAGCACATCGCCGCCAAGATCCTCTCCGCGCAGAGGTTGACTCTTCTCCTCGGCTCCTCCCATCCCTCTTCCATCCCTTTTGAATCCCTCTCATCTCTCTCTGCTGTTGTTCCCTGCGCGCGCGCTTTGGTCGCAGCCGAGCTCCCGGCCATGGGCGTCGTCGCCATGGGAGCTGCTCCCCTCGCTCTTGTACAGGCGGGTGGGTCTTGGTCGGAGCCGAGATCCCGACCGTGGCCGCCGTTGCCATGGGAGTTGCTCCCCTTGGCCCTGTAAAGGCGCGGGCACCCACACGCACACATGCGCGAGCACGGGCGTTCACCCCTGCCCTCCACACACATTCAGCCCACTGCCGGGTTCACATGCATCCTCTTGCTCTACAGGCCATGTCCTGAACCTCCTCTCCTGTGGATCTGTGTGATTAGCATGCATCCGTGAGCTATTGGGCAAGTAATTTGTTTGATTATCATGGATCTATGTGGGGTTTGCAATGACATCTAATGAGGCTCTTGGGGTTCCTTCAATGGTGGGAACCTCCTCCTCATTTGTAAACCTTGAAGCTTGTGGTTCTGAATTTGTTGTTGATGGGAATGAACCTGGATCGAGTGCTACTGCTGCTGTTCATGGGGAAGCTGTTGTCACTGCTCATGGGAAGGAACCATGTAAGGATGCTTCTAGCTCCACTGGCAAAAGGAAGAGGGCTAGCTTGATGAGTGAAGAAGAAGTTTTGGTCATGAGCAACATGTCCGAAGCTGTCCGTGAAGTTGCTATTGCTATCAAGTCCACCGGAGAGGCACATCCCGAACTTTATGATGCCGCCATGGAGCTCCCCGGTTTTACCGAGGATGATCTGCTGATTGTCTTGGATTATCTCAATGAGAATGCCAACAGGGCTAGGAGCCACTCATCCGCAGATGTCGGAGACTCCGTCGATTCGGCCTGGGTCATGCACCACCTCTCCAAGGTCAATCGGTGGAGTGCCCATGCCCAGGATGGACTGCCCGTGACCAGCGATGAAGTGCCCAAGGGTGGAGTGCGAGCAAATATGTGCTAATTCAACGAAGCTGACCATATTTTATTGTATTTGGTCGTAAAAACCATACCCCTATATATGTGAAGGAATGTAACATGGACCTTATGTTATGTTCCTTTGTTGGACTGTAATGTCGCCCAATATGAATTTGTGGCTATCTAATATGTGAACTCTAGGATGTGCTGGACTGTAATATGGATCATATGAATTTGTGGCTCTATAATATGTGGACTCTTAAGATGTACTTGCACTGATACCCATTTATGTGCACTCTCTATTATCCTGATGCATTTCTTTAGCTATTTTGTGCCATCAATTGCTTATGTGTATATAAACTGCTTATATACTTGTACAAACAGCAAAGATGTTGCTAAATTTTTGTTTTTCTTACTTAAATCATCTCTGCAATTTTGAAGACATGTGAATACATATTCTTTATTACTTCAATCAGCAAAATATCTAGTCTGGAGTGCATGTCACTAAAATTATATTCTAATTATTTTACATACATGAACAAGCACCCACATCATACAACCTATCAAACAACATATGTTGTATGCTGCATCTCTCATGCAACCACACATGCAACAAACCAAACAAAATCTGAACTGAGCCTGTCTCGTCTCATGCAGTACACCAAACACACATTTCAACTCATTTTTGCATGAGCTCAACCAGGCCAGCCCCAACCAAGCTCCTTCATGCAATGCATGACAGATGCACCTAGGCAACCAAACACGCCCGCCCTGAGTTAGTACTGAACTGCAAAACTTTAAAGTAGTGGTATCAATCCGTGAGTAGGTGCAGAAGTGTTGTACTTATATGCAATTAACTCAAGCGGGAGCAACTGAGGCTGCTCGCCGAGATGCTTGGTGCCGAGGTCGGACGTGTGTTCTTGGGAGAAAAAGAAGGGGAACGTGCACTGTGGAGATTCAAAAACGAACGAGCTGAGATTTGCATGGTTAGAGGACAATTGCACGATCCTTTCTCTCGAATAGTATTTATTTTTGAGGATCATTCTGTCGAATAGCAATACATGCATACACATAAACCCCGCGTCCTGTGGCTGTTTCTTCGCAATGGGTTGGGCCGGGGAGAGTGCAGTGTGGGCTGAGACCGAGGCCCAGTTCTTTTGGGCGATTCTCCCAGAATCTTGAGAATTGACCTAGCAGAACTCTCCTGAATCTTGTATCTATATATTTTTTACAATCCTAACTATTCACATCCTAACTAGCTAGGATTATAAAAAAATATGGGTTCAAGATTCTGGAAGAAGCTAGGTGGAGGGTCGATTCTCAAAATTATGGGAGAATCGGCCAAAAGAACTGGACCCGAATCACGCTCGTACAAGTACATGGGCAACTCCACTGCGTATACCTACGTGATCGTCCCTGAATCCTACTCGTCGACTGATCGCAAACCGTCTCCTACTCCCGTTGCGCAACTTTCTTCTCTCTATACTCTCTATACACTAGTAAACGTGTACGTGCAATGCACGTCTATTATTATCACCAGATGCATAGAATAAACATACGCATGTTCTCATTGCCGACCTCCCTAATGATGTCGCGTTGCTGACGTCAGCCTGTGTTGTACTCCCAGCACACCTCTTCCAGCGGGTCAACGGTGATGTACCCGCTGTCGTCCTCGTCAAAGTAGGCGAAGGCAGACAGCAGGCAATGCTTGTTAATGTGCACTTCGACCCGATGAACTCATCGTAGGCAATGATTCTGCTACTCCATCTTTCCTTGCCCTCTGATAATCAGCCATGCTTGACATGAAAATGCAAGTTGGCCCTGAGTTCATAGAAGCTATAGAAATTTCTAGGGGTAGATCGATATGACTTTGTTCAGAATGTTTCATGTAGGATTGTTGTACATTCCATATATTTTTCTTCCTGTACTGGCCAAAAAGAAACTTATGGACACTACGCACATCCTGATGGAGCTTGCATTGGTCAATAGATGCTACACTTGAACACCCAAAATAAACAGAGTAAGCATTAGTACCAGGGATTGTGCTTGTCATATACTCCCTCCGTCCCAAAATTCTTGTCTTAGATTCGTCTAGATACGGATGTATCTAATACTATTAAAATGTGACTTGATACATCCGTATTTAGACAAATCTAAGACAAGAATTTTAGGACGGAGGGAGTATTTAAAATCTGAAAATATCATCAAAGTATATAGCATACTCCATGTATAATCATACTGAGTTTGGCAATGTACGAGTGGATTAATACCAGAGAATCAGATAAGACCAAATAAAGCTAGCAGTTAGTCAAGAACATCCATTGTGCTGGACTAACATACTATAGACACAGAGAAACAATTAGTTTTAGGCATACTGTTAGGAGGACCTACTATTTAACAAAGTTTAATGAGTACAGATTCACCTTTTGCATAACCAGATAGGAAGATTATAAGTAGTATGCTAGTGCTTCGTAGCCTACAAAAAATGTTGTGCTAGTGGCAAAGAGAAACTAAAAGATAAGATATAAGATACGACCGCAATATTTAGAGATTATGTAATGTCAGACAAACAAATTCAATTTTTTCCTCCTTACTGAAACAAAATAACTGTTATATCTATCAGGGCATCATGAAGTTCAAATGAAAAGGTCTAGGATATACCAATATTAAGTATTTTTTCCTCAAAAGAAAAAACCCAAATGTGAAATCTGAGCCTCAAGTCCTTAACAATACCTGCCTGCAATTCAATAATTGTTTACTCATGGCATCTATCTATTTGAAAAGGGTACAATGATGTCAGAACAAAAATGACTTGAAAATAAGGATAATCTTACATTGCAAGAGGACGCGACCTGATAGTTCCAAAAAAGAAAAGAGGACAGAACCTGAAATCTTTTTGCACTTGCATATAAAGAAGTGTCATCTGCAGATCTCCAACATACTGATCAGTAAAATCTCCAAAAAAAATCTGTTGTGAGGAACTGAAGATCACTTAAAAAAAATCAATAGTCCCAACATATATAAACAGCGAAGGGAAACCGTGGTGCAAAATCATAATAGGTAAAGTCATACGTTAAGCACAGTCAAAAGAAAATTAGAAGATAAAAAAGAATTATCAAAGGCTTAATCAAAATTTAAAGGTTGCAAAACTATTTTTTTTCTGAATGCGCAAGAGAACTATGCTGCGTTTTATTAATATAGAAAAGGATAATCCGCTGTAGATCAAAAATTACATGAGAGCATGCCGGGCTATCTGTGACACAACCAAATCCGTAAATGGTTTCCCTTTGCTCCGTGTTAGATCAGGGACCACTATGCCTGAGTCCAACATTATTCCAAATGATGTCTGTGACCAGTTATCACTTTCTCCCATACACTTCGTAAGAAACGATGAAGATATACTACAAATAGTTCAACTTGTACTCATGCATGAGAGTTTAAAAAAACTGTTACAACACCTCAATTCAACAGTACCTTGTTCGGGTCAGCCAACAGCACAAGATCTCCAATAAATTATAGTGCTTACCATTCTGCAAATTTCAAGTAATGACACTCCTTGCGTCAATCATAACAGAAGGAGGGCATGGTGGTATTACCGTGAAACCACAATGAAAGCACCGGTAGACTGTATTATAAAACTGGGGGTATTATTTACTCAATACTTGATTTATTCTGATGTAGCAATGATCTGTGCCTACATAAATACCTTCAGTTTCTGCTGCCATTGGAATGATAGTAAAGAATTCACCAGCATCAAAAGTTTGTCCTCCAATTGGAATGTATATTATTTACTCATTATGCGAACTGTAAAACCATGATATACTGATTAGCTAAATTTCAGTGTAAATTGCAGAAACCACAAACAAAATTCTATAATGGTCGCCAATAATATCAGAATAGATGCCTAGTATTACCAGGAAGCGCCCCCAAAATGCCATAGCGATCAGTGCGGCGATGGCCGGTAGGATTGATTTTTTGGAGCAGTATTCATATAGAGTCCACCAACGGTCAAGAAGAACGCATAAAAGCACTGTCAATCGATAGTATGGCAGCAAACCTTCCAAAGGCGGACATAGGAAATATTATGTATGCACTGCAGGCAAAAATGCATAACGATCATAAGGCTCCGAAAATTGCTAGAAACAATCACACAACTGGCATTCATGGGATACCAGCAACATGATCTTTGCAGTACCAATCTGGACATGTAAGCAGCTAACTTTTCACACAACAATCAACTTGAATAGAGACAGCAAAAATGTTTGAGCAATTAATCTGTACACAAACACTACCTCAATAAAAATGGTTTTTGAGGTAACATTGGATGATAAGAAAATCAAATCATCAACCCAGCTGTACCTGAACAAAATGATATGGCCATCTGTACCTGAACAGAATTAGATGGCCATCTGTAGGCCCTCTTAAACTACAGCTTGGAGATGAGTTCTTAAATCTGCCTCAAATCACATGATACAAGAAACTGAAAAGGAAACTACGTGTCGCGACCAGACCCGAATGGATCTAGCGCTCTGTACTCAGTGTCATCCCTGGATCGCATGTCTTGACACAGCACAAGATTTCAAGGATTTATAGCAGAGTAGCAATCACACACTTATTACATCGTTGTCCACAAGGGAACTTAATACAATAATATGGCTTAAGGCCATCTAATAATAACAGCGGAAGGCTTGGAAAACGAGTGAGTCCATCAACTCCAACGGCATCACTGAGTATAGAACCACAACCTAACATCTTACTCGTCGTCTGAAAAGTCTGCAACATGAAAAGTTGCAGCCCGAAAACGGGTCAGCACATGGAATATGCTGGCAATGTAACACGTAAAGAGCAATGAATGAATAAGCCTATACTATATGCATATTTGGCTGGTGGAAAGGCTCTACGGTTACATTTTTGCATAAAGCTGATTTTTCCCTACATCAAAGGAATAATTTTATTTAACTATCATGGTGGTTGTTAAACATTGAAGATGGTTGACAGCATCCTCAATCCCAATTAAAAGTACTCATTAAAAACCCAATACATTTATTTAGAAGTAACATGTTGAGATTCACATGATAATCAAGTACAGGATACTCAAATTGTCCATAACCGGGGACACGGCTAATCATGATTAGTTTATACACTCTGCAGAGGTTTTGCGCACTTTTCCCCACAAGACTCGATCGCCTCCGCTTGGTTCTCGCACTACATGGTGTTTGAGAAACGGATGACCGAGACATAGTCTTTCAGAAGCGCTAGCACCTTACATGTGGGTAGACCGTACCAACCTACATCCCCTACATCAGCTAGCCTACCCGTAAGAGTTCGCACAACTTAGTCAACTACGCCAGAGCCCATAATTGGCTTGTGGCTGCACACGGAAGTTTCCAGTTTGAATAATCTTATGATCCCTTAAAGCACAGGTGGCGGTCCGAAGAAATACAGCAAATCCTCGATAGAAACCAGTGCCTCAATCCACCCAGATGTGTGTTTAGGTTGCCACCTTAGATAAACCATTAATTTACAATCTCACATCTGTCATGGATATTCACTCACCCAATCCACGTCTACTAGCATAGCATGGCGTAATAAGCAAACGTAGAAGTAACTCCCAAGGTTTCATAAGTAAAACAGTGATAGGTACTACCTCAATCTACTTCCCATCCCACAATTTGATTAGATCCTAATCATGCAAGTGTTTGAGGGTTTGATCTAATGCAATAAAACTGGGTAGTAGAAAAGGTATGATCAAAGTGTTACTTGCCTTGCCGATGATCCGCGAGTCCTAGAGATTCAAATAACAAGCGGCGCACTCCGGGTGATCTAACGCAGACAAACAACAAGCATACAATAAGTACTCATCTAATGCACAGGAAATCTCGAATAAAAGATCTAACCAGATAGTTCAACTTAAGAACCCTGGTGGCAAAAGAATCGAATCAAATAAAGCATCGAAAGTCGGAACTCGAGAGAGAACGACTCGGTTTAGCAATCTGAAATTAGGTCAAAATTTCACAGTGGCAAAACTCTGGGAAAATAGGTTAGTCGGAACGGCGGTTTCGTTACGAAACTCCAGGCGCTTGAATCACCTGATTCCGATAAACGAGCAAGAAATAAAACAGATTTGAAAATCGGATCAGAAATCAAATCAGAAAAATAACGGATTAAATCCGATTAAAAGAAAACGACGAACGGTTTAAATAACGGACGTTCGTTAACAGAACTAATCCAACGAACGCGTTCATTGAAACGAACGGGTCGGTGAACGTTCGCTAAATAAGAAAACCGAAAAAAAATAAAACCAATCTAGGTTTTTTTTAAAAAAAAAACCGAACATATTTTTTTTAAAAATAAACCGGATCGGTTCAAGGGGAAAACCGGATCGGGCGCGGGGCTACCTCCGGTGGCTCTCGCCGGCGAGGTCCGTGAGGCTCGGCTGAGGTGGCGGGTCCGCGGGTCGGCGAGGGCGGCGAGGTCCGGCGGGGGTTCCGGCGTCGGCGGAAACGGCGGCGGCGGCGGCCTCAAGGCGGGTCGGTCGGGTGAGGCGGCAAGGCGTGAGAGAAAGGCGGGTATATAAAGGGAGGGGGGCAAGGGTGGCTTGGGAGGGAGGGCAAGGCGCCGGGTCCCAAGGCGGGACTCAAGGCGGCGGCATCTTGGCGGTCAGTCACATGGGTGGCGGCCAGGGGAGGAGGAGGTGGGCAGGCGCTGGTCAGCGGCCGGGCTCGGCCTGTGGGGGCGATTTTTTAAATAAAATTTAAACCAAATGAATTAAAAAAAATACCAAATGAATTCCAAATTAAATAAAACAAATTTTCCCCGACTCCTAAAAATGAGTCGAACAAAATGAACTTTAAAAACAAAATACATGCATAAATTTTTTAAAATGCTCATTTTTGCCTAAGCAAAATAAATCTTCCAAAACCAAATTTGATTTATTTATAAAACCTTCATTTTTCCTAAATGTTGGGAAAGTCATATTATTCCCTCTCCAAATATTTTTTATAGGAAAAATGTTATGAAGATAATTTAAATAAATCCAATGATCCTATTTTCAAGATTTGGAAAATCCCAAATATGAAAATAATGAAACTTCCAACTCTCTCCGAGGGTCCTTGAGTTGCGTGAAATTTCTAGGATCGGAAAAATGCGAGAAAAATATGATATGCATGATGATCTAATGTATAACATTCCAAATTGAAAATTTGGGATGTTACAAACCTACCCCCTTAAAATGAATCTAGCCCTCGAGATTCGGGTTGGCTAGAAAATAGGTGAGGGTGTTCCTTGAGCAAAACATCCTCTCTTTCACAGGTGGCTTCATCCTCAGTGGTGGCTCCACCGAACTTTGCAAAACTTGATAACCTTGCTGCGGGTAACTCTGCCGGCATAATCGAGAATCTTAACCGGTTTTTCCTCATATGTCAAGTCATCCTTCAACCGTATTGCTTCCAATGGTACTTGTGTCTCTTAACGGTACCTCCGCTATCTCGGGTGACATTTCTTCAATCGAGAAACATGGAATACATCATGAACTCCCCGACAGTCCTTCGGTAATTCCAACTTATACGCAACTTCTCCCATGCGTTGCAAAATCTTATACGGTCCAACGAAACGGGTGCTAACTTTCCTTTAACTCCAAAACGCTTAACTCCTCGAGCGGGGATACTCGAGATATACTCATCTCCGACTTCATACTCAATCGCTTTGCGCTTTGAATCGGCATAGCTCTTTTATGCAGGACTGGGCTATCTTGAGCACATCTCGAATCAACTTAACTTTCTGTTCAGACTCCTTAATCAAATCTGGTCCAAACAACTAACGATCTCCAGTTTCGTCCCATGACAACGGTGTCCTGCACCTTCTTCCATACAAAGCTTCGAAAGGTGCCATCTTCAAACTGGTTTGGTAACTGTTGTTGTAGGAGAATTCTGCATACGGCAGATTATCATCCCAGCTAGATCCATAATCTAGGGCACAAGCTCTCGACATGTCCTCCAAAATCTGATTGACTCTCTCGATGCATCCATCGGTCTGTGGGTGGAAAAGTCAGTCTGAATTCCAATCGGGTTCCCAATGTTTCGTGCAACCGGTTCCAAAATTTCGAGGTAAACCGGGTTCCTCTGCGATACAATGCTCCTCGGACCTCCGTGTAAGCATACAATTCTAGTCATGTATATCTTTGCCAACTTAGCAATCGCTATAGGTAGTCTTGACTGGAATGAAATGGGCTACCTTGGTCAAACGGTCGACTATGACCCAAATCGAGTCATATCCTGAACGGGTCTTTGGCAATCCTGTGATAAAATCCATGCCTAGTTTATCCCACTTCCATTCGGGTATCGGCAATGGTTGTAACAATCCTGCTGACTTCTGATGTTCTGCCTTTACCTTCTGACATACATCGCAAATTGCTACATACTCCGCAATATCCTTCTTCATTCCGGTCCACCAGAAAGTATTCTTCAAATCCAAATACATCTTGGTATTTCCTGGGTGAATCGAATAGGGTGAATCATGGGCTTCTTGTAAAATCAACTTCACGATCTACGGGTCATTGGGCACATAAACACGGTCTTCAAACCATAGGGTATCGTGTTCATCCTCACGAAATCCTTTAGCTTTTCCTTTGCTCATTTTCTCCTTTATAGTGGCAACTTCCTTATCTCGCCTTCCGGCTTCTTCGATTTTGTCCATCGATGTCGACTGAATCTCCAATGCTGCTACATAGCCTCTCGGAACTATTTTCAAACATAGCTCTCGAAGGTCCTCGGCTAACTCATTGGGTATTCCTCCCATCATTAGGGCATTGGCGTGGCTCTTACGGCTCAATAAATGCGCTTTCTGACATTAGCCTTTCCGAGGTGATAATGCAATCTCATGTCATAATCCTTGATTAGCTCTAACCATCTCCTCTGCGAGATTCAATTCATTCGTGTGAAGATGTACTTCAAACTCTTGTGATCCGTATATACTTCACAATGATTTCCAATGAGAAAATGTCTCCACGTCTTCAAGGCATGCACAACGGCTGCTAACTCCAAATCATGAGTGGCATAATTCAACTCATGGGGCTTAAGTTGTCGTGAAGCATACGAAACAACTCTTCCTTCCTGCATAAGCACTGCTCCAAGTCCTCGGCATGAAGCGTCGCAATACACCTCATAATCCTTAGTTTGATCTGGCAGTATCAAAACTAGTGAGGTAACCAATCTTTTCTTCAACTCCTGAAAACTTGCCTCACAGTCCTCAGTCCATATGAATTTATTTTCCTTCTTCAACAATTCAGTCATAGGCTTCGCAATCCTTGAGAAATTCTCAATGAATCTTCGGTAGTATCCTGCGAGTCCAAGGAAACTCCGAATCTCTCCAACGGTCGTTGGTGCTTCCCATTTGGTTACGGTCTCAACTTTCGTGGAGTCAACTGCTATCCCTTCTCCGGATATAACATGTCCGAGAAATCCAACTTCCTTTAGCCAAAACTCACATTTGCTGAACTTGGCATACAACTGGTGTTCCCTCAGTTTCTCCAAAACCAATCGCAAATGTTCCTTGTGTTCCTCTTCATTCTTCGAAAAAATCAAAATGTCATCAATGAACACCACGCACGAACTTATCCAAAAACTCCATAAACACTTTGTTCATCGTGTTCATGAAATAGGCTGGTCGTCGGTCGATCCAAATGACATAACGGTATACTCGTATAGTCCATATCTCGTGGTAAACGCTGTCTTGGGTATGTCCTGCTCCCGAATCTTCAATCGATGGTACCACGATCGCAGATCGATCTTGAAAACACCTTGGCTCCTTTCTAGCGATCATACAGATCATTTATCATAGGTAGTGGGTACTTGTTCTTGATTGTTACTTCATTCAATCCACGATAATCAACAACCATTCTTAACGATCCATCCTTCTTCTCCACTAGCAAATCGGGTGATCCCCAAGGTGAAGAGCTTGGGCGTATAAAACCTTTATCCAAAAGTTCCTTAATCTGCTTCTTGATTTCCGCCAAATCCTGTGCTGGCATCCTATACGGTCGCTTCGATATAGGGCCTGTTCCTGGCAACAGCTCGATCAAAAACTCAATGTCTCTATCCGGTGGCATTCACGGCAACTCTTTCGAAATACATCGGGAAAATCCTTCACCATGGTACTTCTTCCTGTACCACTCACGATAAGCAATTAACTTGTGCTCTCCTCGGCTCGTGCCGTGATACATACTTAATCCTTCTTCCTTACGGTGTGGTGAGCAAAATTGACTTTGTGGTACAATCTATGTTTCCTCCATACTTTGATAACCAATCCATTCCTAATATCACATCCAATCCTTGGGATTCCGTAACTATTAGGTCCGAGGGGAAAACATAGTGTCCAATCCTTAATGGCGGTCGATCACACCATTTACTAGCCATGTACTCTGCTCGGGTGAGGTTACTAGCATGGGTGACCTAAGGGCTTGGGTTGGTAACTTGTACTTATCCACAAATCCCCTTGATATGTATGAATGCGATGCACCAAGATCGAAAAGAACAAGCTGCAGAAATGACTAAACCAAAAACTAACCGAATAATGCATCGGGCTGATCTACAACCTCCTACACTTCAATTAGGTACACATGTACACTATTGAAAGCGAAGGGCTTCTTTCCAGAGCTTCCATTGCCATTTCCATTCTGGCCTTCTGGACAGTCATTTGCATAGTGCCCAGTCTTGCGGCACTTAAAGCAAGTAACGTGACTCAGGTCTACTTTGGATGGTGTTGACGGGTTGGTGCGATTCTATCCGTTGCTTCCTCCATTCCCGTTCCCACTCTTGGTGCTGTTATGGTTATGCGAATTTCCTCCTCCATGGGTATGCTGAAACTGAATTCCTGATTTAGGGGTATAACGAGGTTTCTGCTGGGCTCCAGTTATACTTCCCTTGTCCATACTTCCTCTTGCGGTTCTCAATTTGTCAGCTGCTTTCCTTCAATCATGAGGGCTCGGTCTACTAACTCCGGTAGTTATTGAAACTGGCTACCATCAACGGCATCTTGAACTCATCATTCAGTCCTTCTAGAAACTTCTCCTGCTTAGTCGCATCCGTAGTAACGCCATCCGGGGCATAACGTGCTAATTTACTAAAGTCATCCACGTCTTGTGCCAATCCTTCCTCCTTGGCGTAAGTTGCGAAACTCACGCTTCTTCATGGCCATAGCTCCTGGAAACATGGGCTGTCTGAAAAGCTTGCTGAAATTGATCCCACGTGGCCGGTGTCTACAGGTAAGTGGTCGTGAAATTCTCCCACCATCTTTCTGCGGGTCCTTCAAGCTGATGTGCTGCAAACTTCACTCTTTCACCATCCGTGCATCCTGCGGTGGTCGGCTCCCTTCCTATCTTGCGGAGCCAGTCATCTGCTACAATTGGCTCGGTGCTCTTTGGAATACACCGCGGGTTCAGTCTAAGGAAGCGAGTCGGATGATCCGCAGTGGTGGTGGTGGCGGTGGGTTGTTGTTGTTGTTGTTGCCCTGGTTCTCGCACCAATGTTTGAATCAGGTATTCGCTCTTTGAATCAATTGGGTGATCTCTGGCGGAAAACAAATCCGGGTCGCGTCTCGGAGGCATCGATGGGTTTAGAAAAGATGAGAATTTAGAATAGAATGAGGTCTAAGGGGAATCACTACCCAAATGCACATGAGCAAATACACACAAAATCACTTCATTCAATCAAACAAGGGCTTACAACGATCTAACTATCGCAAAAGTGCGTGTACTATAATGTTTACATGGAGGGAAATACTACTAATATGTGGGGAACTTCTACTAATTTGAACATTTGGAAGACTCCATAATGTCTGCTCCGACTTCTCTTCAAAGTCGGGTTCACTTGGATCAGAATCGGTGTCGTCGATGTTGATGTAGTCGCTTGGGTGATTGACATACTGGTCTTCATTCACGGCGCCAACTTCTTCTTCGCTTCTTCAACCTCGTACTTAAGATCGTTATTGTGTCTTGCTAGAGCTACGATCTCGTCCATATAGTCCTTGCGAGTTGTCTTTAGTTCTTCTTCAAGCTCGATGATCCTTCCCTTTGCATTTTGCAACTCCAACATATCATTGCACATCTGGTTCTCCTGGCGTCGAATGTGTTGGTTTAACTCCTGGATAAATGCTGCAATGGATCTATCCTTCTTGGTGCTGACGACTTCCCATTTGTCGTCTCGGCATCCGCAAATCTGGTAGATTGTGTCCTTAAGGTCTTCTTGATAAACTTCTCCAATGCGTCCCATGGTGATGTGAGCTGCCATGCTCTTTCCTGCACTCCAAGTTGGTGCACTGAAAACACTATCTATAGGCTTGGTGATTGGGGCGAATGTCCTTGCTGGAACGTGAGCATGAATCTTCCATGGCTCCTCTTCAGGCAGAGTGGCGTTGAAAGTCCCGGTGAAGCTTGGTAATCTAATGTTTAGGTACTTGGTAACTTCCTTCAAGTGAAATCCAAAAGGTGTGCCTTCATCTGGTTGGGTGTACTTGATCTTCGCGTCCGTCATCCTAAAGAGAGTAGAAAAGATGAGGAGTTAGAAAATGAGAAGAGAGTAGTGATCTATGGCTTTATCTTAGTGGTCGTGTCCTATAGTCAGTGTGCTCGATACCATTCTCTGTCAGCGACTGCACCGAATGGATCTAGCGCTCATACTCGGTGTCATCCACTGGATCGATAATCTTGACCGACAAAGATTTGAAGGATTTATAGCGGAGTAGCAATCACACACTTATTACATCGTTGTCCACAAGGGAACTTAATACAATAATATGGCTTAAGGCCATCTAATAATAACAATGGAAGGCTTGGAAAAGCGAGTGAGTCCATCAACTCCAACGGCATCACCGAGTATAGAACCACAACCTAACATCTTACTGTAAATGCGAAAAATGCGCAACATGAAAAGTTGCAGCCCGAAACGGGTCAAGACATGGAATATCTTTGGCAATGTAACACGTAAAGAGCAATGAATGAATAAGCCTATACTATATGCATATTTGGCTGGTGGAAAGGCTCTCTGATTTACATTTTTGCATAAAGCTGATTTTTCCCTACATCAAAGGAATAATTTTATTTAACTATCATGGTGGTTGTTAAACATTGAAGATGGTTGACATCCTCAATCCCAATTAAAAGTACTCATTAAAAACCCAATACATTTATTTAGAAGTAACATGTTGAGATTCACATGATAATCAAGTACAGGATACTCAAATTGTCCATAACCGGGGACACGACTAATCATGATTAGTTTATACACTCTGCAGAGGTTTGCGCACTTTTCCCCACAAGACTCGATCGCCTCCGCTTGGTTCTCGCACTACATGGTGTTTGAGAAACGGATGACCGAGACATAGTCTTTCGTAAGCGCTTAGCACCTTACATGTGGGTAGACCGCACCAACCTACATCCCCTACATCGGCTAGCCTACCCGTAAGAGTTCGCACAACTTAGTCAACTACGCCAGAGCCCATAATTGGCTTGTGGCTGCACACGGAAGTTTCCAGTTTGAATTATCTTATGATCCCTTAGAGCACAGGTGGCGGTCCGAAGAAATACAGCAAATCCTGATAGAAACCAGTGCCTCAATCCACCCAGATGTGTGTTTAGGTTGCCACCTTAGATAAACCATTAATTTACAATCTCACATCTGTCATGGATATTCACTCACCCAATCCACGTCTACTAGCATAGCATGGCGTAATAAGCAAACGTAGAAGTAACTCCCAAGGTTTCATAAGTAAAAGCAATTGATAGGTACTACCTCAATCTACTTCCCATCCCACAATTTGATTAGATCCTAATCATGCAAGTGTTTGAGGGTTTGATCTAATGCAATAAAACCGGGTAGTAGAAAAGGTATGATCAATGTGTTACTTGCCTTGTCGATGATCCATGAGTCCTAGAGATTCGAAATAACAAGCGCACTCCGGGTGATCTAACGCAGCAAACAACAAGCATACAATAAGTACTCATCTAATGCACAGGAAATCTCGAATAAAAGATCTAACCAGATAGTTCAACTTAAGAACCCCGTGGCAAAAGAATCGAATCAAATAAAGCATCGAAAGTCGGAACTCGAGAGAGAACGACTCGGTTTAGCAATCTGAAATTAGGTCAAAATTTCACAGTGGCAAAACTCTGGGAAAATAGGTTAGTCGGAACGGCGGTTTCGTTACGAAACTCCAGGCGCTTGAATCACCTGATTCCGATAAACGAGCAAGAAATAAAAGCAGATTTGAAAATCGGATCGTAAATCAAATCAAAAATAACGGATTAAATCCGATTAAAAGAAAACGACGAACGGTTTAAATAACGGACGTTCGTTAACAGAACTAATCCAACGAACGCGTTCATTGAAACGAACGGGTCGGTGAACGTTCGCTAAATAAGAAAACCGAATAAAAATAAAACCAATCTAGGTTTTTTTTTAAAAAAAAACCGAACATATTTTTTTTTTAAATAAACCGGATCGATTCAAGGGGAAAACCGGATCGGGCGCGGGGCTACCTCCGGTGGCTCTCGCCAAGCAGGTCCCTGGGCTCCGGGGTGGCGGGGTCCCATGGGGTCGGCGAGGGCGGCGAGGGCGGCGAGGGTTCCGCGACGGCGGAAACGGCGGCGGCGTCATGGGCGGCGGGTCGGCGCTGGTCGGGTGAGGCGGCGGCGGCGGTGAGAGAAAGGGGCGGGTATATAAAGGGAGGGCCGCGGGTGGCTTGGGAGGCAGGGGGCGCCGGGTCCCAAGGGACTCGGCGTGGGCGCCAGGCGGGCGTGGTCACCACATGGTGGCGGCCATGTGAGGAGGAGGTGGGCCGGGCGCTGGTCAGCGGCTGGGCCTCGGCCAGTGGGCGATTTTTTTAAATAAAATTTAAACCAAATGAATTAAAAAATACCAAATGAATTCCAAATTAAATAAAACAAATTTCCCCGACTCCTAAAAATGAGTCGAACAAAATGAACTTTAAAAACAAAATACATGCATAAATTTTTTAAAATGCTCATTTTTGCCTAAGCAAAATAAATCTTCCAAAACCAAATTTGATTTATTTATAAAACCTTCATTTTTCCTAAATGTTGGGAAAGTCATATTATTCCCTCTCCAAATATTTTTTATAGGAAAAATGTTATGAAGATAATTTAAATAAATCCAATGATCCTATTTTCAAGATTTGGAAAATCCCAAATATGAAAATAATGAAACTTCCAACTCTCTCCGAGGGTCCTTGAGTTGCGTGAAATTTCTAGGATCGGAAAAATGCGAGAAAAATATGATATGCATGATGATCTAATGTATAACATTCCAAATTGAAAATTTGGGATGTTACACTACGAGGAAATGCAAACACGAACGTTTACCTCTGTGGAGTAAACTTTGTAATTCCAATTAGCCCGGTCCCTTTTCTCCAATGGAGACATGTAAGCAACAAAACTTCAAAATATGAGTTGCTTGGACTACAAATTTCGAAATCCTCAATAATTCAATATGTCCTCATAAATTTCAGGAATCGATGGTAGCTATTTGTCTCGAGTATATCTTTGGCGAGAATATGAAATTGGTTTGCTTGGTCTCTTGAGTATAGAAACTTACTTGCGACTCGGCGGAGTGGCAGCGTGGCGGCGTGGCTGCGTGGCGGCTTGGCGAGGCGGCGACCATGGCGGGGCGGCTCCGGCAGTGAGGCTCTGACCAGCTGCCGCTTCCCGTGGCTCCGGCGCGAGGCAGCAGTGAAGGGCGGCGGAGGCGGCGACCATGGCGGGCGGGCTCCATGCTGGGAGGCTCCAGCGACCAGCATGGGCGAGGCAGCGATGAAGGGCGCGGGCGGAGGCGACCAGCTGGGAGGCTCCGGCGACCAGCGCGAGGCAGCGGTGAAGAAGCGCGGCTGGAGGCGAACGACGCTGCGGGAGGAGGAGGAGGTCGTGCGGGAGAAGGAGGAGGTCGTGAGGCGGTTTTTTTTTTTGCTGGGGCGATTTTTCTTTGGGCGATTAGCGATCGATTGTGGCTTGTTGCGTGGTTGGTAGCGTTAAACACAATGATTCAGGACCATTAGATTTTGATGATGGATGGATGTGATTGTTTGGATCTGCCCCTCTCTTCCTTTGATAGTGGTAGGTATATATATATATATATATATATATATATATATATATATATATATATATATATATATAGTAGATAGATAGTAGATGCAACCTAACGCCTCTCCAAGATTAAAGAACCACAGAGCCAACTTTCCTCTTCCCCGAGTCGACGACCAATTCTCCGGTCACACTAAGAACCCAAGTCGATGACCAGCCGGCCGGGAACTCGCCGTAGTGCCTTGTTTTGGTAGCGTGGAGGGTAGGGAACTTTTGGCATGGAACCATGTCAGCTTGGGATGGAGGAGTCCTATGCTGCCACCGAGGTGCTAAAGCCGGTGGAAACGCCGTCCAACGGTGAAGGATGCCCTATATGCTTGGGTCAGCAGGAGACCGCGGCGACCGCGTGGAAGGAGACAACCTGTGGACACAGCTTCCATGGACGGTGCGTGGAAAGGTGGCTCGAGACAAAGGGAACTTGCGGGAGTAAGTAGAGATCTGATCTGACGCGGACTGCAGCTCCCGCGTCGCTCCCGTGGGCGGCTCGGGAGGAAACCCTAGCCGCCGCCGCGAGCTCCCCACCCTCCGTCTCATCCTCCCCTCGCTGCCGCCGCCGGCAGTCGCCGGGCAATGCCCGCGCGGCTCGGCGGCGGCGGGGCCTTTCTCCTCCTCTGTTCGGGGCTGCTGGCGCGGGCCGGTGGATTCGACAGGAGTTCGACCGGCCGAGTCCGTTTCGGGGTAGGGCTTCTGGCCGGCGAGGCTACGCTCGGCCGGCCCTGGCGCGTAGGAGGCGCGCGGGGGCTGGGAGGCTGTTGGCCGCGCGGATCTGGCGCGTTGAGGGCGCTCGCGTGGTGACCGCGTCCGGTTCGCGGGCGTGGCGGGTGACTGCGGTTCGGCAAGGCAACGGCGGTCGCCGTGGTGGTATGAAGCGGCGCGGTGGTCCGCTGGTCGCTTGGCGGTGCACGACGCTGGTGGTGGCGAGGCTTCGGCCGTGTGGTCTGCAACCCGGAGATCTGGATCTGGCTTTTTCTCCCGATCTGCGATCTATGGGCTGTTGGCCAGGGAGGGGCGCCGCCGGCTGTTGGTGGAGCAGGGAAGCTCCGGTCAAGGTGGATGCGCGGGGTGTAGGCCCGTCACCGAGGAAGATGGTGGCCCTGCGCAGTGTTGGCGTGCTCGCTGCGTTGGGGTGCACAGTCCAGTGGAGGTACCTGTCGGCCTCGGCCTGCGACGTGGGAGTGGTTGCTCCGGGTGAAAGTCTGGCCGGTGCTTGCCGGTCGGCGGCGACGGCGTCCATGGGCGTCGTTTTTCTTCTTGGAGGCGCCGTCGGGGATCCACACAACCTCTACTCCCGGATCAAGATCTTGGTAGCCAAGATCCTCTTGTAGGGTTGGGCGGTGGCGTCGTCTTCAGCGTCGTTTCCCCTCTTTAGGGCACCGTCTTGAAGATCTGGATCCCATTGGTGCTTCCTACCGGCTGGACGTGCATGCTGACTTCTGTGGCAACGATGATGAGGGTGAGCGAGGTCGGAGGCACATCTTTGGTAGTGGTAGTCGGCTCTTCTCCGGCGTGTCCGCGTGATTGCCTCGGCTGTTTTGTTGTTGTGAAGTCGAAGCTGCGCCGGTGAGGCCCCGGGCGGTGTACGATGACGCGCGACAGGTGGTCCGTTCGGCGATCTTCTGCGACGCCAACCTTGCCTAGTTCTCCGTAGCTCTCCATCAGAGTCGAAGCTGCGTTGTCTTGTCGTGGGTGGATGGTGTTCTGGCTTGTGAGTGTAGGGTCGTTGTCTTGTCGTGGGTGGATGGTGTTCTGGCTTGTGAGTGTAGGGTCGTTGTGCAGCTATTAGGGCTGCTGTTTTTCTTTCTCTTCGATCTTTGGATCTTCACCATGTTGTTCTTCCGTTGCTTTCTGCTAAATCTGAATCAAGCCAGCAATTTTGCTGGATCTTTCAAAACAAACAAACAAAGGGAACTTGCCCCATGTGTCGGCGTCAGCTTATAGTACCACTCATTGCGACACAAAGACATATTCGCCTTCCTAATCCTATGATGACGATGGCGATTGAGATGCTTGGCAGGTATCCGGAGATATACTCATCGAAAGCATACCAGCACTTAAGACAAATACATGTAGGAGACATTTGAAGGTGACTCACGACAATGTTGGCATATGCAACTGTTCTTGTACTTTCGTTAGCTATACATATGAGCATAATGCTAAGAGTTTTTGTATTTTTCCACATGGGTATATTTTTTACTTCCAAGCAAGTGAGGGTCCCAACAAATAAAGATATATTTATGACAATAAAAGTACCGAGCTTAAACGGAGCCCTCTCGGCGATTTGTGTTTTTTGTTGTCCTTTATCGCGATCTGGATGTTACTCGCCGCCTGATCTCATCTCTACAACCATCTCTCCCACATGTTCTAGGTAGTGGCCCAGTTGCCCTTATGGGCTGCTGCTTGAGAGGTTGAAACCAATGAATCTGGTAAAATGGGCCTATTCGGCCAGCCCATACGAAGCGGATGCCGAACGAATGATTGTGATTCTGCTTCGTGTCCTCGTATCCCCACTTACTCCCCCTCTTGCATCGACCCTACTCCACATGCGACCCCTCCAGGTGCACCGCCGGTGTAATCGTTGTTGCGGAGAGAGGGAGAGGGAGAGGGGGAGAGAAAGAGTTATGCCCTCTTTCCTCGGGGCGGAGGGCAGTGGAGTGGCGGCCCATGGTGGTGGTGGAGAAAGAGCAACTTAATCCAATTTTATTGCAGCGAGAGAGCGACGCTGGAGGGACAGGCGGAACCCTAGCTAGTGGAGACCGTCTCCATGCGTGAACTATCCTCTAGCGACCTAGGCGAATCCCCTACACTATCGCAACCCCGAGTAGCGGTAGCCCACCCCCGATCTTGACCTTCAGTAGAGGCCAGTGTTTTGGTTACTGAACAAAATTTCAATATTTCAAGCGGTTACCGTGTATTTCGTTGCCCCCCGGTAAACCGCCATACCGAGCAAAAAAACACTGAATTTTTTGAATTAAACCGCTGAATCTAAGTAAAGCATGGTAGCATCTCAATTATGTCATGCTATTCCTAGTTTTCTTATTAGCAATCTCTTGGCTGACTGTCCTAGGGGCTGTTTTTGTTGAATAAAGCTCTCCAAGTCCCCCCCCCAAAAAGAAACCTATTTCCGGCTTCAAGAAGTACCTGATTAGAGTCTACCTTCTTGCATTTTTTGTATTTTTTCAGAATACATAAGTAGAAAGTGTGAAGAAAAACGACTCGAGGAGCAATTAGCGACCTCCACAACGCGAGTGAAGCGACCTTCCACCGAGGCTACTATCTCTTTTATGACAAAGACAAGTTCATGTGCTGTCTATAACTAGTTTCATAGAATTTGAATTCGAAATTCAATTACAAATTTCTTTAGAAATATATTTGGTATTTCTCAGTAACTGTGGTAACCACGTTTACTGGTCCTCCTAGGTAAAAATGGCCAATTTGTTTACCAAAACACTAGTAGAAGCACACCGTCCGACCCAAGTTTGAACCTTGAGGGTCGACATCTATGGTGACCCTACCTTGCCACCCTCTACTTCACTATCATGCTCCGACGTCATCATCCTGCACATTGAGTTCTGCCACACTCTCAAGACACCTTCTCTCTCCTTGGAATTCAGGTGTTTCATGATTTATCCATGTTAAGCTATTTTTTTAGTTCATGCATCATGCACCTATGAGCAAAATCTGATGCATTACATGTGCATTTATTTTACCATAATGTCTGCCGATGAACCAAATCAAAGGTTACATTGATTATATTAACTCCCAAGCCCGCGCGCATGCAGAAATGACTAGGTGAACTGTTAGGCTGGTCATAGTGGGGAGTAACTTATACTAGTGTCATACATATGATACTAGTCTAAGTTACTACCTCCATTATGCAAAGTAACTAAGTAGTAGTGTCATAGATGGTTTCATTTATTAGCTCATAGACTCATTTTACCTCGGGAAGCGCTATGTTACAATAACATATTATGTTACTCCCTCTCTCTTAGTTTATAGGACGTGTGTGTACCCCTAGGTCGTCAATTTGACCAACCTAATACAAGTCATATATTACAAAATAATTATTAATATAACCTCCGGTTGTTCTATTTGTTGGGGATCGTGGCAGAAATTCAAAATTTTCTACGCATCACCAAGATCAATCTATGGAGTCATCGAGCAACGAGAGAGAGAGGAGTGCGTCTACATACCCTTGTAGACCATGGCGGAAGCGTTCAAGAGAACGGGGTTGATGGAGTCGTACTGCCGTGATCCAAATCACCGATGATCCTAGCGTCGAGCAGACGACACCTCCGCGTTGAACACACGTGCGGGCAGAGGCGTCTCCTCCTTCTTGATCCGGCAAGGGGAGGAGAAGTTGATGGAGATCCAGCAACCTGACGGCGTGGTGGTGGAAGCGGCAATGATTCCAGCGAGGGCTTCGCCAGGCGCTACTAGAGGAGGAAGAGGTGTCACGGGAGGGAGAGGGAGGCGCCAGGCTTAGGGTGCGGCTGCCTCCCTCCCTCCACTATATAGGGGCTAGGGGCATGCCCCTTGGAGATCCCATCTAGAGGGTGGGGCGGCGGCCTCTGGGGGCACCCCCTTAGGGGTTTCAACCCGAGCGCATGCCCCTCGAAGCAACGCCCCTAGGGTTTCCAACCCTAGGCGCCTTGGGCCCTTGGGTGGGGCGCACCAGCCCACCAGGGGCTGGTTCCCACGCCACTTCAGCCCATGGGGCCCTCCGGGATAGGTGGACCCCCGGGACCCTTCCGGTGGTCCCGGTACAATACCGGTGACCCCCGAAACTCTCCTGATGGCCGAACTGGACTTCATATATATAAATGTTTACCTCCGGACCATTCCGGAACTCATTGTGACGTCCGGGATCTCATCCGAGACTCCGAACAACTTTCGCTTAACCGCATACTAATATCTCTACAACTCTAGCGTCACCGAACCTTAAGTGTGTAGACCCTACGGGTTCGGGAGACACGTAGACATGACCGAGACAACTCTCCGGTCAATAACCAACAGCGGGATCTGGATACCCATGTTGGCTCCCACATGCTCCACGATAATCTCATCGGAAGAACCACGATGTCGAGGATTCAATCATTCTCGTATACAATTCCCTTTGTCTATCGGTACGATACTTGCCCGAGATTCGATCGTCGGTATACCGATACCTTGTTCAATCTCGTTACGGCAAGTCTCTTTACTCGTTCCCGTAACACATCATCCCATGAACAACTCCTTGATCACATTGAGCTCATTATGATGATGTCCTACCGAGTGGGCCCAGAGATACCTCTCCGTCATACGGAGTGACAAATCCCAGTCTCGATTCGTGCCAACCCAACAGATACTTTCGGGGATACCCGTAGTGTACCTTTATAGCCACCCAGTTACGTTGTGACATTTGGCACATCCAAAGTACCCTTACGGTATCCGGGAGTTGCACAATCTCATGGTCTAAGGAAAGGATACTTGACATTAGAAAAGCTTTAGCAGACGAACTACACGATCTTGTGCTATGCTTAGGATTGGGTCTTTTCCATCACATCATTATCCTAATGATGTGATCCCGTTATCAATGACATCCTATGTCCATGGTTAGGAAACCATAACCATCTATTGATCAACGAGCTAGTCAACTAGAGGCTCACTAGGGACATGTTGTGGTCTATGTATTCACACATGTATTACGATTTCCGGATAACACAATTATAGCATGAACAAGGAAATATAATAATAACCCTTTTATTATTGCCTCTAGGGCATATTTACAACAGTCTCCCACTTGCACTAGAGTCAATAACCTAGTTACATTGTGATGAATCGAACACCCATAGAGTTCTGGTGTTGATCATGCTTTGCACGTGGAAGAGGTTTAGTCAACGGATCTGCGACATTCGTGTCCGTATGCACTTCTACAAATCTCTATGTCTCCATCTTGAACATTTTCACGAATGGAGTTGAAGCGGCCTTGATATGCACTGGTCTTCTTGTGAAGCGTGGGCTACTTGGCAAGGGCAATAGCTCCGGTGTTGTCACAGAAGAGAGTCATCGGGCCCGACGCATTGGGAATAACTCCTAGGTCGGTAATGAACTCCTTCATCCAGATTGCTTCGTGTGCTGCCTCCGAGGCTGCCATGTACTCCGCTTCACATGTAGATCCCGCCACGGCGCTTTGCTTGCAACTTCACCAGCTGACTGCCCCACCATTCAAAATATACATGTATCCGGTTTGTGACTTGGAGTCATCCAAATCTGTGTCGAAGCTAGCATCAACGTAACCCTTTATGACGAGCTCTTCGTCACCTTCATAAACGAGAAACATATCCTTAGTCCTTTTCAGGTACTTCAGGATATTCTTGACCGCTGTCCTGTGTTCCATGCCGGGATTACTTTGGTACCTTCCCACCAAACTTACGGCAAGGTTTACATCGGTGCGGTACCTGACATGGCATACATAATAGACCCTATGGCCGAGGCATAGGGATGACACTCATATTTTCCCTATCTTCGCCGTGGTGGGGCATTGAGCCGTGCTCAATCTCACACCTTACTGTCTGAGGCAAGAACCCTTCTTGGACTGATCCATATTGAACTTCTTCAATATCTTGTCAAGGTACGTGCTTTGTGAAAGACCAATGAGGCGTCTCGATCTATCTCTATAGATCTTGATGCCTAATATGTAAGCAACTTCTCCAAGGTCCTTCATTGAAAAACACTTATTCAAGTAGGCCTTTATGCTTCCAAGAGTTCTACATCATTTCCCATCAATAGTATGTCATCCACATATAATATGAGAAATGCTACAGAGCTCCCACTCACTTTCTTGTAAACACGAGGCTTCTCCATAAATCTTGCAAACCCAAACGCTTTGATCATCTCATCAAAGCAGATGTTCCAACTCCGAGATGCTTGCACCAGCCCATAGATCGAGCGTTGGAGCTTGCATACCTTGTTGGCATTCTTAGGATCGACAAAACCTTCCGGCTGCATCATATACAATTCTTCCTTAAGGAAACCATTGAGGAATGCCGTTTTGACGTCCATTTGCTATATCTCATAATCATAGAATGTGACAATTGCTAACATGATTCGGACAGACTTCAGCTTCGCTACGGGTGAGAGGGTCTCTGTGACGCCCGGATAATTAGGCTACAGTAATCCCGCGTTAACGATGCCACATCACCTCGGCTACTGTTGCTAACCTCGTGTTAGTTCGAAACCGATTCAAATTCAAAATCAAAATCAATCTAACAATAAAAATTTTCAAAAATTAAAACAAAATGTTCGGTGGTTGCCGAATATTACAAAGGTAATTATGGTGCAACAAACACCTTTTTATAAAATGGCTAAATGGTTTAAAATGATTTAAACAAAAAAAGAAAGAGATAAGAAAAAGAAAACAGAACCAAAAAAAAAGAACCCCCCCCATTGGGCCACAGCCCAGCTGGCCTCTGGGCCAACCAGGCCGGCCAGTAGGCGCCTATAGCCCTTACAGGCGACCGAACCCTAGCGGCCCCCTCCTTATCCACCCCCACTCCACCGACACCCCACGACCCCGCCCCCAAAATATCTCCTCCCTCCTCTCCCCGATTGGATCAGGATCGAGGAGGAGGTCGTCGACGCCGACGCCGGCGCCCGGAGCCCCCCCCACCGGACTGCTTCGCCCTCCCCCGCCGGACTGCCCCCCTACGCACGTCGTCCCCGACCTTCCCGAGCCCACGCCGGTTTCCCTACACCCCCTCGACGTGAGCTCCCTCCTCTCCCCCTTTCCCTCTGTCGCTGCGTCCGCACCTTGACCCGCCACAATGATCGCCACGCCGGCAGGCGTGCGCCAGTGCGCCCTCAGCGTCCGGGCCCACGCGCCGGCCGCGCCTCCCCGCCCCCTGCTCTGCTGCCGCCTTGGCCGCCCCCGCCTCGTAGCGCCGCACCCCTTTGATTGCGCCCGTGGCCACTGGCTGTGCGGTGGCGCCCCGCCCATGTCCTCCACTGGCGCTACTCGGTCGGCCCCGACCACGAGTCGTGGCCTCGCTCGCCATTGCCCCCCTGCGACCGCGGCCATGACCGCCGCGCCATACCCTCCCCTCGTCGATGAGTGCGGCGCCACCCCCTCGCCTCAGCCGTCGTGGCATTTGGCCGTCTTGCTTCCCGTCCTCGGTGCCCGGCTGACCTCGTCTGCTCTGTGAGCGAGTGCCCGAATGCGCCCGCACCCGGCGCCCACTAGCGCCGAACCCGCTAAGGCCCCACAGCCTGTGAGGGGGGCCCACACCTGAGCGTTAAAAAAAGAATTAAAAATAAAAATAAAAATAAAAATAAAAATGATTTAATAAAATTAATTAATTATTAATTAATTATCTAATGAATTAATTAAGTTAATTAATCCGGTTTAATTAATTTAATTAACTAGTTAGGTTAATTAAATAGTAATTAAATTAGCCTAAACCCTTATTAAATCTAAACAGTGTATGACAGGTGGGTCCCATTGGACCCACTGGTTAGGTTGACCAAGACAACTCTATTGACTGCTTATGTCAGCATGACATCATGCTGATATCATTAGTCTGTTTTTCGGATTAATTTAAATAATTAATTAAATTCCAGAAATTAATAAAATCTTTAGAAAATCATATCTTTTAATCCGTAACTCGGATTAAAATATTTTCAACATGAAAGTTGCTTAGAACGACGAGACGATTTCGGATACGCAACCCGTTCATCCGCCACATCCCCCTAACCTATCGAACTTGCAACTTTCCCCCTCCAGCTCCTCTGCCCGAAAGCGCGAAACACCGGGAATACTTTCCCGGATGCTTCCCCCCTTCACCGGTATCACCTCATACCGCGTTAGGGCACCTCTAGCACCGATACTTGTCATGTCATGCATCGCTATGCACCTGCTTGCTTAAATATTTATTGTTTCTTCCCCCTCTTCTCTCGCTAGACACCGAGACCGACGCTGCTGCTGCCCAGTTCGACTACGGAGTTGACGATCCCTCTCTCTTGCCAGAGCAACCAGGCAAGCCCCCCCCCCTTGATCACCAGATATCGCCTATTCTACTCTATACTGCTTGCATTAGAGTACTGTAGCATGTTACTGCTTTCCGTTATACCTATTGATCCTGATGCATAGCCTGTCTTTGCTACTACTGTTGTTACCTTTACCTGCAATCCTACATTCTTAGTATAGGATACTAGTATTTCTATCTGTGGCCCTACATTCTTGTCCGTCTGCTGTGTTATACTATCGGGCCATGATCACTCGGGAGGTGATCACGGGTATATACTATATACTTATACATGATACATGTGGTGACTAAAGTCGGGTCGGCTTGTGGAGCACCCGCGAGTGGATCATTGAGGCGGAGCGACAAGGCAGGTTGAGACTACCTGGGTGAGAGGTGGGCCTGGCCCTGGTCGGCATTCGCGGATACTTAACACGTTTAACGAGATCTGGGTATTTGATCTGAGTCTGGCCATTTGGTCTATACGCACTAACCATCTACGCGGGAGTAGTTATGGGGTATTCCGGCATCGTGGTATCGGTAAAGCATTTCGTGACGCCGACCGAGAGGCGCTTGGCCGGATTGGACCGAACGCCACTAGGCTAGGTCCGCTTCCGGCCACGCATAACGTCTTGGTGTGCTTTCGAGGCGATGGGCCTGCACCCATATGCGCTTAGGTTTAGACCGGCGTCTTGGCGTCTGTTATGCCTAGGTGTGGGGCTGCGGCGTGTTGATCTTCCGCGGCGGACATGACCCGAGAAAGTGTGTCCGGCCAAATAGGATCAAGCATGTTGGGTTATGTGGTGCACCCTGCAGTGAAGTTAATCTATTCGAATAGCCGTGATCTTGATGTGAGGCGACTTGGAGTTGTACCTTGACCTTATGACAACTAGAACCGGATACTTAATAAAACACACCCTTCCAAGTGCTAGATACAACCCGGTGGTCGCTCTCTCTCAGGGTTAGGAGGAGGGGATCGCCGGGTAGGATTATGCTATGCAATGCTACTTGGAGGACTTCAACCTACCCTCTTCTACCTGTTGCAAGACGGAGGTGACCAGAAGCGTAGTATTCGATAAGATTAGCTACCCCCCTCTTATTCTGGCATTCTGCAGTTCAGTCCACTGATATGGCCCTTTACACATATATCCATGCATATGTAGTGTAGCTCCTTGCTTGCAAGTACTTTGGATGAGTACTCACGGTTGCCTTGTTCCCCCTTTTCCCCCTTTCTTTACTCGGTTGCTGCGACCAGAAGATTGAGCCCAGGAGCCAGACGCCACCGTCGATGACGACTACTACACTGGAGGTGCCTACTACTACATGCTGCCTGCTGACGACGACCAGGAGTAGTTAGGAGGATCGAGCAGGAGGCTGCGCCTCTTCGATCTGTATCCCGGTTGTGCTAGCCTTCTTAAGGAAAACTTGTTTAACTTATGTCCGTACTCGAGATATTGTTGCTTCACTGACTTCGTCTATGATCGAGCACTTGTATTCGAGCCCTCGAGGCCCCAGCTTGTATTATGATGCTTGTATGACTTATTTATGTTTTAGAGTTGTGTTGTGATATCTTCCGTGAGTCCTCGATCTTGATCGTACACATTTGCGTGCATGATTAGTGTACGATTGAATCAGGGCGTCCTGAAGTTGATATCGAGCCGATTTGCTGTAGGAATCCCTCTTCCACACTCCTTGGCCGAAGTCGAGTCTAGACTTTACAAAACTTTTACTAACATGGCTGTGCGGCCCATGGGCCCACGTCGCCATTGGGTGGTATTAGGATCTTTTATTCCTCGCCTTTACTCTGGGACCCTGATCTCTCTTCTATTCGGGTTAAATGAATTTACTAAAAACTAACTTTAGGTTCTCGATAATACTTTCTCCCAGAGAGCCCCTCAGTTCAGATGATTGCCTGATGCACTAGAAGATTTCGAAATTACTCTACGATGTTCTCTCGAGTCTTTGTGACATCGCATTTGCGATTTTCTTCCACCATCAACTCCTATGAAAACTGCATACACTTACCATTCATACAATCATTACCCGTTGATCTTGTTATTACAAGATGTCCCGAAATACTCTCTGTTGTTCCGAGAATCCTTTGAGCTTAGTACCTTGCTGTATTTTGTCACCTGAATACCCCTACGGATAATTCCCGCACTTGCCGAGTATCCGCTCATCCCCAGTTGATTCAGGTATTTCACCCAAGTCTTCGTAATACCGTTCATTCTTCTGAAAATCCTCAACAACCTTTGGATCTTGAAATTCTTGCTTGCTTGCATTATGGTTAATCCCATAAGTCTCGTAGTCTTATTGACATTCCTTGTCATTATCATTTTGAGTCTGCTGACTCAATATGTTTGCGAATACACGCAATCATCATTGATCCTTATAATTTACCTTTCCGGCTGAGCTGCCATTATTTTAACTGGAATTGGTTCTCGACCAATCCAATTGTCGTTGATTGTACCCTAAGGCTATTCAACTTATCCATCACTAATCAGAGCATTGCTTCTGATCCCTTGATTTGGAAATCATAATTCCTTTGCATTTGACAATTGAGTTAGTTAGTTGTTTCTATGATCTGATCTCCTTGCATCCTTCTTCCTCTAGTTGAGTACCGATGCTCACGTCAGATCCCTTGTGGACCACCAGATCCTTTGTTGGATTTTATCCAACAACGTCCTTCATATTCAATAACCTTGTGAGCCTTCCCTCAGATACATAATGCCTTTGGTAAATTGTATCCTCTGCTTTCTCAACCACCTTTCGACTTTCGAGCTGGTGGTATTTCTATTGAAGCTTGTGGTATATATTTCCACGATACCCTGATGGGTTGAACCTATGCCTTCCTTAATATGTGTGAACTCGAAAGTTTTCACGAGTCATACACTTCTGGTATTTTGCCAGATAAAATTTCAACACACAACTTCGTTGAAGGAGAGAAGTGAATGTAAGGTTGTGCTTTGGAGAAGTGGGAGTCGACCTTGAACTTTGTGCTCATGCCCATGGACCCGAGGTAGAACTTATCATGGAAGCTTCTCGTAGTAATATTAATCCCCTTGTTATAACTTCTTCTCTTATCCATGCTTGGTCTTTTGCGACCGTGGTTACGGCCATATTGTTCTTCTTTGATCCCATTTCTTGCACAAGTTTAAGTGCTTGCCTTCTCTAAATGATTTCACTTGTCCAACCTATATCCCGCTCTACCCTTGAGTATACCCTCTGGTACCGCGAGAATATCATGGAACTACATAACTTCTTATGGGTTCTTCATCAACTGTTATTTCTCACCGATTCCAATTTTCCTGGGTTCTGGGTTGTCGTCAACCGAGAACACTGATAAGTGAATCAATTCCGCACTTCGATACAATAACTCTAAGTATTCTTCATTGCTTATGAGTTTATTAATCCTTCAAGTCGTTGCTAGCTTGATCGGCTATATCATTATCGTGCAAACTTCTAACTGTGCTACCTGGTCCTTCTTCCCGGAGCACAAAATTTTTCGACGATGAGCTAATCTTACAATCGAACTTCCTCGTCATACCATTTGTCCTTGAACAACAAGCTTGATTTCAAGTTTGTGTCCTACCCATGGTTCCAATAACCTTCTGCTTCATCATTCCTTTGACTTGATGTCATCGCTGATTGATTACATCTAGAAATCTCTCGACAAATGTGTCGTGATCATCATCAACCTTATAAGGTCTTCCAAGATACCTATCAGATTCTTGATGAGAAATAGCATCCTTTGCCCTCGATGATTTGGGTTATCATCGACAACATTATTGCATTCCCTCCAACACAAAAATTGTTCCTGTTTTGTGTTGTTCCTTGAGTTCCTTTCTATCCTACTTATGTTATGATTCTACCGCGGAGTATTACCATCTTTGATGTCAAGAATGTTGTGAGGATTGCTCCAGCTCTTGAAATTCTTCCTATAATGATACTTCTCACCATCACCATTCTTTCTTGGTCCTCGTGTTGATTCCAACCGGGGTACCCACAGGTGAACGGTGTTGTTTGGATTCTGCCCTTCTAGCAACCCTCTTAATGGTCGACCGTTCTTTCTTAGACTATTAATTATTGAATCACCATTCTGACATTGGTCGTGCAACCCAACCCATATTTCGGGCGCACCTTTCAACCAATGTTTAGTTGTGTATGTCTTCCTCGATCTTACTTCCTTATATAATTTGATATGACAAATGATATCTCCTTATCCACATAATTGTGGAGATCCATCTTTTGGATACCTCGATGAGTTATCGCTCAGTCCATCAGTCACCCCCTCATCCTCTTCTTGATTTAATGATGAACTCTTGTTTCGGAACTCGCTTCCATAGTTCATTGCCCGAGAATCTTCGATGTCATCTCGTCAATTTGTGTTGCACCTTTCTTCTCAGGCATCGTGAGTCTGAGTTATCCTGCCACCTATCCGAACTAAATCTCGGTCAGATATGATGATTGGAACATACTTTTAAGAGTTATAACATTGGTCCTCTTATGACTCGGTAAGGTGATGTCATGCCTAGCACACCTGGCCGGAGGACCTAGTGTTATCGTTTCCTTTTTAACAAGGTTAACCATTCTTTCATGAGGAAATTGAATGACTTGTTTAATAAGTTCATCCTGATGGATCCTTTGTGTATCCAAAATCCGACCTTTGCTTGAAACCCATGTCAATGCTATCTCAAAGCAAGTCTGTGGTACTCCAATTTTCAACAAGAACATTTGAAGCCCAATGCTAAATGTTTCTTTCTTAATTACCCTAACACCGTTGTATGGGTAATGCCATGAAAATTCTCTCCCATTACCTAAATGGTTTTCTACGTTATATCCTGTCATGGGCATCATGCTATGTTTGTCCTTGGGAAGGAAATACTCCTGAAATATGTGTTTTAACACATTTTCCTTTCCATTATTCTGTCTAAACTGATAATCATATTTTCCTTTTCATTGTTTGGTTTAACCTTTCTTGTGATCTATATGATCTAAGCAGTAATATTCTACTGCTTAGGTAAGCACCTCATTGAACCACTCTGTCAGTAAGACCCTGTTAATATTGTTGATAACGTTCCGGTAACCACCGATGGACGAGAACTTTGCCTATTAGTGCGCCTCGTTCAACGAAAGGTGAAAATAGTTCTCTTAAGCCCCTAAGCCCTTGGTACCAGCGTTGTTGCCAACATAAGCGACGAGGCTATCCTCTGCCATGCCTTGCTACCATGACCGTGCAATATGTCGGCGTCCTTCCTACTTTTGAACCACATGGTGGGCCCATAACCCACAGGTCCCGGGATCGAAACCTGACTCTCCTGTACACCCCCTGTTCTCAAAGTTATTCCTCCCACGTGGACTCGTATGTAATTCATGAGCCACCTTCCGATGAGATCATCAATTCTGGCATCGGAAACAATAATTATTACGTTGCCTGAAACCCCTTTCACCTTCTGACTAGGCATTGAACGATTGCCTGGCTGCCTGAAACTTCTTGTTGGACCTTCCAACTTTACTCTCGATGTGTTCTATTTGTTCAACTCGAGAGGTACTCATATGCTCATTCATGGGTTAATCCCAGGTTATTACCCTTACAGCATTCTGTCGTTTCCGATCTACCCCGTTACCTATTCGTAAATACAATGAAGATCCCGAAGTAAGGATGCCGACTTCATCATGATGACCTGAAGTAGAGGAATGAAGACATCAATGTAATGGATCGACCTCTTCGAGAAGAGCAACCAAGACTGGGAACACTCGCTAGAATTTCGTAACCAAAACTTTCCCCCTTACACCCCTCTTAAATCTCGTGACGAGATTTCTTGTAGTGGAGAGAATTGTGACGCCCGGATAATTAGGCTACAGTAATCCCGCTTTAACGATGCCATGTCACCTCGGTTACTATTGCTAACCTCGTGTTAGTTCGAAACCGATTCAAATTCAAATTCAAAATCAATCTAACAATAAAAAATTTCAAAAATTAAAACAAAATGTTCGGTGGTTGCCGAATATTACAAAGGTAATCATGGTGCAACAAACACCTTTTTATAAAACGGCTAAATGGTTTAAAATGATTTAAACAAAAAGAGAAAGAGATAAGAAAAGAAAACAGAACCAAAAAAATAAAAAGAAAGAACCCCCAGGCCACTGACCAGTAGGCCTCTGAGCCAACCAGTCCCAGTAGCGCCTATAGCCCCCCTGGGGCGACCGAACCCTAGAGGCCCCCTCCTTATCCACCCCCACTCCACCGACACCCCACGACCCCGCCCCCAAAATATCTCCTCCCTCCTCTCCCCGATTGGATCAGGATCGAGGAGGAGGTCGCCCGGCCGTGCCGAGCCCCACCGGACTGCCGCCCTCCCCATGGGACTGCCCCCCTACGCGTCGTCCCGTCGTCCCCCGACCTTCCCGAGCCCACGCCGGTTCCCTACCCCCGACGTGAGATCCCTCCTCTCCCCTTTCCCTCTGCCATGGCGCCGTCACGCACCAGTAGTGGCCCGACAGTGATCGCCATGCCCGGCCAGGCAAGCCGTGCGCCCTCAGCGTGTCCAGACCACGCGCCGCACTTCCCCCCGCTCCCTGCTACTGCTGCCGCCTTGGCCGCCCCCTGCCTCGCCGAGGCGCCCGGCCGCACTTTGATTTCGCCCGTGGCCACGCCTGGCTGTGCCAGGGCGCGCCCCTGCCACTGTCCTCCCCTGGCCGCTACTCAGTCCGGCCCCGACCACGAGTCGTGGCCTCACTCGCCATTGCCCCCCTGTGTGCATGACCATGACCGGCTGTACCCTCCCCCTCGTCGGCCAGTGCGGCGCCACCCTCGCCTCACTTGGTCATGGCCGGCTGGCCGTGCCGGCCTGCCCCGTCCTCGGTGCCCCGGCGGCCTCGTCCTGCTCTGCGGGCGAGTGCCCGCTCGGGTGCGCCCGCACCCGGCGCCCACTAGCGCCCGAACCCGCTAAGGCCCCCTGTGCCTATGACAGGGGGCCCCACACCACAGAACGTTAAAAAAAGAATTAAAAATAAAAAAATAAAAAAATGATTTAATAAAATAAATTATTAATTAATTAATTATCTAATGAATTAATTAAGTTAATTAATCCGGTTTAATTAATTTAATTAACTAGTTAGGTTGATTAAATAGTAATTAAATTAGCCTAAACCCTTATTAAATCTAAAGCGATTGTATGACGGTGGGTCCCATGGACCCCTTTGGTCGAATTGACCAAGACAACTCTATTGACTGCTGATGTCGGCATGACATCATCTTGATGTCATTAGTCTGTTTTTCGGATTAATTTAAATAATTAATTAAATTCGAAATTAATAAAATCTTTAGAAAATCATATCTTTTAATCCGTAACTCCGGATTAAAATATTTTCAACATGAAAGTTGCTCAGAACGACGAGACGATTCCGGATGCGCAACCCGTTCATCCGCCACATCCCCCTAACCTATCGAACTTGCAACTTTCCCCCTCCAGCTCCTCTGCCCGAAAGCGCGAAACACCGGGAATACTTTCCCGGATGCTTCCCCCCTTCACCGGTATCACCTCATACCGCGTTAGGGCACCTCTAGCACCGATACTTGTCATGTCATGCATCGCTATGCACCTGCTTGCTTAAATATTTATTGTTTCTTCCCCCTCTTCTCTCGCTAGACACCGAGACCGGCCGTCACGCTGCTGCCCGGTTCGACTACGGAGTTGGCGACCCCTCTCTCTTGCCGAGCAACAAGGCAAGCCCCCCCCTTGATCACCGAGATATCGCCTATTCTACTCTATACCGGCTTGCATTAGAGTAGTGTAGCATATTATCGCTTTCCGTTATACCTATCCCGATGCATAGCTTTGTCCTTGCTACTCTTTGTTGTTACCGTTACCTGCAATCCTACATGCTTAGTATAGGATGCTAGTATTTCCATCTGTGGCCCTACATTCTTGTCCGTCTGTTGTGCTATACTATCGGGCCGTGATCACTCGGGAGGTGATCACGGGTATATACTATATACTTATACCTGATACATGTGATGACTAAAGTCGGGTCGGCTTGTGGAGCACCCGCGTGTGGATCTTTGTGGTGGAGCGTCAGGGCAGGTTGAGACTACACGGGTGAGAGGTGAGCCTGGCCCCGGTCGGCGTTCATGGATACTTAACACGCTTAACGAGATCTGGGTATTTGATCCGAGTCCGCCATTTGGTCTATACGCACTAACCATCTACGCGGGAGTAGTTATGGGTATCCGGCGTCGTGGTATCACCAAGCATTTCGTGACGTCACGGCGGCGCGCCGGATTGGACCGAACGCCACTAGGCTAGGTTCCGCTTCCGGCCGCCCACGCAACGTCTTGTGTCCTTTCGAGGCGATGGGCCTGCACTGTGGCGCTTAGGTTTAGACCGGCGTCTTGACCTCTGTTATGCCTAGGTGGGGCTGCGGCGTGTTGATCTTCCGCGGCGGGCATGACCCAGAAAGTGTGTCCGCCAAATGGGATCAAGCGTGTTGGGTTATGTGGTGCACCCTGCAGGAAGTTAATCTATTCAATAACCGTGATCTTCGGTAACAGGGCGACTTGGAGTTGTACATTGACCTTATGACAACTAGAACCGGATACTTAATAAAACACACCCTTCCAAGTGCGGATCCAACCCGGTGGTCGCTCTCTCTCGGGGTTACGAGGAGGGATCGCCGGGTAGGATTATGCTATCGATGCTACTTGGAGGACTTCAACCTACCCTCTTCTACATTTGCAAGACGGAGGTGACCAAGCGTAGTCTTCGATAAGATTAGCTATCCCCTCTTATTTTGGCATTCTCATTGCTCAGTCCTTGATATGGCCCTTTACACATATATCCATGCATATGTAGTGTAGCTCCTTGCTTGCAGTACTTTGGATGAGTACTCACGGTTGCCTTGTTCCCCTTTTCCCCTTTCTTTACCCGGTTGCTGCGACTGAACGATGGAGCCCAGAGCCAAACGCCACCGTCGATGGCGACTACTACCTTTGGAGGTGCCTACTACTACGTCTTTGCCTGGCGGCGACCGGGGAGTAGTTAGGAGGATCCTGTGCAGGAGGCCTGCGCCTCTTCGATCTGTATCCCAGTTTGTGCTAGCCTTCTTAAGGCAAACTTGTTTAACTTATGTCTGTACTCAGATATTGTTGCTTTCGCTGACTCGTCTATGATCGAGCACTTGTATTCGAGCCCTCGAGGCCCCTGGTTTGTATTATGATGCTTGTACGACTTATTTATGTTTTAGAGTTGTGTTGTGATATCTTCCCGTGAGTCCCTGATCTTGATCATACACATTTGCGTGCATGATTAGTGTACGATTGAATCGGGGGCGTCACAGTCTCGTCGTAGTCAACCCCTTGAACTTGTCGATAACCCTTAGCGACAAGCCGAGCCTTATAGATGGTTACATTACCATCCGTGTCTGTCTTCTTCTTAAAGATCCATTTATTTTCTATGGCTCGCCGATCATCGGGCAAGTCTGTCAAAGTCCATACTTCATTTTCATACATGGATCCTATCTCGGATTTCATGGCTTCAAGCCATTTGTCGGAATTCGGGCCCGCCATCGCTTCTTCATAGTTCGAAGGTTCACCATTGTCTAACAACATGATTTCCAGGACAGGGTTGCCGTACCACTCTGGTGTCCTTGTGGACCTACGAAGTTCAGTAGCAACTTGATCTGAAGTTTCATTATCATCATCATTAACTTCCTCTCTAGTCGGTGCAGGCACCACAGAAACATTTTCTTGAGCTGTGCTACTCTCCGGTTCAAGAGGCAATACTTAATCAAGTTCTACTTTCCTCCCACTTACTTCTTTCGAGAGAAACTCTTTCTCTAGAAAGGATCCATTCTTGGCAACAAAGATCTTGCCTTCGGATCTGAGGTAGAAGGTATACCCAATAGTTTCCTTAGGGTATCCTATGAAGACGCATTTTTCCGATTTGGGTTCGAGCTTTTCAGGTTGAAGTTTCTTGACATAAGCATCACATCCCCAAACTTTCAGAAACGACAACTTAGGTTTCTTCCCAAACCACAATTCATACGGTGTCATCTCAACGGATTTCGACGGAGCCCTATTTAAAGTGAAAGCGGCAGCCTCTATAGGATAACCCCAAAATGATAGCGGTAGATTGCTAAGAGACATCATAGATCGCACCATATCCAATAGAGTGCGATTACGACGTTCGGACACATCATTACACTGAGGTGTTCGAGGCGGCGTGAGTTGTGAAACAATTCCACATTTCCTTAAGTGCGTGCCAAATTCGTGACTCAAATATTCTCCCCGCCGATCTGATCGTAAGAACTTGATTTTTCTGTCACGTTGATTCTCAACCTCACTCTAAAATTCCTTGAACTTTTAAAAGGTCTCAGACTTGTGTTTCATTAAGTAGACATACCCATATCTACTTAGGTCATCAATGAGGGTGAAAACATAACGATAACCACCGCGAGCCTCAACGCTCATTGGACCGCACACATCAGTATGTATGATTTCCAATAAGTATGTTGCTCACTTCATTGTTCCGGAGAACGGAGTCTTGGTCATTTTGCCCATGAGGCATGGTTCGCACGTGTCAAATGATTCATAATCAAGAGACTCCAAAAGTCCATCTGCATGGAGTTTCTTCATGCGTTTGACACCAATGTGACCAAGGCGGCAGTGCCACAAGTATGTGGGACTATCATTATCAAACTTACATCTTTTAGCATTCACACTATGAATATGTGTAACATCATGTTCAAGATTCAATAAGAATAAACCATTGACCAGCAGGGAATGACCATAAAACATGTCTCTCATATAAATAGAACAACCATTATTCTCAGATTTAAATGAGTAGCCATCTCGCATTAAACGAGATCCAGATACAATGTTCATGCTCAAAGGTGGTACTAAATAACAATTATTGAGGTTTAAAACTAATCCCGTAGGTAAATGTTTAGGTCGCGTGCCGACGGCTATCACATCGACCTTGGAACCATTCCCGACGTGCATCGTCACCTCGTCCTTCGCCAGTCTCCGCTTATTCCGCAGCTCCTGTTTTGAGTTACAAATATGAGCAACCGCACCGGTATCAAATACCCAGGAGCTACTACGGGCGCTGGTTAGGTACACATCAATAACATGTATATCACATATACCTTTGGTATTGCCGGCCTTCTTATCCGCTAAGTACTTGGGGCAGTTCCGCTTCCAGTGACCGTTTCCCTTGCAATAAAAGCACTTAGTCTCAGGCTTGGGTCCATGCTTTGGCTTCTTCCCGGCAACTAGCTTACCAGGCGCGGCAACTCCCTTGCCATCCTTCTTGAAGTTCTTCTTACCCTTGCCTTTCTTGAACTTAGTGGTTTTATTCACCATCAACACTTGATGTTCCTTTTTGATCTCCACCTTCGCTGATTTCAGCATTGAATATACCTCGTGAATGGTCTTTTCCATCCCTGCATATTGAAGTTCATCACAAAGCTCTTGTAGCTAGGTGGGAGCGATCAAGGATTCATCGGCGACCGCATCATCCGGGAGATTAACTCCCGGTGAGATAAGCGGTTGTGCAACCTAGACATTTTGAGTATGTGCTCACGACGTAACTATTCTCCTCCATCTTACAACTGTAGAACTTGTCGGAGACTTCATATCTCTCGACCAGGGCATGAGCTTGGAAAACCATTTTCAGCTCTTGGAACATCTCATATGCTCCGTGCTGCTCAAAACGCTTTTGGAGCCCCGGTTCTAAGCTATAAAGCATGCCGCACTGAACCAGAGAGTAATCATCACTACGCGACTGCCAGGCGTTCATAACGTCTTGAGTTGCTGGAAAAACTGGTGCTTCACCTAGCGGTGCATCAAGGACATATGCTTTCTTGGCAGCTATGAGGATAATCCTCAGGTTACGGACCCGAATTGTAGTTCTTGGCATCGTCTTTCAGCTTGGTTTTCTCTAGGAACGCGTTGAAGTTGAGGGCAACATTAGCGTGGGCCATTTGATCTACAAGACACATTGCAAAGTTTTAGACTATGTTCATGATAATTAAGTTCATCTAATCAAATTATTTAATGAACTCCCACTCAGATAGACATCCCTCTAGTCATCTAAGTGATACATGATCCGAGTCAACTAGGCCGTGTTCGATCATCACGTGAGACGGACTAGTCATCATCGGTGAACATCTTCATGTTGATCGTATCTTCTATACGACTCATGTTCGACCTTTCGGTCTTCCGTGTTCCGAGGCCATGTCTGTACATGCTAGGCTCGTCAAGTCAACCTAATTGTATTGCGTGTGTAAATCTGGCTTACACCCCTTGTATGCTGACGTTTGAACCTATCACACCCGATCATCACATGGTGCTTTGGAACAACGGACATTAGCAACGGTGCACAGTTAGGGGGAACAGAATTCTTGATATTTTAACGAGGGATCATCTTATTTATGCTACCATCGTTCTAAGCAAATAAGATGTAAAAACATGATAAACATCACATGCAATCAAATAGTGACATGATATGGCCAATATCATTTTGCTCCTTTGATCTCCATCTTCGGTCGCCATGATCATCATCGCCACCCGGCTTGACACCATGATCTCCATCATCATGATCTGCATCATCGTGTCTTCATGAAGTTGTCTCGTCAACTATTACTTCTACTACTATGGCTAACGGTTTAGCAATAAAGTAAAGTAATTACATGACGTTTATGTTGACACGCAGGTCATAAATAAATTAAGACAACTCCTATGACTCCCGTCGGTTGTCATACTCATCGACATGCAAGTCGTGATTCCTATTACAAGAACATGATCAATCTCATACATCACATATATCATTCATCACATCCTTTTGGCCATATCACATCACACGGCATATGCTGCAAAAACAAGTTAGACGTCCTCTAATTGTTGTCGCAAATTTTTACGTGGCTGCTATAGGTTTCTTAGCAAGAACATTTCTTACCTACGCCAAAACCACAACGTGATATGCCAATTTCTATTTACCCTTCATAAGGATCCTTTTCATCGAATCCGATCCGACTAAAGTAGGAGAGACAGACACCGCTAGCCACCTTATGCAACTAGTGCATGGCGATCGGTGGAACACATCTCACGTAAGTGTACGTGTAAGGTCGGTCCGGGCCGCTTCATCCCACGATGCCGCCGGATCAAGATAAGACTAGTAACGGCAAGTAAATTGACAAAATCGACGCCCACAACAACTTGTGTTCTACTCGTGCATAGAAACTACACATAGACCTAGCTCATGATGCAACTGTTGGGGATCGTAGCAGAAATATAAAATTTTCTACGCGTCACCAAAATCAATCTATGGAGTCATCTAGCAACAAGAGAGAGAGAGGAGTGCATCTACATACCCTTGTAGATCGCGAGCGGAAGCGTTCAAGAGAACGGGGTTGATGGTGTCGTACTCGTCGTGATCCAAATCACAGATGATCCTAGCGCCGAACGGACGGCACCTCCGCGTTCAACACACGTACGGAGCGGAGACGTCTCCTCCTTCTTGATCCAGCAAGGGGGAGGAGAAGTTGATGGAGATCCAGCAGCATGACGGCGTGGTGGTGGAAGCAGCGGGATTCCAGCAGGGCTTCGCCAAGCGCTACTGGAGGAGGAAGAGGTGTCACAGGAGGGAGAGGGAGGCGCCAGGGCTTAGGGTGCGGCTGCCCTCCCTCCCCTCCACTATATATACGGGCTAGGGGGGCGCATGCCCCCTTGGAGATCCCATCTAGAGGGTGGGGGGGCAGCCCCCGGGGCGGCGGTCCCTCAGAGGGCAACGGCCCCCTTAGGGTTTCCAACCAGGGGGCGCATGCCCCCTCGGGGGGCAACGGCCCCCTAGGGTTTCCAACCCTAGGCGCCTTGGGCCCATGGGTGGGGCGCACCAGCCCACCAAGGGCTGGTTCCCATGCCACTTCAGCCCATGGGGCCCTCCGGGATAGGTGGCCCCACCCGATGGACTCCCGGGACCTTTCCGGTGGTCCCGATACAATACCGGTGACCCTCGAAACTCTCCCGGTGGTCGAAACTGGACTTCCTATATATAAATATTTACCTCCGGACCAATCCGGAACTCCTCGTGACGCCCGGGATCTCATCCTGGACTCCGAACAACTTTCAGTTAACCGCATACTAATATCTCTACAACTCTAGCGTCACCGAACCTTAAGTGTGTAGACCCTAGGGGTTCGGGAGACACGTAGACATGACCGAGACAACTCTCCGGTCAATAACCAACAGCGGGATCTGGATACCCATGTTGGCTCCCACATGCTCCACGATAATCTCATCGGATGACGATGTCGAGGATTCAATCAATCCCGTATACAATTCCCTTTGTCTATCGGTACGATACTTCCCCGAGATTCGATCGTCGGTGTATCGATACCTTGTTCAATCTCGTTACGGCAAGTCTCTTTACTCGTTCCCGTAACACATCATCCCATTAACAACTCCTTGATCACATTGAGCTCATTATGATGATGTCCTACCGAGTGGGCCCAGAGATACCTCTCCGTCATACGGAGTGACAGATCCCAGTCTCGATTCGTGCCAACCCAACAGATACTTTCGGGGATACCCGTAGTGTACCTTTATAGCCACTCAGTTACGTTGTGACATTTGGCACACCCAAAGTAGCCTTATGGTATCCGGGAGTTGCACAATCTCATGGTCTAAGGAAAGGATACTTGACATTAGAAAAGCTTTAGCAGACGAACTACACGATCTTGTGTTATGCTTACGATTGGGTCTTGTCCATCACATCATTATCCTAATGACGTGATCCCGTTATCAATGACATCCTATGTCCATGTTTAGGAAACCGTAACCATCTATTGATCAACGAGCTAGTCAACTAGAGGCTCACTAGGGACATGTTGTGGTCTATGTATTCACACATGTATTACGATTTCCGGATAACACAATTATAGCATGAACAATAGACAATTATCATGAACAAGGAAATATAATAATAACCCTTTTATTATTGCCTCTAGGGCATATTTCCAACACTATTTCAAACGGTATAATTTTTGTGTTATATAGCTTATGTTAGGGTGATAAAATTGGCAACCTAGGTATACGTGCAGGACTTGTAAACTGGAACGGAGGGAGTAGCACAAGCACCTCTTTCCTCATTAAATACTTGCCACATAAGCAAAATTTTCTTGGGATGTGTTAAGTTAGTACCAAAGTTACCCTACTATGGCTAGCCTTAATGATTTGTTAGATTGAGCATGGTTAACAATTTATTAAAGAGATGGGCAAGGAATTAGCATTTTTTCCCTAGGATTTAGAACCAACTCCTGAATTTATGATGCATATATAGAAGAGCTAATCAACTCTCTAGTACACTTGAAAGCACTGGATCTAGAATAAAATGCATAATTTCCTTCACTTCCATAGGTAAATAATCTAAAGCCAAGCTAAGAATAGTGTATATTTTCTAGGGCCTAATCAATTATCAGTGGTTCAATATGATTCTGGAAGCTATTAGGCATGACAGTCATAAATCCTTGTAGCTAGCTTATTAGATCATTGTAGATGATGCATTCATTGTGAAATGGTGAAATTAGCTTAGCGCCCTCTGGGATTGATACTAAGGAACCATGTGCCCCAAAGTGCTATTGTGAGCTCGAGCTCATAGGCACCCTTTGCTACAGTATAAATGAAAAAATATTTAAAAAGTTCAAAAAAATCAGAATTTTTTTGGTAACAAACATAGATATCTTTTTCACATGTGTGCAAAATTTCATGACAAAATGACATTCATGCAGGTCTCGGCAAAAGAAATAAAATCGATGCTCCAAAATGCTTCCAAAAACAGTTTTTTGGAGCATGATTTTGTTTTTTCTTGCCGAGACCTCCACAAATGTGATTTCATCACGAAAATTGGCACGCATGTAGAAAAAACATCAAAGTTTCTTGACAAAAATTTTCATATTTTTTTGAATTTTTTTACAATTTCTATGGATTTTACTGTTCATCCGAGATCACTGGTGCTCGGGATCACATGCTCCATGTCCCCGCCCGACTCTTTTGATTGTTGCAAACACCAAGCCCTTGTAGCAAACAACATACCCAACAATCTGCAAATTCATGATGGAACCAACAAATAATTTTTCCTCGCACAGATGTATCCTTGTTGATAAGTCCATTATGGATCATGCTTTCCTACTGTTATTTAGCGTTTTTATCAACATTTCACTTTATGATGCAATTCTAATGCGTTTTCTCTCTTAATGTGCAAGATTTATATAAAGAGGAAGATTGCCGGCAGCTGGAATTCTGGACCCAAAAGAGCTACAACAGAGATAGCTACTCTCCGGAGCTCCAAATGACCTGGAATTTTAATGAGATTTTTTACTGAATAAATTAAAAATACTGGAACGAAGATCCACCAGAGGGGGGCCACCAGTTGCCCAGGCAACAGAGCACGCCTACCCCCAGGGCGCGCCTTGATGTCTTCTATAGGTGCCCTCTGGCGCTATCCTTCTGCTATATGAAGTCATTTGCCCTAGAAAAAAAAATAAGAGAAGACTTTCGGGATGAAGCATCGTCATCTTGAGACGGAACCTAGGTAGTAGCACTTTTCTTCTCCGGCGGAGCGATTCTGCCAGGGAATGTGCATGCAGAATCAAAAGGGCAAGTGTGTGTGCGTCATGTTTTTTCTAAGCGCATGCAGCCTTTGCCTTCACGCGGGAGAAATCATTTGGATTTGTTACTAACCTAACTGCCGATCGGTCGGTAGTTAGTCCAGTATATCAGGCATGCACATACAAACATATACTCTCTATGTTTAAAATTATGTGTAAACGTGTTAGATACATCCGTATCTAAATAAATTGAATATAAATAATTTAGGATTAGAGCTAATATATGATCTTAGGAATTAAGGGCCCATGTCAAAAAATAGGGGAGAGCACAAGAGACAAGATTTTTTTCCCGTACAGCACTTGTATCCAGGGTGCGTATGGCACTTGTCACGTCTCCAACCGAAGCACAGGAGGAGTGGACACGAGGCCCGGCCGGCCACCTTGGATATGCCGCCGGAACAAACCTCTCCTCTCGCCTGAAACAAACGCAACAACCAGAGAGAACGAGAGAGAGAGAGAGCGCCGCCATGGCTTCGTCGATCCCGTGGAAGCCCCTCTTCTGGGAGCGCATCCATGACTCCGCGTCTGTCACCGTCGTCGTCCGTAACCGTCTGACCGCCATCACCCGCGACCTCGCGCCGCCTCTCCGCGGCGACGACGACGACGTGGAGAGATCCCTCTCTCGGATCGGGCAGTGGGAGGAGAAGCTTGCCGAGGCGGGGAAGCTTCTCGGGTTCGTGCTCTCGTGGCTGGGCACCGCGGAGTTGCTTGCGCTTCGTCGGATGCGCAGCGATGACGCTATCGAGGCGCGGGTTCGACCACGTGCAGGCGCGGCCAGGGCGCTAGCCGGGGCCGCCTACGGCGAGGTAGCTACGTGCCGCGGCCACCTGGGAGCCGCGGCACGCCTCGTCGCGCGCGGCGACATTCCCTACCGCTACGCCCACGCGGAGGTGCTCGCCGCCACCAGGGCCGTCGCTGCGGCTCTTGAGCAGCTCCACGGGGTGGTGGACGCCCTGCCTTCCCATGGCGAGCAGGCGCCAGCCCTCCTTCCCCTGCCCAGGAGCGTCCACTCGGACACGCGCGCAGCCGCGGCGACGACGGCAAGGGACCACGACGGTGCCTGGAGGGCCCTGGCGCGCTCTGTCCCCGACGCGCTACTGCAGGCGTGGCCGCTCTTCCCGAGCTCGAGGCGGCCCGCGCCGAGCTCGACCACTGCAACGACGCCCTCAAGCCGTCCGATTCCCTCGATCGCGCCGCGACTGCCGCAACCTACGCGGCCGTGCTTCGCAGGCTGGACGCGGCACACGCCGCGATCTCGCGCGTCATGAGTGTCAACGCCGGGGTGAGCACCGCTTTCCTTGCCGCCACATCTCAGCTCGGGCTCGGCCGCGTCGGGCCGCGGTGGGTCTCATGGATGGAGTCGCGCTCCGACTTCGGGCGCCACGGCCGTGCTGCGCTTGACCTGCTGTGGTCGGCGTCTGCCTGCGTCGACTACCACTTCGGCATCGTCGTCGCCTGGCCGGCCTCCCCGTTTCAGGAGGGCAATCTGATGCTACGCCGAGCCGTCACCGAAGCCAGCGAGGCGCGGGACGCCGCCAAGCTCATGCGAGAGGCGGGCGTTCGGCTCTTCTTCCACACTTCGGCGATCATCAACGGCGCCTAGCGCACGGTCTGCCCCCTTCATGTCGCTCTCTGGTTGCATATCTTCGTTGTTGTGAACCAAACGGCCTTTGATTCTTTAGCTTCGCTGCCGCATGGCAAGCCGTTTTCTGAATATATGCGATGCAGCAAATACTCTTGAACAATTATGAAGCATATCTAGTACTTGATGTGGACATATGTTGTGGATTCTCGTGTGAATTTTGGTGCAAGCTGCTCCAGTTTACTGTCTTTGTGATATTAACTCATGAATGTTTGCTTGCCAAAGTATGATTATTTGCTGGTCAAAATAAGCTGGTTTACGAAATAAGCTCGGCCATTGGGAGAAACTCCATTAGTCTTTGGGCTTTCTTTGTGCTTGAAACTGCTGGGGGCAATGCACTTACAAAATAAGCTCGGCCACATTTGGAGTTTCTATTAACACTCTGGATAAGCTATGTGAGGTTGGACTTACGATATTGATCTTGCCTACTGCCAGTGTATTGGTTCATCAATTCCCATGTTGCAGTTGTTCCTAACTTCATTTTTCATTTTCCGAATGGGCAATCAAAAATCATTATCGATGCAGTTTATATGTAGATTTAATACTAGTTTGATGTTGCTTACTACCGGAGAAGTTATTCAGATTTAACAGGATGTATCGTTGTACGTTTTGTTTTAGAGATGTACCATTCTTAGTCTATTCAGTTATTCGGCCACACATTTCTTTTGCACCCTCACTTGACAAATCATACTCCTTCATCATTGGTTAATTTGGACTGTTCTAGAACATCACTGTATCAATTCTTATCTCATATCTGTATCTAATATGTTTGATTTGTGCACATATGTTGGGCTAACACCCTAAGGATCTCACTTTTGCTGTTCTTTCAGCTGCTTCTGAGTAATTACTTTTTACAAATGCCGTCTTGGACAATGTTTTCGACCGCGTTAGATAGTTTTAACTTTTGCCTCGTCTTAAATTTTGTATGCCTCTTTAGAATGGCATCACCAAGTCGCTCTAAATTTCCGAAAAATGCTACATTCACGGGCCCATTACGGGTCATTCCTTCTAATTCTCTCAACCCCCGATTTTCAGGTGGGTGGGGCCCAACCTCCCCCCTTAACCCAATCAGAAACTGCCAAGTTGGATTCACTCAATAATCTCCCTGTAATGAGCCCGTGAATCTAACATTGTTGCTAAATTTCCACCCTGCCTTACGTGTCGTCGCCTCCTTTCACCTCAACCATCCTCCTCCCATCCATTCAACCCCTCATTCCAAACTTCATCGCCATGGGCTTGCTACAATGATTAGATGGTAATTTCATATTATCTTCTAACATAAGGAAGTTGATCAGCCCATCTAATTAACCAAGATGCCATGTTCGTCGTGACATCTCCTATTGATCAACATAGACAAAACGGCATGTACCGACCACATCTATGGCATCAGCTCAACAGCCTTGCTCCTTCCTTGCCCAAACCCTCCAACCACGACTACCACCTTACCGATGAGCAACAACACTTCCACCGTTGAGATGTGCTCTTGTGTGTCCCATTCATCCTTCTCGTGTATTCAGCCGCTTGCGTTCAGATTGGTTTAGAAGGGCAGCTCACTAAAAAAGTCTTCTCACGTAGCCGGTAGCCCCCTCCTCCCCAGAAAATCCTAGGGTTCCTCTGTCTCCTGCTGGCATCGCCGTCAGTCTGCCTCGTCTCCAGTGGCCTTAGGGTCATAGCGGCGCGGTGGATCCTGGCCCTTGCCGATGGAAGGTCTGCGTTTTTAGATGTTTCGTTGAGTTTTGTTATGGATTATGTCCTATTCAGGAAGACGAGATGTGTAATAAGGTTCTCCCCACCTAGCCTGTTTCCGTGGTGCCTCTATTAACATCGGTGGATGTGTGTCTCTGGCATATCTGTCCTTGGTGGATTTGCTCGGATCTGATCGTAGTTCATCTTCCTTCGTGTGCCTTCAGGTCGGATCCTTCTGATCTACGTTACTCTTCAATAGCGACAATTACTATTTAGTGCGCTGGTCCTATGGGGCCTTAGCAGGATGACTTTTCGACTGTCTACTACAACAAGTTTTGTCAGGCTCTGGAGCGGGAGAGGCGATGACAACGGCACACATTTGGCTTGCTTCAACACTTATAGTCGCCGCTAGGTGATCTATGGATCTGACTGTAATTTTTTTTATTTTTTATGTTTGTTGTACTGATGTCTGAAGATGAATAGATCAGATATTTTCCGTCAAAAAAGTTCTACTATGCCACAAGTCGACTGACTGGTGGGCTTGATTGGTTAAGAATGAAGTCGAACTGCTTGAAACGAGATATTAGGATTTGGTGCTGCAACTTACCTCAGTAGTTCTGGTTATGTGAAAATTTAACCGAAACTTGTGGGTTTCTAAGACCTAGTATATGCCAATAGTTTTGGCTTTGTGACAATCTTACATCAATTGTTGGTCGATCCATGACTATTTAAATTTCGCAAAAAGAAATCTATGAATGTATATGCTCACGCCTTATATACCATCTATGCCGACACTTCATAAAATTAGACGACAGTGGTCATTTAGTTTTGAACCGAGATGCATCTACTGCCAACGTGACAAGCATAACTCATGGATGGGTCCACACGAGAGTAATCGGATTGTCGATTCGACATATATATTCTGGTGGGGATCCACTCCCGTAACTCCTGCTCGCAGCAGATTCTTGTGGCCCCAACTTAATTTATCAGCTCCCTCGCCACAGAGAGAACTGACCGACATCGCTGCTACCATGTAAATATTCAGTCACTTGCATTGTACTAGGAGTTATGTGTCAATTACAGTAATTAGTATGTAATTTCATGTGCAAGGAGTCCGAACCACACTGCTCTAATTTACCCAATGGCCGTACCATATGGTATCCTTAGGCCAACTCCAACGGGCGACCCCAAAACAAAATCTGTTTTGTCTGGATTTTTTGGGTCGGCCAAGGGGCGCCGTCCGTCAACATGGCAATGGGTACCTGCTACCCGAGAACCCAACTGGTAAAAACCCTATTGGGATAAGGGTTTGGAAAAATGTACCCATCGTGTAAGCCGGGTACAAGTGCTGGAAGGCAATAACCATACCCGTGTAACCGTGTACCCGCATATTATTTTGTTGAACTTATTTGTGTGTTGGACTTTAAGTGGATGAAGTGACTATGTGTGTGTGCTGAAATGCTGAAATTTATGTTCAAATGTTGAAATGTGACATGTTTATGTGCTAAAAATGATGTAATGTGTATATGTGCTGAAATGATGTAATGTGTATATGTGCTGAAATTTTGTGTAATATGTATTGAATTGTTGAAATATTTTTTAAATGCTGAAATATAGGTGCTGAAATTTTGTGTAATATGTGTTGAATTGTTGAAATATAAATTTTTTAAATGCTGAAATATATGTGCTAAATGCTGAAATATGGTATATATGTACTGAAATGCTAAATATACATGCAGAAAAGTTGTGTTCTACATTATGAAATGTTGAAATTATACATGGTAAAATGTGAATTGAAAGGTGACGGAGATGGGTATTACCCGCACCCGACCGGGTACAGGCATGAAACAATATGAAACCTGAGATGCGGTTACGGGTTTGGGCGAATTTCCTAGGACGGGTGCGGGTTTGGGCAGGCATTGCCCTTACCCGAACCCTGCGGGTGCCATGTTGAGCCGTCTGGCTCCTTTTGTTTTTGCGTGGGTAGGGCGCCCAACCGGCCAACGCACTTAGTCCGCCCGGCGGCCAAATGTATACATTTTTTCATGTATATGTCTTACTAAAAAAAGAAATATTGCATATAGTTTACAACCAAATAAATCATATAGTACCACGATAATAAATAGTTTACAACCCAATAAAAATCTTAAAGTTTAGAACCAAATTTAATTTGTCACAAATATATTGAAAGAAGACGGGACGACCGTGGAGCGCGAGGCCGGCGGTACTGGAGAAGATGGGCGGTGCCAGCAGACATGGTGTCTCATGTACCGGCGACGACGAGAAGAGGCCATGAATGCCCGTAAGAACTGTCTCTGATGTGGCAGTGAAGTGGGGTGGAGGGTGTGCATGCGGGCGGCGTCTGGGCAGTGGTCGAGCGACTGGAAAGTGGGGCAGCAGCGTTGAGGGATGGAGGGTGTGGGGTAAACCTGCACCCTTCTGATCGATCGTGTATAGACTATGGAGTGGAGTCAGTTGCCGAACGTTTTATCAACTCTCTTTGGTGGGAGGAGCCATCAGTCCACGAGTTGGGAGTGGAGGGGATCCGAACACGCTCTATTGCCAAGGAAAATTAAACAAAATGGACAGTAAAGAATTGAATATACCTTTACTTGAGCAGATCATTGAGAGGAATTGGGGCTCGAGACAGTTCATTAGTAACTTCAACATGGAAATGGAAAACTCAAATAAATCCATAGTCGGCGTTGTCCCTGTGTATACCTAAATTAGATGGTGCATGGTCGTGTCCCAACCTGTCGAATATTTTTCAACCATGTGATTGGGTTCTGTACGGTGATCCCAGAAACCTACAAGGTATATCACTGTTGCCCAGCGACGTGATACCGTACCGTGCGCGTCGCGGTCTCCACCGCTCCGAGGAAGCGGAAGCATATCGTGCGTAGAGGAAACGGGAAGCTGGCGCCGGCGACCTCACTGGCTGTTCGGGATGGTGCAGCATGCGCCCCGAGGGGCACATCAGCACACAAGTGGCTGCATGCTGGTCAGGCCCTACTGCAAGCGGGAGCAACTGATGCTCGGTGCTGAGGCCTGAGGTCCGACGACGTGTGTTCTTGCGAGAAAAGAAAAAGGGTAGAACGTGCACCGTGGGGATTCGAAAACATACACGTACTACGTGCATATACACGCAACTTGTATGGTTATTAGAGAACAAACGTCACGATCCTATCTCTGGAATAGCGATACATGCATAGATACACGTACTCAGCGTGGGCCTGGACCGAATCACGCTCGTACAAGTACTGTACAGGACGACTCCATTGCGTATACGTTGATCGTCCGTGAATCCTACTCGTCCATCGATCGCTAACCGTCTCCTACTCCCGTTGCGCAGCTTTCTTCCCCATATATGTGTCACCGACCCAAACGCCCTCTCCAAGAACGCAGGAGCCAACCTTCCTCTTCCCCGATCGGAACTAAATTAACCCAAGTCAACGACCAGCCGGCCGGGAACTCGCCGTAGTGCCTTGTTTTGGTAGCCTGGAGGGTACTTCTGGCATGGAACCACGTCAGCTTGGGATGGAAGAGTCCTGCGCTGTCACCGCGGCCGAGGTGCTAAAGCCCGTGGAAACGCCATCAGACGGTGAAGGATGTCCTATATGCTTGGGTCAGGAGGAGGCCGCGGCGACCGCATGGAAGGAGACGGCGTGCGGACACAGCTTTCATGGACGATGCGTAGAAAGGTGGCTCGAGATGAAGGGAACTTGTCCCATGTGTCGGCGTCAGCTTCTAGTACCACCCATTGCGACACAAAGATATGTTCGCCTTCCTAATCCTATGATGACCATGGCGATTGAGATAATGAACAGGGATCCGGAGATATACACATCAGAAGCATATGAGTATTTTAGACAGTATATGTAGGAGACATTTGAAGATGACCGAAGCTTGGTGTTGGCATATGCAACCATTCGTGTACTTCCGTTAGCTATACATATGAGCACAATACTAAAAGTTTTGTATCTGTCCATATGAATATATATTTCCTTTCAAGCAAGTGAGGGTCCTAACGAATAAAGATATATTTAGGACGATAAAAAAGCGGAGCTTAAACAGAGCTCTCTCGGTGATTTGCATTTTTGGCCGGTCTTTATCACGATCCAGATGTTACTGGCCGGCTGTCTCGTCTCTACAACCATCTCTCCTGCATGTGCTAGGTAGTGGCCCATCTGTCCTAATGGGCTGCTGCTTCAGAGGCGGAAACCAACGGATCTAGAAAAATGGGCATGTTCAGCTGTGAATTCTTAATGAACGAATGACTGTGATTCTGCTTGCAGAAATGAACTAGTGTGAAATGAGCCCATGCAAAAATGACTAGATGAATAATTTGTTAGATTGAGCATGGTTAACAATTATTCAAGAGGTGGGCAAGGAATTAGCATTTGTTTCTAGGATTTAGTACCAACTCCTAAATTTATGGTAGCTATATAGAAGAGCTTATCCAAAACAATAAGGTGTGCATCATGGGCAGGTTCTCGCACTAGCCACGTCCTCACAGGTAAACGAAAAGTGTTAGCGATTGGGTGGGAGAGGAAAAAGGAAATCGGGGGTCGCCAGAATCTATTCCTCCGCACGCATCCTCCTCTCCTATCTCTCCTCTCCCCCAAAAATGCCGTCATGCCGTGACTCAAAGACGCAGCTCCATGGCATTGGTTCTGCTATGCCCCACCGTCTCCCCTCTGCATCTCTCCGTCTCGCGGAGCCAGCCTTCCTGTTCGCGCCGCAACGCCATCAGTATGGAGGCCTGGGCTCGGGCAGCCACCGCAGCGTCGTGTGCACCGGCGAGGGCTCTGGGCACCACGAGGTGGGGGACTGGCGCGGCGTCCGGTCGTGGGTTCCAGGGACGCCAAGCCATAGATCTGAGCCGCCGTCTCCACTTCCTCCTTCCTTCAACTCGATTCGTCGCCTCCACCCTCCCTTGCCCCCTCCCCTCTAAGCTCGTCGGTCCGGTGGACGCGACTCTCATCGATGAGCATGGAGGCAGCGATGTTGAGACAATAGATGCTGTGGCATAGGAGCTCCGGACTCACACCTTAGAGTGCAAGGAGGAAGCAGGGGGGTGGGGTGTCCTTGGAGAGAGGGTTGGGTGCTTGCGGTGACTGCAGAGGGGCCACACTTGCCGGCTGCAACGACTACTCGGAGTGGAGGTGGAGCAAAGCAGCGGGTTCACGCATGGCCTGACCGAGGGCAGCGACTTTAGTGGCTGCTGTTCCTCGTGATACTTCGTCAGGGTAAATTGTGCTAACTTTCAGATTATTCATTTGGGTTTTACCCTGTCAAATATCTGCTCAGATTAGTTAAACAAGCTATGTAATGATGGTGCAGATTTGTTCCCGATGTGATGATGTAGCTGTTGAAAATGGAGGAAATGAGATCTTAGGCAGTCAGGCGCGTGCTTGCAGCTGCAGTAACACGAAGGAGATGGTGGCAAATAGTTTGAGTCTGAAGATCATTTTTGTCCCTCTTCTCTGTTGCTTGTGAATTGTAGAAGCAAAGATTAATGTCATGTTTGTGAGGGGCCGTTGAAGTGACTTGCCTGGTGAGAAGATGTGTGAGGCATGGATTAAAAAAACAGTACACGAAGATGATGAGGTCGGCAGGAAGAGCAGGAGGCTCTAGCAGCTCGCGCCGGTGTAAAAGTCGAGCTAATTTAATCTCTTGCTCGCACACGAAGAATTGACAATGGCGAATTACGTCATGCTGATTGCTACTAATACTTCTTGTAGATGGTTGGATGAGCAGAAGAAGATGGTGAATGTGACGCCTGATTCCCGTGTGTGGGTAGCACTGAAATTAATTCGTCTGAACATTTTGCTGAAGCTTTCAACTGTTCGGGCTGTTGGATTCTTATAATCGAATTGCTTGTGCGTAGGCCAGTCTATTTTCATTTGATTTAGTTGTCATGTAATGTAGTGTTATCCTGTATCCGAGTTGATTTCTCACATGACTAAGTATTTCTGTGCTGAATTGAACAGGAAGGCAAAGAGCAGGCCCTCTATTTTAATGCTCGTGTTCTCGATGCTCAAAGGCGTAGGCATGATGTAAGAGGGTGCAGCTGCAGTTTTCTTGTTCGTTATGATCATGATCACTTTGAGGTAATTCTCCTTATGTCTAACATAATTGAGTGTTCAGACATTTATTCTGGTTCCAGTGTTACACCATGTTTGGATGTCAGAATTGGGGCTAGGGTCCTGGAGTTGCGATTCTGGTTCCAGGGTTGTTTGCTTGCGCATAGAATTCCACGAAGATTTGATGGCAAAGTACAACCCCAGCTGGCAAATTAGACCTCCACACGGCCCTTTGGTCTATATGTAGTTTGCCATGGTTTTCTTCTTCATAACGTGCCTGGACATGAATAGATGGGTAGCTAGCCATGGTCCTTTGTCGTCCCATTAAAACCCATCCCAGTTTCTGTAGGCAACGAAGCCTATTTTGGAATTTCCTTGTGATTTCATTTCCAATATGCAATTTCTTTGGCAACCAAACAAACAAATCTGAATGTTCAAGGGAGAAATGCTGGGGAAGAATAGTATGCTACTATGGTTTTTGTTCTAGGCTAATTATCTTACTATGTAGTCAAATAAAATGGAAAGCAGAGTGATGAGTTTAGTTTCTTTTATGATGTTTCACACGAATAATTAGTTATTATATTTCTTTTCACGCGACAGGAGATTGTTCCTCTAAGGAAGGTATGTCATCGATCAGGAACTGATTTCAGGCTCCAGATTTTGCAAGCCAGTAGAGCGGTGGCGTCTGCAGATGCTCAGAACGCTATCCCAGCTGAGCAGAAAGCCCAAAAGGCACACAAGAGGATGGATGTGAACACTAACAAGGTGACCGTTGTTCGCAACCCAGATCAAGGAGTGCCATCTGACAAGCCAACCGCTCCCTTACCAGCCGCGCCTACTGCACCTGCAGTGATTCAGTTTTAGATGTGCAGATGGGGAATGTGAAGGTTATTCCCAAAGTTGAAGCTGTAAATGAAGCATATGACGACAAGATGTACGTGTGAGCGCAGTTGTTTTGCTTCCCTGTGCATTTCGTTGTGAACTTTGAAGTCCAAAAAATGTTCGCTTTGAAACTTTCAATTGAGGAGGGATGGCCGACTGGTAACCATAGTGTGTCGATGTTGACTTATTTTCTGGTGTGGTGGGCAAAGGTGTTGGATTGTCGGTATCTATATATAGCTTATAACATGAGACAAATGTCGTTTTCTGGTGGCAGTGTCTTTTATCTGTTCATCAGGGTCTGGGAGGTGTTTAAATGAGATTATTCTAGCCCTGAGGATAAGCAAGATGTGACGCCGACTCGAATGTTGTCTGGGTTCCACTTGCACCCATTTGTTTGACCCTCCAAACATTATAGCCACTGAATTTTCAGCCTTGGAAGAGCCTCCAGCTTAGCCTTGTAGAAAGGAAATTTCATAATTTTGAAAACAGAGAACACGCATCCCACCACCACCGCCACCGCTAGAGGTACTCGCTCATTTCCCCTTCCTTCCTTCCCTAATCTCTCATATTTGTTTTATTATTCATTTACAAAGATAATTTTCCGTTCCTTGGCATTTTATTAATTTTGTACTAACAGTTTGTACAAGCAAGTTGATGATTTGATGCAGCACCAACTCCTTGGTCAACAATGATTTGAAGCAAATGTTGTTACAGCCCAAATCACCATGCTTAACTTCTAGACCAGGACATGAATTAAACTTAACTGGTACACCCATTTGCATGTCAGCTGCATGAATTAGTTGGGTGAAGTAGCATAATTCAGCTGTGTAGTTGTGATGTACATGTGTGCTTTGCTAGAGATTGTTACTGAACTGAATGATACTTGTCTACGTCTCCGATTACTGCATTTTGGCTGCTATATTTTGTGGGATAAATGATTGGTTGAAATGTTAAGCCTTTTGTGGTTGATTAATCTCTTTGCTGGCCTTATTCTGAAACAATAAATTTTATAGATGCTGAGAGTAGGAGTAGGATCCTCATGATGTTATTTCACTACATCTTAATAGGACAATTTGCTAGGGGAAAAGAATTTATTCACTCCTGATCTACCTGGACATCCACTTCGCTCACTCGCCAAAGACCAAGCAAGAAGTCTAACTACTTGTGACAATCCAACATCGAAATGCATTCCTCTGAAAACTTATTCATGTGGTCCGATGGTGATTTCGGCATGCTATTCGGAGAAGTCATTGACGTAATCCATATCTTTACCGCTTAGAGGATGGCTACTAACTTTCTTATGTTCCATTATTTTCCTTCTCTGCTCCTAGACTGCATTTGTAGATCCCTATCTTTTTATGATCATTTCTCTTTCCAACCCATCTCAATAATTTGAATAGACGATTGCATCAAGAGTAGCTGACCAAGTTGGTGTGGAATTTGGAGAAGAAGTACGAGATAGAATAAGATTTGAGGATGAAATATACCCGGTATGATCTAAGTTTCTCTCCTTGTATTGATTTTCTTTATCTCAGTTCTATAGAAAAAGTTTCAGTTTCATGGATTTCATGCCCAATATAGCATAGTTCAAAAAAGCGCTAGGCGTAAATTATGCGTTTTGCCACCGCCTTGCGCTTTACTGACCAAAGCGTATGCTTATGCGCAATTATGCGCAGATTGAGCGTAGTTATGCACAGTGCATTTTACCAACGCCTAGAGCCTAAGCGCGCTCGCTTAGGCACGCCTTTTTTAACTATGCAATATACTCTACTTATGCCATAGACGGTTTGATAGGGCATGACCATGATCAAATTTCTCACAGTGTACTGATTAGAGAAAAGATGTAAGATCCTCTTCTTAGCAAATATAGGTACCATGTTATGAGCCTCAGTATTAGTATAAACTTAAGCTGGCAGTCCAAATTATGACATGCCATGTTTGATCAAATTTATGTTGTTATTGTGATTACACATTTGTGGTGATAATCGTAGTAGCATAATAACACCTTTTCAGTTGGACGGTTCCATGCTGGTTTTACGATATTCACATGCCAATCCATGCTTTTCTGTTTAATTAGTGTTATTATGATAGATGAAGCTCTTGTAAGATCCATTGCAACCGACGTATTGAGGGGACTCCTGAAAAAGGTTCGCAATTTTGAATTCGCAAGTCTGGTTGCTGTTCAAGTCATTTGTGAATAATGTTTTGTTTCCCACTTTGCATGTTTCTTTACATAAATCGACCAGATTCAACGTTGTCAGCCAGTGTTGCGCCTAATCATTTCCTCTGCAACAATTGAAGCAAGATCAGTGTCAATCTTTTTCAACAAAAGGTTGATAGGCTGATGTGGTGCATTATTCGGCCTGCGGGAGGGACGTGGGCTGCATCGAAGATGGTTTGGCTAGATGGTCCTGCTAGATTCTGTGTGATTGTGTATACATAGTCGGGTTTTAATTACAAATCCTTCTATTTTCATGACTGTGGCAGTTACTACCTTAAACATAGCTGAATTTCTTTTAGTACTACAGGTGTTGCCGCTGTCTTTTGCTACCAATTTAGCTGCAACCTATTGAGACCTCAAAATTTGAAAGCTGAAAAAGAATGTCAAAACAACATTTTTTATTGCAATTTCATGCCATGGTCTTCTTATCAATATGAAGAGAGCTGAAAAGAATGTCTCGCATTAGTTTTAATTGTAAATTTCTTTGTATTGTCTTCTCAGGTTTAGCATGTTACTAATTATATTGCGCTGCCTGTAAACGAACAATAGTTTACCTGAATAATTCATCCTAGACTGCAGCTGGAATATAAATAGTAGGTTCCAACATTTGTTGTCCACTTCCCACATTTTTTGTCCACTTTGGTGCCATTTTCCTCACGGTTCTATCGCAGGTGCTTCCCTTCTACAATTCTCTTATTATAAATTATTAAGGCCAGCTGCTCTGCTCAGTTTAGCAAATCTGTATTGTTTGCAGAGGACTGGCATCAAGATTGATTAATGTACTTTGTGATCTATGATGTGCCTATATATTATTATGTTCATTGATTTTAGCTTTAGCTCATTCAAGTGGCTATTATATGTATATTTTTCTAAGGATGGCAGATGATTATTTCCCAAGCAACGATGATTGGTGTTCTTCTTAAAGGTAATAATATTTCTATAGACCTTAGGAGCACATGTGTTCTTAAATGTATCTCGAATTATCGTCCTTTATTTTCCTTTGATAAGATGCATCATGTTGATTGCTGAGTTGATTGATTCCCCCAAATAATATTTTTATGCAATTCTTACTGGAGGATATCTTTACTTCTTTATCACATCACATTTGGTAGTTTGGGAGTGCAGTACACTGCTACAAATGGAGTTGGTTGTGTTCTAGGCGCGTAAAAGGCCAACGGAAATGTTTTTCAAAATCGTTTGACACTAATCTTTAGAAGAGAAAGTTATTTCTGCTCCTTAGATTGTATTGTACATACTATTGATTTGATTGAGAACACTGCAGTGTTAAGCTGCAACAAAAATGATTTTATTTTCCTCTTTGTCATCACACATATTGTTAACCTTATAGTGCCACAATAAAAATCTAGATGTATCAGCTAAAGGTACAGATGCCTCGCTACCCTATCACTATTTTTGAGGCGTGCGATAGGATTGTTGGTTGTGTTTATATTGATCAAACACTGCTTTAAGTTCGTATGGATTTGGGTGCTAGCATTATTATGGCTGTGGAGGCTGATATAGCAACAGGAAGAAGGGGTCATCCATAGTACTAACATGCTTTGGTCTTGGTCTTTGATTTGTACTCAGCTTGGTCTTGATCTGATAGTACTAAAATGCTTTTGCCCCCTACGTAGTACAAATAGGTGATTAAAAGGGGCGCCTCCCACCTGACACCGCCACAACTTTTTGTCAAGCGGCTCCACAGGTTGGCTCCCTGGATTCAGTTAATGCTTATGTGTCTGCTCCGAGGAGAAGCAAAATAGCAAGGTAGGAAACAAACAGAGTAGCGAGCTATATTTACTAAGTCATGAACTAATGTTATTTGTCGTGCCGGTCTATTCCAAGGAGTTGGTGCTCATTTGTGATACTACATTGTGAGAACCATTCTAAGCTCATGTTCACATATAGGAGCCGTTCGGCGATCCACCAACTCCTTGGAATTTAAGAATATGTGGAGTACCTGTTCGTTTGCTCCACGGTTTTTAACTGAAACTCCGCCTGCTCGGGAGCGGCGTCGTGGAGGGAGGGACTCCAAACAGGCCCATAGTTTCTAGGTGTGACTCTAATCACATGTACTACTTCCTATAATGAATCTGGTTTCCTATATTGGTGCTTAGAGGGCCTGATGTTTGTTTATCATCTGAACAATCTCACCTACTGACATATGGATTTTTTGACGTTGCTCTTGCCTACTAACTCAAGGCAATGTTCATGTACACAAGTAACAAACAAGTCCACCAGCAAAAAAAAAAGAGTAACAAACAAGTCAGTCCAATGTACGAAGCAAACATAGTAGCACAGAGGACTATGTCAGGAGGCGTGGAAAGGCCAGCCAAATGAGTAAATCTATACGACTAAGACATGTGTTGCTACATAAAATGGACACACAGGACGAGCCGAGGCACTCAGACAATACAAGTGCGCACAGGGCCGCCTCAAGAGAGTGCGCTTTGAGGCGCACCCACCACTAGTCGACTCCATAGTACACTTGAATGCACTCGATCTTGAAAAAATGCATAATTTCATTCGCCTGTGCACGATAAATAATCTAAAGCCAAGCTACGAATAGTGTATATTTTTCTAGGGCGCAATTAATTATCAGTGGTTCAATATGATTCTGGAAGCTGCTAGATATTGACACTCACAAATCCTTGTAGCTAGCTTATTAGATCATTGTAGATGATGCATTCCTTGATGAAATGATGAAATTAGCTTAGCACCCTCTAGGTTTTGATACTAAGGAACCATGTGCTTAGCTCTTTTGATTGTTGCGAACACTAGGCCCTTGTAGAAAACAACATACCAAGTAACCTGCCAATTCATGAAGGAAGCCGCAAATAATTTTTTTCTTACACAGTAGCTATATGAGTTAGGAATTATCATTGTAAAGTTTCGTGTGGACTCTTACATTCAAGTGTTAGTCATTTGATATGGTGGATTTTGTATATCATCGTAGATGCACCATAGGCATCAAGATGTTTCTCTGGGCATGTCAAGAATTAATGTCTAGCACATGTTGGGTCGAGGTGATATAACACACGGCATCCATATCACCACTTGGTCACATTGGTAGAGTTGTAAGTTGGGGATTACAATACATTCACGATTGGATTGCTTATAAGTAAGTAAGAAACATAATTTGTATGATATATCTAGGACCAGTACAACTATCCTATGCCTTTTGAAAAAGGAAAAAAGTTAAGGTTTTCATTTGATGTTGATGTTTTGATTGCTTGCAGTGAGTGATGCTCAAAATTGACATTCATCATCCGAAATGAGGTATAGGGTGAGCATTCCAAACGAGGGAACATAAATTCCCCAGGTAAAAACGCGTGTGTGACATCATTTTCCCACATTCATCATGCTAGAGGTAATCCAGTTTTTTTTCCGAAAGGGAGGTTGAAACCCTCGGGCTCTGCACCCGAGGATGTACACATCCATTTTTATTAATTTATCCAACAGAGTCTGACCAAAAATACATAGATCCACCTAGGGCGTGTTTGGTTGCGATAGTGAACGATGGCTGCATTGCATACACATCTCAATCCAGCCTAGTTGAGCAAAACAGCCCAAAATGCGCCAGCTGCAAGTTGTTTGGTTGCCTGCATCTAGGGTCCCTGCATTAGGTAATACGCAAGTGCTGTTTGTTTGGTTGCCTGCATTGGCCCAAGCGGCACATGAACATGGTGTTTGGTTGCACGCATGAGGTATGATTAAGAGATAGCACTTGCACTTAGCACACTGGGTTACGAGCTAGCAGAGGGAGGGGAGAAGAAATGCAGTGTGCGTCGGACAATGGCGGCTACGACTGGGCCGATGGCCATGGCGCCGTGTCCGACATGACGAGCATGGAGTCATGGACAAGCGACCCCGTCGGCAGCAGGGCGAGCGACACCGTCGGTGAACTAGTTGCGGTGCTCGCGCAAAGACAGTCGACAGAGGAGGAGAATGCAGTGCTCGCACCATGGTATCGTTAGCGCAATGCAGTGGACGAGGGAGGAGGCCGAGATGATCGACGCCGGAAACGACTCCAGTGTAGTAGGGCGAGAGGGAGGAGGCCAAGATGATCGACCCCGTCAGCGGCACGGCGAACTGCAGTGTGCACGGAGGCAGAGGACACAATAAAGCAGTGTGTGCGCCATTGCAGCGTCAGTGCACTAGGAGGACGACAGAGTAGGCCGAGATGAGCGACACCGAAACGACTCGGTGTAGTAGGACGTGGGCAAGGAGATCAAGGGGAAGGGCGTCGGCATTGAGAGGGACGAATAGGAGGGCTGTGAGCAAAGGACAGAGGAGCGCGACATGGCGGCGGCAGTGCAGTAGGCTGCTGTTCAAAGAGAGATGGAGCTACGATCGTCGAAACCAAAAATTTACAACACAAATGTTGTGCGGAACTGCGAGATTAGGTTGCTGGTCAAAGGAAATTTCAAATGATCGATCATGCGCGACGAATCTGACAAAATTCGTCCAGAATAGCTTCAAACGGGAAGACAAAATTAAGAACTTACGACCGACAAAACTAAGAACCAATCGCCTGAATGGAATCGTAGCATCGAGGTGCATCTTTTCCGTGTAGAGCTTACCTCGAATCGAAGCACTGTTGTGTAGATCGGAAGGACTAGGAAGAACATAATTAGAGAGAAGGTTCTTGGAGGTAGGAGAAGATAAGCACGCGGGCTGCATACCAGCTCGTATCCCTCCCATCTCCCCTCGTGCAAGTGGCCCACCATGTGCGCCGCCTCATCCTGGCTCGCTAGAAACTGCCGATCTGAGCGTTTTCAGTGAGTCAGGCCCAAGTGTGCTTTAAGGTTCGTGCCATGTGGGCCGCACAATAAACTCAGGCAACTAAACTGGCCACTTTCTTCCTACGCGGGCCAGGCTGGGCCATATACAGGCAACCAAACACGCCCCTAAAGCCGCCTATTTGATGACCTTTGTCAGCTACACCGATCATCTTGATGTAGTGTGTGACCTCGTGCCAAAGCACCATATAATCCGGTGGCCTCCCCCAGACCGCCCGCCGACGAGTCAAGAGTACCAACCGGTTAAAAGAGACGCTCAGTGCGCATCGCATGCGCACGCTCTAGGGGCTCTATCGCCGCCATCTTCCATTGTCGCATATTCAGGAGGGATCAATGCACCGACCTTGCCAGGCCTCTCTACCATCGACGCCACCACGATGCGAAAAACGCCATCCTTCTGCGCAAGTCCATGTACATGCATCCGACGCGGAGACTCCACTGCACCACGCCGCCGAGATGCATCATCTTCGATGCGGAAGATGCAACACTTGTGATACGGAGCATCCCTCGACCATCCCCATGGACGTCACGCCACCACCGCAAGCACGGAGAGAACCGATGACAAGAGCATGTGCACGCACCATCGAGAACGAGGTCAATTCTTTCCTCTTCGAGATTCGTTCGATTTCACATATGAATTGGCTTCTACCTCGAAGAGAAACGTTATGCATTCTTAGGTACTTCGGAGATGATCACGAGGAAGCATGGTGGGATAATCAAGTCCACATGGAGGAAGAGAAGGAAGAAGGACGCAAAGGGACGGACGCTCTAGACACCCCGGGTGCCCGGACAAGAGGACCCCGGGTGCCCGGGCACAAGGACGTGGGGAGGGCAAACCCCCTGGACACCTCGGGTGCCCGGCCCCTAGAGCCCCGGGTTCCCGGCCCCCCCCCACCTGGGCGCACCCCTGGGTGCCCGGCCACGTGGCCCGGGTGCGGACCCTCGGCCATGGCCTCCCTGGTTGGTCCAGGCGCCCGGCCTTCCCCCTGGCGCGATCCCGGGTGCCCGGGCCATGGACCCCCGGGTGCCCGATCCTCCTCCAACCGGCGCCCCTGACCGGTCCGGGTGCCCGGCTTGTTTGACCCAGTGCCGCACCACTCCGAGGGCCTGCGTGCCTCTTTGGGTTTTTACCCTTGTATTCCCCTCTCTCCCTCGATTTCGTCCCTAGAATATATATACCCCTTCCCAAGCTCATTTAGAGGATAACAAAGTATTGGATAGACAAAGAGAGAGCTTTGCTCATCTTCCTCCTCTTGGAGATCTAGACCTCCTCTTGGAGAGGCTCCTCTTGGAGATCAAGGCCTCCTCTTGGAGAAGATCCTCTTGTGGATATCAAGACCTCCTGTTGGAGAAGGATCCCCATCATAGGATCATCAAGACCTCTCTCCTCATAGGATTGGGATGAACTAGTTACCTCTTGTATCCGCTTGTGTTGGATTTGGACCTTTGTATCTCTCTTTGTGTGATTGGACCTAGCACATGTGTGACTAGATCAAGTCAATTTGAGTGTTCCTCTTATTTTCCCCCCTTTGTGTTCTTCTTGTTCTTAGGGATTTCCCCTCCAATTTGTGAAAGATCCCCATCTAGGGTTCCATCCTACAACATATTGGTACCAGAGCCATGGTTCCTCACGAAATTGGAGCCCCCCCTTCTTGTTCTCTAGCCTAATTTTGTTGTGTTCTACCCCAATTTCGAAAATTCCCCATCAAAAAATAGCCTCAATTTTTTTTGTGATTTGTTGGTTTGATGAAGTTTTGTTGGATTTGATCCATGGATTTGTTTGGTTTCAAGTGGATCTAGCCTTCCCCCATCCATTTCCACCTTTCCCTCCACGACATCCACCAAATTCTCCCTTTTTCCCATGAATTTCCGCCCAAATCCGTCACCCCCGGGCACCCGGACCCCCCCGTGCATCCCCGCTGACCACCCCGGGTGCCAGCACCCCTTACCCCCGGGCACCCGGACCCCCGGGCCATCTTCTCCGCCCAACCTCGCTGACCACCCCGAGTGCCCGCACCCCCGACCCCCGGGCACCCGCACCTCCCAGTTTCAGCTCACTGACAAAAACCGTTTCAGCCATAACTTTCGCTCCCGGAGTCTGATTTTGACGTTCTTTAGCTCGTTGGGTAGCTATTGAAATCCCCCATGCATCTAGATAGGTTCCAACACAATTTGACTCCATAAAAATTTCGGCATTTTGGCATCTTTGTCTAGGACATCCACCATATCATCCGCAAAACCACCATAGCTTTCCGCAACCTAACCCTTTTAGTTCCATATAGCATTTGTGGTTACTTCAGGGGTGACTTGAGTCTCCTAAGGTGTTTCGGCTACTTAGGGACGCTCACTTCATTATCAACCACCACCACCACTTCCGCATTGCTAACTCCGGATCCACCTACGCATTCCGCTACCACCATTTGACATTTTCCTTTGAGATTTTGAGTTTACGGGTTTTCCATTTCCTAGGGTGTTTCGGCTAACTAGGAACGGTTCGACATCGTCAACACCACCGCTCACCTTCGACAAGGACTCGACATCGACCACTTCACCATTTTGATACCCTAACCGTAAGCAAGAACGGTAACCTCTATATCATCTTGGTATCGTGGTATCCCATCATTGTACATTCTTGCCATTACATTGTTAACCCCTTAGCCCATTTCGCGTCACTTGCCTATCGAGACTAGCCTTTGAGTATTGCCGGCAACGTTACTTGTGCACATTAGTGATCCGTACCTTCCATTGCATACATACCATATCATATTGGTATCATCATATCATCCCTTGTGTCACAATGTTCCCGCATATACACAATTGCTATCTTGGTTTGTGCATTTTGCATAAGTGGCCATAAAAAAAGAGAATAAGCTTTTAAGCAAAAAGAGAGCAAATAAGCTTGTAAGCAAGAGCCATATCATTGCCACATTGCATACCATACTACCATATTGATCATCTTGGATCATCGTATGCAAAACACCGGAACATCATACATATATAGCATACTTGGGATAGAGAATTGCTACATTTTGCATCTTATAGGTTGTGCACAAGTGTCGTATCCGCCTATTGAGCAATCATGCTAGCTTCTCTCTAGAGTTGTGCAGCACGAGCATTTTCCGTGGATTCCACATTTTGTGCTCATTCCTTGGTTGCACGACCCAATTTATCTATCCGTGTGTGTGTTTCCGTGTGCCACATATTGCTATTGGTCTACTTGTTTCACTTGCGAATTTGTGAATCTTTTCCAACATTATTGACTCTTGCTAACATTTTGCATCAAATTTTTGTGCCACTACCCTCACCGAGCTCCACCTTAAGCCTTACTTGTGTAGGTGTGATAATTGACAAGATCCGATACCAATTGTGCTATTTCCTTGATACATTATTGAGTGATCATTGATCCATCTTCAACATTGGATAAGGTACATTGGTCTAGTTCTTTCCTTTCTTCCACTCACATTTGCTCGAGTCTTGTGATGGATAGGCAAGGCATTTCATCTCCAGTCTTCCACGACAACGACGGAGTGAACAACTACATCAACAAAATGTCCATCTTCGGACTACAACGAGCAATGCAAGGCATTGAGCAACTTGCCTTCGACATTCGAAAAAATGAAGCGAGGAAAAGGGACTACATCGACACCAAGTTGGACGAACAAATGGATCAAGTACGAGACATGTTGTCCAATTACAAGTCTTCTTCCCCTTCGTCATCTTCAAGGCGGCGACACTCTAGTAGCAAATCTTCAGAACGCCATCGAGCTCAAGCATTACAACACCATCAAGATGAAGATTCTCGACATTCGCAAACCTACAAGTCCGAACATGCTCTACTTCACGCCAAGGATAAGCTTCATGAGCAAAAGAGAAGACTGCGAGACAAGCACCACCAAAAGGAAGCTCCGGCTACGACGACTACTTCGGCATCGTCGCCAAGGGTTATCATGGCATCTTCACCTTTGGACATAAGGCATCTTCGCCTACTTCCCACGAGTACGCCTACTTCGACATCATCAAGTCCAAGGCGATCACCTACGAGCGAGGGCGACACTTCCATCTTCGGAAGATCCTCAAGGGAGATGGTTGAGCATGGGATTTTCCCTTCAACCACGGAGACGTATGATCACTTGAGTGACATATGCCACCATATTGAGAGTGAGAGTGTCTTCACCACTAGCCCCATAGATGACGAGTTACCCCAATTCTCATGTGAGGAGAGTTACCACCACCACTTGAGTGATTTGAGTGACTCCACCATATGTGACATTGAGTGCACCTACCTTGAGGGAGTGAGTGAGCCACCACCACATAGAGAGAGTGAGGTAGTTGATAGGGCATGTGAGGCCATTTCGATTTCTAACAACTTAACCTCTACCTCTATTGTGCCTTCTCATTTGGTCCTAGGTCCCAATTATGATGACGCGTTGATCTTCGACGACTTCGTCCTTCCTTTGGACAAGACGACGGCCATGGTGGAATATGGTGCACCCCCACATGGTTCCATCACGATGTAGATGACCAAAATTTGGTCTTTACCACCTCACCTACACCACTTGAGTGGAATGAGAAAGGTAACATAGGTGAAGGTGATGCTCTAGTCCCACTAGTGGACATTCTTGACATCGATTGCTCACATGATGTTGATCAACCTATTATGATGCTTCATTCTAGTATGATTTACCCATGCGATGATTTACCCATTTATGATGAGTTTGATGATTGCCATGTGGAGTCTATTAGTTGTGATGCAATGTTACATAGGATTTCTTATGACAATTCTCTAGGTCACATCATGTTTGACAATCCATTGAACTTGTCATATGCTATGAGTGAGATCTCCCATATTTCATCATTTCAATCTCAACATAGTAACTATGCATGCCCCATTAAAATAAATCCCATTTGCACATATGGCATAGATGACAAGCACATGGTTATTGGCATTTGTTTTTCTTGTGATGATATTGATATTCTCCCTTTGCATCATTTATCTCATATGCCATGCCATGACCACCTAGCTTCAGATATGCATTGTTTTGGATGTTGTCAATATTCTCAATGTGATGTTTCCACGAATGCTCATGAGGAGACCCCCATAGTTTCCTCATACATATTAGGAGATTTTGATGCATTCCATACTTTGCATGATTTCCATGATTGCTTGCACTATATGCATTCCATGAATAAACATGCTAGTGATGTGCCATATACTTGCATTCTCAATTTGTGTCCCCGTCGTGTCATACATAACAACTATTCTTTCATGATGGATGACATGTTCTTATACCATGCATCAAATTTCTTCGAGCGACGCTTATCTTGTGCTAACTCACACATGCACATACACATCATGATGGATGCCACGCACAATTTCTTTAGTTTGTATCACTTTTGTGTAGGTACACATTCTACCTCGCCAACCTCGCAATCCCATGAGTTGATTTAAACGAGCTCTAGAGAGCAATGATGATTTGGGATACCGTGGATTGTTGTTACCACTTCTCTCTTCGCGCAAAGACTTCGCGCATTTATTCTACATGGCCCTCACTTGGTTATGGTTATATACCACTTCTCACTTTATGCCCATATTGCCATGTTCATTTTTCATGATACACTCATTTCTATACATTTGCCATGCATTTGTGACCCATGCTTTGCATTACACATGATGATTGATTCCACTACTTGTATGTGTATTTGCAAGCTTGGTGGAGTTATTGCTTGTTCTTGCCATGTTTCATTTATGATCCATTCCCATGATGATACATTGATCTTGCTTTATGTTCGTGCTTGCGATATGTCATGTACATTAACTATATCTATTATTTTCTCACATGACATGATTGCCATGATTTCCTCTAGTGTGTTGCATCTTCGCTCCACTAGTTGCCACAACTTGATTTCTATGCTTTCTCTTGTTGCATCCAATTCTTGGATTACTTGCTCATGTCATATGTTTGGTTGCAACAATGTCATTACTTCACATATGCCATGTCCCATTGCTTGTCACTTGCTTGACTTGATTGCCTCACACATGATGAACAATTTCTCTTCCCATTGTGTTGAGTGCCACACTATATTAACTACACCCTATGCACATTATGCATGGATTGTCTTGCACTTGCCCCATGTGTTTAGACTTCCCATTTCATTTGGTGTTGCGAATGACTCTTATGCATACCATAGACCATTTGTTGAGCAATTTATGCATGCTTGCTATGACATTGAGGTAGATGCTTGTTTACTTGTCCCACATATTAGCACATTTACCTCACCTTTGCATGATTGTTTCCATGATGCTTTTCCATGTGCTCAATTTAGATGCTTAAATGCCATGCCACACTTCTTTGCCAAACCATATGCTATGCTTGATGATGACACTTGTTTGGTGAATCACCTCTTGAATGCTTGGTTTTGCACTAACGCTAACCGCATCTGTTTTTCCAAGTGTCATTGTCCTTGCTCCTTTTGAAGGAATCACAAGACGGTGCGACATTGGAGAGTGCCCATTTCGAGCTTCAACATGATAAGTGCTTGGTGGTTGCCCACTTCTACACGATGGCGCCATCTCTTTCCCATGGTGATGAAGATCACGATCCATGGATGGATCTCTCCCAAGGGGGGGGGGGAGATGATGCGGAGCATCCCTCGACCATCCCCATGGACGTCACGCCACCACCGCAAGAACAGAGAGAACCGATGATAAGAGCATGTGCACGCACCATCGAGAACGAGGTCAATTCTTTCCTCTTCGAGTTTCGTTCGAATTCACATATGAATTGGGTTCTACCTCAAACAGAAATGTTATGCATCCTTAGGTACTTCGGAGATGATCGCGAGGAAGCATGGAGGGATCACCAAGTCCACATGGAGGAAGAGAAGGAAGAAGGACACAAAGGGACGAACGCTCTAGAAACCCCGGGTGCCCGGGCACAAGGACGTGGGGCGGGCAAACCCCCTGGACACCCCGGGTGCCCGGCCCCCCCCACCTGGGCGCACCCCCGAGTGCCCGGCCACTTGGCCCGGGGTGCCCGGCCCCTCCAGCCATGGCCTCTCTGGGTGGTCCTGATGCCCGGCCCCATCACCACCGGCTGCCCGGCCTTCCCCCTGGCGCGATCCCGGGTGCCCGGGCCTTGGACCCCCGGGTGCCCGGTCCTCCTCCAACCGGCGCCCCTGACCGGTCCGGGTGCCCGGCCGGTTTGACCCCGGGTGCCCGCACCACTCCGAGGGCCTGCGGGCCTCTTTGGGTTTTTACCCTTGTATCCCCCCCTCTCCCTCTATTTTTGTCCCTAGACTATATATACCCCTTCCCTAGCTCATTTAGATGATAGCAAAGTATTGGATAGACAAAGAGAGAGCTTTTCTCATCTTCCTCCTCTTGGAGATCTAGACCTCCTCTTGGAGATCTAGACCTCCTCTTGGAGAGGCTCCTCTTGGAGATTAAGGCCTCCTCTTGAAGAAGATCCTCTTGTGGATATCAAGACCTCCTCTTGGAGAAGGATCCCCATCATAGGATCATCAAGACCTCTCTCCTCATAGGATTGGTATGAACTAGTTACCTCTTGTGTTGGATTTGGACCTTTGTATCTCTCTTTGTGTGATTGGATCAAGTCAATTTGAGTGTTCCTCTTGTTTTCCCCCTTTGTGTTCTTCTTGTTCTTAGGGATTTCCCCTCCAATTCGTGAAAGATCCCCATCTAGGGTTCCACCCTACAAAAAGTTGTGTCTAGTACAGAACTTATTCTTGTAGACTCGTGTTGGTCCTCCAAGAGCGAGTTTTGTAGGACAATAGCAATTTTCCCTCAAGTGGATGACATAAGGTTTATCAATCCGTGGGAGGCGTAGAATGAAGATGGTCTCTCTCAAACAACCCTGCACCAAATACAAGAAATCTCTTGTGTCCCCAACATACCCAATACACTGGCAAATTGTATAGGTGCACTAGTTCGGCGAAGAGATGGTGATTCAAGTGTAGTATGTATAGTAGATATAGGTTTTTTAATCTGGAAATAAAAAAACAACAAGGCAGCAAGTGATAAAATGGAGCACAAACGGTATTGCAATGCTTGGAAACAAGGCTAAGGTTCATACTTTCACTAGTGCAATCTCTCAACAGTGCTAACATAACTGAATCATATAACAATCCCTCAATGTGCGACAAAGAATCACTCCAAAGTTCTTATCTCGGAGAACATAAGATGAAATAGTCTGTAGGGTATGAAACCACCTCAAAGTTATTCTTTCCGATCAATCTATTGAGCTATTCCTATAAGTGTCACAAACAGCCCTAGAGTTCGTACTAAAGTACCATCATATGACACGCATCAACCAACTCTAATGTCACCACAAGTATCCGTGAGTCAATTATACGATACATATCAAACAACTTCAGATTCATAATGTTCAATCTAACACAAATAACTTCAGAGAGTGCCAAAAGATTTCTACTGAAGGAAGTGAAGGAAATATGCCCTAGAGGCAATAATAAAGTTGTTATTTATATTTCCTTATATCATGATAAATGTTTATTATTCATGCTAGAATTGTATTAACCGAAAACTTAGTACATGTGTGAATACATAGACAAATAGAGTGTCACTACTATGCCTCTACTTGACTAGCCCGTTAATCAAAGATGGTTAAGTTTCCTAGCCATAGACATGAGTTGTTATTTGATGAACGGGATCACATCATTAGAGAATGATGTGATTGACAAGACCCATCCGTTAGCTTAGCACTATGATCGTTTAGTTTGTTGCTATTGCTTTCTTCATGACTTATACATGTTCCTATGACTATGAGATTATGCAACTCCCGAATCGGGAGGAAACTTAGTGTGCTATCAAACGTCACAACGTAATCGGGTGATTATAAAGATGCTCTATAGGTGTCTCCGATGGTGTTTGTTGAGTTGCATAGATCGAGATTAGATTTGTCACTCCGAGTATCGGAGAGGTATCTCTGGGCCCTCTCGGTAATGCACATCACTATAAGCCTTGCAAGCAATGTGACTGATGATTTAGTTGCAGGATGATGCATTACAAAACGAGTAAAGGGACTTGCTGGTAACGAGATTGAACTAGGTATGATGATATCGATGATCGAATATCGGGCAAGTAACATACCGATGACAAAGGGAACAACGTATGTTGTTATGCGGTTTGACCGATAAGGATCTTCGTAGAATATGTAGGAACCAATATGAGCATCCAGGTTCCGCTATTGGTTATTGACCGGAGATGAGTCTGGGTAATGTCTACATAGTTCTCGAACCCGTAGAGTCCGCACGCTTAACGTTCGATGACGATATGTATTATGAGTTTTGTGATTTGATGTACCGAAGGTTGTTCGGAGTCCCGGATGTGATCACATGACGAGGAGTCTCGAAATGGTCGAGACATGAAGATTGGTATATTGGAAGGTTATGTTTGGACACCGGAATGGTTTCAGATGAGTTCGGGCATTTTCGGGAGTACCGGGGGGTTGCCGGAACCCCCCGGGAGTTTAATGGGCCTACATGGGCTTTAGTGGAAGAGAGGAGGAGGCGCCAAGAGGAGGGGCGCCCCCCCAAGCCCAATCCAAATTGGGGAGGGGGCCGGCCCCCCTTTCCTTTCTCTCCCTCTTCCCTTCCTTCCCCCTCCTATTTGGACTAGGAAAAGGTGGAAACCTACTCCTAGTAGGAGTTGGAATCCCCCCTTGGGCACGCCCTAGGAGGCTGGCCCTCCCCCTCCACTCCTTTATATACGGGGGAGGGGGGCACCCCATAGACACACAAGTTGGTTTTAGCTATGTGTGGTGCCCCCCTCCACAGATTTCCACCTCGGTCATATTGTCGTAGTGCTTAGGCGAAGCCCTGTGTCGGTAACTTCATCATCCACTACAAAAAAATACACTTCCGTGATGATACGTATTTGTCACAGTAGGTCACATTTTCTGTCATGCATGTACATCCATGACGATTTTATGACATAATCAAGATAGTCATACCTGTGCTGTCGTAGAAGTGTTCCATGACATTACCAAAATTATCATCACGGAAGTGTCCACTTCCATGATGATAAATCCCGCGTCATAGAAGTGCTTTCGTCAAGGGTGACCGACACGTGGCATCGGCCATAACGGGTCGCCGTTAAGCTATCGGGTTTTGGTTTTGGATCCGATAACCCGTTAACAGCCCGGACAAATGGGGATTTTCCACGTGTAAAATTCTCATTGGCCGGAGGAAACACGTGTTTGCTCACCGTTGGGACAAATGTCATCCACTCATTGTACAGGAGGCGCCTATGATACGTCGACACGTGGCACGTCCCAACAGAGGCCCATTCTGGTGAAAAGGCCGGCCTAGCTAAAGGCCCGCCATGTTTTTTCAGACACTAGTGGGCTGGCCCGTTAACAGCCTACCATGTTTTGGGCCAAATTGAGGCCCATAGCAGATCAGGCCCGTTCACATCCTGCCGTGTTTTGGGCCAAAGTACGTCCCATATTAGATCAGGCCCGTTAACATGCCACTGTTCTTTTGGGCCCATTCTAAGACAGGTTTGTATCTTAACCTGTTAAATGCCCGCTAACCAGTTAAGCCTGATAATAGTTTCGGCCTGTTAGCGGCCCGTGGTGCATCTCGGACGTTGTCAGCCCGGTTTAACTTTAGGCCCTTTAACGGCCCATGCAGAAACTGGGCTATTTCTTGTCCGAAGTAACTTTAGGCCTCTTAATGGCCCGTAGTCTTCATGGAATAAATTTCAGCCCAACAGGCCTATCGGCCTGTTAATGGCCAGTGGAACAGTTGGGCCTAATTACACCAGCGTTGAACCGAGCTTGCTTACAGCCCATGACACTTTTGGGCGTATGGCTGCTCTTGCTACCTCTTGAGCATCAAGCGTTGGATTTCCTTGAAGAGGAAAGGGTGATGCAGCAGAGTAGAGTAAGTATTGCCCTCAGTTTTTTAGAACCAAGGTATCAATCCGGTAGGAGGCTACATGAGTCCCTCGTACCTACACAAAACAAATAGCTCAACGCAACCAACGCGATTAGGGGTTGTCAATCCCTTCACGGTCACTTACTTAGAGTGATATCGATAGAGATGATAGATAATATTTTTGGTATTTTTGATATAGAGATGCAAAGTAAAATAAAAGGCAAAGTAAAAAAGCAAAGCAATAATAAAGTGATAGAAGATTGATATGATGAGAATAGACCCGAGGGCCATAGATTTCACTAGTGGCTTCTCTCAAGAGCATAAGTATTATACGGTGGGTGAACAAATTACTGTTGAGCAATTGAAAGAATTGAGCATAGTTATGCGAATATCTAGGTATGATCATGTATATAGGCATCACGTCCGAGACAAGTAGACCGACTCACCGCATCTACTACTATTACTCCACTCATCGACCGCTATCCAAAGATGCATCTAGAGTATTAAGTTCAAGAAAACAGAGTAACGCCTTAAGCAAGATGACATGATGTAGAGGATAAATTCATGCAATATGATAAATACCCCATCTTGTTATCCTCGATGGCAACAATACTATACGTGCCTTGCTGCCGCCATCACATCGGGAAAGGACACCGCAAGATTGAACCCAAAGCTAAGCACTTCTCCCATTGCAAGAAAAACCAATCTAGTAGGCCAAACCAAACTGATAATTCGAAGAGACTTGCAAAGATAACCAATAATACATAAAAGAATTCAGAGAAGATTCAAATATTGTTCATAGATAATCTTGATCATAAACCCACAATTCATCGGTCTCAACAAACACACCGCAAAAGAAGATAACATCGAATAGATCTCCACGAGAGAGGGGGAGAAAATTGTATTGAGATCCAAAAGAGAGAAGAAGCCATCTAGCTACTAACTATGGACCCAAGGTCTGAGGTAAACTACTCACACTTCATCGGAGGGCTATGGTGACGATGTAGAAGCCCTCCGTGGTGGATTCCCCTTCCTGGAGCTCCTAACAGGCCCCAAGATGGGATCTCGTGGAGTATGAAGGTTGCAGCGTTGGAATTAGGTTTTTGGCTTCAGTATCCGATCGTTCGGGGCAATGAGGTATATATAGGAGGAAGGAGTACGTCGGTGGAGCAAAGAGGGGCCCACGAGGCAAGGGGCGTGCCCTAGGGGGGCACCCTCCACCCTCGTGACCGCCTCCTTTCTTTCTTGACGGAGGGTCCAAGTCTCCTGGATCATATTTGTTGAGAAAATCACGTTCCCAAGGTTTCATTCCGTTTGGACTCCGTTTGATATTCCGTTTCTTCGAAACATCAAATAGGCAAAAAACAGCAATTCTGGGATGGGCCTCCGGTTAATAGGTTAGTCCCAAAAGTAATATAAAAGTGGAAAATAAGGCCCAATATGGTCTAAAACAGTAGATAATATAGGATGGAGCAATAAAAAATTATAGATACGTTGGAGACGACGACATCCCCAAGCTTAAGTCCTGCTCGTCCTCGAGTAGGTAAATGATAAAAAGAGAATTTGTGATGCGGAGTGCTACTTGGCATAATTTCAATGTAATTCTTCTTAACTGTGGTATGAATATTCAGATTCAAAAGATTCAAGACAAAAGTTCATATTGACATAAAAATAATAATACTTCAAGCATACTAACTAAGCAATTATGTCTTCTCAAAATAACATGTCCAAAGAAAGTTCATCCCTACAAAATTATATAGTTTAGTCATGCTCCATTTTGATCACACAAGAATGCTCTCATCATGCACAACCCCGATGACAAGCCAAGCAATTGTTTCGTACTTTAATAATCTCAAACTTTATAAACCTTCACGCAATACATGAGCGTGAGCCATGGATATAGTACTATGGGTGGAATAGAATATGATGATGGGGGTTATGTGGAGAAGACAAAAAAGGAGAAGATCTCACATCAACGAGGCTAATCAATAGGCTATGGAGATGCCCATCGATTGATGTTAATGCAAGGAGTAGGGATTGCCATGCAACGGATGCACTAGAGCTATAAATGTATGAAAGCTCAACAAAAGAAACTAAGTGGGTGTGCATCCAACTTGCTTGCTCACGAAGACCTAGGGCGTTTGAGGAAGCCCATTGTTGGAATATACAAGCCAAGTTCTATAATGAAAAATTCCCACTAGTATATGAAAATGACAAAACAAGAGACTCTCTATCATGAAGATTATGGTGCTACTTTGAAGCACAAGTGTGGAAAAAGGATAGTAGCATTGCCCCTTTTTATATTTATTTTTTTATTTTTTTGGGGCCTTCTTTTTTTTTCTTTGTCCTTTCTCTTTTTTTTATTGGTACAATGCTCTATTGAATGATGATCATCACACTTCTATTTATTTACAACTCAATGATTACAACTCGATACTAGAACAAAATATGACTCTATATAAATGCCTCCGGTGGTGTACCGGGATATGCAATGAATCAAGAGTGACATGTATGAAAGAATTATGAATGGTGGCTTTGCCACATATACTATGTCAACTACATGATCATGCTAAGAAATATGACAATGATGAATGTGTCATGATGAACGGTATGGTGGAAAGTTGCATGGCAATATATCTCGGAATGGCTATGGAAATGCCATAATAGGTAGGTATGGTGGCTGTTTTGAGGAAGATATAAGGAGGTTTATGTGTGAAAGAGCGTATCATATCAGGGGTTTGGATGCACCAGTGAAGTTTGCACCAACTCTCAATGTGAGAAAGGGCAATGCACGGTACCGAAGAGGCTAGCAATGATGGAAGGGTGAGAGTGTGTATAATCCATGGACTCAACATTAGTCATAAAGAACTCATATACTTACTGCAAAAATCTACAAGCCATCAAAAACCAAAGCACTACGCGCATGCTCCTAGGGAGATAGATTGGTAGGAAAAGACCATCGCTCGTCCCCGACCGCCACTCATAAGGAGGACAATCAAATAACACCTCATGTTTCAAATTTGTTACATAATGTTTACCATACGTGCATGCTACGGGACTTGCAAACTTCAACACAAGCATTTCTCAAATTCACAACTACTCAACTAGCACGACTTTGATATTATCACCTCCATATCTCAAAACAATTATCAAGCATCAAACTTTTCTTAGTATTCAACGCACTCAAAAGAAAGTTTTACAAAACTTGAATATCAAGCATATTATTATTATTAAGCAAATTACCATGCTATTTAAGACTCTCAAAATAATCTAAGTGAAGCATGAGAGACCAATAGTTTCTATAAAACAAATCCACCACCGTGCTCTAAAATATATAAGTGAAGCATATAGAGCAAAACTATAAAGCTCAAAAGGCATAAGTGAAGCACATAGAGTATTCTAACAAATTCCAATTCATGTATGGCTCTCTCAAAAGGTGTGTACAGCAAGGATGATTGTGGTAAACTAAAATAAAAAGACTCAAATCATACAAGACGCTCCAAGAAAAACACATATCATGTGGTGAATAAAAATATAGCTCCAAGTAAAGTTACCGATGGAAGTAGACGAAAGAGGGGATGCCTTCCCGGCATCCCCAAGCTTTGACTTTTGGTGTCCTTGGATTATCTTGGGGTGCCATGGGCATCCCCAAGCTTAGGATCTTTCCACTCCTTGTTCCATAATCCATCAAAAGATTTCACCCAAAACTTGAAAACTTCACAACACAAAACTCAACAGAAATCTCGTGAGCTCCGTTAGCGAAGAAAACAAAAGACCACTTCAAGGTACTGTAATGAACTCATTATTTATTTATATTGGTGTTAAACCTACTGTATTCCAACTTCTCTATGGATTATAAACTATTTTACTAGCCATAGATTCATCAAAATAAGCAAACAACACACGAAAAACAGAATCTGCCAAAAACAGAACAGTCTGTAGTAATCTGTAACTAACGCAAACTTCTGGAACTCCAAACAATCATCCAAAATAGGAAGACCTAGGCAATTTGATTATTGATCAGAATAAATTGGAATCACTATTTTATCACGTTCTGGTGATTTTTAACAATTGTTTTCATGAACAGAAAGTTTCTGGAAATTACAGCAAGATCAAATAACTATCCTCCAAGAAGTTCCTATAGGTTTGACTTGGCACAAACACTAATTAAAAGATAAAACCACATCTAAAAAGAAGGTAGATGGATTATTTATTCCAAAACAGAAACAAAAAAAAAACTAAAAATAAAATTGGGTTGCCTCCCAACAAGCGCTATCGTTTAACGCCCCTAGGTAGGCATAAAAGCAAGGATAGATCTAGGTATTGCCATCTTTGGTAGGCAATCCATAAGTGGCTCTAATGATAGAGTTCATATGGTAATTTTATTTTCTTTCTAGGGAAGTTTTCCATGCCCTTTTTTAATGGAAATTGAAATCTAATATTCCCTTCCTTCATATCAATAATTGCACCAATCGTTTTAAGGAAAGGTCTACCAAGAATAATAGGGCAAGAAGGATTGCAATCTATATCAAGAACGATAAAATCTACGGGCACATAATTCCTATTTGCAACAATAAGAACATCATTAATTATTCCCATAGGTTTCTTAATAGTGGAATCCGCAAGGTGCAAGTTTAGAGAGTAATCATCAAAATCACGGAAATCTAGCAAATCGCACAAGGTTTTGGGAATAGTGGAGACACTAGCACCCAAATCACATAAAGCATAAAATTCATGATCCTTAATCTTAGTTTTAATAGTTGGTTCCCACTCATCATAAATTTTTCTAGGGATAGAAACTTCCAACTCAAGTTTTTCTTCATAAGATTACATCAAGGCATCAACGATATGTTTAGTAAACGCTTTATTTTGACTATAAGCATGAGGAGAATTTAGCACGGATTGCAACAAGGAAATACAATCAATTAAAGAGCAACTTTCATAATTAAATTCCTTGAAATATAATATAGTGGGTTTAGCAACATCTAGGGTTTCATTCTTTTCAATCCCACTTTTATCAATTTCATCATCAAGATCTAAATACTCTGAATTCTTGGAACGCCTTCTAGGTAAAGGTGGATCATTTTCAGTTTCATCAAGATTCATATTGCAAAAAAAAGATTTAATAGGGGATACATCAATAACTTTTAGATCTTCATCTTGATTTTCATAGGAATTGGAAGAACACGCTTTAATAAAGGCATCTTTCGTAGTACACATCCTAGCAGTTCTTTCCTTGCACTCATCAATGGAAATTCTCATGGATTTGAGGGACTCATTGATATCATGCTTGGGAGGAATAGGTCTAAGCTTTAAAGAATCAACATCAAGAGAAATTCTATCAACATTCCTATCCAATTCATAAACTTTAAGTAATTTCTCTTCAAGCAAAGCATTAAAATTCTTTTGTGAATTCATAAACTCTTTAACACTATTCTCAAATTCAGAGGGCATCTTACTAAAATTTCCATAAGAGTTTTTGTAGGAATTTCCTTAATTATTAGAAGTATTACTAGGATAAGGCCTAGGATTAAAATTCCCCCTATACGCATTGTTACCAAAATTATTCCTACCAACAAAATTCACATCCATAGATTCATTATTATTCTCAATCAAAGTAGAAAAAGGCATATCATTAGGATCAGAAGAAACACTCTTAGTAGCAAATAATTTCATAAGGTCATCCATGTTTCCACTCAAAACATTGATTTCTTCTATCGCATGCACTTTTTTATTAGTAGATCTTTCGGTGTGCCATTGAGAATAATTAACCATAATATTATCTAGGAGTTTAGTAGCATCTCCTAAAGTGATTTTCATAAAAGTGCCTCCTGCGGCCGAATCTAAAAGATTTCTAGAAGCAAAATTCAATCCGGCATAAGTTTTTTGTATAATCATCCACAAATTCAAACCATGAGTAGGGCAATTACGTATCATTAATTTCATTCTCTCCCAAGCTTGTGCAACACGTTCGTGATCAAGTTGCTTAAAATTCATAATATCATTTCTAAGAGAGATGATCTTAGCGGGAGGAAAATACTTAGAGATAAAAGCATCTTTGCACTTGTTCCAAGAATCAATACTATTTTTAGGCAAAGACAAAAACCAAGCTTTAGCATGATCTCTAAGTGAAAAAGGAAATAGCTTCAATTTAAAAATATCATTATCGACATCTTTCTTCTTTTGCATATCACATAAATTAACGAAGCTATTTAGATGATTAGCGGCATCTTCACTAGGAAGGCCGGCGAATTGATCTTTCATAACAAGATTCAACAAAGCAGCATTGATTTCACAAGATTCAGTATTGGTAAGAGGAGCAACCGGAGTGCTAAGGAAATAATTATTGTTGGTATTGGTAAAGTCACACAATTTGGTATTATCTTGAGCCATCGCGACAAACAAGCAATCCAACACACGAGCAAACAAAAGGCAAATGAGAAAAAGGCAAACGGAAAAGAGAGGGCGAATAAAACGGCAAGGGTGAAGTGGGGGAGAGGAAAAAGAGAAGCAAATGGAAAATAATGTAGTGTGAGAGATAAGGGATTGTGATGGGTACTTGGTGTGTTGACTTTTGCGTAGACCTCCCCGGCAACGGCGCCAAAAATCTTCCTGCTACCTCTTGAGCACTGCGTTGGATTTCCTTGAAGAGGAAAGGGTGATGAAGCATAGTAGAGTAAGTATTTCTCTCAGTTTTTGAGAACCAAGGTATCAATCCAGTAGGAGGCTATGCGCGAGTCCCTCGTACCTACACAAAACTAATAGCTCAACGCAACTAACGTGATTAGGGGTTGTCAATCCCTTCACGGTCACTTACGAGAGTGAGATCTGATAGAGATGATAAATAATATTTTTTGGTATTTTTGATATAGAGATGCAAAGTAAAATAAAAGGCAAAGTAAAAAACCAAAGCAATAATAAAGTGATAGAAGATTGATATGATGAGAATAGACCCGGGGGCCATAGATTTCACTAGTGGCTTCTCTCAAGAGCATAAGTATTCTCTATTTGGGTGAACAAATTACTGTTGAGCAATTGACATAATTGAGCATAGTTATGAGAATATATAGGTATGATCATGTATATAGGCATCACGTCCGAGACAAGTAGACCGACTCCTGGCTGCATCTACTACTATTACTCCACTCATCGACCGCTATCCAGCATGCATCTAGAGTATTAAGTTCAAGAAAACAGAGTAACGCCTTAAGCAAGATGACATGATGTAGAGAAATAAATTAATGCAATATGATAAATACCTCGATGGCAACAATACTATACGTGCCTTGCTGCCCCTACTGTCACTGGGAAAGGACACCGCAAGATTGAACCCAAAGCTAAGCACTTCTCCCATTGCAAGAAAAACCAATCTAGTAGGCCAAACCAAACTGATAATTCGAAGAGACTTGCAAAGATAACCAATCATACATAAAAGAATTCAGAGAAGACTCAAATATTGTTCATAGATAATCTTGATCATAAACCCACAATTCATCGGTCTCAACAAACACACCGCAAAAAGAAGATAACATCGAATAGATCTCCACGAGAGTGGGGGGAGAACATTGTATTGAGATCCAATAAGAGAGAAGAAGCCATCTAGCTACTAACTATGGACCCCAAGGTCTGAGGTAAACTAGTCACACTTCATCGGAGGGGCTATGGTGATGATGTAGAAGCCCTCCATGGTGGATTCCCCTTAGGTGGAGCTCCTAACAGGCCCCAAGATGGGATCTCGTGGAGTCTGAGAAGGTTGCGGCTGGAGTTAGGTTTTGGCTCAGATTCGATCGTTTGAAGTGCGTAGGTATATATAGGAGGAAGGAGTATGTCGGTGGAGCAAAGAGGGGCCCACGAGCCGTGGGAACGCCTAGGGGGCGCCTCCACCCTCGTGTGATCGCCTCCTTTCTTTGTTGACGGAGGGTCCAAGTCTCCTGGATCATATTTGTTGGGAAAATCATGTTCCCGAATGTTTCATTCCGTTTGGACTCCGTTTGATATTCCGTTTCTTCGAAACACTGAAATAGGTAAAAAAACAGCAATTCTGGGCTGGGCCTCCGATTAATAGGTTAGTCCCAAAAGTAATATAAAAGTGGAAAATAAAGCCCAATATGGTCCAAAATAGTAGATAATATAGCATGGAGCAATCAAAAATTATAGATACATTGGAGACGTATCACCCGCGTGGATACCGGCCTGCTTAAAGCCCATAATTTTATTAGGCCAAACTGGCCCGAGATATATTTTGGCCTGTTAACTGCTCATCCTATTTGGGCCAAACATGGGCCTTAGGCAGATTCGGCCTGTATTGGCCCGTGAATTTTTCGGCCCAACACTGGCCCAATCTAGGTTTTAGCCTATTGAAAGCCCATGATATTCTCTGGCCCAGCTGGCTAGAACATTACTCGGCCTGTTAAAGGCGGGAAACTACTATAGGTTAAGACCTGCTAATGGCCCAAGATGATTATAGACCCATGTTTTGGCCCATATGAGTAACGGGCCGGCCTGAAGACCGACAACACTGAGATCCACTGAACCTTCCGGCCCAAATTACAGCATACCGACCAAAGAATAAACCTAGACTATACAATAAAGAAATTACGACATATTACATCCACTGGGAATCAAAGTTCTCTGTCGGTGATAATAAAGCGCAACGTGACCGCGGATTACATACACTGGGCATCAAAGGTCGCCACCAGTGCATATAAACGCGCCGACAAAAGAATATACAAAACTGAGAGCACTTCAGAAGGCACTAGGCCTTGTCAGGATGGGCCCCGCAAGCAGCAGAACAAGCTGATGAGACCTCAGTTGTGTCAACGATAGATGCTCCATCCCAGGCTGTATGGCACGATAGTGCGCATGGTAGTCCTTTGACATCTTCTATGCATCTTTGACTTCAAGTCGGAACTGAGCTGAAGCAAGCCTTTCCGCTTTAAGTTGAGACTGAAGCAGTCGAACTAATTGAGGCAACGACTGCACACAGGTTGTCTCACACCTGCTAGTGAGTAGCTTCAACTCACTGTCTTCATCAAGTTTGGTCCAAGCCTCATGAGCCGACTTGCAAGTCGAGATTTCCTTAAACACTTCGAAGGATATAGCTTGGTGAATGGCACTCAAAACTTGACTATCAAGATGCATATCCTCAAGTGATGGAGATTGTCCATCCTTTAGATTTGAATACCCTACAACAACAATCTGCAAAGCATTTGGACCCATGGCCCGAAAGTGACAAAGCATGCTTAATCTCCACATAATGTAATTTGTGCCATTAAAACAAAATGTGTCATCGTGCACTAGTTCACTAGTCGACATCGTTACTCTCTAGGCGGTGAAGCCTAATAAGGAGAGACCTAGCTCTTATACCAATTGAAAGGACCACGATGTCGCCTAGAGGGGTGAATAGGCGTTTTAAAATATTTTATGGATTTGGCTATATCCTAGTGCGGAAATAAACTAAGCGGATACTTTTCAAGCATAAATCCTAAATATACTAGGCTCACTAAGTGCACCAACAGCTTAGGATAAACAAGATGAGAACAATGAGGATATGAGTAAGCACAAGTAAGTCACACAAACTTACTCAATGTACATCACGAGATAGGGAAATGAATAATACACACAATCACAAGTAAGCAATACAAGCTTACACAAACTGTATCACAATATATGGAATTGAATGATACAAGCAAACTCAAGTAAGCAGTACAAGCTTTCACAAGTTATGTCACAAGATATGGAAATGAATGTTACAACCTAGGAATTCACACTAAGCATAAGATAAAACAATAGTAGAAAGTATGAATTGCGAACATAAAGTGTAGGCTTAAATAATCTCCTCAAGGGAATGGCCAACACAATATAACGAGGACAACAAGATATAGTGAATGCACAGTCAAGTGAGCAAAGTAAACCACAAGTAAGGAGTTAGGGTTAGGGATAACCAAAGTCACGGAGACGAGGATGTATCCCGATGTTCACTTCCTTGGAGGGAAGCTAGTCACCGTTAGAGAGGTGGATGTTACCACGAAGGCACACCAACGCCACGAAGTCTCACCCTATTCTCCTTGAGATATCATCATAGAGGCTATTCTCAACCACTAGTGATAGACATTGAGGCGGCCTCCAAACCTTCACAAACTTTCCGGGGGACAAATCACAAGTTGATTCCTCACCGGAGCACTCCTACCGCCTAGGAGTCTCCAACCTCCAAGAGTAACAAGAACAAAGGGAAAATGCTCAAGACTTGCTCAAATCACGAATTCCTTTGGTCAAGAGAGGGAGAGGGAGTGGATCTATCACTTGATTGGAAAAACTCTCAAGAACTCTCACGAATCTCTCCGGGATCTAAGATTTGGTGTAGGAGAAGTGAGAGGGAGCCACTTGTGTTCTTGGGGCAATTATGGATGAAGTGGTCAACCCTCTACCGGATGGGTAGAGGGGTATATATAGTGTGCCAAGAAAACTAGCGATTTTAGTGTAAGTGGCAGCGCCGGGCCGGACATTCGGGTAATGGCCGGACATCCGGCGGCTGAGAATCACACACAAGTATGTGGAAAACAGATTACAAGGCCCGGACATCAGGCCAAACTTGGGGCCGCGGACATCCGGCCGAGTGCAGGACATCCGGCGTATACAAACAACATTTCGGTAAGGTTTCTGGACATCTACGGCCGGACATCCGGCGATTTCACACAAATCAGACGCCCTCTGGATAGCAGTGGCCGGACATCCGGGGAAAAGCCCGGACATCCGGCCAACACAAAAACTGCAGCCGCCCCAAAAGTAAAACATGCATAACTTTCACATCCGGACTCCGATTTTGATGATCTTGGGCTCGTTTTGAAGCTATGGAAAAGCTCCAGGTCCTCACATAGAGAACCACCCAAGATAAACCAAAATAGAGGGTGCAAAGTACGGAAAGGTAAGATCATATACTTTGGGGAACCTATTTGGCAATGGATTTACTTTGGTAGATGTATAGGCATATTGTATTTGTATTGGATAGGAGTGAAATATACCTATGTTGGAATATGATGTGAGGAAGTAGAAATAGAAGATGTTGACTTGAGAAAATCTATCACTAACCACTTTGGTCCCCTCTTAATAGTGCGGGATCCCTATAACTCAAGAATCATAAAAGAACATTACTAGATAGCTTCCGGAAACTCATTCTTGAGAATATATCCTTTTTGATGGTCAGCGATCCTCACATCTAAAGCCAAAGGAACTAATACCTTTGACTAGAGCCTTTCACTTGAGCTTTATATCGATGTTTCTTCATGGCTCAAGTTGAAGGCAAGACATTGGAGAAGTCTTCAAGTAGCTCCCCCATACACAATGTGGGAAGCTTTGCTTTGCATTCATCTTCACTTGTACATCATCATTAATTACTTGATGACATCCTTTTATGAGCACCAAGCTCATGAGAATTACCTAACCCACATAACATAGACAACACATAGTACGGGTTAATACACAATGCGCATTGATAAATTCTTACCATACCACAAGATCTCATGTGGCACATGATATGCGCTTGCGCGTTGACCATATTAGAGATCAATCTTTGATCTTCATATTGGTCAAAATTTAGCTTTGCTCCATGATTAATATTGATGTCTTGAAGGCCCTATTGATATCTTCACTATGCTTTATTTCTTCAAGACATAATAACCAATATCATAATTCACCATGACCATATCAAGTTTCTCCTTGAATATCATATTGAACATCATTTGCTCATTCTCATGCTCCAACATAGTATCTTGAGAGACATAATGAATTCTTCACTTGAATTACTTGCTTCAAGACATACTAATCCATGACTCAACATATGAGCTCATAATGATCCTATCTTCAAGCATATGTAGAATTCTTCTCTTCAATCATTCTCTCAAGATCTTGATCCATCATGATTCAACCCATAAGCCTGAGCATGATAACGTCTGAGATCCTTAATGAAATCCATATAGATCACATCTTTTTCATCACATGGAATTCATCTTGATAATATTTGTTTCAATCACCGAGCTCAACCTTGTTGCATGCACAACAATATGTATATGGCATTCATTTCGAATCCATTCTATGTCCTTCTTGCATCACCATGGAATAAACATCTGTCAGTTCATCCAACATTCTTCATGCATTGGAAATGGGACTTTCCTTCAAATGTATAACTCAATGCAAACATTAGTCCATTAGGATTGTCATCAATTACCAAAACCACACATGGGGACTACATATGTAGCGACCAGACCCGAATGGATCCAGTCTCTGTGCTCAGTGTCATCCCTGGATCAGTAATGCTGACACCACACAAGATTTGAAGGATTTATAGCGAGTAGCAATCACACACTTATTACATCGTTGTCCACAAAGGAACTTAATACAATAATATGGCTTAAGGCCATCTAATAATAACAATGTAGGCTTGGAAGATAAGTGAGTCCATCAACTCCATCGGCATCACCGAGTATAGAACCACGACCTAACACCTTACTGTCAAATGCGTCTGAAAAGTCTCAACGTGAAAGTTGCAGCCCGAAAACGGGTCAAGACATGGAATATGCGGCAATGTAACACATAGAGGGCAATGAAGGAATAAGCCTATACTACATGCATATATGGCTGGTGGAAAAGCTCTACGGTTACATTTTGCATAAAGCTAGTTTTTCCCTACAACAAAGGAATGATTTTATTTAACTATCATGGTGGTTGTTAAACATTGAGAATGGTTGACGGCATCCTCAATCCCAATTAAAAGTACTCATTAAAACCCAATAACATTTATTTGAAGTAACATGTTGAGATTCACATGATATTCAAGTACTAGATACTCAAGATGTCCATAACCGGGACACGGCTAATCATGATTAGTTTATACACTCTGCAGAGGTTTGCGCACTTTTCCCCACAAGACTCGATCGCCTCCGTTTGGTTCTCGCACTACATGGTGTTTGAGAGACGGATGGACCGAGACACAGTCTTCGAAGCGCTTAGCACCTTACTTGTGGGTAGACCCGGTACACCTACTTTCCCCTACATCTGCTAGTCTACCCGTAAGAGTTCGCACAACTTAGTCAACTATGCCAGAGCCCATAATGGCTTGTGGCTGCACACGGAAGTTTCTAGTTTGAATAATCTTATGATCCCTTAGAGCACAGGTGGCGGTCCAAGAAATACAGCAAGTCCTGATGGAAACTAGTGCCTCAATCCACCCAGATGTGTGTTTAGGTTGCCACCTTAGATAAACCATTAAATTAACAATCTCACATCTGTCATGGATATCACTCACCCAATCCACGTCTACTAGCATAGCATAGCATAATAAGCAAACGTAGAAGTAACTCCCAAGGTTTCATAAGTAAAAGCAGTAATAGGTACTACCTCAATCTACTTCCCATCCCACAATTTAATTAGATCCTAATCATGCAAGTGTTTGAGGATTGATCTAATGCATAAAAACTGGGTAGTAGAAAAAGTATGATCAAGTGTTACTTGCCTTGCTGATGATCCGCGAGACCTAGAGATTCGAAGTAACAAGCGGCGCGCACTCGGTGATCTAACGCAGACAAACAACAAGCATACAATAAGTACTCATCTAATGCACGGGTAAATCTCGAATAAAATATCTAACCAGATAGTTCAACTTAAGAACCCTGGTTGCAAAAGAATCGAATCAAATAAAGCATCGAAAGTCGAAACTCGAGAGAGAACGACTCGGTTTAGCAATCTGAAACTAGGTCAAAATTTTATAGTAGCAAAACTCTGTGTAAGTAGGTTAGTCGGAACGGCGGTTTCGTAACGAAACTCCAGGCGCTTGAATCACCTGATTCCGATAAACGAGCAAGAAATAAAACAGGTTTGAAAATCGGATCGGAAATCGAATCGGAAAAATAACGGATTAAATCCGATTAAAAGAAAACAACGAACGGATTAAATAACGGATGTTCGATTAACAGACCTCATCCACCGAACACATTCATTGAAACGAACGGTTCGGTGAACGTTCGTTAATTAAGAAAACCGAAAAAAAAACCATCTAGGTTTTGAAAAAAAAACGAACAACGAACGAAAAACCGGATCGGGTTTTTCTAAAAAAAACCGGATCGGGGCGGCGGCGAGGGCTACCTCCGGCTAGTCGCCGGCGGGGCTCGGCTCAGGGCGGCGGTGGGGTCCCGGGTCGGGCGGGTCGGCGGGTGGCGGGTGGCGACGCTGGCCGAGCGGGCGGCGGCAGCGGCGGCGGCGTCTTCATGGCGGCGCGGCTCGGGTGAGGGCGGGCGGCGGCGGCTCGAGGTGAGAGAGAGGGGGGTGTGGCGGTATAAATAGGAGGGGGCTCCGGTGCCTTGGGGGAGGGGCACGGCGGCGGGTCCGGCGAGCCGAGCCGGACTCGGCGGCGGCGGCAGGCTGGGACTCCTCGGGCGCGCGAGGGGAGGGGCGCTGGGCCGGCGGCGGTTGGGCTGGGCCTTAGCCCAAAGTGAGGCGATTTTTTAAACAAAACTAAAGCAATTTAAAATAAAACCAAACGAACTCCAAATTAAATTAAATTAATTTTCCCCGACTCCTAAAAATGAGTCGAACAAAATGAACTTTAAAAACGGCAAACATGCATATTTTTTTTAAAAAGCTCATTTTTGCCTAAGCAAAATAAATCTTCCAAAACCAAATTTTGATTTATTTATAATATCTTCATTTTTCCTAAATATTGGGAAAGTCATATTATTCCCTCCCTTAAGTTTTTTTTTATAGGAAAATTTTATGAAGATAATTAAATAAATCCAATGATCCTATTTTCAAAATTTGAGAAATCCCAATTATGAAAATAATGAAACTTCCAACTCTCTCCGAGGGTCCTTGAGTTGCGTGAAATTTTCTAGGATCGGAAAAATGCGAGAAAATATGATATGCATGATGACCTAATGTATAACATTCCAAATTGAAAATTTGGGATGTTACAAACCTACCCTTAAGATGAATCTCGCCCTCGAGATTCGGGTTGGCTAGAAAATAGGTGAGGTGGTCCTTGAGCAAAACTTCCTCTCTTTCCCTGTGGCTTCATCCTCGGTGTGGTGGCTCCACCGAACTTTGCAAAACTTGATAACCTTGTCATGCGGGTAACTCTGCTGGCATAATCGAGAATCTTAACCGGTTTTTCCTCATATGTCAAGTCATCCTTCAACTGAATTGCTTCCAGTGGCACTGTGTCTCTTAACGGTACCTCTGCTATCTCGGGGTGACATTTCTTCAACTGAGAAACATGGAATACATCATGAACTCCTGACAGTCCTTCCGCGGTTCCAACTTATAAGCAACTTCTCCCATGCGTTGCAAAAATCTTATACGGTCCAACGAACGTGGTGCTAACTTTCCTTTAACTCCAAACGCTTAACTCCTCAAAGCGGGATACTCGAGGTATACTCTGTCTCCAACTTCATACTCAATCGCTTTGCGCTTTGAATCGGCATAGCTCTTTTTATGCGGACTGGGCTACCTTGAGCCTGTCTCGAATCAACTTAACTTTCTGTTCGAGACTCCTTAATCAAATCTGGTCCAAACAATGGCGATCTCGGTTTAGGTCCCATGATAACGGTGTCCTGCACCTCCTTCCGTATAAAGCCTCGAAAGGTGCCATCTTCAAGCTGGTTTGGTAACTGTTGTTGTAGGAAAATTCTGCATACGGCAAATTATCATCCCAGCTAGATCCATAATCTAGGGCACAAGCTCTCAGCATGTCCTCCAGAATCTGATTGACTCTCTCAGTCATCCATCGGTCCGGGTGGAAAGCTGTCAATTCCAATCGGGTTCCCAATGTTTCATGCAAGCGGTTCCAAAATTTCGAGGTAAACTGGGTTCCTCTATACGATACGATGCTCCTCGGAACTCCGTGTAAGCACACAATTCTGGTCATGTATATCTTTGCCAACTTAGCACTGCTATAGGTGGTCTTGATCGAATGAAATGAGCTACCTTTGTCAAACGGTCGACTATAACCCAAATCGAGTCATAACCTGAACGGGTCTTTGGCAAACCTGTGATAAAATCCATGCCTAGTTTATCCCACTTCCATTCGGTATCGGCAATGGTTGTAACAATCCTCTGGCTTCGATGCTCTGCCTTTACTTTCGACATACATCGCAAACTGCTACATACTCCGCAATATCCTTCTTCATTCCGGTCCACCGTAAAGTATTCTTCAAATCCAAATACATCTTGGTATTTCCTGGGTGAATCGAATAGGGTGAATCATGAGCTTCTTGTAAAATCAACTTCCTTATCTCTGGGTTATTGGGCACATAAACACGGTCTTCAAACCATAGGGTATCGTGCTCATCCTCACGGAATCCTTTAGCTTTTCCTTTGCTCATTTTCTCCTTTATAGATGCAACTTCCTTATCTGCCTTTTGGGCTTCTCTGATTTTGTCCATTAGTGTTGATCAATCTCCAATGCTGCTACATAGCCTCTCGAACTATTTCCAAACATAGCTCTCGAAGGCCCTCGGCTAACTCATAGGGTATTCCTCCCATCTTTAGGGTATTGACGTGGCTCTTACGGCTCAATGCGTCAGCTACAACGTTAGCCTTTCCGGGGTGATAATGCAATCTCATATCATAATCCTTGATAAGTTCTAACCATCTCCTTTGTCTGAGATTTAATTCCTTCTGTGTGAAGATGTATTTCAAACTCTTGTGATCCGTATATACTTCACAATGATTTCCAATGAGAAAATGTCTCCATGTCTTCAAGGCATGCACAACGGCTGCTAACTCCAAATCATGTGTGGCATAATTCAACTCATGGGGCTTAAGTTGTCGTGAAGCATACGAAAAAACTCTTCCTTCCTGCATAAGCACTGCTCCAAGTCCTCGACGTGAAGCGTCGCAATACACCTCATAATCCTTGGTCTGATCTCGCAAAATTAACCTTTGGTGAGGTAACCAATCTTTTCTTCAACTCCTGAAAACTTGCCTCACAGTCCTCAGTCCATATAAATTTGTTTTCCTTCTTCAACAATTCTGTCATAGGCTTGGCAATCCTTGAGAAATTCTCAATGAATCTTCAGTAGTATCCTGCGAGTCCAAGGAAACTCCGAATCTCTCCAACTGTCGTTGGTGCTTCCCATCTGGTTACGGTCTCAACATTTGTGGGGTCAACTGCTATTCCTTCTCCGGATATAACATGTCCGAGAAATCCAACTTCCTTTAGCCAAAACTCACATTTGCTGAACTTGGCATACAACTGGTGTTCCCTCAGTTTTTCCAAAACCAATCGCAAATGTTCCTTGTGTTCCTCTTCATTCTTCGAGAAAATCAAAATGTCATCAATGAACACCACGACGAACTTATGGCTGGTGCGTTAGTCAGTCCAAATGACATAACGGTATACTCGTACAGTCCATATCTCGTGGTGAATGCTGTCTTGGGTATGTCCTGCTCCCGAATCTTCAACTGATGGTACCCTGATCGCAAGTCGATCTTGGAAAACACTTTAGCTCCTTGCAAGCGATCAAACAGATCATTTATCATAGGTAGTGGGTACTTGTTCTTGATTGTTACTTCATTCAATCCACAATAATCAACAACCATTCTCAAAGATCCATCCTTCTTCTCTACTAACAGTATTGGTGATCCCCAAGGCGAAGAACTTGGGCGTATAAAACCTTTATCCAATAGCTCCTTAATCTGCTTCTTGATTTCCGCCAAATCCTGTGGGCATCCTATATGGTCGCTTCGATATTGGGCCTGTTCTCGCAAAAGTTCTATCAAAACTCAATGTCTCTATCCGTGGAATTCTGGCAATTCCTCGTGAAATACATCAGGTAATCCTTCACTATCGGTACTTCTTCCTGCACAACTCACGATAAGCAATTTACATGAGCTCTCCTCACCGATGCCGTGATACATACTTAATCCTTCTTCCTTCTGGTGTTGTGAGAAAAATCGTCTTACTTGCGCAATCGATGTTTCCTCCATACATCGACAGCCAATCCATACCGAGAATTACATCAAATCCTTGAGATTCCAGAATGATCAAATCCGTCGGGAATACATGCCTTCCTATACTTAATGGCACGTGAAAACATCCTTGTCTGGCCATATACTCCGCTCCTGGTGAGCTTACTAGCAAAGGGTTTTAAGAATCCGGTAGGTAGGCTATACTTCTCTACAAATCCCCTTGATATGTATGAATGCGATGCACCGGTATCGAAAAAAAGTAGTGCAGTAAATGACTTAACCAAAAACTTATCGATTACTGCATCGGGCTGATCTTCAACCTCCTCCACATCAATGTGGTTCACCTGTCCCCTATTGAAAGGGTTGGGCTTCTTTCTAGAGCTTCCATTGCCATTTCCAGGCCTTCTGGGCAGTCATTGGCATAATGCCCAGTCTTGCGGCACTTCAAGCAAGTAATATGACTCAGGTCTACTTTGGATGGTGTTGACGGGTTGGTGCGATTCTGTCCGTTGCTTCCTCCATTCCCGTTCCCATTCTTGGTGCTGTTATGGTTATGCGAATTACCTCCTCCATGGGTATGCTGAAACTGAATTCCTGTTTTAGGGGTATAACGAGGTTTCTGCTGAGCTCCAGAGTTATACTTCCCTTGCCCATACTTCCGCTTGCAGTTCTCAATTCTTCAGCTTTCCTTCAATCATGAGGGCTCGGTCTACTAACTCCTGGTAGTTATTGAAACTGGCTACCATCAACGGCATGTTGAACTCATCATTCAGTCCTTCTAGAAACTTCTCCTGTTTAGCTGCATCGGTAGCAACGTCATCTGGGGCATAACGTGCTAATTTACTAAAGTCATCCACGTACTGGCCAACAGTCCTTCCTCCTTGGCGTAAGTTGCGAAACTCACGCTTCTTCATGGCCATAGCTCCTGCTGAAACATGGGCGGTGCGGAAAGATTGCTGAAATTGATCCCATGTGACAGTGTCTACAGAGTAAGTGGCTGTAAAATTCTCCCACCATGCTGCTGCGGGTCCTTCGAGCTGATGTGCTGCAAACTTCACTCTTTCTCCATCTGTGCATCCTGCAGTGGTCACTCCTTCCTATCTTGCGGAGCCGGTCATCTGCTACAATCGGCTCGGTGCTCTTTGGAATACACCGCGGGTTTAGTCTAAGGAAAGCAGTCGATGATCCGCAGGTGGTGGTGGTGGTGGGTTGTTGTTGTTGTTGCCCTGGTTCTGCACCAATGTTTGAATCAGGGTATTCTGCTGCTGGATCAGTTGGGTGATCTCTGGCGGAAAAACAAATCTGGGGTCGCGTCTCGGAGGCAACTGATGGGCTTAGAAAAGATGAGAATTTAAGAATAGAGTGGGGTCTAAGGGGAATCACTACCCAATTGCACATGAGCAAATGCGCACAAAATCACTTCATTCAATCAAACAAGGGCTTACAACAATCTAACTATCGCAAAAGTGCGTGTACTATAATGTTTACATGGAGGGAATACTACTAATATGTGGGAGACTTCTACTAATTTGAACCGGTGGAAGACTCCATAATGTCTCGCTCGACTTCGTCTTCAAAGTCGGGTTCACTTGGATCCGAATCGGTGTCGTCGATGTTGATGTAGTCGCTTGGGCAATCGACATACTAGTCTTCATTCCTGAGTGCCAACTTCTTCTTGAGTTCTTCAATCTCGTACTTAAGATCGTTATTGTGTCTTGCTAGAGCTACGATCTCGTCCATATAGTCCTTGCGTGTTGTCTTTAGTTCTTCTTCAAGTTCGATGATCCTTCCCTTTGCATTCTGCAACTCCAACATATCATTGCACATCTGGTTCTCCTGGCGTCGAATGTGCTGGTTTAACTCCTGGATGAACGCTGCAATGGATCTATCCTTCTTGGTGCTGACGACGTCCCATTTGTCATCTCGGCGTCCGCAAATCTGGTAGATAGTGTCCTTGAGGTCTTCTTGATAAACTTCTCCAATGCGTCCCATGGTGATGTGAGCTGCCATGCTCTTTCCCGCACTCCAAGTTGGTGCAATCGAAAACACTATCTATAGGCTTGGTGATTGGGGCGAATGTCCTTCTGGAACGTGAGCTTGAATCTTCCAGTAGCTCCTCTTCAGCAGAGTGGCGTTGAAAGTCCCGGTGAAGCTGGGTAGTCCAATGTTCAGTACTTGGTAACTTCCTTCAAGTGAAATCCAAAAGGTGTGCCTTCATCCGGTTGGGTGTACTTGATCTTCGCGTCAAATCATCCTAACGAGAGTAGAAAAGATGAGGAGTTAGAAAATGGGAAGAGAGTAGTGACCTATGGCTTTAACTTAGTGGTCGTGTCCTACAGTCAACGTGTGCTCTGATACCATTCTCTGTAGCGACCAGACCCGAATGGATCCAGTCTCTGTGCTCAGTGTCATCCCTGGATCAGTAATGCTGACACCACACAGTACTTCGAAGGATTTATAGCAGAGTAGCAATCACACACTTATTATATCGTTGTGCACAAAGGAACTTAATACAATAATATGGCTTAAGGCCATCTAATAATAACAGTGGAAGGCTTGGAAGATAAGTGAGTCCATCAACTCCATCGGCATCACTGAGTATAGAACCACGACCTAACACCTTACTGTCGTAAATGCGAAAAAGTCTGCATAACGTGAAAGTTGCAGCCCGAAAACGGTCAAGACATGGAATATGCCGCAATGTAACACATAGAGGGCAATGAAGGAATAAGCCTATACTACATGCATATATGGCTGGTGGAAAAGCTCTCACGGTTACATTTTTGCATAAAGCTAGTTTTTCCCTACAACAAAGGAATGATTTTATTTAACTATCATGGTGGTTGTTAAACATTGAGAATGGTTGACAGCATCCTCAATCCCAATTAAAAGTACTCATTAAAACCCAATAACATTTATTTGAAGTAACATGTTGAGATTCACATGATATTCAAGTACTAGATACTCAAGATGTCCATAACCGGGGACACGGCTAATCATGATTAGTTTATACACTCTGCAGAGGTTTGTGCACATTTCCCCACAAGACTCGATCGCCTCCGTTTGGTTCTCGCACTACATGGTGTTTGAGAGACGGATGACCGAGACACAGTCTTTTAGAAGCGCTAGCACCTTACTTGTGGGTAGACCGGTACACCTACTTTCCCCTACATCTGCTAGTCTACCCGTAAGAGTTCGCACAACTTAGTCAACTATGCCAGAGCCCATAATGGCTTGTGGCTGCACACGGAAGTTTCTAGTTTGAATAATCTTATGATCCCTTAGAGCACAGGTGGCGGTCCGAAGAAATACAGCAAGTCCTGATGGAAACCAGGTGCCTCAATCCACCCAGATGTGTGTTTAGGTTGCCACCTTAGATAAACCATTAAATTAACAATCTCACATCTGTCATGGATATCACTCACCCAATCCACGTCTACTAGCATAGCATAGCATAATAAGCAAACGTAGAAGTAACTCCCAAGGTTTCATAAGTAAAACAGGTAATAGGTACTACCTCAATCTACTTCCCATCCCACAATTTAATTAGATCCTAATCATGCAAGTGTTTGAGGATTGATCTAATGCATAAAAACTGGGTAGTATAAAAAGTATGATCAAGTGTTACTTGCCTTGCTGATGATCCGCGAGACCTAGAGATTCGAAGTAACAAGCGGCGCACTCCGGGTGATCTAACGCAGACAAACAACAAGCATACAATAAGTACTCATCTAATGCACGAGGAAATCTCGAATAAAATATCTAACCAGATAGTTCAACTTAAGAACCCTGGTTGCAAAAGAATCGAATCAAATAAAGCATCGAAAGTCGAAACTCGAGAGAGAACGACTCGGTTTAGCAATCTGAAACTAGGTCAAAATTTTACAGTAGCAAAACTCTGTGTAAGTAGGTTAGTCGAACGGCGGTTTCAGAACGAAACTCCGGTAGCTTGAATCACCTGATTCCGATAAACGAGCAAGAAATAAAACAGGTTTGAAAATCGGATCGGAAATCGAATCGGAAAAATAACGGATTAAATCCGATTAAAAGAAAACGACGAACGGATTAAATAACGGACGTTCGTTAGCAGAACTAATCCAACGAACACATTCATTTAAACGAACGGTTCGGTGAACGTTCGTTAATTAAGAAAACCGAAAAAAATAAAAACCATCTAGGTTTTGAAAAAAAAAACCGAACAACGAACGAAAAACCGGATCGGGTTTTTCTAAACAAAAACCGGATCGGGGCGGTGGCGAGGGCTACCTCCGGCTTTTCACCGGCGGGGTCGGGCGGGGTCGGCGGGTGGCGGGGTGGCGACGTGAGCGGCGGCGACGGCAATGGCGGCGGCGTCTTCGGGGCGGCGGCTCGGGTGAGGCGGGCGGCGGCGGCTCGAGGTGAGGAGAGAGGGTGGCGGCGGTATAAATAGGAGGGGGCTCGGTGCCTTGGGGAGGGGGCACGGCGGCGGGTCCGCGTAGCCGAGCCGGGACTCGGCGGCGGGCGGCGGCGGGACTCCTCCAGGGCGCACGCGAGGGGAGGGGCTGGCCGGGCGGCGGCGGCAATGGTTGGGCCTTGGCCCAAAGTGGCGGGCGCGGATTTTTTAAACAAAACTAAACGAATTTAAAATAAAACCAAAGCGAACTCCAAATTAAATAAAATTAATTTTCCCGACTCCTAAAAATGAGTCGAACAAAATGAACTTTAAAACGGCAAACATGCATATTTTTTTTTAAAAAGCTCTTTTGCCTAAGCAAAATAAATCTTCCAAAACCAAATTTTGATTTATTTATAATATCTTCATTTTTCCTAAATATTGGGAAAGTCATATTATTCCCTCTCTTAAGTTTTTTTATAGGTAAATTTTATGAAGATAATTAAATAAATCCAATGATCCTATTTTCAAAATTTGGGAAATCCCAATTATGAAAATAATGAAACTTCCAACTCTCTCCGAGGGTCCTTGAGTTGCGTGAAATTTTCTAGGATCGGAAAAATGCGAGAAAATATGATATGCATGATGACCTAATGTATAACATTCCAAATTGAAAATTTGGGATGTTACAACATATACTTTCAATCTCCCCCATTTTGGTAATTGATGACAACTCAACAAGAGGGTTTATATAATGAATTTTAAACAAGCATGCAATTTATCCGAGGATAAATTGTATACTTGGGACGGTTTTACTATCATCAAGACACTACCCAAGCATTTGATGATAGTACACCCATAGTATATAGAGCAAACTCCCCACAATACATGCGTGTGTGAATGAACTTTGAATGTCATTGCATATATTGGTTGGCATAAACTAGGAGAAGAGATTTCTCTATATACAATACTCATCCATGCAACAAGAATATATAATAAGGGTAGATATGCATGAGTGACAACAAGCACTACAAAAATACTTATCTTAAACCCTCTAAACTTCTCCCCCATTGGCAACAAATGCCAAAATGGACGGAAAAATCGAGAAGACAGATATAGTATGATTTCCTCCTTAATGTGTGCATATCACGAAAATGTGAGTGAAATCAAATGCACATATTCAATGATGAAATTTTTTGGAGCTCAACCCATATTTAGGATCTAGAATGCAATAAGATAGTATGATATGAAAATAAGATTAAACATGGGAAGAAAAACATTCAAAGATCCAAAGAACATATTTTGGACAAGATAAAATAGGAATATCCAATGTGATCATCATTTCAAGTATGGGTCCAAAATACATCCAAAACACATGAGGGCGCAAGGATATATGCAATGCATACAAGCACTCACGACACAACCTCTTATCGAAGCCAGTATGCGAATAAAAGGAACACACAAAGTGGCCAGCAAGGAAAAATGATATCAAGGAAAGATATGAACTTTCTTATGTATAAAGATTTCTAAGTGGCCAATAATAATCATGATATGTATCCACAAAGAAACCCGCATACACAAAAAGGTTGTAATTGATAAGAACATGATATCCACAAGTGAATCCACTATTATACAACTTTGAGCGTAGCATAAGAGCAAGGCACATGGCACAAATTGATCTCATTTGCATAACACAAAGTGACGCAAGCAATCAAAAGATCCGACGAGACAGACGAATAAAAGAATATTATGATTTGGGCAAAGGAGTGTTCTAAGGAAAATAGAGAAGCTCCCAATGATTTGTGCACTATTTAGATTTTTTTATTTGGATACAAGTGCACAAAATAGGATCATCACTCCCCCAAAATCAATAGGAACACACAACAATTGCAAGAAAGCATAGATAAGAAAAGAAGCCTAGCATTTGCAACAAACATATGGTTGAGCAACATGTACATGATGCAAACTAAGAATAGGCACAACCGAAATGATGTGTGTGAGTCACATCAAAGCACTTGAGAAGACTTATATAAGGATGAGAATTAAACATCAACATAGTCTTGAGTAAATGAGATACAAGGTGCAAGACATGTCCTTCCCACTTACACGGGTTAAGAAGGTCACACACACATCAAGCAAATGGGTTCACAAACTCACTAATAGCAAATTAAAATCAAAGCTTGTGACAACCCATGATGAAGATAGGAAATAATAGGCTTGTCAAGACAAGCACGAGGACAATAATCTTCACCAAACATGAGTGGACTAAGATGCAAAGACGTAAGTCACACACTCATACAACCAATGCTTCCACGGAGCCACCAAAGATATAAAAAGAGAATGAAACGGTGGACATGAAAGAATAGGGATATAAACTAGAGATGTAACTTCTCTCATGTGTATAAGATTCTAGGTAGATGACAATCATGATGATATATATATATATATATATATCCACAAAGAAGGATGTACACATGAAATAGTTACTAAAGGAAATAATAAGATATCCAAATGGGAGTCATGAAATGTACCAATGAGACCTTTGCTTGAAAGCATAGCACATGGCTCAATATAATCTTATTGTATATTAATGAACTCCAAATACACAACCATCAAAGACATCACAACTAGCAACAAGAGATCATTGTTGGCTTTGAGAAAGGAAACAAGTATCACAGGAACGAGTCAAGAAATTCATGCCATGATGCAACATACACAAGGTTGACGCCATTTCTATATATATGCATGAAGTAAATATTTGTTACCGAGATAGCATTGGTATGAAGTCGTAGATCAATAATATGTCCAAGCTTGGCTCTAATTTCCTCATAGTTCCACCACCTTCATGAATAAGCCAAGCACCCAATGCTTCTCAAATGTAGCTAAGACATTTTAAGTACAATATGGTCCCCAAACTTATTGGGTCCAAAGTAGTTAGCATAACTACAACACATAGGGTAAAACCACTTAAGTATGTGCATATAGATATGAATTTGAATTTCATGCACATCTTAGCTATTAAGAATTTGATGGATTTAACATATATATGTGGGATCAAATAAAGCAAACAAGGCATGCCAATTTACACATAGTAAATATGCATGAACAAGCCTACCAAAATCTAGGGAGATACAAATTGGACAAATGGACACATAACCGTTAATACTTCCAATAACATCACTAGACATTCATGTTGTCCAAAATGAAACAAAGTGACAAATCAACATATGATAGCACACAAAGTTCAACATATGAACCAGGAAAAACCAATGAGCATATAAGATATGCATCGCACACATACTCATAGGAATATCTCACTCAAGTAGATGTAGGAAACTATAAACAATGAGATAGCAAACTCCCATAACTCCATACAAACCAATAAGATGAATTTTAACAACATGGTATTTTGGGTTATCATTCGGTGTAGAAACCAAATAAGTACATGATCATCTATACTAACACAAGCATAACATGAGATTTTATAAATAAACACAATGCTTGGATAATATATTATTAACATCCAATTAGATAGATCATCATGGAAAGCAACAATTGGAATAGCTTTAATCAAACGATTGTCCAAATATGATTTTGAAAATAACCATGGGCAAAACCACACAAGAATGCCATATGTAAACAAGGCATTGCATGCCACAGAGATATAGGATACTCTCAAATATATTCTAGGTGCATCCCATAATTTTTCACATTTAACAAGGATTGTGATATGCACAAAGCATATCACTCCCCCATAATGTGGTGATCCATTAATATCTCACAAGAGCCCAATAAGATGCAACTAAAAAGAAATGAAGGCTCGAGACAACATACACAAATATATGGCGTGCATTGCAACCTACACATGCTAGATAACACAAATCAAGCACATTAGGAGGAACAACATATACAAACACATGCTAGGTACAAAACCTAAACATGCATTGGGCTAGTAACTTTTAATGTAGACAATATAAATACAAGTTACCGCCACGAGGAGCGTTGGAATGACAAATATGATGATAATTCACTTGACTTGGTTTGAACATAATGAATGGTGAGAATCATTTTTCTTCATGAACTAGCCAAGTCTCCAATGCCCTCCACAAACCTATTGGTCAAGTTTGAGCTCGATGGTCCCCAGCCACGTTGGGTCCTAAGAAGTTAGTAACAATAGGCTTGGCAACCCAAATGGTCTTATCCACTTTCAAACAACTTTGGGCACTAACATACTTGGCAAACATATTGCCATCAATATCCTTCCTAAGTGAATAATGATCATTGATAATTGGAGGCTTAGAGATATTACCGTTGGGGCATGATGAAGCTATGTGTCCCTTCTTCGGTAAATATAGCAACATGTGCTCCCCTTTCTCTTCTTCTTTACCTTTTAAACTTGGAGAACATTATCTTGGTTAGGCATGGGAAGAGGCCTTTCATTATCTTGATATTGAACTTGAGGCCACTTCCCTTGATGCTTCACACTTGAAGCCTTCTTCTTCAATGGACAAGATCTCACATGGTGTCCAACATTATTGTACTTGAAGCAAGTAATGTTGGCCGAATTCTTGACTTGATCTTGTCCCTTATTCCTGTTCTTGAACTTCTTCTTATTGGAGATGAAATCAAGTCCTATTTTGTCTTGAGGGTCCTTTTGCACACTCAAGATATTACCTAACATTTTTCCAAGTCTTTCTTCAAACTAGTGACTTGGGCCTTGAGCTCTTTATTTTCCTCTATAAGTTTAGTATTAACAAAAGAACTAGAGGAAGTAGACGCTTCATTGTTATAGCAACAAGGTATGGTGAGCAATTCATCACAAGATGTACCAATATCATGTAGCTAGGAATTGCAACGACTAGCACATGGCAATAGGGCATTTCGAGTAGAAGATGTGCTAATAGGCACATGAGACTCACATGATTTTACCTTGGTGACCATAGCCTTATGATATAACTTTAATCCATCATGAGAGATTAGAAGATCCTCATGAGTCCCTGAGAGCTTTTTATGACTTTCTTCCAGTTTCCCATAATTGCTAGTTAGCAAATCAAGTTGAGTACTTAGCTCAACATTTTCTTTCAATATCAATGCTTCACACAAGATAGAGTTAGTAGCACAAGCATCATTATCAATATGAGAGGAGCATGTAGAAACTAGAGACTCCTCATGAGTAGCTTGAAGTTCTTCATGAGACTTAGAGAGTTTGGTGAGCACTCCTTTGACATTCTTGTAGTCAAGGTCAAGGTGCTCAAAATCCTTTTTAAGTTTACAATGAGTAACTTCAATCTCTTCTTTTAAAGACGTCAAGTCACTAAGACATTGATGAGCCTTAGCAAGTTCATGTTCAAGTTGTTCACTTTTCACTTGCTCGTTAAGAAATAAGTCATTGCGTTTTTCAAAGCAAGCAAGAACATCTTGGAACCTTTTATAAGTGTTATTTTTAGCTTTATGAAGAGTTTTCCCAATCTCATAGAGATTTTGAGTCAAGTCATCATCATGATCCTCATTACAACTATCATCATTATCACCAAGAGAAGATGCACTACAAAAAAAATACACTTCCATGATGATACGTGTTTGTCATAGTAGGTCACGTTTTTTGTCATGCATGTACATCCATGACAAACTTATGACAGAATCAAGATAGTCATACATGTGCTGTCGTAGAAGTGTTCCATGACATTACCAAAAGTATCATCACGGAAGTGTCCACTTCCATGACGATAAATCGCGCGTCACAGAAGTGCTTTCGTCAAGGGTGACCGACACATGGCATCCACCGTAACGGAACGCCGTTAAGCTATCGGGTCGGGTTTTGGATCCGATAACCCGTTAACAGCTCTGACCAATGGGGATTTTCCACGTGTAAAATCATCATTGGCTGGAGGAAACACGTGTCGGCTCACCGTTGGGACAGATGTCATCCACTCATTGGACGGAAGCCGCCTATGGTACGTCGACACGTGGCACGGCCCAACAGAGGCCCATTCCTGTGAAAAGGCCGGCCCAGTAAAAATTAGCAGGCCAACCCATATAAGGCCTACTTGTGTCAGTCCATTTAAGCCCACGGCCCATACGAGATGAGCCAATTCGGCCCGTCGGCGGCCGTTAAAGATTTGACACCATTGCAGCCCATCGTCAGTTCGAGCCCGTTAACAGCCCGCTATATATCTGGGCTCAATATCGTCCCGATGCGATTTCGGCCTGTTAACGGCCCGTTTAATGGATGGGCCAATTTTCAGGATGTACATCTTTCGGCCTTTTAGCGACCCATTTAAATGTTGGGCTAGTTTCCGGCCCGGTGTGTCTTTCAGCCTGTTGACGGCCCATAAATCTGATGGGCCATTTGTTGTCGGACCTGAGTTTCGGCCTTTTAGCGGCCCATTTAAGTGTTGGGCCAATTTTTGTGGCCCGGTGTCACTTTCAGCCTATTGACGGCCCATAAATCAGTTGGGCCATTTTTAGTCAGACCTGAGTTTTGGCGTTTTAGCGACCCATTTAAGTGTTGGGCCAATTCCCGGCCCTGTGTGACTTTCGGCCTGTTAACGGACCATAAATGAGTTGGGCCATTTGTAGTCGGACCTTAGTTTTGGCCCTTTAACGGCCCATGCCCTTCATGGTCCAATACCAGCCCGGTTTCTCTTTCGGCCTGCTAAAGACCCACGACACAGTTGGGCCATTTACAATACGACCTGACTTTCAGCCTCTTAGCGGCCCATGGTCTTCATGGTCCAGTACAAGCCCGCTGTCTCTTTCGGCCTGCTAAAGGCCTACAGTATAGTTGGGCCATATGTAGCCCAAACTTAGTAACGGCCTGTTAACGGCCCGTGAAATAAACTGGGGCCACCTGTTGCCCGCTTAGATGTCGGCCTGTTAACGACCCGGGAGGTAAGAGACCGACAATTAACTTTCGGCCTAGTAATGGCCCATTAACTTAATGGGCCCACTAAAGTTCGTACATGTCTTTAGGCCAAATTAGATAATTTGAGCCCATTATGACGAGCAATTATGCACAGGACCAAAACCGATCACGCAAAGGTACGACATACAGGACATCCAGCATATACTACAGGAAATTACATCCACTGGGCAATCAAAGATTGATGCCAGTGCAAATAAATGAGCAGAACCTAACCATCTACAACATCACAATCTGCAACCTCAGCACAGATGACGCCCATAAGCATGTTGGCAAGTTCTTTCTGCTTTGCTACACTTTCTCTGAAAACATTGATTAGTTGTTATGTTGCACGACTCTGCACCTTTGATTCATCCACCATTTTCATCATTGCTTCAGCCATTAATTGGTTCACAAACATACATTTATTCCATTGCATTCGAGACAGAGGATACTGAACAGATTCAGATGTCGATTTTGGCAGGCTTGTATTATTGATAGTGGAGAGTGTCTCGACCACTGCATCATAACATAAATTAGGATGGGAACCAAACAGATTAATCATGAGTTATTGCCATATTATTTGGCCTAGATTTACTGGAAAGAAACAATGGGTTGCCTTGCTGTTTTCAGAGTTTGTCTTCTTATCTTCAGCAGCTTGCACAAAATTAACTCACTAGCACTGCGATCATTGGCCAAGTCAGATAATAGGAAAGCAACATTGACACAACGAATGTTTAGGAAAGTAGCCTACACCAAATTAACACAATATGGCACAGCTATCATCAGCCAGGTAAGGTAGTACGAAAGCAACATTGACACAATGAATGAATGGGCAACCGTGAGAAGCACTACAATTCAAGAATGTGCGTGATATGAGATAGTACATTCATGCAGCTCGAAGATGCAAAACTACCGAGCAGTTTTCCTTACAAAAATCAACATTGGCGCCTTTAACATTTTGCTACAACTAATTTTAGATCAGATAAAGGTTAGATTCACGCCGATTAACAAAATACATGTTGATGTAAAAATATAGTGATATACAACAGTACTTACATCAAGATTGGAGCACGTAGAATTCCCATAAGATATTTTCCTCAAATCTGATCCCAATGGAGGAAGTCTTCTATCGTTTAACCTTATTTTCTAAAAGAGAGATGGGTAAGAAACATGTAGAAAATATGATCAGAATGCTATAAAATTTCATGATGCGAGGATACGCTGCACGCTTCTTAGAATGGACTTGACATTCTTTTCTTTGGGCTGGAAGCAGACTAGTTCTTTGGCCACTGGAATCTGCTTATTATCGATTGGGAGTTAGGTTTCTCTGTCTTTGGAGCGGTATCTATGAAAAATGGAGTTGGTTTATTATCTCTGGCATTTGGATCTTTTGCAAAGACCTGGTTTGTAACCCTTGATTCTAATAGAGCCGTCTTCCCCTTGCATGCCTTATATAGAAGAATGGTGATTCGGTTATAAAACATGCTACAACAGAGATGGAGTAGGTCTTGAAGAATAGAAAGGCATGACATATTGACATGTATTCCCTCCATCCGGAAATAAATGGGCCGGGTCTAGGCGTATTTCAGTTCTAGATACATCCATTTTATCCATTTCTGCGACATTTAATCCGGACGGAGGGAGTATGATGTAAGAGCAAGGGATACGACAGACAACACGGTAAAAAACACTGAAAAACCCACTGCAGAACCAAAGTATTCAAACCCACCGATATGAGATATTACACTCATGCATTTCGGGATGCAAAACTACCAGGCAGTTTTCCTTACAAAAATCAACATTGTGGCCTTTAATCATACATTTTGCTACAACTGAATTTAGATCAGATAAAGGTTGGATTCACGCCGATTAACAAAATACATGATGATGTAAAAATATAGTGATATACAACAGGTACTTACATCTACATTGGAGCAAAGAGAATTCCTGCAAGAATCTTTCCTCATAAACGATACCATTCCAGAAATTCTTCTGTCTGTTAAGCTTATTTTCTAAAAGAGAGATGGGTAAGAAACATGTAGAAAATATGATCAACCTGCTATAAAATTTCATGATGCAAGGATACGCACACGCTTCTTAGAATTGAGTTGACATATTTTTGCTCATTTGGGCGGACTAGTTCTTTGTACCACCGAATCGCTTATTATCGGTAGGAGTTGGGTTTCTCTGTCTTTGGAGCAAAGATTCTATAAAAACTGGAGTTGGTTTATTATCTCCTGGCGTTTGAATCTTTTGCAAAGGCCTTGTTTGTAACCCTTCAGATTCTAACATAGTCGTCTTCCGCTTGCATGCCTTGTATAGAAGAATGGTGATTTAATTATAGAACATGCGACAACAGAGAGATGGAATAGGTACTGAAGAATAGAAAGGCATGACATATTGACATGTATTCCCTCCATCCGGAAAAAAATGGATGGGTCTAGGCGTATTTCAGTTCTAGATACATCCTTTTTATCCATTTCGGCAACAGGTAATCCGGACGGAGGGAGTATGGTGTAAGAGCTAGGGATACGACAGGACAAGACAACAACAAAAAAACTAGTTGAATGTAAAACTATATGCTAGCGGAATACGTACAGAAATAACCAAGGCAACATACACGTGTATGATTGGGAAAATAAGATGGCATTGCAACAGAGCACTAGAACAACACTTCAAAGTAAAAAAACATGGTATGGCAGATAGATGAAGTACATACTGATGAATAACAATGCATAAGATATTCAGAAGCATGATGTCCAAATTAAGCAGATGGCATTGCAATACAGTAGAATGACAGCACTTGAATTTGAAAACATGTTATCATGAATGGAATAGGTACTGAAAAACAGGAAGGCATGCCATATTTACATGCATGATCAGCATGCTAAGCACATGGCATTGCAACAAAGTAGATACACTGCAGGACATTATATGCATGTTGTACCCATATCACAGGCCAAGTTAGAGCAAGGACCTTGTGGGGTGAAGAGGATTCATCATCTTTCTGCAAGTCTTCTGAAGAACTGCCTTTACATATTCCATTATATTGGGTATCATTGACATCAAATTTATTGGCCTTTACATTGCTCCGTGAGGTTCTTATGGATATATCAGTGTGTGCAATTATATCTGACATGCATGGAAGACAACTAGTAGTTAGATTTATATAAATGAGTGCCTGTAGGAGACGACATAAATAGTAGGACTGGGGTTAACTAGCAGCAACAGGTCTCATAAACTAAAGGGAGAACACAGATGAAAGCTACAGAATATGTATCATTTGTACTCGAGATTAACTAGATGGCACACAAAAGTATTAAAGAACAACATAGGTAATACTTGAAGTGGTATAATACTATAATCACCAGCCTGTGGGATAGCATTGGTTGATGGATGATAACTATGGAACAACGTTACCTAAAGAACAAGTATCTTAGATCAACTATGGAACAACGTGAACTCCTGAACAAGACCCGTAAGAGATCAGCATGAATATACAGTGAAATGTGATGATCTATTTTCCGTGCTTACATGAATAACGAAGCCATAAATGTTGCACACAAGTAAGATGAGGGTACAACCTATCTGGCTGCCATCCATAGGAGTGAGAATCATGTGCTAACTTGTCGATGACCCTGCAGTTGTTGTGGCTGTCCATGTCGGGCACGCACATTCGATCTGAGGAAGCTGTTGAGTGGGGACTGTAGCACCCTTCTGGTGTATGCTTCCCTTGTTGGAGCAGCTGCGGTGAGTCGGAAGACGGTGTGTCTGAAGATGCAGATAATGCATAAAGTTAAGAACGACATATCTCTTTGATCCGAAGAAATACACTAAGAGATCAACAAAGAAGGTACGAGTGGTCACACGTCTGTTGACTGAAGACTAAATTGGGGTCACACGATTTTATTTTATTTTGGTACTGTCCTATCTACGCCGGATGGCTTGATGGCCGTCTTGTGCCTCCCAGCTGACACTGTTCGGAATCTTCCCCGAAGAGCCAGCGACCAACGGCAGAGCAACCTGCCTCCGCCGTCCGTGGCCCCGTCCAAAACGCCGCTCCCCACCCCACCGCACTGCCGTGGTTGCGCCGCCCCCGGGCCAATCCACAAAGAGTCCCCGTCATCCAGATCCGGCGGCGGCAATACCTTCAACCCACGCAACTCTAAAAGATAGCCATCTAAGCGCTGCTTCCGCGGCGAACTTGCGGCCCCGCACCCTTACGTTAGACACCAGCTAACCGGCGGCCTAGGAGCTTCGCCGCCTCGAGGGGTGCTGCTTCCCATTGGGAATCGATTGGCCCAGATTAAAAATTCAGACAACTTACGCCTAAATAAAGTGATTTCAGATGAGGGTGCGACCTATCTGGCGGCATGGTGAAGTAGGCAGGTCCAGCTACCGAGTCGGTGAGGCAGCCTTGATTGCGGTGGTGACGGCGGCGAGAAAGAGCGATGTCGCGGACGGTCGACGGCTACTGTGAAGCAGCGCGGAGACTGGGCGGATCCGAAGTTGGAGCCGCTCGGCGCTGTGGAACAACGGCGAGGTGAATCGGCTCGATGCAGTTCACGCGACCGTCGTCGAGGCAGCACCAGCAACTCGGAGTAAGAGGCACACGACCCAATGCACGACGGCAATTGGACAACGTCTCCGGCATTAGGGAGGAGGGCGGCTGTGAAATTGGTGCGGTGGGGGGCGCCATGGAGGTGGGGCTGAGGTTTCATGCTCGCGAGAAGGAGCTTCCGGGAGAAGGTGATTTGGTGCCCACGAGGTATGAATGGGGGCGGGCGGGGGAATTGGGAGGAGTGGAACCATGTCTTATGGACGCATTTGTCTGAAATGTGAGGGAAAGTTACAGTTCTACCCTTGCCTATAGGCTTCTCGGCTTGGGTCTGTGTACCGAGGGTCGGGGATAGTAGAGTAACTTTGCTTATCCCCAAATAGTGGGTGGGAGCGATTTCGGGCGAGGAGGGCCTGTTTTGAACTATAGTGGGCGCAAGCGAATTCGGGCGAGGAGAGCGTGTTTTGAAATAGTGGGCGCGAGCTATTTCGGGCAAGGAGAGCGTTTTGCCGACCATGGTTTATGAATTATTCGGCACATGTCATTTCGGCCGAGGAGAAGGCGCGCTTGGATGAAATTACGGACCTACCCTCGATGTACAACGGGCCAATTGATGCGTGTCCCACATGGGATGGTAATTTCGCGTCTCCCATTTATTTGCTCGGGCGAATTCCACCGAGCAGAGAGGATGTTTAATGGTTCGTTGAAATTTTGGGAGAACGAGCATCCACGTCTACCTTACCAAGTCGATTCGAATCAAATTTTGAAATATTAGCTTGCCAATTCTTTTTTAGATGGAGAGATGATGCTCGGGAGTAATGTGTTTTTACATGCTCGTTGCTAGCGATTTACTATATGACAAATGGTTGACCCACTCTAAACGCGAATCAAACCCAAAATGAAATATCTCGATTCAATGAACTAGCTCATTCAAGAGGGTCAAAATAGTGAACTAAATCCAAAATTGAACACCTCAATCGAGTAGCATGTTGTACAGTATTATAGTACTCCACGAACATGTTGAAAGTCAAATTAATGAACTTGTTTGATATACGCATATATCCGTTCATGTGTGGATTGCAGACAACATGGTCTCCAATTTAAATATTTGAATGCAACTTTATATCAGTCTTTGATGCATAAAACGCGACCTCCCCTCTCCCGGACTCCTGCTCTCTCTCTCTCTCTCTCTCTCTCTCACTCTCTCGCCGACAATCTTCAATTCTGTCGCACGCATCCGACACAAAAAACTTGTTGGTCCCTCTCCTTTCTCTCTCTCTCTCTCTCTCTGTGTGTGTGTGTGTGGGGGGTCTTTCTAGTCCTCATTCATATATACACCATCTATAGGTCTCTCTCGCACACTATGTATGATACTCTAGCTAGTCCAAGCTAGATATCTTGGGTGCACTCATCGTATGCACACAAATTCCTTGGCTCTTTGCACGTAACTCTCTCACGCACCACTATGTCGTCTTAGAGCTCTTCCCCCCTCTCTCAAACTCTCCATCCACCTGGGTCACACATACACATGCATATCTCACTCGATAGGCCCATCTAAAACTCTATCTCTCTCCATCGTTCTCTCTCCATCTCACACGCACACACACACACACACGATCTCATGCCCAGCTAGCCATGTATGATGGTCTCTCACTCAATTGTAGGCACACACAGTCCCCCCTATATGTATATGACTAACTAATCTTAGTCTCCATCACAAACATGTGCATGGTCTATCTCGATTTCTCTCGAGGAATCTTTCTATCGCGCACGCACTCGCTCGATCTCCCACCCATATAGTCCCCTCACGATCTCGAGGGGATCTCTCTATCACAAACACACCCTCTCTCCCTCCCCATGCGTCCATGCCATCCATGTGTCCCTCTCGACCTTTTTTCCTTGTTGGCCAGACCTCTATTGGACATGTGCTACAGGGGTGTCTCTCTCCGTTGCAAACAATCACACACTAGCTATCTTCGTGTACCTCCTCGCCTCGCTTTTCCATCTCGAAGATGCATGCGTGATATGTTCGCATAAGAAACGAAAAAACACACACTCTCTCTAATTTATCGTTTGTTGTCACTTTCTCTTTCACACGCATACTCTTTTTGCACACTTACTCATTCTCCTTCACGCACTTGATCTGTCATGACTAAGGCACTCACCTCCGTCCATAGCACATAGATTTATTGAAAAGTCAAACATCACAAAGTTTGACCATGTACGTGGAGAAAAGAATTACATCTAGTATGGCAAACATATACCATTAGATTCACCATGAGATGTAGTTTTGTATGATGTATCTTTGGTATTGTAGATATAAATAACATTTGCGTAAACCTGATCAAAGTTTCCAAAGTTTGACTTCTAAAAATTTACATGCACTTTGCATTATCGAGCGGATGGAATATCTCTTTCCCCTCTCAGCTATCTCGGCGCACCACTCAGCCTTATCGGGGCTCCTCAATCTCTCTCAAATTTTATTGGTCGGTTTGGTTCGTGACTGACCCTCATGCCTTGATGGTCGGTACCGCTGGTGTGGACGTCGGATGTAAAATATTTTTGCACAGCCAGGCTTGTGTGGTGCTGAAGCGTTTGGTTCATGCCTAGGCCAGGCAAAGCATCAACGTCCCATCAATCAATCCATGCATCAATTATTTAATGCTAATATCCATCCATGTTGCTATTAGCCTCGTGGCCGCATGACCGAACGCACGGTCGAGCGTTGAAATTGGTCGCTTGGGCGGGCTACTTGCCCGTCTGGAGTTCAGCCAGGCTAATTAAAGTGCAAGGAACCCAACCCAGGCGGGCTTTCTTTTTCACAGGGTAGCAACCAAACAAGCGTGCATGAAATCCAGCCACAACCCCAGGCCACGCAAAATATGCTCACGACGCAAGCCAAACGGGCCTTATATCTCCCTGGTTCAGACATACACATGTCTCGCTCGCGCTATACATATAGACCCATCCAACACTCTCCGCCCTTGTTCTCTCTCCATGTGACACGCACCCCCCTAAGTACCATAATCCCTCACTCCATCATTGGCTCTGTTTGGATCCATGGGTTAGAGTTAGTTTGGGTTAGTTTGGAGTCAACTAACCCAAAAAGATCCAAACAGGAGGGTTAGTTTAGGTTAGATGCATCTAACCCATCCAAAAAACTAACCCATCCAAGAGGTGCTTATTTGGGTTAGTTCTTCTGGGACCACTAATAAACACTTTTTCTCTCGCTCTCCCCGCAGCAGATCCTCCCCACTTCCGCGAAGCTTCTCGTCCTCTCCCTCCCTCCCTCTCGCACCACCCGTGAAGGTGCCTCTCCGTATCCGCGCTCCATCTAACCCTGCCATCCAAACACCTCTTTACTTAGAGTTAGTTCAGGGTTAGAATCTAACTCTAACCTCTAACTAAGTTAGAGTATCCAAACAGGGCCATAGGCGCAAGCACTCCCCCCCTCCTAAGTATGATTATCTCTTACTAGCCATCAGGAACACACGTATTGTCTCCTTCCATCCATACGTCTATCTTGATATCTCTCGGGACATCTTCTATCACGCACACACGTTGTCACTCGATCTCCCACCCATGTTGTCCCATCATGATCTCCAGGGGATCTCTCTGTGAAAAACATACACTCTCTCCTCCCCATGTTTGCATTTTCTCCGTACGTCTCTCTCGACCTCTCTCCCTTGTTTGTCAGACCCCTCTTGGCCACGTGCTAGGGGTCTTCCTCTCTCAGTTCCAAACAACCACACACTATCTCCTCACCTTGCCTCCGTTGTCGAAGATGCATGTGTGATATGTTTGCATAAGACACACATGCTTTTCTCTACTTTTATCATGTGTTGTCCATGTCTCTTTCACACACGCACACACACTTTTTTCACTCTCTCTCTCTCTCTCTCTCTCTCTCTCTCTCTCTCTCTCGTCAGGGACTCTGTCATGTCCATAAGCATATGGATGTTTTGAAAAGTCAAACCACAAAAAAGTTTGACTAGGTATATGTGGAGAAAAACATTTACATCTGGAACGATCATTAGATTCATCACAACATGTACTTACTTCATACTATCATTTATCTTTGGTATTGCCGATATAAGTAATTTCTTTATAAACTTGGTCAAAGTTTCAAAACTTTGACTTTAAAAAAATGTTGTAACTACATTATCGAACGGAGGGAGTAGCTCTTTCTCTCTCTCTCTCTGCTATCTCTCACGGGCCTCCCCTCTCACTCGAACTCTCTATACCGACGGATTATACGCTCACTGTGTCAGCGTATAGCTCTGTATATTGTTTATTTGACCGGTCAACCAATCCACATGCTGCGTTGTCAGCTCATGTTCTGTATCTTGGTGAGCTGGCCCATGTGGCAGTGGGTGAAAATAAGTAAACTAGAGGCCCATCTGACATGCGGTGAAGGAAACAAAGTTGAAACCACTCGGGGTAGCACCCCGCACGCTAGTAAATTGAGGGCGCATTGAGGACAAACTTCTTGCGCGCGAAGGACACACTCGCGCACAATTCACCACTGCGCGGCGGCATGCACAGAAGGACGCACTCGCGCACACCCAGCACACAACACACACCAGCACACGTGTACACCGGCGTCGCCGCCGGTTGAGATGGACGGCGAGGCAGCCAACAAGCAGAGACGCTTGAGCCAAAACCGCATCCGGCGAGCCTGGACTTCATCAGCAGCCTCCCCGACGACATGTTGCTCGTCATCATCGGCCTCCTCCCCACCAAATCTACCGTGCGGACCGCCCTGCTCTCCCGGCGGTGGCGCCCCCTCTGGCGCTGCGTCCCCCTCAACCTCACCGTCGGCGGGTGCCGCTGCGGCGGGGATTGCAAACGCATGGCCGCGATCTCCAAGATCCTTTCGCCGCACCACAGGCCAGCCAGACACTTTGACATCCGCATGTTCAGTACCAACTGCAAGGTCCAACCCAAGTTCGACGAGTGGTTCTTATCCCCCGCCCTAGATCAGCTCGAGGAGCTCAGCTTTGAAGTTGGACGATGTCGCTCTCTGCCGCCGTCCGCGCTCCGCCTCACGCCAACGCTGCGCCGCGCCAGCTTCAGCTCCTGCTATCTTCCCCAGATTAATGTCACGCCCGCCCTTCTTCTCCCTCAACTCAAGCAGCTCGACCTCTTCGACGTTGTCATCTCGAAGAAGGCTATGGAGCACCTGCTCCGCAGCTGTATCTTTCGAGTACCTTCGTCTTAAGCGAGATCCACGGGTTCATTAGCCTCCACATCGCCTCGGCGAGATCTCCGATGGATTTATGTGTCTTCTTGGCCCGCAACAAGACATCAATTGGGAAGAGATCACTCCAGCTGTTCCATGTTATGGTCATTGAGAATGCGCCTTTCCTTGAGAGATTGCTTGTATCGGATCTAGAAGGTCCAACAAAAATCAGGGTCATTGACGCGCCGAAATTGACAGCGTTGGTGTACTCGTCTGCCAAATTCTCCGAACTCTTTATTGGATCCATAATCGTTCAGGTACATCACTCATCTTCTTATCCGTCTTCTTGAAATTCACATTTTTAAATTTCTTCTTGATGTATTTACGACCGTCTTCCAAAAAATGATTCCCACAAGCTTGACCCAGTCCATGCGCACAGTGAAGATCTTAGCACTAAAATCTATCGGCCCCAATCTGGATCAAGTTGTTGGATTCCTTACATGCTTTCCATGCACGGAGAAGCTACTCGTCGAGGTGAAACTTCTTTCCTATTAGTAAACAGTAATCACAACGTAGCTCAATTTTTTTGTAATTTTCCCAAATTACGATGACAAGTGTAGTGTTCAAAACTACATCTACGCCTTTGCACCGAAAGAAATGTTTTTAGTATTTTTTTCTCACGTGATCACCGTGCATCATTTTTATGTTGTACTACTATACTAGCCTAGGCTAGTCATAGTGGAAAGTAACTTAGACTACTCCAAGTAACTCTATGGTTACCCTAAGGGCAAGTACTACCTCCGTCTGGTTTACTCTTCCAATTTTGTAGTATCAAAATTTGACCATAGATTTAATCGACAAAATGTTAATGCATGTCACTAAGAACTATATCGTTGGATTCGTATTTGAACATAATTTCAAATGGTGTAATTTTTAGTGACATGCATTGGCATTTTCTTAGGTAAATCTATGGTCAAAATTTTATACTAAATCTGAGTAGGATTCCTCCGTCCCAAAATTCTTGTCTTATATTTGTTTAGATACAGATGTATCTAACACTAAAATGTAACTAGATACATCCGTATTTAGACAAATTTAAGACAAGAATTTTGGGACAGAAAAGGAGTACAAAAGTGGGCTATGTAGGCCAAAACATGTGCCAAATTCACTTGTGATGCATTTGGCATCGATGCCCTCCATTTCTCACCTGGTGCCCCAATCTGGAGCACCTACTTTGCTCAGTGCCAAATTAACTCACGCAATGAAAAAACACTGCGTGGGAGAGAGAGAGATGACTGAGGTAATAAAAACACTTGTTTGGGAGAGTGAGAGGCTGGTGTAGTTGGTTTTATTGATTTGTTTATACATGTGGAGTGCATGTGCACAGCGGTGCCAACTCTCACATCGCGAGAGCGGTGCCAAAATCTTTTGATTTGACATCGATGCGTATTATGTGGCATACTTTTGCGAAATATGGCATCGGCCACATAGTGGAAGGCAACAAATGCCCAACTCTTCACGTGCTCCTAGTTAAATGAGAGGAAACAGAAACAGAGAGAGAGAGAGAGGGAGAGAGAGAGAGAGAGAGTGAAAAAATATCACTAGCCAGCCAACCCTATCGTATGAGCGAATGATATTGGTACCTCTTGATGACACGGCAATCTTATGCAGCCAGCTGCTCTAATATGTTCTCTTCTTTTGCAAATAAAAAAAGACCCGAAAGTGAAAAATGTGCTGCACTATAACAATCTCATCGAATGCCTTGATCTCCATCTTACAGAATTGATTTGATCGACTACCGAGGCAGCACATCCGAGATTAAATTGGCGAGTTCTTTGTTACGGAGGCAAGGGTGCTCAAGGTAATGAGGTTTGGCGTTCTCTGGCGCAACAATGAATGGCGTGCTGATCACCGCAAGCGTCTAAGCCTAAATGACAAAGTCTCCGCGGAAGCTGAATTTGTTTTTGAAACATCAAGTGGCCAGAGACTCGAAAACTTATTTTCCCATTAGTGACTTGTCAGGGCGGTGGATTTTAGTTTGTACGATAACGCTGCATCCACCTAAAGTAACGAAAGTTCTTACGTGAACTTCCTAGTAATTCCCTCTTCCTAGGTGCATCATTACTCCTAACATTTGTAATATCAGTTTGAAACTTGTAATATTGCCGTGTCCTATTCCTGCGTTTTCAAAATCCTGCGAATCAAACAGGTCCTGAGTTGGTGATGATGTTGTGCCTCCCATCTTTTACCAGTAGCCGTCGGATCTAGATCTGACGCATACAAACCAAGCTTCTCCATTTTTGCAAAAATATGCCCGCACTTGTTCCCTATTTACAAACAACTCCTTGTCTCTCACAATCAGCCTTATCTCCTCCCCACCACATCTAGAAGGTCGTGGAAAAATCTGGCGTGATGGCCGCTGCCGGAGCAGTCCACCCCCAATCCTGGTGTTCCCTGCAATGCATGGGCATCTATGCACGGGAAATTATGTCGAGCAGGGCTAGTTGTAAGCAGGCTAGCTCTACAGCCATGATGATAGTGACTGCAGACGGTGAGGCTGACTATGGTATGCCGAACACGGCGCCTATACTCAGGTGTCATCTCCGGTGCGAGGTCTTGTCACTTCCTTTGTGAGGAGCAACACGTAATAATTTGACCAACGAGTAGTACAGTGCTAGCACTCCTAGGAGTACTACATTGGTAGTACTACTACTAGTACTAGTAGCACCACCTTCTGGATTTAGGAGTACTACCACGCCCATCTAGATTTTAGTATTTGACTAGCAATATCTAGTAATGCATGTCACAAAAAATGTACTACTCCCTCTGTAAATAAATACATGGTGTTTTATTCCTATCGGTGAGAGAACTTAATGTTTTCTTGCTAACTAGAGTCTTAATAGGATTACATGCAATGAACTAAACACTGCATGTCATGTTTGGTAGTCTCAAGTCATTGAAAGCATGCATGGCCCACATCTCTCATTGGTTGATATGTCACGAAATAAGAAACAAGGAGGGAGTTAATGCACCGTGCCTAAGTGTTTTGGGATTATTTGGTTTTCGTAATGTGACTTACACAACATTTTTGTTACATGCATTAACATTTTATTAGTTAAATCAAAGGTCAAAACTTGGCGGAAAATGCAAAGGGGACCAATAAACCAGTAAACATCAAACTTCTCTCGTTTGGCCCCAAGTAGAGGTCCGGTGAGATGACTATACTGCACCGACACGGAGGGGGGCGCAGCTTCATTGACTTACGGCAACTGCCTTTGGGTGAATGACACGTGGGCCGGGGTGGCTGGCCCACCTATCATACAACCAAAGGCGGTGCGATGAAACCGAGGAGTAGTATGAAACCCTACGCACCTACGCACGCTAACCAAGGGCAAGAGTGATCACTCGAATCACAAGATCAGTTGACTAGTAGAAGCTAAGCTAGACCCATGGAGGCGATGAGCGCGAGCATCAGCCGGCTGTGCCAGATGGTCCACGACGCCGGCCTGCGGCCTGGCAATGAGGAACGTCTCCAGGTAGTATTTCTTGAGGCCGGCAGGGCAAGGGGCCGCTTGGACGACACCTTGTCTCCTTGTTCGACGAGGTCCTCGTCGGTTTCCTCGACAAGTTCACCGTCGTCAAGAAGCTCGCGGACGACTTTGACGTAAGCCTTCAGCCGACGCGCCCAGGCTCTGTGATGCCCGCCACCGTCAACAACCACTATGGTGACAACCTCTTGACGCCTTGGTGGCCCTACTGCCCGCCCGTCAGCGGAGAATGTCCACCTTGAGGTCGGCGCTTTCGCCCGCGTGGCGCTGGCGCAGCAAGACACCATGGACATAATCACCCACGTCTACGCGCATGCAAGAGGAGGACGATAGGGCGCTGGCCTTCTTGGACCGCAGGGCAACCTTGGGCCTTACTATTCGAAGCATGTTGAGCTTCGCCATGCCGCTGCTCCTCACACGTCGGTTGGTGACCCGGCGCCGAGGGCGTGAGGATGTCGTTGATGGATCCGTATGTATTTTTATCTTTCCGTCAAATCTATGTAGTAGTATATGATACTATAGTAATTATCTTACCTTTTGCATCAACTTCATAATTTTCATACGTACTCCATGCATGAACGGTGCCAGAACCAAACTTCTCATTACTCTAGGCAAAATCATTATTTTCTATCTATCGATCGCGTCATGGAGCAGAACCAAATTTTACAAGTTACGAGTTCAAATGGAAAAGCCTGCCGTGTTCACGTCGCACCCCCACACGGTTGGTCCGGCACGCCGCTCAGGCAGGAATGTGTGAGGTGTTGCAGTTTCACTTACAAGTGGGACCGTAGTTGAGCAAACCGACTATCGGCAAACCCCCACCCCGCCCACCGCGCGATGGCTGAGAAAACAGGAGGGAGAAGAGATGGTTGTATACGGACTCCAAGAAAATTGGTGTCGGATGGGACTCGTGTGGGTGGCGTGTCGTAATGCTAGACGTGAATGCTAGTTATGGCCCATGCCACCCCACTATATCGAGCCTATATCGAGGTGCGAGACGTAGAACAAATTTCATGCAGTCCGTGCTCGGCACTCCTCTATCTCTCTTCTCGGCCAGCCGGTAGGGCCAGCGTAGCCCATCGTCTGTTTGCTCACATGCGGTCCCACATGTCGGTGAAAACGCAAGCGGACCACGAACCTGCACATCTTTCACCTTGACGTCTTTGGTGATGAAAAACAAATCCAAGAAAGATCTTGGTGGCCGCTTTTGGAGTTACTCAAGAGTAGTAAGATTCTATTTATAGTTTAACCCAAGATGCACATCTCGTGGCTTCAACTTATCAACTACCACTCTATTTTCTTTCATGACACGACACGGATCTTTGGATGTCCCACGTGTCGGCAAAAGGAGGAAGAACCCGACCAAATCTTTGGTTGTGCTCTCGGACTAGACTAGCTGTGCTAACTTAAATTTTTTATTGTGTACTCCCTCCGTTCCAAAATACTTGACTTCCGTTTGTCCAAAATGGATGTGCCTATATACTAAAACATGTCTAGATACATATATATTTTGACAAATAGAAGGCACGTATTGTGCAACGGAGGGAGTAGAATGGATGCAAGTTTTTGTATTGGGAAGAAGAGTACATCCATATATTGATAGAGCGCAATTTAGTAGATGTTCTATCACTTTTAGCTAGTACAGAGGCTATAGATGAGATTAGTGCACTTGTTGATACTCCTACTTGGTATGCGTGTTGCTGCTTAGGCGTAGAGAAAAAGCGGATCGGAGGAGTACTAGAATAGAGGCTAGACATGAGACTAGATGCGAGGAAGCAACATCTACTTCTTTACACTCGAAGAAGAAAGAAGCACGCAAGATCGAGCCTCCGCAGATCAACAATGAATGCATCGAGAAGGCACTAATCCAACTTACGGAGTAGTAAAATGTATTCTTATGGTTCTTGTTTTCTTTGGTCTTGCTTTTCTAGTCAAAATTATCATTGGAGTTCGTGCAAAAGCGAAGGTCCGTTTGGGGTCGTGTTGCGATTGGCCTTACAAGTGGAACGCGATTAAGGAAACCGACTATCGGCAAACCCCCACCTCGCCCGCCGTGTGATGGCTGAGTTAGAGAAGCAGCGAGGTTGAAGAGATTGCTCTATACGGACTCCAAGAAATATGATGTCGAGATGGAAGTCGTCTTTGGTGGCGTGTGCCGTACTCCTGGACATGAATGCTTGTTCTGGCCCATGCCACCCTACTACTCCTACTAGTTAGTACTACTATATAGTACTACTAGTATCGAGGATTCGAGGTGCTGGTTACATAGTACAGTATGGCTACAGTAAAAACACCCGCACGATGCACAAAGCATGTGAAGCTAGTACAAATAGTGTACTACTATTGTTGATTGGCCCCATCCGATAACCTGTTGCAATGCACGTACAATTATGTATTCGGAAAATATTTTTTTCCTCGTCACACCACTCACTCACAGAAGCAACTCGAAAGCCATTCATAAATTTAGTAAGTTTATCACAGGCATATCATTTTATTACATACAACAGGTCATCAACCCACATCGACAACGAGGATACATTATAAATACTAAAGTTTTCACCACACAACAAATAACAAGCAATGAAATGAACTTCAACTCAACCATTCCTCGGCGTTGGAAACACTTGCTTTGAACCACAAGTGATTCTCTAGGACAGGCCATCCATTGTCGATCTGGAGACCAACGCAGGACTGATCATCCAGGCTGAAGCGACCTACTATATCAGTACCAGGGTAGGGAACCAACCAAATGTCCGAGGTATAGACAAAGTTGCTTCTCATAAATGGTAGTAACGTTGTGTCAACAGCAGTTGGATCGCCTTTCACCATCATTGGATAGTTTTGTCCAAGGAAGAGCGAGTTTTCTCCAAGACTATCAATTACGTACCCGAGGAGAAGGAGTTGGCGCTAGCACACTAATATCCATCCCGAATACCATGCAGCGGGTGTTGGAATAGGTCCGGAGAGTGCGACCATGGGAGACTACACCTGCTTCCTTAGCGATAACATCATCGTGGGCTGTATACACACGAGAAGAGGTGAACCATCGTAATTAGTTGCGGTAGCCAAATAGTATATAGGCGCTGCTCGTCCTCATGCTCGTGATCATCACCATCATCATCTCCCCCTTGGTTATAAAAATCTTCAAGTATAGGTGGTGGAATGTTCACAGGACCTTGGAAACACAAGAATAAGGTTGCATGCATGTGCATGAAACAATTATAATTACGGTGGAAGACAAACATACCGAAACAATGAGGATGCCATGCAAAAACAGTGCCACGAGTGGTGGCAGCAAACACAAGGCCTTCATATTGAATTGCATCACAATACTCATTCGTGTACATAAACTAATTTTTGAGCAATATCCATCCAGTCAAACCACTGACAACGGCAACAAGCTTGTCGAAGATAGCAACAACTTCATAGTTGTTGTAATTCCAAGAGCGGTTGGGGACTCGAGAAATTGCTATCTTCCATAGAAGACAGTCACCATGATTGTATTTGAACGTGCGTACAATACCGGTGTGTGCTCAACCTCTGGGCGATCTGCTGAGATTTTTGGAAGTGGAACCCGGTCACGAGTGTACACATTCACAAGTTCCCACTCGCAGTTGGACCCAATGTAAACAACCCAATCTCCATTTGCGCCTGCCCAAGCCTTGCCCTCAAGCGATGACATCTTAAGATCATACGTATCATTATCAAGCGACATCAATTTGCACAGGGCGAGGCCTCCGTCGTGACGACACCAGTCATCAGGGTCACGGCGAAGAAGATAGGGGAGATCAAACCGCTCCTTGACTCCTGGGTTCCTTGTAATGATGTTATTAGTTGAGTCAAGAATGGGCTTGAACGAACCTGCCATGCTAGCCGAGGTGATGATGTCGCACCGATCAATGAGTTCCTCCACCACGTCATCTTTCAGATCGGGGCAAGAATAACGGGGTCGTTTCCGTCCTGTTCCCTCCATGGAGAAGATGATCGAACAATGGCAGAAGAAAGGGTGAAGGGCTGAAGGAAAACGGAGGAGGGAGAGGAAGAGCATGCGACATCAGTTCCAAATCGAGAGGGAAAGGCGAAGAGTCGGTGGACGGTTGCCGGTTGCCACACAGTTCACGAAGGGCACCCGGCCTACACGTCGGTTCGGAAATACTCCTACTACTCGCCGTCGTCTCACTGATATGTGGATCTGGACCACATGTCAACGAGACATGGTGTGTAATTTCTTGTGCAAAATGCGATCTGGCCGCGTTGGCCCGAGGTGTCGCACTAGTTATCGGCCTTTATTTTTTTAATGGCGCGCCGTTCAGTTTTGAAGCACGACTAACTGATGCATGTCGCAGAGAAAATATAAACTACTCTACCACTACTCCACCTCCAGTACTAGTAGTATAAAGAAGATATATAGGCTGGAGCTTCAGCGCTTTCTTGCCAAGGGCTGCCCACTTTCTTATCACACTACCACCCTCTCTCCAGATCTAAAAAAGGCGGCCCCTCTCTCCCTCCTCACCGGTGGTCACAGATCCGCCGGGGAAGAAAAGGACATGCAGCGTTGACGCACTATTAAATCGTGGCGAGGTCATCTGCCCGACGACAAGGCCGTCCTCTCAGACCTAAGCGCCCTTGCAGGATCGCTGCCGTAGTGTGTCGGAGGGCAGCGGCCACGGCCGAAGCCACTTCCGCCGACCCTCGTGTATGCTACCTCTTTTGAACCATACCCTTGTTCTATTGCCCCATCGGCACGTCGTTGCATGTGGATCTTTTTCCACTCCACCATCTTCCCAATTTGCTATCCTCTGCTCTGCTGGCCACGCAAACGAAAACCATAATTTGCACTATTAAAGGAAACCCTACTTCATGCAGACTAATGCATGTCTGGGTTGAATAAGGAAAGGAAGGGAGACTGTATTGTCCAAGAGAGTAGGCTTCGAACCCGCATCTAGGTTGAAAAGGGGAAAATCAATAGCTAAGGAACGAGTCTCGTGTCTCTTGGTTGAGGAAGGGTAGAAAGGCATGACAACGCAATAGAGAATGACCAGGTCGATCGGTTTGTTGTCCTCACATAGGAAAAAGGTGGCTCAAGAGAACAAAAATGGGACGTAATCCACATATGCTGCCTGGATATTTGTTGCTCTGGGCAACCATACCTCCGTCACCACTCTACGTCCATGGAGGTACATCGTACTGGTGCGCCCACTGTCCGAATGGGCCTCCCATGCTCTTCTTGCCACTTTTTTTGCTGTTAGTATAGCGCCAGCAGTTAAGTCAAGCAATGGTACTGCTAAAGTGATGCCACATTTAACTAATGCCGCTCTCAGTCTAATGCCATAGATAAATTTAAGCAGTGCCATTTAATGTCCTTTGGATCATTTCGTGGTTAGGCTGTTGATTGTGGATGTATTAAAGATTTTTCAGCTAAGGCATTCTAATGTTGTTGCACTGACCGTTATACCAACGATGAAACTTGTTACTACCTTCAGATTTTTGCACTGTTAATGCTTATAGATTACATACCTCACTTTCATGAGATAAATTAATTTTTTTGTACAGTGTCACCAAAATGCCAAGAAAATTATGAAGACAAGAGGAAAGGTCAAGAGTGGGCACCTCCTCCTGCGGCTGTTCTCTTGATTATTAAGAGGAAAGATCAAGTTTTTATGTTTGATCGATTATCAAGATTGGGATAGCAATTTTTAAGGTCCCCGAAGTTCGAAATGATATTTACCTTGGAGGTACATGGTTTGCAATTTTTTTATCTTTGTCATTAGTTAATAATGCTAGTTACCTTCAGACTTTTGTATTTGGTTTAATGCTCAAGCACAGCTAGTATACCAATGCCGAAACTTGTTACCTTTACATTTTGTATTGTTAATTCTTATAGAAACCTTCCGATTGCTAGAGTTTATTGAAATCTGTTCAAGAAAACCATTGTCTTTGTACCTGTAATAAACTAACTACTCTCTTGTTGCACTAGCCCTTTGGATTAGTGTATATTTGTAGTATTCGAATGGTGTTGCATTAAGCGTATGGACATAAATAAAGTGTGGCAAGCTTTCCCAGATATGTGCTCAAGAAAACTACTACCTGTTTTTCTAAATACTAGACGTTTGGGTACTTTAAATTGAACAGCGAAAACGTCTTATATTAAGGAACAGAGAATGTAGAATTCACTCAAATTATCCCTGTAAAGCTAGTCACACCTTTGTTAAAATTAATGTTCATTATGTTATCGGAGGAGGTCTGTATGTTTGTCTCTAATGCCTGTCTACTACATACCCGACATCATGATGTAATGTTAAGTCATTTCCTTTTGTAAAGTGTAACTAAAATGTCAAGGCGGTGATGGCATTTTATTTTAGTAGAACTGCACAAAATTTGCTTAAAAGAAGAGGAAAGGTCAGGAATGGCTTAGTTTTTCAGAAAAAAACTATGTATGCCTTCCCCGACATCGATAATGTTGCTTTATTTATTCCTTCAAACAATTGGTTAGAAAGCAGTCTTGCTACCTTTTCCCATTAAGAAATTGGAATGCTTATATTTGTGAGTCTATGCTTCAACTAGTGCCACTTTTATAGTAATCACACTTTCAATATCTATGCAAACAGGGATGCTCGATTTTAGTGGAGCTGCACAAAAGTCCAAGCTGGTTCAACATTAGGAGCATGTTTTTTCCAAACCATTATATCCAATTGGTGGCACTATGAGTTGTTCATTACGCAGGTACATGGTTTGCTACTATCTTGCTACTCTTTTTGTACTGTCATTAGATAGTAATACTAGTGGTTTGCATGTGAATTTATTGGCATGGTGGACCTACATTGGAGGTGCAGGACAGGATTCAATGATTGGATGCTCAATTTCGGTTGTATCGATTTCACCTCTTCCATCACTGCGAACATGGTGTGGTATATGTTTACTAGCTGCTTGATATTTGTGCGAGCGAGAGATATGCACTGTTGCTATTTGGCAAACAAACAAAGTGTCCGCAATTTTGGTTGAACTGCACAAGAGAATAGTATAGTCACTGCATGCAGTGCCATTTGAAAATAGACACAAAGATTGGATCGTCACTTCATGGACTGCAGAAAAGTAGTACTATACTATTTACTGGCCAACACTTGGTGCTTCATTGCTTTGGTCTGATTATACAATGGGCATCATTTTCCCTAAGTTAAAGTTTGTATTCCGAAAATAGTCTCGCGGTGTGATCGAGAGAAGACCAAATCATATTGCAGTGGATGTTCCTCCATCATGTGTGGTTCATTCTCATGGTTCCAGCTGTTGGTGAAACCACTTACATTTGCAAGAGGAATTTTAGACTTCACAAACAAATTTGTCTTTCAGTCTGTATTGAATGTTGGCCAAGAGAAGCATCCATGTTACTAGGAAGAACATATGTTTTTTCTAGATCTTTGCTTTTGGAGCTACATATTTGTATATGATCTGTGAATCATTGAGATGCATTAACATGTTGATCTTATGTATGGGAATCGTACTAGTTAGTTTTAGTTGCGACGCAAGATCCGAAGTGGCTGATCTTTGCTTTTGGAGCTACATATTTGTATATGATCTGTGAATCATTGAGGTGCATTAACGATTACTTATTTCTGTTTGCTCGGTGTTTACAAATTCTTGATCGATCACTAGCTAGCCTACAAATGCGCACCTGGCAGTTTTATTTGCGACGCAAGATGCGAAGTGGCAGTTTTTTGAATAAAAATACCTATCTTTGAAGAAACTGACAAGCTACACTATCGATCCTACACGGATAAAAATGCCTACCTCTGAAGAAACTGACAAGCTACACTATCGATCCTACACGGATAAATAGCGTATCACGCATGTACTACCTCCTTTCCGGTTTGCAGGCTCAATTCAAGAAAGCGACCTACTCGATCCTACACGAATAAATAGCGGATCACGCCGCGTACTAATACCTCCTTTCCGGTTTGCCGGGCTTAATTCAAACCTCTCACCAACCAAGGTACTCCCTCCGTCCGGGTTTATTAGTCCCGTGAGCAAAGCAGCAAGACCAAGGCATGGCAATAATTAACGGCATGCAGAAGTTTAAGCCTAATTAATTCCAGTGATTTAAGTGGCTGCATGCGTGCCCTCGGCTGCGACTCGTTGCATGCTTTGCCCGTCTTTACTGCGGCGGTTCTGAGTGCCTGCATGCAGCCAGCCGTAATTAAGGCAGCTAACTAATGCGAAAAAAGATACGCTTTAATTGTTGCGGGCTTTTTAAATCTGTGAAATCATTATTGACAAGGAGGGAGATGATTCGAGTGCACTCGTTTGACCGCCATGCCGGCGTGCGACCCAGACGGGACGGGACGACAAAGTCATAATTTCAGTTTCCCTAGTTTTCCACGGCAAGCTAGCGCGCTAAGCCATTATGCATTGAATTCCGATGACCGTCGCGCTATCTTCCCCCTATAAGTACTGTTTCCCGGCATTCTCCAGTGCCACCGTGACCCAACTCGCCATATCCTCATAAGCCCCCACCAGCCCGGCGTCGCCGCCACGTCCGCCATGCCCCGGCCGTCCGCGTTAAGCGGCGCGGAGGCGGTCACCGCCGGAACTAGTGTTCGGTTTTCACCGAAGGCGACGGAGGGAGGAGGCATTCTATCTGTCTTTAGATGGCAATGCGCAGATCGAGGAGTTGTTGGAGCGCGACCGCATGGCGGAGGAGGAGTTGTTGGGCGCGACCGCTGGCGGAGGAGCAGCATAACGCTGATTTGTGCCGCCCGGCGGGACATGGAGCAACAGCACCGATGCTCTGAGTCGCGGCGAGCGCCCAAGAATCGGGCCGACTACGTGGAGGCGGTGCCCGCAAATAACCCGAGGCTGTTGGCGCGCACGCTGCGTTCGCGATGCCGGTTTTACTACCAGCTCGTCAAGTGGGTTTCCGCTTGGAAGCCGCTTCGGTGGACCACGCCCGGCATGGAAAGGGCCAGCGGCGATGCAGCAACGCGCCCTATCGCACCTTTGGCAAGTCCGAGGCGGCGCAGGGCGCCGGTGCTGGCGTTTAAGCGATGTACCGCCCGGCATCGTCTAGTTAGCTAAGAGTAAGTTAGTACTTGTCTAGTGGGAGTAGATAGTTAACTTGGCTATGATGGTTGTCAACGTGGAAGTTCGATTACTCTATATGTGGATCGGACACATTACTTTGCTCTCAATGTTGAACTTTCCGTTTGAGCGTATGGAATGGGCTGTTATTTTTGTAAATGGGTTGTATTTGTCCTCCACGGGTTTAGAGGCTGACTTGTGGGCCTAGCAAGTTGTGCGTACACAATCGGAGATGATTGTACATGGAGAGGATGATAGCGAGGACCCGCCAAGGTCATGGCGATGCATAAGCAAGTGCCTCCTTATTTCAAGCCAATAAAAAATGGCTCCTCCTAGTGGATTTCGACATCTGGGTCCCATGCCATTGTCAACGTAGTCAATAAACAAGAGAATTACTGTGACGGCTGACACCAGGGACCCAGCAGCTCGCCAAATTATTTTTGTTTTGGGTTAATTTGATAAATACCTTCGAGAAATGCCACTGCAATTTCCGAACTTTGAAAAATGCCATTTCATGCCATTTCTAGTGGCATTTTTTGAAGTCTAGAGTGGCGTTTTTCAAAGTTTGCAAACTGCTGTGGCGTTTTTCAAAGTTTGCAAACTGCTGTGGCGTTTTTCAAAGTTTGCAAAAATTGCAGTGGCATTTTTCAAAGTTTGGAAATTGCAGTGGCATTTTTATGAATCGCCATAATTGGAGTGGCATTATCTAATATGTTTTTGAGACCAGGCGAGGGTGTCAACTGGCTGCGGCAGATGTTCGGCTCTGCCTAGACAGCCTTTTCTTTTATGTTTACCATGCACCAGCCCAAGAGTTTTTTTTTTTCTTTTGAAAATGGCTAACCCAGTTTTTTTTGTGATTTGTCAAGTAAGTCACTTTATCAGGCCTGTTGGGCTAGACGAGGAGAGCTTCATTCGGCTGGCCGAGAAAATGGCCTATCAGTAATGAGAAATGGGATGTACATTTTTAAAACACATCAAACCGGCAATTAGTTTCAAATATCTTTTTTTCATTTCGAGATTTCAAATTGCATTGATTTTTATGCCTGGACGATTTATTGGATTTTATATTGATATACATTTATTTTTAAAATCAGTCTGAATGTGACTCGAAATTTCGGGATTAAAAACAGTTCAGACCGCACCGACATATGCAAAATTTCGTATAATTTTTTAACCGTGGCCACAATATGGGTTGTAATGCTAACAAAAAGAATATGTGCTCCAAAAAAACCCGTAAGAATTAGCAAATGAGCTGTAAACTATTTGAAATAATGGCAGATGGGCTGTATGCTGTTTTCCACAGATTTGAGACTTTCCACAGATGGCCTGTATACTGTTGGATGTCCATCCAACGGCCGTCGTGCTTCTTCAATCTCTGCTCTTCCTGCTCCAGCCACTCAAACAAGCGCCGGCGGGACTGCCTGCTCCCCCCTCCCCGCGGACGGATGTGCTTTGCCTTGAGCCTCACCGCCCACCGTACTCCCATCGCTGGCCTAGCTATCCTCTACTCACCCTCGGTCCCACACATGCTGTTATTCTCTGGCGGCAGCGAACAGACGAACCAGTAAACCCTCGTACTCCTCCGCGTGGGAAATAACTGCCAAGTATTCCCTGGCTCCATGTCGTTCCCTTCCTAGGCCTCGCCGTCGTCCACTGCCCTGGTGCTCTCAGCGCGGCCTGGTCAACGTGATCAATGAAGGACATCCATCGGAAGTGGATTGTACGTGGAGAGGCTGACAGCCGGGTCCCGCAAGGAAATGCCTCCTTATTACACGCAAAATAATGATTCCTCCACCTGACATCTGGGACCCACCGAAAGGGCCTCTGTATTTCGCGAAAGAAATGTTACATGGCCCGGCATTTCGGACCCACCAGCTATATCTTCGCACGCAAGGAAGTGCCTCCTTATTACGCCCAAAAAAAAGAATACCCCCCTGCTTGCTGGGACCCAGTATAGTGGGCCTACTAAGTTGACGGGGACGAAGGGCTTTGTCAACTTAGTCAATATGCACGATTCTAGCTTGACTGACCGTACGATGTCCATCCAACGGCCGTAGTGCTTCTTCAACCTCTGGTCTTCATGCTCCAGCAGCCCAATGCAGCGTCGGTCGTGCCGCCTGCTCCTGCCTCCCGTGGCCGGCTGTGCTGCCACGGAGGCCTCACCGCCCCCATACTACTCCCACCGCTGGCCAGGTCATCCCTCCACTCCACTCACCCATACCCCCTGTCATTCTGCAGCGACGGCAGCGCAACCGAACCAGTGAACCCTCGTACTCCTCCCCGTGTGGGCATCCACTGCCGCGTCTTCCCCGGCTCCGCGTCGTCCCCTTCCTAGGACTCACCGTCATCCACCGCCGTGGTGCTCTCAGCGCGGCGTGGTCAATGTGGTCAACGACTGAATTCCATCAGAAGAATACTATACGTGGAGAGGCCAATTTGGGTCCACGGCACCGCAAGGAAGTGCCTCCTTATTACGCGGAAAATAATTATTCCTCCACTTGACAATGAGGACCCACCGGACGGGCCACCAAGATTTCGCGAAAAAACGTTTGCCCTGATCGCTGGGACCCACCCGACGGGCCACCGTGTTCGCGAAAAAACGTTCCCCTGCCGTCACCGGACCCACCGAAAGTGCCTCCTTATTATGCACAAAAATGAATACCCCCATTAGCTGGGACCCACCTTGGTGGGAGGCTGACTTAATGGGCCTACTAAGTTGACGGGGACGGAGGGCTTTGTCAACTTAGTCAATATAAACGATTCTAGCTCCAGTGACCGTACGATGTCCATCCAACGGCCGTAGTGCTTCTTCAACGTCTGGTCTTCTTGCTCCAGCCGCCCAAAGCAGCGCCGGTAGTGCCGCATGCTCCTGCCTCGCATGGCCGGACGTGCTGCCGCGGAGGCCTCACCGCCCCCTACTATTCCCACTGGCCGAGGCCTGCGGCGGCAGCAACCTCACACCGCGGCATAACCGGTGAACCCTCGTACTCCTCTCCGCGCGGGCTTCCACTGTCGCGTCTTCCCCGGCTCCCTGTCATCCCCTTCCTAGGCCTCACCGTCGTCCACCGCTCTGGTGCTCTCGGCGCGGCGTGGTCAACGCGGTCAAGGAACGACTTCCATTGAATGTGGACTGTACGTGGAGAGGCTGACAGCTGGGTCCACGACCGCAGCAAGGAAGTGCCTCCTTATTACGCGTAAAATAATGATTCCTCCACCTAACAGCTGGGACCCACCGGACGAGCCATCAGATTTGATTTAAAAAACATTTCCCATGACCGCTGGGACCCACTAATACATCTTTGCACGCAAGGAAGTGCGTCCCGGCAAAAAAATAATTCGGCCCCCTGACTGTTGGGACCCACTAGCTACATCTTCGCACGCAAGGAAGTGCGTCCGAAAAAATGATTCGCCCACATTGCTGGGACCCACCAGCTACATCTTTGCACGCAAGGAAGTGCGTGACAGTCGGGACCCACCTGGTCGAAGCGTACGTAGCGTTGTCATTCTGGTCGCGAACGTGTACTTACATACTGGTAGATGTAGAGGCGCCATGTGTCGTAGTAGAGGCGCGCACGTGTCGTAGTAGAGGCGCGCACGTGTCGTAGTAGAGGCGCGCACGTAGCATGTACACGTACGTACATCGGCCAGGGTGCAAGAAATAAAATACGACACATATGTGTACATACGGGCGGGGTCTCGAACGCCTACTCGCGCATACGTACGGCTAGGGCTCGTGTACATGGCTGGGTCGGAACGGAGAAACAGCGTCGTCGTCGTGTTCATTGGGAGGCAACGGAATGCGTCGTGTTCATCGGGAGGCAAAATAATTATTCCTCCACCTGACAGCGGGGACCCACCGGACGGGCCACCGTATTTAGCGAAAAAATGTTTCCCCCTGTCTGCTGGGACCCACCAATTACATCTTCGCACGCAAGGAAGTGCGTCCGAAAAAAAATGATTCGCCCCCTGACTGCTGGGACCCACCAGCTACATCGTTGCACGAAAGGAAGTGCCTGACAGTCGGGACCCACCTGGTCGAAGCATACGTAGCGTTGTCATTCTGGTCGCGAACATGTACGTACATACTGGTCGATGTAGAGGCGCGCACGTGTCGTAGATGTAGAGGCGCGTACGTGTCGTAGTAGTGGCGTGCACGTAGCATGTACACGTACGTACAACGGCGAGGGTGCAAGAAAGAAAATCTGACCACGCGTCACGTACATACGCAGGGTCTCGAACGCCTACTCGCGCATACGTACATGGATGGGTCGGAACGGAGAAACATCGTCATCGTCGTGTTCATGGGAGCCAACCGGCTTGGTCGGAACGGAATGCGTGGTCGTGTTCATCGGGAGGGCTTGGACGGAATAGGCGATGGAAACGAGGCCTGGCGTACCGCACAATGGAGGAAACGGCCTTGTGTTCGACCGGCCACATTCGAAACGGGGTCCTGTTGATCGGGAGGGGCCTGGCTGCCTAAAATGGAGGAAACGGACCTCCTACGGTCGAAACGGGGGTCCTGTTGATTGGGAGGGGTGTGGCGTACCGCAAAACGGACGAAACGGACCTCCTACGGTCGAAACAGGGGTCCTGTTGATCAGGAGGGGTGTGGCGTGCCATAAAGCGGACGAAATGGACCTCCTACGGTCGAAACGGGGGTCCTATTCATCGGGAGGGGTGTGGCGTACCGCAAAACGAGACTCCATGGGATATTGTTCATCTCCACCGTCGACCTCCTCCAGCCTCCATGGGCTACCGTCGACCTCCTCCAGCCTCCACGGGCTCCTGTTCATCCAGCCTCCACCGCGCGCTACTCCACCGACTACTGTTCAACCACCCCTCTCCACGGGCACCCCTCCACTGTCTACTGTTCATCCAGCCCTCCACACAATGGGGTCCTATTCAACCACCCCTCCACGGCCACCCCTCCACCGTCTACTGTTCATCCAGCCCTTCACACCACGGGTTCCTGTTCATCCAGAGGCAACACCACCGCTCACTGTTCATCCAACCCCCCCCTCCCCCCGCAACGCTCACTAGCAGCAGTAGCGAAGGAATCACTCCATCGGGTTCAGTTAACATCCATCGATCGATCGCTCGGGTTCAGTAATGCGTAGTCTGCAGTGCAATCGCTCGGGTTCAGTTAGAGCCCAACGCCTCGCTCGGCTTCAGTTAGAGCCAACGCCTCGCACACACGCGCGTACGTACAAGAGAAACGCGCATCGTTCCGCCCCCGACCACCCACCGTAATCGGCAACTCCCCGAAACTTTCCTCCCCCTTGCTTCTACCATGGTTTTTTCCGTCATGGACGGCCCAAAGAATGTCATGCAGCTGCGTCTCCGGCCCGCCCAGGACGAAAAGACCATTTTCTGTCATGATTTTTTGTCATAGAAGTAGGAGCCCACCACATCTATGATGATACCGGTTTTTTCACAATTATCATCATAGAAGTGTCGTATGTATGATGTAAGAAATTTTCGCTCGCCCAAAATGTCACGGATGTGTCTTTTTTTGTAGTGATGATACCTCGTCATTACCTCTTGCCATGAGGCACATGTGAACAAAGGAGATTGATGATGACTCTTTTGAAGAAGAGGGTTCTTCATCAATCAAGAAGGCCTCATCTTTCTTGATTTCCTCTTGTGGTACGCCATATGTTGGAGAAGTGGAGGATATTGAAGTGACCAAGTAAATGGAGGTTGAAGCAATAGATAGTTCATCATGATTTAAAAATGTGGAGAACTCCTCCATTAACTCCCTAAAAAGAATATTGTCTTCATCAAGATTGGAACCACCATATATATCTTCAAGTTTGGTCCAAGCCTCATGAGCCGACTTGCAAGTCGAGATTTCCTTAAACACTTCGAAGGATATAGCTTGGTGAATGGCACTCAAAACTTGACTATCAAGATGCATATCCTCAAGTGATAGAGATTGTCCATACTTTAAATTTGAATACCCTACAACAACAATCCGCAAAGCATTTGGACCCATGGCCCGAAAGTGACAAAGCATGCATAATCTCCACATAATGTAATTTGTGCCATTAAAACAAAATGTGTCATCGTGCACTAGTTCAATAGTCGACATCGTTACTCTCTAAGCGGTGAAGCCTAATAAGGAGAGACCTAGCTCTGATACCAATTGAAAGCGACCACGATGTCGCCTAGAGGTGAATAGGCGTTTTAAAATATTTTACGGATTTGGCTATATCCTAATGCGGAAATAAACTAAGCGGATACTTTTCAAGCATAAATCCTAAATATACTAGGCTCACTAAGTGAACCAACAAATTAGGATAAACAAGATGAAAACAATGAGGATATGAGTAAGCACAAGTAAGTCACACAAACTTACTCAATGTATATCACAAGATATGGAAATGAATAATACACACAATCATAAGTAAGCAATATAAGCTTACACAAATTGTATCACAATATATGGAATTGAATGATACAAGCAAACTCAAGTAAGCACTACAAGCTTACACAAGTTATGTCACAAGATATGGAAATGAATGTTACAAGCTAGCAATTCACACTAAGCATAATATAGAACAATAGTAGAAAGTATGAATTCCGAACATAAAGTTTAGGCTTAAATAATCTCCTCCAGGGAATGGCCAACACAATATAATGAGGACAACAAGATATAGTGAATGCACGATCAAGTGACCAAAGTAAACCACAAGTAAGGAGTTAGGGTTAGGGATAACCAAAGTCACGAAGACGAGGATGTATCCCAATGTTCACTTCCTTGGAGGGAAAGCTAGTCACCATTAGAGAGGTGGATGTTACCACTAAGGCACACCAACGCCACGAAGGCTCGCCCTATTCTCCTTGAGATATCACCATGAAGGCGATTCTCAACCACTACTGCTAGACCTTGAGGCGGCCTCCAAGCCTTCACAAACTTTCCGGGGGACAAATCAGAAGTTGATTCCTCACCGGAGCACTCCTACCGCCTAGGAGTCTCCAACCTCCAGGAGTAACAAGAACAAAGGGAAAATGCTCAAGACTTGCTCAAATCACGAATTCCTTTGGTCAAGAGAGGGAGAGGGAGTGGATCTATCACTTGATTGGAAAAACTCTCAAGAACTCTCACGAATCTCTCCGGGATCTAATATTTGGTGTAGGAGAAGTGAGAGGGAGCCACTTGTGTTCTTGGGGCGATTTTGGATGAAGTGGTCAACCCTCTACCGGATGGGTAGAGGCGTATGAAAGGACATGCGGTGCCCCCATGTGTGGTTTTGGTAATTGATGACATTCTCTATGGACTAATGGTTGCATTGAGTTATATTTGAAGGATTTGTCCATAGGCATTTCTTGAAGTCCATGTGTTGGTTTCAAGGAGTTTATGTGTTGACCAAGGTGCTATTAAGGAATTATCCAAAGATTGGTCATGTGAGTGTTGAGCTTATTGCAAGCATGTCTTGAAGAAGAAGATTGTGTGACCATTCATGTTTACCTTCAAGACATCATCCAAACGAATAGAGTTGGAAAGATTCAAGGTTGATCAAGACTAAGTCAAGAGTGAATCAAGTTGATCAACTCACAAAGCGTAGAAGATGTACCGAGAGGGATCAAGTGATCCCATGGTATGGTAAGCATTATCCATTGCACTTTGTGTACTAACCCATGGTCTATGTGAGAGTCTATGTGGGGTTAGGTACGTGTCCATGGGCTTGCATCAAGAGGAAGATATCATACAACCCATGGAAAGGATGACATCAAGTGGTGATCGTCATCAAGATTGCCGTGTGCAAGTTCAAGTGGAGCATCACGAAGAGATCAAGTGCTTGAAGCTTGCCATCCATTGTGGTGTCAATGGACTTGTGAAGATGTGTCAAGAGTGGCTCACCCATAGTGGAGTATGGGGAGCAATCATCTAGTCTCCATCGACCCAACACAATCAAGAAAGGTGGTCCATCTTGAGGAGGACAAGATCGTCATCATCTAGCTCAAGTGGATCATGTGCAAGGCAAAGGTTTGCCTTTGATAGGTTTTCTATTTTACCGGTCTCATGGTGGTAGTTGGGAGACCGGGTTATAGGATCGATAGCCGTACTATCAAGGGGGGCTCTCAAGTGAGTAGCTTGATCGTATCGTTCGTCGAGAGCTCAAACCATTGCATCCTTACATCATGTTTCTTGGTTCTTGTTTGGTTCTATTTGTGAGTCTTAGAGCTTATGGTCATCTTTATGACAAGCTTGAGTTAATCGAAAACGGAGTTTGCATGCGGCTTCTATGATGTTTTCGGTGTTGGAGGTTTTATCGGTCTGTTCCGAGGAAGGGTTCTCACCATTTTCTTTTGGGACTTTTTTAATGTGCTTTTTATTGGTATTTCTCTCAATATTGTGTTATCCCTTGTCCCTAGCTTTCCAACAAACTTGGTTTCGTCGAATTCGGAGTCCGAATGCAGAAGTTATGGCAGTTTTGGTGGTCTGAAAAGGCTGCAGCGGTACTACATGGTAGGAGCGAAGTAATTTTTACTACCGCCCTTGGGAGCGGTACTACCGCTCTTGGGAGCGGTACTACCGCTTGAGCAGTACTCTGCGGCTACTTCATTGGCTACTTCCGCTTCCGGGACCAAAAACTTCGTCACAAGTCCAGCGGTGGTAGGCACGGATGTAATTTTTAGTACCGCCGCATAGCGGTAGTACCGCTTCCCTTAGCAGTAGTACCGCTACCCCTCTCGGTAGTACCGTGATGTCAAGCGGTACTACCGCTCGGTGCAGGCTATGAGCATAACGATTGGATTTTTGCCCACCTATAAAAGGGGGTCTTCTTCCCCATTGAACCTTATCCTTTGAGCTCGTGTTCTTCCCCCATTGTTGACCTTCTTCGAGCTTGCTAACTCTCAATCCATCCATGGATTCTTGCTAGTTTTTGAGGGAAAAGAGAGAGGAGATCTAGATCCACATTTCCACCAATCACTTTCTCCTCTATGTGAGGGGAACCCCTGGATCTAGATCTTGGAGTTCTTGGTGTTCTCCTTCTTGTTCTTCCTCTCATTTTGTTCCCTAGCATTAGTTGCTTCGGTGGGATTTGAGAGAGAAGGACTTGGGCACTCTGTGTGCCCTTGCCATTGCATTTGGTGCATCGGTTTGAGTTCTCCATCGTGATACGTGGAAGTTACAAGTTGAGAAGCTTATTACTCTTGGGTGCTTGGTGCCCTTGAGCTTGTTCCTCTTGGGTGCTTAGGCACCCTAGACGGTTAGTGGTGTTCTGAGCTCAATCATTGTGGTGTAAAGCTCCCAAGCGTCGGGGTCTCCAATTAGGTTGTGGAGATTGCCCGAGCAATTTGATCTGTACCGTGACCGCCCCAAGGGTTGCCAAAGTGTCTGGGTTCGGTGACCGCCCCAAGGGTTGCCATTTATGCGGGTTCGGTGACCGCCCTCAAGGGTCCCTTAGTGGAATCACGGCATCTTGCATTGTCGAGGCGTGAGGAGATTACGGTGGCCCTAGTGGCTTCTTGGGGAGCATTGTGCCTGCACACCGCTCCAAATGGAGATTAGCATCCGCAAGGGTGTGAACTTTGGGATACATCGTCGTCTCCGCGTGCCTCGGTTATCTCTTACCCGAGCCCTTTACTTATGCACTTTACTTTGTGATAGCCATATTGTTTCTTGTCATATATCATGCTATCACCTAGTAGTTTATCTTGTTTAGCATAAGTTTTTGGTGCACATAGGTAAGCCTAGTTGTTGTAGGTTTTGTGCTTGACAAATTAACCGCTAGGTTTATTCCGCATTTTTATAAGCCTAAACCGTAATTATTTTAAGGCGCCTATTCACCCCCCCCCTTTAGGCGATATCCACGATCTTTCAATTGGTATCAGAGCCTCGTCTCTCTTTGTTGGGCTTAACCGCCTAGAGAGTAAATATGTCGACTAGGGGATTAGGATTCTCTGACACTCTTAGTTTTGATGGCACAAATTTTGATGTTTGGGTAATTCGCATGCTTAATTTCTTTAGGGTCATGGACCCAAATTTGGAGCGAATTGTAGATATGGGTTTTTCTCCTCCAAAGGATCCCCAAAGATTATCTTTAGAGGAAGAGAAAACTCTTATCTCAATGCTCAAGCTTCTAATGTGCTTTTCGATGATTTGAGCAATGTAGTTATATTTCAACTCATGCCGCCCGGGATGCTCATGAGTTGTGGATGAAGCTTCAAGATAAATATGGTGTGTCCAAGATTTGTAGGGATGATTGTTCTCCCTCCACCTCCGGCCGTAGTCTTCTCAACTTCTTCTACTTCACCTACATGTGGTTTGCCACAAGGTAATGATATGGTGAGTAGTGTCAGTCATTGCAATGATGAAAGTGTGCTTTTTGTGGATGATTCTTCATCACTATATTATTGCAATGCTCCGTCTTTGGGCCTTAGCACTTGAGCACTCCAAATGTTTCACTTGCTTGTGTTGATAGTCCTTGCATATCATGTAGAAATTGCTTGACTAAATCTCATGATGATATGCTTGCTATATCTTGTTGCCATGATAAAAATGCATGTATTTCCTCGAGTTGTTGTGCTAACAATGTAGATGAAACCCAACACTCCATGGAACAAGATGTGGTCTTGAATGGTGCTTCAAGGGATCCTATATCATCATCTACTGCATTTTGCCTTATGGCCAAGGCTTCAAAGGTATCTCCCACTTTGAATCCCAATATATCTTGTGATGATATTGATGATGGCAAGAGTGATGATGATGTTGATTATGATGAAGAGAGTGATGATGTTGCCTCCTTAAAAATTAAGGGAAATGATTTTAAAGCTCTTCTTAAGAATAAAATTGCTCGCTTCAACTTCATGGAAATCATGTCTATTTCTATTGAGGGCAAGAAATATATTGATGAGTTGGAATCTCGTCTTGAGGAGCATGAGGTCACCATTGATAAAATGGAAGGTCATGAGCGTGATTACGCTAATGAGATTGCGGACCTCTCTCAAGCTCTTGAACTTGAACAAACCACCAAGGAATATCTTGAGGAGACTTTTGCTCTAGAATTATCTAGAGTGAGGGAATCTCGTGATAGAGCTCTTGAGGTGGCCAATGATTTTGAAACTAAAAATGAGGAGCTTGAAGTTGTGCATGCTAAACTCCTTGAGGACTTTGAGCACCTCGAAAATGGCTCAAGGGTCATTAAGAGTGAGCTCATCAAACTCACCGAGTCTCATGCTCAACTTAAAGCTTCATATTCAAAAGAGCTTGCCAAGTTGTCTTCTCCTCTTGTTGCTAATGATGATGCTTGTGCTACTAACTCTATCTCTTGTGAAGCATCCATATTGAAGGAGAATGTTGAGCTAAGGGCTCAACTTGAGTTGTTATCTAGCAATTATGGGATGTTGGAAGAAAATCATGTAAGGCTCACAAGCTCTCATGATGATCTTCTAGTATCCCATAATGTTCTAAAGATAGCTCATGAGGCCATGCTTGCTAAGGTAACATCTAGTGAGCCTCATGTGGATACTAGCACTACTTCTAGTCAAAATGCTATATTGATATGTGCTAGTCCTTGTAATTCATCTACTCACAATGTTGGTACATCTTGTGATGAATTTCTTTCCTTGGCTTGTTGCTCTAACAATGAAGCTTACACTTCCTCTAGTACTTGTATTGAGACTAACCATGTAGAGGAAATCAAAGAGCTCAAGGCCCAAGTCACTTCTTTGAAGAAAGACTTGGAAAAGAGTCATGAAGGAAATCCACACTCAACAATATCTTGAGTATGCAAAATCCCCCAATGACAAAGGTGGACTTGGATTCAACTCCAATAAGAAGAAGAAGTCCAAGATGAACAAAAAGAAGGGCCAAGAACAAGTCAAGAAATCGGCCAAGATTGTTTGCTTCAAGTTCAAAGTAGAAGGGCATCATGTTAGATCTTGCCCATTGAATAAGAAGGCCATTAGTGTCAAGCAACAAGGGAAGAGGGCACAAGTTCAATCTCATGCTCAACCTCAAGTTGAAGAAAGGCCACTTCCCAAGAAGACTCAAGTTAATGCTTCTCTTGTTGAGAAATCAAGTGAGAAGAAAGTGAAGAGTAGACGTTGCTACTTATGTCGTGAGAAAGGCCACGCCGCTTCTTCATGCACTAGTGGTAACTTATCCAACCCAATTATTATTGATGATGTCTATTCTCTTGGGAAGGATAAGGTTGGCAATGTGTTTGCCAAGTTTGTTGGTACTCAAAGTGGTGTCAAGAAAAGAACCATTTGGGTGGCCAAGCCTATTGTGACTAACCTCTTAGGACCCAACTTGGTTGGGGACCAACTAGCTCAAAATTGATCAATAGGTGTTGTTGGAGGTCATTGGAGACTTGGCTACATTATGAAGATTTAAGGGGTCCTCATCATTCATATTGTGTCAAGCCAAGTCATTCAGATTATCTTTCTATCATATATCCAATGTTCCTCCTTGCAGTAACTCATGCTTAAATTGCTTACATTAAAAGTTACTTGTCCCTTAGCATGTTGTGGTTTTGTATCTTGCATGTGCTTGTATATGTTGTGCTTCCAAATTGCTTATCTTGAGAAATCAAGTATGTGCATGTTGGTTTGCACATCATGTACATGTGTGTTGTGTGTTGAGCCTTTTTGCATCTTGTTTATTTCTTAGTTGGCTCTTGTGAGAGATTAATGGAATATCACATTATGGGGGAGTGATGTGCTTTGTGCACCTCACAATCCTATAAATGTGTGTACATGAGTAATACCATCTAGTATTGATATTTCAAGATTATCTAGTCTCTAGGTGGTATATCTCTCATGAGAAATTCAGATTCTAAATTTTCCATTAATTATCTCTTGTTGGATCCTTTTAATTTCCTCTTGTCTATCTTTAATTGGTATCACATTATGGGGGAGTAATATGCTATGTGTGTATTACTAGCCTAGAAAATGTGTACATTTGAGATATTGTCACCTAGAATTGATATTGTAAATTATCTTGTTCCTAGGTGGCATGCTAGCTCTACAAGTTGCAATTTGCTTGTGTTTGGTGTGAAGATGATGTCGGATATCCTTGCTATCTACCACCGGGAATTATTTCCATTTACTTCTTGTCTTTTGACAATTGGTACTCACTTTTGTGGTAGAATTTATTGATCATCTTTACATTGGCTTTTATTTTTTATTTTTCCTTTTCTCTTGCCAAGGTTTGTGTCAACTCCCTTGTCTTCCCTACCACTTGTGGATCTTGTTTTTTTCTCGTCCTTGTCTAGTGTTTTCTAGATATAGTGAAAGTGGTGATCCCACCTTGTGCATTTTGTATTCAAATGCAAATTCTCTATAATGCACTAGTCTTGGGGGAGCTATCCTATTCTCTATAGAACACTCTTCTTGCGATCCTTATCAAGTGTGTGTTGGTGGAAGGCAAGCCGTTTTCATTTTGGTACTTTGTGCTATCATGAAACTTTGTAGAGAGCTTGGTTTGTTTGGAACCATCCTCTCTTTTGGGAGTTTGATATCTTTTATTTTGAGTGTATCAATGGATATCTCATTCCTTGATGTATCTTTTATGGATATCCTCCAAGTGATGTTTTATTCATTTGGTATCCTTTTCACTTGGCATTTCTTTGTCTTTTGGTTTTGGGTTTTGAAGTCTTGAGCATGCATGTTTTCTTCATGTATTTTATTTGTCATGCTTTCTTTCTTTGACTCAATATATAGGAGAAACTCCACCTAGTCTCAATTTGGATGAGATGTGCATGATATTCATTTTCATATCTATATGCACATATTTATGTGGAGTTTGTCCTATGTATTGGTGTTTCTAACTATTTGGTCCCGATGAGTTTGGGTACCGTTTAGTTTGTATTGTTCTTATAGGAACATTTGGAGATGCATTGGATGCTCGGCTCACTCACAAGGAAGGTGTTGTCACCATGTGCATATTGGAGTCAAGCTAGGATGATCAATGAACTACTATCTACCTTCAATTGGTATCTACTACATCCTTCCAATGGTATCTCGGTAATAAGTATCATCATCTACTACATGCACACATTACTTGCATCAACCTTGTGTAGGTTGTATCATGGCATGTATTTCATTCTTTCTTGTGATACTTGTTTCCTTTCTCAAAGCATCTCAACGATGATCTCATGTTGCTAGTTGTGATGTCTTTGATGTTCATGGGTAGGAATTCATTTATATACAATAAGACCATATCTAGCCAAGTGCTATGCTTTCAAGCAAATATCTTATTGGTATATTTATGACTTCCTTGTGGATATCTTGTTCCTTCATGTTGTAACTATTTCGGTGTACATCCCTCTTTGTAGATATATATCATCATGATTTTGTCTACCTAGAACCTTATACACTTGAGAGAAATTACATCTCTAGTTGATATCCTTTCTTTCACGTCCACCTTGTCTTTCTTATGTTAATTCTTTGGTGGCTCCGTGAAAGCTTTTGCCTTGAGTGCGTGTCCTCTATCATTGCATCTTGATGCACTCTTGTGTGGTGAAGATTATTTTCCTCTTGCTCATCTTTACGAGGCTTTTGCCATCTTAATTGGTACCCCTCGTCTTGATGAGCCTCTCATCGTCTATCTTCACCACGGGTTGTCACAAGCATGGGTTCTCTATTTTCTTATTAGTAAGCTTGTGAACCCATTTGCTAGTTGTGTGTGAGAATGAAAGGCTTTGCACCGTGTATCTCATTCATTCGAGACTATGTTGATGCTTATGCTCATCCGTATATTAGTCTTCTCATGTGCTTTGCCATGACTCACACACATCATTTTGGTTGAGCCTATTCTTAAGTTGCCTATTTTACAATGTTGCTCAACCATGTGCTTGTTGCAAGCGCTAGCCTTAGTTTCCTATATGCTCTCTTGCACCTTTGGTTGTTAGTTTCTGTTGACTTTGGGGAGCTATGATCCTATTTTGTGCACTTTGTATCCAAATACAAAAATTCTTGATGTGCACAAATCATGGGGAGCTTCTCTAGTTTCTTTAGAACAATCCTCTGCTCATATCATAATATCTTTTTCATGTGGCTCAGAGGATCTTTGGTCTAGTGGTTCAGTTGATATCTTTTGATAGCTTGCTTCAATTGGTATCTTTTGATTGCTTGATTGCTTGTTTCTCTCTTTGTTATGTCTTTGTGGCATATCATTCTTTTTGCAATCTTGGTGCCTCAATATAGTTGGTCTTCCTCCAAGTATTACCTTTGGATATGTGTATGGCATTCCACTCTCTTGTTGAGAAATACACAACTTTTGGAGGAACACCTTTTATATTGGTCTTCTTAGCTTTACGCCCATTTTGGCAATCGATGCCAATGGGGAGAAGTTTCAGAGAGTTTTATGGAGAAGTCTTGAGTTTTCTCCTTGCTTGGTTTTGTTCCTAAGCATTTGCATCTCATACGCATGCATTATTGGTTGTTGCATTGCATGGTGATGCATAATTCCTTATATAAACTCTCTTGAAAGTGATTGTCATCAATTACCAAAATGGGGGAGATTGAAAGGACATACGGTGCCCCCATGTGTGATTTTGGTAATTGATGACATTCTCTATGGACTAATGGTTGCATTGAGTTATATTTGAAGGATTTGTCCATAGGCATTTCTTGAAGTCCATGTGTGGGTTTCAAGGAGTTTATGTGTTGACCAAGGTGCTATTAAGGAATTATCCAAAGATTGGTCATGTGAGTGTTGAGCTTATTGCAAGCATATCTTGAAGAACAAGATTGTGTGATCATTCATGTTTACCTTCAAGACATCATCCAAACGAATAGAGTTGGAAAGATTCAAGGTTGATCAAGACTAATTCAAGAGTGAATCAAGTTGATCAACTCACAAAGCGTAGAAGATGTACCGAGAGGGATCAAGTGATCCCATGGTATGGTAAGCATTATCCATTGCACATTGTGTACTAACCCATGGTCTATGTGAGAGTCTATATGGGGTTAGGTATGTGTCCATGGGCTTGCGTCAAGAGGAAGATATCATACAACCCATGGAAAGGATGACATCAAGTGGTGATCATCATCAAGATTGCCGTGTGCAAGTTCAAGTGGAGCATCATGAAGACATCAAGTGCTTGAAGCTTGCCATCCATTGTGGTGTCAATGGACTTGTGAAGATGTGCCGAAGAGTGGCTCACCCATAGTGGAGTATGGGGGAGCAATCATCTAGTCTCCATCGACCCAACACAATCAAGAAAGGTGGTCCATCTTGAGGAGGACAAGATCGTCATCATCTAGCTCAAGTGGATCATGTGCAAGGCAAAGGTTTGCCCTTGATAGGTTTTCTATTTTACCGGTCTCATGGTGGTAGTTGGGAGACCGGGTTATAGGATCGATAGCCGTACTATCAAGGGGGGCTCTCAAGTGAGTAGCTTGATCGTATCGTTCTTCGAGAGCTCAAACCATTGCATACTTGCATCATGTTTCTTGGTTCTTGTTTGGTTCTATTTGTGAGTCTTATAGCTTATGGTCATCTTTCTGACAAGTTTGAGTTCATCGAAAACGGAGTTTGCATGCGGCTTCTATGATGTTTTCGGTGTTGGAGGTTTTACCGGTCTTTTCCGAGGAAGGGTTCTCACCATTTTCTTTTGGGCCTTTTATTATTTGCTTTTTATTGGTATTTCTCTCAAGATTGTGTTAGACCTTGTCCCTAGCTTTCCAACAAACTTGGTTTCACGAATTCGGAGTCCGAATGCGAAGTTATGGTAGTTTTGGTGTTCGAAAAGGCTGCGGCGGTACTACTGGGTAGGAGCGGAAGTAATTTTTACTACCGCCCTTGGGAGCGGTACTACCGCTCTTGGGAGCGGTACTACCGCTCTTGGGAGCGGTATACTACCGCTTGGAGCAATACTATCATACTACTTCGTGGCTACTTCCGCCGGGACCAAAAACTCGTCACAAGTCCAGCGGTGGTAGGCACGGATGTAATTTTTTAGTACCGCTCGCAAGCAGTAGTACCGCTTCCCTTAGCAGTAGTACCGCTACCCCTTGCGGTAGTACCGTGATGTCAAGCGGTACTACCGCTCGGTGCGGGCTGTGAGCATAACGGTTGGATTTTTGCCCACCTATAAAAGGGGGTCTTCTTCCCCATTGAACCTTATCCTTTGAGCTCGTGTTCTTACCCCATTGTTAACCTTCTTCGAGCTTGCTAACTCTCAATCCCTCCATGGATTCTTGCTAGTTTTTGAGGGAAAAGAGAGAGGAGATCTAGATCCACATTTCCACCAATCACTTTCTCCTCTATGTGAGGGGAACCCCTTGGATCTAGATCTTGGAGTTCTTGGTGTTCTCCTTCTTGTTCTTCCTCTCATTTTGTTCCCTAGCATTAGTTGCTTCGGTGAGATTTGAGAGAGAAGGACTTGGGCACTCCGTGTGCCCTTGCCATTGCATTTGGTGCATCGGTTTGAGTTCTCCACGGTGATACGTGGAAATTACAAGTTGAGAAGCTTATTACTCTTGGGTGCTTGGTGCCCTTGAGCTTGTTCCTCTTGGGTGCTTAGGCGCCCTAGGCAGTTGGTGGTGTTGAGCTCAATCATTGTAGTGTGAAGCTCCGGGCAAGCGTCGAGGTCTCCAATTAGGTTGTGGAGATCGCCCGAGCAATTTGATCGGTACCAAGTGACCGCCCCAAGGGTTGCCAAAGTGTACGGGTTGGTGACCGCCCCAAGGGTTGCCATTTGTACGGGTTCGGTGACCGCCCTCAAGGGTCCCTTAGTGGAATCACGGCATCTTGCATTGTGCGAGGGCGTGAGGAGATTACGGTGGCCCTAGTGGCTTCTTGGGGAGCATTGTGCCTCCACACCGCTCCAAACGGAGATTAGCATCCGCAAGGGTGTGAACTTCGGGACACATCGTCGTCTCCGCGTGCCTCGGTTATCTCTTACCCGAGCCCTTTACTTATGCACTTTACTCTGTGATAGCCATATTGTTTCTTGTCATATATCATGCTATCACCTAGTAGTTTATCTTGTTTAGCATAAGTTGTTGGTGCACACAGGTAAGCCTAGTTGTTGTAGGTTTTGTGGTTGACAAATTAACCGCTAGGTTTATTCCGCATTTGTTCAAGCCTAAACCGTAATTATTTTAAGGCGCCTATTCACCCCCCCTCTAGGCGACATCCATGATCTTTCAGCGTATATATAGTGTGCCAAGAAAACTGCTGTTTTAGTGTAAGTGGTAGCGCCGGGCTGGACATCCGGGCAATGGCTGGACATCCGGCGGCTGAGAATCACACACAAGTATGCGGAAAACAGATTACAGGGCCCGGACAACTGGCCGAAGCCCGGACATCTAGCCAAACTTGGGGCCCCGGACATCCGGTCGAATGCTGGACATCCGGCGTATACAAACAATATTTCGGTAAGGTTTCTGGACATCGATGGCTGGACATCCGGCGATTTCACACAAATTAGACGCCCTCTTGATAGCGATGGCGGACATCCAGGGAAAAGCCGGACATCCGGCCAACACAAAACTGCAGCCACCCCAAAAGTAAAACATGCATAACTTTCACATCCGACTCCAACTTTGATGATTTTGGGCTCGCTCAAGCTATGGAAAAGCTCCAGGTCCTCACATAGAGAACCACCCAAGATAAACCAAAATGGATGGTGCAAAGTATGGAAAGGTAAGATCATATACTTTGGGGAATCTATTTGGCTATGGATTTACTTTGGTAGATGTATAGGCATATTGTATTTGTATTGGATAGGAGTGAAATATGCCTATGTTGGAATATGATGTGAGGAAGTAGAAATAGAAGATGTTGACTTGAGAAAATCTATCACTAACTCCTTTGATCCCCTCTTAATAGTGCGGGATCCCTATAACTCAAGAATCATAAAAGAACTTTACTAGATAGCTTCCAGAAACTTTTTCTTAAGCATATATCCTTTTCGATGGTGACCGATCCTCACATCTAAAGCTGAAGGAACTAATACCTTTGACTAGAGCCTTTCACTTGAGCTCTATATTGATGTTTCTTCATGGCTCAAGTTGAAGGAAAGACATCGAAGAAGTCTTCAAGTAGCTCCCCCATACACAATGTGGGAAGCTTTGCTTTGCATTCATCCTCACTTGTACATCATCATTAATTACTTGATGACATCCTTTGATGAGCACCAAGCTCATGAGAATTACCTAACCCACATAACATAGGCAACACATAGTATGGGTTAATACACAATGCACAATTGATAAATTCTTACCATACCACAAGATCTCATGTGGCACATGATAGGCGCTTGTGCGTTGACCATATTAGAGGTCAATCTTTGATCTTCATATTGGTCAACATTTAGCTTTGCTCCATGATTAATATTGATGTCTTGAAGGCCCTATTGATATCTTCACTATGCTTCATTTCTTCAAGACATAATAACCAATATCACAATTCACCATGACCATATCAAGTTTCTCCTTGAATATCATATTGAACATCATTTGCTCATTTCATTATCCAACATAGTATCTTGAGAGACATAATGAATTCTTCACTTGAATTACTTGCTTCAAGACATACTAATCCATGACTCAACATATGAGCTCATAATGATCCTATCTTCAAGCATATGTAGAATTCTTATCTTTAATCATTCTCTCAAGATCTTGATCCATCATGGTTCAACCCATAAGCCTGAGCATGATAACGTCTGAGATCCTTAATGAAGTCCATATAGATCACATCTTTTTCATCACATGGAATTCATCTTGATCATATTTGATTCAACCACCGAGCTCAACCTTGATGCATGCACAACAATATGTATATGGCATTCATTTCCAATCCATTCTATCTCCTTCTTGCATCACCATGGAATAAACATCCTTCAGTTCATCCAATATTCTTCATGCATTGTAAATGGAACTTTCCTTCAAATGTATAACTCAATGCAAACATTAGTCCATTAGGATTGTCATCAATTACCAAAACCACACATGGGGACTACATATACTTTCACCTTGGGGTCATCTCACTGTCCTCAATATGATTTGGCTCACTATCTTCCCTAAAGTTCTGCCTGGCATAAGATATACGGCTCTAAAAGAGAAACAAGGAGACATGTACCAAGTTTCACAATTATATAAGCAAATAAATGGATCTGTTCTGCATAAGGAACATATTATTACAACTACAATTTAAAACTGGTAGTTGTTGCGAACATCCAATCAGATGTAAACAGCAAAGTAAACAACATTGGAGGAAATGATGCCTATCCAGCTCTATACTAGAACAAAGTTTGAAGGCTTGAGAAGTATGAACTTACATTACATGTTAACACGGGCTGGACAAAGCCCATCTCCATGTTGATGGAAGGATAATTAAATAAATTCCCCAAAGAAAATTCTTTATAAGCATTGCCATTTTTCTACATTTTGCAAAGAGTAAATATAGATCAAATAATATTGGAAGAAACAGAGGATAATGAAGCCTAGGTGCAGACTGATGATACATAATCAAATAGCAATTAATTAAGTACATGGTTACAAGGCAAAAGGTACTGAGAAGAGGAATGCAGACATCAACATGTGCAGTGGAATTGGCTTTATTCAACATTTTGGTAAGAGTAAATCTAGATATGATAATTTGGAGAAAGTGGAGGGCAGGGCAGATAAGATGCAGAGTAATGCTAGACAATCAACTATCTCATGATGCAAGTATAGTAATACCAGCACTGTCCGTTATTACTTGTCGCTCAAATGGATGTATCTAGCACTATTAAGTTCTAAATACATCCAATTGATCAACAATTAATTTGATACAGAGGGAGTACATGACAATAGGTACATACATGAGCAATCAAAAACTTCATAACCATTGTGTTAATTCTACATTTATCTAAGAGTAAATATAGATCTTATAATTTCAAGCAAAGGGAGCACTGGTGCCCGTTGATCCTAAACAAACGGTTTTTAACCCCTTTCCGCGACGACATTTGGAACCGTCGCCAAGTGAGTGTGTGTGATAGGGTGTCCTTCCCACACGACCCAGAAATCATCCGGGATAGGCCCTCCTGGGACCCAGGCTGGGGCTGTGTGCGATCGGGCAAGGCATCGAAACCCAATCATTTCCGTGGGTATGTACATCCCACACGGTAATCCGAGAAAATCATTTCCGTAGGTATGTACATCCCAAACGGTAATCCAAGAAAATCATTTCCGTAGGTATGTACATCCCACACAGTGAATCCCAGAAAAATATTTCCGTTTGTATGTATATCACACACAGTCAGTCCAAGGAATACGTTTCCGTTCTTATGTACATCCCACACAGTCAATCCAGGGAAAACGTTTCCGTTCGGATGTAAATCCCACACAGTTTTATGTGTAGGCTCGTGTGTGAAAGGTGTAACTATCACACACGGTCTTCCTTGGTTAACTGTTTGCTTTTATCAACTATATCACACATGATTTGATGAATAAAACGGTGTGGCATTGGGCTATCCATCGCAAGCGCTTTTACTGCTAGAACCGTTTGCAAAGGTCCATGACACATTTAGTAGGTTTATTAGGTTATAATTAATAATTCCAGTATTACGTGAATTCACATTTTCATATCGAACAGCTGTTTGCCAATTCATATCAGGCACATAAATATATTATAACATCACAGTACGGTAGCTACATGAAAACAACACAGTACAACATATATCTAGTTCAACTTCATAAGAACAATATATTCATTTCCCTAATCCAAATCATCCAGGCTCGTCTTATCCACCTCTGCTTTCAGTTCAGTAAGAACCCATTTTGCACGGCCCAACTGGGAAAGTGCCTCCTCCTTCGCCAACACCATCTTAGCAAAGTCTGATTAAAAAAATCCGAGCTCATTCTCCACCTTCAACTTTTTATCCCGCATCTTGAAATATGCTTCAGCGTTGACAAGACTTTCTCTAAGCCTACATGTGTTCACTTCCTCATACATGCTCCAGAGCTTCGTTAGGCACTCTTGATCAACCCACTCCAAGTAAGAACACTTCCGTTCATCCTATAATATTTAAAACTAGATCAGTAACAGTTGTAGGGGAAATGGGTTTATAACGACATAGAAAATCACCAATGCTTATTTTGAAAAACTGAAGAAACATGTTAATTATGACATATCTTCTCAAAGATATCAATGTGCAAATGAAATAATTGGTACTGAGACAACAACCAAATTTTGGAACATCAGAAGCTATAATTAACTACAACGACGCTACAAGTTCTTACTCATGTACAATAAATAACAAATTGAACATTTTATGAGGAAGGTAAATATAACTGCAACAGCATAGTGATAGTGTTTGGATGATAGCAAATTGATACTAACAGGTGTGTACATGCACAAATTTAGTAACATAGAACTAGTAGCACTAAGGCCGTCCACTATGTATGCCAAAACTGGTGTAACGACAACTGCTGCTACATCTCGCACCGGTGCCCTGAACGGGCGAGTCGATGCAGCGGAAAAAAATTAGGGACCTGCACTCGAGCACGTGGTTGCTCGATGCCCAGTTCCTTCGTGCCATACAGATTTAGTATTTTACTGCTTGGCTGCTCGGATGTGTGGACCAAAGTTGGCGGCACAAACTGCTGAAGCGGTGCCAAATAATTTTCTAATGGCACCGCTGATGAGATGGCAAAAATTTCAGATACTAGGTACAAACTGTGACACTGTCTTAGGATGTGTTTGGCTGAAGGTGTGGTATGAATGGGTTGGCACCGTGACAGTGTCTGAATCACATCTAACAAATGATTTGTAACAACGGAGGAGGGTCTAACCTTCTCTATACATGCTAGAAACTTCCTCCCAGTGTCCACAGAATCATACGCAAGTAGCTTCATGCATGGAGATTGGTGGTGACAACGAGCAGATAGATCTTCAGCCACCCCGCTCCATTTGTTGCCACTGATGGTCTTAGGGATCTACAAGAGGAAGAAATGACTCAAATCGACCCCTGGGTAAAAATCCTTCATTCCAAGTCATAGCCCAAGAGAGAGAAGAGAGGCATACCCGGATGGTGAAGGAGTAGTCGCCAGAGGAGGAACCACTGGAGATGTCTTTGAAGAATACCATGGTGACCCCGGCGGTAGGATGCGAGACGGCGAGAGCGAGGAAGCGGCTATAGCTTAGCAAGGAAGGAAGGAAGGAGGAAGCAGGGGAAATGTGACTTGTGGTCGGGGAGAAAAGGAGGTGGGGAAGAGGGCGGGGTAGATATTTTGGTGATAGGCCAAAATTTTGGAAATGTGGAGGGCAACTTCTTGCTGCAGTGTCGCGGACCATTCACTTTGAATGATTGTGTGCATCGCAAACGATTCTTATGCTTTACGCGCATGGGATGAGTTTGATAATTCAAATTTTGGTCTCAAGGCATGGGCACATTCACTTTGAACGCGTGTGTTGCCGCCGGACCATTCACTTTGAATGATTGTGTGCATCGCAAACGATTCTTCTGCTTTACGCGCATGGGATGAGTTTGATAATTCAAATTCTGGTGGAAATTCCCCCAGGTACGTCATTGCATAATTTAACATTGCTTGCTAATTTGGGCACACAAAAGAGCGTACAGCAGACAGTCCACACTTACTGAATCCAGCAATTTTAGTAATTACACAGAGCCAGTTGACCTAAACATTGCTCTAACAAAATACCAGCATTAAAACAAAGCCTAAGTATGCATAATAAAAAAATCCGCCGCCGCGTCGGCCTATGCATCGCCGGTGTGAGATGAGACATCGATGACTTGTCCTGGCGACATGCCGCTGTTGGTGGACTCCGCGTCCCCCCTGCTGAAGTTGACCGCGTCCTCGTCCTCGTCCTCGGCGCCGCCCTCAAGGTTGTAGTACTTGTAGTAGTGGCTGCGCCAGAGCTCGTGTTGGTACTCCACCCTGATTCCTCGATGGACAGACTCTTCTCTACCTCGACCTCAGCCACACGCAACTCCTCCTCCTGGCGCTCCTCAATTTCCGCCGCCTCCTGCATCTCCAGCTCCCGCTCGGTGACCTCATGAGGAAGCAGGTGCTCCATGGCCATCGCCGCCTTTTCAGACGTGGGTTGCATGCTGGAGTCCGAGGTGGCCTGGAATATCTTGGCGTGTGCATCCTCGATCTTGGCGTGGATGGCCTCGACCCGGGCCAGGGCGACATCAGCGGCACGAACAGTAGCTCGAGCACTCTCAGGCTGCAGCCACCGTCGCGAGCAGAGAAAGCCGCGTCTCGGCTGTCGCAGCCTGCCTCTCGCTGCCGCAGATACCCTCTTAGCGGAAGCGGTCAGCTCAATGCGGATGCGGCGGCACTCTCGGCAGCGGCGGCGCTGGGGGACGCGCCATCGTGACGGGCCTTCACGAAGCATTTCCATGGTGTCATGTTTGCAAGAAGAGTGCGGAATGGGGATCGGGATTCGTGGATTCCGGTTGCCGCACTAGAGCGGCATTTGCGCCAAATAAGCTTAAGGAGGGAGACTTAAATAGACCCAGATATTTTCATCACAAACGGTTCCTAGAAAACAACTCTGTGTGATGTTGTAGATATTTTTTATTAGCTGTGAAAGACGAATTTGGAATAAAGATCCAACGGATGGTGTTTTAATGAACGAGAAATTTTGTAGTACTAATATAACTGTCATGTCAAATTTTGGAAAATTTCAGGGGTCATTAGACCTTCTAAGACATTTAAGTGATTTTCTAGCTATTTAATGACCGTAATTGAAATTTGAACTACATGTACATGCAACAGCTAACCATAACGGTTTGAAAACTCGTATTTCGTGTACTTGTGTGCGGTTTAATTCCATGTGAAGTAAATTGGAAGGAATTTTCAAACATATTGGTCTAACGGCTATGACACAATTAAGCATGGAGTGACATGGCATTTTAATTCCAAAAAATTTAAAAAATCAGAAACACATGAAACCTTCGTTGATGTAATGTCATGCCACCAAGATGATGTGGTAAAAAAATTGGCATGTTTGACCAAAGTTTGGACACACACCCCTCACAAACCGGAGCAACTCACTAGAAGGCTCGTGGTTCCGAGAGGAAACAATGCATGTTTGATGACGAACGGGAGATAGCTTCCTCTTACGGCCTTCAATTTTTTTTCTACGTCTAACGTGCACTACTACAACGGTAATATGAAATTTTTGAAAATTCTATGGGTCATTTGACCTTTTAAAGACATTTAAGTGATTTTCTAGCCATTTAATGACCGTAATTCAAATTTGAACTACATCTACATGCAACGCGTAACTAAAACGGTTTGAAAAATCATATTTGTGTACTTGCGTGCGAGTTAATTCCATGTGCAGTAAACTAGAAGGAGTTTTCAAACATATTTGTATCACGACATGGACAGATATGCATGAATACGTATGCATGGAGTGTCATGGCATTTTAATTCCAAAAAAACAGAAACACATGAAACCTTGGTTGATGTAATGTCATGCCACCAAGATGATGTGGTAAAGAAATTGGCATGTTTGACGAAAGGTTGGACACACACCCCTCATAAACCGGAGCAACTCACTAGAAGGTTCGTGGTTCCGAGAGGGAACAATGCATGTTTGATGACGAACTGGAGATAGCTTCCTCTTACGGCCTTCAAACTTTTTCTACGTCAAACGTGCACTACTACAACTGTAATGTGAAATTTTGGAAAATTCTAGGGGTCATTTGACCTTTGAAAGACATTTAAGTGATTTTCTAACCATTTAATGACCGTAATTCCAATTTGAACTACATCTACATGCAACGCCTAACCAAAACAGTTTGAAAAATCATATATGTGTACTTGTGTGTGAGTTAATTACATGTGCAGTTAATTAGAAGGAATTTTCAAACATATTGGTCTCACGACATGGACACATGCATACGTATGCATGGAGTGACATGCCATTTTAATTCAAAAAAATAGAAAAATGATTAGAAGCAAATGAAACCTTGGTTGATGTAATGGCATGCCACCAAGATGATGTGGTAAAGAAATTGGCATGTTTGACGAACGTTTGGACACACACCCCTCACAAACCGGAGCAACTCGCTAGAAGGTTCATGGTTCCGAGAGGGAACAATGCATGTTTGGTGACGAAGAGGAGATAGCTTCCTCTTACGGCCTTCAAATTTTTTCCTACATTTAACGTGCACTAATACAACTGTCATGTGAAAATTTGGTAAATTTCAGGGGTCATTTGACCTTTTAAAGACATTTAAGTGATTTTCTAACCATTTAATGACTGTAATTCAAATTTGAACTACATCTACATGCAATGCCTAACCATAACGGTTTGAAAAATAATATTTGTGTGTACTTGTGTGCGAGTCAATTCCATGTGCAGTAAATTAGAAGGAATTTTCAAACATATTGGTGTCAAGGCATGGGCACATGCATGGAGTGCATGCCATGGCATTTTAATTCCAAAATATTTAAAAATGATCAGAAAAACATGAAACCTTGCTTGATTTAATGTCATGCCACCAAGATGATGTGGTAAAGAAATTGGCATGTTTGAGGAAAGTTTGAACACATACCCCTCACAAACCGGAGCAACTCGCTGGAAGGTTATTGGTTCCGAGAGGGAACAATGCATGTTTGATGATGAACGGGAGATAGCTTCCTCTTACGGCCTTCAAATTTTTTCTACGTCTAACGTGCACTACTACAACTGTAATGTGAAATTTTGGAAAATTCTAGGGTCATTTGACCTTTCAAAGACATTTAAGTGATTTTATAACCATTTAATGACCGTAATTCAAATTTGAAGTACATCTACATGCAACGCCTAACCAAAAGCGGTTTGAAAAATCATACCTGTACTTGTGTGCGAGTTAATTCCATGTGCAGTAAATTAGAAGGAATTTTCAAACATATTGGTCTCACGACATGGACACATGCATACGTATGCATGGAGTGACATGGCATTTTAATTCAAAAAATAGGAAAATGATCAGAAACACATGAAACCTTGGTTGATGTAATTTCATGCCACCAAGATGATGTGGTAAAGAAATTCGCATGTTTGATGAACGTTTGGACACACGCCCCTCACAAAATGGAGCAACTCACTAGAAGTTTCGTGGTTCCGAGAGGGAGCCATGCATGTTTGATGACGAACGGGAGATAGCTTCCTCTTACGGCCTTCAAATTTTTTCCTACGTCTAACGTGCAACTGTCGTGTGAAAATTTGGTAAATTTCAGGGGTCATTTGACCTTCTAAAGACATTAAAGTGATTTTCTAACCATTTAATGACCGTAATTCAAATTTGAACTACATCTACATGCAACGCCTAACCAAAACAGTTTGAAAAATCATATTTTTGTGTACTTGTGTGCGAGTTAATTCCATGTTTAGTAAATTCGAAGGAATTTTCAAACATATTGGTGTCAAGGCATGGGCACATGCATGGAGTGCATGCCATGGCATTTTAATTCCAAAAAATTAAAAATTATCCGAAAAACATGAAACTTGCGTGATTTAATGTCATGCCACCAAGATGATGGTAAAAAAATTGGCCTGTTTGACGAAAGTTTGGACACACACCCCTCACAAACCGGAGCAACTCACTAGAAGGTTCGTGGTTCCGAGAGGGAACAATGCATGTTCTTGACGGACGGGAGATAGCTTCCTCTTACGGCCTTCAAATTTGTTCCTACGTTTAACGTGCGCTAATACAATTGTCATGTGGAAATTTGGAAATTTCAGGGGTCATTTGCCCTTTTAAAGACATTTAAGTTATTTTCTAACCATTTAATGACCGTAATTCAAATTTGAACTACATCTACATGCAACGCCTAACGAAAACGGTCTGAAAAATAATATTTTTGTGTACTTGTGTGCGAGTTAAAAATCATCGACGATGTAAATATCTGGTGTTCAAAAAGAAAATGTAATGATCTGCAAGACAACCGCCCCACCACGATTGGCACTCTATCTCGCGGCTCGAGGTTTGGTAGGTGATTGGCGGGATCATTAATCAAACACGGTTCTGTATTGGAAACCGTCATTATTATGTTCACACACGGATTTGTTGCAGGAATTGTGTGTAATTCAAACTATAATACTCAGAAATTTCGGCGACCGGCATGTGTACATCCTGTCGATCTAGATTTCGCCGTAATAAATACTACCTTGCTCACGTCGTCCCACCTGCATTTCATCTACATCCTCCCCTCGCTCTCTCTCTCTCTCTCTCTCTCTCTCTCAAATCTCTGCCATGGCATCGCCGGTCTGCCCACGCGCCGACGAGGAGTCGCCGCCCCCCCAAGAACGCTCACTCGATTAGCAGCGACGAGGACCCCTATGCGTCGCTTGACGAGGTTGTGCCGGACCCCCTACTTTGGATTGGTTTTGGGGCCAGTACAATCTTTGTCTGTGAAAGTCGCTGCCGCCGGCTGAGAAAGCTAGGCAAGTGGCATTCGAGAAGGAGATGGCGGAGGAGGAAGCCAGGTACCAGGCGGCATGTGAAGCCCGTGATGCCGCCTGGAAAAAGGAGGCAGCGGAGCTTTGGGGGCGGGCGCGTCGTCGTGCTAAGGAGGTGTACGAAGAAGGGTAGGCGCCCAATGAAATGGCAGATCGCCACAAGGCCCGCCAAAGAAGAGGCAGATCGGTACGCTGTTACCGGTGGAGGCGGAGGAGTCGAGTACTACCTCCACACTGGAAAGACGCCGCACACCGTGGAGTCTTTGGCGAGGCTGCCAAATACTAGCCCTGTGAGGGATTATTAGTTTTAATATTGTTCGTTTTCAATTTTATGCATTGTACCTAGTAGTTAAGTATCATCACGTATATGTGATGATATTATATATATATATATATATATATATATATATTCTGTGATGATCTAATGAACAATTAATATATATATTATGAATTCCATTTTCTATCTGTTTTTGTATACTAATTTGAATCTTGTTGTTATCATCCACATATACAGAATGGTAAGTGTATATACACACATTGAAACAGAACATATAAGAATGGAAAACAGAGTACACACATTGAAACAGAGCAATAAACAGAGCAATACTATGATTGCTGTGAATACATAGCTATCCACACCGAAACGACTTTCCAAAATAAAACGCGTCCATGAGACCATGACCAGCAGCCCTTGCCTAGGGCAGCTCTTGGCTCTGCCTAAACTCGTGCAGGCGTTCGTCCAAGCGGTCGACACACTCGTGGTACATCTGGAGCGCGATCTCGATCTCCAAGTTGGCTATTTCATCGGAGATCACCAGCTCGAGGATGCGACGGCCATGTTCCTCATCGCGCCTAGGTGGACACAGGCCAAGGAGGCGGTCGAGCCTACGGACCAGCGTCGGCATCCGGTGGAGCGCGGACAAGGCGACAGCGGCACCACGCCGAATGGCGGCGGGTGTCTCTCGTGCAAATGCAGGTCGGCCGGCCTCTCGGTACCACGGCATCGAGGGCCTCTGCCCACTCCTGGCGAGGAATGGGGGTACTGACGGGACATGTACCCAGCTGCGACACCGTGTCGACAGCAGGCAAGCGGCGATGGATCCGCTGTTGCTGTGCGCGCGTCGTGCCTCTCGCTCTGCGGCGCTCCAACGGTCTCGACGTGCGGCGAGCCGCAGCCTATCAGCGCAGACGCGCCTAGCTGCTCTGTGGCGCACCATCGATCATGTTGTGTGGCGAGCTGCAGCTTGTGGGCGCTGACATGCCTATCTTGATCCGCGCTCAAGCGCCATGCACCAAAGGTCTGCTCAACCCTGGCGATGACGTGCATCACGGCGTCGACCATCGCGTTGTCGGGGAGCGCCTCGGCCTCGACGGGTCGTGGCGCCTGCTCGTTTTCCTTGTCGACGAGGTTGATGGCAGCGGCGGTGCTTTGGTGGGTTGGCATGCTTGGAAAAGGTGAATGTGCTACAGGCTGCGCTTGTCGCCTCCGTGCGTCGCGCGCCCCCTATGCGCAATATAGCAGGGTGGCGGGAAACATGTGAGGAAATTGCGGGAAACGGTGGCGTGTTCATAAAACGCCATCATTAATGAAAACTTAGCATCGAGCTAGCACAAGTCGTAGATGATGATCAGATGAACATAAACCACACTAGGGAACCCATCGGTGATGAATTCATCGATCCCAAACGGTTGAATACTAGCAAGCATTTGCCCACAACACACACGGCCTATTCCATCACAAATAGGTAGGATGGATCAAATGTATGCCAAATATCACACATTGTCAAAAAGTAATGCGGTAGACCTTCTTTAAATAACATGTGTTAAAAAATAAAAAACAAGAACCTCAAGGTTAAATTAGCTGAGGTAATGGGGCATTTCGGTCATTTGACCGAAATGACCCATCCCATCAGCTAATTTAACATCGACACAACTTCCCATCCAGTCACCCATCCGATGGCTGCTCCAGCCTGAGCACACTTAACTTGATAGTTTTCTTACATGGGCTACTCAGCTGATAGGAATGCCTCTTCACATCCTTATGGCGTATCCGGATGACCGCTCGTCCCACAATGGCCAATAGATGTTGTGTAGACAGAGCATATCACATACGTCTTATTAGAAGCAATCGTCTGGGTTACTAATGGTCTTCGCACACATTTTTTATTACAGACTTGTTTGCCGCGTATCACACACATCTTGTTATATTAAACCGTTTATGTTCTCTTGCCTAATCACAAACAGTTCATCCGAGTGAACCGTATGATGTATATCGCACACACCTTCATCTGGCTGCCCGTTTCTTTTGTGTTGCCTAATCACAAACAGTTCATCTGAGTGAACCGTATGCTGTGTATCGCACACGCCTTCATCTGGCTGCCCGTTTCTTTTGTTCCTCCTCATCGCAAACAGTTAATTGAACTAAACCGTATGCCCTTCATCGCACACGCAACTAAAACCTGAACCGTGTTTGATGCATCCGTCATCGCAAACGTTTTATACATTTCTGATGATTTTCATACACCACCGTTTGCGATTATGGCATCGCACACAGTTTCTCGAAGGGTCTCTGATTGTAGTGTCGCGTTAGCAGCATCCTGCAGTAGTGGAGGATAAAGAAGTGAACATTTACAGTGATGCTACATAATCAAACAGCAATAAGTGTACGTATGCTGACAAAGGGAAAGATGTACTGACAAGAGCAATGCAGAGCCCAGTATTGTTGTGAGATCCTATGATCCTTTGAGCAAGGAGCTTCATCTGAAATTTGTTTTCATACAAGAGAGAAGGTAAGGCACATGCAAAAATTTAGGAGTTCAAATTTTGAATTGATATCATAGATGCGATTACGTGGTCACATCGGCTGATTCTAATAGGGGTTTGGCCAGTGGAGTAGGGGTAGAGTGTGGTACAGTTGGGCCTGTGTTTTCTGTGGCTGCTGATCTATCTGATTTATCAGGTATCACTCACCCTCTTGAGGATCTGCACTCACCCTCTTCCTTTTGGACATCTATTACGAAAGAAGAACATTTGACTGGAAAAACATAGTATGACGACACATGGAATAGGTACGTAAAATGGATAGGTATGGCATATACTCCTATATGATGCTTAAACTAAGCAGATGGTGTAACAAAGTAGAAGTAATGCAAGAGGTCGATGCAAAATATATGCGACCAATACAACCTTGCCAAGTTAGAGCAAGCACCTTGATGGGTGAATAAGATAGGCCATCCTCCACCATGCCAAGTTTTTTAGCCAGTGGATTGTTCTGCAATATTCCTCTCGCGCGCCCATTCTCATATTCATTTTGATAATGTTCAGTACCTGACATGCATGAGAACATAAAAACAAGTGAGATTATCTTTGTAACGAAGAAGTGATTCTAATCCAATATTGCCTGCCTGTAAACCCCTTTGTGCTATCTCTGCAATTCTTCTAAGAGATGTCATGCATGCTGTAACTTGGTATGTGCATTAATATAATGTGGCCTACTACTCAAAATATGATAGCTCCAGAAGTGATGATACTTCGCAGATGACAGCTTCAACATATAGTAAAGAAGAACAAGTCGACATGACCTGACAGATTCAAAAAATACCAAGGGAGAACAACTCGACCTGACCAGTCGACCGCAAATGTCTCTGCTACTCTACCAACAAGGAACATACTTATTAAAGAAGAGAATAGGATCATCTTAAAGAAGAGCAGAAGAGCAAGTAGGTTGAAGATATTACAAGTCTTTCTATGCAATGTCGGTTGCCCACCCATGATGAACCAGAGCGCACAGAGAAATACTATTCCTTCCGATCTCTCCATATGTGGCTCACATGCATTTCGAAACTAAAGTAGGAACATTTAGTCGACCAATTAAACATCTCTCGGTTTTACTAATATCAGCATAATATCATATTTGAATTTGTACAACTAAGCTTGTTTAGATCGATGGATGGAGAAGTGCTATTACGACATGAACCACGTAGCCTGATCGTGGTCATCATAAAATGGGGAAACCGTAAGCATGATGAGTATAGTGTTGACCGTGGCTATGGGATGGCAGATCTAAAGCTGCAAACCGCACAAAGGGTAGTTAGCAACCGATCTTTGCTTTGAAATAACAACTAAGATTTGGTATGGACAAGAAAGTACAGTCAACAAGTGACATAGAAATGCAATTCTGCTGTCTCTCTATATGTCATGACATGCATTTGGAAACTCAAGTGGGACCTTAAGCTAACCAATTAAATGTGTCTATTAACTAATATCAGTATCATATCACAATCATATCTGAACAACTAAGCCCTGTGTTGTTTAGCTTGAAGGGTGGAATCATGCTAGTACGACAGAAAGCACCTACGTCGATCATAGTAGAGTAGATAAAAGGGGAAAACCCTAAGCATCAAGAGTAAAATCAGGAAAGTGGAATTAGCTGGACCAGTGGGTGGCGCACATGCTTTTCGAAACGAATATAGGAACATTAGCTGGCCAATTAAACGTTCTCTATTTTAGTAATATGAGCATCATATCAGATTCATATTTCAACACCTAAGCTTTGGAATTATGAGTGGCATGTTGTTTTGCTTGATAGGTTGAGATCTTGATGAGCTATGCTAGCACGACACGAAGCACCTACGATGATTATAGTGAATATAAAGGGGGAAAACCATAAGCTTTACGAGTATAGTGACCGTGCCATGGCAGATCTAAAGGTGCAAACCAGACAAAGCTACTTCGCAACCAATGTTTGCTTTCAACTAGCCACTACAATTTGGTACGGACAAGAAAAGTACAGTAGACAATTTACGATCTATTTTTCGGGTGAGATCAATTACTTAAGCACATATGGAAGAGTACCACCTCTCTTGCGACGCCGTGTAGGCCCTTGCTGATACGTTGAGGGTGTTGCGGGTGCGATGGATGTCGGTGGCGGGGAAGAAGACTTTAGACGGCAGATGGCTGGGTCGGGGGATAAATCCTGTTGCCGTGGACGAGGCGGTCATAGGAGCGGCAAGGACAAGTTGGACGACGGTGCCGATGAAGCGAGAGGACGCGATGAAAGGATCCTGGTCTAGCACCATGGATGAGAGACGTCCATCTCTTGCAGTGGACGACGGGGTAGCGGCTCCGGCAAGGTGGAGGATGGGGTGGCGGACGAAGGAGGCTGGACGCAGTGGGGAGGTTGTTGTGGCGCCGATGGTGTATGAATGGGGAAATGGAGGGGGAGGGGGATCTCAAACTTTGGGACATGCTTGTCTGAAATGTGGGAAAGTTACGAACTTATCCCCCGTTTAAAATTTTGGACATCAGGTCGGTTGGTGATAGGACGGTAATCTCGCATCTCTCAAATATTTGCCGGTAGCGATTTCGGGCGAGGAGAGGGTGTTTTGCCGCCCACGGTTGGCGCCCACGGTGTATGAACGGGGCTGACACGTAGGGCAGTTGTGTCACGTCTGAGGGAAGTTACACATCTGCCCCTATTTAAAATATTTGTCTACATCGATTTTGGGCGAGGAGAGTTTTTTGCCGCCACCCGTGTATGAATGGAGAAATGGAGGGAGTGAGACATGTCTTTCGGACAAGCTTGAATCAAATGTGTTTTGCCACCCATGCTTGGCGCCCACCGTGTCGGAATGGGCTCAGAGGCGGTCGTGTCATGTCTGATTGAAGTTACTAGTCTATGCCTATCAGCAGCAGTGTAAATCCGGTCGATAAGGATGTCAAAGTGTCAGGGGTAGATAGTAATTTCCATCTCGCAAACACTTGCTTCGGACAGTCCACAAATGATAGTGGGTGTTTAGCCGCTTCGTTCAAAACTTGGGAGAATTGGCATTCATGTTTGCCCTGGGCCCTGGCAACTAAATTCAAATCCAATTGTATTCGTCTACGAATATCCACCGATAATTATACGTTTTGTTATTTATTTCTTCAGAATCACAACAAAGATTTATTCAACCTTTATATATGATTATGATTTAGAAATGTCGTGATCTTCGAATTCAGTAGGTTGGATACACTTTGAGTCAAACAGTTATTTCATCCAATACAATATGATCACACGAAAAATAGTTCACCTTATGTCAATCATACAAGTACTGAGGATTACCTTGCCTAAAAAATTCGGATCATTACAACACATGGACAACATAGGGGGTCTTACAACATAATCCATTCAGAGACATGACACAACATGCAAGTACAATAATCTATTGACTATTTCAACTGCTATCTAAAGAAGAACTGGATTACCACAGGCTTCGGATAGCGTAAACAATGAGGACCTCCTCCGTCTTCAAATGCAGCATTCTTACTTCCCCCAATTCTTGGGTTGCTTGCATAATGTGTGCAACTAATTGCATAATTTATAGCCTCAAGATCAAGATTACCTCATTCATGGCAGCCACACCATCTCTTTCTGCCTCTAGTAGAGCCTCAAGAACTATAATATCTATGCTCAAACTGCTCTCCGGCGGTGTTGCCTCTGAACTGCTACCATCTAGTAACATGGATGGCGCACTGCTTCCACAAATAGATTCTGGGGTTGTGCATTGTGTCCTGTGAACGGCATCCTGAAAGATTTCCGCTGGACATAAGTAAGAGATAGTTATCACATGATCCAGGCAGTAAGCTTACATGGTAAACGACATACGAATTGTTGCCAAGCATGGCAAGCTATATTGAAATGGTTCAAAGCAGCATCAGCCGAAAAGAAATTAAAATGGTAAGATGAAACTAGGGATGTAAGTGGCAAATAAACGACATCTGCCAGTCCCATCTAGTTAGTTTTTGCTAGCTCCCTAGTTCATTTTCCTCAAAAAACAAAAACTCTTTTGAACTATCATACCACTAGTGGACTTTAATCGGGATAAAACAGGACCTAGTTGACATACCTAGTTGAAATGGAGTGTACCACCGCTTATATTTAAGTTGCCAAGGCATCTAAGCAGTTCAAATAATCTGAGAAAGCGATTAACAAAGGTGGCCTCATATAAGCTACGAAGACAGTCTTGTGATGAAGTTCAGAGGAAAAGTTAAGGACTCAAATGAACTAGGCATGCGTTTCTTTTACGATAGTACAAGAGGGCATCATTGACATATTGGCCAACTCAGCTATAGCCTAACAAGTAACAAACAAGCATTCGAATCAAGCAATACAGCAAAGTAGACAACTGAACTATTTGTAATTCTGTAGGATTACATGTTGAGGGCACAAGCCAAGAAAGCAGCCCACATGCATTACATTTCACATGTACTAAAACACACTGGCTTACCATATGTTGTTGTGAAGCCTCGCTGTTGTTGCAATGTTCTTTGAAGATATCGTCAGCATCCCGTGGATGCAAATCTAGTTGTTGTAATTTATTCTGCACCCTCTATTTAGGTAAAATTAATTTTAATCGCATGCACTGGTTCGAATTGATCATCAATGGTTCATCTAAACTAATGAAAGAAGGGTGCGTGCTTACACGACAATATATCTGCTTCACTCTATTTTTATGCTTGTTTGAGGTGCCAACCCCAAAAGAACAAATATTCTGCTTGATGGGGTTGGCAGCTCCATAATTAATAGAAGCATCAAATTAGTCATGCAACTTGGGAAGATCAAGAACACACAAAAAAGGTAATGAACAGAGGCTCAGAGCAGTGATGTAATAGCTAGCATCAGAAAATGTAGGGCAAAACGAACAAAAAGCAGCGGAACCACATGCTAGTTTGCTGATGTGTAATTAAGCATAGAGAACATGAAGCAGTCTGATGGAACCAACAGGTGGCATCAGAACAACACCATTAGCATAAATATAGCATGCAAGAAGTAAAATAGTAGGCAGTGATATCTGGAAGTACAGTAGTATTTAGGACAAAACTAAAGCATATTAACTATATGTGCACTGGTATGTAATTTAGCACATGTAACATGTTCACTGCCAGAAGTCTGGCCCTACAGGTGCAAGCAGAATAACACGCCTCATGAAAAATTGAATGATGCCCTGAAGAAATTCAAAGGTGCGGTGCTTATGCTAAGAAAGTGAACGTAGGCGCCGGCCGTTGGATAATAGTACCTGATTCTCGGTGGCGTATGGGTATCATTGTCATACTTGATAGCTAAGGATCATCGATGGTGCTCGTGTTGCGATTGAGTTCTAGCCGGCTGTCGCCGTCGCTGAAGATGCTTCAGTGCTTTGCTTGTGGCGCCTATTGACATACAAGAAAGCTCATCTTTGGTAAGCGAACAGTTGCATGATAAAGAAGAGAAAAACCGAAGGAGTACAAATCGAAATAACCTGATGAGGCTACGGCGTCAGTAAAGCAGGGCCGGTGGAGTTGAATATGGCGTCCGTGCCGGTGCAGTGGACGAAGGCTTCGACGGGCGGTGTACAGTGCTTTCAGTGAGGCGGATCTATTGCAGCGGACAAGGGCTTGTATGAAGGGCCAGCGATGGGTCAGACGAGGGAGGGAGTGAAGGGCCTACACTGTGGTGGACGAGGGTGCCGGTTAAGCAGATCCGGTGCGGTGGACCATGATGGCGGTCAAGGAGATCTGGAGCGGTGGACAAGCCAGTCGGTGAAGCGGCTCCGGTGAAGTGGTGAGTTGGCAGTTGGGGGTTCCAAGGTGCGAAAGGTAGATCCGGCAGGGTGTGAGGTTTGCCGCTGCGGCGGAGGACTAGATTCGGCGGCTTGCCGTGGTTGGGGGGGGGGGTCGGGGAGGGGAAGGGGAGGGGCTCTAGGGAAGAATGTTGGGGGCAAAGAGGGGAAAACAATGGAGTTACCAAAGCAGCCCTTTTTTCTGTTCATGTGGCGGGGGTAAAACAGGAATATCGCAAGGCTAAACTTTCGGGCGCGAGATATTTCGATGTGAGCGGGAAGTTTGAAAGCTTTTGGCACCTGAAATTATAAGTGTTCTGCTCTTGTATGGCCTACTATGATATCATGGCCGAGAATTTATTTGTTTTGCACGTAAAAGAAGTGCAAGTTTTGAAAATCAATGTCTCCAACTCGAAATGTAGATTGTCCATTCAATTCAAATATGGATCATTGAGCTAGTACAAGTAAATACCATCATACGGTCCAATTCAAATGAAATTCCAAATGTGTTTATCCTAAATATGATGACAAAAGCAAAAATGTGTATGTGTATGAATAAAGTGGATGATTATAAAGTTTGAACATGCCCGTATGTGTATATCTCTAGGTTTGATATATGAATTTGAAATCACGAAATCCCGGCTTAAAAAATGTACCTCCGTTTAAATGAATTACAAAAGCTAAAGACGGAGTTGAATTCCAAAATTCCAATCTTAGGTTTGTAATTCTGGTACATCAAGGTATATCACGCATGTTCAAAAGTATCGTTATCTCGTAGTCCAAACTGTGAAACAAATTGATCAACTATGAGTGCACACACTATTGACCGTATATATCTCAGTTACGCTAAAGTCCCTCAAATATAGACGCCTAACTCATTATGTGAAGCCAACCCCCCCCCCCCAACCCCACACACTCCGCGTCCCCCCCCACACACGCCATTCTCTCCCCCAGACACGAACACACGAGCACATTAACATCCCCCTCTCTTCTAAAGTCCGGACCCCAATATAGGTCTCTTATCACTTTGTCTCTCGGGCATGCACACATCTCTTCCCCCACTCTCCAGGTCACCCGGCATCTCTCTTTCCCAAGCACACGCACTATGTAGAGTGTATCTTTCTCATACATACAAAACATCGCCCCCAAACGTCTATCTCCCTAGTTATGTGGTTCTCGCACACTCACCTCACGCACCACCCCCACTGCAAACAAGCACACTTTGTCTCCTTGTGCACCACTCTCGTCTTTCTATCTCTCCCACATGCAGACCCTCCCTAGCTCCTTCCCTGTACACATATATGTCGTGACTCTTTCCTTAGCTCCCTAATGTAGCATCGTTCTCAATCTCGCACGTTGTTCTCTACACCATCTATTATAGATCTCTCATGAAGTCCCTATCACACACACGATGACTCGCTTCCCTTGCTTCTCCATACATAGGCCAATTTCTAACAACATCAACATTGTCTCCCTATCTATACGCCACTTATGGACACAAACGACCCCTCCCCCCCCTCTTTTCCTCTATCTCTATCTCTCCGTTGCTAGCTCTCTCTCTCTCTCTCTCTCTCTCTCTCGCTCTCTCTCTCTCTCTCGCTTGCTCTCACACCCCTCTCCCACACACACTCGATGTCTCTTCCAAATAGTCTGCTCCCCGCCCGCACCCATGCTATTGCACTACTACACATGCCTTTGTCTCTCTTTGACACACATGTCACACCATTCCCCCTTCCCTTATACTAGGTTTAAATCATTAGTGGTCTCTCTACTCCACATACACACACTCCCTCTCACACACAAACGCGCGCACAAACACACACAGACACGCACAAACACCCATCTAACTATCTGGATCCTTGTTTTAAGACACACACCCTTGCATATTCTCTACAACTCTAGAAATGTATATACCCCCCCTCTCTAGCTCAGATGCACACCAAAATTCTCTATCTCTCTAACTCACACATCTCTCCCCATGTCCACATGTGTATCTCACACACTCACTCTCTGATTATGTCTATGTGTCTCCATGTTACACAACACAAAGCCCCATGTACATGTCTCTCTCTATCCTCCACACACATAGACACAAAGAATCTATTATCATTGCCTCAGCCTCTAGACATATCACACATGCACACACACTCTCTCTCTCTCTCTCTCTATCTCTCTCTCTCTCTCGCAAACACGCTCAACAAGGGTTTCCCCGTGAATAACTTACCATCTATTCATCAACAGTCGTGGCAGTACGGAGAACACGAGACATGAAAAAAGAATAAATCTACACATGCGTAGACCATCTAGTATGACTACTAGTACTAGAGAAAGCCAAAAGCACGCCAATCACCCCTCCTTATCGGGCGACGGAAAACCTTTGTTTTACACAATGAGAAGTCATTGTGCTAAGGCCCCACATGCTGAGCTGTTGAATAGAATGTAGATCCTAGTTTACGGAAACAAGTATCAATAATACATTTTATCTCCATACTTATATTTCTTCTCTTATAAAAAACCGAGTTGGTGATGATGGTATGCGTGTCATCTTGCAATAGACCGTCTGATCTATATCTGACGGATGGAAATTAAACTAAAAGATACCCGCACCTCTCTCCACATTTGCAGACAAGGCCTTCCCTCGTTCATCCTTATCTCCAACAACCTCATTGTTGAGAAATTAAAAAAGGAAGCCTCTGGAACAAACTGGCCTGGTGGCCGCTGCTGCTACGTCTTGAGCTTGCGTTGGTTTTCCTCGAAAAAGAGAGGTTGATGCAGCAAGTGTAGCGTAAGTATTTCCCTCAGTTTTGAGAACCAAGGTATCAATCCAGTAGGAGGCTTCTCAAAAGTCCCGCGCACCTACACAAACAAACTGAGAACTCGCAACCAACGCAATAAAGGGGTTGTCAATCCCTTCACGGCCACTTGCGAAAGTGAGATCTAATAGAGATAGTACGATAAGATAAATATGTTTTTGGTATTTTATAATATAGATGCAAAAAGTAAAGATGCAAATAAAAGTAGATTGAAAGCAAATATGATAAGAGATAGACCCGGGGGCCATAGGTTTCACTAGTGGCTTCTCTCAAGATAGCATAAGTATTACGGTGGGTGAACAAATTATCACGATCAATTGATAGAAAAGCGCATAGTTATGAGATTATCTAGGCATGATCATGTATATAGGCATCACGTCCATAACAAGTAGACCGACTCACCTGCATCTACTACTATTACTCCACACATCGACCGCTATCCAAAGCATGCATCTAGAGTATTAAGTTCATAAGAACAGAGTAATGCATTAAGCAAGATGACATGATGTAGAGGGATAAACTCATGCAATATGATATAAACCCCATCTTGTTATCCTCAATGGCAACAATACAATACGTGCCTTGCAACCCTTTCACATCCGGGTAAGGACACCACAAGATTGAACCCAAAGCTAAGCACTTCTCCCATGGCAAGAAAGACCAATCTAGTAGGCCAAACCAAACTGATAATTCGAAGAGACTTGCAAAGATAACTTAATCATACATAAAATAATTCAGAGAAGATTCAAATATTATTCTTAGATAAACTTGATCATAAACCCACAATTCATCGGATCTCGACAATCACACCGCAAAGAGAGTTTACATCGAATAGATCCCCACAAGAGAGGGGGAGAACATTGTATTGAGATCCAGAAAGAGAGAATAAGCCATCTAGCTAATAACTATGGACCCGTAGGTCTGTGGTAAACTACTCACGACTCATCGGAGGGGCAAGGATGTTGATGTAGAGGCCCTCCGTGCTTGATTCCCTCCCACAGAGTGCTTCAAGAAGGCTCCAAGATGGGATCTCGCGGATCTGAGAAGGTTACGGCGGTGGAAATTGTGTTTCGTGGTGCCCTGGATGTTTTCGGGCACGTAGGTATATATAGGAAGAAGAAGTACGTCGGTGGTCACCGAGGGGCCCACGAGACAGTAGCGCCCTACATGGGGCGGCCTCCTATCTTGTGGCTTCCTCGGAAGCTTCTTGACTTGCACTCCAAGTTCTTGGATCACGTTCGCTCCAAAAATCATGCTCCGAAGGTTTCATTCCGCTTGGACTCCGTTTGATATTCCTTTTCTTCAAATACTGAAATAGGCAAAAAACAACAATATGGGCTGGGCCTCCGGTTAGTAGGTTAGTCCCAAAAATGATATAAATGTATAAAATAAAGCCCATAAACATCCAAAAGGGGTAATATAATAGCATGGAACAATCAAAAATTACAGATACGTTGGAGACGTATCAAGCATCCCCAAGCTTAATTCACCTTTCGTCCTCGAGTAGGTAAATGATAAAAAGAAATTTTTGATATGGAATGCTACCTAGCATAATTATCAATGTAATTTATTTATTGTGGCATGAATGTTCAGATCCAAATGATTCAAAATAAAAGCTTATAAAACATAAAAATAATAATGCTTCAAAGCATACTAACAAATAATCATGTCCTATCAAAATAACATAGCCAAAGAAAGCTTATCCCTACAAAATCATATAGTTAGGCTATGCTTCATTTTCATTACACAAAATACTCCCATCATGCACAACCCCGATGACAAGCCGAGCAATTGTTTCATACTTTTTAACGCGCTTCAGCTTTTTCAACTCTTACGCAATACATGAGCATAAGCCATGGACATAGCACTATGGTGGTATATGGTGGTTGTGAGGACAAAAAGGGAGAAGATAGTCTCACATCAACTAGGCGTATTAACGGGCTATATAGAGATGCCCATTAATAGATATCAATGTGAGTGAGTAGGGATTGCCATGCAACGGATGCACTAGAGCTATAAATATATGAAAGCTCAACAAAAGAAACTAAGTGGGTGTGCATCCAACTTGCTTGCTCACGAAGACCTAGGGCATTTTGAGGAATCCCATCATTGGAATATACAAGCCAAGTTCTATAATGAAAAATTCCCACTTAGTATATGTCACAGCCCCAGATCAGCCCTAGCTTGATTTTCTTGCATCCATGCATCATGTCTAAATTTCCTTTAAATTTGAATTGGGGAATTGGAGAGCCTCGGGAATCATTTAAAATAAATGATCAACATTAAAAATTGCTTCAAATGTTTCCAAGGAAATGTTCCTTTTCAGCTTTGAAAATTATTGGCAAGAATAAAATTCAAACCAATAATTTTGGAGTGACTGAAACATTTTATTTTGGGCCTTTGAATTAATTCAATAACTATTTGCATTGGAAATATATTTTATATATACTTAATATATGTCCAATAATTCTGGGACATTTTATGTGGTATGGTACACTTTAGTTCCAGCCACATAATTATCTTCAGGATTTTATAAAATGGTTTAGTATTTTACTAAACTAAAACAGAGGCAAACAAAATAGAAAACTAAAACAAATATTAAAGAGAGAGAGAGAGAGCTCACCTGGCAGCCACTTACCTGGCCCACGAACCGGCCCAGCTTCCCCCCCCCCCTTGCTGGCCCAGTTGGCCCAGCCCACCTCCTCGCGCGTCGTCTTCCCCATGCCTTCTGGCATCGCGCATGGCGCTGCCAGCCGAGTCATGGCCACCTCCTGCCGTCTTTGGCGGCCTCCCCGACCTTCTCGCGACGCCACGGAGACGGCCACGCGCCCCAACCCCCCTGGACCCCCTCGCTCTCTTGCTCTCCCTCGTTCCCTCCTCAGTCTCGCTCTCTCTCCCGAACCCGAACGAGCTCGCCGGCGCCGATCGCCGTACCCGCGGCCACAGCCACCCCCTTGCCCCTCTGCCGTCCCCAGGAGCTCCGCCGCGACCCCCACGTCCCCCCCCCCGATCCACGGCCCTCCGAGGCCACCTTCATTGTCATCCCGGTCATCCCCAACCTCGGGCAACCGAGCCCCTCGCCGTCGATTCGCCGCACTCCGGCCGCCCCCGAGCCCACTGACCCTCCAAACGGACTCACGGTGAGCCCCGCATCGTCTCCCCCCTTCTCCCCTGGTCGCCCGCCCTCTAGGCCGTAGCCTGCCGTGGCCGAGCTTCCCTGCCGCCCGGCCATGTCGCCGCCGTCCTGCAGCCGCTTGAACTCGATTAGGAGCGCGTCATCGTGCTCACCGCGACTGTGGAGTCCGAGAGCCTCGATGAGTTTCCCGTGCTCAGAGGGCCTGCGCCGCCGAACCCGTAGCTCCGGCCACCGCCACGGACTCGCTTCCGGTGAACTCCGCCACCCCGCACCTCCCGCTAGTCTCCTTAGATGCGCCATGAGCCCGGGCGTCACGTAGGGCCCCTCCGCCTGTCGTTTGGTCACCGGAGGAGGACACCCGCACCCCTCCGTCGGCTCTGGCTCCGCCGGCGACGAGCAGCTGGTCAACTCCGCGAGTTGACCTGGTTTGGCCTAGTTTGACTTCCCGGAGCCATCGACATGCGGGCCCCGCCCGCTAACTAATCTAGTTTAGGTTTAAACTAATTTAACTTAACCTAGGTTAGTGCTAATTGACTAGGTTAGTTTAGTTAGTCACCGACGTGTGGCCCCACACGCCAGGTTTGACCCAGGTTGATCACGACGCTGTGTCGACGTCATGCCGACGCAATTATTTGATTTACGGAGTTATTTTAATTCAGGAAATTTCAGAAAATGCCCTAAACTTCAATAAATCATAGAAATTCAACCGTAACTCGGATTGAAATAATTTATATATGAAAAATGATCAGAAAAATATGAAGAATCTGCTAATGGCACTTTCATGCATGTTTGAACAAGTTAACCTCACTGAATAGGATGAATTATGATTAGGGTAATTTATGAAATAGCATTTGGGGTTGGAGTTCAACCTTGTTTGAATTCCACTCCAACTAACTTGGATTACTATTGCATTAGGTGAATTCAGTTCCTTAACATGCTCATGCATCATATATGTGCATTGCATTGATTGTGTTCTCTCTTGTTTGCCGGTAATAGCCCCCTCTCAATAGACGACGTTAACGATTGTTCGATGACACCGATGAAGAACTATATTATCTTCGTAGTGCCGTGCAAGCAAAACCCCTTGTTCATTCCGATATAACCCCACTCTCTCGCTCCTGCTCTATTTTATTGCATTAGGACAACAACGACTCATGTGTTACTTGCTGCGGTAGCTGAACCCCTTTATCCTCTGCATGACCTGTCATTCCACAGTAATTAGATGAAACCCACTAGCATGAGTAGGAGTTGTTTGAGCCATGTTGTGCCTACTCATTCATGCTTGTTGTCATGCCCGCTACTGCTTAGAGTTGAGTCAGGTCTGATTCATCAGGAATGAATTGGAATGGTGGTGTGAACATGTCCTACTGTGTGTGAGCTAAGTGTGTGAACACGATTTGGTAAAGGTAGCGGTGAGAGGCCATGTAGGAGTACATGGTGGGTTGTCTCATTGCAGCCGCCCTCGGGAACTGAAGTTACGTGTTTGTGATCCATGAAACAGATACTACCATGCATTGGGATCCTTAATTGACCCTCTCGGCTTCTTAACCACCCTTGTCCTCATCCGGGAGTTGCAAGTAGTTTCGGTGTTTGTAGTATCTTTGGGGGCCGCATAGCACTGACCATAGGGGTGGGTTGTGTTGCGGTAGGCACCGTGGCCCGTGTACCGATTCGCCTGCTTGGTATCTCGAAGCCTCGCACATCGTTCGGGGCTGTATGGGAAACCTCGGCGGACTCCTGCGGATGGAACCCGAATAGGCGATAAACCTGGACTTGGGACTTGTGTGTTTAGGTAGGTCGTGGCCGACACCCACGTTGGGCTTCCGCTTGAAGGTTGCCGAGTACATGTCGTGTAAACGGCGGTAAGTGGTGAGAGCGTGTGTGAAGAAGTACCCCCTGCAGGTATAATATGATCTATTCGAATAGCCGTGTCCACGGAGAAGGACTTCCGGGTTGCCTATATCAGTTCATAGACAAGTGAAAGTGGATACTCTAAAATACGCAAGATAAGCGTGAGTGCTATGGATGGCGTTCTCGTGAGGGAGACGGGCGGATCCATAGTGGTGTATTGATATGGTGAATATGTGGACTCGTGCAGCGCCACGAAAAGAGTTAATTGCGATCGTAGTTCAGATAGCCATCGAAGTCAAAGCTGGCTTGCTGCAGTCAAACTCCACCACCCCCTTTTGATAATGATGCATATGTAGCTAGTTCTGATGTAAGTCTTGCTGAGTACGTTTGTACTCACGTTTGCTTATTTTACGCTTTTGCGGAGAGACTTGGTCTCGTTAGTAGTTCCGCTTGGACTTGACGGTTAGCTTGATACCTCATTTCGATCTTGTGCCTCGGCAGGATCTGGTAGATAGTCGCTTCTCAGCCCTTTTCATTTATAGTTGTGCAGTACTCGGACATGTTTAGCTTCCGCTTGTGCTTTGACTTGTATGCTCACGAGTGTTGGATCATGAGACCCATGTTTGTAATATCTCGCTCCTCGGAGCCTATTGAATAAATATTTGAGTCGTAGAGTTATGTTGTGATGCCATGTTGTATCTACACATATTGAGCATATTGTGTGTATGTTTGAAATGCTTGGTATGTGTGGGATCCGACAAACTAGTTGTTTATCCTTGGCAGCCTCTCGTATGGGGAAATGTAGTCTCGTGCTTCGGCGATAGTAGTCCGCTATGACCGGTTCACCGAGTCCTGCTAGCCCAGCACTACCGCTTAGACACTTGACTGGCGGCATGTGTTTCACTTCGTTCCTATGTCTGTCCCTTCGGGAAATGTCACGCGGTGTTATTCGCAGTCCTGCCTTAGCCTCACAGCCGGGATACCGGAGTCCTCATAGCCCGGTGCTACAGCCCGAATATATACGTTGATGACCGACATGCTCGATGTGATTCATGTATGCCTGTCCCCATGGGTTAGCGCCGCTTTGGGTTCACGACTAGCCATGTCGGCCCGGGTTCTTTGTCATATGGATGCTAGCGACACTATCATATACGTGAGCCAAAAGACGAAAACGGTCCCGGCCATGGTAAGGCGACACCCTTGGGAATACCGTGCGTGAGGCCGCAAAGTGATATGAGGTGTTACCGGCTAGATCGATGTGACTTGGGATCGGGGTCCTGACAGCGTTGGTATCAGAGCCTGACTGCCTGTAGGATTACCAAGCCAAACTGGTCGAAGTTGTGTCTAGAAATGCTTTAGCTATGTAAGGGAATTGATTGTGGAAGGGAACGTAAGGCTCTTTTTACTCCTTATACCTCATGGCCTTCTGATCTGAGTCAACCTCTTCTCCTCTACGGGGTTAAGAACTAGGCTTCTCATCTATCTATCAGGATGACGTGTTACTAATCCATTGACTTATAAGATTGTTGGTTTTAAGCCTCGGTTCAGTTCCTACTATTTACGTATGATAACCGTTGATCTCGAAACCTTGGTATTGTGATGTTGAGTGGTTATGCCACCATTTTTTGCAGGATGTCTCAAATCATTTTGAGCATTTACAGCCGTTATGCTGTCCGAGTCATCCCAGGTCTCTAAATAGTCTGATGCATTTGCAATCTTTTCCTTCCGTACCTGATGTTCTTTTGGTCAGAATAAGCACACTAACCGGTGCGTTAAGGTAATTTATTGCCTCGACATATATGTTGGAGTTATTATTATGACCCTAGGTGTTTAGGAAGTCACCTAGCAATTTAGCAATGCTTTTTGTATCCCCGTGTGATGATTCTGGCCGTTATTCCTGAAAACATCCCGTGATGTTATTAGTTAGTAGGTATTCTATTCCTGGGTTCTTAAACCCGAGATTCACCCTACTTACTTCCTGTTGATAGTGTTGCTAGTTCCTTTAGGATATTAGTAACCTTTGCACTAGTCCTCGAGATCCGTGGTATTTCCTTCTTCCAAATACTACGAACCGCTTATGGCAGAAGTTCCTTGTTAAACCCAAACATCACAATAAGAGTGCTCTTGAGGAGTACTCCATTCATATTGTGACTCTGCCAGTTCTACTTTCTCTGCATGGATTATCCGGAAGAAATGTTGAGCTTTGTTCGACATACTAATCTATGCATCCACAACTCAGAAAATTATATGTTCCTTTGAGTTGCTCTCTCTGGTTGTATTCCGACCCCGTCTGTCAATTGATAACCAAGAGTATGCGTGCATTCGTTTATCGATGCCTATTACTCATGTGGTCCGTCAAGCCATTCTATTCCGGAATGATTAGGAGAAACAAACTCCAGTACCTCATCCATATCCAGGATTGGGTCAAAGCAGTTGTATTCCGCAGATCAAAATGCCAATTCAGCTTTTGATTCCATTCTATCCCGAAGCATTACCCACTTTATGTCGGAACTTCATGAGAATTGCACCTTCTTTTATGAACTCTTGACGCAGTGATACTTCTCGCTATCATTATTCATTCCTTGGTTCCGTGTTGTTGCAACCGGAATGCCGACAAGTGAATTGTGATGTGTGAAATTGATACTCCTAGCAACCTCGTTGCTTGGTAGTTAATGGACAATATTTTCATTCTTAGCGTGTTGGTTATTAAATCATCATACTAAGATTGATCGTGCTACCTAGTCCTTATTTACGGTGCACCCTTGATCAATGAGTTAGGATTATTCAATCCCTTGCTTATTTGATCATATCATCTTGCCCTGAAAAGCAAGGTTGTTCCCGAGCTTAGTAACATATCGGTGGTTTGTGATTTTCCCGAATATCTTCTCTAAGTATTACGGGTTGTCCCAGCCGTTATGTTGAGCTCGTGATCAAGTTGGTTTCTTGTGAACCACCCTTTCTCCAAGAATCTGTTTTGGATATCCCTGAGCTAGTTGGTTAAGCCAAACAACAACTTGGAGAGTTGGAAGATAAAAGCTTGCCTAACTTAGTTCGTTCCAAAGGGATATTCTTGTGTAGTGTGTGTTGAGGAAAGATGATATCTTCATCGATTGGTCCCTGAGATCAGTTGCTGGAATTATCGTCTTATCAATCTTTTGACTTGAGTATGGGCTATTATTAAGTCAAATCAGAACCAACGATGTTCGTAATGTTGTCTTACTCGTGGTTGATCCCTCGAGCATACCCCATTACCTCTTTTGGTCTGACCAATGCTATTACCGTGTTCACATGATGGTGGAAGTCCGGATATGGAAATTCCGATGAGTTGTTGTTGAGCCCATCAGCAGCATTTTGTCTCCCCCATGAGTCATGTTGAACATCAACCTAGTGTTGGAAACTTGTGTAAGCATTTCTTCGTGTTCCGTTCATGAAGCTTATGCTTGGATGGAAAGAGTGACTTCCTCAATTCATGTGCTTTAGGTGTAAGTTGCCGCCATGAATTCGGGAAAGGTTTGTTTTGTTTCCTATGGTACCATCCCAAGTCAGTCATGCATGTGCAAAGTATTCTATGGTCTGATAGACTGATCATCTTCATTCCATATGCAATTCCTAGCACTCCAAGCCACTGATTGATTTGTTCCAGAGAAGAAGTTCCTTCCTAAGAGCTAATCCGGACTTATGTAAGGACTTCGATATCCTCGATGATGGTTCCCAACAAGAACTTCGGTAGTGCTTTGTTATAAGACTACTACGTGGTCATACTTGTCCAGGACGGTGTGTTCACAGGTTTGTAGCAGAACCAGCTCATGTTTTGGAGCTTGCTATCGTAGTTCATTCCGAGAATCTCGCAACATCTTTCCGTCGATTTGTGTAGCAAACTTTCATTTTTCTTACTAGACTCGAAGAGTCACGAATATCCAAACACCAACCAGGTCTGAATCTCAGGCAGATGTGATGGTTGGAACATTCCCAACAGTTGCATTTCGTTCCCAGCTTGCACCGTTATTGTGCCAATTTCACTATGGGCTGCTTTCTTAGTAATTCTTGTCTAGGATCATCCTCAAAAGTGGACTTACCATGGGTCCCATCCATTCCGGGGATAAGCAAAAATCATCCATTGCGTTGTCTTCAACAAGGTAGTCCACATCATCCATTCTAGTCCGGGTGTACCATTCCTTTGCACTCCGCCAAACGATCATTCTAAATTGCCTTAGGCTGGTATGAAGAGTTTCAATGATCTTTGTATCAAAAGTAATTCTTTTTGCCACTTAAGGGAATAGCTCCTCGCGTCACCTCCCCTGAGGTGCCCCGTTATTGAATCATGGTAAATATTTCCTCGCCACCTTGACACCATCCACCATCTTTCTAAGCGTGGAATTGTTGCCACCCATCAAACCCGTCGTTTGTTCTTCCATCCCTCTCGATGTGTTTTGTGTCTCAACTTGAGATGTGTCACCATCTCAGTCCGTGAGTCGATCATGTTTACTTGATCTTCGTGAAGATCGAATCATATAGGGTTTCCCCCTTCTTCCCGTTGTTGTGTCGGGTGAAGATCTCGAAGACGTCAAGACCAAGATGATGGAATGAATCAACATCTTCAGGAAGGGCAAATGGATCATGAAGATTGTGATAGTTTGCGACTCCCCTTTTTCCTCTTACCTCACGTCTTGAATCTCGGGGCGAGATTCTTGTTTAGTGGGTTGAGCTGTCACAGCCCCAGATCAGCCCTAGCTTGATTTTCTTGCATCCATGCATCATGTCTAAATTTCCTTTAAATTTGAATTGGGGAATTGGAGAGCCTTAGGAATCATTTAAAATAAATGATCAACATTAAAAATTGCTTCAAATGTTTCCAAGGAAATGTTCCTTTTCAGCTTTGAAAATTATTGGCAAGAATAAAATTCAAACCAATAATTTTGGTGTGACTGAAACATTTTATTTTGGGCCTTTGAATTAATTCAATAACTATTTGCATTGGAAATATATTTTATATATACTTAATATATGTCCAATAATTGGGACATTTTATGTGGTATGGTACACTTTAGTTCCAGCCACATAATTATCTTCAGGATTTTATAAAATGGTTTAGTATTTTACTAAACTAAAACAGAGGCAAACAAAATAGAAAACTAAAACAAATATTAAAGAGAGAGAGAGAGAGAGAGCTCACCTGGCAGCCACTTACCTGGCCCACGAACCGGCCCAGCTTCCCCCTTGTCGGCCCTGGGCTTGGCCCACCTCCTCAAGGCTGCCTTCCCCATGCCTTCAGCATCACAGCATGGCTACAAGACAGCCGAGCCGCGGCCACCTCCTGCTTCGTGCTGGCGGCCTCCCCGACCTTCTCGCGACGCCACGGAGACGGCCACGCGCCCCAACCCCCCTGGACCCCCTCGCTCTCTTGCTCTCCCTCGTTCCCTCCTCAGTCTCGCACTCTCTCCCGAACCCGCACGAGCTCAGGCTACCGCGCCGATCGCAGTACTGTGCCACAGCCACCCCTTGCCCCTCTGCCGTCCCAGAGCTCCGCCTCTGACCCCTCTTCCACCCCACCGATCCACAGCCCTCCGGAGGCCCTGCTTCATTGTCATCGCGGTCATCCCCAACCTCGGGCAACCGAGCCCTCGCCGTCGATTCGCCAGACTCGGCCGCCCCGAGCCCATCGACCTCCAAACGGACTCACGGTGAGCCCCCGTGATCGCCTCCCCTTCTCCCTGGTCGCGCCCGCCCTCTAGGCCGTAGCCCTGCCGTGGCCGAGCTTCCCCCGCCGGCCATGTCGCGCCGTCCTGCAGCCGCTTGAACTCGATTAGGAGCGTCGCCATCGTGCTCACCGCGACTCCAGGAGTCCGGAGAGCCCCTCGATGAGTTTCCCCGCGCTCTGTAGGCCTGCGCCGCTCGAACCCGTAGCTCCGGCCACCGCCACGGACTCGTTTCCGGTGAACTCCGGCCACCCCCGCACCTCCCGCTAGTCTCCTTAGATGCGCGCGAGCCCGGGCGTCACGTAGGGCCCCTCCGCCTCTCTTTTGGTCACCGGAGGAGGAAACCCGCACCTCCGGCTGCCTCTGGCTCACTGGCGGCAGGCCGCTGGTCAACTCCGGCGAGTTGACCCGGGTTTGGCCTAGTTTGACTTCCGGAGCCATCGACATGCGGGCCTGCCGTCTAACTAATCTAGTTTAGGTTTAAACTAATTTAACTTAACCTAGGTTAGTGCTAATTGACTAGGTTAGTTTAGTTAGTCACTGACGTGTGGCCCCACACGTCAGGTTTGACCCAGGTTGACTGCTGACGCGGTGCTGACGTCATGCTGACGCAATTATTTGATTTCTGGAATTATTTTAATTCAGGAAATTTCAGAAAATGCCCTAAACTTCAATAAATCATAGAAATTCAACCGTAACTCGGATTGAAATAATTTATATATGAAAAATGATCAGAAAAATATGAAGAATCTGTTTATGGCACTTTCATGCATGTTTGAACAAGTTAACCTCACTGAATAGGATGAATTATGATTAGGGTAATTTATGAAATAGCATTTGGGGTTGGAGTTCAACCTTGTTTGAATTCCACTCCAACTAACTTGGATTACTGTTGCATTAGGTGAATTCAGTTCCTTAACATGCTCATGCATCATATATGTGCATTGCATTGATTGTGTTCTCTCTTGTTTGCCGGTAATTGCCCCTCTCAGTAGACGACGTTCCGACGATTGTTCGATGACACCGATGAAGAACTATATTATCTTCAGAAGTGCCAGGCAAGCAAAACCCCTTGTTCATTCCGATATAATCCCACTCTCTCGCTCCTGCTCTATTTTACTGCATTAGGACAACAACGACTCATGTATTACTTGCTGCGGTAGCTGAACCCCTTTATCCTCTGCATGACCTGTCATTCCACAAGAATTAGATGAAACCCACTAGCATGAGTAGGAGTTGTTTGAGCCATGTTGTGCCTACTCATTCATGCTTGTTGTCATGCCTGCCATCGCTTAGAGTTGAGTCAGTCTGATTCATCGGGAATGAATTGGAATGGTTGTGTGAACATGTCCCTCTGTGTGTGAGCTAAGTGTGTGAACACGATTTGGTAAAGGTAGCGGTGAGAGGCCATGTAGGAGTACATGGTGGGTTGTCTCATTGCAGCCGTCCTCGAGGAACTGAGTTCTGTGTTTGTGATCCATGAAACAGATACTACCACGCATTGGGATCCTTAATTGACCCTCTCGGCTTCTTAACCACCCTTGTCCTCATCCGGAGTTGCAAGTAGTTTCGGTGTTTGTAGTATCTTTGGGGCCGCATAGCGCTGACCATAGGGGTGGGTTGTGTTGCGGTAGGCACCGTGGGTCTGTACCGATTCGCCTGCTTGGTGTCTCGGGAACCCTGCACACATCGTTCGGGGCTGTATGGGAAACCTCGGCGGACTCCTGCGGATGGAACCCGAATAGGCGATAAACCTGGACTTGGGACTTGCGTGTTTAGGTAGGTCGTGGCCGACACCCACGTTGGGCTTCCGCTTGAAGGTTGCCGAGTACATGTCGTGTAAACGGCGGTAAGTGGTGAGAGCGTGTGTGAAGAAGTACCCCCTGCAGGGTTAATATGATCTATTCGAATAGCCGTGTCCACGGAGAAGGACTTCTGGGTTGCCTATATCAGTTCGTAGACAAGTGAAAGTGGATACTCTAAAATACGCAAGATAAGCGTGAGTGCTATGGATGGCGTTCTCGTAGGGAGACGGGAGCGGGTCCATAGTGGTGTATTGATATGGTGAATATGTGGACTCGTGTGCGCCCACCTGAAAAGAGTTAATTGCGATGTAGTTCAGGATAGCCATCGAGTCAAAGCTGGCTTGCTGCGGTCAAACTCCACCACCCCTTTTGATAATGATGCATATGTAGCTAGTTACGATGTAAGTCTTCTTTGAGTAATGCGTTTGTACTCACGTTTGCTTATTTTACGTTTTGCAGAGAGACTTGGTCTCGTTAGTAGTTCCGCTTGGACTTGACGGTTAGCTTGATACCTCAGCCACGATCTTGTGCCTCGGCAGGATCTCGTAGATAGTCAGGCTTCTCAACCCTTTTCATTTATAGTTATGCGTACTTTCGGACATGTTTAGCTTCCGCTTGTGCTTTGACTTGTATGCTCTGAGTGTTGGGTCATGAGACTCATGTTGTAATATCTCGCTCCTCGGAGCCTATTGAATAAATATTTGAGTCGTAGAGTTATGTTGTGATGCCATGTTGTATCTACACATATTGAGCATATTGTGTGTATGTTTGAAATGCTTGGTATGTGTGGGATCCGACAAACTAGTTGTTTATCCTTGGCAGCCTCTCGTGTGGGGAAATGTAGTCTCGTGCTTCGGCGATAGTAGTCCGCCATACCCGGTTCACCGGAGTCCTGCTAGCCCAAAGACTACTGCTTAGACACTTGACTGGCCGGCATGTGTTTCACTTCGCTCCTATGTCCTGTTCTTCGGGAAATGTCACGCGGTGTTATTCGAGTCCTGCCTAGCCCGCTACAAGACGGGATACCGGAGTCCTGTTAGCCCAGTGCTATAGCCCGAATATATACGTTGATGACCGACATGCTCGATGTGATTCATGTATGCCTGTCCCCATGGGTTAGCGCCGCTTTGGGTTCACGACTAGCCATGTCAGCCCGGGTTCTTTGTCATATGGATGCTAGCGACACTATCATATACGTGAGCCAAAAGGCGCAAACGGTCCCGGGCCATGGTAAGGCGACACCCGTGGGAATACCGTGCGTGAGGCCGCAAAGTGATATGAGGTGTTACCGGCTAGATCGATGTGACTTGGGATCGGGGTCCTGACAGTATATGAAAGTGATAACATAGGAGACTCTCTATCATGAAGATCATGGTGCTACTTTAAAACACAAGTGTGGAAAAAGAGATAGTAGCATTGTCCCTTCTCTCTTTTTCTCTCATTTTATTATTTTCTTTTTCCTCCTTTTCTTTTTCTTTGGCCTTCTTTTTTTTTCTTTTTCTTTTTGGCCTTTCTCTTTTTTTCTCATTTTTTTCTCTCTTTTTTTCTTTTTGTAAAGTCCGAAGTCTCATCCCGACTTGTGGGGGAATCATAGCCTTCATCATCCTTTCCTCACTAGGACAATGCTCTAATAATGAAGATCAGCACACCTTTATGGATTTACAACTCAAGAATTACAACTCAAAGCTAGAACAAGATATGACTCTATATGAATGCCTCCGTGATGTACCGGGATATGCAATGAATCAAGAGCGACATGTATGAAAATTATGAAAGTGGCCTTGCCATAAATACGATGTCAACTACGTGATCATGCAAAGAGCAATATGACAATGATGGAACGTGTCATAATAAACGGAACGGTGGAAAGTTGCATGGCAATATATCTCGGAATGGCTATGGAAATGCCATAATAGGTAGGTATGGTGGCTTTTTTGAGGAAGGTAAATAAAGGGGTTTATGATACCGCGTAAAGTTGCGGTAATAATAAAGGCTAGCAAAGTGGAAGTGTGCATATATCCATGGACTCACATTAGTCAAAAAGAACTCATATACTTATTGCAAGAGTCTACTTAGCCCTCGAAGCAAAGTACTACTACGCATGCACCAAGAGGGATAGATTGGTAGGAAAAGACCATCGCTCGTCCCCGACTGCCACTCATAAGGAAGACAATCAAAAGAGCACCTCATGCAACAAATTTGTCACACAACTTTCGCCATACGTGCATGCTACGGGATTTGCCAACTTCAACAAAAGTATTTCTCAATTTCATAATTACCCACTAGCATGACCTTAACATTACTGCCTTTATATCTCAAAACAATTATCAAGCATCAAATTGATCATAGCATCCAATTCTTTTTCTATGATAGTTTTTATTATACCCAACTTGGATGCTCATCATTCTAGGACTAACTTTGTGACCATAGAAAATACCATGCTGTTCTAAAAGACTCTCAAATATATATAAGTGAAGCATGAGAGACTAGTAATTTCTTCAAAATTAAGACACCACCGTGCTCTAAAAGATATAAGTGAAGCACTAGAGCAAAAACTATCAAGCTCAAAAGATATAAGTGAAGCACATAGAGTATTCTAGCAAATTCTAATCAAATAGGCTTCTCCCAAAAGGTGTGTACAGCAAGGATGATTATGGTAAACTAAAAAGCAAAGACTAATATAATACACGACGCTTCAAGCAAAACACATATCATGTGGTGAATAAAAATATAGCTCCAAGTAAAGTTACCTTTGAGCGAAGATTTAAAGAGGGATGCCTTCCCGGCATCCCCAAGCTTAGGCTTTGGCTATTCTTGAATATCTTGGGGTGCCTTGGGCATCCCCAAGCTTAGGCTCTTGCCACCCTTTATTCCATAGTCCATAAAAGCTTTACCCAAAACTTGAAAACTTCACAACACAAAACTCAACAGGAAATCTTATAAGCTCTGTGAGTGAAAGAAAACAAAACCAGCACATAAGGTAATGAAATGAACTCATTCTTTATTTATTTTGGTGTTAAACCTACTGTATTCCAACTTCTATATAGATTATAAACTATTTTATTGGCCATAGATTCATCAAAATAAGCAAACAACACACGAAAAACAGAATCTGTCAAAAACAGAACAGTCTGTAGTAATCTGTAACTAACGCAAACTTCTGGAACTCAAAAACACCAGCCAATATAGGACGACCTAGGAAATTTGTTTATTGATCATCAGAAATTGGAATCACTATTTTATCACGTTCTGGTGATTTTTAACAATTGTTTTCGGGAACCGAAAGTTTCTGGAAATTACAGCAAGATCAAATCAACTATCATCCAAGAAGATCCTATAGGTTTAACTTGGCACAAACACTAATTAAAAGATAAAAACACGTCTAAACAGAAGGTAGATGGATTATTTATTCCAAAACATAAACAAAAACAAAAGACTAAAAATAAATTTGGGTTGCCTCCCAACAAACGCTATCGTTTAATGCCCCTAGCTAGGCATACAAGCGAGGATAGATCTAATGAATGCCATCTTTGGCACTAAACTCAAAAGTAGCACGCATGATAGATTCATAAGGTAGTTTAACTTTCTTTCTTGGAAAGTGCTCCATGCCTTTGTTTAATGGAAATTGGAATCTAATATTCCCTTCCTTCATATCAATAATCGCACCAATCGTTCCAGGGAAAGGTCTACCAAGAATAATAGGGCAAGAAAGATTGCAATCTATATCAAGAACAATAAAATCTACGGGCACCAAATTTGTATTTGCAAAAATAAGAACATCATTGATCCTTCCCATAGGCTTTTTAATGGTGGCATCCTCAAGGTGCAAATTTAAAGAACAATCATCAAGATCATGGAAGCCTAGAATATCACATAAAGTTTTCGGAATCGTGGAAACACTAGCAACCAAATCACACAAAGCAAAACACTCATAATCTTTAATTATAATCTTTATAGTAGGTTCCCACTCATCATTAAGTTTTCTAGGTATAGAAACTTCCAAATTAAGTTTTTCATCATAAGATTGCATCAAGGCATCAAAAATATGTTTGGTAAAAGCTTTGTTTTGACTATAAGCATGAGGAGAATTAACAACGGATTGCAAAAAGGAAATACAACCTTTTAAAGAGCAATTATCATAATCAAATTCCTTGAAATCCGAGATAGTAGAAGTTGAGGATTATTCAATCTCACTTTTACCAAATTTAACATTAAGATCTAAAGACTCCGAATTCTTGGGACGCCTTCTAGGCAAAGTTGATTCATCATCAGTCCCATAAATAAAAATTCATATTGCAAAACATAGATCTAATCGGAGATGCAACAATAACTTTAAGATCATCATCATTATTTTCACGGAAACTAGAAGAACACGCTTTTATAAAGCTTTCTTTCTTAGCACGCAATCTAGCGGTTCTTTCCTTGCACTCGTCAATGGAAATTCTCATTACTTTGAGAGACTCATTGATATCATGCTTAGGAGAAGAAGATCCAAGTTTAAGAGAATTAACATCAAGCGAAAGTCTATCAACGTTTCTAGCCAAATCATCAACTTTGAGCAATTTTTCTTCAAGCAAAGCATTAAAATTCTTTTGAGAGGTCATATTTCTTTCACACTATTCTGAAAATCAGAGGGCATCTTATTAAAATTACCATAAGAGTTATTGTAGGAATTTCCATAATTATTAGAGGGGTTACTAGGGAACGGTCTAGCATTAAAATTTTCTCTATAAGCATTGTTTCCAAAACTATTCATACCAACAAAATTCACATCCATAGATTCATTATTATTCTCAATCAAGGAAGACAAAGGCATATCATTGGGATCAAGAGGGGTATTTTTAGTAGCAAACATCTTCATAAGTTCATCCATCTTTCCACTCAAAACATTGATTTCTTCTATAGCATGCACTGGAAATGATGATGGAGATGTTGTGCAGTATATATATAGGGAATATGCATCCTACTACCGGGTGTAGTTACACCCATTTCTCATATACTACCATGTGGTAGTATATATACTACTTTATTATTTTTAGTATGTTCATATACTATGGGCCAGCTCTTTTGGTGGCTTCTAGAATAAGCTGTAATAAGCTACCCCCTACCTAGCTTATTCTAGAAGCCCAACCAAATTTATTTTTGTAGAAGCCTGGTAGTTAAGACTTAACTAGTAGGCTTATAAAAAGAAAATTTTGGTTGGGCTTCTAGAATAAGCTGGGTAGGGGGCAGCTTATTCTAGAAGCCCAAAAAAGCTAGCAAAAGAACTGGCCCTATATCTAAGGTGGTAATATATATATATATATATATATATATATATATATATATATATATATATATATCTAAGGTTATATCAATTAGGCTTCAAGTGTGTACTTGTTGGTGAAATTGTTGTCCAATGGGAATTATATGTCGTATTACTCATGTAGCCTACAAAGTCTTTCGCACAACCTTGTAACTTCTTACCCATTTCTAAATTTGTACTAGTCCTCTATACTGTGTATTGCGCTACTCGTACTACTACCTCCCTCCTGGTTTACTGGTCCCCTTCATAATTTGTGTCAAATTTTGACCATAAATTTCACCGACTAAATGTTAATGCATGTCACAAAAAATTATATCATTTTATTCGTATTTGAACATAGTTTCCAATGGAATAATTTTCGGTGACATGCATTGACATTTTGTTAGTTAAACCTAAGGTTAAAATGTGACACTAAATACGACTAGTAAGTAGTACAGTAGCAGTACTAGTATAGGTCGGTCAAATTATTCATCATGTCGTCACATTGAATTGATGTGACAACACTCTGCGCGTGAGGTGACACACGAATCCCTGCAGCATGTTCGGGTATTGTGGACTTCAGATTTGGAGTGCTACCACTTATCTGTCGAAATCTTTCATCATTCACTTAAAACAGTCGATTGATCATACATTGAGTACCATATAACTGGAATTAACCGATGCAACTCCATGAAGGTTTGGTGGTGCCGCCGGTCAAGGCGTCAAGTTCGATCCCACGGATCAGGAGTTGATCGAGCACCTTGAGGCCAAAGTGAGTCTTGACAACAGCGAGATGTCACCCTCTCATCAATTGTTCATACCAACCATCGACAATGAAAGCACGCCATATGCTACACCCATCCCGAGAAACTTCCGGTAAGACACCGATCGGTCGCTCTACTTGCACAAACATATTCCTTTGTTTATAGCTTTATTTTTCTTTTAGATGTAGACCTAGTGAAGCAATTACAATTTGACAGTTAATACAAAGTGAAACAAGTGACTGCAACATGCGAAAGATGTTATGAAAGTGCCAACTACGTACACTAAAACATGTATTCGACAATATTGCAGGTATCACACTGAGTGGCCTAAGCAAGCATTTCTTCCAACGCAATTCTAGGGTGTTCAAAAGGGGCACGTGAACGCGTCGCAAGATACAGTCGGAGTGCAGCATGCATGCGATGTGGCACAAGACCGGCAATACCTTGCCGGTGATGGTCAATGGCCGGCAGACGGGCAGAAAAAAGGTTCTGGTGCTGCACACTAACAAGAACTTCGACCATTCCCGCAAAAAGAAGAACTTCGACCAGCAAAGGACCAACTGGGTGATGCACTAGTACCATCTCGGGGACCTGGAGTAAGAGAAGGAGCAAAAGCTGGTCCTCTGCAAGATTTTCTACCAGATGTATACTAGGGCCAGGACTAAAAATATTATAAGTTAGTTTGGTATTGGTACTTGTACTACCTTGTTGTAACGCCCCGGATGTAACTTTCCATATTTGTAACTCCAACTCTTGCCATTTTCGGCATTGTGATATGATATTCCCTCCGTGGTTGGGTTTTGTCTTTCGTTTTGCATTTTGTCCATGTCATGCATTTCATATTATGTCATCATGTGCATCTCGTTTGCATACGTGTTCGCCTCATGATTCCGAGCATTTTCCCGTTGTCCGCTTTTGCAATCCGCACTCCTATGTCCCCGGCGTCCCCTTTTACATTTTTCCGTGAGCGGGTACTAAACTTTCTCGGAATGGACCGAGGTTTGTCCAAGGGCCTTGGTACACCACCGTAGACCACCGCTGTTTCGAGTCATTTGGAGCTCGTTTGATACTCCAACGGTTAACCGGTAACGATGAAGGCCTCTTTTGGGTTGCAGTCCAACACCCCTTCAAAACAGCGCAATAACCCATCTAAGTCACTTCCATGTCCATCGCCGTTCGATCACGATCGTGTGGGCGAAAACTACACCTCATTTGGAGCTTCCTAGCTCCTTCTACCTATAAAAACACCCCCTCCCCCGAAATTCCGGATCAACTCCACCCCTAACCCTAGCTCCGCTCCTCTCCGCGCCGGCGGACACGTCCGGATCGGGTCGGACACGTCCGTCCGCCGCCGCCCGGCGTACCGCAGCCCGCCACGTGTACGCCGCCGCCGGCCGCTCCGGCCCCGCCCAGCCGCCGCCGCCTTCCGCAGTCGCCGCCTCAAGCCGTCCGCGCCCGGCCGCCCGGCCTTCCGCCCGAGCAACCGTCGGCCGCGCCGCCCTCGGCCGGCGCCGCCCAATCCTCCCGCCGGCCACGCGCCCGGCGCCTCCCGTCGCCTCCCGCCTCACGCCCGGCGCGGATCCGGTGAGATCCGGTCGGCCCGCGCCTCCCCCGGCCGTCTTCCTCCCCCTCTGGCACCAACTCCGGCGAGGATCGGCCAGCCTCGAAGTCCGCGCCCGGATTCGATCTCGGTTGACTTTCCTTCTCCCCCGAAATCCTCTTAAGTCATATTTCTGCAAATTATTTGTTGCATGTTCATAGCATCATAACTCTGTACCCGTGACTCCTTTTTGGGCGTGTAGCATACCGTATTGTTCGACTCGACGAGTACTCCATTTCATCTCATTGCATCATTTTCATTTGAGCTGATCTTGATGCCCTAAATGCTGTTATAAGAGGGCTATGTGATGTTACTTTCAGATTCTTATCAGAACATGCACTTTTGTCATTTTTTCCATGATTGATGTGTGCACCCTATGATCTTGAGTCCTACATGTGTTTTGTAATATGCCATGCCATATTTACAGGGGTGTAAGCCATGTATTTTTGTGATCTCAGTGGTGACAAGCACAAGCATGCAAACTAGGCTTCATGATGTTGCTGATTTCAGCTCCTGTTTTGCTGATATTTTTATGCCATGTTAACCTGATGCTACCGAGAGATCCATGCTTATTTTGAGATACTTCAGTAAGGATGTTTTGAACATATGGTTATGCTCTATCCATCCATGCCCTTGTTTGCATTTATGGAGTGCCATAGCTTGAGTCAATCGAGCTCTACTTTTGCTATAAAATGTTTCCTGGCAGATTGTTTACATGTTATTCAATTTTGCCAAGGTTGTTGTAGTTGATCCGTGAATGCTATGATGTTGTTCTTGCCATTTATAGCTTCTATGCCATGTCTTCTTGATGTATGTATGCTTAGTTTATCATGTAATGCTCTGTACTGAGTGCATCGAGCTCGCGAAGATGCCTTCATAATTCTGTCAATGTCATATGCCCTGTTTGCTGAATCTACTAACGGAACTTGCTATATTGAAATGGGTGCTATTACATTTTCTGATCCCTTTTGGCTCATGGTCATTAAGGGACTTTTGTTTTATGCTTTGATTAGATTCATGCCATGCCTTGTTTTTCTATAATAAGTTCTTGTAGCATGCTGTTTGCTTGCTCTGAACATTGCTTCTTGATGCTGATTCTGCCATTTTCAGTATTTTCTCTAAGTCTGTGAAGCTTATATATTTTGCACTTTTTCCATGCTTGTTTGAACCTGTTATGGTGTGATTTAGCCGTAGCTCAGTGTTCATCTTTTGTCAAGCATCTTGATTAGATGACTGCCATATGCTTTGTTGGTACGTTTGGGTGCAGTAGCTTAATTTCTTGTTGCTTGCTAAGTGGTATCATGCTGTTAATGGCAGAATTGTGTCATTCTTGTTTTGCTTGTCATTTGTAAACCGTGCATCCGATTCCGGTGATCTTTATATCGATTTCAACCGAAATCATCTCACCTTTCCAGCGGCATACTTGGTTTACCAAGTTGATGCCTGGTTCATCATTTTCCTTCCGGGGCACGCATATGCATTGCATCTCACATCTCGCATATCATGCCATGTATTGCATCATGTTGTTTGTGCATCGCCTGTGATTTATTGTGGTTCCATTGTTTGTGTTCTTGCTTTGGGTAGAGGCGGAGACGAGTACGTGAACGAGGAACCTGTTGAGAACGCCACGAGGATCAAGCTTTCGATAACTCTGAGAACCTTGCAGGCAAGATGACCATACCCTCGAAATCACTTCTATCTTTGCTTGCTAGATTCTCGCTCTTTTGCTATGCCTATGCTACGATGCCTATCACTTGCTGTATCATGCCACCCATATTGCCATGTCAAACCTCTAACCATCCTTTCCTAGCAAACCGTTGATTGGCTATGTTACCGCTTTGCTCAGCCCCTCTTATAGCGTTGCTAGTTGCAGGTGAAGATGAAGTTTGTTCCTTGTTGGAACATGGAGATGTTGTTCCTTGTTGAAACATGTTTACTTGTTGGGATATCAAAATATCTATTGTTTAATTAATGCATCTATATACTTGGTAAAGAGTGGAAGACTCGGCCTTATGCCTGGTGTTTTGTTCCACTCTTGCCACCCTAGTTTCCGTCATACCGGTGTTATGTTCTTGATTTTGCGTTCCTTACACGGTTGGGTGATTTATGGGACCCCCTTGATAGTTCGCTTTGAATAAGACTCGTCCAACAAGGCCCAACTTTGGTTTTACCATTTGCCACCTAAGCCTTTTTCCCCCGGGTTTTCGCGAGCCCGAGGGTCATCTTTATTTAACCCCCGGGCCAATGCTCCTCTGAGTGTTGGTACAAACTAGAGCCCTTTGCAGCGCCACCTTGAGGAAACTTGAGGCCTGGTTTTAGTTGTACGGACTGCTCATCTAGATGTGCCCTGAGAACGAGATATGTGCAGCTCCTATCGGGATTTGTCGGCACAATCGGGCGGCTTTGCTGGTCTTGTTTTACCATTGTCGAAATGTCTTGTAGTCCGGGATTCCGAGACTGATCGGGTCTTCCCAGAGAAGGAATATCCTTCGTTGATCGTGAGAGCTTATAATGGGCTAAGTTGGGACACCTGCAGGTATTATCTTTCAAAGCCGTGCGTGGTTATGAGGCATATGAGAATTTGTTAATGTCCGGTTGTAGAAAACCCGAAGTTGACCTTAATTAAAATACATCAACCACGTGTGTAACCGTGATGGTCTCTTCTCGGCGAAGTCCGGGAAGTGAACACGGTGTTGGAGTTATGTTTGACGTAAGTAGTTCAGGATCACTTCTTGATCGCTACTAGCTTCACGACCGTGCCTTGCTTCTCTTCTCGCTCTCTTTTGCGAATGTAGCCACCATATATGCTAGTCGCTTGCTGCAGCTCCACCTCACAACTCTGTCCTTCCTATAAGCTTAAATAGTCTTGATCTCGCGGGTGTGAGATTGCCGAGTCCCCGTGACTCACAGATTCTACCAAAACAGTTGCAGGTGCCGACGATGCCGTGTGCAGTTGACGCAACCGAGCTCAAGTGGGAGTTCGACGAGGAACGTGGTCGTTACTATGTGTCTTTTCCTGATGATCAGTAGTGGAGCCCAGTTGGGACGATCGGGGATCTGTGTAGCATTTGGGGTAGTCTTCTTTTATTTTGGTTCCGTAGTCGGACCTTGAGTGTATTCTGGATGATGGATGTTTATTTATGTATTGTGTGAAGTGGCGACTGTAAGCCAACTATGTATCTTTTTCCCTTATGTATTACATGGGTTGTGTGAAGATTACCTCATTTTCGACATTGCTTTCAATGCGGTTATGCCTCTAAGTCGTGCTTCGACACGTGGGAGATATAGCCGCATCGAGGGCGTTACAAGTTGGTAATCGAGCCATCCCGACTTAGGAGCCCCCGCTGATTGTTTGTGGCGTTGTTGAGTCTAGAACAAAAATGTTTTGAGTCTTAGGATTATATATATCGGAGAGTAGGATTCTTTTTACTCCCCGGTCCTTCTGTCGCTCTGGTGAGGTCTCCCGACGTAGAAGTTTTGACTCTCCTCTCCTCAAATTTCACAAAAAAAATTTAGGATCACGCTGGTATCTTTGAATCGTTCCGATGGTTTTGTGACGAGAACATTGTTCTTGGTGCCTCGACATTTAGGGGTTGTGGCGGTGTCCCGGGAGTTGAGCTCCGAGGTGTTGTCGTCACAATTTTATCGTTGCAGTTCGAATACGAGTTTTGCCGACATCGAAAATCTCTTTTGTACAGTTGTTGGTGAGATAACCCCGATAACCCAGTACTGGGGCGAGCTCGGAGTATTGCCATGACTCGTATAACGGATGCTTTTCGAAGGTCGAGGTACACGATTTCCGAAGGTTTCTTGGTTATGTGTTGACGGATGGATACAGCTGGATCTAGGTATTGTTAGTTTGGGTGATATATTTTGTGTCCCGTGTATCCCCAACACCAGATTGCATAACCGTAAAGTTTCGGGTTTATAGGTGGGATTCAAGTAGCTCTTAGCATTTCTTCCCGCAGATATTTGGTTTGCGATTGGGTAATCCTTACCACTTATTTGTTCCAGTCGTACCTTGTTATTTTTTTCATCAACCCTTAATCAAGTGGCTTCTCACCTTAATGGACATGTGATGTTAACTTTGGAATTCATTCGTTCATCCTTGTTCGAATGTTTATTGTGAAGACTATATGTTGCAATTTCTATCCGTTGATTCAACTTGTCTATCTGCTCTATCAAAGTGCTAACGGATGTCACCCTCTTCGTGATGGCTCCACCAACGCGTCTCAATCCGGATCGCAATGATGGGAGTCAACGAACCTCCACCTCCACCTCCGCCTCCGGAGGCATGGCAAGCTATCATGGCAGCCACCAACGCCAATGCTCAGATGATTTTGCAACTCTTGCAAGAGCGTACCCAAGGGCAAGGCAATCAAGGAAATCAAGGCCAAGGCAACAACCAGCTGCACTTTGCTACCCTCAATCAGTTCCTCGCTAATCAGCCGAAGTCTTTCACTTTCTGTGTCGAGGCCACAGACGCCGACGATTGGCTTGTGGACATCTGCAAACATTTTGAATGTAGCAATGTCAGACCTGAGGACTTTTTCAGGTTTGCTTCGTTTCAACTCAAGGACCAAGCTGCTGAGTGGTATCAACAATACAAAGATTCAAAAGAGGTCGTGTAATTACCTGGGATGAGTTCCGCCGAGACTTCAAAGCTCACCACATTCCGAAAAGTGTTGTTGAGAGCAAGCGTGAGGAGTTCCGCAATCTCAAGCAAGGCAACATGTCTGTGTATCAATACAATATCCAGTTCCAGAACTCGCCGCTTTCGCTAAGCAAGACGTCCCCGATGAAAAGAGTATGATCTATCAATTCAGAGGTGGTCTCGGAGAAGATCTGCAATTAGCTCTCGTGCTTTTTGAGCCGTAAAAGTATGATGAATTCTACAACATGGCACTGAAGCAAGAAGCTGCCCAGCTCAAATGTGAGGCTTCTAAGAAGAGAATCAGGATGCAGATTCAGTCTTCTTCTTCCTCTCAAGTGGCAGCTAAGCAGCAAAAGTTCTACCTTCCTCCTCCTCCGTTTAAATCGGCCTTATCAATGAAGAACTTCGGTGGTCGTGGATCTTCCCACCCACCCAACCCAAAGCTATCGTAACAAGTCAAATTCTCAAGCTCCAAGGTCAAATGCTCCTTATCACCGTCCGCTCTCGTGAGGTGACTTGCAACAAATGTCGCCAGAAGGTCACTATGCGAACAAGTGCTTCAACCAAAGGCGCCTTCCGCCTCCTCCTCCTGTGAGATCTTCCAAAGAATGCAAAGGTCAAGCATAATCCCAACCATGCCAAGGTGAACATGATGAATGCAGCTCAAGAAGAGGAATCTACTGACGTGATAATGGGTAATCTCTTAGTTAATGATATTCCTGCAAAAGTCTTATTTGCTACTGGTGCATCGCATTCTTTCATCTCAAGAACTTTTGTGGCTATGCATGATTTGGTTACTCAAGTATTGCCGAGACCTTTGTCTATTGTTTCTCCGGCTAGGCAAATGACTTCTCGAGTTTTGGTTCCGAATGTCGGTATCAAGATGGGCGACTATAGATTTCTGGCTAAACCAATTGTCCTTGGTGACTCGGATATTGATCTTATTCTCGGGATGGATCGGCTTTCTCAGACAAAGCTCAGCTTGATTGTGCTGCTGTGAAATTCAATTGACTCACTCTTCCGACGATGTGATCATCTATGCCGCTCGTGATGAAACCATTCGGTTGTTTTCTCTCAATGAGAAGGGCGAGTTGGATGCTATCTCTCGATTCCATCGTTTGTGAGTATCAAGATGTCTTTCCGTAAGAGCTTCCGGTATGCCTCCTCATCGGCCGCTTGAATTCGTTATCGATCTTGAGCCCGCATCGAACCCGTTTGCAAGCGTCCATACAAGCTTGGACCTAATGAGCTGAAGGAATTGAAGAAATAGCTCGATGAACAAGAGCGTCTGGGTTTGATCGCACCGAGTTCATCTCCTTGGGGTTGTGGTGTTCTTTTGTCCGTAAGAAGGATGGCACGGACCGACTTTTGCGTCGATTACCGTCCATTGAATAAGAAGACTATCAAGAACAAGTATCCACTTCCCAACATCAACGAGCTTTTCGAGCAACTCAAAGGTGCTAAAGTATTCTCCAAGCTTGACCTTCGTATGGGTTATCATCAGATTCGCATTCGTGAACAAGATATCCCCAAGACTGCATTCAGAACAAGCTATGGTTCTTACGAATTGTCATGTCTTTCAGCCTTGTCAATGCTCCTCCAACATTCTCTCGCATGATGAACTTTATCTTCAACCCCTACACAAATGAATTCGTCTTGGTGTATCTCGATGATATTTTGGTCTTCTCCAAGAACAAGAAGGATCATGCCAAATATTTGCGATTGGTGCTCGACAAGCTCAGAGAGCATCAATTCTATGTGAAGTTTTCCAAATGTGAATTTTGGCTTGATGAAGTTCTTTACCTTGGTCACATCATCTCCGCCAAGGGCATCGCTGTTAATCCCGAGAAGGTGTCTGCAGTTGTGAATTGGGAACCTCCTCAGAATGTCAAGCGACTTCAGCTTTTCTTGGACTTGCAAGCTATTGTCAAGATTCGTTGAGAATTTTTCTAAGATTGCAAAGCCTCTTTCCAACCTCCTCCAGAAGCATGTGAAGTATGTCTGGTCTCCTGAGTGTGACGTTGCTTTCAATACTCTCAAAGAGAAGCTAGTCACAGCTCCTGTCTTGACTCCTCCTGATGAATCCAAGCCATTCGAAGTTTTCTGTGATGCTTCTCTTCAAGGTCTCGGTGCTGTGTTAATGCAAGAGAAGAAAGTTGTGGCCTATACCTCTCGTCAGCTGAAGCCCAACGAAAATAAATACCCCACTCACGATCTTGAGTTGGCGGCAGTTGTCCATGCATTGATAACATGGAGACATCTCTTATTGGGAAGGAAAGTGGACATTTTCACCGATCACAAGAGCCTCAAGTATATCTTCACTCAACCCAACCTCAACCTCATGCAAACTCGATGGGTCGAAATGATTCAAGAGTACAACCCGAGTATTGAATATACTCTAGGCAAGGCCAATGTGATTGCAGATGCTTTGAGCAGGAAGGCTTACTGCAACAGTTTAATCCTCAAGCCCTTCAAACCGGATCTCTGTGAAGCTTTCCGCAAGCTGAATCTTCAAGTTGTTCCTCAAGGTTTTCTTGCCAACCTCATAGTCTCTCCTACTTTGGAAGACCAAATTCGTGAGGCTCAACTCCTGGATACCATGGTGAAAAAGGTGAAACGTGGTATCGACAAGGGCATTTCCAAGTACAAGTGCTTCCACATTGATGACAAAGATACTCTTTTCTTCGAGGACCGGATTGTGGTTCCTAAGGGTGATCTACGTAAAGTCATTATGAACGAGGCGCACAATTCCCTTCTATCCATTCATCCCGGAAGTACGAAGATGTACCATGACCTCAAGCAACGTATTGGTGGACTCGAATGAAGCGAGAAATTGCTCAATTCGTGAATGAATGTGATGTCTGCCAAGGGTGAAAGCAGAACACCAACGACCAGCTGGTCTCCTCCAACCTCTTGCTATTCCGTAATGGAAGTTTGATCATATCGAGATGGACTTCGTGACTGGTTTTCCAAAGTCCAAGCGGAAATGATGCTATCTTCGTTGTCATTGACAAGCTTACTAAAGTGGCTCATTTTCTTCCTATCAAAGAATCCATCACGGCAGCTCGGTTGGCGAGCTATACACCTCGTAATTGTCTCCTTGCACGGCATTCCACAATTGATCTCTTCAGACCGTGGCAACATCTTCACCTCCAAGTTTTGGGATTCTTTTCAGAAGGCCATGGGCACCAACATTCGGTTCAACACAGCTTTCCATCCTCAAACAAGTGGCCAAGTCGAGCGAGTCAATCAAATCCTTGAAGATATGCTCAGGGCTTGTGTCATTTCCTTCGGTATGAAATGGGAAGATTGTCTTCCATATGCCGAGTTCTCCTACAACAACAGCTTCCAAGTTTAGTTCGGGCAAGGCCCCATTCAAAATTCTCTATGGCGAAAGTGTCGTACTCCTCTCAATTGGTCCGAGTCGGTGAACGCCAACTTCTTGGCAACGACTTCATCACGAAGTCAAGAAATGTGCAAAGTCATTCGTGAGAATCTCAAGGCAGCATCGCGCCCGGAGAAGAGCTATTATGATGACAAGCACCGTGATGTGGCTTTTGAAATCGGAGACCATGTCTACCTCCGCGTCCCTCCAATGAAAGGCACTCGTCGCTTCGGTATCAAAGGGAAGCTTGCCCCTAGATACGTGGGGCCTTTCAAGATCATTGGCAAAAGAGGCGATCTCGCCTATCAACTTGAGCTTCCGTCCAACTTCGCGAACGTGCGATGTGTTTCACGTGTCACAGCCTTCGCAAGTGCTTCAAGACTCCTGAGCGCACTATCAACTTCGAAGAAATTGACCTCCAAGAAGATCTCTCTTATCATGAGCACCCCGTTGCTATTCTTGAAGAGACCGAGCGCAAGACTCGCAACAAGTCAATCAAATTCCTGAAAGTGAAGTGGTCACACCATTCCGACCGAGAAGCCACCTGGGAGCGCGAGGATCACCTCCGTTCCGAATATCCGGAGTTCTTTCAGTCCTAGATCTCGGGACGAGATCCTCTTGTAGTGGTGGAGTGTTGTAACACCCCGGATGTAACTTTCCATATTTGTAACTCCAACTCTTGCCATTTTCGGCATTGTGATATGATATTCCTCCGTGGTTGGGTTTTGTCTTTCGTTTTGCATTTTGTCCATGTCATGCATTTCATATCATGTCATCATGTGCATCTCGTTTGCATACGTGTTCGTCTCATGATTCCGAGCATTTTCCCCGTTGTCCGTTTTGCAATCCCGCACTCCTATGTCCCCCGGCGTCCCCTTTTACATTTTTCCGTGAGCGGGTACTAAACTTTCTCGGAATGGACCGAGGTTTGTCAAGTGGCCTTGGTACACCACCGGTAGACCACCTGTCAAGTTTCGAGTCATTTGGAGCTCGTTTGATACTCCAACGGTTAACCGGGTAACCGCGAAGGCCTCTTTTGGGTTGCAGTCCAACACCCCTTCAAAACAGCCCAATAACCCATCTAAGTCACTTCCATGTCCATCGCCGTTCGATCACGATCGTGTGGGCGAAAACTACACCTCATTTGGAGCTTCCTAGCTCCTTCTACCTATAAAAACACCCCCTCCCCCGAAATTCCGGATCAACTCCACCCCTAACCCTAGCTCCGCTCCTCTCCGTGCCGCCGGACACGTCCGGATCAGGCCGGACACGTCCGTCCGCCGCCGCCCGGTGTACCGCAGCCCGCCACGCGTGTACGCCGCCCGCCGCGGCCGCTCCGGCCCAGCCGGCCGCCCGCCTCCCTGGGTCGCCGCCTTCCGCCGTCCGCGCCGCCCGGCCGCCTTGGCCGCCCGAGCAACCGTCGGCGCCGCCCGGCCGCCACGCCGCCGGCCGCCCGCGCCCAGTGCCTCCCGTCGCCTCCCCGCCTCCGCCGGCGCCGGATCCGGCGAGATCCGGTTGGCCCGCGCCTCCCACGGCAGTCTTCCTCCCCCTCCGGCACCAACTCCGGCGAGGATCCGGCCAGCCTCGAAGTCCGCGCCCGGATCCGATCTCGGTTGACTTTCCTTCTCCCCCGAAATCCTTGTCATATTTCTGCAGATTATTTGTTGCATGTTCATTGCATCATAACTCTGTACCCGTGGCTCCGATTTGGGTGTGTAGCATATCGAATTGTTCGACTCGACGAGTACATCATTTCATCTCATTGCATCATTTTCATTTGAGCTGATCTTGATGCCCGAAATGCTGTTATAAGAGGGCTATGTGATGTTAGTTTCAGATTCTTATCAGAACATGCACTTTTGTCATTTTTGCCATGATTGATGTGTGCACCCTATGATCTTGAGTCCTACATGTGTTTTGTAATATGCCATGCCATCTTTACAGGGGTGTATGCCATGTATTTTTGTGATCTCAGTGGTGACAAGCACAAGCATGCAAACTAGGCTTCATGATGTTGCTGATTTCAGCCCCTGTTTTGCTGATATTTTTATGCCTTGTTAACCTGATACTAACGAGAGATCCATGCTTATTTTGAGATACTTCAGTAAGGATGTTTTGAACATATGGTTATTCTCTATCCATCCATGACCTTGTTTGCATTTATGGAGTGCCATAGCTTGAGTCAATCGAGCTCTACTTTTGCTATAAAATGTTTCCTGGCAGATTGTTTACATGTTATTCAATTTTGCCAAGGTTGTTGTAGTTGATCCGTGAATGCTATGATGTTGTTCTTGCCATTTATAGCTTCTTTGCCATGTCTGCTTGATGTATGTATGCTTAGTTTATCATGTAATGCTCTGTAGTTTGTGCATCAAGCTCGCGAAGATGCCTTCATAATTCTGTCAATGTCATGCCCTGTTTGCTGAATCTACTAATGAAACTTGCTATATTGACATGGGTGCTATTACATTTTCTGATCCCTTTTGGCTCATGTTCAGTAAGGGACTTTTGTTCTATGCTTTGATTAGATTCATGCCATGCCTTGTTTTGCTATTATAAGTTCCTCTACCATGTTGTTTGCTTGCTCTGAACATTGCTTCCTGATGCTGATTCTGCCATGTTCAGTATTTTCTCTTAGTCTGTGAAGCTTATATATTTTGCACTTTTGCCATGTTTGTTTGGACCTGTTATGGTGTGATTTAGCCGTAGCTCAGTGTTTATCTTTTGTCAAGCATCTTGATTAGATCACTGCCATATGCTTTGTTGGTACGTTTGGGTGCAGTAGCTTAATTTCTTGTTGCTTGCTAAGTGGTATCATGCTGTTAATGGCAGAATTGTGTCATTCTTGTTTTGCTTGTCATTTGCAAACCGTGCATCCGATTCCGGTGATCTTTATATCGATTTCAACCGAAATCATCTCACCTTTCCAGCGGCATACTTGTCTTACCAAGTTGATGCCTGGTTCATCATTTTCCTTCCGGGGCACGCATATGCATTGCATCTCACATCTCGCATATCATGCCATGTATTGCATCATGTTGTTTGTGCATCGCCCGTGATTTATTGTGGTTCCATTGTTTGTGTTCTTGCTTTGGGTAGAGCCGGGAGACGAGTACATGAACGAGGAACATGTTGAGAATGCTTACGAGGATCAAGCTTTCGACAACTCTGAGAACCTTGCAGGCAAGATGACCATACCCTCGAAATCACTTTTATCTTTGCTTGCTAGATGCTCGCTCTTTTGCTATGCCTATGCTACGATGCCTATCACTTGCTGTATCATGCCACCCATATTGCCATGTCAAACCTCTAACCATCCTTTCCTAGCAAACCGTTGATTGGCTATGTTACCGCTTTGCTCAGCCCCTCTTATAGCGTTGCTAGTTGCAGGTGAAGATGAAGTTTGTTCCTTGTTGGAACATGGAGATGTTGTTCCTTGTTGGAACATGTTTACTTGTTGGGATATCAAAATATCTATTGTTTAATTAATGCAACTATATACTTGGTAAAGGGTGGAAGACTCGGCCTTATGCCTGGTGTTTTGTTCCACTCTTGCCACCCTAGTTTCCGTCATACCGGTGTTATGTTCCTTGATTTTGCGTTCCTTACACGGTTGGGTGATTTATGGGACTCTTGACAGTTCACTTTGAATAAGACTCCTCCAAAGAAGGCCCAACTTTGGTTTTACCATTTGCCACCTAAGCCTTTTTCCCCGGTTTTCGCGAGCCCGAGGGTCATCTTTATTTAACCCCCCCGGGCCAATGCTCCTCTGAGTGTTGGTCCAAACTAGAGCCCTTTGCAGCGCCACCTTGGGGAAACTTGAGGCCTGGTTTTAGTTGTATGTACTGCTCATCCGGATGTGCCCTGAGAACGAGATATGTGCAGCTCCTATCGGGATTTGTCGGCACAATCGGGCGGCTTTGCTGGTCTTGTTTTACCATTGTCGAAATGTCTTGTAGTCCGGAATTCGAGATCGATCGGGTCTTCCGGTAGAAGGAATATCCTTCGTTGACCGTGAGAGCTTATAATGGGCTAAGTTGGGACACCCTGCAGGTATTATCTTTCAAAGCCGTGCCCACGGTTATGAGGCAGATGGGAATTTGTTAATGTCCGGTTGTAGAAAACCCAAAGTTGACCTTAATTAAAATACATCAACCGCGTGTGTAACCATGATGGTCTCTTCTCGGCGAAGTCCGGGAAGTGAACACGGTGTTGGAGTTATGTTTGACGTAAGTAGTTCAGGATCACTTCTTGATCGCTACTAGCTTCACGACCGTGCCTTGCTTCTCTTCTCGCTCTCTTTTGCGAATGTAGCCACCATATATGCTAGTCGCTTGTTGCAGCTCCACCTCACAACTCTGTCCTTCCTATAAGCTTAAATAGTCTTGATCTCGCTTTTGTGAGATTGCTGAGTCCCCGTGACTCACAGATTCTACCAAAACAGTTGCAGGTGCCGACGATGCCAGTGCAGATGACGCAACCGAGCTCAAGTGGGAGTTCAACGAGGAACGTGGTCGTTACTATGTGTCTTTTCCTGATGATCAGTAGTGGAGCCCAGTTGGGACGATCGGGGATCTGTGTAGCATTTAGGGTAGCCTTCTTTTATTTTGGTTCCGTAGTCGGACCTTGAGTGTATTCTGGATGATGGATGTTTATTTATGTATTGTGTGAAGTGGCGACTGTAAGACAACTATGTATCTCTTTCCCATATGTATTACATGGGTTGTGTGAAGATTACCTCATTTGCGACATTGCTTTCAGTGCGGTTATGCCTCTAAGTCGTGCTTCGACATGTGGGAGATATAGCCGCATCGAGGGCGTTACACTTGTCGTCCGCAAGTTGGTATTGCTGTTAACGATCTTTCGGTATGAACTTGGCATTTGCTTCCAACCATCATGCTGAGGGTCGACGTGGATATAAAGCTGAATCATTTGTTTCGAAACGAATTTTCATGCACCTGATTTTTATTTGATGGGTAGCATAAGCACCTGTCGTTCGAATTCCCAAGTCTCCAAATTTTTTGAAACAAGTGCATGCACTTATTATCACGATGAAAAAACAATATACCTGCTGCATCCCAGTTATCAGTCTGTACTTGCATAATTCTCTTGTTTATTGAGCAGGTATATTGTTTTTTCAGGTCGAGCAAGTTTCAAGCTGGGTTGTAGATCATGACGCTTGGTTTTGTTTTTAACAAGCCTAGCCCATGACGACAACGGGACATAAAGATCCAGTAGGTATCTACTGGCCTCTGGTCCACCAGTGTTAGTTATATTTTGTCTTACAACATCTGCAGGCAGTTTTTTTACTAAATCAAACACACAACCCAGTTCTATTGTCCTCTTGAAACGCCATGTCCTACTTCCGTTTTCTAATCTCTACCTATTGTTTTACTAGTTCATATACACGTATCATTATATTGTACATAAAGTTTCCTTTTAATATTTACATCCTTATTTTTGTTGTTGTTTTCCCTTCCAACGCTGTTTTTTTTACCACTGGTTTCCCCTTAAACCAACTCAATTGTCCCTCGTCTTGTTTGCTTACAAAAACAAAACGATTTGTTTGGCAAATCAATAAGTTCTTAAAAAATGTTTATCATTTCGGGTTTACAACAGTTCGGACTCCACCAAAATATGCAAAATAAAGTTGAAATTTTTTACCATGGTCCTGGGCAGAAAATGGGTTGTAATGAATTACTTAAGAATTAGCAAATGGGCTGCAAATTATTAAAAAATAGCAAATGTGCTCTATGTTGTCTACCACAGATTTGGAGGCTGACTTGTGGGCCTACTAAGTTCATGCATACACAAGGTTTCCCAAAAAAATAAACTTAGTCAACAATCGACTCTACCAGCGTCAGACCATTAGATGTCAATCTAATGGCAATCGTGCTTCTTCAGTCTCTGATCTTCCTGCTCCAGCCGCCCAAACCAGCACCGCAGAACACGCTTCCCGCCTCCCGTGGCCGGCCGTGCTGCCGGGCAGGCCTCACGGCCCCACAATACTCGCATCCCTGGCCTGGCTATCCCTCTACTCACCCACACCTCCTGTTATTTTCCGGTGATAGCAGCCGAACCAGTCAACCCTCGTACTCCCCACCGTGTGGGCAGCCACTGCCGTGTCTTCCCCGGCTCTATGGCGTTCCTTTCGTAGGCCTCGCCGCCGTCCACCGCCCTGGTGCTCTCGGCGCGGCGTGGTCAACAAATGACATCCATCAGAAGTGGACTGTATGTGGAGAGGCTGACAGCTGGGTCCACGACCACACACAAGGAAATGCCTCCTTATTACGCGCAAAATAATGATTCCTCCACCTGACATCTGGGACCTGATGTCTACTACACAACCTTTTTCTTGTAGGCGTTGTTGGGCCTCCAAGTGCAGAGGTTTGTAGGACAGTAGCAAATTTCCCTCAAGTGGATGACCTAAGGTTTATCAATCCGTGGGAGGCGAGGATGAAGATGGTCTCTCTCAAGCAACCCCGCAACCAAATAACAAAGAGTCTCTTGTGTCCCCAACACACCCAATACAATGGTAAATTGTATAGGTGCACTAGTTCGGCGAAGAGATGGTGATACAAGTGCAATATGGATGGTAGATATAGGTTTTTGTAATCTGAAAATATAAAACAGCAAGGTAGCAAGCGATAAAAGTGAGCGTAAACGGTATTGCAATGCTAGGAAACAAGGCCTAGGGTTCATACTTTCACTAGTGCAAGTTCTCTCAACAATAATTACATAATTGGATCATATAAATATCCCTCAACATGCAACAAAGAGTCACTCCAAAGTCACTAATAGCGGAAAACAAACGAAGAGATTATGGTAGGGTACGAAACCACCTCAAAGTTATTCTTTCCAATCAATCCGTTGGGCAATTCCTATAAGTGTCACAAACAGCCCCAGAATTCGTACTAGAATAACACCTTAAGACACAAATCAACCAAAACCCTAATGTCACCTAGATATTCCAATGTCACCTCAAGTATCCGTGGGTATGATTATACGATATGCATCACACAATCTCAAATTCATCTATTCAACCAACACATAGAACCTCAAAGAGTGCCCCAAAGTTCCTACCGGAGAGTCAAGACGAAAACGTGTGCCAACCCCTATGCATAAGTTCATGGGCGGAACCTGCAAGTTGATCACCAAAACATACATCAAGTGTTCTCAAATCATTAAAGACTCAATCCGATATGATTACTTCAAAGGGGAAACTCAATCCATTACAAGAGAGTAGAGGGGGAGAAGAAACATAAGATCCAACTATAATAGCAAAGCTCGCGATACATCAAGATCGTGCCAAATCAAGAACATGATAGAGAGAGAGATCAAACACATAGCTACTGGTACATACCCTCAACCCCGAGCGTGAACTACTCCCTCCTCGTCATGGAGAACGCCGGGATGATGAAGATGGCCACCGGTGAGGGTTCCCCCTCCGGCAGGGTGCCGGAATAGGGTCCCGATTGGTTTTTAGTGGCTACAGAGGCTTGCGGCGGTGGAACTCTCGATCTATTCTGTTCCCCGATCGTTTTAGGCTATATGGGTATATATAGGAGGAAGAAGTACGTCAAGGGAGCCACGAGGGGCCCACGAGGGTGGAGGGCGCGCCCTAGGGGGGTGGGCGCCCCCCCTACCTCATGGCTTCCTCCTTTCTTTCCTGACGTGCACTCCAAGTTCATCGGGTAGCTTTCCTTCCAAAAATAACTTCTCCAGAAGGTTTCATTCCGTTTTGACTCCGTTTGATATTCCTTTTCTTCGAAACACTGAAATAGGCAAAAAAAACAGCAATTCTGTGTTGGGCCTCCGGTTAATAGGTTAGTCCCAAAAATAATATAAAATTGGATAACAAAGCCCAATATTGTCCAAAACAGTAGATAATATAGCATGGAGCAATCAAAAATTGTAGATACGTTGGAGACATATCAAGCATCCCCAAGCTTAATTCCTGCTCGTCCTCGAGTAGGTAAATGATAAAAAAGATAATTTTAGATGTGGAATGCTACTTGGCATAATTTCAATGTAATTCTTCTTACTTGTGGTATGGATATTCAGATCCAAAAGATTCAAGATAAAAGTTCATATTGACATAAAAATAATAATACTTCAAGCATACTAACTAAGCAATTGTGTCTTCTCAAAATAACATGGCCAAAGAAAGTTATCCCTACAAAATCATATAGTCTGGCTATGCTCTATCTTCACCACACAAAGTATTTAAATCATGCACAACCCCGATGACAAGCCAAGCAATTGTTTCATACTTTAGACATTTTCAAACTTTTTCAATCTTCACGCAATACATGAGCGTGAGCCATGGACATAGCACTATATGTGGAATAGAATGGTGGTTGTGAGGACAAAAAGGGAGAAGATAGTCTCACATCAACTAGGCGTATCGATATGGTGATGCCCACCAATAGATATCAATGTGAGTGAGTAGGGATTGCCATGCAACGGATGCACTAGAGCTATAAGTGTATGAAAGCTCAAAAAGAAACTAAGTGGGTGTGCATCCAACTCGCTTGCTCCACGAAGACCTGTGGCATTTTGAGGAAGCCCATCATTGGAATATACAAGCCAGGTTCTATAATGAAAGATTCCCACTAGTATATGAAAGTGACAACATATGAGATTCTCTATCATGAAGATCATGGCGCTACTTTGAAGCACAAGTGTGGTAAAAGGATAGTAGCATTGCCCCTTCTCTCTTTTTCTCTCATTTTTTATTTGGGCCTTTACTCTTTTTTTATGGCCTCTTTTCTCTTCCCTTTTTTTATTTTTCGTCCGGAGTCTCATCCCAACTTGTGGGGGAATCATAGTCTCCATCATCCTTTTCCTCACTTGGAACAATGCTCTAAAAATGATGATCATCACACTTTTATTTTCTTACAACCCAACAATTACAACTCAATACTTAGAACAAAATATGACTCTATATGAATGCCTCCGGCGGTGTACCGGGATATGCAATGACTCATGAGTGACATGTATGAAAGAATTATGAACGGTGGCTTTGCCACAAATACGATGTCAACTACATGATCATGCAAAGCAATATGACAATGATGGAGCGTGTCATAATAAACGGAACGGTGGAAAGTTGCATGGCAATATATCTCGGAATGGCTATTGAAATGCCATGATAGGTAGGTATGGTGGCTGTTTTGAGGAAGGTATATGGTGGGTGTATGATACCGGTGAAAAGTGTGCGGTATTAGAGAGACTAGCAATTGTGGAAGGAAGAAGAGTGCGTATAATCCATGGACTCATCATTAGTCATAAAGAACTCATATACTTATTGCAAAAATCTACAAGTTATCAGAGCAAAGTATTACGCGCATGCTCCTAGGGGGATAGATTGGTAGGAAAAGACCATCGCTCGTCCCCGACCGCCACTCATAAGGAAGACAATCAATAAATAAATTATGCTCGACTTCATCACATAACGGTTCACCATACGTGCATGCTACGGAATCACAAACTTTAACACAAGTATTTCTCAAGTTCACAACTACTCAACTAGCATGACTCTAATATCACCATCTTCATATCTCAAAACAATTATCAAGCATCAAACTTTTCTTAGTATTCAACACACTCATAAGAATTTTTACTATTCTTGAATCCTAGCATATTAGGATTATTTAAGAAAATTACCATGCTATTTAAGACTCTCAAAATAATCTAAGTGAATCATGAGAGATCAATAGTTTCTATAAAACAAATCCACCACCGTGATCTAAAAGATATAAGTGAAGCACTAGAGCAAACAACAAACTACTCCAAAAGATATGAGGGAAGATCAATGAGTAGTTGTATAATTATGTAACTATGTGAAGACTCTCCCATTTAATAATTTCAGATCTTGGTATTTTATTCAAACAGCAAGCAAAACAAAATAAAATAAAATGACACTCCAAGCAAAACACATATCATGTGGTGAATAAAAATATAGCTCCAAGTAAAGTTACCGATGAACGAAGACGAAAGAGGGATGCCATCCGGGCATCCCCAAGCTTAAACTCTTGGTTGTACTTGAATATTACCTTGGGGTGCCTTGGGCATCCCCAAGCTTAGGCTCTTGCCACTCCTTATTCCATAGTCCATCGAATCTTTACCCAAAACTTGGAAACTTCACAACACAAAACCAACAGAAAACTCGTGAGCTCCGTTAGAGAAAGAAAACAAAACACCACTTCAAGGTACTGTAATTAAATCATTCTTTATTTATATTGGTGTTAAACCTACTTTATTCCAACTTCTCTATGGTTTATAAACTATTACTAACCATAGATTCATCAAAATAAGCAAACAACACCCAAAAAACAGAATCTGTCAAAAACAGAATAGTCTGTAGTAATCTGTAACTAACGCAAACTTCTGGAACTCAAAAAATTCTAAACTAAATTGGTGAACCTGGGGAATTTGTCTAGTAATCATCTGCAAAAATAATCAACTAAATATCACTCTCCAGTAAAAAGTTTTAGCTAATCTCGTGAGCGCTAAAGTTTCTGTTTTTTACAGCAAGATCATAAAGACATCACCCAAGTCTTCCCAAAGGTTCTACTTGGCACAAACACTAATTAAAACATAAAACCACATCTAAACAGAGGCTAGATAGATTATTTATTCCTAAACAGAACTAAAAAGAAAGAAACTAAAATAAAATTGGGTTGCCTCCCAACAAGCGCTAACGTTTAACGCCCCTAGCTAGGCATGATAATTTCAATGATGCTCACATAAGACATAATAATTGAAACATAAAGAGAGCATCATGAAGAATATGACTAGCACATTTAAGTCTAACCCACTTCCTATGCATAGGGATTTTGTGAGCAAACAACTTATGGGAACAATAATCAACTTGCATAGGAAGGCAAAACAAGCATAACTTCAAAACTTTAAGCACATAGAGAGGAAACTTGATATTATTGCAATTGCTACAAGCATATATTCCTCCCTCATAATAATTTTCAGTAGCATCATGAATGAATTCAACAATATAACCATCACCTAAAGCATTCTTTTCATGATCTACTTGCATATAAATTTTACTACTCTCCACATAAGCAAATTCATTCTCATCAATAGTAGTGGGAGCAAACTCAACAAAATAACAATCATGTGAAGCATGATCCAATTGAAAATTAAAATCATGATGGTAAGTTTCATGGTTATCTTCATTATTTATAGCATACATTTCATCACAATAATCATCATAAATAGGAGGCATGCTTTCATCAAAATAAATTTGCTCATCAAAACTTGGGGGACAAAAAATATCATCTTGATCAAACATAGCTTCCCCAAGCTTCTGGCTTTGCATATCATTAGCATCATGGATATTCAAGGAATTCATACTAACAACATTGCAATCATGCTCATCATTCAAAGATTTAGTGCCAAACATTTTAATGCATTCTTCTTCTAACATTTTGGCACAATTTTCCTTTCCATCATACTCATGAAAGATATTAAAAAGATGAAGCGTATGAGGTAGACTCAATTCCATTTTTTGTTTTCTTTTATAGACTAAACTAGTGATAAAACAAGAAACAAAAAGATTCGATTGCAAGATCTAAAGATATACCTTCAAGCACTCACCTCCCCGACAACGGCGCCAGAAAAGAGCTTGATGTCTACTACACAACCTTCTTCTTGTAGACGTTGTTGGGCCTCCAAGTGCAGAGGTTTGTAGGATAGTAGCAAATTTCCCTCAAGTGGATGACCTAAGGTTTATCAATCCGTGGGAGGCATAGGATGAAGATGGTCTCTCTCAAGCAACCCTGCAACCAAATAACAAAGACTCTCTTGTGTCCCCAACACACCCAATACAATGGTAAATTGTATAGGTGCACTAGTTCGGCGAAGAGATGGTGATACAAGTGCAATATGGATGGTAGATATAGGTTTTTGTAATCTGAAAAATATAAAAACAGCAAGGTAGCAAGCGATAAAAGTGAGCGTAAACGGTATTGCAATGCTAGGAAACAAGGCCTAGGGTTCATACTTTGACTAGTGCAAGTTCTCTCAACAATAATAACATAATTGGATCATATAACTATCCCTTAACATGCAACAAAGAGTCACTCCAAAGTCACTAATAGCGGGAAACAAACTAAGAGATTATGGTAGGGTACGAAACCACCTCAAAGTTATTCTTTCCAATCAATCAGTTGGGCTATTCCTATAAGTGTCACAAACAGCCCCGAAGTTCGTACTAGAATAACACCTTAAGACACAAATCAACTAAAAATCTAATGTCACCTAGATACTCCAATGTCACGTCAATTATCCGTGGGTATGATTATACGATATGTATCACACAATCTCAAATTCATCTATTCAACCAACACATAGAACCTCAAAGAGTGCCCCAAAGTTTCTACCGGAGAGTCAAGACGAAAACGTGTAGCGACCCGACCTCAAACGGTCAAGTCTCTATGCTTCAGTGTCATCCCTGGACCGGTAATGCTGACACACACAGTACTCGAAGGATTTATAACAGAGTAGCAATCACACACTTATTACGTCGAAGGTCTCAAAAGAGAACTTATTACAATAAATATGGCTTAAGGCCATCTAATACGAGAACAGCAGAAGGCTTGGAAGATAAAGTGAGTACATCAACTCCAACGGCATAGCTGAGCTGCACGACAACGACCTAACGAACCTTACTCCTCGTCTGAAAAGTCTGCAACATAATACGTTGCAGCCCGAAAACGGGTCAGCACATGGAATATGCTAGCAAAGTAACACAGTAGAGCAAGAATAGAATAATGCTATCACTACATGCATATATGGCTGGTGGAAAGCTCTATGGTTATAGTTTTTGCGAAAAGCCAAGTTTTCCCTACAACAAAGGAATAGATTTTAATTTAACCATCATGGTTGTTGAAACATCATTGAGAAGGTTTTCCGACTCATTGATCCCAATTAAAGTAATCATTAACCCAACAAATTATTTAAGTAAAATGATGAGATACTTAAGATACTCCAAGTACTAGATACTCAAGATTGTCCATAACCGGGGACACGGCTAACCATGATTAGATTGTACACTCTGCAGAGGTTTGCACACTTTTCCCCACAAGACTCGATCGCCTCCGTTGGATTTCTCGCACTACATGGTGTTTGAGAAACGGATGACCGAGACACAGTCTTTCAGAAACATTAACTCTCTACTCCGGGTAGACCATACCAAACCTACAAACCCACTACCTGCTGATCTACCTCTTCAAGAGCTTCACATAACTTACTCAACTATGCTACAGCCCATAATAGCTTGTGGCTGCACATGGAAGTTTCTAACATGAATCATCTCAGTTCCCTTTGAGCCTGGGTGGAGGTCCATAGGAAAATCACACGGAACCCCGGGATTTCCAAAAATACAGGCAACACTGGGTACTCCAGGTGCCTCAATCCACCATGATGTTTATTTAAGTTGCCACCTCAAGTTGAACCATTAATTAACAATCTCACATCTGTCATGGATTTCACTCACCCAACCACGTCTACGAGCATAGCATAGCAATATAAGCAACACGTAGAGGTAACTCCCAAGCGTTTGAGTATAACAGGGCAATAGGTTCTACCTCAACAACTACTTCCCAACCCACATGTTAATGACATCCTAATCATGCAATGTTTAAGGATTGATACTAATGAATAAAAACTGGGTATGGAAAGAGTATGATCAGTGTGTTACTTGCCTTGTTGACGATACGCGAAACCTAGGGACTCTAGTAGCACGCTTCGCACTTTGGGAATTCTATCGCAAACAAACAATAGCATACATAAGCAAACAAGTAAAGATGCACGGGCAAAACACAAATAAGAGAGATTGACTGGAAAGTTCAACTTAAGAACTCCTGTTTGCAAAAAGAATCAAATCAAACGGAGCAACAAAACTGAAACGGTGAAAGAAACAAGATCCGTTTACTAATATGAACTAAAGTCAAATTTTACAGTACCAAAATCTTGTTTAAGTTGATTAAACAGAAAGAGGGTCGCGAGACGAAGATCTAGGCGCTTGTATCGCCTGATTCCGATAAACGAGCGAAAAGATAAACTGAAATGAAATTTGGATCAGAAATCGCGATCGGAATAATCGCGGATAAAATCCGAGAAAAAGAAAACTGACGAACAGGTTAACGAACGAGCGTTCGTTATCTGTAACTAACGAGCGAAAACCGTTCGTTAAAACGAACGTACGGATGAACATCCGCTAAACAGAAGAACCGGGAAAACCGGCGAACCGATCTAAAAAAACAAACAAGGGTTTTTCTTAAAAAATAACCGAATCGGTTTTTCTAAAAAAACCGGTGGCGACAGCGCGTTACCTCGTCAGATCCGGCGGGCTCGTGGTCAAGGCTGACGGGCTCAAATGGCGGCGGCGGAGCTGGCGGGCGGTGGTGGTGGCGAGACGGGTGGGGCGGCGCTATTTAAAGGGGGCGAGGGGGCGGTGTGGCTTGGGCGAGGTAGCGCCCGGGGAGGAGTCCGGCTCGGACTTCCCTCGGCGTCCGTGCTATCCAAGGCGGCGCGCGCGAGGGAGACGGCGGCGGAACGGACCGGCTGGGCTTCGGCCCAGTTTGGCCCGGAAACTTTTTTTAAACAATTCCGCCGAACAGAAAATAAATCCAGAAAATAAAGTAAAAATCTAAAAAAATGCCAAAGCAAATTATCATCGTCTAAATAAAATATTTAGGACGAGATGAACATTTTCTTGGCCCTAAAATGCAATTTTGAAACGTGCAATTTTTCTAGTGCAAATAAAATCCAAATAAAACCAAATATTTGATTTTAATATTTTTCCTCCAGTATTTCAATTATTTAGGAGAAGTCATATTATCTCCTCTCATATACTTTAATATGAAATATTTTTCGGAGAGAAAATAATTAAAACCAAAATCCTCGTTTCAATATATGATAAAAATCAACTATGAAAACCGGGAAATCCCCAACTCTCTCCGAGGGTCCTTGAGTTGCATAGGATTTCGAGGATCACGAAACGAAAATGCAATAAAATATTATATGCATGAATGACCTATGTATAACATTCCAAATTGAAAATTTGGGATGTTACAAACCTACCCCCCTTAAGATGAATCTCGCCCTCGAGATTCGGGTTGGCTAGAAAATAGGTGTGGGTGGTCTTTGCGAAGATCATCCTCTCGTTCCCATGTGGCTTCATCCTCGGTATGGTGGCTCCACTGAACTTTGCAAAACTTGGTAACCTTGCTGCGGGTTACTCGACTGGCAAACTCAAGAATCTTAACTGGCTTCTCCTCGTAAGTCAAATCACTGTCCAACTGAATCGCCTCCAAGGGTACTGTATCTCTTAACGGTATATCGGCCATCTCAGCATGACACTTCTTCAACTGTGAAACGTGAAACACATCATGAACTCCTGACAGTCCTTCAGGTAACTCCAATTTGTAGGCAACTTCTCCCATACGTTCCAAAACACGATACAGTCCTACAAATCTCGGGGCTAACTTTCCCTTAACTCCAAAACATTTCACTTCTCGCAAGGGTGGTACTCGCAGATATGCTCAGTCTCCAATTTTGTAAGTCACCTCCTTACGTTTTGAATCTGCATAACTCTTCTGTCTGGACTGAGGAATCTTCAGTCTATCTCGAATCAACTTAACTTTCTCCTCAGACTGCTTAATCAAGTCTGGTCCAAACAACTGTCGGTCTCCTACTTCATCCCACATCAACGGTGTTACGCACCTTCGTCCATACAGGCTTCGAACGGTGCCATCTTCAAACCAGCTTGATAACTATTGTTGTATGAGAACTCACAACGGCAAATTGTCATCCCAACTAGATCCATAATCTAGCGCACAGGCTCTCAACATATCTTCCAGAATCTGGTTGACTCTCTCGGTCTGTCCATCCGTCTGCGGGTGAAATGATGTACTGAACTCCAATCTCGTTCCCAAAGTTTGGTGCAGCCGATGCCAAAACTTTGAGGTAAACTGTGTTCCTCTATCTGATGCGATGGTCCTCGGAACTCCATGCAGACATACGATCCTGGACATATATATCTTAGCCAACTTTGCACTTGTATAAGTGGTCTTTCTTTGGGATAAAGTGTGCCACTTTGGTCAAGCGATCAACTACTACCCATATAGAATCATATCCTGATTTGGTCCTGGGCAATCCGGTGATAAAATCCATACCAAGCTTATCCCACTTCCATTCGGGTATCGGCATAGGCTGTAACAATCCTGCTGGCTTTTGATGATCTGCCTTCACTCTCTGACATACATCACATACGGCTACATACTCGGCAATATCTTTCTTCATACCAGTCCACCAGAAACATTCCTTCATGTAGCGACCAGACCTCAAAGCGATGCGATCTCTGTGCTCGGTGTCATCCCCTGGATCAATGTCGACACCACACAAGACTCGGAGGATTTATAACAGAGTAGCAATCACTCACTTATTACAATCGAATGTCTCAAGAGAGAACTTAATAAAATAAATATGGCTTAAGGCCATCTAATAACGATAACAGCGGAAGGCTTGGAATAATAAGCGAGTCCATCAACTCCAACGGCATCACTGAGTATAGAACCACGACCTAAGCACCATACTTGTCGTCTGAAAATTCTGCAACATGAAACGTTGCAGCCCGAAAACGGGTCAGCACATGGAATATGCTGGCAATGTAACACATAGAGAATAATGGAAGAATAAGCCTATACTACATGCATATTTGGCTGTTGGAAAGCTCTATGGTTACAGTTTTGCGAAAAGCCAATTTTTCCCTACTGCAAAGGAATACATTTATTTAACTATCATGGTGGCCGTGAAACATTGAGAATGGTTGACAGCATTCTCAATCCCAATTAAAAGTACTCATTAAAACCCAACAATATTAATTAGAAGTAACATGATGAGATTCACATGATAATTCAAGTACTAGATACTCAAGATGTCCATAACCGGGGACACGACCAACCATGATTAGTTTATACACTCTGCAGAGGTTTGTGCACTTTTCCCCACAAGACTCGATCGCCTCCGTTTGATTTCTCGCACTACATGGTGTTTGAGAAACGGATGACCGAGACATAGTCTTTCTGAAGCTAGCACCTTACGTTTGGGTAGACCATACCAACCTACAACCCCTACATCAGCTAGTCCACCCGTAAGAGTTCGCACAACTTAGTCAACAATGCTAGAGCCCATAGTAGCATGTGGCTGCACACGGAAGTTTCTAGCATGAATAATCTCATGATCCCTTTGACCCTGGGTGGCGGTCCGAAGAAATACAGGCAAGTCCTGATGGAAACCAGGTGCCTTAATCCACCCAGATGTGTGTATAAGTTGCCACCTTAAATAAACCATTAATTTAACAATCTCACCTCTGTCATGGATACACTCACCCAATCCACGTCTACTAGCATAGCATGGCCTAATAAGCAAACGTAGAAGTAACTCCCAAGGGTTTGATAATAAAACAGTATTAGGTACTACCTCATCTACTTCCCATCCCACAATTTAATTAGATCCTAATCATGCAATGTTTGAGGATAGATCTAATGCATAAAAACTGGGTAGTAGAAAAGGTATGATCAAAGTGTTACTTGCCTTGTCGATGATCCATGAAACATAGAGACTTCGAAATAACGGTAGTAGCACTCCGGGTATTCTATCGCAGACAAACAAGCATACAATAAGTACTCATCTAATGCACAGGTAAAACTCAAATATAAGATATAACCAGATAGTTCAACTTAAGAACTCCGGTTTGCAAAAGGAATCAAATCAAACGAAGCAACGAAAGTCAAACGGCAGAAGAAAACAGCTTCGTTTTACTAATCTGGATCTAAGTCAAATTTTACCATAGCAAAAACTTGTTTAAGTTGGTTATTCGGAAAGAGGGTTTCGAGACGAAACTCCAGGCGCTTGAATCGCCTGATTCCGATAAACGAGCGAAAAGCTATACTAAAACGAAAATCGGACCAGAAATCGCGATCAGAAAAATCACGAATTAAATCCGAGAAAAAGAAAAACGACGAACGGGTTAACGAACGGACGTTCGTTAACTAAACTAATCTGATGAACGCTTCGTTAAAAACAAATGAACGAACGTTCGCTGTTTAACCGAACCGAAAAAAACCGATCAAAAACGAAAACTAAAAAAACCGAAGAAAAATCCGCCCAGTTTTTAAAAAAAACGGCGGCACGGTTTACGAGGTGCCGGCGAACCTCGGCGGCGGGGCGGCGGCGACGGCGGCGGATCTGGCGGCGGCGGTGGCTAGGGTTAGGGTTAGGGGTTCGGTGAGGTGGGCCGAATGGCGGCGGCGGTAAGCGCCGGGCGCTTTATATAAGTGCCCCCAAGCGGAGTCCCGCTGCACGGCCCAAGGTCGATCTTGTGATTTTTTAAATAATTCCGCGCAGAAGAAAAATAAAAAGAAATACTAAACGGACTCCAAAAATCCCAAAATAAATTTTCCCGGCTTCAAAAATCAAGCCGGACTGGATGAACATTTATTTGAGGCCTAAGTGCAATTTTGAAAAAGGCACATTATTCCTAAATTCAAATAAAAAGGTGAAAAACTCCAAAATAAAATCTTATTTGATTTTATTATTAAATCTTCATTATTTCTTTATTTTGGGAAAGTCATTTTATTCCCTCTCTCATATTTTGATAGTAGAAATAATTGAAGATAAAATAATTAAAATCAAATGATCCTATTTTCAAAATTTGAGAAAACTCAAATATGAAAATAACTAAATCCCCAACTCTCTCCGTGGGTCCTTGAGTTGTGTAGAATTTCTAGGATCGAGCAAAAATGCAACAAAAATATGATATGCAAAGATGCTCTATGTATAACATTCCAAATTGAAAATTTGGGATGTTACAAACCTAGCCCCTTAAGATGAATCTCGCCCTCGAGATTCGGGTTGGCTAGAAAATAGGTGTGGTGGCTTCATCCTCGGTGTGGTGGCTCCACTGAACTTCGCAACACTTAATGACCTTGCTGCGGGTGACTCGGCTGGCATACTCCAGAATCTTAACTGGCTTCTCCTCATAGGTCAAATCGTTATTCAACTGAATCGCCTCTAGTGGCACAGTATCTCTCAGTGGTATATCCGCCATCTCTGCGTGACACTTCTTCAACTGAGAAACATGAAACACATCATGAACACCTGACAAACCTTCGGGTAATTCCAACTTGTACGCAACTTCTCCCATACGTTCCAAAATATGATATGGTCCTACAAATCGGGGTGCTAACTTTCCTTTAACTCCAAAACGCTTAACTCCTCGAAGCGGAGATACTCGAAGATAAACTCTGTCTCCGGCTTCGTATTCTGTCTCCTTGTGTTTTGAATCCGCATAGCTCTTTTGTCTTGACGGGCTACCTTGAGCCTATCGCGAATTAACTTTACTTTCCGTTCAGACTCCTTAATCAAATCCGGTCCAAACAACTGGCGGTCTCCAACTTCATCCCACAGTAGCGGGGTTCTGCACCTCCTTCCGTACAAGGCTTCGAAAGGTGCCATCTTCAAACTGGTTTGGTAGCTATTATTATAAGAAAACTCCGCATAGGGCAAGTTATCATCCCAACTTGATCCATAATCCAAAACACATGCTCTCATCATATCCTCTAAAATCTGGTTGACTCTCTCTGTTTGTCCATCTGTCTGTGGATGAAAAGTTGTACTAAACTCCAGTCTGGTTCCCAAAGTTTCGTGCAACTGCTTCCAGAACTTTGAGGTGAATTGGATTCCTCTATCTGATACGATACTCCTCGGAACTCCATGCAAGCATACAATCCTAGTCATGTATATCTTAGCCAATTTGGCACTGCTGTAGGTAGTCTTTACTGGAATGAAATGAGCTACCTTCGTCAAACGATCGACTACAACCCAAATCGAGTCATAGCCTGAACGAGTCCTAGGTAATCCCGTAATGAAATCCATGCCTAGTTTATCCCACTTCCATTCGGGTATAGGCAATGGCTGTAACAATCCTGCTGGCTTCTGATGTTCTGCTTTTACCCTCTGACATACATCACAGACTGCTACATACTCTGCAATATCCTTCTTCATTCCGGTCCACCAGAAAGTATCCTTCAAATCCAAATTCATCTTAGTATTTCCGGGGTGGATCGAATACGGCGAATCATGTGCCTCTTGCAAAATCAAGTTCCGAATCTCCGGATCACTTGGTACGTAAACACGGTCCTCAAACCATAAGGTATCGTGCTCATCCTCACGAAATCCCTTTGCTTTTCCTTTGCTCATCTTCTCCTTAATAGAAGTAACTTCCTTATCTGTCCTTTGAGCTTCTCTGATTTTGTCCATCAAAGTAGATTGAATCCCCAATGCTGCTACATAGCCTCGCGGAACTATTTCCAAACATAGCTCCCAAATTCCTCGACTAATTCCTTTGGTAAACCTCCGGTCATTAGAATGTTAACATGACTCTTACGGCTCAACGCGTCTGCTACAACGTTAGCCTTTCCGGGGTGGTAATGCAATCTCATGTCATAATCCTTGATGAGCTCCAACCATCTTCTCTCTCGCACGAGATTTAACTCCTTCTGCGTGAAGATGTACTTCAAACTCTTGTGATCCGTATACACCTCACAATGATTTCCAATGAGAAAATGCCTCCATGTTTTCAACGCGTGCACTACGGCTGCTAACTCCAAATCATGCGTGGCATAGTTTAATTCGTGAGGTTTCAACTGTCGTGAAGCATACGAAACAACTCTTCCCTCCTGCATAAGCACTGCTCCAAGTCCTCTACGTGAAGCGTCGCAATACACCTCATAATCCTTGGTCTGACCTGGCAGGATTAACACTGGTGAGGTAACCAAACGTTTCTTCAACTCCTGGAAACTAGCTACACACTCCTTAGTCCATATGAACTTGGTATCCTTCTTCAACAATTCTGTCATAGGCTTCGCAATCCTCGAGAAATTTTCAATGAATCTCCGGTAGTATCCTGCGAGTCCAAGGAAACTCCGGATCTCTCCAACCGTTGTTGGCGCTTCCCAGTTTGTCACCGTGGCAATAGTGGGGTCTACTGCTATACCTTCTCCGGATATAACATGTCCGAGAAATCCAACTTCCTTCAACCAAAACTCACACTTGCTGAACTTGGCATACAACTGATGTTCTCTGAGCTTCTCGAGTACCGAACGCAAATGCTCCTTATGTTCTTCTTCATTCTTCGAGTAAACCAAAATATCATCAATGAACACCACGACGAACTTATCCAAAAACCCATAAACACTTTGTTCATCATGTTCATAAAATAGGCAGGTGCGTTGGTCAGACCAAATGACATAACGGTATACTCATACAGCCCGTACCTGGTGGTAAAAGCCGTCTTAGGTATATATTCTCTCGAATCTTCAACTGATGGTGCCCTGATCGCAAATCGATCTTGGAAAACACCTTAGCTCCATGCAATTGGTCAAACAAGTCATTGATCATCGGTAGTGGGTACTTGTTCTTAATGGTCACTTCATTCAATCCTCAATAATCAACAATCATTCTTAATGATCCATCCTTCTTCTCCACCTGTACATCCTGTAGTGGTCAACTCCCTCCCAATCTTACGGAGCCAATCATCTGCTACTATCGGCTCGGTGCTACTGGAAAACACCACCGGGTTCAGCCTTAAGAAACGGGTCAAATGGTCAACAGGTGGTGGTGGCGGTGGGTTGTTGTTGTTGTTGTTGTTGTTGTTGTTGTTGTTGTTGTTGTTGTTGTTGTTGTTGTTGTTGTTGTTGTTGTTGTTGTTGTTGTTGTTGTTGTTGTTGTTGTTGTTGTTGTTGTTGTTGTTGTTGTTGTTGTTGTTGTTGTTGTTGTTGTTGTTGTCGTTGTTGTTGTTGTTGTTGTTGTTGTTGTTGTTGTTGTTGTTGTTGTTGTTGTTGTTGTTGTTGTTGTTGTTGTTGTTGTTGTTGTTGTTGTTGTTGTTGTTTTTGCCTTGGTTCTGTACCAATGTTTGAATCAAAGCATTCTGCTGCTGAATCAACTGAGTGATCTCTGGCGGGAAAACAAATCCGGGGTCGCGTGTCGGAGGCATCTGAGGATTTATAGAAAAGACGAGAATTTAGAATAGAATGAGGTCTAGAGAGAAACACTACCCATATGCACATGAGAAAATCACACAATATCACTCCAATCAATTCAAACAAGGGCATACAACGGTCTATCTATCGTTACAAAGTCTTTGGAACTAAAACTAATCTTTAATGGGGAATCTACTACTCTTATGGTGGTCAACTAGAAAACTGCTCGATGAAGACTCCATGATATCTGCTCGACTTCATCTTCAAATCATCATCACTAGGATCGGAATCGGTGTCATCGATGATGATGTAGTTCTCTAGACAGTGCAATCTTCATCTTCTCCTCCGGTGCTGAATTTCCCATGAGTTCTTCAATCTTCTCCTTAAGATCGCCGTTTTGTCCCACTAGAGCTACAATCTCCTCCATGTAGTCCTTGCGATTGGCCTTCGCCTCCTTCTAGTTCGATAATCTTGGCTTTTGCTGTCTTCAACTCCATCATGTCTCACAAGACATCCTGGTTCTCCTGGCGTCGAATGTGCTGGTTTAACTCCTGGATGAAAGCTGCAATGGATCGATCCTTCTTAGTGCTAACTATCTCCCATTATTCATCTCGGCGCCCACAAATCTGGTAGATAGTATCCTTGAGGTCTTATTTGTAAACTTCTCCAATGCGTCCCATGGTTATGTGAGCTGCCATGCTCTTTCCCAGACTCCAGGTTGGTGCATTGAAAACACACTCTATGGGTTCCGTGATTGGTGCAAACGTCCTTCCGGGAACTTGAGCTTGAATCTTCCAGCGCTCTTCTTCGGGTAAAGTGGAATTGTAGGTCCCGGTGAAGCTTGGTATTCTGATGTTCAGGTACTTAGTGACTTCCTTCAGGTGTCGTCCAAAGGGTGTATCTTCATCCGACTGGGTGAACTTGATCCTCGCTTCCGTCATCCTAAAAGAGTAGAAAAGATGAGGAGTCAGAAATGAGAAGAGAGTAGTGATCTAGGGCTTTTGCTTAATGGTCGTGTCCTACAGTCAGCGTGTGCTCTGATACCATCTTTGTAGCGACCAGACCTCAAACAGTATGATCTCTGTGCTCAGTGTCATCCACTGGATCGATAATCTTGACACCACACAAAGACTCGGAGGATTTATAGCGAGTAGCAATCACACACTTATTACAATCGAATGTCTCAAGAGAGAACTTAATAAAATAAATATGGCTTAAGGCCATCTAATAACGATAACAACGGAAGGCTTGGAAGAATAAGCGAGTCCATCAACTCCAACGGCATCACTGAGTATAGAACCACGACCTAAGCACCATACTTGTCGTCTGAAAAGTCTGCAACATGAAACGTTGCAGCCCGAAAACGGGTCAGCACATGGAATATGCTGGCAATGTAACACATAGAGAATAATGGAAGAATAAGCCTATACTACATGCATATTTGGCTGTTGGAAAGGTCTATGGTTACATTTTTGCGAAAAGCCAATTTTTCCCTACTGCAAAGGAATACATTTATTTAACTATCATGGTGGCCGTGAAACATTGAGAATGGTTGACAGCATTCTCAATCCCAATTAAAAGTACTCATTAAAACCAAACAATATTAATTAGAAGTAACATGATGAGATTCACATGATAATCCAAGTACTAGATACTCAAGATGTCCATAACCGGGGACACGGCTAACCATGATTAGTTTATACACTCTGCAGAGGTTTGTGCACTTTTCCCCACAAGACTCGATCTCCTCCGCTTGATTTCTCGCACTACATGGTGTTTGAGAAAGCGGATGACCGAGACATAGTCTTTCAGAAGCGCTAGCACCTTACGTTTGGGTAGACCGTACCAACCTACAACCCCTACATCATCTAGTCGACCCGTAAGAGTTCGCACAACTTAGTCAACTATGCTAGAGCCCATAGTAGCATGTGGCTGCACATGGAAGTTCCTAGCATGAATAATCTCATGATCCCTTTGAGCCTGGGTGGCGGTCCGAAGAAATACAGGCAAGTCCTGATGGAAACCAGGTGCCTCAATCCACCCAGATGTGTGTTTAAGTTGCCACCTTAAATAAACCATTAATTTAACAATCTCACATCTTTCATGGATACACTCACCCAATCCACGTCTACTAGCATAGCATCGCCTAATAAGCAAACATCGAAGTAACTCCCAAGGGTTTGATAATAAAACAGGTAATAGGTACTACCTCATCTACTTCCCATCCCACAATTTAATTAGATCCTAATCATGCAATGTTCGAGGATAGATCTAATGCATAAAAACTGGGTAGTAGAAAAGGTATGATCAAAGTGTTACTTGCCTTGCTGATGATCCGCGAAACCTAGAGACTCGAAATAACAAAGTATGCACTCAAGTATTCTATCACGCATAAACAAGCATACAATAAGTACTCATCTAATGCACAGGTAAAACTCAAATAGAAGATCTAACCAGATAGTTCAACTTAAGAACTCCGGTTTGCAAAAAGAATCAAATCAAACGAAGCAACGAAAGTCAAACGGCGGAAGAAAACAGCTTCATTTTACTAATCTGGATCTAAGTCAAATTTTACCATAGCAAAAACTTGTTTAAGTTGGTTATTCGGAAAGAGGGTTTCGAGACGAAACTCCAGGCGCTTGAATCGCCTGATTCCGATAAACGAGCGAAAAGCTATACTAAAAGCGAAAATCGGACCGTAAATCGCGATCGGAAAAATCACGAATTAAATCCGAGAAAAGAAAAAGCAGCGAACGGGTTAACGAACGGACGTTCGTTAACTAAACTAATCTGATGAACGCTTCGTTAAAAACAAATGAACGAACGTTCGCTGTTTAACCGAACCGAAAAAAAACCGATCAAAAACGAAAACTAAATAAAACCGAAGAAAAATCCGCCCGGTTTTTAAAAAAACCGGCACGGTTTACGGTAGCGAACCTCGGCGCGGGTCCGGAAGTCGGCGGGCGGGCGGCGACGGCGTCCGGCGACAATGACGGCGGATCTGGCGGCGGTTGGCTAGGAGTTAGGGTTAGGGTTTGGCGGGTGGCCGACGGTGGCGGCGGGCGCGGGCGTGGTAAATTTGAGGCGGCGCGAGATAAGTGCCCCGAGCGGAGTCCCGCCGGCACGGCCCAAGGTCGATCTTGTGATTTTTTAAATAATTCCGCGCAGAAGAAAAATAAAAAGAAATACTAAACGGACTCCAAAAATCCCAAAATAAATTTTCCCCGGCTTCAAAAATCAAGCCGGACTGGATGAACATTTATTTGGGGCCTAAGTGCAATTTTGAAAAAGGCGCATTATTCCTAAATTCAAATAAAAAGGTGAAAAACTCCAAAATAAAATCTTATTTGATTTTATTATTAAATCTTCATTATTTCTTTATTTTGGGAAAGTCATTTTATTCCCTCTCTCATATTTTGATAGTAGAAATAATTGAAGATAAAATAATTAAAATCAAATGATCCTATTTTCAAAATTTGAGAAAACTCAAATATGAAAATAACGAAATCCCCAACTCTCTCCGTGGGTCCTTGAGTTGTGTAGAATTTCTAGGATCGAGCAAAATGCAACAAAAATATGATATGCAAAGATGCTCTATGTATAACATTCCAAATTGAAAATTTGGGATGTTACAAACCTACCCTTAAGATGAATCTCGCCCTCGAGATTCGGGTTGGCTAGAAAATAGGTGAGGGTGGTCCTTAAGAAGATCTTCCTCTCGCTCCTAGGTGGCTTCATCCTCGGTGTGGTGGCTCCACTGAACTTCGCAACACTTAATGACCTTGCTGCGGGTGACTCGGCTGGCATACTCCAGATTCTTAACTGGCTTCTCCTCATAGTTCAAATCGTTATTCAACTGAATCGCCTCTAGTGGCACAGTATCTCTCAGTGGTATATCCTCCATCTCTGCGTGACACTTCTTCAACTGAGAAACATGAAACACATCATGAACACCTGACAAACCTTCGGGTAATTCCAACTTGTACGCAACTTCTCCCATACGTTCCAAAATACGATATGGTCCTACAAATCGGGGTGCTAACTTTCCTTTAACTCCAAAACTCTTAACTCCTCGAAGCGGAGATACTCGAAGATAAACTCTGTCTCCGGCTTCGTATTCTGTCTCCTTGTGTTTTGAATCCGCATAGCTCTTTTGTCTTGACGGGCTACCTTGAGCCTATCGCGAATTAACTTTACTTTCCGCTCGCACTCCTTAATCAAATCCGGTCCAAACAATGGCGGTCTCCAACTTCATCCCACAAGAAGCGGGGTTCTCGCACCTCCTTCCGCACAAGGCTTGAAGGTGCCATCTTCAAACTGGTTTGGTAGCTATTATTATAAGAAAACTCCGCATAGGGCAAGTTATCATCCCAACTTGATCCATAATCCAAAACACATGCTCTCATCATATCCTCTAAAATCTGGTTGACTCTCTGTTTGTCCATCCGTCTGGATGAAAAGTTGTACTAAACTCCACCTGGTTCCCAAAGTTTCGTTACCGCTTCCAACTTTGAGGTGAATTGGATTCCTCTATCGACACGATACTCCTCGGAACTCCATGCAAGCATACAATCCTAGTCATGTATATCTTAGCCAATTTGGCACTTTGTAGGTAGTCTTTACTGGAATGAAATGAGCTACCTTCGTCAAACGATCGACTACAACCCAAATCGAGTCATAGCCTGAACGAGTCCTAGGTAATCCCGTAATGAAATCCATGCCTAGTTTATCCCACTTCCATTCGGGTATAGGCAATGGTCAGTAACAATCCTGGCCGGCTTCGATGTTCTGCTTTTACCCTCGACATACATCACCATCGCTACATACTCTGCAATATCCTTCTTCATTCCGGTCCACCAGAAAGTATCCTTCAAATCCAAATTCATCTTAGTATTTTCGGGGTGGATCGAATACGGCGAATCATGTGCCTCTTGCAAAATCAAGTTCCGAATCTCCGGATCACTTGGTACGTAAACACGGTCCTCAAACCATAAGGTATCGTGCTCATCCTCACGAAATCCCTTTGCTTTTCCTTTGCTCATCTTCTCCTTAATAGAAGTAACTTCCTTATCTGTCCTTTGAGCTTCTCTGATTTTGTCCATCAAAGTAGATTGAATCCCCAATGCTGCTACATAGCCTCGCGGAACTATTTCCAAACATAGCTCCCGAAATTCCTCGACTAATTCCTTTGGTAAACCTCCGGTCATTAGAATGTTAACATGACTCTTACGGCTCAACGCGTCTGCTACAACGTTAGCCTTTCCGGGGTGGTAATGCAATCTCATGTCATAATCCTTGATGAGCTCCAACCATCTTCTCTGCCTGAGATTTAACTCCTTCTGCGTGAAGATGTACTTCAAACTCTTGTGATCTGTATACACCTCACAATGATTTCCAATGAGGAAATGTCTCCATGTTTTCAACGCATGCACTACGGCTGCAAACTCAAAATCATGCGTGGCATAGTTTAATTCGTGAGGTTTCAAATTGTCGTGAAGCATACGAAACAACTCTTCCCTCCTGCATAAGCACTGCTCCAAGTCCTCTACGTGAAGCGTCGCAATACACCTCATAATCCTTGGTCTGATCTGGCAGGATTAACACTGGTGAGGTAACCAAATGTTTCTCAACTCCTGGAAACTAGCTACACACTCCTCAGTCCATATGAACTTGGTATCCTTCTTCAACAATTCTGTCATAGGCTTCGCAATCCTTGAGAAAGTTTCAATGAATCTCCGGTAGTATCCTGCGAGTCCAAGGAAACTCCGGATCTCTCCAACCGTTGTTGGCGCTTCCCAGTTTGTCACCGTGGCAACTTTAGTGGGGTCTACTGCTATACCTTCTCCGGATATAACATGTCCGATAAATCCAACTTCCTTCAACCAAAACTCACACTTGCTGAACTTGGCATACAACTGATGTTCTCTGAGCTTCTCGAGTACCAAACGCAAATGCTCCTTATGTTCTTCTTCATTCTTTGAGTAAACCAAAATATCATCAATGAACACCACGACGAACTTATCCAAAAACCCATAAACACTTTGTTCATCATGTTCATAAAATAGGCAGGTGCGTTAGTCAGACCAAATGACATAACGGTATACTCATACAGCCCGTACTTGGTGGTAAAATCCGTCTTAGGTATATATGCTCTCAAATCTTCAACTGATGGTACCCTGATCGCAAATCGATCTTGGAAAACACCTTAGCTCCATGCAACTGTCAAAAAGTCATTGATCATCGGTAGTGGGTACTTGTTCTTAATAGTCACTTCATTCAATCCTCGATAATCAACAACCATTCTTAATGATCCATCCTTCTTCTCCACCTGTACATCCTGCAGTGGTCAACTCCCTCCCTATCTTATGGAGCCAATCATCTGCTACTATCGGCTCGGTGCTACTGGAAAACACCGCCGGGTTCAGCCTTAAGAAACGGGTCAAATGGTCAACAGGTGGTGGTGGCGGTGGGTTGTTGTTGTTGTTGTTGTTGTTGTTGTTGTTGTTGTTGTTGTTGTTGTTCTTGTTGTTGCCTTGGTTCTGTACCAATGTTTGAATCAAGGCATTCTGCTGCTGAATCAACTGAGTGATCTCTGGCGGAAAAACAAATCCGGGGTCGCGTGTCGGAGGCATCTGAGGATTTATAGAAAAGAAGAGAATGTAGAATAGAATGAGGTCTAGAGAGAAACACTACCCATATGCACATGAGAAAATCACACAATATCACTCCAATCAATTCAAACAAGGGCATACAACGGTCTATCTATCGTTACAAAGTGCTGGAACTAAAACTTATCTTTAATGGGGGAATCTACTACTGTTATGGTGGTCAACTAGAAAAACTGCTCCGATGAAGACTCCATGATATCTGCTCCAGCTTCATCTTCGAAATCATCATCACTAGGATCGGAATCGATGTAAATGCCGATGATGATGTAGTTCTCTGGACAGTGCAATCTTCATCTTCTCCTCCGGTGCTGAATTTCCCATGAGTTCTTCAATCTTCTCCTTAAGATCGCCGTTTTGTCCCACTAGAGCTACAATCTCCTCCATGTAGTCCTTGCCGGTGGCCTTCGGTTCTCCTTCTAGTTCGATAATCTTGGCTTTTCTTTGTCTTCAACTCCATCATGTCTGCCAAGACATCCGGTTCTCCCCGCGTCGAATGTGCTGGTTTAACTCCTGGATGAAAGCTGCAATGGATCGATCCTTCTTAGTGCCAACTATCTCCCATTATTCATCTCGGCGCCCACAAATCTGGTAGATAGTATCCTTGAGGTCTTCTTTGTAAACTTCTCCAATGCGTCCCATGGTTATGTGAGCTGCCATGCTCTTTCCCATACTCCAGGTTGGTGCATTGAAAACACACTCTATGGGTTCCGTGATTGGTGCAAACGTCCTTCCGAGAACTTGAGCTTGAATCTTCCAGCGCTCTTCTTCGGGTAAAGTGGAATTGTAGGTCCCGGTGAAGCTTGGTATTCCGATGTTCAAGTACTTAGTGACTTCCTTCGTGTCGTCCAAAGGGTGTATCTTCGTCATTTGGGTGAACTTGATCCTCGCTTAGTCATCCTAAAAGAGTAGAAAAGATGAGGAGTCGTAAATGAGAAGAAAGTAGTGATCTAGGGCTTTTGCTTAATGGTCGTGTCCTCTGATCAGTGTGCTCGATACCATCTTTGTAGCGACCAGACCTCAAACAAGATGATCTCGTGCTCGATTGCCATCCTCGGATCAAGAATCTTGACACCACACACGATTACTCGGAGGATTTATAACAGAGTAGCAATCACACACTTATTACAATCGAATGTCTCAAGAGAGAACTTAATAAAATAAATATGGCTTAAGGCCATCTAATAACGATAACAGCGGAAGGCTTGGAAGAATAAGCGAGTCCATCAACTCCAACGGCATCACTGAGTATAGAACCACGACCTAAGCACCATACTTGTCGTCTGAAAAGTCTGCAACACGAAACGTTGCAGCCCAAAAACGGGTCAGCACATGGAATATGCTGGCAATGTAACACATAGAGAATAATGGAAGAATAAGCCTATACTACATGCATATTTGGCTGTTGGAAAGGTCTATGGTTACGCTTTGCTGAAAAGCCAATTTTTCCCTCTTGCAAAGGAATACATTTATTTAACTATCATGGTGGTCGTGAAACATTGAGAATGGTTGACAGCATTCTCAATCCCAATTAAAAGTACTCATTAAAACCCAACAATATTAATTAGAAGTAACATGATGAGATTCACATGATAATCCAAGTACTAGATACTCAAGATGTCCATAACCGGGGACACGGCTAACCATGATTAGTTTATACACTCTGCAGAGGTTTGTGCACTTTTCCCCACAAGACTCGATCTCCTCCATTTGATTTCTCGCACTACATGGTGTTTGAGAAACGGATGACCGAGACATAGTCTTTCAGAAGTGCTAGCACCTTACGTTTGGGTAGACCGTACCAACCTACAACCCCTACATCAGCTAGTCCACCCGTAAGAGTTCGCACAACTTAGTCAACTATGCTAGAGCCCATAGTAGCATGTGGCTGCACACGGAAGTTTCTAGCATGAATAATCTCATGATCCCTTTGAGCACAGGTGGCGGTCCAAGAAATACAGGCAAGTCCTGATGGAAACCAGGTGCCTCAGTCCACCCAGATGTGTGTTTAAGTTGCCACCTTAAATAAACCATTAATTTAACAATCTCACGTCTGTCATGGATACACTCACCCAATCCACGTCTACTAGCATAGCATGGCCTAATAAGCAAACATAGAAGTAACTCCCAAGGGTTTGATAATAAAACAGGTAATAGGTACTACCTCATCTACTTCCCATCCCACAATTTAGTTAGATCCTAATCATGCAATGTTTGAGGATAGATCTAATGCATAAAAACTGGGTAGTAGAAAAGGTATGATCAAAGTGTTACTTGCCTTGTCGATGATCCATGAAACCTAGAGACTCGAAATAACAGGCGGCGCACTCCGGGTATTCTATCGCAGACAAACAAGCATACAATAAGTACTCATCTAATGCACAGGTAAAACTCAAATAGAAGATCTAACCAGATAGTTCAACTTAAGAACTCCGGTTTGCAAAAAGAATCAAATCAAACGAAGCAACGAAAGTCAAACGGCGGAAGAAAACAGCTTCATTTTACTAATCTGGATCTAAGTCAAATTTGACCGTAGCAAAAACTTGTTTAAGTTGGTTAAAAACGAACGAACGAACATTCGCTATTTAACCGAACCGAAAAAAAACGATCTAAAAGCGAAAACTAAAAAACCGAAAATAAACCGAAGAAAAATCCGCTCGGTTTTTAAAAAAACCGGCGGCACGGTTTACGGGGCGGCGGCGACGGCGGCGACGTGGCGGCAATGACGGGCCGGCTAGGGTTAGGGTTTGGGCGGGGTGGGCGGCGGGCGGCAGCCAAGGCCCGGGCGGCGCTTTATATAAGTGCCCCCCGAGCGGAGTCCCGCTCGGGCACGGCCCAAGGTCGGTGCGCAGTTTTTTTAAATAATTCCGCGCAGAAGAAAAATAAAAAGAAATACTAAACGGACTCCAAAAATCCCGAAATAAATTTTCCCCGGCTTCTAAAATCAAGCTGGACTAGATGAACATTTATTTCGGGCCTAAATGCAATTTTGAAAACGCGCATTATTTGTAAATTCAAATAAAAAGGCGAAAAACTCCAAAATAAAATCTTATTTGATTTTATTAATAAATCTTCATTATTCTTTATTTTGGGAAAGTCATTTTATTCCCTCTCTCATATTTTGATAGTAGAAATAATTGAAGATAAAATAATTAAAATCAAATGATCCTATTTTGAAAATTTGAGAAAACTCAAATATGAAAATAACGAAATCCCCAACTCTCTCCGTGGGTCCTTGAGTTGTGTAGAATTTTTACGATCGAGCAAAAATGCAACAAAAATATGATATGCAAAGATGCTCTATGTATAACATTCCAAATTGAAAATTTGGGATGTTACACTTCAAATCCAAATACATCTTGGTGTTTAAAGGTGTATCGGTATGGTGAGTCATGAACCTCACAGTATTAACTTCCCGATCTTTGCGTTATTGGGCACATATACACGGTCCTCGAACCATAAGGTGTCGTGCTCATCCTTACGAAAATCTTTGGCCTTTCCTTTGCTCATCTTCTCTTTTACCTCAGCAATCTCTTTGTCATCCTTCTAAACTTCACGGATCTTTCCCAACAATGTAGATTGAACTTCCATTGCTGCAACAAAACCTTTGGGAACAATCTCCAACCGAAGTTCCCTGAGATCCTCGGCTAACTCCTTTGGAAATCCTCTGCTTATGAGGGTACTCATCCTTGTTTTCTTTATGGTTGTGTCCTATTTCTCCACAGAGCTTGTATGCACAAGGTTTCTTCATATCCTTTCCGTAAGTCCTCATCTTCTGGGACACAAGCCAAGACTTTAGTAGAGTCAACTTAAATTCTTTCCAACTGGTTACTCCTTGCCATCAATTGATGATTTGGTATATCTTGGACCCAGTAGCAGCACCTCTTTGAAAGCACTGTAGAGCATGCTGGGTCATATCCTTTCTGGCTACAGAGTTATTCTTCATGTGATCCTCCATGTTCTGAATCCATCGGTCCGTCTCCAATTGACTCATTGGTCCAGACAATACAAGCTCATCTCCATTCTTCCTCTATGGGTTCCATGGGTGTTGGGGTGGGATAGGAGAGATACAAAGGGATGCACACAATACAAACAATGGTTTTGAAAAGACAGATTTTATTTGTGACTGTCGGGAAAAGCATCAAACAAATGACAGCTCACAAACGTCGCGTCTAACGTAGGTATAACAGGGGTTTGGTCTTCTAAAGGTCAATAAATCTTCTAAATTGCCAAACTCTTCAAGTCTTGTTTATGTCTCCGATGGCTTCTTCCGATCGTGCTTGTCCTTCTCAAGTTCTTTTGCCAAATCATCTTCGTTGACTTGAAGTCTCTTGTGACGTCCTTTAATATTCTGGAGTTGCATTCCAAACTTCTAGGTTTCACATCCCTGGCTTGAACCATGGTCCTACTATCCTTCAAGTCCTGACGAATCTCTGGTATCTCGAGGTTTTGCTCCTCCAACTTGGCTACTTTCAGCTTCTAGGTTCTAAGTTCTTCACGAAATGCTTGCTTGTCAAATATGGCTTCATGCAGATCCATCTTAACTTCCTGATGTAATACTCCAGATCCTGGTGATACACCATCTAAGTTTAAACTTCGTCTTGCTGATAGGTGCTTCATCAGCCTTCTTGTCATCCAATCCTTCCGAAGAAATGCATGCTTAACTCAGCACGATGAAAATAGCATAAGCGAGCGATAACATCTTGGATATCCTGTGTTTATGCCCATGTCATTACCATGAGCTATCATTCCATAATTGAGATCTCCTGCCTTGGGGTTTTCTTGACAAAACTTTGAGTTCTACGCTCCATGTTCCGGTCTTTCTCCGATACACCTTGATCTCGATATTGGCAGCTTCAATAACCTGCCAAATTCCATAAGGGTAGCCTTCCAAGGTCATACTAAATCTGGAAATTCTTCAAAGCCTTAAAATCTCCTAGTTTTGAGTCTTCAACCATTGTAGTTTCCATTATCATAATGTATGGTAAAATCCTCTTCATTCAGATGGTCTTAGTTGTCCGATATCTTGTACTTCTTGGAGTGGTCTCATCGATTGAATCCTCGAGTGGTCAAAAGGGAAAAGGGTATGGTCTCACTAAAAGGGAATATTTGAATAAGCTCGAGAGGAGAGGTAAAAGATCTTTACGAAAATGAAGTTGTAGAAAAACCTTTCCTATGGGCTTGCCGATTTCTAGGGTCACGTCCAACGATCAACGTGTGCTCTAATACCATCTTGTAGCGACCCGACCTCGAGACGGTCAAGTCTACGTGCTTAAGTGTCATCCACGGATCGGTATCTTTGACACACACGACTCGAGGATTTATAACATAGGTAAATCACATGTATAAAATAACGTAAATACTATTACCTCAATCCAAATAGCGGAAGTAACAAGGTTGTGGATTCCCATCAACACCAACGGCAAAGTTGAGTGTAGAAATCGTAACCCTAACGTATCACTTACTCATCGTAAGATATCCTGCAACATGAGACGTTGCAGCCACAAAAACGGGCCAGCACATGGAATATGCTGGCAAAGTAACACAGTAGAGCAAGAATAGAATAATGCTATCACTACATGCATATATGGCTGGTGGAAAGCTCTATGGTTATAGTTTTTGCGAAAAGCCAATTTTTCCCTACAACAAAGGAATAGATTTTAATTTAACTATCATGGTGGTTGAAACATCATTGAGAAGGTGTCATCCCCGGATCGGTAATGCTGACACACACAGTACTCGAAGGATTTATAACAGGGTAGCAATCACACACTTATTACATCGAAGGTCTCAAAAGATAACTTATTACAATAAATATGGCTTAAGTCCATCTAATACGATAACAGCGGAAGGCTTGGAAGATAAAGTGAGTCCATCAACTCCAACGGCATAGCTGAGCTGCACGGCAACGACCTAACGAACCTTACTCCTTGTCTGAAAAGTCTTCAACGTAATACGTTGCAGCCCGAAAACGGGTCAGCACATGGAATATGCTGGCAAAGTAACACAGTAGGGCAAGAATAGAATAATGCTATGACTACATGCATATATGGCTAGTTGAAAGCTCTATGGTTATAGTTTTTGCGAAAAGCCAATTTTTCCCTACAACAAAGGAATAGATTTTAATTTAACCATCATGGTTGTTGAAACATCATTGAGAAGGTTTCTCCGACTCAATGATCCCAATTAAAGTAATCATTAACCCAACAAATTATTTAAGTAAAATGATGAGATACTTAAGATACTCCAAGTACTAGATACTCAAGATTTTCCATAACCGGGGACACGGCTAACCATGATTAGATTGTACACTCTGCAAAGGTTTGCACACTTTTCCCCACAAGACGCGATCGCCTCCATTGGATTTCTCGCACTACATGGTGTTTCAGAAACGGATGACCGAGACACAGTCTTTCAGAAACATTAACTCTCTACTCCGGGTAGACCATACCAAACCTAAAAACCCACTACATGCTGATCTACCTCTTCAAAAGCTTCACATAACTTACTCAACTATGCTACACCCCATAATAGCTTGTGGCTGCACACGGAAGTTTCTAACATGAATCATCTCAGTTCCCTTTGAGCCTGGGTGGAGGTCCATAGGAAAATCACATGGAACCCCGGGATTTCCAAAAATACAGGCAACACTGGGTACTCCAGGTGCCTCAATCCACCCAGTTGTGTATTTAAGTTGCCACCTTAAGTTGAACTATTAATTAACAATCTCACATCTGTCATGGATTTCACTCACTCAACCACGTCTACGAGCATAGCATAGCAATATAAGCAACACGTAGAAGTAACTCCCAAGGGTTTGAGTATAACATGGCAATAGGTTCTACCTCAACAACTACTTCCCAACCCACATGTTAATGACATCCTAATCATGCAATGTTTGAGGATTATTACTAATGCATAAAAACTGGGTATGGAAAGAGTATGATCAATGTGTTACTTGCCTTGCTGACGATCCACGAAACCTAGGGACTCATAGTAGCACGCTTCGCACTCCGGGAATTCTATCGCAAACAAACAATAACATACATAAGCAAACAAGCAAAGATGCACGGGCAAAACTCAAATAAGAGAGATTGACCGGAAAGTTCAACTTAAGAACTCCGGTTTGCAAAAAGAATCAAATCAAACGAAGCAATGAAACTCAAACGGCGAAAGAAACAAGATCCATTTAATAATCTGAACTAAAGCCAAATTTTACAGTACCAAAATCTTGTTTAAGTTGATTAAACAGAAAGAGGGTCTCGAGACGAAGATCAAGGCGCTTGAATCGCCTGATTCCGATAAACTGAAACGAAATTCGGATCAGAAATCATGATTGGAATAATCGCGGATAAAATCCGAGAAAAAGAAAACTGACAAACAGGTTAAAGAACGAGCGTTCGTTATCTGTAACTAACGAGCGAAAACCGTTCGTTAAAACGAACGTATGGATGAACATCCGCTAAACAGAAGAACCGGGAAAACCGGCGAACCAATCTAAAAAAACGAACTAGGGTTTTTCTTAAAAAATAACTGAATCAGTTTTTCTAAAAAAGCAATGCGGCAATGGCGTTACCTCATCGGATCCGCGGGCCGGGCGGGCGGCGGGCTCAAAGCGGCGGCGGCGAAGGCGGCGGTGGCACGAGGCACGCTGGCGGCGCGGCCGCGCGGCGGGTTGGCGGTGGTGGTGGCGAGACGGGTTGGGGTGGCGCTATTTAAAGGGGGCGAGGGGGCGGCGTGGCTTGGGCGAGGGGGCGCCCGGGGAGGAGTTCAGCTCGGACTTCCCTCTGCGTCCATCTTTGCGCATACAATGGCCATGAGCAATTCGGCTGGGCTTGACCCGATTTGGTGCAGAAACTTAAAAAAACAATTCCGCCGAACAGAAAATAAATCCTAGAAATTAAAATAAAAATCTAAAAAATGCCAAAACAAATTTTCACCATTTAAATAAAATATTTAGGACAAGATGAACATTTTCTTGGCCCTAAAATGCAATTTTGAAAACGTGCAATTTTTCTAATGGAAATAAAATCCAAATAAAACCAAATATTTGATTTTAATATTTTTCCTCCAATATTTCAATTATTTTGGAGAAGTCATATTATCCCCTCTCATATACTTTAATACGAAATATTTTTCGGAGAGAAAAATAATTAAAACCAAAATCCTCGTTTCAATATTTGATAAAAATCAAATATGAAAACTGGGAAATCCCCAAGTCTCTCCGAGGGTCCTTGAGTTGCTTAGGATTTCGAGGATCGCGAAACGAATATGCAATAAAATATGATATGCATGAATGACCTATGTATAACATTCCAAATTGAGAATTTGGGATGTTACAAAACATGTGCCAACCCCGATGCATAAGTTCTTGGGCGGAACCCGAAAGTTGATCACCAAAACAAACATCAAGTGAATCACGTGATATCCCATTGTCACCATAGATACGCACGGCAAGACATACATCAAGTGTTCTCAAATCATTAAAGACTTAATCCGATAAGATTACTTCAAAGGGGAAACTCAATCCATTACAAGAGAGTAGAGGGAGAGAAGAAACATAAGATCCAACTATAATAGCTAAGCTCGCGATACATCAAGATCGTGCCAAGAACACGAGAGAGAGAGAGAGATCAAAGACATAGCTACTGGTACATACCCTCAGCCCTGAGGGTGAACTACTCCCTCCTCATCATGGAGAACGTCGGGATGATGAAGATGGCCACCGGTGAGGGTTCCCCCCTCCGGCAGGATGCCGGAACAGGGTCCCGATTAGTTTTTGGTGGCTACAGAGGCTTGCGGCGGCGGAACTCCCGATCTATTATGTTCCCCGATCGTTTTAGGGTATATGGGTATATATAGGAGGAAGAAGTACGTCAGGGGAGCCTCGAGGGGCCCACGTGGGTGGAGGGCGCGCCCCCTACCTCGTGGCTTCCTCCTTTCTTTCCTGACGTGCACTCCAAGTTCATCGGGTAGCTTTCCTTCAAAAAATAACTTCTCCAGAAGGTTTCATTCCGTTTTGACTCCATTTGATATTCCTTTTCTTCGAAACACCGAAGTAGGCAAAAAAAAACAGCAATTCTGGACTGGGCCTCTGGTTAATAGGTTAGTCCCAAAAATAATATAAAAGTGGATAACAAAGCCCAATATTGTCCAAAACATTAGATAATATAGCATGGATCAATTTAAAATTTTAGATGCGTTGGAGACGTATCAGGACCAACCGAAAGGGCCTCTGTATTTCATGAAAAATACGTTCCCGCCGCTGACAGCTCGGACCCACCAGCTATATCTTCGCACACAAGGAAGTGCTTCCTTATTACGCACAAAAAAATGAATACTCCCCCTGCTAGCTGGGACCCACCATATGGGAGTCTGACTTGTGGGCCTACTAAGATGACGGGGATGGAGGGCTTTGTCAACTTAGTCAATATGAACGATTCTAGCTCCAGTGAATGTACGATGTCCATCCAACGACTGTAGTGCTTCTTCAACCTCTGGTCTTCTTGCTCTAGCCGCCCAAACAAGCGTCGGCCGTGCCACCTGCTCCTGCCTCCCGTGTCCGGCTGTGCTGCCACCACTGGCCATGTCATCCCTCTATACTCACCCACACCTCCTGTTATTCTCCAGCGACGGCAGCCTCACACCGCAGCCGAAGCAGTCAACCCACGTACTCCCCTCAGTGTGGGCATCCACTGCCGCGTCTTCCCCGGCTCCGCGTCGTCCCCTTCCTAGGCCTAGCCGTCGTCCATAGCCCTGGTGCTCTCGGCGCGGCGTGGTCAATATGGTCAAGAAACTACTTCCGTCGGAAGAGTACTCTATGTGGAGAGGCTGACAGCTGAGTCCACGGCCGCAACAAGGAAATGCCTCCTTATTACGCGGAAAATAATTATTCCTCCACCTGATAGCAGGGACCCACCGGACGGGCCACCGTATTTCACGAAAAAAAACGTTTCCCCCCGGACTGCTGAGACCCACCAGCTACATCTTTGCACGCAAAGAAGTGCATCCATATTATGGGCAAAATAAAAATGATTCGCCCCCCTGACTGCTAGGACCCACCAGCTACATCTTCGCACGCAAGGAAGTGCCTGACAGTCGGGACCCACCTAGTCGAAGCATACGTAGCATTGTCATTACGGTCGACGATATGCGTACATACGTTGATGCATGCACGCTGCAATGATGAACCGTGGCCGTGTAAGGAAGGGCACGTGTCGTAGTAGAGGCGCGCACGTAGCATGTACACGTACGTACAGCGACCAGGGTGCAAGAAAGTAAATTCGGCCACGTACGTACATACGGGCGGGGTCTCGAACGCCTACTCGCGCATATGTACGGCCAGGGCTCATGTACATGGCTGGGTCAGAACGGAGAAACTGCGTCATCGTCGTGTTCACGGGGAGGCAACGGAATGCGTCGTGTTCATGGGGAGGCAACGAAATGCATCGTGTTAATCGGGAGGCAACGAAATGTGTGTTGTTCATTGGGAGCCAACCGGCTTGGACGGAATAGCCGATGGAAACGAGGCCTGGCGTACCGCAGAACGGAGGAAACGGCCTTGTGTTCGACCGGCCACGGTTGAAACGGGATCTTGTTCATCGGGAGAGGTCTGGCATACCGCAAAACGGTCGAAACGGGGTCCTGTTGATCACGAGGGGTGTGGTGTACCGCAAAACGGAGGAAACATACTTGTGTTGGAGCGCTACGGTCGAAATAGGGGTCCTGTTCATTGGGAGAGGTGTGGCGTACCGCAAAATGGGACTCCACGGGATACTATTCATCTCCACCGGCGACTGGCTCCACGGGCTACTGTTCATCCATCGTCGACCTCCTCCAGCCTCCACCTGCGACTGTTATGAAGGAAATATGCCCTAGAGGCAATAATAAAGTTATTATTTATTTCCTTATTTCATGATAAATGTTTATTATTCATGCTAGAATTGTATTAACCGGAAACATAATACATGTGTGAATATATAGACAAAGCAGTGTCACTAGTATGCCTCTACTTGACTAGCTCGTTGATCAAAGATGGTTATGTTTCCTAGCAATTGACATGAGTTGTCATTTGATTAACGGGGTCACATCATTAGGAGAATGATGTGATTGACATGACCCATTCCATTAGCTTAGCACCCGATCGTTTAGTATGTTGCTATTGCTTTCTTCATGACTTATACATGTTCCTATGACTATGAGATTATGCAACTCCCGTTTGCGGAGGAACACTTTGTGTGCCACCAAAGCGTCCTAGCGTAAATGGGTGATTATAAAGGTGCTCTCAGGTGTCTCCAAAGGTACATGTTGGGTTGGCGTATTTCGAGATTAGGATTTGTCACTCCGATTGTCGGAGAGGTATCTCTGGGCCCTCTCGGTAATGCACATCACTTAAGCCTTGCAAGCATTGCAACTAATGAGTTAGTTATGATATGATGTATTACGGAACGAGTAAAGAGACTTGTTGGTAACGAGATTGAACTAGGTATTGAGATACCGACGATCGAATCTCGGGCAAGTAACATACCGATGACAAAGGGAACAACGTATGTTGTCATGCAGTCTGACCGATAAAGATCTTCGTAGAATATGTAGAAGCCAATATGAGCATCTAGGTTCCGCTATTGGTTATTGACCGAGATGTGTCTCGGTCATGTCTACATTGTTCTCGAACCGTAGGGTCCGCACGCTTAACGTTACGATGACAGTTTCATTATGAGTTTATGTATTTTGATGTACCGAAGTTTGTTCGGGGTCCTGAATATGATCACGGACATGACGAGGAGTCTCGAAATGGTCGAGACATAAAGATCGATATATTGGACGGCTATATTCGGACACCGGAAATGTTCCGGGTGATTTCGGAGAAAACCGGAGTGCTGGAGGGTTACCGGAACCCCCCGGGAGTAGTAATGGGCCTTATGAGCCTTAGTGGAGAGAGAGAGGGGCGGCCAGGGTGGGCCGCGCGCCCCCTCCCCCTCTGGTCCGAATTGGACTAGGAGAGGGGGGCGGCGCCCCCCTTTCCTTCTCCCTCTCACCCTTCCTTTTCCCCTCCTAGTAGGAGTAGGAAAGAGGGAGTCCTACTCCTACTAGGAGGAGGATTCCTCCTCCCTGGCGCGCCCCAAGGGCCGGCCGGCCTCCCCCCTTGCTCCTTTATATACAGGGGCAGGGGGCACCTCTAGACACACAAGTTGATCTTCGTGATCGTTCCTTAGCCGTGTGCGGTGCCCCCGTCCACCATATTCCACCTCGGTCATATTGTAGCGGTGCTTAGGCAAAGCCCTGCGACGGTAGAACATCAAGATCGTCACCACGCCGTCGTCTTGTGAAACTCCTCCCCGACGCTTTGCTGGATCGGAGCCCAGGGATCGTCATCGAGCTTAACGTGTGCCAAGAACTCGGAGGTGCCGGAGTAACGGTGCTTGGATCGGTTGGATCGGGAAGACGTACGCCTACTTGCTCCATGTTGCGTCAACGCTTCCGCTTTGGTCTACGAGGGTACGTAGACAACACTCTCCCCTCTCGTTGCTATGCATCACCATGATCTTGCGTGTGCGTAGGAATTTTTTTGAAATTACTACGTTCCCCAACAAAGGGCATCCGAGCCAGGTTTTATGTGTTGATGTTATATGCACGAGTAGAACACAAGTGAGTTGTGGGCGATATAAGTCATCTTGCTTATCGGCATGTCATACTTTGGTTCGGCGGTATTGTTGGATGAAGCGGCCCGGACCGACATTACTGTCACGCTTCTGGCGACTGGTTCTACCGACGTGCTTTGCACACAGGTGGCTGGCGGGTGTCAGTTTCTCTAACTTTAGTTGAACCGAGTGTGGCTACGCCCGGTCCTTGCGAAGGTTAAAACAGTACTAACTTGACAAACTATCGTTGTGGTTTTGATGCGTAGGTAAGAACGGTTCTTGCTAAGCCCGTAGCAGCCACGTAAAACTTGCAACAACAAAGCAGAGGACGTCTAACTTGTTTTTGCAGGGCATGTTGTGATGTGATATGGTCAAGACATGATGCTAAATTTTATTGTATGAGATGATCATGTTTTGTAACCGAGTTATTGGCAACTGGCGAGAGCCATATGGTTGTCGCTTTATTGTATGCAATGCAATGCATACCTGTAATGCTTTACTTTATCACTAAGCGGTAGCGATAGTCGTAGAAGCATAAGATTGGCGAGATGACAACGATGCTACGATGGAGATCAAGGTGTCGCGCCGGTGACGATGGTGATCATGACGATGCTTCAGAGATGGAGATCACAAGCACAATATGATGATGGCCATATCATGTCACTTATATTGATTGCATGTGATGTTTATCTTTTATGCATCTTATCTTGCTTTGTTTGACGGTAGCATTATAAGACGATCTCTCACTAAATTTCAAGATAAAAGTGTTCTCCCTGAGTATGCACCGTTGCCAAAGTTAAATCGTGCCCGGACACCGCGTGATGATCGGGTGTGATAAGCTCTCGTCCATCTACAACGGGTGCAAGCCAGTTTTGCACACGCGGAATACTCAGGTTAAACTTGACGAGCCTAGCATATGCAGATATGGCCTCGGAACACGGAGACCGAAAGGTCGAGCGTAAATCATATAGTAGATATGATCAACATAGTGATGTTCACCATTGAAATCTACTCCATTTCACGTGATGATCGGTTATGGTTTAGTTGATTTGGATCACGTGATCACTTAGAGGATTAGTGGGATGTCTATCTAAGTGGGAGTTCTTAAGTAATATGATTAATTGAACTTTAATTTATCATGAACTTAGTCCTGGTAGTATTAGCATATCTATGTTGTAGATCAATAGCTCGTGTTGTTGCTTTCATATGTTTATTTTGATATGTTCCTAGAGAAAATTGTGTTGAAAGATGTTAGTAGCAATGATGCGGATTGGATCCGTGACCTGAGGTTTATCCTCATTGCTGCACAGAAGAATTATGTCCTTGATGCACCGCTAGGTAGATGACCTAATTGCAGGGCGGAATCACGCGTATTATGAGCGCTTTGGCTAGCTCAATATGATGACTACTTGATAGTTTAGTGCACCATGCTTAACGGCTTAGAATCGGGATTTCAAAGGCGTTTTGAACGTCATGGACCATATGAGATGTTCCAGAGTTGAAGTTAATATTTCAAGCAAATACCCGAGTTGAGAGATATGAAGTCTCCAACAAGTTCTATAGCTAAAAGATGGAGGAGAATCGCTCAACTAGTGAGCATGTGCTCAGATTGTCTGAGTACTACAATCGCTTCAATCAAGTGGGAGTTAATCTTCCAGATAAGATAGTGATTGACAGAATTCTTTAGTCACCATCACCAAGTTAGTAGAACTTCGTGATAAACTATAATATGCAAGGGATAATGGAAATGATTCCCAAGCTCTTCGTGATCTTTGAAATCGTGAAGGTAGAAATCAAGAAAAACATCAAGTGTTGATGATTGACAAGGCCTCTAGTTTCAAGAAAAGGGCAAAGGGAAAGAAAGGGAAACTTCAAGTAGAATGACAAGCAAGTTGTCACTCCCGCGAAGAAGCCCAAAGCTGGACCAAAGCCTGAAACTGAGTGCTTACACTGCAAAGGAAATGGTCACTGGAAGCAGAAATACCCTGAATATTTGGTGGATAAGAAGGATGGCAAAGTGAACAAGGGTATATTTGATATACAGATTATTGATGTGTGCCTTACTAGTGTTTATAGTAGCCCCTGAGTATTTGATACTTGTTCGGTTGCTAAGATTAGTAACTCGAAACAGGAGTTACAGAATAAACAGAAACTAGTTGAAGGGGAAGTGACGATGAGTGTTGGAAGTAGTTCCAAGATATATATATGATCATCATCACACACTCCCTATACTTTCGAGATTAGTGTTAAACCTAAATAAATGTTATTTAGCTTTTGCGTTGAGCATGAATATGATTTGATCATGTTTATTGCAATACGGTTATTCATTTAAAGTCATAAAATAATTGTTGTTCTGTTTACATGAATAAAACCTTCAATGGTCATACACCCAATGAAAATAGTTTATTGGATCTCGATCGTAGTGATACACATATTCATAATATTGATGCCAAAAGATGCAAAGTTAATAATGATAGTGCAACTTATTTGTGGCACTGCCGTTTGGGTCATATCGGTGTAAAGCGCATGAAGAAACTCCATAAAGATGGATTTTCGGAATCACTTGGTTATGAATCATTTGATGCTTGCGAACCGTGCCTTTTGGGCAAGATGATTAAAACTCCGTTCTTCAGAACAATGGAACGAGCAACAAACTTGTTGGAAATAATACATACTGATGTATGCAGACCAATGAGTATTAAGGCTCGTGGCGGGTATCGTTATTTTCTGACATTCACAGATGATTTGAGCAGATATGGGTATATCTACTTGATGAAACATAAGTCTGAAATAGTTGAAAGGTTCAAAGAATTTCAGAGTGAAGTGGAAAATCATCGTAACAAGAAAATAAAGTTGTTGCGATCTGATCGTGGAGATGAATATTTGAGTTACGAGTTTGGTCTTCAATTAAAACAATGTGGAATAGTTTCACAGCTCACGCCACCTGGAACACCACAACGTTATGGTGTGTCCGAACATCGTAACCGCACTTTATTTGATATGGTGCGATCAATGATGTCTCTTACCGATTTACCAATATCGTTTTGGGGTTATGCATTAGAGACAGCTGCATTCACGTTAAATAGGGCACCATCTAAATCCGTTGAGATGACACCTTATGAACTGTGGTTTGGCAAGAAACCAAAGTTGTCGTTTCTTAAAGTTTGGGGTTGTGATGCTTATATGAAAAAGTTTCATCCTGATAAGCTCAAACCCATATCCGAGAAGTGCGTCTTCATAGGATACCCAAAAGAAAATGTTGGGTACACCTTCTATCACAGATCCGAAGGCAAGACATTCGTTGCTGAGAATGGATACTTTCTAGAGAAGAAGTTTCTCTCGAAAGAAGTGAGTGGGAGGAAAGTAGAACTTGATAAGGTAATTGTACCTTCTCCTTATCGAAAGTAGTTCATCACAAATCTGTTCTGTGACTACTACACCAATTAGTGAGGAAGCTAATGATGATGATCATGTAACTTCAGATCAAGTTACTACCGAATCTCGTAGGTAAACCTGAGTGAGATCCACACCAGAGTGGTACGGTAATCCTGTTCTGGAGGTCATGCTACTTAACCATGATGAACCTACGAACTATGAGGAAGCGATGATGAGCCCAGATTCCGCAAAATGGCTTGAGGCCATGAAATCTGAGATAGGATCCATGTATAAGAACAAAGTATGGACTTTGGTTGACTTGCCCGATGATCGGCAAGCCATTGAGATTAAATGGATCTTCAAGAGGAAGACGGACGCTGATAGTAGTATTACTATCTACAAAGCTAGACTTGTTGAAAAAAGTTTTGACAAAGTTCAAGGTGTTGACTACAATGAGATTTTCTCACTCGTATCGATGCTTAAAGTCTGTCCGAATCATGTTAGCAATTGCTGCATTTTATGAAATCTGGCAAATGGATAAACAAAACTGCATTCCTTAATGGATTTATTAAAGAAGAGTTGTATATGATGCAACCGCACAGTTTTTGTCAATCCTAAAGGTGTTAACAAAATGTGCAAGCTCCAGCGATCCATCTATGGACTGGTGAAAGCATCTCGGAGTTGGAATATACGCTTTGATAAGTTGATCAAAGCATATAGTTTTATACAGACTTGCTATGAAGCCTGTATTTACAAGAAAGTGAGTGGGAGCACTACAACATTTCTGATAAGTATATGTGAATGACATATTGTTGATCGGAAATAATGTAGAATTATTTTCCAAAGCATAAAGGAGTTTTTGGAAGGAGTTTTTCAAAGAAAGACCTCGGTGAAGCTGCTTACATATTGAGCATCAAGATCTATAAAGATAGATCAAGATGCTTGATAAGTTTTTTCAATGAGTACATACCTTGACAAGATTTTGAAGTAGTTCAAAATGGAACAATCAAAGAAAGAGTTCTTGCCTGTGTTACAAGGTGTGAAATTGAGTAAGACTCAAAACCCGACCACGGCAGAAGATAGAAAGAGAATGAAAGTCATTCCCTATGCCTTGGCCATAGGTTATATAAAGTATGCCATGCTGTGTACCAGATCTATTGTATACCCTACACTGATTTTGGCAAGGAGTACAATAGTGATCTAGGAGTAGATCATCGGACAATGGTCAAAATTATCCTTAGTGAAATAAGGATATGTTTCTCGATTATGGACGTGACTAAAAGGTTAAATGCGTAAAAGGTTACGTCGATGCAAGTTTTGACACTAATCTAGATGACTCTAAGTCTCAATCTAGATACATATTGAAAGTGGGAGCAATTAGCTAGAGTAGCTCCGAGCAGAGTATTGTTGACATAGAAAATTGCAAAATACATATGGATCTGAATGTGGCAGACCCGTTGACTAAACTTCTCTCACAAGCAAAACATGATCACACCTTACTCTTTGGGTGTTAATCACATAGCGATGTGAACTAGATTACTGACTCTAGTAAACACTTTGGGTGTTGATCACATATCGATGTGAACTATGGGTGTTAATCACATGGTGATGTGAACTATTGCTGTTAAATCGCATGGCGATGTGAACTAGATTATTGACTCTAGTGCAAGTGGGAGACTGAAGGAAATATGCCCTAGAGGCAATAATAAAGTTATTATTTATTTCCTTATTTCATGATAAATGTTTATTATTCATGCTAGAATTGTATTAACCGGAAACATAATACATGTGTGAATATATAGACAAACAGAGTGTCACTAGTATGCCTCTACTTGACTAGCTCGTTGATCAAAGATGGTTATGTTTCCTAGCAATTGACATGAGTTGTCATTTGATTAACGGGGTCACATCATTAGGAGAATGATGTGATTGACATGACCCATTCCATTAGCTTAGCACCCGATCGTTTAGTATGTTGCTATTGCTTTCTTCATGACTTATACATGTTCCTGTGACTATGAGATTATGCAACTCCTGCTTGCGGAGGAACACTTTGTGTGCTACCAAACGTCCCAACGTAATTGGGTGATTATAAAGGTGCTCTACAGGTGTCTCCAAAGGTACATGTTGGGTTGGCGTATTTCGAGATTAGGATTTGTCACCCCGATTGTCGGAGAGGTATCTCTGGGCCCTCTCGGTCATGCCCATCACTTAAGCCTTGCTAGCGTTGCAACTAATGAGTTAGTTATGGATGATGTATTACGGAACGAGTAAAGAGACTTGCCGGTAACGAGATTGAACTAGGTATTGAGATACCGACGATCAAATCTCGGGCAAGTAACATACCGATGACAAAGGGAACAACGTATGTTGTTATGCGCTCTGACCGATAAAGATCTTTGTAGAATATGTAGGAGCCAATATGAACATCCAGGTTCCGCTATTGGTTATTGACCGGAGATGTGTCTCGGTCATGTCTACATTGTTCTCGAACCGTAGGGTCCGCACGCTTAATGTTACGATGATAGTTTCATTATGAGTTTATGTATTTTGATGTACCGAAGTTTGTTCGGGGTCCCGAATGTGATCACGGACATGACGAGGAGTCTCGAAATGGTCGAGACATAAAGATCGATATATTGGACGGCTATATTCGGACACCGGAAACGTTCCGGGTGATTTCGGAGAAAACCGGAGTGCCGGAGGGTTACCGGAATCCCTCGGGAGTAGTAATGGGCCTTATGGGCCTTAGTGGAGAGAGAGAGGGGCGGCCAGTGTGGGCCGCGCGCCCCCTCCCCCTCTGGTCCGAATTGGACTAGGAGAGGGGGGGGCGGCGCCCCCCTTTCCTTCTCCCTCTCCCCCTTCCTTTTCCCCTCCTAGTAGGAGTAGGAAAGAGGGAGTCCTACTCCTACTAGGAGGAGGATTCCTCCTCCCTGGCGCGCCCCAAGGGCCGGCCGGCCTCCCCCCTTGCTCCTTTATATATAGGGGCAGGGGGGCACCTCTAGACACACAAGTTGATCTTCGTGATCGTTCCTTAGCCGTGTGCGGTGCCCCCCTCCACCATATTCCACCTCGGTCAGACAGAAGCGGTGCTTAGGCGAAGCCCTCACGACGGTAGAACATCAAAATCGCCACCACGCCGTCAGGTCGACAAAACTCCTCCCCGACGCTTTTCGGATCGGAGCCCGGGATCGCCATTGAGCTGAACGTGTGCCAAGAACTCGGAGGTGCCGGAGTAACGGTGCTTGGATCGGTTGGATCGGGAAGACGTACGACTACTTCCTCTATGTTGCGTCAACGCTTCCGCTTCGGTCTACGAGGGTACGTAGGCAACACTCTCCCCTCTTGTTGCTATGCATCACCATGATCTTGCGTGTGTGTAGGAATTTTTTTGAAATTACTACGTTCCCCAACATGTTCATCCACAGGCTCCTGTTCATCCAGCCTCCACCGCTCCTCCACCGGCTACTGTTCAACCAGCCCTCTCCACGGGGTCCTGTTCAACCACCCCTCCACGGGCTACTGTTCATCCAACCCTCCACTGGCTACTGTTCAACCAGCCCTCCACCGGCTGCTGTTCAACCAGCCCTCCACGGGGTCCTGTTCATCCAGCCCTCCATAGGGTCTTGTTCATCCACCGGCTCGATCGATCAGGGTATTGTTCATCCAACGGCAACGGCCTCTACTACCACGGGGTCCTGTACATCCAACCCCCACCGGGAACTGTTCATCCAAACCCCCCAACAACACTCACTATTCATCCAGAGGCAGCATCAATCGGCTTCAGTTAGCAGCAGTAGCGAAGGAATCACTCGGGTTCAGTTAACAGCAAGGGATCAATTGGTCGCTCGGGTTCAGTAACGTGTAGCCTGCAGTGCAGTCGCTCGGGTTCAGTAAGATCCCAATGCCTCGCTCGGGTTCAGTTAGAGTGCAACGCCTCGCACACACGTGCGTACGTATGAGAGGAACGTGCATCGCTCGGCCCCCGACCACCCACCGTAACTGGGAATTCCCCGATATTTTCCTCACCCTCGCTTCTACCATGGTTTTCTCCGTCATGGACGTCCCAAAGAATGTCATGCAGCTGTGTCTCCGGCCCGCCCAGGACGAAAAGCCCATTTTCTATCATATTTTTTTGTCATAGAAGTAGGAGCCCACCACATCTATGATGACACAGGGTTTTCTCACAATTATTGTCATAGAAGTGTCATAAGTATGACAATTTTTTTTTGTTCGGCCAAAAATGTCACGGATGTGTCTTTTTTTGTAGTGATCACCGTCACCACGGCGTTGTGCTAACGAAACTCTCCCTCGACCTCAGCTAGATCTAGAGTTTGAGGGACGTAACCGAGCTGGACGTGTGCAGATCGCGGAGGTGGTGTGCGTTCGGTACTTGATCGGTTGGATCTCAAAGACGTTCAACTCCATCAACCGCGTTACTTAACGCTTCCGCTTTCGGTCTACGAGGGTACATGGACACACTCTCCCTGCTCATTGCTATGCATCTCCTAGATAGATTTTGCATGATTGTAGGAAAAAATTTGAAGTACTGCGTTCCTCAACAGAAAGTAGGACGAAAATGTGCATCAACCCCTATGCATAGATTACCCCAATGTCACCTCGGGAATCCGCAAGTTGAGCGCCAAAACATACATCAAGTGAATAAATATCCCCATTGTCACCACGGGTATTCATATGCAATACATACATCAAGTGTTCTCAAATCCAGAAAGTATTCATTCCGATAATAGTGAAACCTCAAAGGTAAAAACTCATTTCATCGCAACAAGATAGGGAGGGGAAACACCATATGATCCAACTATATTAACAAAGCTCGCAGTACATCAAGATCGTGCCAAACCAAGAACACGAGGGAGAGATCAACCACATAGCTACTGGTACATAGCCTCGAGGATGAACTACTCCCTCCTCATCATGGTGGCCACCGGGATGATGAAGATGACCTCCGGTGATGATTTCCCCCCTCCGACAGGGTGCCGGAACAAGGCTCCAGATGGTATTTCCAAGGTATAGAGGCGTGCAACAGCGGAGTCGAAGTTCTAGGATTATTACTGATGGTTTCTCTATTTATAAGATTTTTTGGCGTTGGTCTCACTCTTAGATGGGCCATAGGGTGCCCACTACCCACCAGCCCATGACCAAGGCCCATCGCGCGCCCTAGTGGGTAGTGGCCACCTTCTTCACCTTCTGGTCCTCCCATGAAGCTTCTAGTGCCTCTTTTGTTCCAAAAAATCATCCAAAAGTTTCGCTGCATTTGGAGAACTTTTATTTCCACGAAAAAACAATACCATGGTAGTTCTGCTAAAAATATACTAGTCCGAGTTAGTTTCACTCAAATCATACAAAAACCATGTAGAATTGTTGTAAACATGGCATGAATACTTTATAAATTATAGATACGTTGGAGACGTATCAAACACCGCTCCACATATGTGCCCCTCCAGTCAGCACCTGCTCCAAAACGATGCACCCAAGAGGAAAAACGACACAAAGTGCCATCATCGTCCGATCTGGGAGACCCAGATCTATGGTTTCCCCCAGAGCAGCCCGAGCGAGATGACGTTGCCTGCAATGACGATGTCTCAACAACGAAATGACGTCAAAGACGCCGCCATCGTGTCACTTATATGATGTCTACTCCTTTGTTGATTGTTGCAGAATATGAAAGAGCGCGCTGAGTTGTAAGGATGCACCCACTTCCACTGATTTCTTATGGGAAGGTTTTATAAGAGAAGAAGAATCACAACTTTGACCTGTTAACCTTGATTTCTTTCCTTTACTATTTGATAGGCTGCATGAATATTTGCATTGTATCAAATATAAACCATGTTTCAAAGCAATGTAATTGGATTGCCATCCAAATGAAGAGGCTTCATCATTCTAAATTTTTTTCTTTGCACAATGTTGAGGAAATCGTTAACCGGTAGTTGCTCGATCGGCTTGCGAGTAGTGATTAATCATTGAATCGGCATATTAACGGGATTAACCGGTCAACATTAATCGGTGGAAATTTCAAGCCACCCATGGTAGCTCCCATGCCTTCCAGCCTTCCATGGTAGCTCCCATGCCTCCCATGCATCCCATGCCCATCAATCTTTTTTGGACCAAGACTTGATCACGGCAAAGGTTGATCTATCCTTTTTCCTATCATCTAAGTTATATGTGTCCAAGAAGAACGCATACTTCTCATATTCCAATAATCTAGCTTGCTCCTCCATTGCCAATTTCTTCTCCTCCAATGTCACATTCCTCTCCTCAGCCGCCACCCTCCTCTCCTCGGGCGCCAACCTCCTCTCCCCCGCCGCCGACTCTTGGCTCCATGCCATCCTCCTCTCCTCATTTGCTTCATTTCTTGCCTTCACAATAGCCTCCATAGCATTATTTATCTCCCCATCTCCTCCCTTTGTTTTTTTCTTCGTCTTCTTCTTCTTATTCTTTTTTGCTTGTTTTTCTCATTGGTCTTTTTTGGATTGGAGTAGGCAACTGATAACCCACAAGTATAGGGGATCACAACAGTTTTCGAGGGTAGAGTATTCAACCCAAATTTATAGATTCGACATAAGGGGAGCCAAAGAATATTTGAAGGTATTAGCAGCTGAGTTGTCAATTCAACCACTCCTGGAGATTAATTATCTGCAGCAAAGTGATCAGTAGCAAAGTAGTTTGATAGTTTTGATAGTAGTGACAAAGCGATAAAGAATAAAGATGATAGCAATAATTTTGTAGCAAGTGTAACAGTGATGATAGCCATAGTAACGTAGCAAGATCAATGTAAATAAATTCGTATGCGATGAATCGGTGACTTGTTGGATGATATTCATCATGTAACAGTTATAACCAAGGGTGATATGGCACTAGCTCCAGTTCATCGATATAACGTAGGCATGTATTCCGTAAATAGTCATACGTGCTTTATTAAAAGAACTTGCATGACATGTTTTGTCCTACCCTCCCGTGGCAGCGGGGTCCATATTGGAAACTAAGGGATATTAAGGCCTCCTTTTAATAGAGAACCGGAACAAAGCATTAACACATAGTGAATACATGAACTCCTCAAACTACGGTCATCACCGGGAGTGGGCCCGGTTGTTGTCACTCCGGGGTTGCCCGATCATAACACGTAGTAGGTGATTATAACTTGCAAGATCGGATCTAAAACATGGATATAATGATGAATTCATAAACGGTTCAGATCTGAGTTCATGGCACCCGGGCCCAAAGTGACAAGCATTAAGCATAGCAAAGTCATAGCAACATCAATCTAAAGACATAGTGGATACTAGGGATCAGGCCCTAACAAAACTAACTCGATTACATGATGAATCTCATCCAACTCCTCACCGACCAGGGAGCCTATGAAAGAATTACTCATTCCCGGTGGGGAGCATCATGGAATTGGCGATGGAGATTGGTTGGTGATGACGAAGAACGAAGATCCCCCTCTCCGGAGCCCCAAACGGACTCCAGATCTACCCTCCCGAGGAAGAACAGGGCTTGGTGGAGGCTCCGTCTTGTGAAACACAATAATTCTTTCTCCCTGATTTTTTTCTAGAATAATGTGAATTTATAGTATCAGGGGGGTCGTCAGCGGGGCCGCCGGGTGGGTACAACCCACTGGCGCTGAGGAGAGGGGCGCCACGGTGGGTTGTGCCCACCAGTGTGCCCCTCTCCGTGTCTTGGCTCCAGAAATTCTTATTATTGATATAAAAAATCCTCGCAAAGTTTCATTCCATTCCGACTACTTTTATTTCTGCTCAAAAACAACACCATGGTAGTTCTACTGAAAACAACGTTAGTCCGGGGTTAGTTTCGTTCAAATCATGCAAATTAGAGTCGAAAACAAGAGGAAAAGCATGAGAGAAGGTAGATACGTTGGAGACGTATCAACTCCCCCAAGCTTAAACCATTGCTTGTCCTCAAGAATTCAGTTGATAAACAGAAAGTGAGAAACAAAAACTTTTACGAACTCTTTTGCTCTTGTTTGCATAAATAAGCTTAAACATCACCAGGTTTTCAGCCAGCATTATAACTAACCATGTCAACAATAACTCTTAAAGATTATAATGACTCATATCAATGGCATAATCAGCTAACGAGCAATAATAAGAGATCTCAAACAGCAACAGGTTGTCAAAACAACCATGATATAATATGACAACAGTGGTATCTCGCTAGCCCTTTTTGAGACTGCAAAACATAAATGCAGAGCACCTCCAAAGTTCAAGTAGCGACTAAACATTGTAATTCATGGTAGAAAAGATCCAGTCATGATGCACCCAACATTTGCTATACACAATGCATAAATCATGATAGCTATGCTCTACTTAGTTTCTGTCGCTTGTTTTTAGAAGGTGATGACACAACATAAAAGTAAATAGAAAGTCCCTTCACAGAGGGAAGCAGTGATTTGCGAGGTGCGAGCTCAATTTTTAAACAGAGATAAATGATATTTTGAGACATGCACCCTTCTTATTCACTTCACGACCATCGCTATCAACATCTTCCATGCTAAGCACGCTAGTGGCAGTTTCCAAGCAGAAAGTAAAGGTTTTGACTCCATTGGGAGTTTTTTTATTATTCAAGAGATGAACTCTTTTTCATATTTGTAGTTTGGGACTGGGCATCCCTAATACTCGACATGAGAATAACATGCTTAGCACGGAAGATATCGACCACCTCCTATCGTTCCATGAACGATCCGGGCACACAAAAAGGATAATTTTTAGAAGTTTTTAGAGGTGGCACATGCAAATTTACTTAGGACGGCAGGGTAATACCGTATATAGGTAGGTATGGTGGACTCATCTGAAATAAATTTGGGTTCAAGGTTTTTGATGTACAAGCAGAATTCCCACTTAGTACAGGCAAAGGCTAGCAATTAAGATTGGGAAGCAGCCAGCTAGAGAGCAACAACAATCATAACCAGCATTATGCATAACTAACATTGGACACTAGCATGAGTAGGATATGAACACCATGAACATAAACATCATAGAGGCTATGTTGGTTTTGATTCAACTACATGCATAAACATGTGCCAAGTCAAGCCACTCGAACATTCAGAGGAGGATACCATATCATCATACTACATCACAATCATTTTAACGCTATATTGATATCCAAGATAAATCATTATCAACTCCCAACTACTTATGCATGGCATGAGAGACTATAATCTCTAATTGTCATTGCGAACATGTTTAATCATAATGGGTTGAAGCCTGGATACTAGGTTAAACATATTTAGACACACAGAACAAGTCGAGTTCATACCAGTTTCTCTTTGCCACGGCCAGCTCATCGTATATCGTCATTATTGCCTTTCACTTGCACGACCGAATTATATAAAAATAATAATAGTGCAAGAGTGCCATGGACTAAGCTAGAATCTACAAAACAATTTATTGAATGGGAGAAGACAAGGTAAAATGTGCTCTTATTAGTTCAACAGTTATTCATATGAGAGCACTAAACATTTTCATCGTGGTCTTCTCCTCGGTAAGACTCGAATAAAAAGAAAATAAATTCAGAGAAACACATTGAAATATTTTTGGAGTTTATGGTTTTCTTAAACAAGCAAATAGAAGGGAAAAGAAAAAACGAGAAAAACTATTTACACGGGAAAGCTCCCAACAAGTAAAAGAAGAACAAGGAAATCTTTTTGGGTTTTCTTTTTAATACTACTACTAAGCATGTATGGAAAGTAAATTACTACAACTATTTTTTTGTTTTTCTAAAGTTTTTCAAACACACAAAAGAAAGCAAGAAAATAAATCTAAGCATGGATGATACAATGAAAAAGTGTGAACACCGACAGATAGAATGATATGTGAACGTGAGTATAATGTTGGTGAGAACACGTACTCCCCCAAGCTTAGGCTTTTGGCCTAAGTTGGTAATGGATCAGTAGCCTGGAGGGTAGTAGTCGGCGTGGTTGCTCACAAAGGCTCTCGGTGCGGATGCCTCAGCATGCCGTGCCGCCAACACTGCTGCGTTGTGAGCTCGGGCCTCGCTCTCAAGAACAAAATACCTTTCCTTACTGTTATAATCAAAGAGAGTAGGCGCAGGCAAATATGTTTCCACAACATGTGATTGGTTAAACAACCAATTATAAGTGAAGTTATCGGCCCTTCCCGTGAGAATCTTATGCTCTTTCAAAGCATCAAAATCTAAATACCGAGTGGGTAGGATAGGATCAAAAGGCAAAGGTGAAACACTCAGCCCTCATGCTAAATGTGTGGCATATATTCCACCATAGAACAAGCCACTTTTGGCGTTATGCTGATGTCTACATGCAACAATCGCTCCAAGGTTATAATTCCTTTCACTAGTGAAAGCAGTGTGAATGAGGCTCAAGTTTGGCGCACAGAGTATGCTATAGTCTTGCTTGCCTACTATGCATTTCCTGTTAAATAATGCAAGGTACTGAATTGCAGGAAAGTGAATGCTCTTTATTCTTCCTTGTCTCACTCCCCTATTTTCACCGTAACAAAGGCTAGTCAAGAAAGACTCATACTCAGCCTTTGCTAGCTAATCAAGCGAACCCCAAAATGAAGTGGTAAGCAAAGTTCTCTAGTGGGATAGTAAATGAATTATCATAAAAGCATAAATGACACCCTAGACTCACGTGGAAAATATTTAAACCCCCAAACAAATGATTCAGTGGGAAGATGGCGCTGTTCACATTTATCTGAAACGTAGGGACCGAGACCAGCATTGTGAACATATTGCTCAAATTCCTCCTTAATGCCCACTTGCATAATATACTCATCGCAAGGCCATAAGCATGTTTTGGTGGCGGCATCTCGCGTGGAACTTTCACTTTGTTCAACATAAGACCGTGAAAGCAGAATCGTCACTAGAAGATGCCCCCGAGGACCTTCTCCTCGAAGAACTCCTTCCAAACAGGTTCATAATGTCCGCGTACAATTTTTCCTATGAACAAAAGTCTGAATTTTTAGTTCACAAAATTTTCTCAACAAAACTTCACAAAACTAATAGCAACTACTTATAGGGATACATAGAGGCCATAGCAAGCATTCAAACTACTTAGAACACTAAGAATTGAACATGCCAACACATCTACAGCAGCACCAAGAGTAGCTATTTATTCAAAATATAAACCACTAAAACAAAAACTAATTGGACAAATGTTGGAGTCACATACCAGGCAACAATCCCCCGAAATAGTTTTGGAAACGGAGCTTCGAGCAAAGATATCGAAATCCGCGGGTTTGAGCTCAAGAACATGGGAGAGAGAGCAATGGGGATTTTTTCTGGAGGTGAGTGATGATGTGGGCTAAAGAGATAAGTGAGGGGGCCATGTGGGGACCACAACCCCCAGGGCGCGCCAGGGGGTGTTGGCACGCCCAGGTGGGTTGTGCCCACTGCACCCCTCCGTATTATTTTCACCAAAAATTCTTAAATATTCAGAAGAAAAAAACTTATAAATTTTTTAGGGCATTTTGAGAACTTTTATATTTGGGTCATTTTTTATTGCACGGGAAATTCAGAAAACAGACAAAACATGGCATCGAGTGTTTATTCACTCGCCATGGCATTTATTTTAGGTTCAACACTAATCCCGAAGTTAAAGGGAGTGTGCGATGGTGATCTTATCAACCTTGGAATCACTTCCAACACACATCATCACCTTGGCCTTAACTAGTCTCTATTTATTTTGCAACTCCCGTTTTGAGTTACTACTCTTAGCAACTGAACCAGTATCAAATACCGAGGGGTTTCTATAAACACTAGTAAAGTACACATCAATAACATGTATATCAAATATACCTTTGTTCACTTTGCCATCCTTCTTATCCGCCAAGTATCAAGTGCAGTTCCACTTCCAGTGACCATTTCCTTTGCATTAGAAGCACTCAGTTGGGTCTAGCTTTGGGATTCTTCATGGGAGTGGCAACTTGCTTGACATTCTTCTTGAAGTTCCCTTTCTTTCCCTTTGCCCTTTTTCTTGAAACTAGTGGTCTTGTTTAACCATCAACACTTGATGTTTTTTCTTGATTTCTACCTTCACTGATTTCAACATCGCGAAGAGCTCTGGAATAATTTTCGTCATCCCTTGCATATTATAGTTCATTACGAAGTTCCAGTAACTTGGTGATAGTGACTAGAGAACTCTGTCAATCACTATATTATCTGGAAGATTAACTCCTACTTGATTCAAGTGATTGTAGTACTCAGACATTCTGAGCACATGCTCACTAGTTGAGCTATTCTCCTCCATCGTGTAGGAAAAGTACTTGTCAGAGGTATCATACCTCTCAACATGGGCATGAGATTGAAATACCAATTTCATCTCTTAGAATATCTCATATGCTCTGTTGCGTTGAAAACATTTTTGAAGTCCCGGTTCTAAGCCGTAAAGCATCACTACAAAAAAATACACTTCCGTGATGATACATGTTTGTCACAGTAGGTTGCGTTTTTTGTCATGCATGTACATCCATGACAAATTTATGACAGAATCAAGATAGTCATACCTGTGCTGTCGTAGAAGTGTTCCATGACATTACCAAAATTATCATCACGGAAGTGTCCACTTCCATGACGATAAATCGCGCATCACAGAAGTGCTTTCTTCAAGGGTGACCGACACGTGGCATCCACCGTAATGGAACGCCGTTAAGCTATCGGGTCGGGTTTTGGATCCGATAACCCGTTAACATCCCCGACCAATGGGGATTTTCCACGTGTAAAATCATCATTGGCTAGAGGAAACACGTGTCGGCTCATCGTTGGGACAGATGTCATCCACTCACTGGACAGAAGGCGCCTATGATATGTCAACATGTGGCGCGGCCCAACAAGAGCCCATTCTCGCTAAAAGGCCGCCTGTTTGACTTGGTCAAAAGTCATGGCCGCCCATGGAAAGCTTATTAACGGCCTGTTAGCATATAGCCCATTTACAACCGCTAACCCAATGCCCGTTCGCCCTATCCGAATTAGGCCCAAGAGCGCTATCTGGGCCATCCAATATGATTCCAGCCCATTTTCACTTCGCCCATGTATAGCCCATGACATCTTTCGCCCATATGAGGCCCTTTGTAACTCTTGGCCCATTAGCGGCCCGTCAAACCGGCCCGTAATGAAAGCAGTATTACTTTACACCCATTAACGGCCCGTGGTGAAACTGGCCCGTAATGAACAAAGGTATCACTTTATACCCATTAACGGCCCGTTATTCCGTTGGGCGTTTCAGCCCAAGTTAACTTTCGCCTTCGAGGGCCCATTTATTCTTGGGCTCATTTGCAAGATTCGGTTAGTTACCCCGTTCTCGTCATTTTCTGCTTGTGGGCCAAATTCAGCCCGTCGTGACAGTCGGCTCGTTTGTGGACCGTTAGTCTGTTGGGCCATTTTCATAGCATCACCAAATACGGCCTATTAACGGCCCGTTATGGTCAGCCCATAAAACATATGATTTCCATTAAAGGCGTCTGCTTCACGCCCCATTAAAGGCCCGTACAAGACCCATAAATGAGTCGGCGGCCCATGGATCCTACAAGACGTAGAAGGCCCATGGATCCTACGAGACGTACAAGGCCCATGGATCCTACGAGACGTACAAGGCCATGGGTCCTACGAGACGTAGAATGCCAATGGATCCGACGGCCCGTGAAGGGCCATGGTCGGGCGAAGTTGGCCCCTCGCTTGAACGATATAGCATATTCAAAGAATTATCCTACTCAATACTATCACCTCTAAAAAGCATACACTATACAACAAGGAGATCAAGGCATAGAAAGGTAGAATAATCCTACACTATACAATACAGAAATTACAGCTGATTATACCCACTGGGCATTATGGTTCGGCACAGGTGATAATAAAGCATACACAAATAGCAAATTACATACACTGGGCATATACAGCTCATACATCATGGACGCGCATCAACTTAACTCCATTTGAACTATAATCTCTTCAGAAAATAGGATTGGCCGAATTCAGATAGCACAAATTTCAGTCTGCAAAATCTCCAATTTCTTCATGGTTACCTCAGTGTCTTGTTTCATTTTTTGACTCGCATCTAATACCAGCATGTCCAGTCTCAACTTGTTGATTATACGTTGACAATCATGTACACGTTGTCTTGCCACCTCTAGTTGATGCTCGAGAACATCAGCACATTCCAATTACAATCCATAATCATTCGGTAATGGCCATGCCGCAGTGCTCGCAGAACTTTGTGTTGATGTCACTTCATCCTGAAATGTTTCTGTAAGTACACATGACTAGGGCAAAAATATAGTTACAACAGTGAAGCGAACAAGACACTATTTTGTACTACATGGCAAAACAGGACTAACAATAATGTTACACGTCACTTTCAAAAAAAATGTTACACGTCATGAATCATAAGCAGGTGATATTTTAAAATTATAAAAAGATAGTTTGTGCAGCCTGCATACAGAAATCCCTCTTAGCTCACCAGAGGAGCATGATGTTGGGGCTCAATCGAAAACACAGACAAGTTACAAATTTAGACAACATGTTGCGTATAAGTAAGCAAGCAGTTGGCCATTCTGCGCCTCAATTAAAGTCTTAGGGAGCATAATGAAGAGCAGAGGGTTTCATACAAACATACTACAACAGACAAAACTATGCAATCATTAGCGTACTATAAACTAGATTGTGAGCCTCATGCAATAATAGTTGGTTAATAGACTTCAAAGCTTCAGGCACACTTCGGCAGAGTAATTAAATGGTAAGGCCTTTAATTATGTCAACTAATAGTGATACAAGTACCGAACATCATGCATGATTATTTGGGCATCTCATTAACTGAGGACAAATAAAGCAATTGAAAAGAGAAAATTAACTATGCTTGAAACAAACAAGGAATTGAACTGTTGAGTTGCATACAGTGACTTACCTTAGCAGGTTGAAGAGGCTCAGTGCAGCTCCTACTTCTCTTGCAAGGCTCCTTCCTAACATCTTGTACTTGGAAATCCTCAATCTTATCTTCATTACACCCCTCTGCAAGGTGACACAAACTAGTTACTCGTCTCCTTGGAAGATAAATATGCATACTTTCCAGTCTGTGAACACAAAAGGATGAGATTATAACAAAACAACACCACATAATGAAACATGACGCATCTCTTGCACTTGCACACAATGAAATGAGCATTTACTATGTCTGCACTATGTAAAAACTAGGCATACCTTCGAACTGGATCTCCAGTACTCTTGGAGAGCCCTCTTGTAGTGTACACCAAACCTTTATGTCACCTATGAGTTAGACAAGGCCCCACTACAGCAGCCCTTAGTGTTTAAATCGTTGACAAGCTCATTAGAGTGTTAGGTCAAGAACGGCAAGTAATCAAAGCAAACAGTCCTAGTATGGCTGGTCGATGCAAACAAGCAATTGAGCAGATATGTGAGAAAATCTTACATATCAAGAAAAGAAGCAAAGAAGGAGGCTTAAAGACCATCACTTGACCGACCAGATTTAAGGGCATTTAAACATCATGTGCAACGTATGAACTAACATAAACATTGCATATTCCAGATTCTACAATGGAATGCACAGGTATTAGGTTATGCCATGTATGATGATGCCTAAATGTACAGATAGTAGGCAGGAGTGATTCATCATTGCACGCACAATTGAATTGCATGTTAAGGGCCAGTTCGATTCCGCCTTTTCAGGGCATATTGTCAAAATAAGCCATAAAAGATGTAAAGAAGTCATTTTTGAGTTATGGGCTTGGGCTTAACTAATTTCTCTTTGGAGGGGGGTGTTTGGGGTAGAACCTCACTAAAAATTGAAGGGAAGGGGAATAGTGAAATGACTCTGTTGTCTGCCTATATTACACTCAAAATGCAACTGCCGACGCCCGTGTCACACCTGACCCTCAAGTAAAAACAAACACGCAAGTATTCATTGCCTTGCCCGCTTGCATCTCCTCTCCCCTTCCCCTCTACCTCGATCCCCTGCCTGCAGCACTTGGGTTCCTCCAGCGAGCCGTCGCCACTGGTCCCATCTGGCCTGGTCCTCGACGATGCTATGTCCAGCTAGGCTACATGGCCGGCGGGTAGGGGCAAATCTCCCTGGCTGCTCCTCCCTCCGCACCGCCTCATTCTCATGGTCTCCAAGAGCTGCTCCATCGTGGTTCATCCAACGCACTACTCCGGCAAGGCCAGACAACTACTGGTGATGCCACACTACTACAGAAGGCACCTTATTCCCTCCCTCCTCCCGGGCCATGGCCTTGAGGTCTTTGTTGAAGGATGAGCTCATCCAACAAGGTGAGGATCTCCTCTGATTTTTTGCCAAATTTTCATTTTGATCCACTATACGATGAATTGCTATGAGCTGCTTCTACTGCTGCTATATGATGCATTGCTATGAGCTGCTCCTGCTGCTGCTATATGATGAATTGCTACGAGCAGCTACTGCTGTATGATGAGTTGCTATGAGCTGCTGCTGCTATATGATGAATTGCTATGAGCTGCTGCTACTGCTATATGATGAGTAGCTACAAGCTGCTCCTGCTGCTGCTATATGATGAATTGCTATGAGCTGCTCTTGCTGCTGCTATATGATGAATTGCTATGGCTGCTCCTGTTGCTGCTATATGATGAATTGCTATGAGCTGCTGCTGGTATATGATGAATTGCAGACCGCTGTTGTTGTATGATGAGTTGCTATGAGCTGTTGCTGCTGCTATATGATGCTTTCAGGTGGTGCTGCTATACGATAATAACCAGCCACTTGGACCATCGAATTTCAATAAATAATTGTTCTTCATTTAAATGTGGGTCATACGTTCTTCGTTTAAATTAGGCAATGGGATCTCTATGGAAAACATTGACCAAAGTAGATTGTGCCAAGTAGATGGTATCTTTGTATTTGCATTTTGAGCAAATAGTGATGGTCTGCTTTCCTATCATATTAATTACTGCACTGGGTTCAATTTGTGATGTTTGCAAGTCAAATTAATTTCCATATGGGCAGCAAAATGAAAAAATATAATGCAAACTAGACTTCCACTAATCATACCAAAGATAAGCTGAAAACGCAATGAAAAGAACTGGTTGGCTTATTACATGGAGCTTATATTCACAAATGCTTATTTTCTTAGGATAACTCATAATAACTATCCCTAAGAAACTTGGCCAATAGAACTGGCATACAAATAACATGTCACAGTGATTGCAATGGAGGAGTGACGTACCATAGCACACTGTATAGGCTCACCGCTGCCTCTCCTTTTTTTGCGATGTTCCATGAAATTGCCACATACATCCTGTATTTTTTAATTGTGTAACCCTATCTGCAAGTTGACACGTCTAATTTTAGACATCTCTACATGATACTACATTGCATATCCCTTGCATATTTAAACCACCAATTAACGATTTTGTGCGTACAATAAACTAGCCATGACTCAGATGTGGACTAGCAGGCACTCTAAGGGAGCCTAATGTAGTGCACTGGAATTCCTACATGCCACCTACGATTTTGTGTAATGTAATGCCCCATATTCCTAAATATATGTCTTTGTAGAGATTCCAGTATGGACCACATATAGATGTATATAGATGCATTTTCGAGTGTAGATTCACTCATTTTGCTCTGTATGTAGCCTATAGTGGAATCTCTAGAAAGACTTATATTTAGGAACGGAGGTACGAGGTAGTATCATGTATGACATCTACATATCTAATTTAGCAGCCAGCAGTAGAAATCATTGTCTGCACAAAGGGATTACTGGTCGAAAATCCTAGCAAAGCACTTATTTGTGAGCACAGAACAATACAACAGAGAGAGACGCGCTTACAAGATCATAGTAATGCCTCAGTCCAGGATCTTGGTTGGCCAAGCTGTTAGATCCAGAAGAAACATCGTCCTTGTAGTTTTTGCCACCGCATAACAGTAACAAATGACCAGTTAGCATATTTGAATTACATCGGCAGGTGTGATGTGGACGGGTTTAAAGGTGACAAGTACCTAGGCCGTGGCGGGTGCTTGGCATCTCTCCGCACGGTGGGAATCAGGTTAGAAACGTCGAGGGTGATGACGCCGCTACCGGGCTGTCGGGTCCGTAAGGAGATCTAGAACCATTGAGTAGGGTGTTTGTGGAGCGGCTCCGGTAAGGTGGACTACGGTGTGGGCGAAGCGGATCTGTGGTCGTGGACGAGGGCGTAGGTGAAGCTGCTCCGGTGGTTGGGTTAAGGATGGTGTCGACGACGCGAATCTGCAGCCATGGATGGGGCGTCATAAGCTGCTCCGGTGGTTGGGTTAAGGGTGGTGTCGACGATGCGGATCTGCGGTCGTGGATGGGGCGTCAGAAGCTGCTCCGGTAGGTTGGATGAGGGTGCGAGGAAGCGGATCTAAAGCCGTGGACTTGTGAGTTGGCAAAGCGGCCCTAGTAGGGTTGAGAATGGTATAGGCGAAGCTACTCCGGTAGGGTTGAGGAAGGTGTCGGCGAAGCGGCTCCGGTAAGGTTGAGGAAGGTGTCGGCGAAGAGGATTAGAGGCCGTTGACGGGGGCGTCGGTGGGGCAGCTCCGGGGGGTGTGGACGAAGCGTCTCCGGTGGGGAGTACGAATGAGCTGCTGCAGATGCGCGGCGGTTGACGAGAGTACCGGCGAAGCAGATCCGGCGCCGTGGACAAGGCCAACACTGAATGGGCTATGATAGAGTGGTGGATGAGCAGTCTACTTGTTTCAAGGGGAGGCGGGAGGGGTAGATTCAGCCGCAGGCAGATCCGACGAGGTGGACGCCGCTGGCAGTGAATGGGCTATGGTAAGCCGGTGGATGAGCAGTCTAGGGTTTCGAGAGGGGAGGGGAGAAAGGGCGATGAAGAACGGACGGCGTGATGTAAGATGCTCTGGTGCTGTGGAGTTAATCGCTTTTATGGAGGGGAGAGGAAATGGGGTGTCGTGTAGTGGGGGAACCGAAGTTACTAAAGCAGACCCGACCTATCATGTAGATGAGGGCGGTATTGTAATTGTTGGTCTCCGTGCACCAAGGACAAAAGGGGATTTCGCATGCTAAAGACTAAGGTGGCGGAAATTTTAGAAGGAGGCGGAGATTTTACGCCCATGGATCGCTCAGATTCAGTTTCAACTAATTTTGGACCGTGCTAGCGGGAAGGTCATGCTAGATCGTGTACACGGGCACGCGTCGTGATTAATAACTGGTGTGAAGTCCACCCACGAAAAAAAGACAATAACTCGGGATGATGCGCCGATAACTTGGGCGTTCACGCTGTGGGCGCCAATCGTGACGGGTGTAGTGGCGCTGCTCACAAGAAAAGGGATCAAACGCTCAGCCTATGTATTTCTCGTGTAAATAGATAATTTAGTGCCATTGGTTATTTACTTTAAACATAATGCATTGACGTGTTAGTGTAGAGGCACAAAAAGAAATGGATATTGTAGTCAGCTACTTAAAAGTGTTACCTCATATGATTACATAGCCTCCATTTCATAAATTATGCATTCGCTGAATTCATATATGAATATTACATATATTACTTCAAAATAGAAACTTAAATCATCCAAGACTAATGAATTTGAATGCAAGAGTAACAATGGTGCATGTACATGATAGCTACATTGGTTGTTTGAAGAAACAACTGAAAAGGTTTATTTAAATAGAAAAAATATGATATGTGAGTGTCCAATCTTTATAGCGTTGAATCGATATTGTACCTTTGGCCACGATACGAAGTAGATATTGACTTATGTTCAAGCGATGCATGTCCACGACCGCTAGATAGTGATACGTGAATGAATTGTGCAATCTCTCTCACATGCATACATATATCATTTCCTTGTGGGCATCGGAATCACACACGCGCACTTCGTGTATTTCTCTCCCTCCGTCAGGGTTAAATTCGTATTTCCACCCCGTCCTACAAGTCTCTCACACAGAAACACACACGCTATGTATGTATAACACGCCCACCCCTTTAATTCCGCCCACCCACAGCCACTAATGTCTCAAAGTATAATAATGTCTCTCACACATATGATATCTACCTATCCCTTAATATAGCTAGATATGTGTCACACAAACTCCTCCCTACTAGCAAGATGCCCATGCTGTACCGGAACATCAAGATGCATTTGTATGAGAAGTTTATATTGTGGGAGAAAAGGGTGAACGAGGGAATGCCTTATTTGCAAATGCGGAGAGGGGTGTGGGTATGTTTTTGCAAAATTGCCATAGTTTCCTTCCTGTCCATTGGATATAAATCAGATGGCCTATATTGCAGGATGGCAGGAACACAATCATCACCAACTCTGTTTATTATAAGAGTAGAGATATGTGAGTGTCACTGCCCCCCCACACACACCCACACTTCCCAACACTTTCAAGGAGTAGGGTGACACCTCGATCTTGATACTAACCTATCGACTGGCTTCTCTCTCAAACATACACACACACACTACCCGGCACCGAAGGAGGAGGGTGGCACATCGATCTTGATAATAATCTATCTACTCCTCTTTCAAACACACACACACACACACACACTCGCTAGTTGTGCCTCTGTGCCTACCACGCACACTCGACATCGCCTTTCTCTCCCTCCCCCTCCCCAACAATGACAGCAGAAGGGTGACAACTCGATCTGATCATAATTTGTCAATTGGTTTCTCTCTCAAACATTGTGTCTCGGTGCCTCGCTCGGTAGCCCCTCGATATGTAGACTTCTCGCCACAAGACAAATTGTAGTGACGATGACGCCGAACCCAAAGGTGCCTTGTTTTTACCGGCCTCATGTGATAGTTTTCACCCTGTTTTCTCGTTAATTAACAAGGCAACCTTTTCTTTGTTACTACTAGTGAATCTGAAATCATTCAGGCAGACATAAAATATATCACTTCAACCCAATTATCGCAGCAACTATTTTAAAAGAAATTAGCTAGCTGCCCGTTCGCTTACCGGAACATCAAGATGCATTTGTATGAGTAGTTTATCTTGTGAGAGAAAAGGTTGAACGAGGGAAGGCCTTATTTATAACGTGGAGAGACATGTGGGTATATTTTTGCAAAATTGCCATAGTTTCTTTCCTATCCGTTAGATATAAATCCGACGGCCTATATTGCAGGATGGCACGCACACCATCATCACCAACTCTGCTTTCTACTCCCTCCGTCCGAAAATACTTGTCATCAAAATGGATAAAAAGAGATGTATCTAAAACTAAAATACATCTAGATACATTTCCTTTTATCCATTTTGATGACAAGTATTTCCGGACGGAGGGAGTATTTGTCTTTTTAGAGATTTCAACAAGTGACTATGACCGGACCTTACCAAAGATACTCAAAAAGTAGTCCATAATTTTGATGTTACCCTCTTTTCTTGGCGGTGCAAAGGCCATCTGGATACCTCATAAATAAATCAAGGACAAATCGGCCCCTTCACGAAAAGACATACAGAGCAAAATGAGTGAATCTACACTCTAAAATATGTCTACATACACATCCGTATGTGGTAGTCCATTTGAAATCTAAAAAAGACAAATATTTAGGAATGAATGGAGTATATATAAGAGTAGACATGGAGATATATCTCCGGATGGTCTACAACAAAATGTCTTTGGGCTGATTAGCGCCGGATGCTTGCAACGCGATGACATGAGTTCGAATTCTGTCTTTTAACTTTATATTTTTATATTATATATTACTCTACTTATTTAATATATACTTCTTTCGCCACTGTACTGACAGTGGAACCCACAGAGTACTTAGAATACAAGATTAAGGATGACCTTGTTTCTTTTTAACTTTCTGCATTTGTAGCCACCCTGCAAGTCACGTGTACACTGTGCATGCAATTAACTTTTTATAGAGGGAGAATCATACATGCAATTAACTCAAATGGATTGGATGTTACTCTATTATTTCCAGCATAAAGACCATCTCCAACGGCAGCCGGCAAATTTCCTCCCGCTTCCTTAAGCGGAGGACGACATCAAACGCCAGCGGCATACATTTTTACAACTCTAACCAACCAGATGAAATTCTTGCAAACACGGACTGATTTCATATAAGCATGAAGGATTTCGTATAAAAAAGCCGGATCTTCATATAAACATGATGGATTTCATTACATTTACATGAACTAATAGGTGCCAATCCGGCTCTCTTGTATAATTAATACTCCCTCCGTCCGGAAATGGATGTATCTATACTTATTTTAGTTCTAAATGGTCACCATGATCCCTTTGTCTTCCTCATGTCCGTCAGACACTTGCGGGGTCGACGAAGGTCCTCGGAAGAGACAAAGCAGCAAAGAAACCACCTGAATCCACGGTCATCGCCTCGGCGGTGGCCTTCATTGGTCCCAAGTGGCGGCGGCCTCCCGTGTTCTACTTCTCCTTGATGAGGGCGGTGGACACGGAGAAGCTGGCCACCGACTCGTTGCTCTCCACGCACCCGGCTTCTGTCTCTGCCTGCATGGCGCTGCCGCAGGCACGGGAGGCAAGCCCACAGACACGGGAGGCGCGGCCACCGCAGACACTGGTGGCGCGGTACGACGCGGCAGCGACGGCGCCCGTACCAGCGTGCTCGCTGTCGTGGTTCTAAGTCTAACAGTAGAATAGGGGGTAGGAATGGAGAGGCAAGATCCTACCTATGGAGTAGTTGTATACGCAAGATGTTTACGAGTTCAGGCCCTTCTCGGAGGAAGGAACAACCCTACGTCTCGGAGCCCGGAGGCGGTCGACTGTATTATGTGCGTATGAGGTATGGGTGCGAACCCTTTACACCGAGGAGGGGGTGGCTTATATAGAGTTCGCTGCACCCCTCCAAATTTCGATTATGCAGGGATTAAAGTACATTAAGACCGGGGGTTACTGGTAATGCCCCACATAAAGTGCTATGATGACCATAAAAGCTATGACCGACCGTTTGTGTGCAGACTGACTTTAGATCTCCTGGCGGTTGAGTGGTTGGCTTCATGGTCGAGTGTCTTCAAGTCCATCGAGTGGAACCCTTCCAGGTCGACTGAAAGGTGGTTTCTTCTAGAGATGTCCTTGGGGAGGGTATCTTGGATAGGTCCATGACCCTACCCTAGGTACATGGCTTCATCAGTAGCCCCCGAATGGATCGAGGTTTGAGTGGGGAAGGAGTTGAACATACTTCCGACTCATTTTTGTGCTGCGAGTATGTCTTGTTTTGGATCAATGAACTTAGGTGGTGACGACACCAACTTCTTTTTCAGTCGCCTTGATCCATTCTCTCATATCCACGAGTGAATTTCTTTACTTGGAGAACTCCGAATGATGTATGAGGGAAATCTTCCGTCTGACGATTTGCTCTGCGGCGCGCGGATTTAGCGGGATTCGAATTTCGGGAAGCGAGCGAGGCGGAGGAAGCCTAAGTAATCGGATGGGATAAGGCAGGGACGCCTCAATCTCCGTGCCGCCTTTTTTCGCCACGACAAGGCTGCCGATCGTTGCAGGATTTGACAGGATCGCCTGGCCTACCAAATACCACCGGAAGCAACCTCATATAAGGCCCCGGACGGGGGTTTTTGAACAGTGCGCTCTCATTTTCTCCTCTCTTCCTCAAACTTATCTCCCACATTCGCCCCCATCTCAGTGCCGCTGCTCTGTGCACGTCTCGCCGGCGACGATGGTGAAGGAGAAGATGGCGGCCCTGGAGCGGGCGAAGAAGGCGACGACGAAGGCGAAGGGAAGGGCGACCAGTCGGGGTGGATCTTCGTCGAGGGCCGGCCTGCCACAAGGCTGGATCCAGGGCGACTGGATCCGCTCGACGATTTGTCAAGCGGATCTTGACGACCTGGCCAATGGAGGACTGATCCCCCATGGATCGGGGCGCGGCTCCCGGGGAAGGAGTCTCAGCCACAGCCTGAGGAGGGTGAGGTCGTTCTCTTGGCCACTCATGTTGACCGTGGGTTTTCTGTGCCACCTCATCCTTTCTTTCGGGGATTTCTGAATTTCTTTGGGGCGCAACTCCACCACTTCACACCACCATCGTGTACCTCGCTGCTTTTGTGTCTTTGTGCGAGAATTTCTTGGGTTGTCGGCCTCATTGGGGTCTTTTCAAGCACATTTTCACCTGTCGCTCACAGACGGTGAAAAAGACCAATCCGAGTGACGAGAGAATACAAGTGATTCAGATGTGTGGGGGTCTTGGAGTTCAGATGAGGGGAAAAAGTGCTTTTCCGGCCATGATCCTTCCCGACTCGGTCCGTGGATGGCAGTCGACCTGGTTTTACTGCAAAGACCAGCCGACGCCAGGGAAGTCAACCGGACTTCCTCCTTTTTCTATGGACAGAGTGAGGAAGCCTTCCTCTTTGAAGGTGATTGAGGGAGTCCTGGACTGGGGGGTGTCCGGATAGCCGAACTATCATCTTTGGCCGGACTCCTAGACTATGAAGATACAAGATTGAAGACTTCGTCTCGTGTCCGGATGGGACTTTCCTTGGCGTGGAAGGCAAGCTTGGCGATACGGATATGTAGATGTCCTACCATTATAACCGACTCTGTGTAACCCTAACCCTATCTGGTGTCTATATAAACCGGAGGGTTTTAGTCCGTAGGGATCGAACAACAATCATACCATAGGCTAGCTTCTAGGGTTTAGCCTCTCTGATCTCGTGGTAGATCTACTCTTGTACTACCCATATCATCAATATTAATCAAGCAGGAGTAGGGTATTACCTCCATCGAGAGGGCCCGAACCTGCGTAAAAACATCGTGTCCCTTGTCTCCTGTTACCATCCGCCTAGATGCACAGCCGGGACCCCTACCCGAGATCCGCCGGTTTTGACACCGACATTGGTGCTTTCATTGAGAGTTCCTCTGTGTCGTCACTGATAGGCCCGATGGCTCCTTCGATCATCAACAACAACGCAGTCTAGGGTGAGACTTTTCTCCCCGGATAGATCTTCGATTCGCGGCTTTGCATCATGCGGCCAATTAAGCAGCCATCTGGAGCAGATCGAAAGCTATGCCCCTGGCCATCAGGTCAGATTTGGAAGCTTGAACTATACGGCCGATGTCCGTGGAGACTTGATCTTTGATGGATTCGAGCCATAGTCGGGCATGCCGCATTGTCTCGATGGGTACGATCTAGCTCTACCGCCGAACAGTGCCCTGGAGCCCGCACCAGTGCCCGCTCCGACCCTTAATCCGGAGCCGGTTCCCCTGATCGAGGACGAGTGGTTGGACACCGCCTCGGGGGCTACGATCTCAACGGCTATTGAGCCAAACTCCATACATGTCCTTTGCGAAGACCGTGACTCCAAGGTGCCGGACTCCTCTCTGGACTCCGAACCCTCCGCGCCCCTGCCAATCGAATCCGATTGGGCGCCGGTCATGGAGTTCACTGCCGCGGACATCTTTCGGCACTCGCCCTTTGGCGACATCCTGAATTCACTAAAGTCTCTCTCTTTATCTGGAGAGCCCTGGCCGGACTACGGTCAGGAAGGTTGGGATGCGGACGACGAAGAAATTCAACGCCCACCCACCACCCAGTTTGTAGCCACCGCCGATGATTTAACCGACATGCTCGACTTGACTCAAGACATCGACGGTATGGACGACGATGCCGGAGATTTACCAAGAACCAGCGCCTACAGGCACCGGAAGGCCACCTCGTCATACGACATATACATGGTGGACATTCCAAAAGATGGGAACGGCGATGGAACAAATGGAGGATGACCCTCCAAGAAACAGCCCAAGCGCCGACGTCGCCGGCGCCATTTAAATGCCGCCACCGTAAAACGGCGATTCCGCACGGGAGACAATAATACCCCGGATGCGAAGACGACCCCTCCAGCAGGACTCGGCGCAGGAGGAGGGAGAAGCAAGTCCGCCTGACAGGCGGCGTAAAGAGAGGTAGAGGACGATAACTATGTGCCCCCTCCGAAGACGAGGCAAGCCTCGACGACGATTTAATTCGTCGTGCTGCAGGACCCCGTCGAACAAGAGCGTTTTAAACGCAGGCTCATGGCCACGGCAAGCAGCCTCAAGAAAGCAGCAACAGCTTAGAGCTGACCAAGACCTGCTAGTCGGCTGGATGGACTGAAGTCCTTGCAGCCAAGAGTATGAACTCGAACGCCCTCCAAAAGCTACCCCAAACGCAAGCCATTGCCTCGATCTCAGGAGGAAGCTCCCCCGTCACGAGCGCCCGACATGGCAGACCGGCCACCCCGTGGCCGCGAGAGAGAAGCCTCTCGGCCCTCCGCTCAAGCCACGCCCCGACGCCGCTCAAAAATTACCAAGGCACGGGAAAACGTGCCGGACTTGCGAGATATATTGGAGGATAAGGCAAAGCATACAAGATCGATCTATAGATCGTGTGAGCGCCCAACGACTCGGGATGATTACCGTCACGCCGGATATAGCAAACCCGCCGGGCGAACACATGAGACAAAGCTCATATGAGCTACGCCGTGATATAGCCCAATACTGAGGCGCCAAGACACCCACTATGCTTCACAGATGAAGTAATGGATCATCAAATCCCTGAGGGCTTCAAACCCGTAAACATCAAATCATACGATGGTACCACAGATCCTGTGGTCTGGATCGAGGACTACCTCCTCCATATCCACATGGCCCGCGGTGATGATCTACATGCCATCAAATACCTCCCACTCAAGCTTAAAGGACCAGCTCGGCATTGGCTTAACAGCTTGCCAGCAGAATCAATTGGTTGTTGGGAGGACCTGGAAGCCGCATTCCTTGATAACTTCCAGGGCACATATGTGCGACCACCGGACGCCGAAGACCTTAGCCATATAATTCAGCATCCAGAAGAATCGCCGACAATTACGGACGCGGTTCCTAACAAAGAAAAATCAGATCGCCGATCGTCCGGATGCGCAGGCGCTTAGCAGCCTTCAAACACAACATCCGTGACGAGTGGCTAGCCCGGCACCTAGGACAGGAAAAGCCGAAATCAATGGCAGCCCTCACCACACTCATGACCCGCTTTTGCGTGGGAGAGGACAGCTGGCTAGCTCGAAGCAACAACCTGGCAAAACACCCCGGTAGTTCGGATACCAAGGACAGCAATGGCAGGTCGCGTCGCAACAAGCATAAACGCCGCATTAACGGTGATAATGCTGAAGATACGGCAGTAAATGCCGGATTCAGAGTCTCTAAACCCGGTCAGCGGAAGAAGCCATTCAAAAGAAATATCCAAGGCCCGTCCAACTTGGACCGAATACTCGATCGCTTGTGCTAGATACATGGCACCCCCGAAAAACCATCCAACCACACCAACAGGGATTGTTGGGTCTTCAAACAGGCAAGCAAGTTAAATGCCGAACTCAATGACAAGGGGCTGCATAGCGATGATGAAGAAGAGCCCCCGCCGCCGAATAGTAGAGGACAGAAGGGGTTTCCCACACAAGTGCGGACGGTGAACATGATATACGCAACCCACATACCCAAAAGGGAGCGGAAGCGTGCGCTAAGGGACGATACGCCGATGGAGCCGCCGCCCAGTTCAACCCATGGTCCTCCCGCCCGATCACCTTTGATCAAGGGACCACCCACTAGCATCCGCCACGACGGATTCGCCGCGTGGTTCTTGACCCAGTCATCGACGGATTTCACCTCACTAGATTCCTGATGGAAGGCGGTAGCAGCCTGAACCTGCTTTATCGTGATACAAGGTCGCAAAATGGGCATAGAACCCTCAAGGATTAAACCCACAAAGACGACCTTTAAAGGCGTCATACCAGGTGTAGAGGCCAATTGTACAGGCTCAGTTACACTCGAAGTGGTCTTCGGATCCCCGGATAACTTCCGAAGCAAAGAGTTAATCTTCGACATAGTCCCGTTCCGCAGCGGCTATCACGCACTGCTCGGACGAACAGCATTCGCAAAATTCAATGCGGTGCCGCACTACGCATACCTCAAGCTAAAGATGCCAGGCCCTCGAGGCGTAATCACGGTCAATGGAAACATCAACGCTCCTCCGAACGGAGGAGCATACGGCCGCCTTATGCGTATGCGCGTAACAGCCTCTTAAGGCAATTCTCCATCCGCCAATAAACAATCGGACCCAAAGCTGCCGCTCGGAGTAACCTACAACAAGACCGCTGGCACGATCCGGAAAGCATCGCCAGAGTAATCCGCCCCAACCCCAGCCTCGCGAAATCATGGTTAAAGATTACGCTGCACATAACTACGCCCGGAGATACCATGGGCATAAGGGAGGGGCACGACCACGCCACTCCTGCACGCGGCTCAACCGCACTAGGGGCCCCCGATTGTGTCATTCTTTTCTTTTCTTCCTTTTCTTACTTTCGTGACTCCGCTTTTCCGTAAGTCCTGTCCGCACTATAATTGTCGAACTCACGATGCAACAGCCGAAGCGTAAAGCTACGTCGAGTGTCCAGGTGGTCTCTACTACGATCATTATACCTGATTTACATACCATCCCGCAGCTTACCCCTGGAGGGGTACATGTTAAATAGTCCCATCCCTTGCTTATCGCACTATTTGTATTGTTCTGCTTCCATTGCAGTTCCTTTTTGAATAAACAATACATTGCACCCGTACACTTTGGTACGGCCAATACACCAGGGGCTTAAGTACCCCAAAAGTATGGTGTGATAAGTCCGAACACTTTCACAAGTGCGGCACCCTGAACTTATAGCATTATATGCATCGGCTCGAATCATGTCTTGGGTCAATAGTTGGGTTTGCCCGGCTCCCATGTTTTGGTACCTTACGTTCCGTTATATCGGCTAAGGTAGCGCTGGGAGAACCACCGCGATTGTGCCCCGTTGAGCCGGGTTGAGCACCTCAGTGGAGAAAGCAAAAACTGACCGTCATGATAGGGCGAGAGCCGATCGCTGTTCGAGAGGTTTTTTCGGGTCCCTAAAGACTTATGCCGCTTAGAGCGAGGAGCCGGCATTGTCCGGCCAGGGCGTGGATAGCGCCCCGAACTCGGTCTTCCAAATACCAGGGGCTTCACTAAATTTAAAATTATAGAATTCTATGGCTAAGTGAGAGTGTTCAAGCATTATAAGTCCGTTGCCTTGTTCGCTATGCTGAGCGCCTCACTTGACGGACCCAAGAATGGGAACAAGAGCGCTCAAGTTTATCCCGAACACCCCAAAGACTTCGTGGCATGGGGGCTGAAGCCAACGACTTGCCATCTCTCAAATTTGATAAACGGCCGCATGTAAGGTAATATTTTAAATTAACAAGCGTTGCTTAGCGCATATGAACAAGTTTTCAGCGTGCAGGATAACAAATGCGAGTCCATTCAAAATTACATCCTTGGAGCACTCCTCCATATACGGCGGGCACCCTTCAGGACGCCCTCATAGTACATTTCGGTGTGCGATGCTCCTTGCCCTTCGGTGGCCCGTCTGGTCACAAGCTTCTCCGCATCCAGCTTGCCCCAGGCACTTTAGCACGGGTAAGGGCCCGACGGGCACCTTCAATGCAGACGGAGCGCTTGATAACTTCAATCCATGGACAAAGGCCCACCAGCCGCCGTGACTAGCCCAAAGTAGCTCCTGTGCATGGCTTCCAATGGCCACGGCCGAACTATAAGGCCCTTCATGGCCTGTTCGGCGACCTTAGTTGAGCTCGACCAGCTGCTTGTTTTGGTCGCTTAGGGCACCGGATGTCTGGCCTCAAAGATATCGAGACCAGAACACCTTCTCCGTCGAGCTCCCTCCTTGGCGCGGTAGAACGCGCAAAGATCGCATACACCACGGGCAGATCTGCGAATGCTCTGGAGAGCTCCGAATCCGGGTAAGTAATAGGTAATTCACTTTCACATGCTTGCTTTGCATAAAGAATGCCTTACCCGCCGCTATCTTCTTTAATGAATCAACTTCTTGGAGGGCTTTTTGGGCTTCGGCCTTAGCGGCTTTGGCACTCTTAAGAGCCGAGGCGAACTCGGACTCTCGAGTCTTCGAGTGACGCTCCAAACTCTCGTGTTTTTCCACGAGAGCCTGGAGCTCTTTCCGCACCTCCGCCACCCGCTCCTCATGCTTCTCTCGCTCGGTGCGCTCCGCGGCCGCTTTGCTTTCGTCCGCGGACACCGCTTCCTTCAGGGTCGCCACCTCGTTCGTGGCCCCTACAATACCCACGGTATTCCTATTATTTTTTGCAACCGAATCCTTTCTATAAGGTATTTCTTTAATAAGGTATTACTTACCTTCTTTGTCCTCGAGCTACTTCTTGGCAAGGCCAAGCTCGTTCTCGGACCGTTCGAGGCCCTGCTTCAATGCATTGACCTCCGCAGTCAGTGCGGCAGAGGTCAGCAACGCAGCCTGCATTCCCATATTGACATACTTATGTTAGACTCCTGCGTATATCTTTTTAGATCCTTAGTCCGCTTTTCTTTCCAACACCGAACTAAGCATCGTGGGCTACTGTCTATGCGGTAATATTTCTACATATTCTAAACTTACCTCAAAGCACATTAGAAGGCTGGTACAGGCTTCAGTCAGCCCGCTCTTGGCGGACTGAACTTTCTGGATCACCACACTCATAACAGTGCGGTGCTCCTCCTCGATGGAGGCGCTGTTAAGTGCCTCCAGTAAGCTATCCGGTGCCTCCGGTTGGACGGAGGACACCGGCGTCTTACCCTTCCTACGATGGGGCCGCTTACCGGACTTCGGAATCGCTGAAGGTTCCGGTATGGAGTTCGGACAAGGGTCGGGCTTAGAGCCCCTGGGGGTCTCGCTCCCCTCGCGCCTGTGATCCGGGAGGCTGCCTTGCAGCGCCTCCTGCGCCACCTCCTCTTGAACAGGCCCCCCTTGGGGCCCCACCTCAGCGTCGTCAGCAGCGTGAGGTGAGGAGGCGGTCGAAAGTGAAGTACTCTCCACTTCCGGCGAATTCAGGGACCCGCTCGACGAAGTGGCGAGCTCGTCCTTGGGCGGGCTGCATGATTGTTCGGCATTAGAGAACACTATGAAATGAAAAAAACCATGGGTATCCAGACACTTACGATCTTGCCAGAGGCTTGGTCCTTGTTGGCCACTCCTCCTCGTCGCTGTCGGCGTTGGCGGAGAAGTCCGGAGGAAGGGTCCTTCCCTTCATCGACCCTCCGGCCTCCCCCGCTGGGGCGGCCTTCCTTTTCTTCTCTCCCCTCGCTGGGGCAGAGGCTTCTTCTTCCTCCTCCTCTTCTTCAGAGGAGGATTCCGCCTCAGGGTTGTTGGGCGATGAGTCCGACAGCCCCTGGCGCCGGGAGCTCCTTCGAGTTCCCGTGGCCTCCTTCTTGGCCTTCTTCTCCGGCACCATGTGAGGTGCCGGAACCAGCAGCCCCGCCAATCGGGCGTCCGCTGGATCTTCTGGCAAAGGGGTCGGACAGCTAATCTGTCCGGACTTCTTCAGCCAGTCCTGTCAAAGGTTAGGGAGTTTTAGATCCCGCATAGAGTCAAACTATGAAAAAAGAGTCCCATAAAGGGTAAAATAACTTACCTCACTGGCTTGACGCTGCGAGCTGAATCCGCGATCTTCGGTAGCGGATGTGGGAGCCTCGGCGCCCTTGAACAACACCTTCCAGGCATCTTCGCATATAGTGTCAAGAGCCTTTTCAGAGTTGGGTGTTGTGCCGGATCAATTCCCACAATTTGAAGGCCCGTTGTTGGCATGGGAGAATCCGGCGGATGAGCATCACTGGATTACGTTGACAAGCCCGAGATTCTTGTCCACCGAGTTCCGGACGCAGGTTTGGAGTCCGGATAGCTCATCCGATCCCCCCACGCCCGCCCGTCTCTTTCCATGACGTGAGCCGTGGGGAAGCCAGATCGAATTCAGGGGCCGCCGCCTTTGAGAGTCAGCTGCTCGGTGATGTAGAACCACCCAGATTGCCACCCTTTACGGTCTCCACAAAGGAGCCCTCGATCCATAGGACTTTGGCCATCTTGCCAACCATGGCGCCTCAAGACTCCGCTTACGGCCGCCCACTACCTTCGGCCTGACATTAAAGATCTTCAGCCATAAGCCGAAGTGGGACTGGATGCAGAGGAAGGCCTCGCAGACGACGATAAACACCGAGATGTTGAGGATGAAATTCGGGGCCAGATCATGGAAATCTAGGCCATAGTAGAACATGAGCCCCCGGACAAATGGGTGAAGTGGAAACCCTAGTCCGCGGAGGAAGTGGGGGAGGAACACCACCCTCTCATGGGGCCTAGGGGTGGGGATGAGCTGCCCTTTGTCGGGCAGCCGATGTGCGACATCGTCGGACAAGTATCTGGCCTTCCGCAGCTTTTTTTCACGGAGGGCCATCCACCTGCCTCCCGCTCCGGACATGGCTGGAGATGGTTGAGGAAGGATGTGCGGACGGGCGCTGGAGCTCAGAGTGCGCGGAAATGGATGAACCAGGGAGGAGGAAGGCGTAGGTGAAAAGGGTGGATCCTTATCCCCTTATATGGACGGACGAAGCTATGCGTCCCCCACCAGCCTGATAAAACTCGCTTATCTCCCAAGCGCCGCAATCAATGGCGCGGTTGGGTTACCCACGTCCGTATTGATGAGAATCCTGGAATAAGGGGCACGATCTACGCTTTGATAAGACGTGCCAAGGAAATCGCCTCGCTGAACGTGTTGAGGTGGGACAACAAAAAACAATTCGAATAAAGGCCTGGCCGTGGTGTGATGTCACGCTGCGGAATATGTCAGCAGATCTGTGCAAAAAGTTATTCTCTCTACGGTAGTATGTGGAACTTGTTTTGCAGAGCCGGACACTATCCTTGTGTTCAAAACCTTCTATGAAGTATTCGGAGGAGGAACCCGCCTTGCAATGCCGAAGAAAATATGCGCGCCGGACTAAATGTCGTCATTGAAGCTGGTTCAGGGAGCTCTTGAGGAGTCCTGGGTAGGGGGTGTCCGGATAGCCGAACTATCATCTTTGGCGGACTCCTAGACTATGAAGATAAAAGATTGAAGACTTCATCCGTGTCCGGATGGGACTTTCCTTGGCGTGGAAGGAAAGCTTGGCGATACGGATATGTAGATCTCCTACCATTGTAACCCGACTCATGTAACCCTAACCCTATCCGGTGTCTATATAAACCGGAGGGTTTTAGTCCAGAGGACGAACAACAATCATGCCATAGGCTAGCTTCTAGGGTTTAGCCTCTCTGATCTCGTGGTAGATCTACTCTTGTACTACCCATATCACCAATATTAATCAAGCAGGAGTAGGGTATTACCTCCATCGAGAGGGCCCGAACCTGGGTAAAAGCATCGTGTCCCTTGTCTCCTGTTACCATCTGCCTGGACGCACAGTTCGGGACCCCCTACCCGCGATCCACCGGTTTTGACACCGATAGTGATCCCGGAGGAGAAGGCGCAGGTTAAGGTGTTGGTCGAGCGTGTAGTCCAGCTTATCCGTGACAGGGTCACCGGCATGGATCTCTTGGATCTTCCTTCGACGATGTATTCAGCCGCTTCAATATCGAGATCATCCTATGTGGATGTATTCTGGCACTAAGAACACCACTCGGATCCACCCAGAGGAGATCGAGGAGGCCACGCTGGAGAGGTGGCTAGCTGCCATCACAGGGAACAAGGACAACCCTCGAGGGGCCAGGAGGATTCCTCCACTCGACCAATCATATGAAGTAGACAAGGTCTGAATCTGCCTCTCCGACTGTGACTTTGTTTCCTTTATTCTGATTGCTTAAACTCAGTCGGCTAACTTTTGTCTTGTTCGTTCTCTTCCAGGCTACCACTAAGATGTACTCGATGCCCAACGGTGGTGAAGGCGCAAGAACAGGTCGAGGAAGAGGAGGCGAGCGGTGGTGAAAGTCAGGAGGAGTGGCAATCTGATGGCGAGGGGAATGAAGATGACTACGGCTCCGGTGAAGAGGAGGAGGAGGAAGAGGAGGAGGAAGTCGAGCCTCCCCGTACTGAAAGACGATCCAAGCTCGCCCATGACCCCGCGATTGAGCGTGGCAAGGCTCTGCGCTGTCAAGGCGATCGGCAACGCCCTCGGACGACTTCTCCGACACCGACTGAAAAAGCGCCGAAGCAACCCCGAGCGACGTCATCAAAGCCGACGAAGGCCCTGCCCAAGATGAGGATGGCCATTCCCACCATTTCCGGGTAACAGCAGAACTTTTGTTTTCTCGTTTAGCATGGACATACTCTTGGTCGACTCGTTGGCTAACCGACTGATTTCTAAAATCTGCAGTGCTGCTACCTCCGAGACCTCAGCCAGGAACGAAGACCAGGAAATGGAAGATGCTGCCACCTCTAACCTTGGTATGATCTCTGTAGTTTCACTTTTGGTCGATTGGATTTTCATCTTTAACTTTGGGTCTTTCCCGTAGTCCCACCTCATGTCATTGATCTCCCTGATGATGACGATGAGGCGCCGCTGAGGCCGAGGAGGAATAAAAAGGCGCCTGCTGGCAAGACTGCTCAGGTTGTATCAGTGCCTGAGACGCTGGTTCATGAGGGTGGCAACATCACTTGGACTTCTGTGTCTTTCACTGTGCCGCTGACGAGTGTTCGGCCTTCATCGTTGACTGTTGACCCGCCCTCCCTTTTCGCCACACACCACGTCCCAGAGGACCAAGTGGGTGCTGCTAAGGAGGCTATACGCCAGGCGGGGATCATGATGGAGCAGGTGAAGGTGGTCCGGGAAGCCAGCCAGGCGGCCTATGATGCTAGCTCAACTCTTTAGAACAACGTCCAGGTCAGTTGGTCAATGCTTGTTCTGTTAGGATATGCTACCTGAAAACTCTTCTTTCTGAAGATCTTTGTATCTGTACACCCACTGGGTGTGTCGATTGAATTTTTGGATTGGTGGGGGCACGCTGAGTGCACCCACTGGGTGTAGTCCCGAGACTATGGTGGATTCTTTGGCGGTCGGCTGTAGTCTTTATACTTTGAATTTCTTTGCTAACTTCTTCACTCAGTCCGTGGGACCATGTCGAATGGAATCTTGGAACCCGGTGGGGCACGCTGAGTGCACCCATCGGGTGTAGTCCCGAGACTATGGTCGATCACGGCGATCAACTAAAGTCCAAGAACCCCTTTTCTTTTTCTTTTTTCTTTTTAGATCATGATGATACCATGGCTGACTGCTGGCAGTTAGCTATGATTTAGGATCATAACCTTTTTGCCTCTTTCGGTCGACTGATCAAACCGAGTCGGTAGAACCAGTGGGGGCACGCTGAGTGCACCCACTGGGTGTAGTCCCCGAGACTAGTATTGAATATTTTGATTTGGCTGTAGTCTTAGAAATGCTACGATTTTTTTTCTTAGTCACTCGGAAGCGACCTATCTTTGATGTCTGCCGACTGACCTTTCGCAGAAATCCTGCGAGCTTGTGGCTCGCTATACTGAATTGGAAAACAAACAGATCCAGCTCAACCTTGACTTGAAGCTTGCTTAGGAGAACTTGCAGAAGGCGAGACAAAGCAAAAGGTATGGCTGGTGAGAACTTGACGACTGTCTTTATCTTTCTGCCCATTCCTAATTCTGATCTCATTGTCATTTGCAGATAAAATGGAGGAGGCTCTGAAGAAGAAGGACCATGACCTTGCCGAGGCACAGAAAGCGGCTTTGGACAAAAAAAAGCTCGCGAAAGAAAAACTGGTTTCAGTCGGTAAACTTGAAGAGGAGAATGCCAATCTGAAAGCTGCACTCGACGCGGCCAACAAGGAGGTAAACCGACTGAAGAATGACAAGATAGCTCTGAGTGACAAGGCTGGCGAACTAGCGGGGAAGAAGAACAATCTGGAGGCTTATCTGGGAGGGCTCGCCAAGAAGTTATTCCTCATGCTGGAAGGTAATCCCTTCTATCTGACTGACTTGTTATCACCGACTTATCATAGAACCATTAGCTTAAACTCGAGTTATGTTTACAGAATTCTGCCAGAACTTCGAGGAGGAGACCAGTCGAGTGGAGACAAGCCTGGATCGCATTAACTCTCCTGTGAAGGATGAAGCCGCTATGAACGTGCTCCGACTGGAGTCTCGTGTTGCTGGTGTGGTGTACTACCTCGCTCGACTGAAGGTTGCGGTGTCGCGAATTGACACGATACTCTGGCCAGGCGAGACGCTTCAAAACGACCTCGAGTCTTTAATGACTCGACTGAATGACGTTCCAAGTCGAGTGCAGGAATGGAAGAAGTCTTCTTCCAGGTGTGGTGCCGATGTTGCTCTGTCCCTGGTCCGTGTTCACTGCAAGGAGGCGCGAGAGGAAAAGTTGGCGTCAATCAAAGTTGCCAATGCCAAGAAGTACGACTTCCAATCTTTCATGGAGACCTTCATTGCTGCTGCCACCCGGATTCTTGTGGAATCGACCTGGACCAGTTTGTCGCGCCTTCCAGTCCTCCACCTGAGGAGTAAAAAACTTCTATGCTTCACCTTAAATTTGCCTCGGAATGCCGAGCGGTTTTGTAACCGATAAACTTTTACAGGCTTGACGCCTAAGCACTTCTGAATCCATAGGATGTTATCTGAACTTGGCTTATCATTGAATATGCTTTCATTTGCCTTCAAGCAAACTTTGTTCTTCACTCGGTATATACTTCAGTGCTTGAGACGCAGCTCTAAGGTGGAAAATCCAGTCGACCTGCACTTCATCGTTCTTGCAGGTAGGGATGGAGCACAGATCGCAGTCGACCTGCGTCCTTGCGGATCGGGATGGAACGCACGTTGTACTTGTGGCGCAACTCCGAAGGAGAAGGTAGCAGTCGACCTGCACCTCGTCGTCCTTGCGGATCGGAATGGACCACACATTGTACTTGTGGCGCAGCTCCGAAGGAGAAGGTAACAGTCGACCTGCACCTCGTCGTCCTTGCGGATCGGGATGGATTTCATACTTAGGCGAGTACTGGACTGCAGCTAAGCCCCCGAGTGAGAGGATTGCTCACCACTCGGTAGGATTTTTCAAACTTAGGCGAGTACTGGACTGCAGCTAAGCCTCCGAGTGAGAGGGTTGCTCACCACTCGGTAGGATTTTCAGATACTTAGGCGAGTACTGGACTGCAGCTAAGCCCCCGAGTGGGAGGATTGCTCTCCACTCGGTAGGATTTTTAAATACTTAGGCGAGTACTGGACTGCGCCTAAGCCCCCGAGTGGGAGGGTTGCTCTCCACTCGGTAGGATTTTTAAATACTTAGGCGAGTACTGGACTGTAGCTAAGCCCCCGAGTGAGAGGTTTGCTCTCCACTCGTTAGGATTTTTAAATACTTAGGCGAGTACTGGACTGCAGCTAAGCCCCCGAGTGAGAGGTTTTCTCTCCACTCGGTAGGATTGTTAAATACTTAGGCGAGTACTGGACTACAGCTAAGCCCCCGAGTGGGAGGTTTGCTCTCCACTCGGTAGGATTTTTTGTGGCGTAGCTCCAAAGGAGAAGGCAGCAGTCGACCTGCACCTCGTCGTCCTTGCAAAGCGCACGTTGTATTTGTGGCGTAGCTCGGAAGGAGAAGGTAGCAGTCGACCTGCACCTCGTCATCCTTGCAAAGCGCACATTGTATTAAATACTTAGGTGAGTACTGGACTGCAGCTAAGCCTCCAGTGGGAGGTTGGCTCACCGCTCGGTGGGATTTTAAACACTTAGGCGAGTACTCGGGACTGTAGCTAAGCCCGAGTGGGAGGCTGGCTCACCACTCGGTGGGATTTTAAACACTTAGGCGAGTACTGGACTGCAGCTAAGCCTCCGAGTGGGAGGTTGGCTCACCACTCGGTAGGATTTTAAACACTTAGGCGAGTACTCGGACTGCAGCTAAGCCCCCGAGTGGGAAGATGGCTCACCACTCGGTAGGATTTTCAAGTACTTAGGCGAAACGGATTCGCAGCTAAGCCCCCGAGTGGGAGGGTGGCTCACCACTTGGTAGGGATTTTTTTTTCAAACTTAGGCGAAACAGATTCGCAGCTAAGCCACTCACTTGGGGGGGGGGGGGTTCTCATGTAAACAAAAAGTAATAACAATCACTGGGAAAATTATAACATTCTTGTCTTCGATAAACAAACTACAGAGGTACTTTTATTACATCTCATCCGAGTGAGTACTTAAGTATAAAAGGGGCAGAGCAGCAACGCGTTCCAAGCTCGTGGCTCGTCAATCTGGCGATCGACATTGTAAAGACGGTACGCTCCATTGTGGAGAACTTTGGTGACGATAAAGGGGCCTTCCCAAGTAGGAGCAAGTTTGTGTGGCTTCTGTTGATCCACTCGGAGGACCAAGTCTCCTTCTTGAAAGGCTCGACTCTTCACATTTCTGGCATGGAATCGACACAAGTCTTGCTGATAAATAGTCGATCGGATCAGGGCCATCTCTCTTTCCTCTTCTAGGAGGTCGACTGTGTCTTGTCGGGCTTGTTCTGCTTCATCTTCTGAATAGAGTTCAACTCGGGGTGCACTGTGAAGCAAGTCACTCGGCAGAACAGCTTCAGCTCCATATACCAGAAAGAATGGAGTTCGCCCATTGACCCGATTAGGTGTGGTCCTCAATCCCCAAAGAACTAATGGAAGTTCGTCGACCCATGCACCCGCAGCGTGCTTGAGATCGTGCATCAGTCGAGGTTTCAGCCCTTTGAGAATTAAACCGTTTGCTCGTTCTGCTTGTCCATTCGACTGGGGGTGAGCAACTAAAGCATAGTCGACTCACGTGCCTTGAGAGGCACAAAAGGCTTTGAACTTGTCAGAATAGAAGTTCGGGCCATTATCAGTGATGATGCTATGCGGAACTCTGTATCTGAATATCAACTCTCCGATTTAAATCGATAGCGGTAAGCAACAAGATTCTTGATAGGCTTAGCTTCAATCCACTTAGTGAACTTGTCGATCGCCACCAAGTACATGGGTGAAGCCACTCCCGCCAGCTCGGTGGTCCAACCATATCCAATCCCCAAACAATGAAGGGCCGGGCAGGTGGAATGGTCTTCAAGGCTGAGGCGTGTTTGTGTGACATATTGGAATAGAACTGACATCCTTCACACTTGTCGACTATTTCCTTCGCCATTTCATTTGCTCTTGGCCAGTAAAATCCCGCTCGGTATGCTTTAGCCACAATGGTCCGAGAGGACGCATGATGACCACAGGTCCCCGAGTGGATATCGTCAAGAATTATCTGACCTTCTTCTGGTGTTATACATTTCTGGCTGACTCCAGTCGCGCTTTCTCTGTACAACTGTCCCTTGATCACAGTAAAGGCCTTCTCGGCGAATGATCTGTCGAGCCTCTTCTTCATTCTCCGGGAGTTCTTTCCTTAGGATATACTCGATGTACGGCACTGTCCAGTCGGGAGTGATGACCAAAACTTCCATGATCAGGTCGACCACAGCTGGGACCTCAACTTCAGTCGGATCAGTGACACTTTTTGGCTGTGGGGCTTCTTCGGTGAAAGGATCCTCTTGAACTGATGGTGCGTGGATGTGCTCCAAAAACACATTACTGGGAATGGCTTCTCTCTTGGACCCTATTTTTGCCAAATCATCAGCAGCTTGATTTTTCAGTCGGGGTATATGATGAAGCTCTAACCCCTCAAATTTCTTCTCTAGCTTTCTCACTGCATTGCAAGAACCAGTCATGGCTGGACTTCGATGTCCCACTCCTTCATCACTTGATTAACCACCAGATCTGAGTCGCCATAGACCATGAGGCTTATTTAACGCCGAGTGAAATGGCCATACGCAACCCATACAAAAGTGCTTCAGATTCGCTTCATTGTTGGAGGAATCAAAGTGAATCTGGAGCACATATCCGAGCTTATCTCCTCGGGGAAACCAACACTACCCCAAAGACCGGAACCATTCAGCATCTTAGAACCATCAAAGAACATGGTCCAAAGGTTCGAGTGAACTTGAGTCGGTAGTTGCTGTTCAATCCACTCGGCGATGAAATCTACTTGCTTGGGACTTGATGGCTTTCTTTGCCTCAAATTTGATATCAAGGGAAGGAGTTCAATCGCCCATTTCGTCACTCCTCGACCAGTTGCATCTCTCACAGTGTAATCTCGACAATGGGGCGTCACGACGATCGTAATGGAATGGTCGAGAAGTAATGAGCAACCTTCTTCGTGGTCATATAAATCCCATAAACAAGCTTACGATAATGAGGGTATCTTTGCTTTGATGGGGTCAACACTTCGTAAAGATAATATCTTTGGGCGCTGAACTTTTAAGGCTTTTCCTTCTTATTCCCGCTCGACCGTAAATCTTTATCTTGATGACTTGTCATGTGGCTGCAATGTAAAGCAGCAAAGGCTCTTGCTGATTGGGGCAGCAAGCACCGGTGGTGGAGAGCAGAGCTTTTAGCTCGCAAACGCTGCATCGCCTTCGAGTCCACTCGAACTTGTCTCGACTTCTTCATCAATCGGTAAAGAGGCAATGCCTTTTCACCGAGACGAGAGATGAATCGACTTAAAGCGGCCAAGCATCCAGTAAGCTTCTGGACATCGTGCACACGCACAGGGCGTTTCATTCGGAGTATAGTACCAACTTTTTCTGGGTTGGCGTCAATTCCTCGTTCGGAAACGAGAAAATCGAGTAACTTTCGCCAGGAACCCCGAATGTACACTTTGATGGATTAAGCTTGATATCATACCTCCTGAGATTGGCAAATGTTTCAGCAAGGTCAGTCAACAGGTCAGAACCCTTCCATGATTTGACCACAATATCATCCATGTATGCTTCCACATTCCGACTAATTTGAGTGAGTAAACACTTCTGAATCATCCTCATGAATGTGGCTCCGGCATTCTTGAGGCTGAATGGCATGGTGACATAGCAGAAGCACCCGAATGGAGTGATGAAAGCTGTTTTGATCTCGTCGGGTCCATACAGACGGATCTGATGGTAACCAGAATAGGCGTCTAAAAAAGACAACCGTTTACATCCCACAGTCGAGTCGACTATTTGGTCGATGCGGGGGAGAGGAAAATGATCTTTCGGGCAGGCCCGATTGATATGTTTGAAGTCGATGCACATGCGAAGTGACTTGTCCTTCTTGGGGACCATGACGACAATGGCGAGCCACTCGGAGTGGTAAATCTCTCGGATAAACTCCGCTGCAAGGAGTCGAGCCACTTCCTCGCCAATGGCCTTTCTCTTCTGGACGGCGGACCGTCGAAGATGTTCTTTGACAGGTTTCACTTTTGGGTCGACTTCAGACGATGCTCAGCCCCCCCACAGGAACACCCGGCATGTCAGCAGGCTTCCATGCGAAGATGTCCCAGTTCTCAAGGAGGAACAGGATGAGCGCTTCTTCCTATTTGGAGTCGAGTGTCGTTGAGATATGAGTCGGGGCAGCATTGGGGTCGGTCGGGTGAATGTGAATCGGCTTTGTCTCACTGGACGACTGAAACGCTGATTCCGTAGCAGGCTTCTTGGCTCGCAACAAATCACACGGATCTGCGGTTTTCTGGTATTCTTGCAGCTCTACCACTGCCATCTGAGCATCGGTGATCTTCGAGCCCTTCTGAAAGCACTCTTCTGCCTTTTTCCGATTGCCAGTAATGGTGATCACACCTTTGGGACCAGGCATCTTCAATTTGAGGTACACATAACATGGTCGAGCCATAAAACGCGAATAAGCTAGCCTGCCCAAAATAGCGTGATAAGCACTCTAGAAATCCACAACTTCAAACGTCAACTTTTCTTTGCGGTAATTCTTGTAATCACCGAAAACCACATCAAGAGCAATTTGGCGGAGTGACTCAGCCTTGTTTCCAGGAATGACTCCATGGAAACTCATGTTGTCGGTATCGAGTCCGGACATCGGAATGTCCATCCCTTTCGCCGCCTCTCGCATACAATATATTCAAGCCACCGCCACCATCCATCAAGACTTTAGTCGGTCGAGTGCCTTCGACGATCGTGGTCGACCACCAAAGCTTGCCTCCCGTGGGTGGCTATGTGCGTTGGATGATCGGATCGGGTCGAATGTGATGGCAGTCTGAGACCATTTCAGATAACTGGGCATCGCCGGAGCAACCATATTCACCTCTCGGTTTATAATTTTCAATCGACTTTTGCTTTCTACATCAGCAAAAATCATCAGGGTGGAATTGACCTGGCGGTATCCTTCATAACTGCTGGATCAGGAGCCGACACTGTCGAGTGGTATGTTTCGGGTAAATGAATTTACCCTCTTCATCTTTCTTCGTGTGGATGTGGCACGGTAAATCCATAACGTCATTCCCTTCCTTGTCCTTCACCTTCTTAGGGTTCCAAGACCCTTTAGGTTTCCCCTTAAACTTTCCTTGAGTTACGGCCAAGGCTTCTCCAGGAGCAGCTGGCTCGGCCTTCCGCTTATGCTTCCGACTGGAGTTCCCTCCCCCGGTTTCATGAGCGGCTGACTTGTACTTGCCACTCCGGAGCCGATCCTCTTCTTCACCATTGGCATACTTGGTGGCAATCTCCATCATTCGACTCGGGGTCATGTCTCCGGTCCGACCGAATTTCAAACTTAGCTCTCTGTTCTTAACACCTTCCTTGAAGGCACAAACTGCTTGGTGATCAGATACATTTTCTACCGTGTGATGTAAAGTGATCCACCTCTGGATGTAATCCCTCCGAGTCTCATTCGAATTTTGCACATAGGATTGCAGTTCTGTCAACCCTGCTGGTCACTTGCAAGTTCCTTCAAATGTTCTAACAAACACTCGGGCAAGATCTTCCCAAGTGTAAATGCTGCTGGGCCAACTGATTCAGCCATGCTCTGGCCGAGCCCTCCAACATAAGAGGCAGGTGTTTCATGGCCACCTCATCATTGCCGCCGCCAATCTGAACAGCCACTCGATAGTCCTCAAGCCAAGTATCAGGCTTGGACTCACCAGTGAACTTACTGACTCCAGTCGCCAACCTGAAGTTGGGAGGAATCACCGTGGCCCTGATGGATCTGCTAAAACACTCTGGTCCTGAGACGAGAACTCTGCTGCTGGTGGGCACATCTCTGTCATAGCCTTCTCGGTGAGCTTTCGTTTCGCCGACCAAGCCTTGAACGATAATGGATCTTGCATCAAAGCCTGGTTCTCTGGGGTTGACTGGAATCCTTCGCCCAACACTGTGCTGGCGTCTGTCATCCTGCTGTCGAGGAGCGTATGATCCACCCCTTGGGCGAGGAGTGGGTACTCGACGTCGATCATTGCAATCGAATCGGTGACCATACTGATCATGGTTCTTGTACTGATCATCACGCCGGCCTCCACGTTCCTCACGCCTCGGGGGCGATCTTGGACTATGGGCCGACTGGACTGAATTCGCAGCGACGGATCTGCTGTGAATCCTATTCCGTGACTGCGATACAGCTGAATTTTGATCTCCTGCTGCCCGGAGTAAATCTCTGATCTGTAGCAAACCTCTACCAGCCTCTGACTGGGAAGGCTGAATCGATTCTGCTATACGGGCTGCAGCTGCTAGATTCTGAATCAGAGTTCGATATACCTGAGTCGATGGTGGAAAGAGTTGACGCCGATCGGAGTCTGAACCCGTTGCCGCCATTGTCGAAAGTGCTTGCTGGAGGTTCTCCACCGAAAAGGCGCTCATCCAAGTTGGCTGCTGCGCTGCCCTCTAAGGCACGAGCCTCGAGGGTTTCTCCAACGATAGGAGTGTGTAACGCATTCATGTTCCAGCGGTGAAGTTCTTCCCTCTGCAGCGAAGTGAGGGGCTCGGGTTGATACTCTTCATGAACCTGCGCCGGATCGCCTCCGCCGTCGCCTCCGTCGGTGCGGGGAAAGCCAGGAGGACTGCATGGTCCATTGACCATCAGAACCTCCGCCGGATCATCGCCGCCGCACTTTCGGATGCGATCTCCGCGAGCTAGTTGATGATCGAACAGTCAGAGAGATTCGCCGGGCTCAATTGCCGCGACTTGGGGAGTGGCCGATTGGGCCACCGCGTGTCTCACCCACCGCTGAAGCCTTGACCGACCGGAACGCTTGCGCCGGCCGGAAACAGGGAGGGAGGACGACTCAGGGGTCGACCGATACTGGGTCGACGGTTGCTGTAGGAGGACGCCGCGGACGCACGCGTGAAAGTGCGTCGCCCCGCGGACGGGAAGCGCGTCGACGTCGAGTGGAGCCTCCTGAAGCCATGCGGAGTCGTCGGCGATGAACGTGAGCGCGCCGAGACGGATCTCGCGGCATTCAACCAAAACTCCGCCTGAAACCATGATGAAGGAGATCGGAAAAATCCCAACTTCTCCAATAAATCGCTAAGACACCCGCCCCATGGTGGACGCCAACTGTCGTGGTTCCAAGTCTGATAGTAGAATAGGGGGTAGGAACGGAGAGGCAAGATCCTAGCTATGGAGTAGTTGTATATGCAAGATGTTTACGAGTTCAGGCCCTTCTCGAAGGAAGTAACAACCCTACGTCTCGGAGCCCGGAGGTGGTCGACTGTATTATGTGCGTATGAGGTACAGGGGTGCAAACCCTTTACACTGAGGAGGGGGGTGGCTTATATAGAGTTTGCCAGACCCCTCCAGCCCTCGGTTATGCAGGGATTAAAGTACATTAAGACCGGGGGTTACTGGTAACGCCCCACATAAAGTGCTATGATGACCGTAAAAGCTACTTAATGACCGACCGTTTGTGTGCAGACTGACTTTAGATCTCCTGGCGGTCGAGTGGTTGGCTTCATGGTCGAGTGTCTTCTAGTCCATCGAGTGGAACCCTTCCAGGTCGACTAAAAGGTGGTTTCTTCTAGAGATGTCCTTGGGGAGGGTATCTTGGACAGGTCCATGACCCTACCCTAGGTACATGGCTTCATCACTCGCCGTCGTGCCGGCATGGAGCAACTCGCCACTCCTCATCGAGCTGAACTGGAGCGGCGAGTTGCTGAACCACGCGCCTGCTTGGGGCGGCAACTGGGTCCGTCGGGCCAAGCGAGGTTGGTGAAGCACCGAGCGGCCTCGCCCTATCCGAAGGGCTCGGCGGGCCACCCAGCCGGGTAATATGCCGGAGAACGGCTCATCGGAAGCCATCGGAAGAGTGGAGAAAATGGTGAAGGAGGAGATGGGGGAGCGGTGGAGGGATGCCCGCTATCTGTCTAGCCTCGTGTAAATAGAGGGCGGACGGTAGGAGCTTGGCCGGCGTCTGGCCTCATTTAAACTGAGGGTGGACGGGAGGAGCTCGGCTGGTGTTGCGTTTAATTCCGGACCGCTCATGAACGGACGTGTGGCCGGAGTAGGATTCTCGGTTTGCATGCGGGTTTAACGGAGGGGTTTAATGGAGGCGTCGGGCGTGCAGCGGGCGGCGCAGTACTATTTGATTTGACAACAGTAATGAGCCGTCAAATCACAAAGGCCCTCGCCTCTCGTGAAACCGACCGAGCTAGACTGCCCCGCCCTCTAGCCTTTTAAAAAATGTATATACTCCACTTTTGTATAGTAGTAGTATCGATGGATTGCACCATGGAGCAAAACTTGAAATTAAAAAAAAGGTGGTACCTATAGAGAGCGCTCGTCGCCAAATTATGCATATAGTACTATTAAAAAGGCTTGTCAGAATAATGGTGTCCAGCACAAGTGCACAACCCACCCTCAAATAAAACTAAGTACCCTGGAATTCTTTGACAAAACTAAGCACCCTGAAATTCTTTGACAACTAAACTGGCGGCTATATGATGTTGGCCATATATATTGTACGTATATAATGTGAAGAAACGAGTGGTAGTACTATACCAACTAAAAGATGAAATGTAAGAAATACTAGTATGTGTGTATCAAGAGTTAAAGTAACAAGAAGAAACATAACATAGTTCTCATTGGGGCTCAACACAACACACCCTCAAATTAAATTAAGCACACCTGAAATTAAAATTTGCAACTATTCCGGTGAACCTTTGCATTAGAAGTTTAGAACCACCATGACCAACGACACTGCCACCTTACTCGGAGTCCTCGTCCATGTCCTCGACTTCGTCCTTGTCCCTATTCCTCTTGGCCGATACTTCTTTGCTTGAACTGCACACTTTGCTGTTGCTCTTCATCCAACCCTTGTAGATATTGAAACAAAGGTAGCCATCCATTGCAGCGTAGTGGATGTGGTCTATATCTAGTACATTCCGCTACCATGCATGATGATGAAACGTGTAATGAGGTTTCTCCAGTTTACGGTACGAAGGATGAACCATGGCTCCTGCCAGGTCGGATTGAAGGTCGACGAGAGGGCACCACCGATTCTTCCGAATTCAAAGGAGTTGCCTACAACGAGGCCTATCCGACCTAGGACTTCTTTATCGTTCTTAAAGTCTACAGTAACGAATTTCACTATTTTGTCCTTGAGGAAGTTCTTAAAATCCTGGCACTCAACATCGACATGGCATATGTGGTAGACCAAGCAAACGTTATGTACGCAAACCTGGATCACGGCGGGATTCTTCCTCTCTTCGTCCTTTAGATCCTTCTCTCGTCCCAGGATTATGGTGTACTCAACATCTAGCCCAGCGATCCACTCATCATCTGAGTTTTCGAACATGCGTCCCCAAGCGAGAAAGGCATCCTTTCACCGTCATGAAGAACGGGTGTAGATGACGTCGAACTCATCGCCGGTGATGGTTCTAACCTTGTACTCACCGCCGATCGTGGAGATTCGGGACGCCATGGATTTGGGAGGAGGGTTAGGATTAGTGGAACTGCCGTAATGTGAATGGACGGGACGACTATGAGCGAACCGCCGTAGTATTGAAGGACGTAAGGGGCGAGTAGGAGCGAACTGCCAGCGTCGCGAGCAGCGGGGTAGTGGCTTTCCATTCTCCCATGATACGGGCTTCTGAGAGCCCTTGGATCTGAGATCGAATGGTTGCATGGCGTGATTCTAGACCTATGGGTGAATGTCCTATCCTGGGGGGTTATCCTGCAAATTTTCAGCAACTTAGTATGCGACCGCTTGATCTCAGATCCAAGGGCTGCCAAGAGTCTCGTATCATGGTCGCGCCTACCACGATCGTCGCTGCCGCTCACGCTGGTCGCGCCCTTGGAGATTTAACACGGTGCGTTAGGGCTATCCGATGTTGGCATGTCATACATAGTCATCACCTAGTCACTCATACTACAACAAGGTTGGCTATAAGTGTATTTTTTACTCCTCTCTATCTCTTTCTTCAGATTCTCCGTCTCATAATATAAGAACGTTTTTGACACCAGTGTAGTGCCAAAAACGTTCTTATACTACGGGACACAGGGAGTACTAGTATTTATTGCATTTGCCAAGGAGTGACCTCTTCCAATGAAATGGTGTTTCTAAGTTTGCTTCATTTAATTAGCTATAGACTCAAAATTGTCTTTTCACCTAGGTACATGCGCTTAGCACCATTTCTTCCTTGGGTCACCAAACTAGTCTCTCTCTTCTTGATTAACTTGCCACATCAGACTTTATGCCTATGTGGCAAGCTTAAGCACCTATAGGAGCAAGTAAAAGTAAGTACAATAGTGCGCTTTACATGGCATTTTTGCATATGTGGAGGAAAGAGAGACAAGGAAAAAGTGGAGAAGTGGGCTCTCATGCAAGAGCCATCCTCTACTACATGGTGGAGCATTGGGAGAGGCACATGTATGGAGGTGGTCAGGAATCGGGAGACTCACGCCGGTTGTAGCGTCGCAGTTAAAATGATAATGGCAAGTCAAATCACGGGGCACCACACATCCCAGCAAAGAACTTCAGTCAAATCACACAGCCCTACGTTTGCAGCAGCCTACTCCCTCGTCTTCTCGCGTCTCTGTCGAACCGACTAGGCGGAACTGCCCCGCCTACCGCGCAGGAAAAGCCCGCGCAGTATACTCCCTCCGTCTAGGTGACCAAGGTGGAGAGGAAAACGAGAGAACTTAATGTTTAGTATTTGCTAAGGCTGGTTGTAATGGTACTAGCCTTAGCAATTTTGATGAGGTGTCATAGAATTAAATGAAGAAAGAGAGAGAGTTGAGTACTATGTGTCATACATGGCAATAAATAAAGTACTACATGATACTAATATATGATACATGGCGCAGGAGTACTAAGTATTATTAATACAGTTTTGCTAGAACTCATCTAGATGAGATATAATTTGGTCTCATTCATCTTTTATTACCATTGGATGTGATGCTATATAAGATGCGTGTGTCTTTGGCGTGGGTTGTATTTGTTCTTGTGCAACGAATCGACCATCGCATGTCATGTTTGATAGTCTTAAGTCATTAAAAGCATACAAGCCACACATCTCTTCTTGGTTGATTCCTCTATTTTTGTCAAAAAATAAGAAACAACGTGAGAGTTAATGCACCACGCCTTTACTATTTGGTTTTCGTAAGATGACTTAATACTCACCTAGACGGAGGGAGTATTCAATTTGACAGCGGGCGGCGCATTTCCCGATACGGCTTTAATGCAGACGAGGGAGGGAGTAGCGGTTCCCGGCCGATATGTTGAACGGCCAATGCATCCTCCTTCAATTAATGCATGAGGGAAGTAATGGGAGGAGGTCCGGGAAAAGAGGCTGCATGATGTGAATGCAACGCAGTTCCCTCATTGCCCTCATATAAAGGCACCCCTCCATTCCAATGCATCTACCACATCGTACGCACCTAAGAATTTGCCTAAGCACCTACACTAAGCGCAAAAGAGCTCACCTGCACTCCATGGCGGCGATGCGCGTGAGCGGCCAGTGGCTGCGCCAGATGGTCCACGACACCGGCCTGCGGCATGGCGTCGAGGATCGTCTCCAGACGGTGTTGGAGACCGGCTGGTGGATGGTCGCCGTCGACGCCAACTACGACTCTCAGTTGGACCAGATGATCGTTGCCACCAGCAACAAGTTCACCGTCCTCAAGAAGCTCGCGGACGACATCGCCGTACTCCTCCAGCCCGCGCGCCCAGGTTCCTCATTACCTGCCACCCTAATTGGCATCCATGGTCGGAACCTCTTTCAAGCACTGGTGGCCCTGCGACTGCCCGCCGATGCCACGAAGAATGTCCACCTGGAGGTCGCGCTCGCCGCGAGGCGCCTCGCCCTGCAAGAATTCGTCGACCTACACATCCACGTGTACGAGCAAATCGTGTACATAGGTATCTACAAGGCCAGTGAGGACGCTACGACGTTGGCCTTCCTCAACCGGCTGGAAGCCTTGGATGCCTTTGTTGAGAAGCACCTCGACCTCGCCACAAAAGCCGCCGCTCCTTAGCCGCCAGTCGGTGGCCCGGCGCACTAAGTTGAGGAGGAGGAGGTCGTAGGTTCGTGGATCCATCTTTCTTCTTGCCTTCTGTAACCACCACTGTGATTGCATCATCGTGGACTTAATTCTTATTGTGATGTTGCATTCTCGTTCCAGTCGATACCGACATGTGCGATCCCTTTGCTTAATTATATGCATCGCTGTAACTAGTACTCCATCCGTCAATTTATAAGTTGTGCTTACCTTTTCCATCAACTTCGTGCAACGCGCGAGCATCTTGCTAGAAACACTAGAATATGTCTATATAATCCGTATGTGATAGTCCATTTGAAATCTCAAAAAAGACAAATATTTAGGTACGGAGGGAGTAATATATTAGGAGTATATCAAAACAAAGGTGATTTCTTTCATGTTTGTGAACAAATACTACTATTCTACCGCTTTGGATCCGTCATAGCATACGGGCACATTCTTTGGTAAAAGGAAAAGGCCTCATGCATTCAAGGCCGCACCCCACACGCCTGGAATTGGGAGTACAACACGGCCCATCCGACACGACACATGGCTTAGGGAATGCGTGTTGCCTAGCATTTTCACTTTCATGTGGGACCGCCGTTGAGCAAACCGACACCCCGCCCGCCGCCGGGTTGGAAAACAGAAATGAGGGGAAGATATAGCTGTACCGGAAGCCAAGAAATTTGGTGTCGACGGGGCTCGTTGATAGAGTAGGAGCATTCCGTATTAGTACTACTCCTACTAGTACCAAGTTTGTACTATACAACTAGTACTACCACTATACAACTAGTAGGTACGTGCATGGCACAACATCGTAGGAACAAAAAACGGGAAGATCTTGTTTTGGGTGATTTACCTTTTTTCTGTCAACATAGTATGAATAATATGATGTGGGGGGCACCCATGAAGCTTATGTGGCTTCGTTGCATGGCTAGGGAAGGTTAGAGAAAAATAAATAGATAATGTGTTTAGAGTGTACTCCACTAAATAGATATACTTTGGATCCATTGCAACGGACCGGCACATCTATATCTATACCCCCTATATAGTGTGTGAAAAACTTTGAAAGTTGGTCGTTGGATGAAGCCAATCTAACGGTACAAAGATGGAAAATCCGAGCACTACTGGCCATTGGATATCATCCACCAGATTCTGCCACATGTATAATCTAGAAGACTCCATGATTGAACTTAACTCACGACTAACTTCGCCACAACTAAGATTAGGCAAAGTTATTAGTTCTTCAAAATGAGAGCCACAAGTTGGCAAGCCTATGGGAATCTTGCCACATTTTTTGTGTGTAAGTCATGTGGGGCCTTAGTGTGGCTTTCCTAAGGTGTGGCTTGAACCAAACACTCACCTAAGTTAATCAAACTTGCCTAACCTTACATTCCACCAGATTTTGCCACATGTTAGAATCCAGAAAGCTCCACATGTAGAAGCATAATGCACAAACCACCAGAATCTCATGCGTGCAATGCACGTGTACCTTACTAGTACTAGTTGGTAGTAGTAAGAAACAAATTCCAGTTTTGGCACGAGCTCACATCATGGAGCACCACAAGGCCTGCCGTGGGAGTTACATTTCCCTCTCGGGGCCCACGGGACCGAACTTCAAAGTGGCTTAGTGCACGGCCTATGAGTCAATGACATGCGGACCTAAAATGCGGCTGGCCCACATGTCATTCTCATGGTGGTGGCGTGGTTTGCGACTCACTCGAGATGAACCGCCGGTGGTGGCGTGGTCGTGGCGAGGTGCCACAAGGCGTCGAGGCGTTACAAAGGCGTAGATGGCCACACCGGCGGGTACTACCAGAGTACATAAGTACTCCAATTGAGGATTGATGCCGGGACGAAATGTGTCACAGCCATTGGATGAAATTCGATGGTGCGGAGTACGGATCGGAACACAGAATGGAGCAGTAAACCAAGGCCCAATCGGGTGTGTCTGTGGTAGAAAGTTGATGGTCGCCCTTGATTCAGTTGGCCCGCATGTCATGCACACAAAGGCGGAGGCGGTGGGGCGAGAGGGATGAGGGGCACGTCGGGGGGATGAGGATCCCCTTACGCAAACAATCCTACCATTCTGTCACTGACATGTGGGACCCATAAGCGTGGGTCCCACCTGTTGAAAGCACAAGTGCTCCCTAGGTGGTTTTGGTAATTAATGTCAACATATCTCTCATTGGACTAACACTTTCATCTAGTATGTTTCAGATAAGTTCACCAATGGAGTGGCATGGACTAAAGGATGTGGGTACTCCTTCAAGATGCTAAGGACAAAGGATTGGCTCAAGCTTCAAGCTCAAGACTCTTCATTTTACATTTTAATGATCCAAGATCACATTGAGTCTATAGGAAAAGCCAATACTATCAAGGAGGGATGAGGTGTTGCTTAATGAGCCTCTTGCTTCATGTGCTTAGTGATATGCTCCAAAACCCTCCACTACTTTCCCACTTACACATATGACCTAAACCTAAAGTCAAACTCGGCCCTACCGATTCTTTCTATCCAGCGCCACCGAGTTCAGATGTCATAGTCACTGCCACAAACCCTAGGCAAATCAGTTTCATCGATAGGGATCTCGGTCTCACCGAGATGGGATTGCAATCTCTCTGTGTATGTCCATTACCAAAATCGGTCTCACCGAAGTTTGTATGTCGGTACTACCGAGATTACAATGTAAACTCTCTGTTTCCCTTTCGTAACTTTCCGGTCTCACCGAAAGAGCGAATCGGTCCCACCGAGTTTACCTGACCAACTCTCTGGTTAGCTAATTACCAAATTCGGTCTCACCGAGATTACGTTATGCCCTAACCCTAACCATATCGGTTCTACCGAGTTGCATATCGGTCCCACCGAAAACCCTAACGGTCACTAGGTTTACTAAATCGGTCCGACCGAGTTTGATGATTCGGTCCCACCGAGTTTGGCAAATTGTGTGTAACGGTTAGATTTTGTGTGGAGGCTATATATACCCCTCCACCTCCTCTTCATTCGTGGAGAGAGCCATCAGAACAAACCTACACTTCCAACTTTCCAGTTCTGAGAGAGAACCACCTACTCATGTGTTGAGGCCAAGATATTTCGTTCCAACCATATGAATCTTGATCTCTAGCCTTCCCCAAGTTGCTTTCCACTCAAATCTTCTTTCCACCAAATCCAAATCCTGTGAGAGAGAGTTGAGTGTTGGGGAGACTATCATTTGAAGCACAAGAGCAAGGAGTTCATCATCAAAACACCATTTGTTACTTCTTGGAGAGTGGTGTCTCCTAGATTGGCTAGGTGTCACTTGGGAGCCTCCGACAAGATTGTGGAGTTGAACCAAGGAGTTTGTAAGGGCAAGGAGATCGCCTACTTCGTGAAGATCTACCGCTAGTGAGGCAAGTCCTTCATGGGCGACGGCCATGGTGGCATAGACAAGGTTGCTTCTTCGTGGACCCTTCGTGGGTGGAGCCCTCCGTGGACTCACAAGAACTGCTACCCTTCGTGGGTTGAAGTCTCCATCAACGTGGATGTACGATAGCACCACCTATCGGAACCACGACAAAAACATCCGTGTCTCCAATTGCGTTTGAATTCTCCAAACCCTTCCCTTTACTTTCTTGCAAGTTGCATGCTTTACTTTCTGTTGCCTATATACTCTTTGCATGCTTGCTTGCTTATGTATTGAGAATGTTAAACTTGTGCCTAAACTCCACTTAAACCTAAAGAAGTTAAAAACTGCAACTTTGGTACTTAGTGTCTAATCACCCCCCTCTAGACACCTCTTCTCAAGATCCTACAAGTGGTATCAGAGCATTGGTCTCCATTGCCTTGGTTTAATCACCATTGGAGGAAGATGGATGAGTCTACTTTGGGGAGTCTTAGACATAGAGTGCCTATCCTTGATGGAGAGTATTTTCATGAATGGAAAAATGAGATGCTTGCAATTTTCAATCAATATCATTTGAACAAGTACCTTGCTAGCCCTTGTGCACCTCGTGTTGATCCTATGCATCCTACCCTTGATGAATCTATTGACATTACTAGAAATCTTAGAACTGTTAATCTTATCACTAGAGGCTTGCCTAGAAACTTAATTAGAATCTTGCCTACTCTTGAGTGTGCCTACACTATATGGAAATTTCTTGAGGAACGCTTTCCAAATTATTCCTTGAAATATCTAGATGAAATTCTCTATAAGTCTATTGCCTTGAGTAATATGAATACTAGTGACCCTATGTTTGGTGATCGTCTATTTGAACTTACCGACCTTATGCGCGCCAAAGGAGATGTTGGAATTATTTGTGATATTATTTCCGAAGCTATAAGAATTCATAAGCAAGATCGTTGTCAAACTCACTCTAACGAATTACCCTCTCTACGACTTGATCCACCACATGACGATGAACATGGATACTATGATGAGGATGATGATAGTGACTTCGATCTTGATGATGCAAGGAGTCATTTTGGTCTTATGGCAAATCTTCGGGGATATGTGTCAGGAGTAAAGGAATGGGTTCTTGATAGTGGATGTACCGATCACATGACCGGAGATAAAGACATGTTTCGTGAGCTTGCTGAAAATGATAGTCCTAGAAAGTATGTCACTTTCGGTGACAACTCAAAGGGTAAGGTGGCTGGCCTTGGTAAGGTGGCCATCTCACATGATAGCTCCATTCAGAATGTCATGCTCGTTGAATCTCTTGGCTACAACTTACTTTCAGTATCTAGACTTGCTGATTTCGGTTTCAATGTCCTATTTACTGAAGTAGATTGTCAAGTGTTTCATCGAGACAATCATAAAATGGTATTCCGGTATACGTAGAGGTGATCTTTACATTGTTGATTTCTCTAAGAAGGCACAACCTAAAACTTGCTTCATTGCTAAATCCTCAAAAGGTTGGTTATGGCATAGACGATTAGGTCACGTTGGCATGAGAAACCTTGACAAGCTTATTAAAGGAAATCATATCCTTGGAGTTAACAATGTCATATTTGATAAGGATAGACTGTGCGGTGCTTGTCAAGCAGGTAAATAGGTTGGAGGAAGGCATCCCGTGAAGAACATCATGACCACAAGGAGGCCACTCGAGCTACTTCATATGGATCTCTTTGGTCCCAACGCTTACAAAAGTCTTGGTGGAAATTCTTTTGGTCTAGTTATAGTTGATGATTTTTCAAGATTTACGTGGGTGTTCTTTCTCGATGATAAATCGCAGGTCCAAAAGATCTTCAAAAACTTCGCCAGAAAGGCCCAAAATCAGTTTGAAGTGAAGATCAAGAAGGTTCGCAGCGACAACAGAACGGAGTTCAAGAACGCAAATATGGACACCTTTCTTGACGAAGAAGGGATTTCACATGAGTTCTCGGCTACGTACACACCTCAACAAAATGGAGTTGTTGAGAGGAAAAACGGACGCTCATCGAAATGGCGAGAACGATGCTTGATGAGTACAAGACGTCAAGCACTTTTTGGGCGAAGCGGTTGAGACAGCTTGTCATGCAACAAATCGCTTGTATCTTCACAAGCTACTCGGCAAGATGGCATACGAGCTCCTCACGGTAACAAACCGCAAGTTGGATACTTTCGAGTATTCGCTCAAAGTGCTACATTCTTGATAAGGATCATCGTTCAAAGTTTGCTCCTAAGTCTCATGAAGGTTTCCTACTAGGTTATGGCTCAAACTCTCACACTTACCGTGTCTACAACAATTTCACCCGAAAGGTTGAAGAGACGGTAGATGTGAAGTTTGATGAATCTAATGGCTCGCAAGTAGAGCAATTGCCAATTGATGTAGGAGACAAAGACCCTTCGTAAGCAATCCAAGACTTGTCTATTGGCAAGGTACGTCCAACGAAGGTGAAGGAGAGTACCTCGTCATCCAAGTGGAAGCTTCTACTTCACGACAAGGTGAACCAAGAGTTGATACGGAAGCATCCACAAGTGGAACACACTAAGATGAAGAAAACGAGGAAGAACATCACGAACGTCAACAACCTCCTTCTCCATCTCGACAAGAAAATGACAACGCCAACAATGAAGAAGATCAAGAAGAAGAAGAAGAAGAAGAAAAAGATGAAGAAGATGTTCAACCGAGACCCAAGCAAAAGCTTTCACGAGTTCAAGCAAGAATTGCTAAAGACCATCCCGTCGAGAAAATCTACAATGATATTCAAACCGGGAGAATCACTCGCTCTAAAATTCGTTTAGCTAACTTTTGTGAAAACTATTCTTTCATCTCTAGCATTGAACCTATCAAGGTCGAAGAAGCATTGGAAGATCCGGATTGGATAAATGCTATGCATGAAGAGCTACACAACTTTGAGAGAAACCAAGTTTGGACATTGGTTGAGAAGCCCGACAACAACCACAACATCATCGGTACCAAATGGGTGTTTAGCAACAAGCAAGATGAAGACGGACAAGTAGTTTGCAACAAAGCACGTCTAAATGGCCCAAGGCTACACACAAGTCGAAGGTATGGACTATGGTGAGACTTATGCTCCGTTGCTAGACTTGAGTCCATCCGTATCTTACTTGCCTATGCTAATCACCATAATATTACCTTGTACCAAATGGACATTAAAAGTGTTTTTCTAAATGGTGAAATAGAGGAGGAAGTTTATGTTAAACAACCTCCCGGCTTTGTCAATCCTAAGAAACCAAATCATGTTTACAAACTTCACAAAGCCCTTTATGGTCTTAAACAAGCTCCTAGAGCATGGTATAAATGCTTGACCAAGTTTCTTCTTGAAAAAGGATTTGAAATTGGGAAAATTGATTCCACACTTTTTACTAAAAGGCTTAATGGAGAATTATTTGTATGTCAAATTTATGTTGATGATATCATATTTGGATCAACTAACCCTCATTTTAGTGAGAAGTTTGGAAAGCTAATGTCGGAGAAGTTTGAGATGTCAATGATGAGTGAACTCAAATTCTTTCTTGGGTTGCAAATCAAGCAAACTAAGGAAGGTACATTTGTCTCTCAAACGAAGTACACTAAGGATTTATTCAAGAAGTTCAATATGCAAGAGTGCAAAGGTATGTCCACACCCATGCCTACTAGTGGACATGTTGATTTGACCAAAGATGGTAAACCGGTAGATCAAAAGGTTTATCGCTCTATGATTGGATCATTGTTATACCTATGTGCTTCACGTCCGATATTATGCTAAGTGTGTGCATGTGTGCAAGATATCAAGCTGCTCCTAAAGAATGTCATCTTAAGGCCGTGAAAAGGATAGTGAGATACTTAATTCATACACCAAATTTTGGCATTTGGTATCCTAAGAGGGCCTCTTTCGATCTTGTTGGCTACTGCGACTCGGACTATGCCGGAGACAAGGTTGATAGAAAGTACACTTCGGGTACTTGTCAATTTCTTGGTAGATCTCTTGTGTCTTGGTCCTCCAAGAAATAAAACTCGGTATCCTTATCTACAAAGCGGAGTACATTGCCGCTGGTTCATGTTGTGCTCAATTACTTTGGATGACCCAAACTCTTAAAGATTATGGGATATATGTGAAACATGTTCCATTTCTTTGTGACAATGAAAGTGCTATCAAAATTGTTCATAATCCCATACAACATTCTCGAAATAAGCATATTGAAGTTCATCATCACTTCATTCGAGATCATGTTGCTAAGGGTGACATTAAACTTAAGCATGTTCGCACCGAAAAGCAATTAGCGGATATATTTACTAAACCTCTTGATGAGAAAGTGTTTTGCAGGTTGAGAGGAGAATTGAACATCATTGATGCTTCAAACTTGGAGTAGATACTCCATTGGATACATGCGAGACATGAGCTTATGACTAATCCATGATATCTCTCTTATGATGAAAATATTATATCTTGGATATATTTGCATCTTGCATGTTATCTAACTCTTGTAGGTACTTGGTTGAATCAAATTCCATGAGATTGTAATCTACTCACATCTTGAGCAATCTCTACATCACCAAGTCGCTACACTATGGTGGATGAATACAAGGAAGCACGGAATCATTCAAACATATCCTTTGACAAACTCTTTGTTGAGCTTCATGATTGCCATTTTTGGATACACAAGTGATCTTCCTTGCAAGAACTAACCCATGTAGGTAGATGGACTCAAATTCCAAGTGGTGCTCCCAACTCTTGATGATCTACATCAACCTTGAGCAACCCACACAAGTTCAACTACATGGTCAACACCACCAACCAAGGTATGTTATTCCATCTTAGAGAAGCTTTACTCCGAGACATGAGCTAAAGCAACTCGACAAGATGTGAATACATCAAAATGCTTAAATGAAAAATGGTAACCCCATTTTGAGATTAAACGATGAGTATGACCTATGATCAAGTGATCTCACTTGACTCCTAAGTCAATATACTCTAACATAGGTGACTTTGTCGCCGACCATCTCTAGATGAAGTTCTCTCGTGTTCTTTTCTGAGTTTCTGCATTTGTCTCATGCATATTTGTTTCCCCTTTCAAAAAAAACTGCATCTAGATTTCTTTCTTTTCTTTTCAGTTGTTCTGCATATCCTGCATCCAATTCATTGCAAATTATTCAGTTAATTCCTTGCAAATCTTTGTGAGAACTTACTAGTCTAGTGAGCTGAGGTGACAAGTGTTTTCTCTGCGATGAACTTGGCTTCACCGATTTGTTGTTTCGTCCAATCAATCTTTTAATTACAACCGAAGTATACCACTCGGTGGCACCGATTTCACACCAGGAAAAACAGTTTGCCACTTATTATGTGTTTCTTCTGATCCAGCTCCACTCAATGAATCTTGTCCTCTACAAGCATCACAATTTTATCTAGTGCTTTGTGTTGTGACTCAAGGACCAAACCCATTCACAACAAATTCCAGAAGACTCTTCTTGGAAATTGATGTCAAAGGGGGAGAGAGAGATCACATCAAAGCTTATCACTTGCAAAAGAGAGAAAGTATTAAGGGGGAGAAAGAGATCTCTAGGGGGAGAGAATACTCAAGTAGAAAGTGTTTCTCAAGGATCCCAGATGCTTGGTGTTCAAGAGGAGAGATGCCACATGTCTTTTGGGGGGAAAGACATGTTCATGTGGGCTTATCTGCATTAAGCTCTGTTCATTTATATCTTTCAAATTTGATTTTCTGCTCCCTATCTTCTCCCGGTATCCCATGCTAGATTCAGGGGAGCAAGACATCTAAGGAAAGGAATCATTTAAATTCATTACATATCTTTACTCTTGGGGCATGTCTAATCCAATGTGGTACTTAGTACTCACTCTCTACATGTCATCCCGCCTTGGTATTCTTGTGGTTTCTTCTGCTTGCTCTGGCTAGTAGATGTACTGTGTTATCTAACCTTGTTTGTGCAGGTTCATTTCACCCTAATCCAACTCAAGATTACAAGGTAAGTATATGCATCACACTCATGTGTATGAGGAATTCTTGCTGATGTACATACTGTTTGCAAGAAGGACTCATAAGCATGAAGGTATTTTCTTTAATATTCTTTGCTATGATGCATATAGCCAAGATACATGTAACACATTGCCTACTCTATCATGGTTATGCTCTCACATGCTTCTCTATTCCATATTCACATGATTGCATACATATAGGGGGAGCCTATGCTTGTTACATGTCTTTCCGAAGCTTTACTTGCTATTCTTTATATCTTTATCTAAAGCTTTGATGTATGTTGCCATCAATTACCAAAAAGGGGGAGATTGAAATCACAAGTGCTCCCTAGGTGGTTTTGGTAATTAATGTCAACATATCTCTCGTTGGACTAACACTTTCATCTAGTATGTTTCAGATAAGTTCAACAATGGAGTGGCATGGACTAAAGGATGTGGGTACTCCTTCAAGATGCTAAGGACAAAGGATTGGCTCAAGCTTCAAGCTCAAGACTCTTCATTTTACATTTTAATGATCCAAGATCACATTGAGTCTATAGGAAAAGCCAATACTATCAAGGAGGGATGAGGTGTTGCTTAATGAGCCTCTTGCTTCATGTGCTTAGTGATATGCTCCAAAACCCTCCACTACTTTCCCACTTACACATATGACCTAAACCTAAAGTCAAACTCGGCCCTACCGATTCTTTCTATCCGGCGCCACCGAGTTCAGATGTCATAGCCACGCCACAAACCCTAGGCAAATCGGTTTCACTGATAGGGATCTCGGTCTCACCGAGATGGGATTGCAATCTCTCTGTATGTCCATTACCAAAATCGGTCTCACCGAGTTTGTGTAATCGGTACTACCGAGATTACAATGTAAACTCTCTGTTTCCCTTTCGTAACTTTTTGGTCTCACCGAAAGAGCGAATCGGTCCCACCGAGTTTACCTGACCAACTCTCTGGTTAGCTAATTACCAGATTCGGTCTCACCGAGTTTGTGTAATCGGTCTCACCGAGATTACGTTATGCCCTAACCCTAACCATATCGGTCCTACCGAGTTGCATATCGGTCCCACCGAAAACCCTAACGGTCACTAGGTTTACTAAATCGGTCCGGCCGAGTTTGATGATTCGATCACACCGAGTTTGGTAAATTGTGTGTAATGGTTAGATTTTGTGTGGAGGCTATATATACCCCTCCACCTCCTCTTCATTCGTGGAGAGAGCCATCAGAACAAACCTACACTTCCAACTTACCAGCTTCGAGAGAGAACCACCTACTCATGTGTTGAGGCCAAGATATTTCATTCCAACCATATGAATCTTGATCTCTAGCCTTCCCCAAGTTGCTTTCCACTCAAATCTTCTTTACACCAAATCCAAATCCTGTGAGAGAGAGTTGAGTGTTGGGGAGACTATCATTTGAAGCACAAGAGCAAGGAGTTCATCATCAACACACCATTTGTTACTTCTTGGAGAGTGGTGTCTCCTAGATTTGCTAGGTGTCACTTGGGAGCCTCCACCAGATTGTGGAGTTGAACCAAGGAGTTTGTAAGGGCAAGGAGATCGCCTACTTCGTGAAGATCTACCGCTAGTGAGGCAAGTCCTTCGTGGGCGGCGGCCATGGTGGGATAGACAAGGTTGCTTCTTCGTGGACCCTTCGTGGGTGGAGCCCTCCGTGGACTCACAAGAACTGCTACCCTTCGTGGGTTGAAGTCTCCATCAACGTGGATGTACGATAGCACCACCTATCGGAACCACGACAAAAACATCCGTGTCTCCAATTGCGTTTGAATTCTCCAAACCCTTCCCTTTACTTTCTTGCAAGTTGCATGCTTTACTTTCCGCTGCCTATATACTCTTTGCATGCTTGCTTGCTTATGTATTGAGAATGTTAAACTTGTGCCTAAACTCCACTTAAACCTAAAGAAGTTAAAAACTGCAACTTTGGTACTTAGTGTCTAATCACCCCCCCTCTAGACACCTCTTCTCAAGATCCTACACCTGTCAGCGAAGGAAAGGCAGGGCAAGGCAGTGATAGCCACGTCGAGGATCCATGTCGGGGACGTCGTGCCGTGGGTTGTAGCGGCGTCGTGGGAATCGCGTGTGGGTGTGGTAGTGGTAGAAACAAGAAACGTGATGGTCGCCGTGGTTCAACTTCCATGGACAAGCTGTCATGTCTGCTGACACATGTATATCAAAACTAGAGTGTTTATATTTCAAGCACGTGAACAAGTATTATTCTACTACTTTGGATCCATTGCAGCCAAGACGGCCAGACATTGGTAGTAGTAGTGTCCATCTCTATCTCTAGAGGCCTTCCCTCGTTCATCCTTTTCTCTCACAAGATAAACTACTCATACAAATGCATCTTGATGTTCCATGGAACGCACAAGGATGTTCCTTGGGGGTCTCTCCAGCACGGTGTGGCCGTAGTTGCAAGTTGACGCCCCTTGAGATGCCAATGTTGAGGGGCACTCGGATTTCCTCCGATGAGCAGGTAAGGTGAGTTTGATCACGTAGTAAATGCATTCTAAAGACTACTTCCGTGTCCATTTCCTAATTCTCCCCCTGCCCACTATTTCACAGGTTAGGCTCGGTGCGAGTGGAGATTGGCTTGCATATATACGGAAGGGTACGAACATCAATTTGCACAACATTTACAACGGTGAGACCGTTCCCGTAGAACCTTTGTGCAACATTGGGATCAGCCATGCAAAGGGCCACCACATGAATTGGTACGATGGAACCATGGTGAGATTGAATAAGATAGCACGAACCTTGCACATGGCAATCAAAGGCGGACCATGCTGTCTGCGGCCGACTTGTTGCCGTACGAGTAGGAAGACCTTGTATGATACGTCTCCAATGTATCTATAATTTTTTATTGCTCCATGCTACTTTATCTACTATTTTGGACCATATTGGGCTTTATTTTCCACTTTTATATCATTTTTGGGACTAACCTACTAACCGGAGCCCAGCCCAGAATTGCTGTTTTTTTGCCTATTTCAGTATTTCGAAGAAAATGAATATCAAACGGAGTCCAAACGGAATGAAACCTTCAGGAACGTGATTTTCTCACCGAACGTGATCCAGAGAACTTGGAGTGCAAGTCAAGAAGCAACCGGAGCCTCCACGAGATAGGAGGCGCCCCTGTCTCGTGGGCCCCTCGGGCGGCCACCGACGTACTTCTTCTTTCTATATATACCTACGTACCCCGAAAACATCCAGGGGCACCACAAAACACAATTTCCACCGCCGTAACCTTCTGTATTCGCTAGATCCCATCTTGGAGCCTTCGCCGGCACTCTGCCGAAGGGGTAATCAAGCACGGAGGGTCTCTACATCAACATCCTTGCCCCTCCGATGAGTTGTGAGTAGTTTACCATAGACCTACGGGTCCATAGTTATTAGCTAGATGGCTTCTTCTCTCTTTTTGGATCTCAATACAATGTTCTCCCCCTCTCTTGTGGAGATCTATTCGATGTAATCTCCTTTTGCAGTGTGTTTGTCGAGATCCGATGAATTGTGGGTTTATGACAAGTTTATCTATGAATAATATTTGAATCTTCTCTGAATTCTTTTATGTATGATTAAGTTATCTTTGCAAGTCTCTTCGAATTTTCGGTTTAGTTTGGCCTACTAGATTGATCTTTCTTGCCGAGAAGTGCTTAGTTTTGGGTTCAATCTTGCGGTGTCCTTACCCAGTGACAGAAAGGGTTGCAAGGCACGTATTGTATTGTTGCCATCGAGGATAACAAGATGGGGTTCATATCATATTGCATGAATTTATCCCTCTACATCATGTCATCTTGCTTAATGCGTTACTCTGTTCTTATGAACTTAATACTCTAGATGCATGCTGGATAGCGGTCGATGTGTGGAGTAATAGGAGTACATGCAAAGGTGAGTCGGTCTACTTGTTATGGACGTGATGCCTACATACATGATCATGCCTAGATAATTTCATAACTATGCGCTTTTCTATCAATTGCTCGACAGTAATTTGTTCACCCACCGTAATACTTATGCTATCTTGAGAGAAGCCACTAGTGAAAACTATGGCCCCCGGGTCTATCTCTTATCATATTTGCCTCCAGTCTACTTTTATTTGCATCTTTACTTTTTTCATCTATATTATAAAATACCAAAAATATATTTATCTTATCATACTATCTTTATTAGATCTCACTTTCGCAAGTGGCCGTGAAGGGATTGACAACCCCTTTATTGCGTTGGTTGCGAGTTCTTAGTTTGTTTATGTAGGTGCGTGGGACTTTTGAGGAGCCTACTACTGGATTAATACCTTGGTTCTCAAAACTGAGGGAAATACTTACGCTACACTTTGCTGCATCACCCTCTCCTCTTTGAGGAAAACCAACGCAAGCTCAAGACGTAGCAAGAAGGATTTCTGGCGCCGTTGCCGGGGAGGTCTTCGCTTAAGTCAATACATACCAAGTACCCATCACAAACCTATCTCCCTCGCATTTACATTATTTGCCATTTTCCTCTCGTTTTCCTCTCCCCCACTTCACCCTTGCCGTTTTATTCGCCCTCTCTTTCCCAATCTCCTCTCTTTTTGCTCGCCGTTTTTCTGTTTGCTTGTGTGTTGGATTACTTGTTGCCATGGCGCAAGATAATACCAAATTGTGTGACTTCTCGAATACCAATAATAATGATTTCCTTAGTACTCCGATTGCTCCTCTTAATAATGATGAGTCTTGTGAAATCAATACCGCCTTGCTGAATCTTGTTATGAAAGATCAATTCGCCGGCCTTCCTAGCGAGGACGTCGCTGCTCATCTAAAAAACTTTGTTGATTTGTGTGATATGCAAAAGAAGAAAGATACGGATAACAATGTTGTCAAATTGAAGTTATTTCCGTTTTCACTTAGAGATCGTGCTAAAGTTTGGTTCTCGTCTTTGCCTAAAAATAGTATCGATTCTTGGAACAAGTGCAAAGATGCTTTTATCTCTAAGTATTTTCCTCCCGCTAAGATCATCACTCTTAGGAACGATATTATGAATTTTAAACAACTTGATCATGAGCATGTTTCCCAATCTTGGGAAAGAATGTAATTGATGCTTCGCAATTGCCCTACTCATGGTTTTAACTTATGGATGATCATACAAAAAATTTATGCCGGTTTGAACTTTGCTTCTAGAAATCTCTTAGATTCGGCCGCGGGAGGCACCTTTATGGAAATCACGTTAGGATACGCTACAAAATTACTTGATAATATTATGGTTAATTATTCTCAATGGCACACTGAAAGATCTTCTAGTAAAAAAGTGCATGCTATAGAAGAAATCAATGTTTTGAGTGGAAAGATGGATGAACTTATGAAGATGCTTGCTACTAAAAATACTCCTCTTGATCCTAATGATATGCCTTTGTCTTCCTTGATTGAGAATAATAACGAATCTATGGATGTGAATTTTGTTGGTAGGAATAGTTTTGGAAACAATGCTTATAGAGGACATTTTAATGCTAGACCATTCCCTAGTAATCCCTCTAATAATTGTGGAAATTCCTACAATAATTCTTATGGTAATTTTAATAAGATGCCCTCCGATTTTGAGAATAGTGTGAAAGAATTTATGATCTCTCAAAAGAATTTTAATGCTATGCTTGAAGAAAAATTGCTCAAAGTTGATGATTTGGCTAGGAACGTTGATAGACTTTCGCTTGATGTTAATTCTCTTAAACTTGGATCTTCTTCTCCTAAGCATGATATCAATGAGTCTCTCAAAGTAATGAGAATTTCCATTGACGAGTGCAAGGAAAGAACCGCTTAGATTGCGTATAAGAAAGAAAGCTTTTTAAAAGCGTGTTCTTCTAGTTTCCGTGAAAATAATGATGAGGATCTTAAAGTTATTGATGCGTCTCATATTAGATCTATGTTTTGCAATATGAACTTTGATGATTATGGGACTGATGATGAATCAACTTTGCCTAGAAGGCGTCCCAAGAATTCGGAATCTTTTGATCTTAATGTTAATTTTGGTAAAAGTGAGATTGGAGAATCCTCAACTTCTAATAATGTTGAACCCACTATCTCGGACTTCAAGGAATTTAATTATGATAATTGCTCTTTAAAAGGTTGTATTTCCTTGTAGCAAGCCGTTGTCAATTCTCCTCATGCTTATAGACAAAATAAAGCTTTTACCAAGCATATCGTTGATGCCTTGATGCAATCTTATGATGAAAAACTTAATTTGGAAGTTTCTATACCTAGAAAACTTAATGATGAGTGGGAACCTACTATAAAGATTAGAATTAGATTATGAGTGTTTTGCTTTGTGTGATTTGGGTGCTAGTGTTTCCACGATTCCGAAAGCTTTATGTGATATTCTAGGTTTCCATGATCTTGATGATTGTTCTTTAAATTTGCACCTTGCGGATTCCACCATTAAAAAGCCTATGGGAAGGATCAACGATGTTCTTATTGTTGCAAATAGAAATTTGGTGCCCGTAGATTTCATCGTTCTTGATATAGATTGCAATCTTTCATGTCCTATTATTCTTGCTGGACCTTTCCTTAGAACGATTGGTGCAATTATTGATATGAAGGAAGGGAATATTAGATTCCAATTTCCTTTAAATAAAGGCATGGAGCACTTTCCAAGAAAGAAAGTTAAATTACCTTATGAATCTATCATGCGTGCTACTTATGAGTTTAGTGCCAAAGACGGCACTACTTAGATCTATCTTCGCTTTTATGCCTAGCTAGGGGCGTTAAACGATAGCGCTAGTTGGGAGGCAACCCAATTTTATTTTTATTTTCTGCTTTTGCTTCTGTTTAGGAATAAATAATCCATCTGGCCGCTATTTAGATGTGGTTTTATGTTTTAATTAGTGTTTGTGCCAAGTTAAACATATTGGATCTTCTTGGATGATAGTTATTTGATCTTGCTGTAATTTCCAGAAACTTTGCGCCCAGTGCCCGAATTGTTAAAAATCACCAGAACGTGATAAAATAATGATTTCAATTGCTGCTGATCAATAAACAAATTGTCTAGATCGTCTAAGTTTGGTAGATTTTTTGGAGTTCCAGAAGTTTGCGTTAGTTACAGATTACTACAGACTGTTCTGTTTTTGACAGATTCTGTTTTTCGTGTGTTGTTTTCGATGAATCTATGGCTAGTAAAATAGTTTATAATCCGTAGAGAAGTTGGAATACAGTAGGTTTAACACCAATATAAATAAAGAATGAGTTCATTACAGTACCTTAAAGTAGTCTTTTGTTTTCGTTCTCTAACGGAGCTCACGAGATTTCTATTGAGTTTTGTGTTGTGAAGTTTTCAAGTTTTGGGTAAAGCTTTTATGGACTATGGAATAAAGGGTGGAAAGAGCCTAAACTTGGGGATGCCCATGGCACCCAATATATTCAAGAATAGCCAAAGTTTAAGCTTGGGGATGCCCCGGGAAGGCATCCCCACTTTCGTCTTCGTTCATTGGTAACTTTACTTGGGGCTATATTTTTATTCACCACATGATAAGTGTTTTGCTTGGAGCGTCGTGTGTTATATTTAGTCTTTGCTTTTTAGTTTACCACAATCATCCTTGCTGTACACACCTTTTGAGAGATCCATACATAAATTGGAATTTGATAGAATACTCTATGTGCTTCACTTATATCTTTTGAGCGTGATAATTTTTTTTGCTCTAGTGCTTCACTTAGATCTTTTAGAGCGCGGTGGTATATTTGTTTTAAAGAAACTATTGATCTCTCATGCTTCACTTAGATTATTTTGAGAGTCGCTAATAGCATGGTAATTTGCTTAATGTTAATATGTTGGTGTTCAAGATATGTGAAACTTTCTTTTGAGTGCGTTGAATACTAAGAAAAGTTTGATGCTTGATAATTGTTTTGAGATATGAAAGTGATAATATCAAAGTCGTGCTAGTTGAGTAGTTGTGAATTTGAGAAATGCTTGTGTTGAAGTTTGCAAGTCCCGTAGCATGCACGTATGGTTAAAGTTGTGTAACAAATTTGAAACATGAAGTGTACCTGGCTTGTGCATCCTTACGAGTGTCGATCGGGGACGAGCGATGATCTTTTCCTACCAATCTATCCCCCTAGGAGCATGCGCGTAGTACTTGATTTTTTATGACTTCTAAATTTTTGCAATAAGTATATGAGTTCTTTTGACTAATGTTGAGTCCATGGATTATACGCACTTTCACATTTCCGCCTTTGCTAGCCTCTTCGGTACCGTGCATTGCCCTTTCTCACCTTGAGAGTTGGTGCAATCTTCGCAGGTGCATCCAAACCCCGTGATATGATACGCTCTATCACACATAAACCTCCTTATATCTTCCTCAAAACAGCCACCATACCTACCTATTATGGCATTTCCATAGCTATTCCGAGATATATTGCCATGCAACTTTCCACCGTTTCGTTCATCATCATGACATACTTTACTTTTATCATATTGCCATTGCATGATCATGTAGTTGACATCGTATTTGTGGCAAAGCCACCATGCATTATTTTTCATACATGTCACTCTTGATTCATTGCACCATCCTTTACACATCACGGAGGCATTCATATAGAGTCATATCTTGTTCTAGTTTCGAGTTGTAATCCTTATGTTGTAATCAATAGAAGTGTGATGATCATCATTATTAGAGCATTGCCCGATAAAAAAAGAAAAAAAAGAAGAAAGGCCAAAAAGAAAAAAAGAAAGGCCCAAAAAAAAGAAATAAAAAGGGCAATGTTACTATCTCTTTTTCCACACTTGTGCTTCAAAGTAGCACCTTGTTCTTCATGTAGTGAGTCTCATATATTGTGCTTCAAAGTAGCACCATGTTTTTCATATAGTGAGTCTCATAAGTTGTCTTTTTATACTAGTGGGAATTTTTCATTATAGAACTTGGCTTGTATATTCCTACGATGGGCTTCCTCAAATGCCCTAGGTCTTCATGAGCAAGCACGTTGGATGCACACCCACTAGTTTTTTTTTTGTTGAGCATTCATAGATCTAGTGCATCCGTTGCATGGCAATCCCTACTCCTCATGTTGACATCAATTGATGGGCATCTCCATAGCCCGTTGATTATCCCCGTCAATGTGAGACTTTCTCCTTTTGTCTTCTCCGCATAATCACCATCATCATATTCTATTCCACCCATAGTGCTATATCCATGGCTCACGCTCATGTATTGCGTGAAGGTTGAAAAAGTTTGAGATTATTTAAGTATGAAACAATTGCTTGGCTTGTCATCGGGGGTATGGAAGTTGGGAACATCTATGTGTGATGAGAATGAAGCATAGCCTAACTATATGATTTTGTAGGGATGAACTTTCTTTTGCCATGCTATTTTGAGAAGACATAATTACTTTGATTAGTATGCTTGAAGTATTATTATTTTTATGTCAATATGAACTTTCGTCTTGAATCTTTCGGATCTGAATATTCATACCACAATTAAGAGGATTTACATTGAAATTATGCCAAAGTATCACTCCGCATCAAAAATTCTCTTTTATCATTTACCTACTCGAGGACGAGCAGGAATTAAGCTTAGATGCCGGACACGTCTCCAACGTATCTATAATTTTTGATTGCTCCATGCTACTTTATCTACTATTTTGGACCATATTGGGCTTTATTTTCCACTTTTATATCATTTTTGGGACTAACCTACTTACCGAAGGCCCAGCCCAGAATTGCTATTTTTTGCCTATTTCAGTATTTCGAAGAAAAGGAATATCAAACGGAGTCCAAACGGAATGAAACCTTCGAACGTGATTTTCTCAGGAACGTGATCCAGAGAACTTGGAGTGCAAGTCAAGAAGCAACCGGAGCCTCCACGAGATAGGGCGCCCCCCTATAGGGCGCACCCACATCTCGTGGGCCCCTCGGCAGCCACCGACGTACTTCTTCTTCCTATATATACCTCGCACTCGAAAACATCTAGGGGCACCACGAAACACAATTTCCATCGCCATAACCTTCTCAGATCCGCGAGATCCCATCTTGGAGCCTTCATAAGCACTCACGGGAGGGGGAATCAAGCATGGAGGGCCTCTACATCAACATCCTTGCCCCTCCGATGAGTTGTGAGTAGTTTACCACAGACCTACGGGCCCATAGTTATTAGCTAGATGGCTTATTCTCTCTTTTTGGATCTCAATACAATGTTCTCCCCCTCTCTTGTGGAGATCTACTCGATGTAATCTCTTTTTGCGGTGTGTTTGTCGAGATCCGATGAATTGTGGGTTTATGATCAAGTTTATCTATGAATAATATTTGAATCTTCTCTGAATTCTTTTATGTATGATTAAGTTATCTTTGCAAGTCTCTTCGAATTTTCGGTTTAGTTTGGCCTACTAGATTGATCTTTCTTGCCATGGGAGAAGTGTTTAGCTTTGGGTTCAATCTTGCAGTGTCCTTACCCAAAGGATGTAAAGGGTTGCAAGGCACGTATTGTATTGTTGCCGTCGAGGATAACAAGATGGGGTTTATATCATATTGCATGAGTTTATCCCTCTACATCATGTCATCTTGTTTAATGTGTTTCTCTGTTCTTATGAACTTAATACTTTAGACGCATGCTGGATAGCGGTCGATCTGTGGAGTAATAGTAGTAGATGCAGGCAGGAGTCGGTCTACTTGTTATGGACGTGATGCCTATATACATGATCATGCCTAGATAATCTCATAACTATGCGATTTTCTATCAATTGCTCGACAGTAATTTGTTCACCCACCATAATACCTATGCTATCTTGAGAGAAGCCACTAGTGAAACCTATGGCCCCTGGGTCTATCTCTTATCATATTTTCCTCCAATCTACTTTTATTTGCATCTTTACTTTTTGCATCTATATTATAAAATACCAAAAATATATTTATCTTATCATACTATCTTTATTAGATCTCACTTTACATGAAGTGGCCGTGAAGGGATTGACAACCCCTTTATTGTGTTGGTTGCGAGTTCTCGCTTGTTTATGTAGGTGTGTGGGACTTTTGAGGAGCCTCCTACTGGATTGATACCTTGGTTCTCAAAACTGAGGGAAATACTTACCCTACACTTTGCTGCATCACCCTCTCCTCTTCGAGGAAAACCAACGCAAGCTCAAGACGTAGCATTGTGCTCCTTTCTAACCGCATCTTCGCGGTGACAAACCAGGGGACTTATTTTGTATGGGACACATCCTACGATATACTCCCTCTCTCCCAGTTTATTTGTTTTGAATCTTTTCGTTTTATAAGTTTCAAATTCAAATTTAGAGCTCCCCATCACATGTTTAGATTACAATGTCCATTAAATCGTTGCGTGCATGTATAGTAAAGAAATAAATTTCGAGTTTGGCACCAGTTCGTGCTGTGGGAGCACCACAAGCCCTGGCGCAGGAGTTACATTTGCCTCTCAGGGCTGTCGGGACTGAGCTTCAGCGCCTTACTAAACCTACCTTTGAGTCAATAACATGTGGACCCGATAGGTGACTAGTCCACATGTAATGCTCCCTGTGAGGCGGAGGGGCAAAGGGGCCAAGAGGGGTGAGCCGCAGGTCGGGGGACATGTGGTTTCATGGGTTCGAGCGCCGTCGTGGGAATCGTGGGTGGCTATGGTAGAAACTTGATGCTCGCCGCATTTTAGGTGGCCCACATGTCATGCACACAAAGGCAGAGGGGCGGTGCGGCCGAGAGGGGTGAGGCGCACGTCGGGGGGCGTGGTGCCGTGGGTTGGAGAGGCGTCATGGGAATCGCGAGATGAAACATGATGGTCGCCGTAGTTGAACTTCCATGGACAAGTTGTCATGTCTACGGACACATGCACTGCATACCGATCACTAGAAGGAGTAGCAGAGAAAGCTCAATATGCGGATAAATAGTTCCTTATAGTCAAGCGGACCCATGCTACTACTCTGTTCCAAAGACATGCACACCATCGAAATAGTCCATCTATATCAATATACACCGAGAGGGAATAATTTTTTTACAAGAGAGGAAATAGTTCATCCATCCATAATGCCCTCCTGATGGTGCAGCCTTTTCTTCTTCTTCTTCTTCTTCTTCTTCTTCTTCTTCTTCTTCTTCTTCTTCTTCTTCTTCTTCTTCTTCTTCTTCTTCTTCTTCTTCTTCTTCTTCTTCTTCTTCTTCTTCTTCTTCTTCTTCTTCTTCTTCTTCTTCTTCTTCTTCTTCTCCTTCTTCTTCTTCTTCTTCTTCTTCTTCTTCTTCTTCTTCTTCTTCTTCTTCTTCTTCTTCTTCTTCTTCTTCTTCTTCTTCTTCTTCTTCTTCTTCTTCTTCTTCTTCTTCTTCTTCTTCTTCTTCTTCTACTTCTTCTTCTTCTTCTTCTTCTTCTTCTTCTTCTTCTTCTTCTTCTTCTTCTTCTTCTTCTTCTTCTTCTTCTTCTTCTTCTTCTTCTTCTTCTTCTTCTTCTTCTTCTTCTTCTTCTTCTTCTTCTTCTTCTTCTTCTTCTTCTTCTTCTTCTTCTTCTTCTTCTTCTTCTTCTTCTTCTTCTTCTTCTTCTTCTTCTTCTTCTTCTTCTCATTCTCTGTGGGAGACGGCTTGCAACAAGCTCTTTGGACCTTGCAGCTATCTCGAAACTCACACGGGCATCGAGGGCAGCATATTTTATCCGTCAGACGTCAAGGGATAATTCTCCCATACTGCATAACCTTAATGCCACCGTCTCGTCACCCTTCTCAAGATTTGTACCGAGCACAAAATTTGCTACGTCGAATAGGGATGGTGTCTGCTTATCACAATCTTCTACAGGAATTTTGATTCTGGTTTGTAGGTCGTTGATGCTTTTCAAATCAAGGTTGTACGGCTCCAGCTTCTGTTTGTCCCCTTCGATGGCTGCCCCACAAAAGTATACGTCCTCCCGAGACAAGAAATCGTGAAGCTCACCTAGTATGGAGGGCGAGTGTATGATGTGGTACACCAAAACATCATCTTCGAGGCACAGCTGAAGGACGGCGGTGCGCTGGATCTTCATAGGGGCACGCTCCGTGTACTCTGTGTCGAGACCGATGACCCTCGTCTCTACCTTTTCGAGGGAGTTGGATACATTGTTGATCCACTGCCAAACAACCCTTGGGTGGACAGTGACGGTGGCAACTATGCGCATCGAGCCTTCGACGAGGACATGTTGGACGCTAAAAACCTGCATCTCGATATCTTTCGCCATTTGGAACCGCTGGAACGGAGGGCTATGGTTTGGAGAATTAGGATTAGATGGCTAGTCTAACTGAAGTAGTAGATGATTATTTAAAGAGGTTAAAACAATGTGAACGCAGTGGGGTTTGGATGCAAATGAAGACGAAGGGGAGGTGAAGAAGCCGAGGAGAATCGGTTCCCGATGGAGAAGTAAATGGGAGAAGTGGCGTGCAGCGATTGATTAGACAGCTAGGTAGACTAAACGAAAAGGCTATGCGGGTAGATCGATGAGTCGCACTGTTAGTGTACGTGCTCATCCTTCCCGATAGGTGGGACCTATGCAAACAGATAAAAAATGTGTCGAAGTTTTTTTTTGAGCGTGAGTGGGAGACACAACATTCTCTCGTTAAGGAATACTCCCTCCGTTTAGGTGAGTATAAGTCACCTTATGAAATCAGGTTTTCCCAAAACCTTTAGGCGTGGAGCATTAACTTCCTGCCGATCCCTCCTAGCCTCGTTAGCCAGCGTTCTCTTCCTCTTTGCCGCGTTCTACCTTTCCATTTTTCCTCTTCTCAAGTGTGGAACGATCTGCATGCCGCCCTTGATGCACTGTAATTACCACTTTGCATGCATCGCGGCAGGCATTGATTGGGCATGCACGAGAATTTGGTTATGCTCACAATATGGATGATACGAACAATGAAGTGAATAAGCATGTTAGCGCGGAGACCTATTTCCGCTATACAATACTGGAGTACTCATGTACCTACTACTACTACTACAACTAGTAGTAGTAGTAGTAGTAGTAGTAGTAGTAGTAGTAGTAGTAGTAGTAGTAGTAGTAGTAGTAGTAGTAGTAGTAGTAGTAGTAGTAGTAGTAGTAGTAGTAGTAGTAGTAGTAGTAGTAGTAGTAGTAGTAGTAGTAGTAGTAGTAGTAGTAGTAGTAGTAGTAGTAGTAGTAGTACAACTATTATACACTTGATGGTCAAAATACTATTCATCCGGTCTCATAAAGGAAGTGACAACACCTGCTACCGACACTAGTCCAGGTGGCGTGTTCGGGTTACCAAAGCCAGCCTCACCCTGTGCACTGTGCAGTTTTTCACCGCCACTGTACAGCACATTGGCGCCTCGCCTCGTCTCCCTCTCCGCTCCCATAGCACCACTCCATCTCCATCTCCTTCTCCGTCTCCATCTCACTGTGCCCCCATGTACCGTCGCCTCGCTCTCCTCCCCAAGACCACTATTCCTCGCTAGCCGCCCAAAGACCGACATCCTTCTCCCCGTAAATCAAGCCCCTTCCAAACTCCACCATGGCCGAACGCGAACCACACAACATCCATATGAGCCGCGAATGGAGCAATCTCCCCGATGACATCCTCGACCTCTTGTTCGTGGTATGGATATGTTGAGTGCCCGCGGCTGGCTGCATGCTCGAGGGACATGCACACGACCATCGCCGGGCGAGGCCTAAGCTTTTCAAGACACCGCTTGTCGCTATCTGGTCTTGCGAGATTGGCTCACCATGATACAGAGGCGTGCATGATGCCCCTCGACTTCAATCCGATCTCCATTAGCCAAAACTTCTTTGCAGGTATGTAGTGGGTCGCCGTACATCATGTCCCTCGACATCAACCCGATCACCATCGCCCGAAACTTCTTGGCAGGTATGTACTGGGTCGGCATGAACTCCCACTGGATGGCTGCCTTCAGAGAAGACGGTAAAAAGTTGGTGCTCGTGAACTTCCAGACCTCCCATGAGATTATCCTTCCTCCGTTGGATTATATAGAGTATTACCAGCACGGTCCTAGTCATCTAGATTACTATGTCAGTTGGACGGACCTCGTTTTGCAGAAGATTGTAATCTGCCAAGTGCCCACACGACATGCGAATTACGCAGACTTCAAGCTAATTGCCTTGTTCAACCGCATACTCGCCTATCTTTACGCCGGTGCCTTCTTTAGCTGGAGACAACTCTGCTCGCAGTGGATCATCGTCAAAGCTGATACACACTTATGTGATGCTATTGAACACAATGGCATCATTTACGCGATCGAAAAGCAGATGGCACCACGTATTGCTGGGACGGCGCGTGTAAGTTGTTTCCATCTCATGTTAATGATGACGCCATGACACTGTTTGAACTTTTTGTGATGATTGGCATTCCCTGTTTGAGCATAATTTGAGTAGAACTATGGCAATGTATTAGAGACGCCGTAGATCAGCTATATTTGGAATGAGTTAATTCATGCGATTGTGACCATGTCATTACAGCCAATTTGTACCCTGAATAATCAAACGGTTAGGAATATATGGATATTATCCTTATTTTACAAGAATCTATATACTACTACTAAATATGAGTGTGTATCAATGGCCATGTTAGTTTCCTCATTTTCATGATGTAGAAACATGCACCACAATCGTTGGTTTCATCTAACCATACAAGAGGGAAGTAAATGTGCATATGGAGAACTCTATATTTGGAAGTAGTGAAATCCTGCAATGCTTACCATGTGTACATACCTATATTTGCCCTTCAAAGAATCAATGGCTAGAATAATATCCTCACAAAAAATTCCCACGTAACACGAGTATATAACAATGCATGGTCTATTAGTTACCTTGAAGAATTTGTTTGTGAGGATGAGAACATGATTACATAACATGCATGACATGGTAGTTTCTGTGAAGAACCGATTATAGATAACATGAGTATAAACATGCATGGCACTTCTATATTTTCGAACCCAGTATACATTTCTCTCAGATTTTCCTCCTGGGCCCAACAGGACATATCAATGTTGTTTCTTGCATTATCCTACTCATACTCTAAACAATGCTGATCATACATTAACAATGCCTGTCCTTTTTGATATGATGCAAGGTCCCTACAAGCATCGCCTTTGTAATCACACCACCTTTGCCAAAAACAGGAAGCACAATCGGTTCCTCGCTCGATCGATTTACGGCAAAAGACCGATGATCATTCGGAGACATGAGCCGTAAAAGTTATATTGCAAAACCCCATCAGATACAAGCACCGTAATACGTGAGTATCCGGACGATGGTTGTTACGCCTATGAGCAGGATACCGCTTGTTGGGGCCTTTAGGATTTTTTAGTTGGAGGCGGGTAAACAGCCTTAGTTCACACTCTCTGCTTCTCGGACTCAATTATCCGATTAACCAGAGATCACCGCTGGCAAGGACCTTGATGGCGTAGAGGCTCTGCTTGCTATGGAAAATCAGTGTCTACACGGCGAGCCCTAGGAGTTCGGGAGCAAACTCCCCTGATTGTCAACGATACAGCCTGCAGCCAAAAGAAGGTGAGAATGACAAAGGCATCTGGATTAACTTTGATCCTTGGATGTCTCAATTACGACAGGCAGTGATGCGGTTCAAGCCTTCAGGTTGATAGGTAATTGGGCTATTGCATTGAAAGGGTGGAGTACTGGTGTCTCTGGATCACTGGTCGCTGAAGCGGGGCTACAAATTATGATGGTGTTGGATCATCTCTTCGAATGACTTTATTGTCTTTGCTGCTGGTTCTGGATGGGTAGTTCTTTCTTTTGTTATGCATATTCCTTGTCATTTGGTCATCCTCGTCTATGTCACTCTTACTATGTAATAGTTGCTTATGTTTACAATGTCATTCTCGTCTGGATCACGAGAGTCTGAGCGCTGCAGATGGGTGCGTTTTGGTGGTGTAGCAAGACTTCTTATGAACTATCATGTCTTGTTGTTTATGTCAGTAGTAGTCACTAGTAAGTGTTTGAATGTTGTATATATCGTTGTTTCGAATCGTTTATTGTCTCGAACTACCGGTGGGCTAAATGAGGGCATCACCATTCTCCAAAGTGTTCGTAGTATATCTCCTTTTTCAAGTTATATAATTTGAGCTCAGTGTCTTTTTGATGATGTACACTTGTTTGGGCCAGTGAGGTGTCGTTGAATATGGGCCGAGTAGTAACGCAATGCCAAACAGGTCAATTTTGACTCTCAGGCCGGCTCTCAAAAGATCCTGGAAAAAAAGGCCGGGCTCTCCAAAAAAGAAAGAATAAGGACTCTTAGGCCGACATGTGGGCACCACCGGTGTTTTCGTGCACTTGCGCGCCGAGAGCATATCGGTAGCGTGCTCGAAATTCATGCTACCTTTTCATCCCCGCCTCCGCCCTCCCCCACCTCTGGAATCTCGATTCCTACTCCAGTTCCCCCAAATCCCCCTCCTGTACTCCCTGTACTCAAGCGCACTTTCATGTCGCCGGTCAACGTGGATCTCCGAGCCGGAGATCCTGAGGTCTGTCCTACCTTCGGTCGTTGTGTGCTGTCGCTCAACAGTGGCATGCCGGCGCTTGACGACCAGTTTGCCGGCAAAGTGCTGATGGTAACCATCAACGATGACCGGCCTCCCGTCTCGCAGGACGACCTTGTCAAAGCTCTTGGCATTGCACACGGCATCCAAATAAGTGACTTGCTCGTCGAAGTCTGTCCGCCACCGGCTGATTTCTTCGTCGGGTTCCGTATAACTTTCGATCGCAATGTGTGTTCGAATCTTCCCAGTGTTTGTTCTGCAATGGCGCGCTGGTGAGCTTTGATAGGTGGCACCCAGGATGGGGTTCGGTGCCCTCTGAGCTTGAGTTTTTAACAAAGCTTACCTTCCACGGCATGCCTCGACGTGCTTGGAACAGCGAGTCCATGAACGAGCTTATCAACGACCTTGGAGGTGAGCTCGTAAGTATGTTTGTTCCTCCGCATAACCGGGCTCACGGTTATGGCATGGATGAAGAAGTCGTCCACCATACCGAAGGTGATTGGTGTTGAGATACCGGTGCAGGAACCGGGGTTGTACTATTCGTCGCCACCAAGGCCGCCACGGACCACGTTAGGGATGTACCTGTATCGAGTGTTCATGCATGCCGAAGAACTGGTCAATCCATCAATCGAAGTTCTGCCGCCGCTGGTGCCAGGGTCCGTCGACGACGTCCATTACAGGAGTCAACGTCAGACTTCCCCCGTGTTGCTCGGAACGATGGATGGCACAGGGCCTACTCCATCGCGCGGCGGAGACCACTGCTTCTTTGGGAGAAGAGGCAGGGTTGGCTGCCTTGATGTGCTCTAATTTGAGGTAACAACTGAATCTTGTCAGATACTAGTTAAATCCGAGCTATGGGTGTGAAGCACTGATATGCGAGTACATTTGATTCTGGCCTGTTCTAATTTTGTACTTGAACTTTTTTTAGAAAGGGATGTACGTCAACTTAATGTGCTAGCAGAACTTACTGTGTTGTCTGTCTGTTTTCTTTGCACAACATCCAAGATATTTCCCAGTCATTGATAAAGACGATGAACCATTATGAACGACTTCGTTGGTTTCAACATAGCCCTTCCCGTAGCGATCCACTGCTTCCATCCTGATTGTGCCGCTTGCGTGAAATTTTTGTATGCAAGTTCTATGTGCTATGATGTTCTATATGATTGTGTCAACTATATAATTTCTTACTGAGCATCAGCAATGCATATGGCTGAAAGATGTATTTACGAGCATCGACCGATGGGTCTCTCTCTCTCTCTCTCTCACGCACACACACGCACACACGCACAAGTGGGACCCTTTGAATTATTTATTTGCTCGTGACAGCTTTTAATTAGGTTACACTGTAATCTAACTTTTTTCTTAAGTTATTAGTTGAGCTCAGTGACTTCAAAAAGTTGTACATAAGCCTTGTTTGGGCCTTTCCGGCGTCATTGAATGTGGGCTGAGTAACCATGTTAGGTTGTACCGCATTACTACAGTGCCTTTTTTCAACATCAAGAATGCAATCGGGCCGATAGCTTGTACACAATATCCGGTCAACTTGTTATTCTCCGCCCATTGGCTGCAAACTTTCCTAGGAGGTATGCATTAGGCTTAACAAGAAAATGGACTTTAAGAAATAATAAATGGGATGTAATTATAATAACTGGACAGTTATTATGCACCAAACACGTAATTAGTTTGAAAAATATATTATTTTTGGAATTTGAAAATTTTAATTTCATCACTTGTTGAGCGCGCAATATTACGTTGGATTTTAACGTAATACAACTTTATTTTAAAATAATATTTAACCTGACTAGAAATTTCGGATAAAAATATTTCGGGTCCCATCAAAATGTGGGAATTTTTTTTAATTCTGTTTTGAGCGGTTGTTTGAAATTATTAATCATTGTCCTAGCTAGAAGTTGGGTTGTACTTTTAACAAACTATAAATGGGCTGTAGTAAATTCCATTAGAATTAAAAAATGGGATGTACATTCTTATAAATCGTAAATGGGCTATATGTTCTCTGCCAAATTCGAGTTGTGGGCCTACTAAGTTGACGCGTACCAAGGGCTTTGTCAACTTAGTCAATATAAACGATTCTAGCTGCAGTGATTGTACGATGTCCATCCAACGGCCGTAGTGCTTCTTCAACCTCTGGTCTTCTATCTCCAAATTACCAAAGCAGCGCCGGTCGTGTCGCGTGCTCCACGCCTCCCGTGGCGGTTGTGATGCCGCTGAGGCCTCACCGCCTGCATTACTCCCACCGCTGGCTAGGCCATCCCTCTACTCACCCACACCCCCTGTTATTCTGCAGCGACGGAAGCCTCACACCGCAGCCGAACCAGTGAACCCTCATACTCCTCTCCGCGCGGGCTTCCACTGCTGCATCTTCCCCGGCTCCGCGTCATCCCCTTCATAGGCCTCGCCGTCGTCCAGACCATTGATGACCCACAAGTATAGGGGATCTATCGTAGTCCTTTCGATAAGTAAGAGTGTCGAACCCAACGAGGAGCAGAAGGATATGATAAGTGGTTTTCAGCAAGGTATTATCTACAAGTACTGAAATAAGTGGTAACAGATAGTTTTGTGATAAGATTATTTGTAACGAGCAACAAGTAACAAAAGTAAATAAAGTGCAGCAAGGTGGCCCAATCCTTTTTGTAGCAAAGGACAAGCCTGGACAACTCTTATAATAGGAAAAGCGCTCCCGAGGACACATGGGAATATTGTCAAGCTAGTTTTCATCACGTTCATATGATTCGCGTTCAGTACTTTGATAATTTTATATGTGGGTGGACCGGTGCTTGGGTGCTGTTCTTACTTGAACAAACATCCCACTTATGATTAACCTCTATTGCAAGCATCCGCAACTACAACAAAAGTATTAAGGTAAACCTAACCATAGCATGAAACATATGGATCCAAATCAGCCCTTACGAAGCAAAACATAAACTAGGGTTTAAGCTTACATCACTCTAGCAACCCATCATCTACTTATTACTTCTCAATGCCTTCCTCTAGGCCCAAATAATGGTGAAGTGTTATCTAGTCGACGTTCACATAACACCACTAGAGGCTAGACAACATACATCTCATCAAAATATTGAACGAATACCAAATTCACATGACTACTAATAGCAAGACTTCTCCCATGTCCTCAGGAACAAACGTAACTACTCACAAAGCATATTCATGTTCATAATCAGAGGGGTATTAATGTGCATATAGGATCTGAACATGTGATCTTCCACCAAATAAACCAACTAGCATCAACTACAAGGAGTAATCAACACTACTAGCAACCTACTAGTACCAATCCCGGACTTAGAGACAAGAATTGGATACAAGAGATGAACTAGGGTTTTGAGAGGAGATGGTGCTGGTGAAGATTTTCATGGAGATTGCCCTCTCCTGATGAGAGGAGCGTTGGTGATGATGATGATGATGATTTCCCCCTCCCGGAGGGAAGTGTCCCCGGCAGAACAGCTCTGCCGGAGCCCTAGATTGGTTCCGCCTCGTGGCGGCAGAGTTTCGTCCTGAAAGGTTGCCTCTGATTTTTTTCTCGACGAAAGACCTCATATAGCAGAAGATGGGCATGGGAGAGCCACCAGGGGGCCCACGAGGTAGGGGGGCGCGCCCCAGGGGGGGCGCCCCCCACCCTCGTGGACAGGGTGTGGGCCCCCTGGCCTTCATCTTTGGCGAGGATTTTTTATTGTTTATTGTAAGATATTCCGGGGAGTTGCAGGACTTTTGGAGTTGTGCAGTAATAGGTCTCCAACATTTGCTCCTTTTCCAAATTTCAGAATTCCACCATGCATTCTCGCTCCTTATGTAAACCTTGTAAAATAAGAGAGAATAGGCATAAGTATTGTGACATAACGTGTAATAACTGCCCATAATGCAATAAATATCGATATAAAAGCATGATGCAAAATGGACGTATCAACTCCCCCAAGCTTAGACCTCGCATGTCCTCAAGTGAAAGCCGATAACGATAAATATGTCCCCATGTTTAGAGGTAGAGGCGTCGATAAAAATAAAATTCGGACATGAAGGCATCATGATTATTCTCATAACAGCAACATATATAGATATTGTCATATGATTTCTTATGTTCAAGTAACAATCCATTCACAATGTAGAGTACAAATCATAAACTTTATTGAGAACCAACAAACTATAATCTCAGGCATTGAAGCAATTGCAATTTATCATAACATCGGAAAGAGTCTATGTCAGAGCTTAATAGCAAGTCCACATACTCAACTATCATTTAGTCCTTCATAGTTGCTAACACTCACGCGATACTTGTGGTTACGGAGTTTTAATCAAACACAGAGAAAGATAGGGGCTTATAGTTTCGCCTCCCAACCTTTTACCTCAAGGGTAATGTCAACGATAATAACTCATGCCCCCTACATCTAATTAGATGTATCAATCAGGATCTTTCCAACATACTGTGCTTGCCAAAGGATAAAATGAAAAAGGAAAGGTGAAGATCACCATGACTCTTGCATAAGGTAGGAGATAATAAATAAAAGATAGGCCCTTCGCAGAGGGAAGCAGAGGTTGCCATGCGCTTTTATGGTTGGATGCACAAAATCTTAATGCGAAAGAACATCACTTTATATTGCCCCTTGTGATATGAACCTTTATTATGCAGTCTGTCACTTTTATTTCTTCCATATCACAAGATCGTATAAAGCTTATTTCTCCCACACCAATCAATCATACATATTTAGAGAGCAATTTTTATTTCTTTGCACCGATGACAACTTACTTGAAGGATCTTACTCAATCCATAGGTAGATATGGTGGACTCTCATGGAAAAACTGGTTTAAGGGTTTTTGGAAGCACAAGTAGTATCTCTACTTGGTGCTAAGAATTTGGCTAGCATGAGGGGGAAAGGCAAGCTCAACATGTTGGGAGATCCATGACAACATACTTTATCTCAGATATAAGAAAACATAACTCATTACGTTGTCTTCCTTGTCCAACATCAACTCTTTAGCATGTCATATTTTAATGAGTGCCCACAATCATAAAAGATGTCAATAACAGTATATTTATATGTGAAACCTCTCTTTCCATATTACTTCCTATTAATTGCAACGATGACCAAAGCTATGTTTGCCAACTCCCAACAACTTTTAATCACCATACTCTTTCTATGTGAAGTCATTACTTTCAATAAGATCAATATGAACTCTTTGTTTCTTTTTATTCTTTTTCTTTATTCTTTTATTCACTCAAGATCATGGCAAAATAATCAAGCCCTTGACTCAACACTGATCTTTATTATATAGCTCACAGACTCGATTACATAGAGAGATCATAAAGCAAAACTCAAAACTAGATCATGCCATAAACTTTATTCTACTAGATCAAGATACTACTAATAGGAGCGAACTAAGAAAAATGATAAAGATAGGAGATGTGGTTGTGATACGATACCGGGGCATCTCCCCCAAGCTTGGCAGTTGCCAAGGGGAGTGCCCATACCCATGTGATTATGTCTCCTTCTTCGGGGTTGGTGAAACAGGTGGAGGTGTCGTTGGCTTAGTTGATGGCATAGACTTCTCCCTTAATTTGTGCTTGAGGACGGCATTTTGATCCCTCAGATCATCAATCTCCCACTCCAGGGTTAATATCTTTTTGCATAGGTCCTGCTTATTTTCCTGCAAGAGACGAAAAGGGATAAATTCAAACTTTGGTTTCTTTACCCTACCAGGGAGACTTGACTTTTTGAACTCCACATCCATGTCCCCGGGTTGAGGTAATGGGGCTTCATCTTCATCTGAGCTCGTCTCCCCCTTCCCCTTGGGTTCTGATACGTCTCCAACGTATCTATAATTTTTGATTGTTCCATGCTATTATATTACCCCTTTTGGATGTTTATGGGCTTTATTTCACACATTTATATTATTTTTGGGACTAGGCCCAGCCCATATTGCTGTTTTTTTGCCTATTTCAGTATTTCGAAGAAAAGGAATATCAAAAGGAGTCCAAACGGAATGAAACCTTCGGGAGCGTGATTTTTGGAACGAACGTGATCCGGAGAACTTGGAGTGCAAGTCAAGAAGCTTCCGAGGAAGCCACGAGATAGGAAGTCGCGCCCCCCCGGTAGGGCGCGCCCCCTGTCTCATGGGTCCCTCGGGCGGCCACCGACGTACTTCTTCTTCCTATATATACCAACGTACCCTAAAAACATCCAGGGGCACCACGAAACACAATTTCCACCACCGTAACCTTCTGTATCCGCGAGATCCCATCTTGGAGCCTTCTCGGCACTTTCTGTGGGAGGGAATCAAGCACGGAGGGCCTCTACATCAACATCCTTGCCCCTCCGATGAGTTGTGAGTAGTTTACCACAGACTTACGGGTCCATAGTTATTAGCTAGATGGCTTCTTCTCTCTTCTCGGATCTCAATACAATGTTCTCCCCTCTCTTGTGGAGATCTATTTGATGTAAACTCTTTTACGGTGTGTTTGTCGAGATCCGATGAATTGTGGGTTTATGATCAAGTTTATCTATGAATAATATTTGAATCTTCTCTGAATTCTTTTATGTATGATTAAGTTATCTTTGCAAGTCTCTTCGAATTATCAGTTTGGTTTGGCCTACTAGATTGGTCTTTCTTGCCATGGGAGAAGTGCTTAGCTTTGGGTTCAATCTTGTGGTGTCCTTACCAAAGGATGTAAAGGGTTGCAAGGCACGTATTGTATTGTTGCCATCGAGGATAACAAGATGGGGTTTATATCATATTGCATGAGTTTATCCCTCTACATCATGTCATCTTGCTTAACGCGTTAATCTGTTGTTATGAACTTAATACTCTAGATGCATGCTGGATAGCGGTCGATGTGTGGAGTAATAGTAGTAGATGCAAAAGGTGAGTCGGTCTACTTGTTATGGACATGATGCCTATATACATGATCATGCCTAGATAATCTCATAACTATGCGCTTTTCTATCAATTGCTCGACAAGAATTTGTTCACCCACCGTAATACTTATGCTATCTTGAGAGAAGCCACTAGTGAAACCTATGGCCCCCGGGTCTATCTCTTATCATATTTGCTTTCAATCTACTTTTATTTGCATCTTTAGTTTTTGCATCTATATTATAAAATACCAAAAATATATTTATCTTATCATACTATCTTTATTAGATCTCACTTTCGCGAGTGGCCGTGAAGGGATTGACAACCCCTTTATTGCGTTGGTTGCGAGTTCTCAGTTTGTTTGTGTAGGTGCGTGGGATTTTTGAGAAGCCTCCTCCGGATTGATACCTTGGTTCTCAAAACTGAGGGAAATACTTACGCTACACTTGCTGCATCACCCTCTCCTCTTCGAGGAAAACCAACGCAAGCTCAAGACGTAGCAAGAAGGATTTACGGCACCGCTGTCGGGAGGTCTTCGCTCAAGTCAAGACATACCAAGTACCCATCACAAACCCATCTCCCTCGCATTTACAGTATTCGCCACTTGCCTCTCGTTTTCCTCTCCCCCACTTCACTCTAGCCGTTTTATTCGCCCTCTCTTTTTCGTTTGCCTTCTCGTTGCCATGGCCGAGTCAAAAAGAGCTAAGGGTCCTTTCCAGGGCTCTAGTACCTTGGATAACCCTTCTATCCTCTCTAAGCTCATTAATAATGATGTTATAGAAAGACCCACCGGGGTCTCCAATGAGAGCTTCAATAATTTTGATGAGGATGACTTTGGAATTTTTCTCTATTTACTTGATGAGTCTTTAAAAGATGCTTGGGATAGGTTACTTAGTATTCGGGCTAGCTATGTACCACAATATCAAATTGAGGTTTACTTAAAGAGTTTCTATGTTGGATTGCCCGCTTCTTTCAAACAAGTTCTAGACTCTATTTTTGATGAAGGTGTTCTTGAAAGGGATGCTATAGATACCTATGAAAGAATGAAAACTATATTTGGGCACCCCATGAATGATAAGGTTGAATCAACTACTCTCTTGTGCTCTTATCAAAATGAAATTATTAAAGAGATGAAGTCTAGTTTAGAGGCAAACTTCCGTAATGTGCTTAATCTTACTTCTTCCTTTAATAGCCATGTGCTTACCTTAAATAGAAGAATGAATGCTATAGAGAAGAGATCCTCCTCTCCTAGTGCCAAAGATGGCACTCGTTAGATCTATCTTTGTTTTTATGCCTAGCTAGGGGTGTTAAACGATAGCGCTTGTTGGGAGGCAACCCAATTTTATTTTTAGTCTTTTGTTTTTGTTTCTGTTTAGGAATAAATAATTCATCTACCTTCTGTTTAGATGTGTTTTTATCTTTTAATTAGTGTTTGTGCCAAGTTAAACCTATAGGATCTTCTTGGATGATAGTTGATTTGATCTTGCTGTAATTTCCAGAAACTTTTGGTTCACGAAAACAATTGTTAAAAATCACCAGAACATGATAAAATAGTGATTCCAATTTCTGATGATCAATAAACAAATTGCCTAGGTCTTACTATTTTGCCTGATTTTTTTGAGTTCCAGAAGTTTGCGTTAGTTACAGATTACTACTGACTGTTCTGTTTTTGACAGATTCTGTTTTTGACAGATTCTGTTTTTGACAGATTCTGTTTTTCGTGTGTTGTTTGCTTATTTTGATGAATCTATGGCCAATAAAATAGTTTATAATCCATAGATAAGTTGGAATACAGTAGGTTTAACACCAAAATAAATAAAGAATGAGTTCATTGCAGTACCTTATGTGGTGGTTTTGTTTTCTTTCACTAACGGATCTTATAAGATTTCTGTTGAGTTTTGTGTTGTGAAGTTTTCAAGTTTTGGGTAAAGATTTTATGGACTATGGAATAAAGGGTGGCAAGAGCCTAAGCTTGGGGATGCCCAAGGCACCCCAAGATATTCAAGAATAGCCAAAAGCCTAAGCTTGGGGATGCCCCGGGAAGGCATCCCCTCTTTCGTCTTCGTTCATTGGTAACTTTACTTGGAGCTATATTTTTATTCACCACATGATATGTGTTTTGCTTCGAGCGTCGTGTATTATATTAGTTTTTTCTTTTTAGTTTACCACAATCATCCTTGCTGTACACACCTTTTTGGGAGAAGCCTATTTGATTAGAATTTGCTAGAATACTCTATGTGCTTCACTTATATCTTTTGAGCTTGATAGTTTTTGCTCTAGTGCTTCACTTATATCTTTTAGAGCACGGTGGTGTATTAATTTTGAAGAAATTACTAGTCTCTCATGCTTCACTTATATATATTTGAAAGTCTTTTAGAACATCATGGTATTTGCTATGGTCACAAAGTTAGTCCTAGAATGATGAGCATCCAAGTTGGGTATAATAAAAACTATCATAGAAAAAGAATTGGATGCTATGATCAATTTGATGCTTGATAATTGTTTTGAGATATAAAGGTAGTAATGTTAGGGTCATTGAGGGAGTCCCAGACTAGGGGGTGTCCGGATAGCCGGACTATCGTCACGGCCGGACTCCAAGACTATGAAGATACAAGATTGAAGACTTCGTCCCGTGTCCGGATGGGACTTTCCTTGGCGTGGAAGGCAAGCTTGGCGATACGGATATGTAGATCTCCTACCACTGTAATCGACTCTGTGTAACCCTAACCTATCCGGTGTCTATATAAACGGAGGGTTTTAGTCCGTAGAGACGAACAACAATCATACCATAGGCTAGCTTCTAGGGTTTAGCCTCCTTGATCTCGTGGTAGATCTACTCTTGTACTACCCATATCATCAATATTAATCAAGCAGGAGTAGGGTATTACCTCCATCGAGAGGGCCCAAACCTGGGTAAAAACATCATGTCCCTTGTCTCCTGTTACCATCCGCCTAGACGCCTTGCATTCGGGACCCCCTACCGAGATCCGCCGGTTTTGACACCGACATTGGTGCTTTCATTGAGAGTTCCTGCGTATGCGTCACCGATAGGCCCGATGGCTCCTACGATCATCAACAATGACGCAGATGTGGTGAGACTTTTCTCCCGGACAGATCTTCGTGTTCGGGCGGCTTTGCACTCTGAGCCAATTCGGCTTGGCCATCCGGAGCAGATCGAAGCTACGCCCCGCCATCGTGTCAGATCCGAAGTTTAAACTATACGGGCGATATCCGCGGAGACTTGATCTTCGACGGATTCGAGCCGCAGCCAAGCGCGCCAAACTGTCTCGATGGGCATGATCTAGCTCTGCAGCCGAACAGTGCCCTGGAGGCTGCACCAGTATCCGCTCCGACCCTTAACCCGGAGCCGGATTCCCCGATCGAGAACGAGTGGTTGGACACCGCCTCGGGGGCTACAATCTCTACGGCGATCGAGCTGAACTCCATCCCTGTCCTTTGTGAAGACCTCGACTCCAGGGTGCCGGACTCCTCTCCGGACTCCGAACCCTCCGCGCCCTTGCCAATCGAATCCGATTGGGCGCCCGTTATGGAGTTCACGGTCGGACATCTTTCGCACTTCGCCCTTTGGCGACATCCTGAATTCACTAAAGTCTCTCTCTTTACCAGGAGAGCCCTGGCCGGACTATGGTCAGGAAGGTTGGGATGCGGACGATGAAGAAATTCAATGCCCACCCACCACCCACTTCATAGCCACTGTCGAAAGCTTACACGACGTGCTCGATTTCGACTCCGAAGACATCGACGGTATGGACGACGATGTAGGAGACAACAATGAACCAGCACCTATAGGATGTTGGACAACCTCATCCCATGATGTATACATGGTGGATACACCTAAAGGAAATGAAGACTAGGAACAACGGGCGCTAAGAAGGATAAATCCTCGAAAAGCAGTCAAACGGCAACGTAAACGCCGAACAAAGTCCCGCCTCAACAAAGACCCAGCCATAGAGCAGGGTGAACCGGTGGACAACGAACAAGCCATCGAGCAATCGTCCGAACAAGACAACTTGGATAAACAATCTGTCCCCGGCGAACACAACAGTCCGGACGATCTCGCGCCGGACAAACCATTGGAGCAAAATGACCTCCAGAAAAGGCTCGTCGCCACTGCGCGTAGCCTGAAAAAAGCGAAGCGGAAGCTCAAAACAGCGGAAGATGCACTCAGGATCAGATGGAGCAAAGTATTCAAGCACCGCAGATAAATGCAATGACGATCGCCCGAACAAAGAGCTACCCGAAAAGAAAGCTACACTGAATTGACGAGGAGGCCTTAGAGCCCCCACAATTAAAAAGCAAGAAGGCCGCCGGTCGGATGGATGACCTCACGGCAAAAAGAGAGCGGCGAATGGTGCCGCACAAGCCAATATGCGATCCGCAAGGATTCACATCAAAAGGATGGCCCAGTTAGGTCCATCTATGGGCCAAGAAAGCACACTCACAAAGCAATGCAATACGCCAAAATTCTGAAGATCACGGCACACCCAAATATAGGCGCCGTGCACCCCTATGTTTCACCGATGAGGTCTTTGGATCATGAATTCCCAGCGGATTCAAACCCGTAAACATAGAGGCATACGACGGAACAATAGACCACAGAGTCTGGATTGAGGATTACATCCTCCACATACACATGGCTAGAGGAGATGATCTCCACGCCATAAAATACTTACCCTTAAACTCAAAGGGCCAGCTCGGCATTGGCTTAAGAGCCTCCCGAAAATACCATTGGAAGCTGGGAAGAGCTCGAGGATGCATTTGACGCAAATTTTCAGGGGACCTATGTCCGCCCTCGACGCAGTAAGATCTAAGTCACATAACTCAACAGCTCGGAGAGTCAGCCCGAAAATTCTGGAACAGGTTCCTTACTAAAAGAACCAAATAGTCGATTGTCTCGACGCCAAGCCTTAGCAGCTTTAAAACACAACGTCTGAGACGAATGGCTCGCCAGACACCTCGCCAAGAAAAGCCAAGAACAATGGCCGCACTAACAAGCCTCATGACCCGCTTTGTGCGGGAGAGGATAGCTGGCTAGCAAGATGCAGCACCAGCGACCCAAGTACATCCGAAATCAGGGATGGAACGGAAACCACGGCGCAACAAGGACCAGCGCCGGATTAAAAGGAACAGTCCAAAGAGCACGGCATTAACGCCGGATTCAAAAGCTCACGGCGAACAACAAAAACTGCCCTTAAGGACAATAGTGATGAGCTATCCAACTTCAACAAAATCTTGGACAAGATATGTCAAATCCACAGTACTCTGGGAGGCACGCCAACCATACCCACGTAAATTGTTGGGTCTTCAAACAGTCCCAGACCGAACGCCCGAACACAAGGGCTCGACACACCAAGTGAAGATGACGACGAGCACCACAAGCGAGCCTCGGAAAACAAAAACTTTCCGCAGGAGGTCAAAACAGTAAACTCACTTCACGTGATCAAAGGGAAAAAAGCAGGCGGCGCCTACTAAAAGGCGCGCCGCACCGGTTGTCAAAACAATTCACCTTCGACCATCGTGACTATTCCGAAAATATCCGAACGCAGGATGGACTGCCTTGATATTGGATCCTATAATCGATGGATTCCAATTTACACAAGTCCTCATGGATGGCGTCAAGGACATAAACCTGATATATCGTGACACAATCCGCAGGATGGGGATAAACCCAACCAAAATTCGCCGTAGCAACACCTCCTTTAAAGGAGTAATGCCAGGCCCATATGCCCTTTGTACGGGCTCCATACTGCTGGAAGTTGTGTTTGGTTCATCCGACAACTTCCGTCACGAAAGGTTACTCTTCCATGTCGCCCCGTTTAAAAGTAGCCATCAAGCACTATTGGGACGCGAAGCTTTCGCCCGGTTTAACGCAATACCGCACTACGCATCTCTAACACTTCAAATGCCCAGTCCACGCGACATCATCTCGTTAAAAGGAAGAATTAAGTGTTACTCGAGCACGGAAGAACGGGAGACTGCCTTGACAGCCCCACAGTTATCCGGCTCTGCTAGGCAAAGAACCTGAATTGGTCATTCAAACCCCGGACACGGTTAGACGAGTCCGGCTCCTACTAGCGGCATACCCCCATACGAGGGGCCGCATGCATGTATAACAAGAGACAATAAAGCTCAAGTTTATTCAATTCCGTACTCTGTTTATTTAATATCAAGTACATCTTTCGCATGATCCTTTTTCTTTCAAACTAAGTTCCTCTCTTTTACAGATGAACAACGTGCTACACCCGTCCAGGATACGGCACAACGGAGACACAGGCGCAGACGCAAGAGGGACCCGTTGCAAGCATTCTTTTCAGATTAAGACCCTGCGTAAACCTTTTTTCATTGTCTCTTGTTGATATACATCCCCCCGGTTCCTTAATATAACCGAGGAGGAGGCTGGTGTTTTGGCATTGGCCGCACCAGAATTTTTTGCGTGTACCGGACACGTGGGCTTAGGGCATTATTCTGCCCATTTTCATAAAGACCGAATACCTTAGGGAGTATTCGGCGTCTCGAAAGTTAGGCCTTATATGCATCAGCTCCGAATCATGTCTTTGGTCAAATGTTGGGTTGCCCGGCTCTCGTGTTTTGCTGCCTTACGCCCGCTTTCACGGCTAACGCTGCACCGTGGAGAACTATCGCGACAGCCCGGTTCGCCGGACGAGCACCTCGAGAGAAAGCCGAAACTGACTGTCATGATATAGCGAGAGACCGTCAACCACTCGACGACTCACAGAATGTTTAGGATTCCTCCGCATTAACGAAGGACCGGTTTTCGGTCAGCACATACGCACTGAATTCGGGAGAGTGCGGTGCCCCGTGGGCTATATAGTAGCCCCACCCTCGAACTCCTATGGCTAAGTGAAAGTGATAAAGCATTATAGTCCGGTTGCACGGTTTGCTACGCTATCACCTCCTTAACAGACCAAGACGTTGGATTAAGTGTGAAAAGCGCTTTTTACAAACACCCCGCACTATGTGCGTGAAATTTGAAGCCAAGGACTACCATCTTTCAGGTTATATACACATATACATAAACGACCGCACAGGGAGTAGTTTACTACTTGAACGCACAAGTATAAAAAGCCCTTATATTACATTGAAACATTGCTTTCACAAATCATACATGTCATTTAAACATAATATCCTTCGAGCACTGCGTCTCTATTAAACGAGCGTCTGGCAGGACTTCTTCAAAGTAGTGCTTGGCAGGTACTCGGCTTCTGTCCGAATCTTGGGATGCAACGTCAGTAGCCTTCATCTCTGCCCAGTATGTCTTGACACGGGCAAGAGCCGTTCGCGCTCCCTCAATACACGCCGACCACTTCATTGCGTCGATACGCGGCACCGCACCAAGAAACTGCTGCACTAAACCAAAATAGCTCTTCGGCTGGGGTCCGTCCAGCCACAAGTGAGTCAAGACATGCTTCATGGCTAATCCGGACAATCGATTCAGCTTGGCCCATTCGGCCAACCGATCGGTCAGCGGCAGAGGACGCTCCGGACTATGGAATCGCGACCAATATAGCTCTTCCCTTCTGTGCCCCTTCTGGACCCGAAAGTGCTCAACCGCGTCCGCAGCGCTCGCCGCCAAGTCCAGATAAGCATCCTCTAAACTCCACAACTTATCCAACTGAGCATACTTTGGATCTGTATATTTCCTCCGCAGCAGAAACGGTTTTCCAGCCGCAATTGCCCCGACCTGACTCAGCTCCTCCTTGACAGCTCTCAAAGCCGATTGGGCATTCTTGGATTCGGCGGCGGCCTTCTTTAGGCCCTCTTGTTCCGCTTGACGTTCTTTTTCAAGAACCTCGCAGCGATCGGTAGTATTCCTTAACTTTTTGGCCATATCGGCCATCTCCTATTTGCTTCGGCAGTGAGCAGCCCGTTCAGCTTCTAGCTCTTCGGCCGCCTTTAAAGCGGTCGCATTACTAATTCTGGCTTGCTCTTTCGCTCGGGCGAGTTCCGCCCGCAGCTTCTCCACGGCAGCGGCACCATCTGCATTAAGCATATGAATAGTAAGACATGGGCGTCAAGCTCCCTTACAAGGTGTCCGCATAAAGGTCGCATACCTTGTGACTCGTCAAACCGTTTATTGACCAGCGCGATGTCCGCATCCGCCTCGTCAAGTTGCCGCTTTAGTTTGGCATATTCATCAGTCCGGCTGGCCTCCAGATGCCCCGCCACCTGTTTAGAAGCGGCGATATGTTATAACTAAGAATTTGATCCTCGGCACGTTGTCATTTTTGACAACATACCGAGTCTCAGGGGCTACTATCTATACAGGGCGCATTTTATATGCATAACTGTCAGAAGGTACATCATTCTTGCGTACCTCAAACCCCGTCAGTAAGCTTCTGACGGCTTCATGCAATCCGCTCTCCGTGGATGCAATTCTTTCAATCACCGTACCCATTAGAGCATGGTGATCTTCTGAAATAGCCGCTCGCCCGAGCAGATCCTTCAGCTCCTCCGACCGCACGCCACTTGGCGCCGGACCTTCCGGCCCCGCCGGACTTGGGGGAACCCTCCGCGACGACACCTCCGGGTCGTCCGCTTCACATGAGGGTGCGACAGGTGGAGGCGTTTCGCTCTCCATCATCTCCGGAAGAAGATCCCCCGAAGACGAGCTCTACTGAGAAGGGCCGAGGTCCGAACTACAAGGTACAATTTCGGTTATCTTCATGAATAAATACAGATGTTCCTTATTTACAAGACCCCTTATTTTTACTTACGGCTCATTGAGGGCTGATCCTCGGGAAATAATGCGGCTGGGTTACTTCCCAGTGCCGGACTCTCTACCGAAGATTCCCTTCCCCTCTTTGAGGCCTTGACCTCCGGATCTTCCGAAGCGGTCCTCTTCTCTCCTCGGAAGGTGGGAATCTTAATCCCTCCTTCCTTGATAGCCTCCTTCGCAGAGGCAGTTGCTTCCCCGCTCCCCCCTTCGCCTTCTTAAAAAGGCGCGACCTTCAACATCTTGGTCAGCATGGGATCCGGCATGGTCTCTGGGAGGGGAGCCGGACACCTTATTAACTTTGCCTTGGCTATCCACTCCTGTTCAAGAAAACGACTCCTTTAAAGGGCATATATATATAAATGAATGAACAGCTTGTCCGGTTGCAGGACTACTTACTTGAGTATCTGGGCGATTGCAGCTTAGTCCTGCGTCCTCGGTCAAGTCCGGACACTTCCCTTGTAATCCGAAGAACAGTTTATACATCTCCACGGGCTTCGTGCCCATAAAATTTTTGGAGAGCTCGTGGTCCCTCCGGATTGAATCCCCACGGGCGGAGGGGGCGACGTTTGCAGGGCTGAAGGCGCCGGATCACCATAACCTGCGCCACTGCAACTAGATTGATCCCTCTTTCCTGGAGATCTCGAATACGGCCCTGCAGCAGGGGAACGTCCTTGGACGGCCCCCGCCGAGCCCCTTGTTGACCCATGATGCCAGCCACTGTGGTGGACTGAAAGGAGAAGGCGGGGGCGCCGCCCATTTGGTGCCCCCCGGGAGCGGTGATATAAAACCACCCCCGTTGCTACAAACCAAGCTCCTCTTGAAAAGAGCCCTCGGGCCACGGAGCATCAGCACATTTGCTTATGACCGCCCCTCTGCACTCTGCTTGTTGCCCTTGATCATCTTTGGCTCCACCTTGAAGGTCTTGAGCCACAATCCAAAGTGGGGGGTAATATGGAGGAAGGCCTCACGTACGACAATGAATGACGAGATATGGAGGATGGACTCGGATTCAAGTCATGGAAATCAAGCCCATAATAAAACATGAGCCCCGCACAAAGGGATCCGCCGGAAGCCTAAACCACGATGGAAGTGGGACACGAACACCACGTTCTCGCCGGGCTCAGAGTGGGAATGACCTGCCTCGAGCAGGCAGCCTATGCGAGATCTCGCCGTTAGATACCGGCGCCTCGCAGCTTTAGCACATCTTCTTCAGGACGGAGGAAGACATCCATCGGCCGTCTTTGGTCGGAGCCGACATCGCCGAAAGTCCGGCGCCTTTAATCTGAAGCTTTGGGTGTTGGAACTCGAAGCGCAAGGCGAACTCGATGGAGGGTGTAAAAAAGAAGAGGGCCTTGGTCTCATTATAAAGAGGTCGAATACCAAGAGCCCACCCCGTGGTCGATTAGGACTCGCCTTTGATAGAGAAGGCAGGCCAATGGACACGGTTGGGTTACCCACGTCCGTATTGATGAGAATCCTGGAATAAGGGGGCACGATCTACGCTTTGATAAGACGTGCCAAGGAAACCGCCTCGCTAAACACGCTGAGGTGGGACAATAAAAAACGATTCATATAAAGGCCTGGCCGTGGTGTGATGTCACGCCGCGGAATATGTCAGCAGATCTATGCAAAAATTATTCTCTCTACGACGTTATGTGGAACTTGTTTTGCAGAGCCAGACACTATCCTTGTGTTCAAAACCTTCTATGAAGTATTCGGACGAGGAACCCGCCTCGCAATGCCGAAGACAATCAACGCGCCGGACTCATCGTCATTGAAGCCTGGTTCAGGGCTACCGAGGGAGTCCCGGACTAGGGGTGTCCAGATAGCCTACTATCATCACGCCGCACTCCAAGACTATGAAGATACAAGATTGAAGACTTCGTCCCATGTCCGGATGGGACTTTCCTTGGCGTGGAAGGCAAGCTTGGCGATATGGATATGTAGATCTCCTACCACCGTGAATCGACTGTGTAACCCTAACCTATCCGGTGTCTATATAAACCGAGGGTTTTAGTCCGTGGGACGAACAACAATCATACCATAGGCTAGCTTCTAGGGTTTAGCCTCCTTGATCTCGTGGTAGATCTACTCTTGTACTACCCATATCATCAATATTAATCAAGCAGTGAGTAGGGTTTTACCTCCATCGAGAGGGCCCGAACCTGGGTAAAAACATCGTGTCCCTTGTCTCCTGTTACCATCCGCCTAAACGCACAGTTCGGGACCCCCTACCCGAGATCCGCCGGTTTTGACACCGACAGCTTCCTCAAATGCCCTAGGTCTTCATGAGAAAGCAAGTTGGATGCACACCCACTTAGTTTCTTTTGTTGAGCTTTCATATATTTATAGCTCTAGTGCATCCGTTGCATGGCAATCCCTACTCACTCACATTGATATGTATTAATGGGCATCTCTATATAGCCCGTTAATACGCCTAGTTGATGTGAGACTATCTTCTCCCTTTTTGTCCTCACAACCACCATATACCACCATAGTGCTATGTCCACGACTTACGCTCATGTATTGCGCAAGAGTTGAAAAAGCTAAAGCGCGTTAAAAAGTCTGAAACAATTGCTCGGCTCGTCATCGGGGTTGTGCATGATGGGAGTATTTTGTGTAATGAAAATGAAGCATAGCCTAACTATATGATTTTGTAGGGATAAGCTTTCTTTGGCTATGTTATTTTGATAGGACATGATTATTTGTTAGTATGATTTGAAGCATTTTTATTTTTATGTTTTATAAGCTTTTATTTTGAATCATTTGGATCTGAACATTCATGACACAATAAAGAAAATTACATTGAGAATTATGCTAGGTAGCATTCCACATCAAAAATTTCTTTTATCATTTACCTACTCAACGCATTTGAGCAGGAACTAAGCTTGGGAATGCTTGATACGTCTCCAACGTATCTATAATTTTTGATTGTTCCATGCTATTATATTACCCCTTTTGGATGTTTATGGGCTTTATTTTACACATTTATATTATTTTTGGGACTAACCTACTAACCGGAGGCCCAGCCCATATTGTTGTTTTTTTGCCTATTTCAGTATTTCGAAAAAAAGGAATATCAAACAGAGTCCAAACGGAATGAAACCTTTGGGAGCGTGATTTTTGGAACGAACGTGATCCGAAGAACTTGGAGTGCAAGTCAAGAAGCTTCCGGGGAAGCCACGAGATAGAGCCCCCCTGTAGGGCGCGCTACTGTCTCATGGGCCCCTCGCCACCGACGTACTTCTTCTTCCTATATATACCTACGTACCCTGAAAACATCCAGGGGCACCACGAAACACAGTTTCCACCACCGTAACCTTCTTTATCCGCGAGATCCCATCTTGGAGCCTTCGCCGGCACTCTGCCGAAGGGGGAATCAAGCATGGAGGGCCTCTACATCAACATCCTTGCCCGTCCGATGAGTTGTGAGTAGTTTACCACAGACCTACGGGTCCATAGTTATGAGCTAGATGGCTTCTTCTCTCTTTCTGGATCTCAATACAATGTTCTCCCCCTCTCTTGTGGAGATCTATTCGATGTAAACTCTTTTATGTGTGTGTTTGTCGAGATCCGATGAATTGTGGGTTTATGATCAAGTTTATCTATGAATAATATTTGAATCTTCTCTAAATTCTTTTATGTATGATTAAGTTATCTTTGCAAGTCTCTTCGAATTTTCGGTTTAGTTTGGCCTACTAGATTGATCTTTCTTGCCATGGGAGAAGTGTTTAGCTTTGGGTTCAATCTTGCGGTGTCCTTACCCAAAGGATGTAAAGGGTTGCAAGGCACGTATTGTATTGTTGCCATCGAGGATAACAAGATGGGGTTTATATCATATTGCATGAGTTTATCCCTCTACATCATGTCATATTGCTTAATGCGTTACTCTGTTCTTATGAACTTAATACTCTAGATGCATGCTGGATAGCGGTCGATGTGTGGAGTAATAGTAGTAGATGCAAAGGTGAGTCGGTCTACTTGTTATGGACGTGATGCCTATATACATGATCATGCCTAGATAATCTCATAACTATGCGCTTTTCTATCAATTGCTCGACATTAATTTGTTCACCCACCGTAATACTTATGCTATCTTGAGAGAAACCACTAGTGAAACCTATGGCCCCCGGGTCTATCTCTTATCATATTGGCTTTCAATCTACTTTTATTTGCATCTTTACTTTTTGCATCTATATTATAAAATACCAAAAATATATTTATCTTATCATACTATCTTTATTAGATCTCACTTTCGCAAGTGGCCGTGAAGGGATTGACAACCCCTTTATTGCGTTGGTTGCGAGTTCTTAGAGGCTGATTGGTTTGCAGCCAATTTTTGGCATGCCAATTGTTGGCAAGCCTATTTTTGGCAAAGTCGAAGTTGCCAACATTTGGCATGTTTGGCTACCAATTGGTTGGTTGCCAATTTTTGCCAATATTTGGCAAAAACACGTGTCTATCAATTGGTTTGTTACCAAATATGCATAACTCGTCCCGACAAGGAATTTGTTACCTAAGCAAGCCAATACATAATTTACACGCCAGGTCATACCATGCGCATAATTTACTAATTTAGAAGCATCTTCATAGCACTGCAATATTGCAACGTAGCATGCACAAGGCCATCCACCATCAAGTAATTTCTTACAAACTAGCTTAATTCAGATTTGTGCTACAAATGATGCATTACAAAAGGTAAGACCCTCTAAACACCCTTAGAGCACAGGAATCCACTTAGCATAAGTGCATGGAAAGCAGCTAAGTAGACTACAAAAGCACTTTCCAAAAGAAAGCCACCAAACATGTCATTCAGATTGATGGATCAGCAGCTGCGCGATCTTTGCCGTCAGCATTTGCGCGAAATAATCAAGGACCCAAGCATTAAAAAGTCCGGTCGCTAGCACAATTCAGAAACCACGGAAAACTTCTTGTTCTCGCTTAGCAAGATAGGTTGCTAACTCAATTTTCTCATTTTCGGGAGAGTTAGCGACTCAATGTGCTTCCAAAGATTGGCATTAGGGTCTCAGAATCGCTATTGGCTGAATAGGGCGGCATATTTCACAGCCAAAGAAGACTCACAATGCTCACGCCACATCATCATCTAACACTGCCTCGACGCTACTTGACCTTTGGTTTCTTCTTATGTGGTGCTTTAACATGCTTGCGCTTCAGATTTGAGCTAGTGCCTTCTGCTGGACTGTTGGGTGCAATCATGTCGTAATCACTAAGACCTTGTTCAAGAAAGGGATGTGTGGCTGCTTGTTTCACTACTACCATCGATTCCACATTCTCACTTGCATTATTCACATCAATAGCTAGTGAGCCATCCGCATGAGACGAGTCACTAAACAGTTCTTCCAAGAGATGATAAAACTTGATGGAATGAGTAAGGTAGTTAAATTTTATTTTCTCGCAACATAAACCAAAGCATATCAATGCAATAAATTGTGAGTAGTCCGTCAATTTAAAAGCACAACAATGATTATAAAACAAGTGTATAACCTGTGGAGACCATATAATCTATGCAAGTGAATATTTTGACAAAGTGGTAAATGCAAAAAGGAATGTCTATTAACACCGGCATGTCATTTTCAAATTAAAAACTAGATAATCAGTCTAGCAAAAACAAGAATGATCGCACAGAGAACTATAAATCATGCAAATAGAAAGGTGAGCTGAGCGAACTTCGCCAAGCTTGCTTGGTGATTTCTCCGACTTGTCAATGTTAAATTTGTTAAGTACTTTATCGAAACCATATCCACTCCTCCCCTTGCTAGCTTTTATCCACTTCCATTTCTCCTTGAATGACCTAAAGTGCCGATCAACTTGTTTCGCTGTAGCTGTAATTCCAAACTTGTCATTCAAATCATTAGCACATTGTAGATGGTGTTGTGCCTTCCACTTGAAGGTTGGTGGCTTGTCCCTTTGCTTCTCGATATACCACTCAAGCATATACTTGGTACAATCATCACTCCATGACATGTAATTATCACGAGAGCAAGCAACCTCACGCTTGGCACCTTCTTTTTGCTCACCCATTCTATAAATAAAGGTCAGAAGTTAATACGCTATTATGTCAGCGAATATACAAGGGTTTCAGCACAAGCAGACAATCCATACATTACCAAGCAGTACATTCCAAAATAAAAATACAGTTGCACAATACATGGAAAAGAAATTTACAGAGCTAGAATAACACAAAATGTCTAAACATGGAACTGCTAAATGAGGGAAATGTACTACAGCAAGGTAGTTTCAAATGGTACTAGCATCGCTTCCCGCTGTCCGAAGCATCATTGTTCGCCAATCTCTCTCTATCATTCCACATCTGTTGGGCAATCGAATCACGCTTGGCTGCCCACTCATGTACATCACACTCTCGGTCAGAGACACGATTGCTACTCCTTGGCAGGTGGTGGTACCAAGTCGGTTCGTCATCTACAAACTCATCGGGTCCGTTGTCTAAAATCCAGTTGTGAATGACGCAACAAGCAATAACCACCTTGGGTTGTGATTTCAAGGGTACGAAAGGTCTATTACTAAGAATCTTGAAATGATTCTTAATAGCTGCAAAGGCTCGCTCGACCGTTGTCCTTAGTGAGGAATGACGGTGGTTGAACAGCTCTTTTGGAGAGGTTGGACGATTCGACCATGGAACTCCCGCAGATGATAGCGAACACCTCGATAGGGTGGCAATATGTCTGCCCGGTGGCATACCCAAAGATCAGCCAAATAAAATTTTCCTACATACATAGTGGAATACCACCTTAAGTTAATTTACTATGTTTAGACTAAACAACATTTTTTAAAATCTGCAATTACCTTCTGGAATTTTGAGACCGTTTGGTCGAGATAGGGCATCATGCAATACAACAGAATCATGAGCAGATCCCTCCCACCCTGCTAGAACATACGTGAATCTAAGATCGAAATCCACGGCAGCTAGGACATTCTGTGTGGGATATGGCTTGCGGACCCTAAACCTGTCCACATATTTTGAAGGCACACGTGCCCTAATATGGGTGCCATCTAGTGCCCCTATACATCCCTAGAAAAAAATTAAACATGTGTGAATTAGAATGAACTTAGTTTGGAAATTAACTAGTAAAACACACCGGTTAGAGTTACCTCAAAGTAGGGATAAAATCTGTTTGGGTTGGTAGTGATCTTAGCATGTGTATCTCAGAGACCGAAAGTGCAGATTATTTCACGGGCTAACTTCACAAGGGCACATAGGACGATGTTAAAATACCTACTCACCGTCTCTTCAGATCGCCACAATGCAAATCCTACAGAGGAATGAGTGTGATATTGCCCAACAATTTTCAGAAACATAGCTAGTTGCTCCTCTACTTTACACATGAATTGTGTCACCAAAAGCTTTTGTCCCTAAGGTGAGCACACAACTTGTAGAAAACGGCCGGATACATCCCGAAATGGGCGCAAACACGCCCTTTACGAGGTGTCGATCAATCTAATTAGTTCAAGATTCTCCAAATATCTCTCTTGACAAGTGGACCATACTTGACACGCTTAGCTCTATTCTTCCTCTCTTTTTTCTTGCTCCACCAAAGGACCAACATTACAAAAGGACAAGTAGTGTGCGTTGCTTCCACATACAAGAAGATAGATATTGTTGTCGAGAATTATCCATCTGAGTGAAGATAAGATGCATAAGCATAAAAGAAAATGGAAAAGCAATGCAAAGCATGTACAAGCAAATAGTAAATAATTTGTCAATATATATAAAAAATTCAACCAAAGCTGTGTGACTTCTGTTGTCAAAAGCAAGATGATACCGCTCTGCCTTTCGTGCCCTCAAATAAATTAGAAGAGAGTATTAGGTGTCAGCCCTCCCACCGTGGCAAGAGAAAAGTATGAGGGCACATGTTGTCTTGATATGCTAGCATCAATTAGTCCAAAGATAATCTTTAAGCAAGGTATTTAGCTTCAGATTTAAGAAGATGTAAGGTACTAAAATAACTCTGAATCGTGGCTGAATCCTGTACCAAGTACAAGACAGAGAAGATAAGAGCACACTGCTTGTCCCGTCAGATGAGAGCGGACTACACATGCAAAATAAGAGAGACCAGTACCCCTCGCATCTAGAAACAATAATCACATACATCTGCTTGTGGCGTCAGATGAGAGCGCACTGCAGGCGATTGGGTAAAGTGCACACAGGGAAAGAAGGAAAGACCTATCAGATTTGGGCACGAACTAACCTTGATTGCTCTGGTGGATCTGGTCTGCTCGCTGACGGTTTCCCACCGGATCAGGAGATTGCCGAGGTCCTTGAGCGCTCGTCGCTGGCGGCGGTACTGACGGTGGAAAGGAGGGGCTAGGGATTGGGGGCTGGGACGAAGGAGGATAAGGGGATACCCTGTTTGGGCGAACCGTGAGGGGAAAGTGGAAGAGCGGTGGGGGTAAGACAGGCGGCCAATATTTGGCTAGCCGCGTGTTGGCGCGCCCACGGTTCGAGTCGAACCAATCGACCGCCAATTTTTGGCGCGTGCCAATAGTTGGCTTGCCAAAATTTGGCTGCAAACCAATTAGGCCCTTAGTTTGTTTGTGTAGGTGCGTGGGACTTTTGAGAAGCCTCCTACTGGATTGATACCTTGGTTCTCAAAACTAAGGGAAATACTTACGCTACACTTGCTGCATCACCCTCTCCTCTTTGAGGAAAACCAACGCAAGCTCAAGACGTAGCAGGTTCATAGTCCTCTTCTTCCTCCGTGGTCCAACCATCGTGCTCCACATCTCCATAGACCTTAGGATTTGCTAGGTAATCATCCACATAGCTTTCTCCTTCCGAATCCTGGGATGACATGTTGATCTAATCTGCAGAGGGACAACTCAAACAAAAACAGAGGATATTTGCGTGATATGGAGTCAAAACCTTCTGGAGAATATATAATGAATTTTACCAACCAAAATACGATCGTGCAAGAACGGAGTCCGGAAGGCACACGAGGTGCCCACGAGGTAGGGGGGCGCGCCCTCCACCCTCGTGGGGCCCTCATGTTCTTCCCGGACTACTACTTATTTTTCTAATTTTCTAAATATTCCAAAACAGAGAAATATTGACTTCAAAACTGTTTTGGAGTCGGTTTACTTATCGTACCACATACCTATTCCTTTTCGGAGTCCGTAACGTTCCGGAAAGTGTCCCTTATGTATTCCTCCGGGGTTACGGTTTCAATAACATTGGTTTCAACATTTATAGGATTACCTGAGATATAGTGTTTGATTCTCTGACCGTTTACCACCTTCGGATTTGTGCCTTCGAAGTTGTTAATTTTTATGGCACCGGAATGATAGACCTCCTCGATAACATAGGGTCCTTCCCATTTGGAGAGAAGCTTTCCTGCAAAAAATCTTAAACGAGAGTTGTATAGCAATACATAATCACCTACATTAAACTCACGCTTTTGTATCCTTTTGTCATGCCATCTTTTAACTTTTTCTTTAAATAACTTGGCATTTTCATAAGCTTGGGTTCTCCATTCATCAAGTGAGCTAATATCAAATAACCTCTTCTCTCTGGCAAGTTTGAAATCATAGTTGAGCTCTTTAATAGCCCAATATGCCTTATGTTCTAGTTCTAGAGGTAAGTGACATGCTTTTCCATAAACCATTTTATACGGAGACATACCCATAGGATTTTTATATGTAGTTCTATATGCCCATAATGCATCATCAAGTTTCTTGGACCAATTCTTTCTAGACCTATTGATGTCTTTTGAAAAATTAATTTGAGCTCTCTATTACTCAATTCTACTTGACCACTAGACTGTGGGTGATATGGAGATGCAATTCTATGATTGACATCATATTTAGCAAGCATTTTACGGAAAGCACCATGAATAAAATGTGAACCACCATCAGTCATTAAATATCTAGGGACTCCAAACCTCGGAAAAATAACTTCTTTAAGCATTTTAATAGAGGTGTTATGATCAGCACTACTAGTTGGAATAGCTTCTACCCACTTAGTAACGTAATCAACAGCAACTAAAATATGTGTATATCCATTAGAGGCGTGAAAAGGTCCCATATAATCAAAGCCCCAAACATCAAATGGTTCAATAACAAGTGAATAATTCATAGGCATTTCTTGACGTCTACTAATATTACCAATTCTTTGACATTCATCACAAGACAAGACAAACATAAGGGCATCCTTGAAAAGAGTAGGCCAATAAAAACCGGATTGCAATACCTTATGTGCAGTTCTATCTCCAGCGTGGTGTCCTCCATAAGCTTCGGAGTGACACTTATGTAGGATCCGCTCCTGTTCATGCTCAGGTACACAACGTCATAACACCATCTACTCCTTCTTTATAAAGATGTGGGTCATCCCAAAAGTAATGTCTCAAATCATAGAAAAACTTTTTCTTTTGGTGGTATGTGAAACTAGGGGGTACAAATTTAGCAACGATATAATTAGCATAATCAGCATACCATGGAGTACTACGAGAAGTATTTATGACATTTAATTGTTCATCGGGGAATCTATCATCAATAGGTAGTGGGTCATCAAGAACATTTTCTAACCTAGACAAGTTGTCCGCAACGGGGTTCTCAGCTCCCTTTCTATCAACAATATGCATATCAAATTCTTGTAGCAAGAGAACCCATCTAATAAGTCTAGGTTTAGCATCTTTATTTTCCATCAGATATTTAATAGCAGCATGATCAAGGTGAATAGTTACTTTAGAATCAACAATATATGGTCTGAACTTATCACAAGCAAATACAACTGCTAAGAATTCTTTTTCAGTAGTAGCATAGTTTCTTTGGGCATTGTCTAGAGTCTTACTAGGATAATGGATAACATTTAATTTCTTATCAACTCTTTGCCCTAGAACAGCACCTACAGCGTAATCACTAGCATCACACATTATTTCGATGGGTAAATTCCAATCAGGTGGCTGAACAATAGGTGCAGAGATCAATGCTTTCTTAAGTATTTCAAATGCTTCTACACAATCATCGTCAAAGACAAATGGTACATCTTTTTGTAATAAATTAGTCAGAGGCTGAGAAATTTTTGAGAAGTCCTTAATGAACTTTCTATAAAATCTGGCATGACCAAGGAAACTTCTTATACCTTTGATGTCCTTGGGACATGGCATCTTTTCAATGGCATCAACCTTGGCTTTATCAACTTCAATACCTCTTTCAGAAACTTTATGCCCCAAGACAATACCTTCCTTAACCATAAAGTGGCACTTTTCCCAATTCAAGACAAGATTAGTTTCTTCACATCTCCGCAAAACTCGATAAAGATTGCTCAAGCAATCATCAAAAGAGGATCCATAGACGGACAAGTCGTCCATGAAAACCTCACAAATCTTTTCACAAAAGTCGAGAATATAGCCATCATGCATCTTTGAAAGGTAGCAGGTGCATTACATAAACCAAAAGGCATACGCCTATAAGCAAAAGTACCAAAAGGGCATGTAAAAGTAGTCTTTGATTGATCTTTAGCCGGCATGTATTTGAGAGAAACCGTAATAACCATCTAGAAAGCAATAATGTGTATGTTTGCATAATCTTTCTAGCATTTGATCAATAAAAGGTAAGGGGTAATGATCTTTCTTAGTTGCTTTATTTAATTTGCGGAAAGCAATTACCATCCTATAACCTGTAATAATTCTTTGCGGGATCAATTCATCTTTATCATTAGGAACAACAGTAACACCTCCCTTCTTAGGGACACAATGAACTGGACTTACCCAATCGACAATCAAAGAACGGGGTAAATTATACCCGCCTCAAGAAGCTTTAGTATTTCTTTTCTTACCACTTCTTTCATCTTAGGATTAAGCTTCACGTTGATGATCACGAACCGGTTTGGCATCTTCTTCCAAATTTATTTTATGTTGACATAGAGTGGGACTAATGCCCTTAAGATCATCAAGAGTATATCCAATAGCAGCACGGTGCTTCTTCAGAGTTTTCAATAATCTTTCTTCTTCATGCTCTGAAAGGTTAACACTAATAATAACAGGATATATTTTCTTTTCATCAAGATAAGCATATTTAAGATTACCAGGCAACGGTTGAAGCTCAAACACGGGATCACCCTTGGGTGGAGGAGGATCCCCTAGGATTTCAACATGCAAATTATGTTTCAGAATAGGTTCCCATTTAAAGAATACTTCATCTATTTCCCTTCTTTCATTCATAAACATATCATTTTCATGGTCTAGCAAATAATGTTCTAGAGGATCGCTAGGAGGTACGGCAATAGAAGCAAGACCAATAATTTCATCCTTACTAGGCAATTCTTCTTCACGGTGTTGTTTACTAAACTTAGAGAAATTAAACTCATGGATCATATCATCCAAGCCAATAGTAACAACATTCTTTTCACAGTCTATCTTAGCATTAACAGTATTCAAGAAGGGTCTACCAAATATAATGGGACAAAAGCTATCTTGTGGGGAGCTAAGAACAAGAAAATCAGCAGGATATTTGATTTCCCCACACAAGACTTCAACATCTCTAACAATTCCCACGGGCGATATGGTATCTCTATTGGCAAGTTTAATTGTGACATCAATATCTTCTAACTCAGCAGGTGCAATTTCATGCTTAATTTCTTTATATAAGTCATAAGGTATGACACTAGCACTAGCACCCATATCACATAAGCCATGATAACAATGATCTCCTATTTTAACAGTAAATAACAGCACGCCTACCACGTGTCTATGTTTATCTTTAGCGCCAGCTTTAGCAATTCTAGCAGATTCACCACGTAATTGAATAACATGCCCATCAATATTATCGGACAAGAGATATTTAACAATAGCAATATTAGGTTCTACTTTGACTTGCTCAGTAGGTGCATAAGTTCTAATATTGCTTTTACGAACCACAGTTGAAGCTTTAGCATGATCCTTTATTCTAACAGGGAAAGGTGGTTTCTCAACATAAGAGGTAGGAACAATAGGATCATTATAAGTGACAGTCTTTTCTTCAACTTTAATAGGTGCAACTACTTTTACTTCTATGGGAGGATGATATTTAAACCACTTCTCCATGGGGAGATCAACATAACTAGCAAAAGATTCACAGAAAGAAGCTACTATCTCAGAGTCAAGTCCATATTTAGTGCTAAACTTACGGAAAATATAGGTATCCATAAAAGATTTAACACAATCAAACTTAGGTGTCATACCTGACTCCTTACCTACTCGAGGTCCCAATCTTCAGAGTTGCGCTTAATTCTATCCAATAAATTCCATCTGAATTCAATAGCCTTCATCATAAAAGAGCCAGAACAAGAAGTATCAAGCATGGTTTGATTATTATGAGAAACCCGAGCATAAAAACTTTGAATAATTATTTCTCTTGGGAGCTCATGATTGGGGCATGAATATAACATTGATTTAAGCCTCCCCCATGCTTGAGAGATGCTTTCTCCTTCGTGAGGCCAAAAATTATATATATAACTGCGATCATGATGAACAAGATGCATAGGATAATATTTTTGATGAAATTCCAATTTCAATCTTTTGTAGTTCCATGATCTCGTATCATCACATAGCCTATACCATGTCAATGCATCTCCCTTCAAAGATAAAGGGAAGACCTTCTTCTTAACAACATCATCGGGTATACCTGCAAGCTTAAATAATCCACAAACCTCATCCACATATATTAAGTGTTCATATGGATGCTTGGTTCCATCTTGTAGGACCATGAGAAGAGGTGTCTAGAGGGGGGTGATTAGACACTAAGTACCAAAGTTGCAGTTTTTAAGTTTCTTTAAAGTTTGAGTGGAGTTTAGGCACAAGTTTAACATTCACAACATATAGCAAGCAAGCATGCAAAGAGTATATGAGCAGCGGAAAATAAAGCATGCAACTTGCAAGAATGTAAAGGGAAGGGATGGGAGGATTCAAACGCAATTTGGAGACACAGATGTTTTTGGCGTGGTTCCGATAGGTGGTGCTATCGTACATCCACGTTGATGGAGACTTCAACCCACGAAGGGTAACGGTTGCGTGAGTCCACGGAGGGCTCCACCCATGAAGGGTCGACGAAGAAGCAACCTTGTCTATCCCACCATGGTCGTCGCCCACGAAGGACTTACCTCACTAGCGGTAGATCTTCACGAAGTAGGCGATCTCCTTGCCCTTACAAACTCCTTGATTCAACTCCACAATCATGTCGGAGGCTCCCAAGTGACACCTAGCCAATCTAGGAGACACCACTCTCCAAGAAGTAACAAATGGTGCGTTGATGATGAACTCCTTGCTCTTGTGCTTCAAATGATAGTCTCCCCAACACTCAACTCTCTCTCATAGGATTTGGATCTGGTGGAAAGAGGGTTTGAGTGGAAAGCAACTTGGGGAAGGCTAGAGATCAAGATTCATATGGTAGGAATGGAATATCTTGGCCTCAACACATGAGTAGGTAGTTCTCTCTCGTAAATAGGATGTTGGAAGTGTAGGTTCACCGATGGCTCTCACCACGAATGAAGAGGAGGTGGAGGGGTATATATAGCCTCCACACAAAATCTAACCGTTACACACAATCTACCAAACTCGGTGGGACCGAATCGTTAAACTCGGTCAGACCGATTTAGCAAATAATGTGACCGTTAGGGTTTTCCGTGGGACCGGAATGCAACTCGGTGGGACCGATTCGGTTAGGGTTAGGGCATAACGTAATCTCGGTAAGACCGATTACACAAACTTCGGTGGGACCGATTTTGGTAATAAGCTTTCAGAGAGTTGGTCGAGGCAAACTCGGTTTGACCGATTATCAAACTCGGTGGGACCGATTTTGATAATAAGTTAACAGAGAGTTTGCATTGTAATCTCGGTAGTACCGATTGCTCAAACTCGGTGAGACCGATTTGATAATGGACATACACAGAGAGATTACAATCCCATCTCGGTGAGACCGAGATCCCTATCGGTGAGACCGATTTGCCTAGGGTTTGTGGCAGTGGCTAAGACATCCAAACTCGGTGGCGCCGGATAGAAAGAATCGGTGGGGCCGAGTTTGACTTTAGGTTTAGGACATATGTGTGGAAGTGGGAAAGTAGTTGAGGGTTTTGGAGCATATCACTAAGCACTTTGAAGCAAGAGGCTCATTAAGCAACACCTCATTCCTCCTTGATAGTATTGGCTTTTCCTATAGACTCAATGTGATCTTGGATCACTAAAATGTAAAATGAAGAGTCTTGAGCTTGAAGCTTGAGCCAATCCTTTGTCCTTAGCATCTTGAAGGAGTTCCCACATCCTTTAATCCATGCCACTCCATTGTTGAACTTATCTGAAACATACTAGATAAAAGTGTTAGTCCAACAAGAGATATGTTGTAATTAATTACCAAAACCACCTAGGGAGCACTTGTGCTTTCAGTCTCCCCCTTTTTGGTAATTGATGGCAACATACATCAAAGCTTTAGATAAAGATATAAAGAATAGCAAGTAAAGCTTTGGAAAGAGATGTAACAAGCATAGGCTCCCCCTACATGTATTGTAACATCCCAAATTTTCAATTTGGTATGTTATACATTAGGTCATCATGCATATCATATTTTTCTCGCATTTTCCGATCCTAGAAAATTTTCACGCAACTCAAGGACCCTCGGAGAGAGTTGGAAGTTTCATTATTTTCATATTTGGGATTTCTCAAATTTTGTAAATAGGATCATTGGATTTATTTAATTATCTTCATAAAGTTTTTCCTATAAAAACTTAAGAGAGGGAATAATATGACTTTCCCAACATTTAGGAAAAATGGAGATTTTATAAATAAATCAAATTTGGATTTGGGAGATTTATTTTGCTTAGGCAAAAAAGAGCATTTTAAAAATTTATGCATGTTTGCCGTTTTTAAAGTTCATTTTGTTCGACTCATTTTAGGAGTCGGGGAAAATTATTTTTATTAAAATCGGAGTTCGTTTGGTATTTTTTTAATCCGCTTTTGTTTTGTTTTAAATATAAAAACCGTCGCCCCCACAGGCCAAGGCTGACCGGCCCAGCCAGCGCCCCACCTCCTCTCCCTCAAGCCTTGCCCGCCATGAGCCCGCCCGCCGCCACGCCACCGCCGCCGCCGCCGCCGTGTCCGGGGCGGACACGCCGTCGCCGCCGCCTGGCCCCTTCCCAAAGGCGGAGCCCCCCTTCTATTTATACCGCCTCTCTCCTCACCTCGAGCCATGCCGCCGCCCTCACCCGAGCCCGCCCAAGGACGCCTTGCCGCCGCCGCCACGTCGCCCATCGCCGACCCGCCCGACCCCCCCCGCCCGGAGCCCAGCCGTGGCACCGGAGGTAGCCGCCCGCCCGATCCGGTTTTGCTTTAAAAACCGATCCGGTTTTCGGTTTTTCAAAACCTAGATGGTTTTATTTTTTTCGTTTTCTTAATTAACGAACGTTCACCGAACCGCTCGTTTCAATGAACGTGTTCGTTGGATTAGTTCTGTTAACGAACGTCCGTTATTTAATCCGTTAAATCGTTTTCTTTTAATCGGATTTAATCCGTTATTTTTTCAGATTCGATTTCGATCCGATTTTCAAATCTGTTTTATTTCTTGCTCGTTTATCGAATCGTGTGATTCAAGCTACCGGAGTTTCGTTCTGAAACCGCCGTTCGACTAACCTACTTACACAGAGTTTTGCTACTGTAAAATTTTGACTTAGTTTCAGATTGCTAAACCGAGTCGTTCTCTCTCGAGTTCCGACTTTCGATGCTTTATTTGATTCGATTCTTTTGCAACCAGGGTTCTTAAGTTGAACTATCTGGTTAGATCTTTTATTCGAGATTTCCCGTGCATTAGATGAGTACTTATTGTATGCTTGTTGTTTGTCTGCGTTAGATCACCCGTGAGTGCGCCGCTTGTTACTTGAATCTCTAGGTCTCATGGATTATCGGCCAAGGCAAGTAACACTTGATCATACCTTTTCTACTACCCAGCTTTTATTGCATTAGATCAAACCCTCAAACACTTGCATGATTAGGATCTAATTAAATTGTGGGATGGGAAGTAGATTGAGGTAGTACCTATTACCTGCTTTTACTTATGAAACCTTGGGAGTTACTTCTACGTTTGCTTAATTATGCCATGCTATGCTAGTAGACGTGGATTGGGTGAGTGAATATCCATGACAGATGTGAGATTGTTAATTAAGGTTTATCTAAGGTGGCAACCTAAACACACATCTGGGTGGATTGAGGCACTGGTTTCTATCGAGGACTTGCCTGTATTTCTTCGGACCGCCACCCGTGCTCTAAGGGATCATAAGATTATTCAAACTAGAAACTTCCGTGTGCAGCCACAAGCCAATTATGGGCTCTGGCGTAGTTGACTAAGTTGTGCGAACTCTTACGGGTAGGCTAGCTGATGTAGGGGATGTAGGTTGGTACGGTCTACCCACATGTAAGGTGCTAGCGCTCGAAAGACTATGTCTCGGTCATCCGCTTTCTCAAACACCATGTAGTGCGAGAACCAAGCGGAGGCGATCGAGTCTTGTGGGGAAAAGTCATGAAACCTCTGCGAGTGTAAAAACTAATCATGATTAGCCGTGTCCCCGGTTATGGACATCTTGAGTATCTAGTACTTGAATATCATGTGAATCTCAACATGTTACTTCTAATAATAAAGTTATTGGGTTTTAATGAGTACTTTTTAATTGGGATTGAGGATGTCATTAATCATTCTCAATGTTTAACAACCACCATTATAGTTTAATAAAATTATTCCTTTGATGTAGGGTAAAAACAGCTTTATGCAAAAATGTAACCGTAGAGCATTACCACCAGCCACATATGCATGTAGTATAGGCTTGTTGCTTCATTGTTCTCTATGTGTTACATTGCCAAGATATTCCATGTGTGACCGTTTTGGCTGCAACTTTCACGTTGCAGAATTTTCGCACGACAGTAAGGTGTTAGGTCGTGGTTCTATACTCGGTGATGCCGATGGAGTTGATGGACTCACTTGTATTCCAAGCCTTCCTCTGTTATTATTAGATGGCCTTAAGCCATATTATTGTATTAAGTTCTCTTGTGGACAACGATGTAATAAGTGTGTGATTGCTACTCTGCTATAAATCCTTCGAAGTATTGTGTGGTGTCAGCATTACTGATCCAGGGATGACACTGAGCACAGAGCACTAGATCCATTCGGGTCTGGTCGCTACCGAGAATGGTATCAGAGCACACGCTGACTGTAGGACACGACCACTAAGTTAAAGCCATAGATCACTATTCTCTTCCCATTTTCTAACTCCTCATCTTTTCTACTCTCTTTAGGATGACGGACGCGAAGATCGAGTACACCCAACCGGATGAAGCCACACCTTCTGGATTTCACTTGAAGGAAGTTACCAAGTACCTGAACATTGGACTACCAAGCTTCACCGGACTTTCAACGCCACTGCTCAAGAGGAGGGCCTGGAAGATTCAAGCTCATGTTCCAGAAGGACATTCGCCCCAATCACCAAGCCTATAGATAGTGTTTTCAAGGCACCAACTTGGAGTCCGGGAAAGAGCATGGCAGCTCACATCACCATGGGACGCATTGGAGAAGTTTATCAAGAAGACCTCAAGGACACTATCTACCAGATTTGCGGACGCCGAGATAACAAATGGGACGTCACAAGACCAAGAAGGATAGATCCATTGCAGCGTTCATCCAGAGTTAAACCGGCACATTCGACGCCAGAGAACCGGATGTGCAATGATATGTTGGAGTTGCGAATGCAAAGGGAAGGATCATCGAACTTGAAGAAGAACTAAAGACAACTCGCAAGGACTATATGGACGAGATCGTAGCTCTAGCAAGACACAATAACGATCTTAAGTACGAGATTGAAGAACTCAAGAAGAAGTTGGCGCCAGGAATGAAGACCAAGATGTCGATTGTCCAAGCGACTACATCAACATCGACGACACCGATTCGGATCCAAGTGAACCCGACTTTGAAGACGGTTGGAGCGGACATTATGGAGTCTTCCACCGGTTCAAATTAGTAGAAGTCCCCACATATTAGTAGTATTTCCCCATGTAAACATTATAGTACACGCACTTTTGCGATAGTTAGATCGTTGTAAGCCCTTGTTTGATTGAATGAAGTGATTTTGTGTGTATTTTCTCATGTGCATTTGGGTAGTGATTCCCCTTAGACCTCATTCTATTCTAAATTCTCATCTTTTCTAAACCCATCATATGCCTCCGAGACGCGACCCTGGATTTGTTTTCCCGCCAGAGATCACCCAACTGATCCAGCAGCAGAATACCCTGATTCAAACATTGGTGCGTAACTGTGGCAACAACAATAACAACCCACCACCACCACCACCACCGCGGATCATCCGACTCGTTTCCTTAGACTAAACCCGCCGTGTATTTCAAGAGCACCGAGCCAATTGTAGCAGATGACTGCTCCGCAAGATAGGCGGTGGAGCTGACCACTGCAGGATGCACGGATGGAGAAAGAGTGAAGTTTGCAAGACATCAGCTTGAAGGACCCCAAAGAAGATGGTGGGAGAATTTCACACCACTTACCACTGTAGACACCGCCACATGGGATCAATTTCAGCAAGCTTTCTGACCTGCCCATGTTTCAGCAGGAGCTATGGCCATGAAGAAGCGTGAGTTTCGCAACTTACGCCAAGGAGGAAGGACTGTTGGCGATGCGTGGATGACTTTAGTAAATTAGCACGTTATGCCCCGGATGACGTTGCTACCGATGCAGCTAAACAGAGAAGTTTCTAGAAGGACTGAATGATGAGTTCAAGATACCGTTGATGGTAGCCAGTTTCAATAACTACCAGGAGTTAGTAGACCGAGCCCTCATGATTGAAGGAAAGCGGAAGAATTGAGAACTGCAAGCGGAAGTATGGGCAAGGGAAGTATAACTCTGAGCTCAAGGAAACCTCGTTATACCCCTAAGTCAGAATTCAGTTTCAAAGATACCCATGGAGGAGGTAATTCGCATAACCATAATGGCACCAAGAATGGGAACGGAAATGGAGGAAGCAATGGACATAATCGCACCAACCCGTCAACACCATCCAAAGTAGACCTGAGTCATATTACTTGCTTTAAGTGCCGCAAGACTGGGCATTATGCCAATGACTGGCCGTAAGGCCGAATGGAAATGGCAATGGAAGCTCGAAAGAAACCCAACCCTTTCAACAGGGGACAGGTGAACCACATTGAAGTGGAGGAGGTTGAAGATCAGCCATGCAAGAATCGGTAAGTTTTTGGTTAAGTCATTTCTGCGGTTGTTCTTTTCGATCTTTGGTGCATCGCATTCATACATATCAAGGGATTTGTGGATAAGTACAAGTTACCAACCCAAGCCCTTAGGTCACCCATGCTAGTAACCTCACCCGAGCAGAGTACATGGCTAGTAAATGGTGTGATCGACCGCCATTAAGGATTGGACACTATGTTTTCCCTCGGACCTAATAGTTCGGAATCCCAAGGATTGGATGTGATATTAGGTATGGATTGGTTATCAAGGTATGGAGGAAACATAGATTGCACCACAAAGTCAATTTTGCTCACCACACCAGAAGGAAGAAGGATTAAGTATGTATCACGGCACGAGCCGAGAAGAGCGCAAGTTAATTGCTTATCAGGAGTGGTGCAGGAAGAAGTACCACTGGTGAAGGATTATCCTGATGTATTTCCTAAGAGTTGCCGTGAATGCCACGGATAGAGACATTGAGTTTTTGATCGAAGCCGTTGCCGTGAACAGGCCCGATATCGAAGCGACCGTCTGAGGATGCCAAAGACAGGATTTGGCGGAAATCAAGAAGCGTATTAAGGAGCTTTTGGATAAAGGTTTTATACGCCCAAGTTCTTCACCTTGGGGATCACCCGTTTTGCTAGTGGAGAAGAAGGATGGATCGTTAAGAATGGTTGTTGATTATCGTGGATTGAATGAAGTAACAATCAAGAACAAGTACCCACTACCTATGATAAATGATCTGTTTGATCGCTTGCAAGGAGCCAAGGTGTTTTCCAAGATCGACTTGCGATCGTGGTACCATCATTGAAGATTCGGGAGCGTGACATACCCAAGACAGCATTTACCACGAGATATGGACTATACGAGTATACCATTATGTCATTTGGACTGACTAACGCACCAGCCTATTTCATGAACCCGATGAACAAAGTGTTTATGGAGTTTTTGGATAAGTTCGTCGTGGTGTTCATTGATGACATTTTGATTTTCTCGAAGAATGAAGGGAACACAAGGAACATTTGCGATTGGTTTTGGAGAAACCGAGGAACACCGGTTGTATGCCAAGTTCAGCAAATGTGAGTTTTGGCTAAAGGAAGTTGGATTTCTCGGACATGTTATATCCGGAGAAGGGATAGCAGTTGACCCCACAAAAGTTGAGACCGTAACCAAATGGGAAGCACCAACGGCAGTTGGAGAGATTCGGAGTTTCCTTGGACTCGCAGGATACTACCGAAGATTCATTGAGAATTTCTCAAGGATTGCTAAGCCTATGACAGAATTGTTGAAAAAGGAAAACAAATTTATATGGACTGAGGACTGTGAGGAAAGTTTTCAGGAGTTGAAGAAAGATTGGTCACCTCACCGGTCTTGATATTGCCGATCGGACTAAGGATTATGAGGTGTATTATGACGCTTCACGCCGAGGACTTGGAGCAGTGCTTATGCAGGAAGGAAGAGTTGTTTCGTATGCTTCACGACAACATAAGCCCCATGAGTTGAATTATGCCACTCATGATTTGGAGCTAGCAGCCGTTGTGCATGCCTTGAAGACGTGGAGACATTTTCTCATTGGAAATCATTGTGAAGTATATACGGATCACAAGAGTTTGAAGTACATTTTTACACGTATGAAATTGAATCTCGCACAAAGGAGATGGTTAGAGCTTATCAAGGATTATGACATGAGATTGCATTATCACCCCGAAAGGCTAATGTCGTAGGCGACGCATTGAGCCGTAAGAGCCACGTCAATACTCTAATGATGGGAGGAATACCCAATGAGTTAGCCGAGGACCTTGAGAGCTATGTTTGGAAATAGTTCCGAGAGGCTATGTAGCAGCATTGGAGATTCAGTCAACGCCATCGACAAAATCAGAGAAGCCCAAAAGGCGATAAGGAAGTTGCCTCTATAAAGGAGAAAATGAGCAAAGGAAAAGCTAAAGGATTTCGTGAGGATGAGCACGATACCCTATAGTTTGAAGACCGTGTTTATGTGCCCAATGACCCGTAGATCGTGAAGTTGATTTTACAAGAAGCTCATGATTCACCCTATTCGATTCACCAGGAAATACCAAGATGTACTTGGATTTGAAGAATACTTTCCGTGGACCGGAATGAAGAAGGATATTATGGAGTATGTAGCAGTTTGTGATGTATGTCGAAAGTGAAGGCGTAACATCGGAAGCCAGGATTGTTACAACCATTGCCGATACCGAATGGAAGTGGGATAAACTAGGCATGGATTTTATCACAGGATTGCCAAAGACCTGCTCAGGATATGACTCGATTTGGGTTATAGTCGACCGTTTAACAAAGGTAGCTCATTTCATTCCAGTCAAGACCACCTATAGCAGTGCTAAGTTGGCAAAGATATACATTACCGTAATTGTGTGCTTACACGGAGTTACGAGGAGCATCAGACGTATAGAGGAACCCGGTTTACCTCGAAATTTTGGAACCAGTTGCGAAACATTGGGAACCCGATTGGAATTCATTACAACTTTCCACCCACGTAGACCGATGGACAGACCGAGAGAGTCAATCAGATTTTGGAGGACATGCTTTGAGAGCTTGTGCCCTAGATTATGGATCTAGCTGGGATGATAATTTGTCAGTATGCAGAATTTTCCTACAACAACAGCTACCAAACCAGCTTGAAGATGGCACCTTTCGAGGCTCAGATGGAAGAAGGTGCAGGACACGTTGTTATGGGGCGAAACTAGAGATCGCCATTGTTTGGACCAGATTTGATTAAGGAGTCCGAACAGAGAGTTAAGTTGATTCGAGACAGGCTCAAGGTAGCCCATCCTGCATAAAAGAGCTATGCCGATTCAAAGCGCAGCGATTGAGTATGAAGTTGGAGACAGAGTATATCTCGAGTATCCCGGTTCGAGGAGTTAAGCGTTTTGGAGTTAAAGGAAAGTTAGCACCCCGTTTCGTTGGACCGTATAAGATTTTGCAACGCATGGGAGAAGTTGCTTATAAGTTGGAATTACCAGAAGGACTGTCAGGAGTTCATGATGTACTCCATGTTTCTCAGTTGAAGAAATGTCACCCCGAGATAGCAGAGGCACCGTTAAGAGACTCGGTGCCAGGAAGCAATTCGGTTGAAGGATGACTTGACATATGAGGAAAAACCGGTTAAGAATTCTCGATTATGCCAGCAGAGTTACCCGCAAAGAAGGTTATCAAGTTTTGCAAAGTTCAGTGGAGCCACCACACCGAGGATGAAGCCACCGGGAAAGAGAGGAAGTTTTGCTCAAGGACCACCTCACCTATTTTCTAGCCAACCCGAATCTCGAGGGCGAGTTTCAACTTAAGGTGGTAGGTTTGTAACATCCCAAATTTTCAATTTGGTATGTTATACATTAGGTCATCATGCATATCATATTTTTCTCGCATTTTCCGATCCTAGAAAATTTTCACGCAACTCAAGGACCCTCGGAGAGAGTTGGAAGTTTCATTATTTTCATATTTGGGATTTCTCAAATTTTGAAAATAGGATCATTGGATTTATTTAATTATCTTCATAAAGTTTTTCCTATAAAAACATAAGAGAGGGAATAATATGACTTTCCCAACATTTAGGAAAAATGGAGATTTTATAAATAAATCAAATTTGGATTTGGAAGATTTATTTTGCTTAGGCAAAAATGAGCATTTTAAAAATTTATGCATGTTTGCCGTTTTTAAAGTTCATTTTGTTCGACTCATTTTTAGGAGTCGGGGAAAATTATTTTATTAAAATCGGAGTTCGTTTGGTATTTTTTTTAATCTGTTTTGTTTTGTTTTAAATAAATAAAACCGCGCTTCAGGCAAGGCCCAGTGCCCGGCCTGCCCGCCTCCTCTCTCCCTCACAAGACGCCCGCCATGTGAGCCCCCGCCAAGACGCCACCCGCCGCCGCCCGTGTCCGGGTCGGACACGCCGTCGCCGCCACCCCAGCCCCTTCCCAAGGCGCGAGCCCCCCTTCTATTTATACCGCCCCCTCTCTCCTCACCTTGAGCCGCCGCCTTGCCCAAGGACGCCGCCCGCCGCGTCGCCACCCGCCGCCCGACCCGCGGACCCCCCGCCGCACCGGAGCCCCGCCGGCGAAGCACCGGAGGTAGCCGCCGCCCCCGCCCCGATCCGGTTTTGCTTTAAAAACCGATCTGGTTTTCGGTTTTTTTTTCAAAACCTAGATGGTTTTTATTTTTTTTCGGTTTTCTTAATTAACGAACGTTCACCGAACCGTTCGTTTCAATGAACGTGTTCGTTGGATTAGTTCTGTTAACGAACGTCCGTTATTTAATCCGTTCGTCGTTTTCTTTTAATCGGATTTAATCCGTTATTTTTTCAGATTCGATTTCCGATCCGATTTTCAAATCTGTTTTATTTCTTGCTCGTTTATCGGAATCAGGTGATTCAAGCGCTCGAGTTTCATATTCTGAAACCGCCGTTCGACTAACCTACTTACACAGAGTTTTGCTACTGTAAAATTTTGACTTAGTTTCAGATTGCTAAACCGAGTCGTTCTCTCTCGAGTTCCGACTTTCGATGCTTTATTTGATTCGATTCTTTTGCAACCAGGGTTCTTAAGTTGAACTATCTGGTTAGATCTTTTATTCGAGATTTCCCGTGCATTAGATGAGTACTTATTGTATGCTTGTTGTTTGTCTGCGTTAGATCACCCGGAGTGCGCCGCTTGTTACTTGAATCTCTAGGTCTCATGGATTATCGGCAAGGCAAGTAACACTTGATCATACCTTTTCTACTACCCAGTTTTATTGCATTAGATCAAACCCTCAAACACTTGCATGATTAGGATCTAATTAAATTGTGGGATGGGAAGTAGATTGAGGTAGTACCTATTACCTGTTTTACTTATGAAACCTTGGGAGTTACTTCTACGTTTGCTTAATTATGCCATGCTATGCTAGTAGACGTGGATTGGGTGAGTGAATATCCATGACAGATGTGAGATTGTTAATTAAGGTTTATCTAAGGTGGCAACCTAAACACACATCCGGGTGGATTGAGGCACTGGTTTCTATCGAGGACTTGCTCAGATTTCTTCGGACCGCCACCCGTGCTCTAAGGGATCATAAGATTATTCAAACTAGAAACTTCCGTGTGCAGCCACAAGCCAATTATGGGCTCATGGCGTAGTTGACTAAGTTGTGCGAACTCTTACGGGTAGGCTAGCTGATGTAGGGGATGTAGGTTGGTACGGTCTACCCACATGTAAGGTGCTAAGCGCTTACGAAGACTATGTCTCGGTCATCCGCTTTCTCAAACACCATGTAGTGCGAGAACCAAGCGGAGGCGATCGAGTCTTGTGGGGAAAAGTGCGCAAACCTCTGCAGAGTGTAAAACTAATCATGATTAGCCGTGTCCCGGTTATGGACATCTTGAGTATCTAGTACTTGAATATCATGTGAATCTCAACATGTTACTTCTAATAATAAAGTTATTGGGTTTTAATGAGTACTTTTTAATTGGGATTGAGGATCTGTCAATCATTCTCAATGTTTAACAACCACCATGATAGTTAAATAAAATTATTCCTTTGATGTAGGGAAAAACCAGCTTTATGCAAAAATGTAAATCAGAGAGCATTACCACCAGCCACATATGCATGTAGTATAGGCTTGTTGCTTCATTGTTCTCTATGTGTTACATTGCCAGATATTCCATGTCTTGAATTGTTTTCGGGCTGCAACTTTCACGTTGCAGAATTTTCGCATTTACGAGTAAGGTGTTAGGTCGTGGTTCTATACTCGGTGATGCCGATGGAGTTGATGGACTCACTTGTCTTCCAAGCCTTCCGCTGTTATTATTAGATGGCCTTAAGCCATATTATTGTATTAAGTTCTCTTGTGGACAACGATGTAATAAGTGTGTGATTGCTACTCGCTATAAATCCTTGAAATCGTGTGGTGTCAGCATTACTGATCCAGGGATGACACTGAGCACAGAGCACTAGATCCATTCGGGTCTGGTCGCTACATGTATGCAATCATGTGAATATGAAATATAGAAGCATGTGAGAGCATAACCATGATAGAGCAGGCAATGTGTTACATGTATCTTGGCTATATGCATCAGAGCAAAAAGTATTAAAGAGAATACCTTCATGCCCATGAGTCCTTCTTGCAAAAAGTATGTACATCAGCAAGAATTCCTCATACACATGATTGTGATGCATATACTTACCTTGTGGTCTTGAGTTGGCTTAGGATGGAATGAACCTGCGTAAACAAGGTTAGATAACAGATACATCTACTAGCCAGAGCAAAATGTAAGAAACCACAAGAATACCAAGACTGGGATGACATGTAGAGAGTGAGTCTTGAGTACCACATTGGATTAGACATGTCCCAAAGAGTAAAGATATGCGATGAATTTAAATGATCTCTTTCCTTAGATGTCTTGCTCCCCCAGATCTAACATGGGATACTTTGGGATAAGATAGGGAATGTAAAATCAGAGTGAAGGAAAACAGAAATGAAAGATATGAATGATGATTAGAGCTAAAGTTCAGAGCTAATGTATGCTAATGCAAAATTGAGCACAACAGATCATATGAACATGTCTCTCCCCTCAAGAAGACATGTGGACATCTCTCCTCTTGAACACCAAGCATCTGGGATCCTTGAGAAATAATTTCTACTTAAGTATCCTCTCCCCCTGGAGATTTCTCTCGTCTTTTGAGGGTCTCTCCCCCTAGAAGGTCTCTCTCTCCCTTAAGAAGAAAGGTGATAAGTTTTGATGCTCTCTCTATCTCCAAATGATAAGCTTTGATGTTCTTTCTCTCCCCTTTGACATCAATTTCCAAGAAGGGTCTTACGGAATCTGTCGAATGGGTTTGGTCCTTGAGACACGTAACAAAGCAATGATGAAAATGTGATGCTTGTAGAGGACAAGATTCATTGAGTGGAGCTGGATCAGAAGAAACACAGAATATGTGGCAAAGAGTTTTTCCTGTTATGAAATCGGTGGCACCGAGTGGTATGCTTCGGTCGTACCAAAAAGATTCGGTTGGACCGAAAATAACAAATCGGTGTAACCGAGTTCATCGCAGAGAAAACACTTGTCACCTCAGCTCACTAGACTAATAAGATCTCACAAAGATTTGTAAGGAATTAACTGAAAGATATGCAAGGAATTAGATGCAGAAAATGCAGAGAAAACATATAGAAATCTAGATGAAGTTTTTTTTTGAAAGGGGAAACACAAATGCATGAGACAAATGCAAAAACTCATAAGAGAACACAGGAGAACTTCATCTAGAGATGGTCGGCGATAAAGTCACCTATGTTAGAGTATATTGACTTAGGAGTCAAGTGAGATCACTTGATCATAGGCCATACTCATCGTTTAAGCTCAAAATGGGGTTGCCATTTTTCGTTTACATCTTGATGTATTCACATCTTGTCGAGTTGCTTTAACTCATGACTCGGAGTAAAGCTTCTCTAAGATGGAATAACATACCTTGGTTGGTGGTGTTGTCCATGTAGTTGAACTTGCGTGGGTTGCTCAAGGTTGATGTAGCTCATCAAGAATTTGGAGCACCACTTGGAATTTGTGTCCATCTACCTACATGGGTTAGTTCTTGCAAGGAAGAGCATTTGTATATCCAAAAATGACAATCATGAATGGTTTCGTGCTTCCTTGTCTTCAACCACCTTGTGTAGAGACTTGGTGATGTAGAGATTGCTCAAGATATGAGTAGGTTTCAACCTCATGGAATTTGATTCAACCAAGTACCTACATGGGTTAGATAACATGCAAGATACAAATATTCCCAAGACATAAGTTTTTCATCATAAGAGAAATATCAAGGATTAGTCATAAGCTCATGTATTGCATGTATCCAATGGAGTTTCTACTCCAAGTTTGAAGCATCAATGATGTTCAATTCTCCTCTTAACCTGAAAAACACTTTCTCATCAAGAGGTTTAGTGAATATATCCGCTAATTGCTTTTCGGTGCGAACATGCTTAAGATCAATGTCACCCTTAGCAACATGATCTCGAATGAAATGATGAAGAACTTCAATATGCTTAGTTCGAGAATGTTGCACATGATTATGACCAATTTTGATAGCACTTTCATTATCACAAAGCAATGGAACATGTCTCACATATATCCCATAATCTTTAAGATTTTGGGTCATCCAAAGTAATTGAGCACAACATGAACCAGCGGCAATATATTCAGCTTCAATGGTGGATAAGGATACGAGTTTTGTTTCTTGGAGGACCAAGACACAAGAGATCTACCAAGAAATTGACAAGTACCGAAGTGGACTTTCTATCAACCTTGTCTCCGGCATAGTCCGAAGTCGGAATAGCCAACAAGATCGAAAGAGGCCCTCTTAGGATACCAAATGCCAAAATTTGGTGTATGGATTAAGTATCTCACTATCCTTTTCACAGCCTTAAGATGCCATTCTTTAGGGGCAGCTTGATATCGTGCACACATGCACACACTTAGCATAATATCGGGACGTGAAGCACACAGATATAACAATGAACCAATCATAGAGCGATAAACCTTTTGATCAACCGGTTCACCATCTTTGGTTAAGTCAAGATGTCCACTAGTAGGCATGGGTGTAGTCATACCTTTGCATTCTTGCATATTGAACTTCTTGAATAAGTCCTTGGTGTACTTTGTTTGCGAGACAAACGTACCTTCCTTAGTTTGCTTGATTTGCAAACCAAGAAAGAATTTGAGTTCACTCATCATAGACATCTCAAACTTCTCCGACATTAGCTTCCCAAACTTTTCACTAAAATGAGGGTTAGTTCAACCAAATATAATATCATCAACATAAATTTGGCACACAAAGAGTTCACCATTAACCCTTTTAGTAAAAAGAGTAGAATCAATTTTCCCAATTTCAAAGCCTTTTTCAATAAGGAACTTGGTCAAGCATTTATACCATGCTCTAGGAGCTTGTTTAAGTCCATAAAGAGCTTTGTGAAGTTTGTAAACATGATTGGGTTTCTTAGGATTGACAAAGCCGGGAGGTTGTTTAACATAAACTTCCTCCTCTATTTCACCATTTAGAAAAGCACTTTTAATGTCCATTTGGTACAAGGTGATATCATGGTGGTTAGCATAGGCAAGTAAGATGCGAATGGACTCAAGTCTAGCAGCAGGCGTAAGTCTCACCATAGTCCATACCTTCGACTTGTGTGTAGCCTTGGGCGACGAGACGTGCTTTGTTGCGAATTACTTGTCCATCTTCATCTTGCTTGTTGCGAAACACCCATTTGGTACCAATGATGTTGCGGTTGTTGTCGGGCTTCTCAACCAATGTCCAAACTTGGTTCCTCTCAAAGTTGTGTAGCTCTTCATGCATAGCATTTATCCAATACGGATCTTCCAATGCTTCTTCGACCTTCATAGGTTCAATGCTAGAGATGAAAGAATAGTTTTCACAAAAGTTAGCTAAACGAGTTTTAGAGCGAGTGATTCTCCCGGTTTGAATATCATTGTAGATTTTCTCGACGGGATGGTATTTAGAAATTCTTGCTCGAACTCGTGAAAGCTTTTGCTTGGGTCTTCGTTGAACATCTTCTTCATCTTGTTCTTCTTCTTGGCCTTCTTCATTGTTGGCGTTGTCGTTCTCTTGTCGTGGTGGAGAAGGAGGTTGTTGATGTTCATCTTGATGCACTTCCTCGTTTTCTTCATCTTGGTGTGTCCCACTTGTGGATGCTTCCGTATCAACTCTTGGTTCACCTTGTCGTGAAGTAGAAGCTTCCACTTGAATGGACGAGGTACTCTCCTTCACCTCCGTTGGACGGACTTTGCCAATAGACAAGTCTTGGATTGCTTCCAAGGATCTTTGTCTCCTACATCAATTGGCAATTTCTCTACTTGCGAGCCGTTAGATTCATCAAACTTCACATCTCCCGTCTCTTCAACCTTTTGGGTGAAATTGTTGTAGACACGGTAAGTGTGAGAGTTTGAGCCATAACCTAGTAGCAAACCTTCATGAGACTTAGGAGCAAATTTAGAACGATGATGCTTATCAAGAATGTAGCACTTTGAGCCGAATACTCGAAAGTATCCAACTTGGGGTTTGTTACCGGTGAGTAGCTCGTATGCCGTCTTGCCGAGTAGCTTGTGAAGATACAAGCGTTTTGTTGCATGACAAGCTGTCTCAACCGCTTCTGCCCAAAAGTGCTTCGGCGTCTTGTACTCATCAAGCATCGTTCTCGCCATTTCGATGAGCGTCGGGTTCTTCCTCTCAACAACTACATTTTGTTGAGGTGTGTACGTAGCCGAGAACTCGTGTGAAATCCCTTCTTCGTCAACAAAGGTGTCCACATTTGCGTTCTTGAACTCCATTCCGTTGTCGCTGCGAACCTTCTTGATCTTCACTTCAAATTGGTTTTGGGCCTTCCTAGCGAAGTTTTTGAAGATCTTTTGGACCTGCGATTTATCATCGAGAAAGAACACCCGTAAATCTGGAAAAATCATCAACTATAACTAGACCAAAAAATTTCCACGAAACTCTTGTAAGAGTTGGGACCAAAGAGATCCATGTGAAGTAGCTCGAGTGGCCTCTTCGTGGTCATGATGTTCTTCACGGGATGCCTTCCTCCAACCTGTTTACACCTTGACAAGCAATCGCAAAGTCTATCCTTATCAAATATGACATCATTAACTCCAAGGATATGATTCCCCTTAATAAGCTTGTCAAGGTTTCGCATACCAACATGACCTAATCGCCTATGACATAACCAGCCTTTTGAGGATTTAGCAACGAAGCAAGTTTTAGGTTGAGCCTTTTTAGTGAAATCAACAATGTATAGATCACCTCTATGCACATCAGTAAAGACCATTTTATGATTATCTCGACGAAACACTTGGCAATCTACTTCAGTAAATAGAACATTGAAACCGAAATCAGCAAGTCTAGATAATCGAAAGTAAGTTGTAGCCAAGAGATTCAACGAGCATGACATTTTGTATCGAGCTATCATGTGAGATGGCCACCTTACCAAGGCCAACCACCTTACCCTTTGAGTTGTCACCGAAAGTGACATACTTTTGAGGACTATCATTATCAGCAAGCTCACGAAACATGTATTTATCTCCGGTCATTTGATCGGTACATCCACTATCAAGAACCCATTCCTTTCCTCCTGGCATATATCCCCAAAGATTTGCCATAAGACAAAAATGTCTCAATGCATCATAAAGATCGAAGTCACTATCATCATCCTCATCATAGTATCCATGTTCAACATCGTCATGTGGTGGATCAAATCCTAGAGAGGGTGATTCATTAGAATGAGTTTGACAATAATCTTGTCTATGAATTCTTATAGCTTCTAAATAATGTCACTAATAATACCAACATTTCCTTTGGCACGCATAAGGTTTGTAAGCTCAAATAGACGATCACCAAACATAGGATCACTAGTATTCATTTTGCTCAAAGCAATAGACTTATGGAGAATTTCATCTAGATTTTTCAAGGAATAATCTGGAAATCGTTCCTCAAGAAATTTCCATATGGTGTAGGCACACTTAAAAGTAGGCACACATCCAATCAAGTTCTAGGCAATCCTCTAATGATAAGTTCGGTAGTTCTAAGATTCCTAACCATGTCAATTGACTCATCATGGGTTGGATGCATAGGATCAACATAAGGTGCACAAGGGCTAGCAATGTACTTGTTAAAATGATATTGATTGAAAATTACAAGCATCTCATTTTTCCACTCATGAAAATACTCTCCATCAAGAATAGGCACTCTATGTCTAAGACTCCCCAAAGTAGACTCATCCATCTTCCTCCAATGGTGATTAAACCAAGGCAATGGAGACCAAAGCTCTGATACCACTTGTAGGACCTTGATAAGAGGTGTCTAGAGGGGGGGTGATTAGACACTAAGTACCAAAGTTGCAATTTTTAAGTTTCTTTAAAGTTTGAGTGGAGTTTAGGCACAAGTTTAACATTCACAACATATAGCAAGCAAGCATGCAAAGAGTATATGAGCAGCGGAAAATAAAGCATGCAACTTGCAAGAATGTAAAGGGAAGGGATTGGAGGATTCAAACGCAATTTGGAGACACGGATGTTTTTGGCATGGTTCCGATAGGTGGTGCTATCGTACATCCACGTTGATGGAGACTTCAACCCACGAAGGGTAACGGTTGCGTGAGTCCACGGAGGGCTCCAACCACGAAGGGTCCACGAAGAAGCAACCTTGTCTATCCCACCATGGCCGTCGCCCACGAAGGACTTGCCTCACTAGCGGTAGATCTTCACGAAGTAGGCGATATCCTTGCCCTTACAAACTCCTTGGTTCAACTCCACAATCTTGTCGGAGGCTCCCAAGTGACACCTAGCCAATCTAGGAGACACCACTCTCAAGAAGTAACAAATGGTGCGTTGATGATGAACTCCTTGCTCTTGTGCTTCAAATGATAGTCTCCCCAACACTCAACTCTCTCTCATAGGATTTGGATCTGGTGGAAAGAGGGTTTGAGTGGAAAGCAACTTGGGGAAGGCTAGAGATCAAGATTCATATGGTAGGAATGGAATATCTTGGCCTCAACACATGAGTAGGTAGTTCTCTCTCGTAAATAGGATCTTTGGAAGTGTAGGTTCGGTCGATGGCTCTCACCACGAATGAAGAGGAGGTGGAGGGGTACATATAGCCTCCACACAAAATCTAACCGTTACACACAATCTACCAAACTCGGTGGGACCGAATCGTTAAACTCGATCAGACCGATTTAGCAAATAATGTGACCATTAGGGTTTTCGGTGGGACCTGAATGCAACTCAGTGGGACCTATTCGGTTAGGGTTAGGGCATAACGTAATCTCGGTAAGACCGATTACACAAACTCGGTGGGACCGATTTTGGTAATAAGCTTTCCAGAGAGTTGGTCAGGCAAACTCGGTTTGACCGATTATCAAACTCGGTGGGACCGATTTTGATAATAAGTTAACGAAGAGTTTGCATTGTAAACTCGGTAGTATCGATTGCTCAAACTTCGGTGAGACCGATTTGATAATGGACATACAGAGAGATTACAATCCCATCTCGGTGAGACCGAGATCCCTATCGGTGAGACCGATTTGCCTAGGGTTTGTGGCGGTGGCTAAGACATCCAAACTCGGTGGCGCGGATAGAAAAGAATCGGTGGGGCGAGTTTGACTTTAGGTTTAGGACATATGTGTGGAAGTGGGAAAGTAGTTGAGGGTTTTGGAGCATATCACTAAGCACTTTGAAGCAAGAGGCTCATTAAGCAACACCTCATTCCTCCTTGATAGTATTGGCTTTTCCTATAGACTCAATGTGATCTTGGATCACTAAAATGTAAAATGAAGAGTCTTGAGCTTGAAGCTTGAGCCAATCCTTTGTCCTTAGCATCTTGAAGGAGTTCCCACATCCTTTAGTCCATGCCACTCCATTGTTGAACTTATCTGAAACATACTAGATAAAAGTGTTAGTCCAACAAGAGATATGTTGTCATTAATTACCAAAACCACCTAGGGAGCACTTGTGCTTTCACATCTCCTACAAAAGTATTAGCTAGCAGTTTTTCTATCATACCCGAAGGAACTTCAAAAGGAGTTTCATTTTCAATAGGTTCAGTAGGTTCATTAGGTTGAGGAGCAACTCTTTGCTCTACTGGACGGGGTGAAGATACCCCGAACAAGCCCCTCAGAGGATTAGTTTCCATAGTAACAAGTGACAGTAAAATTCAGCACACTATATAAATTTTTCCTTACCAAATTCCACCTACCAAAGGCGCTTCACTCCCCGGCAACGGCGCCAGAAAAGTAAGAGTGTCGAACCCAACGAGGAGCAGAAGGATATGATAAGCGGTTTTCAGCAAGGTATTCTCTGCAAGTACTGAAATAAGTGGTAACAGATAGTTTTGTGATAAGATAATTTGTAACGAGCAACAAGTAACAAAAGTAAATAAAGTGCAGAAAGGTGGCCCAATCCTTTTTGTAGCAAAGGACAATCCTGCACAACTCTTATAATAGGAAAAGCGCTCCCGAGGACACATGGGAATATCGTCAAGCTAGTTTTCATCACGTTCATATAATTCGCGTTCGGTACTTTGATAATTTGATATGTGGGTGGACCGGTGCTCGGGTGTTGTTCTTACTTGAACAAACATCCCACTTATGATTAACCTCTATTTCAAGCATCTGCAACTACAACAAAAGTATTAAGGTAAACCTAACCATAGCATGAAACATATGGATCCAAATCAACCCCTTACGAAGAAACACATAAACTAGGGTTTAAGCTTTTGTCACTCTAGCAACCCATCATCTACGTATTACTTCCCAATGCCTTCCTCTAGGCCCAAATAATGCTGAAGTGTTATGTAGTCGACGTTCACATAACACCACTAGATGCTAGACAACATACATCTCATCAAAATATCGAATCTAATACCAAATTCACATGACTACTAATAGCAAGACTTCTCCCATGTCCTCAGGAACAAACGTAACTACTCACAAAGCATATTCATGTTCATAATCAGAGGGGTATTAATATGAATATAGGATCTGAACATATGATCTTCCACCAAATAAACCAACTAGCATAAACTACGAGGAGTAATCAACACTACTAGGAACCTACTAGTACCAATCCCGGACTTAGAGACAAGAATTGGATACAAGAGATGAACTAGGGTTTTGAGAGGAGATGGTGCTGGTGAAGATGTTGATGGATATTGCCCTCTCCTGATGAGAGGAGCGTTGGTGATGATGATGACGATGATTTCCCCCTCCCGGAGGGAAGTGTCCCCGGCAGCTCTGCCGAGCCCTAGATTGGTTCCGCCAAGGTTCCGCCTCGTGGCGCCGGAGTTTCGTCCCGAAAGGTTGCCTCTGATTTTTTTTATCGACGAAAGACCTTATATAGCAGAAGATGGGCATCGGAGAGCCTCCAGGGGGCCCACGAGGTAGGGGGCGCGCCCTAGGAGGGGGGGCGCGCCCCCCACCCTCGTGGACAGGGTGTGGGCCCCTGGCCTTCATCTTTGGCGAGGATTTTTTTATTATTTATTGTAAGATATTCCGTGGAGTTTCAGGACTTTTGGAGTTGTGCAGAATAGGTCTCTAATATTTGCTCCTTTTCCAGCCCAGAATTCCAGCTGCCGGCATTCTTACTCCTTATGTAAACCTTGTAAAATAAGATAGAATAGGCATAAGTATTGTGACATAACGTGTAATAACAACCCATAATGCAATAAATATCGATATAAAATCATGATGCAAAATGGACGTATCAACCACCGCCCTGGTGCTCTCGGCGCGGCGTGGTCAACGTGATCAACGATGACTTCCATCGAAGAGTATTATGCGTGGAGAGGCTGATAGTTGGGTCCAGGCGGCCGCAAGGAAGTGCCTCCTTATTACACGCAAAATAATTATTCCTCCACCTGACATCAGGGACCCACCGGACGGGCCACCTTATTTCGCGAAAAAAATGTTTCCCCCCTGACTGCTGGGACCCACCGGATGGGCCAGCGTATTTCACAAAAAAAAGTTCCCCCCGCTGTCAGCTTGGACCCACCGGACGTGCCTCCTTATTACGCACACAAAAAATGAATACTCCCCCTGCTAGCTGGGACCCACCATGGTGGGAGGCTGACTTGTGGGCCTACTAAGTTGACTGGGACGGGGGCCTTTGTCAACTTTAGTCAATATGAATGATTCTAGCTCCAGTGACCGTACGATGTCCATCCAACGGCTGTAGTGCTTCTTCAACCTCTGGTCTTCTTGCTCCAGCCGCCCAAAGCAGCGCCGGTCGTGCCGCATGCTCCTGCCTCCCGTGGCCAGCTGTGCTGCCACGAAGGCCTCACTGCCCCCTACTATTTCCACCGCTGGCCAGGCCCTGCGGCGACGGCAGCCTCACACCACAGCCGAACCACCGAACCCTCATACTCCTCTCCGCGGGCTTCCATCGCGTCTTCCACAACTCCCCGTCATCCCTTCCTAGGCCTCGCCGTCGTCCACCGCCCTGGTGCTCTCGGCGCGGCGTGGTCAACGTGGTCAAGGAACGACTTCCATCGGACGTGGAGTCGTGGACTGTACGTGGAGAGGCTGACAGCTAGGTCCACGGCCGCAGCAAGGAAGTGCCTCCTTATTACACGGAAAATAATGATTCCTCCACCTGACAGCTGGGACCCACCGGATGAGCCACTGTATTTCACGAAAAAAACATTTCCCATGACTGCTGGGACCCACCAGCTACATCTTCGCACGCAAGGAAGTGCGTCCGCAAAAACAATTACCCCGACTCTGGGACCCACCAGCTACATCTTCACACGCAAGGAAGTGCGTCCGAAAAAAAATGATTCGCCCCCTGACTGCTGGGACCCACCAGCTACATCTTCGCACGCAAGGAAGTGCGTGATAGTCAGGACCCACCTGGTCGAAGCGTACGTAGCGTTGTCGTGCAGTGTTACGTGACGTGTACGTACATACTGGTGGATGTAGAGGCGCGCATGTGTTGTAGTAGAGGCGCGCACGTGTCGTAGTAGAGGCGCGCACGTAGCATGTACACGTACGTACATCGGCCAGGGTGCAAGAAATAAAATACGACACATATGTGTACATACGGGCGGGGTCTCGAACGCCTACTACAGCGCATCGTCACGGCTAGGGCTCGTGTACATGGCTGGGTCAGAACGGAGAAACAGCGTCGTCGTCGTGTTCATGGGGAGGCAACGGAATGCTTCGTGTTCATGGGGAGGCAACGGAATGCGTCGTGTTCATCGGGAGGAAACGGAACGCGTGGGAGCCAACCAGCTGGGTCAGAACAGAATGTGTGGTCGTGTTCATCGGGAGGGCTTGGATGGAACACGCGATGGAAACAAGGCCTGGCGTACCGCACAACGGAGGAAACAGACCTCCTATGTTCGGAACGAGGTCCTGTTGATCGGGAGGGGGTGTGGCGTACCGCACAACGGAGGAAACGGACCTCCTACGGTCGAAATAGGGGTCCTATTGATCGGGAGGGGTCTGGTGTACCGCAAAACGGACGAAACAAACCTCCTACGATCGAAACGGGGGTCCTGTTGAACGGGAGGGGTGTGGCGTACAAAAGCAGATTTAAACGGACCTCCTACGGTCAAAGCAGGGGTCCTGTTCGCCGGGAGGGTGTGGCGTACCGCAAAACGGGACTCCACGGGATACTGTTCATCTCCACCATCGACCTCCTCCAGCCTCCACGGGCTCCTGTTCATCCAGCCTCCACCGCGCGCTACTCCACGGCTACTGTTCAACCACCCCTCCACCGTCTACTGTTCATCCAGCCCTCCACACCACGGGGTCCTGTTCAACCACCCCTCCACGGGCACCCCTCCACCGTCTATTATTCATCCAGCCCTCCACACCACGGGGTCCTGTTCAACCACCCCTCCACGGGCACCCCTCCACCGTCTATTGTTCATCCAGCCCTCCACCACACCACGGGTCCTGTTCATCCAGAGGCAATGCCACCGCTCACTTTGTTCATCCCTAACCCCGGCAACGCTCACTATTCATCCAATCGATCGGCTTGATTAGCAGCGGTAGTGAAGGAATCGCTCGATCGGGTTCGATTAACAACCATCGATCGATCGCTTCCGGGTTCGATGTAGCGTAACTGCGGTCAATCGCTGGGGTTCGATTAGAGCCCAATGCCTCGCTCGGGTTCGATTAGAGCCAACGCCTACGCTTTTGCAGCGTGTACGTGTACGAGAGAAACGCGCATCGCTCGGCCCCCGACCTCCCACCGTAACCGGGAACTCCACGAAATTTTCCTCCCCCTCGCTTCTACCATGGTTTTTTCCGTCATGGACGGCCCAAAGAATGTCATGCAGCTGCATCTCCGGCCCGCCCAGGACGAAAAGCCCATTTCCTGTCATGATTTTTGTCATAGAAGTAGGAGCCCACCACATCTATGATGATACCGGGTTTTGTCACAATTATCGTCATAGAAGTGTCATATGTATGACAGAAAAAAATTCGTTCGGCCCAAAATGTCACGGATGTGTCTTTTTTTGTATTGCATGGTGCACTAAACTATCAAGTATTCATCATACCGAGCTTTGTCAAACGTTCATAATGTATGTATCTGCTCCTGCAATAGGTCTGTCACCTAGCGGTGCATCAAGGACATAATTCTTCTGTGCAGCAATGAGGATAATCCTCTGATCACGGACCAAGTCCGCATCATTGGTACTACCATATTTCAACTTATTTTTCTCTAGGAACATATCAAAAATAAACGGGGAGCTACATCACGAGCTATTGATCTACAACATAGTTATGCAAATACTATCAGGACTAAGTTCATGATAAATTAAAGTTCAATTAGTCATATTACTTAAGAACTCCCACTTAGATAGACATCCCTCTGCTACCTCTTGAGCACTGCGTTGGATTTCCCCGAAGAGGAGAGGATGATGCAGCAAAGTAGCGTAAGTATTTCCCTCAGTTTTTGAGAACCAATGTATCAATCCAGTAGGAGGCCACGCACAAGTCCCTCGTACCTGCACAAAACAATAGCTCCTCGCAACCAACGCGATTAGGGGTTGTCAATCCCTTCACGGTCACTTACGAGTGAGATCTGATAGAGATGATAAATAATATTTTTTGATATTTTGGTATAGAGATGCAAAGTGAAAAGTAAAAGGCAAAGTAAAACAAAGCAAGTATTAAAGTAATGGAGATTGATATGATGAGAATAGACCCAGGGGCCATAGGTTTCACTCGTGGCTTCTCTCAAGAGCATAAGTATTCTACGGTGGGTGGACAAATTACTGTTGAGCAATTGACATAATTGAGCATAGTTATGAGTATATCTAGGTATGATCATGTATATAGGCATCACGTCCGAGACAAGTAGACCGACTCCTGCCTGCATCTACTACTATTACTACACTCATCGACCGCTATCCGGCATGCATCTAGAGTATTAAGTTAAAAAGCAGAGTAACGCCTTAAGCAAGATTACATGATGTAGAGGATAAATTCATGCAATATGATAAAAACCCCATCTTGTTATCCTCGTGGCAACAATACAATACGTGCCTTGCTGCCCCTTACATCCTTTGGGAAAGGACACCGCAAGATTGAACCCAAAGCTAAGCACTTCTCCCATTGCAAGAACTACCAATCTAGTTGGTCAAACCAAACGGATAATTCGAAGAGACTTGCAAAGATAACCAATCATACATAAAAGAATTCAGAGAAGATTCAAATATTATTCATAGATAATCTGGATCATAAACCCACAATTCATTGGTCTCAACAAACACACTTCAAAAAGAAGATTACATCGAATAGATCTCCACGAGAGAGGGGGAGAACATTGTATTGAGATCCAAAAAGAGAGAAGAAGCCATCTAGCTACTAGCTATGGACCCGAAGGTCTGAAGTAAACTACTCACACTTCATCGGAGGGGCTATGGTGATGATGTAGAAGCCCTCCGTGGTGGATGCCCCTCCTCGTGAGCTCCTAACAGGCCCCAAGATGGGATCTCGTGGATACAGGAAGTTGCGGCGGTGGAATTAGGTTTTTGGCTCCTGTTACGATCGTTTGGGGGTGCGTGGGTATATATAGGAGGAAGGAGTACGTTGGAGCAACGAGAGGGCCCACGAGGTGAGGCGCGCCCCACCCTCGTGACCGCCTCTTTGTTCCTTCGAGTAGGGTCCAAGTCTCTGGATCACGTTCGGTGAGAAAATCACGTTCGAAGGTTTCATTCCGTTTGATATTCCGTTTCTTCGAAACACTGAAATAGGCAAAAAAACAGCAATTCTGGGCTGGGCCTCTGGTTAATAGGTTAGTCCCAAAATAATATAAAAGTGGAAAATAAAGCCCAATATAGTCCAAAACAGTAGATAAAGTAGCATGGAGCAATCAAAAATTATAGATACGTCGGAGACGTATCGCATCCCCAAGCTTAATTCCTCGTCATTCCTCGAGTAGGTAAAAGATAAAAAGAGAATTTTTATGCGGAACGATACTTTGGCATAATTTCAATGTAAATCTTCTTAATTGTGGTATGAATATTCAGATCCGAATGAATACAAAATAAAAGTTCATATTGATAAAAGAAATAGTAATACTTCAAGCATACTAATCAAAGTAATCATGTCTTCTCAAAATAGCATGGCAAAAGAAAGTTCATCCCTACAAAATCATATAGTTAGGCTATGCTTCATTTTCGTCACACAAAGATGTTCCCAACTTCTATACCCCCAATGACAAGCCAATCAATTGTTTCATACTTAAATAATCTCAAACTTTTTCAACCTTCACGCAATACATGAGCTTGAGCCATGGATATAGCACTATGGGTGGAATAGAATATGATGATGGGGATTGTGTGGAGAAGACAAAAAGGAGAAAGTCTCACATTGACGAGGATAATCAACGGGCTATGGAGATGCCCATCAATTGACGTCAACATGAGGAGTAGGGATTGCCATGCAACGGATGCACTAGAGCTATGAATGCTCAACAAAAGAAAACTAGTGGATGTGCATCCAACTTGCTTGCTCATGAAGACCTAGGGCATTTGAGGAAGCCTATCGTAGGATTATACAAGCCAAGTTCTATAATGAATAATTCCCACTAGTATAAGAAGACAACTTATGAGACTCACTACATGAAGAACAAGGTGCTACTTTGAAGCACAAGTGTGGAAAAAGAGATAGTAACATTGCCCTTTTTTATATTTTTTGGGCCTTTCCTTTTTTTAGGCCTTTCTCTTTTTTCTTGATTGGGCAATGCTCTAATAATGATGATCATCACACTTCTATTGATTACAACATAAGGATTACAACTCGAAACTAGAACGAGATATGACTCTATATGAATGCCTCCGTGATGTATCGGGATGGTGCAATGAATCAAGAGTGACATGTATGAAAAATAATGCATGGTGGCTTTGCCACAAATACGATGTCAACTACATGATCATGCAATGGCAATATGACAAAAGTAAAGTATGTCCTGATGATGATGAACGGAACAGTGGAAAGTTGCATGGCAATATATCTCGGAATGGCTCTGGAAATGCCATAATAGGTAGGTATGGTGGCTATTTTGAGGAAGATATAAGGAGGTTTATGTGTGATAGAGCGTATCATATCACGGGGTTTGGATGCACCGCTAAGTTTGCACCAACTCTCAAGGTGAGAAAGGGCAATGCAGTGCATCAAGAGGCTAGCAAAGGCGGAAAGGTAAAAGTGCGTATAATCCATGGACTCAACATTAGTCAAAAGAACTCATATACTTATTGCAAAAATCTATAAGTCATCAAAATCAAGTACTACGCGCATGCTCCTAGGGGGATAGATTGGTAGGAAAAGACCATCGCTCGTCCCCGACCGCCACTCATAAGGATGCACAAGCCAGGTACACTTCATGTTTCAAATTTGTTACACAACTTTAACCATATGTGCATGCTATGGGACTTGCTAACTTCAACACAAGCATTCTTTAAATTCACAACTGCTCAACTAGCATGACTCTAATATCACCATCTTCTTATCTCAAAACAATTATCAGGCATCAAACTTTTCTTAGTATTCAACGCACTTAAAAGAAAGTTTCACATATCTTGAATACAAAGTATATTAATATTAAACAAATTACCATGCTATTAACGACTCTCAAAATAACCTAAGTGAAGCATGAGAGATCAATAGTTTCTTTAAAACAAATCCACCACCGTGCTCTAAAAGATCTAAGTGAAGCACTAGAGCAAAAATTGTCATGCTCAAAAGATATAAGTGAAGCACTATGAGAAAAACTATCAAGCTCAAAAGATATAAGTGAAGCACTAGAGCAAAAATTATCACGCTCAAAAGATATAAGTGAAGCACTATGAGCAAAACTATCAAGCTCAAAAGATATAAGTGAAGCACTATCAAGTTCCAATTTATGTATGGCTCTCTCAAAAGGTGTGTACAGCAAGGATGATTGTGGTAGACTAACAAGCAAAGACGCAAATGATACAAGACGCTCCAAGCAAAACACATATCATGTGGTGAATAAAAATATAGCTCCAAGTAAATTACCTATGGAAGTAGATTTAAAGAGGGATGCCTTCCGGGGCATCCCCAAGCTTTGACTTTTTGGTGTCCTTGGATTATCTTAGGGGTGCCATGGGAATCCCCAAGCTTAGGCTCTTGCCACTCCTTATTCCATAATCCATCAAAAGAATTTACCCAAAACTTGAAAACTTCACAACACAAAACTCAATACAAATCTCGTGAGCTCCGTTAGAGAAAGAAAACAGAAGACTACTTTAAGATACTGTAATGAACTCATTCTTTATTTATATTGGTGTTAAACCTACTGTATTCCAACTTCTCTATGGATTATAAACTATTTTACTAGCCATAGATTCATCAAAATAAGCAAACAACACACGAAAAACAGAATCTGTCAAAAACAGAACAGTCTGTAGTAATCTGTCACTAACGCAAACTTATGGAATTCCAAAAAATCTACAAAAATTAGAAGACCTAGACAATTTGTTTATTGATCATAAACAATTGGAATCAGTATTTTATCACGTTCTGGTGATTTTTAATAATTCGGGCACTGAGCGCAAAGTTTCTGGAAATTACAGCAAGATCAAATAACTATCATTCAAGAAGATCCAATAGGACTAGCATGGCACAAACACTAATTAAAACATAAAACCACATCTGAACAGAGGCTAGATGGATTATTTATTCCTAAACAGAAACAAAAACAAAAAACTAAAAATAAAATTGGGTTGCCTCCCAACAAGCGCTATCGTTTAACGCCCCTAGCTAGGCATAAAAGCAAGGATAGATCTAGGTATTGCCATCTTTGGTAGGCAATACATAAGTGGCTCTCATGATAGATTCGTATGGTAATTTTATTTTCTTTATAGGAAAGTGTTCCATGCCTTTCTTTAATGGAAATTGGAATCTATTATTCCCTTCCTTCATATCAATAATTGCACCAATCGTTCTAAGGAAAGGTCTACCAAGAATAATAGGACATGAAGGATTGCAATCTATATCACGAACGATAAAATCTACGGGCACATAATTCCTATTTGTAAAAATAAGAACATCATTAATTATTCCCATAGGCTTTTTAATAGTGGAATCCGCAAGATGCAAGTTTAGAGAGCAATCATCAAAGTCACGGAAATCTAGCAAATCACACAAGGTTTTGGGGATAGTAGAGACGCTAGCACCCAAATCACACAAGGCATGAAACTCATAATTTTTAATTTTAATTTTAGTAGTAGGTTCGCACTCATCATAGAGCTTCCTAGGGATAGAGACCTTCAACTCAAGTTTTTCTTCATAAGATTGCATCAAGGCATCAACAATGTGTTCGGTAAAGGCCTTATTTTGACTATAAGCATGAGGAGAATTTAGCATGGATTGCAACAAGGAAATACAATCAATTAAAGAGAAATTTTCATAATTAAATTCCTTGAGATCCAATATAGTGGGTTTAGCAACATCTAGGTTTTTATTTCTTTCAACCCCACATTTATCAATTTCATCATCAAGATCTAAAAACTCCGAATTCTTAGAACGCCTTCTAGGTAAAGGAAGATCATATTCAGTTTCATCAAGATTCATATTGCAAAACAAAGATTTAATGGGGGACACATCAATAACTTTTAGATCTTCATCTTGATTTTCATAGGAATTGGAAGAACACGCTTTAATAAATCTTAGAACGCCTTCTAGGTAAAGGAAGATCATATTCAGTTTCATCAAGATTCATATTGCAAAACAAAGATTTAATGGGGGACACATCAATAACTTTTAGATCTTCATCTTGATTTTCATAGGAATTGGAAGAACACGCTTTAATAAAGGCATCTTTGGAAGCACGCATCCTAGCGGTTCTTTCTTTGCACTCATCAATGGAAATTCTCATAGCTTTGAGAGACTCATTGATATCATGCTTAGGAGGAATAGATCTAAGTTTTAAAGAATCAACCTCAAGAGAAATTCTATCAACGTTCCTAGCCAAATCATCAACTTTAAGCAATTTCTCCTCAAGCAAAGCATTAAAATTCTTTTGTGAATTCATAAACTCTTTAACACTACTCTCAAATTCAGAGGGCATCTTATTAAAATTTCCATAAGAGTTGTTGTAGGAATTTCCATAATTATTAGAAGGATTACTAGGATAAGGCATAGGATTAAAATTCCCTCTATACGCGTTGTTACCAAAATTATTCCTACTAACAAAATTCAAATCCATAGATTCATTATTATTCTCAATCAAAGTAGACAAAGGCATATCATTAGGATCAGAAGAAACACTCTTAGTAGCAAATAATTTCATAAGTTCATCCATCTTTCCATTCAAAACATTAATTTCTTCTATCGCATGCACTTTTTATTAGTAGATCTTTCGGTATGCCATTGAGAATAATTAACCATAATATTATCTAGAAGTTTAGTAGCATCTCCTAGAGTGATTTCCATAAAAGTGCCTCCCGCGGCCGAATCTAAAAGATTTCTAGAAGCAAAATTCAATCCGGCATTAAAGTTTTGTATAGTCATCCATAAGTTCAAACCATGAGTAGGACAATTACTTATCATTAATTTCATTCTCTCCCAAGCTTGTGCAACATGTTCATGATCAAGTTGCTTAAAATTCATAATATCATTCCTAAGAGAGATAATCTTAGCGGGAGGAAAATACTTAGAGATAAAAGCATCTTTGCACTTGTTCCAAGAATCAATACTATTTTTAGGCAGAGATGAAAACCACGCTTTAGCACGATCTCTAAGCGAAAAAGGAAATAGCTTCAATTTAACGACATCATTATCGACATCTTTTTTCTTTTGCATATCACGTAAGTCAACGAAGCTATTCAGATGAGTGGCGGCATCTTCACTAGGAAGGCCGGCGAATTGATCTTTCATAACAAGATTCAACAAAGCAGTATTGATTTCACAAGATTTAGTATTGGCAAGAGGAGCAATCGGAGTGCTAAGGAAATCATTATTATTGGTATTGGTGAAGTCACACAATTTGGTAGTGTCTTGAGCCATCGCGACAAACAAGCAATCCAACACACGAGCAAACAAAAGGCAAGCGAGAAGGCAAACGGGGAAAATAGGAGGAGATTGGGAAAGAGAGGGCGAATAAAACGACAAGGGTGAAGTGGGGGAGAGGAAAACGAGAGGCAAATGGCAAATAATGTAATGCGGGAGATAGGGATTGTGATGGGTACTTGGTATGGTGCTTGACTTGCTCTTCTTGTGAGCCTCCCGACAGCGGCGCCAGAAATTCTTCTTGCTACCTCTTGAGCACTGCGTTGGATTTCCCGAAGAGGAGAGGATGATGCAGCAAAGTAGCGTAAGTATTTCCCTCAGTTTTTGAGAACCAAGGTATCAATCCAGTAGGAAGCCACGCACAAGTCCCTCGTACCTACACAAAACAATAGCTCCTCGTCACCAACGCGATTAGGGGTTGTCAATCCCTTCACGGTCACTTACGAGAGTGAGATCTGATAGAGATGATAAATAACATTTTTTGGTATTTTTGGTATAGAGATGCAAAGTGAAAAGTAAAAGGAAAAGTAAAAACAAAGCAAGTATTAAAGTAATGGAGATTGATATGATGAGAATAGACCCGGGGGCCATAGGTTTCACTAGTGGCTTCTGTCAAGAGCATAAGTATTCTACGGTGGGCGAACAAATTACTGTTGAGCAATTGACAGAATTGAGCATAGTTATGAGTATATCTAGGTATGATCATGTATATAGGCATCACGTCCGAGACAAGTAGACCGACTCACTTTGCATGTACTACTATTACTCCACTCATCGACCGCTATCCAGCATGCATCTAGAGTATTAAGTTAAAAACAGAGTAACGCCTTAAACAAGATGACATGATGTAGAGGGATAAATTCATGCAATTTTATAAAAACCCCATCTTGTTATCCTCGACGGCAACAATACAATACGTGCCTTGCTGCCCCTTCTGTCACTAGGAAAGGACACCGCAAGATTGAACCCAAAGCTAAGCACTTCTCCCATTGCAAGAACTACCAATCTAGTTGGCCAAACCAAGCGGATAATTCAAGAGACACGAAAGATAACCAATCATACATAAAAGAATTCAGAGAAGATTCAAATATTATTCATAGATAATCTGGATCATAAACCCACAATTCATCGGTCTCAACAAACACACCGCATAAAGAAGATTACATCGAATAGATCTCCATGAGAGAGGGGAGAACATTGTATTGAGATCCAAAAAGAGAAGAAGCCATCTAGCTACTAGCTATGGACCCGAAGGTCTGCAAGTAAACTACTCACACTTGATCGGAGGGCTATGGTGATGATGTAGAAGCCCTCCGTGGTGGATCGCCCTCGTGAGCTCCTAACAGGCCCCAAGATGGGATCCCGTGGATCTGAGGAAGTTTCGGCGGTGGAATTATGTTTTTGGCTCCTGTTCTGATCGTTTGGGGGTACGTAGGTATATATAGCAGGAAGGAGTACGTCGGTGGAGCAACAGGGGGGCCACGAGGCAGGGGGGCGCGCCCCCCACCCTCGTGACCGCCTCTTTTGTTCCTTGGAGTAGGGTCCAAGTCTCCTGGATCACATTCGGTGAGAAAATCACGTTTCCGAAGGTTTCATTTCGTTTGGACTCCGTTTGATATTCCGTTTCTTGAAACAAATAGGCAAAAAAAACAGCAATTACAGGCTGGGCCTCCGGTTAATAGGTTAGTCCCAAAAATAATATAAAAGTGGAAAATAAAGCCTAATATAGTCCAAAACAGTAGATAAAGTAGCATGGAGCAATCAAAAATTATAGATATGTTGGAGATGTATCACCCTCTAGTCATCTAAATGATCACGTGATCCATATCAACTAAACCATGTCCGATCATCATGTGAGATGGAGTAGTTTTCAATGGTGAACATCACTATGTTGATCATATCTACTATATGATTCACTTTTGACCTTTTGGTCTCAGTGTTCCGAGGCCATATCTACATATGCTAGGCTCGTCAAGTTTAACCCGAGTATTCTGCGTGTGCAAAACTGGCTTGCACCCGTTGTATGTGAACGTAGAGCTTATCACACCGGATCATCACATGGTGTCTCAGCACGAAGAACTGTCGCAACGGCGCATACTCAGGGAGAACACTTATACCTTGAAATTTTAGTAAGGGGTCATCTTATAAATCTACCGTCGTACTGAGCAAAATAAGATGCATAATGGATAAACATCACATGCAATCAATATAAGTGATATGATATGGCCATCATCATCTTGTGCCTTTGATCTCCATCTCCAAAGCACCGTCATGATGACCATAGTCACCGGCTTGACACCTTGATCTCCATCAAAGCATCGTTGTCGTCTCGCCAACTATTGCTTCTACGACTATCGCTACCGCTTAGTGATAAAGTAAAGCAATTACATGGCGATTGCATTTCATACAATAAAGCGACAACCATAAGGCTCCTGCCGATTGCCGATAACTTTTACAAAACATGATCATCTCATACAACAATTTATATATCATCACATCTTGACCATATCACATCACGTAAGCCACCGCAAAAACAAGTTAGACGTCCTCTACTTTGTTGTTGCAAGTTTTGCGTGGCTGCTACGGGCTTAGCAAGAACCGTTCTCACCTACGCATCAAAACCATAACGATTTTTCGTCAAGTGTGATGTTTTAACCTTCAACAAGAACCGGGCGTAATCACACTCGATTCCACTAAAGTTGGAGCAACAGACACCCACTAGCCACCAGTGTGCGAAGCACGACGGTAGAACCAGTCTCATGAATGCGGTCATGTAATGTCGGTCTCGGCCGCTTCATCCAACAATACCGCCGAATCAAAGAATGACATGCTGGTAAGCAGTATGACTATTTTCGCCCACAACTCTTTTCTGTTCTACTCGTGCATATAACATCTACGCATAGACCTGGCTCGGATGCCACTGTTGGGGAACGTAGTATTTCAAAAAAATTGCCTACGATCACGCAAGATCTATCTAGGAGAAGCATAGCAACGAGCAGGGAGAGGGTGTCCACGTACCCTCGTAGACCGAAATAATAGATAAAGTAGCATGGAGCAATCAAAAATTAGCATGGAGCAATCAAAAATTATAGATACGTTGGAGACGTATCACGCATCCCCAAGCTTAATTCCTGCTCGTCCTCGAGTAGGTAAATGATAAAAAGAGAATTTTTGATGCGGAGTGATACTTTGGCATAATTTCAATGTAAATCTTCTTAATCATGGTATGAATATTCAGATCTGAAAGATTCAAGACAAAAGTTCATATTGACATAAAAATAATAATACTTCAAGCATACTAATCAAAAGTAATCATGTCTTCTCAAAATAGCACGGCAAAAGAAAGTTCATCCCTACAAAATCATATAGTTAGGCTATGCTTCATTTTCGTCACACAAAGATGTTCCCAACTTCTATACCCCCGATGACAAGCCAAGCAATTGTTTCATACTTAAATAATCTCAAACTTTTTCAACCTTCACGCAATACATGAGCGTGAGCCATGGATATAGAACTATGGGTGGAATAGAATATGATGATGGGGATTGTGTGGAGAAGACAAAAAGGAGAAAGTCTCACATTGACTAGGATAATCAACGGGCTATGGAGATGCCCATCAATTGATTTCAACATGAGGAGTAGGGATTGCCATGCAACGGATGCACTAGAGCTATGAATGCGCAACAAAACAAAACTAGTGGGTGTGTATCCAACTTGCTTGCTCATGAAGACCTAGGGCATTTTGAGGAAGCCCATCGTGGGAATATACAAGCCAAGTTCTATTATGAAAAATTCCCACTAGTATGAATAAGACAACTTATGAGACTCACTATATGAAAAACATGGTGTTACTTTGAAGCACAATATATGAGACTCACTACATGAAGAACAAGGTGCTACTTTGAAGCACAAGTGTGGAAAAAGAGATAGTAGCATTGCCCTTTTTATATATTTTTTGGGCCTTCCTTTTTTTGGCTTTTTTTTTGCGCAATGCTCTAATAATGATGATCATCACACTTCTATTGATTACAACATAAGGATTACAACTCAAAACTAGAACAAGGTATGACTCTATATGAATGCCTCCGTGATGTACCAGATGGTGCAATGAATCAAGAGTGACATGTATGATAAATAATGCATGGTGGCTTTGCCACAAATACGATGTCAACTACATGATCATGCAATGGCAATATGACAAAAGTAAAGTATGTCATGATGATGATGAACGGAACGGTGGAAAGTTGCATGGCAATATATCTCGGAATGGCTATGGAAATGCCATAATAGGTAGGTATGGTGGCTGTTTTGAGGAAGATATAAGGAGGTTTATCTGTGAAAGAGCGTATCATATCACGGGGTTTGGATGCACCGACAAAGTTTGCACCAACTCTCAAGGTGAGAAAGGGCAATGCACGGCATCAAGAGGCTAGCAAAGGCGGAAAGGTAAAAGTGCGTATAATCCATGGACTCAACATTAGTCAAAAGAACTCATATACTTATTGCCAAAATTTAGAAGTCATCAAAAATCAAGTACTACGCGCATGCTCCTAGGGGGATAGATTGGTAGGAAAAGACCATCGCTCGTCCCCGACAGCCACTCATAAGGATGCACAAGCCAGGTACACTTCATGTTTCAAATTTGTTCCATAACTTTAACCATACGTGCATGCTACGGGATTTGCAATCTTTAACACAAGCATTTATCAAGTTCACAACTACTCAACTAGCACGACTTTGATATTATCACCTCCATATCTCAAAACAATTATCAAGCATCAAACTTATCTTAGTATTCAACGCACTCAAAACAAAGTTTCACATATCTTGAATGCCAAATATATTAAAATTAAGCAAATTACCATGCTATTAACGACTATCAAAAAATGATCTAAGTGAAGCATGAGAGATCAAGTTTCTTTAAAAAAAATCCACCATCGTGCTCTAAAATATTTAAGTGAAGCACTAGAGCAAGAATTATCATGCTCAAAAATATAAGTGAAGCACTATGAGCAAAACTATCAAGCTCAAAAGATATAAGTGAATCACATAGAGTATTCTATCAAATTTCAATTCATGTATGGCTCTCTCAAAAGGTGTGTACAGCAAGGATGATTGTGGTAAACTAACAAGCAAAGACGCAAATAATACAAGACGCTCCAAGCAAAACACTTATCATGTGGTGAATAAAAATATAGCTCCAAGTAAATTACCCGGAAGTGGATTTAAAGAGGGATGCCTTCCGGGCATCCCCAAGCTTTGAATTTTTGGTGTCCTTGGATTATCTTGGGGTTCCATGGGCATACCCAAGCTTAGGCTCTTGCCACTCCTTGTTCCATAATCCATCAAAAGAATTCACCCAAAACTTGAAAACTTCACAACACAAAACTCAATAGAAATCTCGTGAGCTCCGTTAGAGAAAGAAAACAAAAGACTACTTTAAGGTACTTTAATGAACTCATTCTTTACTTATATTGGTGTTAAACCTACTGTATTCCAACTTCTCTATGGATCATATACTATTTTACTAGCCATAGATTCATCAAAATAAGCAAACGACACACGCAAAACAGAATCTGTCAAAAACAGAACAGTCTGTAGTAATCTGTAACTAACGCAAACTTCTGGAACTCAAAAGATTCTACCAAAATTAGACGAACTGGAAAATTTGTTTATTGATCAGCATCAATTGGAATCAGTATTTTATCACGTTCTGGTGATTTTTAACAATTCGGGCACTGAGCACAAAGTTTCTGGAAATTACAGCAAGATCAAATAACTATCACCCAAGATGATCCAATAGGTTTAACTTGGCACAAACACTAACTAAAAGAAAAAATCACATCTAAACAGAGGCTAGATGGATTATTTATTCCTAAACAGAAGCAAAAACAAAAGGCTAAAAATAAAATTGTGTCGCCTCCCAACAAGCGCTATCGTTTAACGCCCCTAGCTAGGCATAAAAGCGAGGATAGATCTAGGTATTGCCATCTTTGGTAGGCAATTCTTCAATGAGGCATCTACCTCCTTTAGAATTTTCTTTCTTTCTAGTAATTATCAAACTTTTAGGCACAAGATCGAAAAATGCATTCGTAGCAAATGGTTCCTTAATGATAGTAAAAAGATCGGATGAATACTTATAGATTTAAGATCCGTAGTTTCCTTACTAGATGATTCACCCTTATTTTTAGGAACATACATAAGCTTGGCAATTTTAGTGGGAGGACTAGGAGTATTCTTTACGGAAGAAAAAGCGGTTCCCAAGTTGGCAATGATACCCTCAAGTTTATCGATTCGAGTGGAATCTAGATTTATTTTCTCTTTAACCATGGGTTCCTTCTCCTTAATATTTTTCAAAGTCATTCCTACCTTAGATCCATATTGAGTAATTTGATTATGGATCTTTTATCTAGATTTTCAATGGATTCAATGGTAGCAACTTTGTTTTCAATAATTTCAAGCCTTTGCATAACATGCTCCAAAGTTAACATAGTTCCATTAACCAAAAGAGGAGGTGAGCCAAATAAATCTATTAAAGCATTATAAGAATCAAAAGTATGGCTACCCAAGAAATTCCCTCCGGTAATGGTATCAAGAATATATATATACCAAGGGTTAGCACCTACATAAAGATTACGAAGAAGAACTGAAGTAGATTGCTTCCTGGTAGATCTATTTTGAGCATTGCAAATTATATACCAAGCATCTTTTAGATTTCCTCCCTCCCTTTGCTTAAAATTTAGAACTTCATTCTCGGGAGATAACGGGGAAGATAAGAGACTCGTCATGACGGCAAGCAAACTAATCACACGAGCAAACAAAAGGCAAAGGGAAAAAGAGGAGGAGATTGGGAAAGAGAGGGCGAATAAAACGGCAAGGGTGAAGTGGGGGAGAGGAAAACGAGAGGCAAATGGCAAATAATGTAATGCGAGAGATAGGGATTGTGATGGGTACTTGGTATGTTGACTTTTGTGTAGACTCCTTGGCAACGGCGCCAGAAATCCTTCTTGCTACGTCTCGAGCTTGCGTTGGTTTTCCTCGAAGAGGAGAGGATGATGCAGCACAGCAGCGTAAGTATTTCCCTCAGCTTTGAGAACCAAGGTATCAATCCAAAGAGGAGGACACACGCAAGTCCCTCGTACCTGCACAAAACGATAGCTACTCGCAACCAACGCGATTAGGGGTTGTCAATCCCTTCACGGTCACTTACGAGAGTGAGATCTGATAGAGATAATATTCGACGGTGGGTGAACAAATTACTGTTGAGCAATTGACAGAATTGAGCATAGTTATGAGGTTATCTAGGTATGATCATGTATATAGGCATCACGTCCGAGACAAGTAGACCGAAACGATTCTGCATCTACTACTATTACTCCACTCATCGACCGCTATCCAAAGCATGCATCTAGAGTATTAAGTTAAAAAGAGTAACGCCTTAAGCAAGATGACATGATGTAGAGGAATAAATTCATGCAATATGATAAATACCCCATCTTGTTATCCTCGATGGCAACAATACAATACGTGCCTTGCAACCCTTTCTGTCACTGGGTAAGGACACCACAAGATTGAACCCAAAGCCATGCACTTCTCCCATTGCAAGAACTAACAATCTAGTTGGCCAAACCAAACCGATAATTCGAAGAGACTTGCAAAGATAACTCAATCATACATAAAAGAATTCAGAGAAGATTCAAATATTATTCATAGATAAGCTGGATCATAAACCCACAATTCATCGGTCTCAACAAACACACCGCAAAAAGAAGATTACATCGAATAGATCTCCACGAGAGAGGGGAGAACATTGTATTGAGATCCAAAAGAGAGAAGAAGCCATCTAGCTACTAGCTATGGACCCAAGGTCTGAAGTAAACTACTCACACTTCATCGGATGGGCTATGGTGTTGATGTAGAAGCCCTCCGTGGTGGATGCCCCTCCCATGTGAGCCTCGAGAACAGGCCCCAAGATGGTATCTCGTGGATACAGGAAGTTGCGGTGGTGGAATTAGGTTTTTTTGCTCCTCTTCTGATCATTTGGGGGTACGTAGGTATATATAGGAGGAAGGAGTACGTCGGTGGAGCTTCGAGGGGCCCACGAGGCAGGGGGCGCGCCCTAGGGGGGCGCCCTCCACCCTCATGACCACCTCATGGTTTTCTTGACGGAGGGTCCAAGTCTCCTGGGTCTTATCTGATGAGAAAATCACGTTCCCGAAGGTTTCATTCCGTTTGGACTCCGTTTGATATTCCATTTCTTCGAAACACTGAAATAGGCAAAAAACAACAATTCTGGGCTGGGCCTCCGGTTAATAGGTTAGTCCCAAAAATAATATAAAAGTGGAAAATAAAGCCCAATATAGTCCAAAACAATAGATAAAGTAGCATGGAGCAATAAAAAATTATAGATATGTTGGAGACGTATCATCGTACGTCTTCACGATCCAACCGATCTTAGCACCAAACGTATGGCACCGCTGTGTTCAACACACGTTCAGCTTGATGACGTCCCTCGTACTCTTGATCCAGTTGAGGACGAGGGAGAGTTCCGTCAGCACGAAGGCGTGGCGACGGTGATGATGAAGTTACCGGCGCAGGGCTTCGCCTAAGCAGTACGACGACATGACCGAGGTGTGTAACTGTGGAGGGGGGCACCGCACACGGCTAAGACAAATCTTGAGTGCCTTTGGGGTGCTCCCCTCACCCGTATATAAAGGAGGGAGGGAGGAGGCGGCCGACCTAGGGGGCGCGCCAAGCATAGGGAGTCCTACTAGGACTCCCAAGTCCTACTAGGATTCCCTTTCCTATTCGTAGTAGGAGAGAAGGAAAGAGAGGGAGAGGGAGAAGGAAAGGGGGGTGCCCCCACCTCTTCTCCAATTCGGTTTGGGCAGGGGGGAGGCGCGCGCCACCTCTTGGCCCTTCTCCCCTCTCTCCACTAAAGCCCAATAAGGCCCATTACTTCTCCCGATGAATTCCCGTAACTCCCCGGTACTCCAAAAAATACCTGAATCGCTCGGAGCCTTTCCGATGTCCGAATATAACCTTCCAATGTATGAATCTTTACCTCTCGACCATTTCGGGACTCGTCATCATGTCCGTGATCTCATCCGGGACCCTGAACAAACTTCGGTCATCAACACACGTAACTCATAATACAAATCATCATCGAACGTTAAGCGTGCGGACCCTACGGGTTCGAGAACTATGTAGACATGACCGAGACACATCTCCGATCAATAACCAATAGCGGAACCCGGATGCTCATATTGGCTCCTACATATTCTACTGAAGATATTTATCGGTCAAACCGCATAACAACATACGTTGTTCCCTTTGTCATCGGTATTTTACTTTCCCGAGATTCGATTGTCGGTATCATCATACCTAGTTCAATCTCGTTCAGCAAGTCTCTTTACTCATTCCGTAATGCATCATCCCGCAACCAACTCATTAGTCACATTCTTTCAAGGCTTATAGTGATGTGCATTACCGAGAGGGCCTAGAGATACCTCTCCGATACACGGAGTGACAAATTCTAATCTTGATCTATGCCAACCCAACAAACACCTTCGGAGACACCTGTAGAGCACCTTTATAATCACCCAGTTACGTTGTGATGTTTGATAGCACACTAAGTGTTCTTACGGTATTCGGGAGTTGCATAATCTCATAGGTAGAGGACGTGTATAAGTCGTGAAGAAAGCAATAGCAATAAAACTTAACGATCATTATGCTAAGCTAATGGATGGGTCTTGTCCATCACATCTTTCTGCAGTGATGTGATCATGTTCATCAAATGACAACGCATGTCCATGGTCAGGAAACTTAACCATCTTTGATTAACGAGCTAGTCAAGTAGAGTCATACTAGAGACATTCTGTTTTGTCTATGTATTCACACATGTACTAAGTTTCCGGCTAATACAATTCTAGCATGCATAATAAACATTTATCATGATATAAGGAAATATAAATGCCAACTTTATTATTGCCTCTTGGGCATATTTCCTTCACCTCTTGCCGCCATCACTTGATGCCTCATCATCATCATCATCCAAATCAATAGTTGCCTTGTGTTTCTATGGCACCTCTAGGACATCACAGTTCTTCCATTTCTCTTCATCCTTCAACACTTCGTAGCAATGGGGCAACACAAATGCTCTCCCTTTCTTAACCTCGCCTTTCTTGGTCTTCTTCTCTTCTCCTCGAAACAAGTTTTGTGCAATATTGAGCTACAAACAAAAGAAAAAGTTACCACTTGAAACACAAAAGATGAAGCATGAACATGGAACATAAAGAAATGGCACTTACCCTATCTCTATCATTAGTGCCACTCGGATTTATCTTTTCAACCAACATCATTGCTGCTATCCACTTTTGACAATCTTTGTTGATCGTCGACCACCTGGAGCGAAGTGATCTATCGGTGCGCTCAATTCCACTCTTGTTGTGTGCATCAAAGAACTCCTTCATTCGAAACTAATATGTACCTCTAGTTCAGTCCGTCCCAACGGTGGCATCCATAGACACATTCAACCATGTCTTGCATAGCAAAATGTCTTCGTCCATGGTGTAGTTGCACGCCGTTCCTTTCGTGCATCGACCATATCCTCACCCTCCTCATCCACTTCATATTCATGATCATGTTCATGCACTTCATTGGTTTGTGACCAATGAGAATGTTGGAGCCAACATCCATAGTTGACATAGATGTGTCATCATTGAAACTACAACGTGTGATAAAGAAAACTAATCAAGCTATCCATATGTATACATTTATCTAACAACAACAAAAAAGAAAAGAAAAATGATACCTTGTGGGCATTTCATCAAGCACAATGTGCGCATCGGCCGCCGACACAACAAATTGCGAGCTTTCGGGCGCTTTGGGTGGCGGAGGCGCGGTCGAACGCGCTGCTGGAATCTTCTTCACGCGCCTAGAAGCGTTGTCCACCTTCCTCTTATTTTGGGCCGCCGTCGCCGCCACCATTGGTCGGTTGGGGACGGAGCTCTGTGAACCCTGTGGCGGGTGATACGTCTCCAACGTATCTATAATTTTTGATTGCTCCATGCTATATTATCTATTGTTTTGGACCATATTGGGCTTTGTATTCCACTTTTATATTACTTTTGGGACTAACCTATTAACCGGAGGCCCAGCCCAGAATTGCTGGTTTTTTTTGCCTATTTCTGTTTCAAAGAAACGAAATATCAAACGGAGTCCAAACGGAATGAAATCTTGAGGAACGTGATTTTCTCATCAGATAAGATCCAGGAGACTTGGACCCTCGGTCAAGAAAGGAGGGAGGCGGCCACGAGGGTGGAGGGCGCGCCCCCTACCTCGTGGGCCCCCCGAAGCTCCACCGACGTACTCCTTCCTCCTATATATACCTATGTACCCCCAACAGACAGATACAGAGCCAAAAATCTAATTCCACCGCCGCAACTTTCTATATCCACGAGATCCCATCTTGGGGCCTGTTCCAGAGCTCCGCCGGAAGGGGAATCCACCACGGAGGGCTTCTACATCATCATCATAGCCTCTCCGATGAAGTGTGAGTAGTTTACTTCAGACCTTCGGGTCCATAGTTAGTAGCTAGATGGCGTCTTCTCTCTTTTTGGATCTCAATACAATGTTCTCCCCCTCTCTCGTGGAGATCTATTCGATGTAATCTTCTTTTTGCGGTGTGTTTGTTGAGACCGATGAATTGTGGGTTTATGATCAAGATTATCTATGAACAATATTTGAATCTTCTCTGAATTCTTTTTATGTATGATTGGTTATCTTTGCAAGTCTCTTCGAGTTATCCGTTTGGTTTGGCCAACTAGATTGGTAGTTCTTGCAATGGGAGAAGTGCTTAGCTTTGGGTTCAATCTTGCGGTGTCCTTTCCCAGTGACAGTAGGGGCAGCAAGGCACGTATTGTATTGTTGCCATCGAGGATAACAAGATGGGTTTTTATCATATTGCATGAATTTATCCTTCTACATCATGTCATCTTTCTTAAGGCGTTACTCTGTTTTATTAACTTAATACTCTAGATGCATGCTGATAGCGGTCGATGAGTGGAGTAATAGTAGTAGATGCGCAGAGTCGGTCTACTTGTCTCGGACGTGATGCCTATATACATGATCATACCTAGATACTCTCATAACTATGCTCAATTCTCACAATTGCTCAACAAGAATTGCTCACCCACCGTAAAATACTTATGCTCTTGAGAGAAGCCACTAGTGAAATCTATGTCCCCGGTCTATTTTCATCATATTAATCTTCCTACGCTTTTATTATTGCTTTGCTTTTTTACTTTGCCTTTTATTTTACTTTGCATCTTTATACCAAAAATACCAAAAATATTATCTATCATCTCTATCAGATCTCACTCTCGTAAGTGACCGTGAAGGGACTGACAACCCCTATTCGCGTTGGTTGCGAGGAGTTATTTGCTTTGTGTAGGTGCGAGGAACTTGCGCTTGGCCTCCTACTGGATTCATACATTGGTTCTCAAAAACTGAGGGAAATACTTACGCTACTCTGCTGCATCATCCTCTCCTCTTCGGGGAAAACCAACGCAAGCTCAAGACGTAGAAGCGGGCGGTGGCGCGACGCCACCCTGCGAATTCGTGCGGGGCGCCATAAAGAGGCCACGCACGAGACCGGTGCTTGGAGTCGCTGGAGCCGCCGGCGAAGTCGGAGGTTAGCTCCCCGCTAGGGTTTGCAGCGGCGGCGGTGGAGGGGTTGCAGGTGTAGGGAGGGGGTTGGGGGGATGTCGGCGCGGCCGTTCATCGGTGAAATTTCGCCAAGAATCGCGGGCAAGCGAAGGCGGGCCAGAGAGGTCGTATGGCGATTGCTCGCCGCGACGCATAACGTTAGTCGGCCAGCTGAGCGGCACACCAAATACACAGCACGCGATGCTGTTTTTCTCTGCGCGCTGAACCTAGTTTACCGTGCGGGGATCATAGCGCGGGTGCTGGAGCGCTAGTTCCGATAGCGCGCGCTATATAGCCGTTTTGTCCGGCGCGCGGCTTATCTAGCGCGCTTGTTGAAGATGCTCTAATCAATTCCTCCTTTACTACCGCACTGCACCATTGTACAAATCTCCACTACTTTAAAAGAATAAGTTCCCATTTCAGTTTTCTTCCCATCACCCCTTCATCCAACCTTCTATGTATATGATAATCAATCATCTTAATTTACTTACCTTCTGATACAATTCCACTTTAATTTACCTACCAAACTTCTAATCAAAATATAAGGTAATTCACGGGCAGAATTTGATGAATATATATTTACACAATCATATTATTATGGACATGTAAATCACAAGCTAACGCATTAGAATATTTATATCCGCTGCAACGCACGGACATTTTTCTAGTCAAATAAAAATACTTGTATCAAATCAACTAAAATCTTTAGAAATATATACGGTATTTCTCAGCAACTGTGGTAACCATGTTTACTGGTCCTCCTGGGTAAAAATGGCCAATTTGTTAACCAAACACTAGTAGAAGCACACCGTCCGGCCCTAGTCTGAACCTTTAGGGTCGACATCTATCATGACCCTACCATGCCACCCTCTGCTTCACCATCATGCTCCGACATCATCATCCTCCACATGTGAGTTCTGCCACACTCTCAAGACACCTTCTCTCTCCTTGGAATCCAGGTGTTTCATGATTTATGCATGTTAAGCTATTTTTTAGTTCATGCATCATGCACCTATGAGCGAAATCTGATGCATTACATGTGCATTTATTTTACCGTAATGTTGGCTGATGAACCAAATCAAAGGTTTCATTGATTATATTAACTCCCAAGCCCACGCGCATGCAGAAATGACTAGGTGAACTATTAATGATTTGTTAGATTGAGCATGGTTAACAATTTACTAAAGAGATGAGCAAGGAGTTAGCATTTTTTCCCTAGGATTTAGTACCAACTCCTGAATTTATGATGCATATATAAAAGAGCTAATCAACTCTGTAGTACACTTTAAAGCACTTGATCTAGGAAAAAATGCATAATTTCCTTCACTTCCATAGGTAAATAATCTAAAGCCAAGCTAAGAATAGTGTATATTTTTTAGGGCCTAATCAATAATCAGTGGTTCAATATGATTCTGGAAGCTATTAGGCATGACAGCCATAAATCCTTGTAGCTAGCTTATTAGATCATTGTAGATGATGCATTCATTGACGAAATGATGAAATTAGCTTAGGGCCCTCTTGGCTTGATACTAAGGAACCATGTGCCCAACTCTTTTGATTGTTGCAAACACCAGGCCCTTGTAGCAAACAACATACCCAATAATCTGCAAATTCATGATGGAACCAGCAAATAATTTTTTTGTTGCACAGATGTATCCTTGTAGCTTGATAAGTCCATTATGGATCATGCTTTCCTACTGTTATTGATAGCGTTTTTTATCATCATTTCACTTTATGATGCAATTCTAATGCGTTTTCTCTCTTAATGTGCAAGATTTATATAAAGAGGAAGATTGCCGGCAGCTGGAATTCTGGACCCAAAAGAGCTACAACAGAGATAGCTACTCTCCGGAGCTCCAAATGACCTGGAATTTTAATGAGATTTTTTACTGAATAAATTAAAAATACTGGAACGAAGATCCACCAGAGGGGGGCCACCAGTTGCCCAGGCAACAGAGCACGCCTACCCCCAGGGCGCGCCTTGATGTCTTCTATAGATGCCCTCTGGCGCTATCCTTCTGCTATATGAAGTCATTTGCCCTAGAAAAAAAATAAGAGAAGACTTTCGGGATGAAGCATCGTCATCTTGAGACGGAACCTAGGTAGTAGCACTTTTCTTCTCCGGCGGAGCGATTCTGCCAGGGAATGTGCATGCAGAATCAAAGGGGCAAGTGTGTGTGCGTCATGTTTTTTCTAAGCGCATGCAGCCTTTGCCTCCACGCGGGAGAAATCATTTGGATTTGTTACTAACCTAACTACCGATCAGTCGGTAGTTAGTCCAGTATATCAGGCATGCACATACAAACATATACTCTCTATGTTCAAAATTATGTGTAAACGTGTTAGATACATCCGTATCTAAATAAATTGAATATAAATAATTTAGGATTAGAGCTAATATATGATCTTAGGAATTAAGGGCCCGTGTCAAAAAATAGGGGAGAGCACAAGAGACAAGATTTTTTTCCCGTACAGCACTTGTATCCAGGGTGCGTATGGCACTTGTCACGTCTCCAACCGAAGCACAGGAGGAGTGGACACGAGGCCCGGCCGGCCACCTTGGATACACCTACTTGATCTCCACTTGGGCTTGAACCGACAATTTCACTTTCACCCTCTTTCTCCTTTTTCACCATGCATAGACGTCGGGATGGACAGGCGGTTACGGCCGTGGGGTCCACCCCGCCAGCCTGGTAGCAGCTTTTTACCGGCCAGAAAGCCGAGACTCGCCGCCGGAACAAACCTCTCCTCTCGCCTGAAACAAACGCAACAACCAGAGAGAACGAGAGAGAGAGAGCGCCGCCATGGCTTCGTCGATCCCGTGGAAGCCCCTCTTCTGGGAGCGCATCCATGACTCCGCGTCTGTCACCGTCGTCGTCCGCAACCGTCTGACCGCCATCACCCGCGACCTCGCGCCGCCTCTCCGCGGCGACGACGACGACGTGGAGAGATCCCTCTCTCGGATCGGGCAGTGGGAGGAGAAGCTTGCCGAGGCGGGGAAGCTTCTCGGGTTCGTGCTCTCGTGGCTGGGCACCGCGGAGTTGCTTGCGCTTCGTCGGATGCGCAGCGATGACGCTATCGAGGCGCGGGTTCGACCACGTGCAGGCGCGGCCAGGGCGCTAGCCGGGGCCGCCTACGGCGAGGTAGCTACGTGCCGCGGCCACCTGGGAGCCGCGGCACGCCTCGTCGCGCGCGGCGACATTCCCTACCGCTACGCCCACGCGGAGGTGCTCGCCGCCACCAGGGCCGTCGCTGCGGCTCTGGAGCAGCTCCACGGGGTGGTGGACGCCCTGCCTTCCCATGGCGAGCAGGCGCCAGCCCTCCTTCCCCTGCCCAGGAGCGTCCACTCGGACACGCGCGCAGCCGCGGCGACGACGGCAAGGGACCACGACGGTGCCTGGAGGGCCCTGGCGCGCTCTGTCCCCGACGCGCTACTGCAGGCGTGCGCCGCTCTTCCCGAGCTCGAGGCGGCCCGCGCCGAGCTCGACCACTGCAACGACGCCCTCAAGCCGTCGATTCCCTCGATCGCGCCGCGACTGCCGCAACCTACGCGGCCGTGCTTCGCAGGCTGGACGCGGCACACGCCGCGATCTCGCGCGTCATGAGTGTCAACGCCGGGGTGAGCACCGCTTTCCTTGCCGCCACATCTCAGCTCGGGCTCGGCCGCGTCGGGCCGCGGTGGGTCTCATGGATGGAGTCGCGCTCCGACTTCGGGCGCCACGGCCGTGCTGCGCTTGACCTGCTGTGGTCGGCGTCTGCCTGCGTCGACTACCACTTCGGCATCGTCGTCGCCTGGCCGGCCTCCCCGTTTCAGGAGGGCGATCTGATGCTACGCCGAGCCGTCACCGAGGCCAGCGAGGCGCGGGACGCCGCCAAACTCATGCGAGAGGCGGGCGTTCGGCTCTTCTTCCACACTTCGGCGATCATCAACGGCGCCTAGCGCACGGTCTGCCCCCTTCATGTCGCTCTCTGGTTGCATATCTTCGTTGCTGTGAACCAAACGGCCTTTGATTCTTTAGCTTCGCTGCCGCATGGCAAGCCGTTTTCTGAATACATGCGATGCAGCAAATACTCTTGAACAATTATGAAGCATATCTAGTACTTGATGTGGACATATGTTGTGGATTCTCGTGTGAATTTTGGTGCAAGCTGCTCCAGTTTACTGTCTTTGTGATATTAACTCATGAATGTTTGCTTGCCAAAGTATGATTATTTGCTGGTCAAAATAAGCTGGTTTACAAAATAAGCTCGGCCATTGGGAGAAACTCCATTAGTCTTTGGGCTTTCTTTGTGCTTGAAACTGCTGGGGCAATGCACTTACAAAATAAGCTCGGCCACATTTGGAGTTTCTATTAACACTCTGGATAAGCTATGTGAGGTTGGACTTACGATATTGATCTTGCCTACTGCCAGTGTATTGGTTCATCAATTCCCATGTTGCAGTTGTTCCTAACTTCATTTTCATTTTCCGAATGGGCAATCAAAAATCATTATCGATGCAGTTTATATGTAGATTTAATACTAGTTTGATGTTGCTTACTACCGGAGAAGTTATTCAGATTTAACAGGATGTATCGTTGTACGTTTTGTTTTAGACATGTACCATTCTTAGTCTATTCAGTTATTCGGCCACACATTTCTTTTGCACCCTCACTTGACAAATCATACTCCTTCATCATTGGTTAATTTGGACTGTTCTAGAACATCACTGTATCAATTCTTATCTCATATCTGTATCTAATATGTTTGATTTGCGCACATGTGTTGGGCTAACACCCTAAGGATCTCACTTTTGCTGTTCTTTCAGCTGCTTCTGAGTAATTACTTCTTACAAATGCCGTCTTGGACAATGTTTTCGACCGCGTTAAATAGTTTTAACTTTTGCCTCGTCTTAAATTTTGTATGCCTCTTTAGAATGGCATCACCAAGTCGCTCTAAATTTCCGAAAAATGCTACATTCACGGGCCCATTACGGGTCATTCCTTCTAATTCTCTCCACCCCCCCCCCCCCGATTTTCAGGTGGGTGGGGCCCAACCTCCCCCCTTAACCCAATCAGAAACTGCCAAGTTGGATTCACTCAATAATCTCCCTGTAATGACCCCGTGAATCTCACATTGTAGCTACAGTTCCCCCCTGCCTTACGTGTCGACGCCCCCTTTCACCTCACCCATCCTCCTCCCATCCATTCAACCCCTCATTCCAAACTTCATCGCCATGGGCTTGCTACAATGATTAGATGGTAATTTCATATTATCTTCTAACATAAGGAAGTTGATCAGCCCATCTAATTAACCAAGATGCCATGTTCGTCGTGACATCTCCTATTGATCAACATAGACAAAACGGCATGTACCGACCACATCTATGGCATCAGCTCAACAGCCTTGCTCCTTCCTTGCCCAAACCCTCCAGCCACGACTACCACCTTACTGATGAGCAACAACACTTCCACCGTTGAGATGTGCTCTTGTGTGTCCCATTCATCCTTCTCGTGTATTCAGCCGCTTGCGTTCAGATTGGTTTAGAAGGGCAGCTCACTAAAAAGTCTTCTCACGTAGCCGGTAGCCCCCTCCTCCCAAGAAAATCCTAGGGTTCCTCTGTCTCCTGCTGGCATCGCCGTCAGTCTGCCTCGTCTCCAGTGGCCTTAGGGTCATAGCGGCGCAGTGGATCCCGGCCCTTGCCGATGGAAGGTCTGCGTTTTTAGATGTTTCGTTGAGTTTTGTTATGGATTATGTCCTATTCAGGAAGACGAGATGTGTAATAAGGTTCTCCCCACCTAGCCTGTTTCCGTGGTGCCTCTATTAACATCGGTGGATGTGTGTCTCTGGCATATCTGTCCTTGGTGGATTTGCTCGGATCTGATCGTAGTTCATCTTCCTTCGTGTGCCTTCAGGTCGGATCCTTCTGATCTACGTTACTCTTCAATAGCGACAATTACTATTTAGTGCGCTGGTCCTATGGGGCCTTAGCAGGATGACTTTTTGACTGTCTACTACAACAAGTTTTGTCAGGCTCTGGAGCGGGAGAGGCGATGACAACGGTACACATTTGGCTCGCTTCAACACTTATAGTCGCCGCTAGGTGATCTATGGATCTGACTGTAATTTTTTTATTTTTTATGTTTGTTGTACTGATGTCTGAAGATGAATAGATCAGATATTTTCCCTCAAAAAAGTTCTACTATGCCACAAGTCGACTGACTGGTGGGCTTGATTGGTTAAGAATGAAGTCGAACTGCTTGAAACGAGATATTAGGATTTGGTGCTGCAACTTACCTCAGTAGTTCTGGTTATGTGAAAATTTAACCGAAACTTGTGGGTTTCTAAGACCTAGTATATGCCAATAGTTTTGGCTTTGTGACAATCTTACATCAATTGTTGGTCGATCCATGACTATTTAAATTTCGCAAAAAGAAATCTATGAATGTATATGCCTACGCCTTATATACCATCTATGCCGACACTTCATAAAATTAGACGACAGTGGTCATTTAGTCTTGAACCGAGATGCATCTACTGCCAACGTGACAAGCATAACTCATGGATGGGTCCACACGAGAGTAATCGGATTGTCGATTCGACATATATATTCTGGTGGGGATCCACTCCCGTAACTCCTGTTCGCAGCAGATTCTTGTGGCCCCAACTTAATTTATCAGCTCCCTCGCCACAAAGAGAACTGACCGACATCGCCGCTACCATGTAAATATTCAGTCACTTGCATTGTACTAGGAGTTATGTGTCAATTACAGTAATTAGTATGTAATTTCATGTGCAAGGAGTCCGAACCACACTGCTCTAATTTACCCAATGGCCGTACCATATGGTATCCTTAGGCCAACTCCAACGGGCGACCCCAAAACAAAATCTGTTTTGTCTGGATTTTTTGGGTCGGCCAAGGGGCGCCGTCCGTCAACATGGCAATGGGTACCTGCTACCCGAGAACCAACTGGTAAAAACCCTATTGGGATAAGGGTTTGGAAAAATGTACCCATCGTGTAAGCCGGGTACAAGTGCGGGAAGGCAATAACCATACCCGTGTAACCGTGTACCCGCATATTATTTTGTTGAACTTATTTGTGTGTTGGACTTTAAGTGGATGAAGTGACTATGTGTGTATGCTGAAATGCTGAAATTTATGTTCAAATGTTGAAATGTGACATGTTTATGTGCTAAAAATGATGTAATGTGTATATGTGCTGAAATGATGTAATGTGTATATGTGCTGAAATTTTGTGTAATATGTATTGAATTGTTGAAATATTTTTTTTAAATGCTGAAATATAGGTGCTGAAATTTTGTGTAATATGTGTTGAATTGTTGAAATATAAATTTTTTAAATGCTGAAATATATGTGCTAAATGCTGAAATATGGTATATATGTATTGAAATGCTAAATATACATGCATAAAAGTTGTGTTCTACATTATGAAATGTTGAAATTATACATGGTAAAATGTGAATTGAAAGGTGACGGAGATGGGTATTACCCGCACCCGACCGGGTACAGGCATGAAACAATATGAAACCTGAGATGCGGTTACGGGTTTGGGCGAATTTCCTAGGACGGGTGCGGGTTTGGGCAGGCATTACCCTTACCCGAACCCTGCGGGTGCCATGTTGAGCCGTCTGGCTCCTTTTGTTTTTGCGTGGGTAGGGCGCCCAACCGGCCAACGCACTTAGTCCGCCCGGCGGCCAAATGTATACATTTTTTCATGTATATGTCTTACTAAAAAAAGAAATATTGCATATAGTTTACAACCAAATAAATCATATAGTACCATGATAATAAATAGTTTACAACCCAATAAAAATCTTAAAGTTTAGAACCAAATTTAATTTGTCACAAATATATTGAAAGAAGACGGGACGACCGTGGAGCGCGAGGCCGGCGGTACTGGAGAAGATGGGCAGTGCCAGCAGACATGGTGTCTCATGTACCGGCGACGACGAGAAGAGGCCATGAATGCCCGTAAGAACTGTCTCTGATGTGGCAGTGAAGTGGGGTGGAGGGTGTGCATGCGGGCGGCGTCTGGGCAGTGGTCGAGCGACTGGAAAGTGGGGCAGCAGCGTTGAGGGATGGAGGGTGTGGGGTAAACCTGCACCCTTCTGATCGATCGTGTATAGACTATGGAGTGGAGTCAGTTGCCGAACGTTTTATCAACTCTCTTTGGTGGAAGGAGCCATCAGTCCACGAGTTGGGAGTGGAGGGGATCCGAACACGCTCTATTGCCAAGGAAAATTAAACAAAAATGGACAGTAAAGAATTGAATATACCTTTACTTGAGCAGATCATTGAGAGGAATTGGTGCTCGAGACAGTTCATTAGTAACTTCAACATGGAAATGGAAAACTCAAATAAATCCATAGTCGGCGTTGTCCCTGTGTATACCTGAATTAGATGGTGCATGGTCGTGTCCCAACCTGTCGAATATTTTTCAACCATGTGATTGGGTTCTGTACGGTGATCCCAGAAACCTACAAGGTATATCACTGTTGCCCAGCGACGTGATACCGTACCGTGCGCGTCGCGGTCTCCACCGCTCCGAGGAAGCGGAAGCATATCGTGCGTAGAGGAAACGGGAAGCTGGCGCCGGCGACCTCACTGGCTGTTCGGGATGGTGCAGCATGCGCCCCGAGGGGCACATCAGCACACAAGTGGCTGCATGCTGGTCAGGCCCTACTGCAAGCGGGAGCAACTGATGCTCGGTGCTGAGGCCTGAGGTCCGACGACGTGTGTTCTTGCGAGAAAAGAAAAAGGGTAGAACGTGCACCGTGGGGATTCGAAAACATACACGTACTACATGCATATACACGCGACTTGTATGGTTATTAGAGAACAAACGTCACGATCCTATCTCTGGAATAGCGATACATGCATAGATACACGTACTCAGCGTGGGCCTGGACCGAATCACGCTCGTACAAGTACTGTACAGGACGACTCCATTGCGTATACGTTGATCGTCCGTGAATCCTACTCGTCCATCGATCGCTAACCGTCTCCTACTCCCGTTGCGCAGCTTTCTTCCCCATATATGTGTCACCGACCCAAACGCCCTCTCCAAGAACCAAAGAACCGCAGGAGCCAACCTTCCTCTTCCCCGATCGGAACTAAATTATCCCAAGTCAACGACCAGCCGGCCGGGAACTCGCCGTAGTGCCTTGTTTTGGTAGCCTGGAGGGTACTTCTGGCATGGAACCACGTTAGCTTGGGATGGAGGAGTCCTGCGCTGTCACTGCGGCCGAGGTGCTAAAACCCATGGAAACGCCATCCGACGATGAAGGATGTCCTATATGCTTGGGTCAGGAGGAGGCCACGGCGACCGCATGGAAGGAGACGGCGTGCGGACACAGCTTTCATGGACGATGCGTGGAGAGGTGGCTCGAGATGAAGGGAACTTGTCCCATGTGTCGGCGTCAGCTTCTAGTACCACCCATTGCGACACAAAGATATGTTCGCCTTCCTAATCCTATGATGACCATGGCGATTGAGATAATGAACAGGGATCCGGAGATATACACATCAGAAGCATATGAGTATTTTAGACAGTATATGTAGGAGACATTTGAAGGTGACCGAAGCTTGGTGTTGGCATATGCAACCATTCGTGTACTTCCGTTAGCTATACATATGAGCACAATACTAAAAGTTTTGTATTTGTCCATATGAATATATATTTCCTTTCAAGCAAGTGAGGGTCCTAACGAATAAAGATATATTTAGGACGATAAAAAAGCGGAGCCTAAACAGAGCTCTCTCGGTGATTTGCATTTTTGGCCGGTCTTTATCACGATCCAGATGTTACTGGCCGGCTGTCTCGTCTCTACAACCATCTCTCCTGCATGTGCTAGGTAGTGGCCCATCTGTCCTAATGGGCTGCTGCTTCAGAGGCGGAAACCAACGGATCTAGAAAAATGGGCCTGTTCAGCTGTGAATTGTTAATGAACGAACGATTGTGATTCTGCTTGCAGAAATGAACTAGTGTGAAATGAGCCCATGCAAAAATGACTAGATGAATAATTTGTTAGATTGAGCATGGTTAACAATTATTCAAGAGGTGGGCAAGGAATTAGCATTTGTTTCTAGGATTTAGTACCAACTCCTAAATTTATGGTAGCTATATAGAAGAGCTTATCCAAAACAATAAGGTGTGCATCATGGGCAGGTTCTCGCACTAGCCACGTCCTCACAGGTACGACAAACGAAAAGTGTTAGCGATTGGGTGGGAGAGGAAAAAGGAAATCGGGGGTCGCCAGAATCTATTCCTCCGCACGCATCCTCCTCTCCTATCTCTCCTCTCCCCCAAAAATGCCGTCGCCGGCCGTGACTCAGCACGCAGCTCCATGGCATTGGTTCTGCTATGCCCCACCGTCTCCCCTCTGCATCTCTCCGTCTCGCGGAGCCAGCCTTCCTGCTCAAGCGCCAAGAACGCCCGTCAAGATGGAGGCCTGGGCTCGGGCAGCCATCACAAGGCGTCGTGTGCACCGGCGAGGGCTCTGGGCACCACGAGGTTGGGGGACTGGCGCGGCGTCCGGTCGTGGGTTCCAGGGACGCCAAGCCATAGATCTGAGCCGCCGTCTCCACTTCCTCCTTCCTTCAACTCGATTCGTCGCCTCCACCCTCCCTTGCCCCCTCCCCTCTAAGCTCGTCGGTCCGGTGGACGCGACTCTCATCGATGAGCATGGAGGCAGCGATGTTGAGACAATAGATGATGTGGCATAGGAGCTCCGGACTCACACCTTAGAGTGCAAGGAGGAAGCAGGGGGGTGGGGTGTCCTTGGAGAGAGGGTTGGGTGCTTGCAGTGACTGCAGAGGGGCCACACTTGCCGGCTGCAACGACTACTCGGAGTGGAGGTGGAGCAAAGCAGCGGGTTCACGCATGGCCTGACCGAGGGCAGCGACTTTAGTGGCTGCTGTTCCCTGCATACTTCGTCAGGGTAAATTGTGCTAACTTTCAGATTATTCATTTTCATTTTACCCTGTCAAATATCTGCTCAGATTAGTTAAACAAGCTATGTAATGATGGTGCAGATTTGTTCCCGATGTGATGATGTAGATGTTGAAAATGGAGGAAATGAGATCTTAGGCAGTCAGGTGCGTGCTTGAAGCTGCAGTAACACGAAGGAGATGGTGGCAAATAGTTTGAGTCTGAAGATCATTTTTGTCCCTCTTCTCTGTTGCTTGTGAATTGTAGAAGCAAAGATTAATGTCATGTTTGTGAGGGGCCGTTGAAGTGACTTGCCTGGTGAGAAGATGTGTGAGGCATGGATTAAAAAAACAGTACACGAAGATGATGTGGTCGGCAGGAAGAGCAGGAGGCTCTAGCAGCTCGCGCCGGTGTAAAAGCCGAGCTAATTTAATCTCTTGCTCGCACACGAAGAATTGACAATGGCGAATTACGTCATGCTGATTGCTACTAATACTTCTTGTAGATGGTTGGATGAGCAGAAGAAGATGGTGAATGTGACGCCTGATTCCCGTGTGTAGGTAGCACTGAAATTAATTCGTCTGAACATTTTGCTGAAGCTTTCAGCTGTTTGGGCTGTTGGATTCTTATAATCGAATTTCTTGTGCGTAGGCCAGTCTATTTTCATTTGATTTAGTTGTCATGTAATGTAGTGTTATCCTGTATCCGAGTTGATTTCTCACATGACTAAGTATTTCTGTGCTGAATTGAACAGGAAGGCAAAGAGCAGGCCCTCTATTTTAATGCTCGTGTTCTCGATGCTCAAAGGCGTAGGCATGATGTAAGAGGGTGCAGCTGCAGGTTTCTTGTTCGTTATGATCATGATCACTTTGAGGTAATTCTCCTTATGTCTAACATAATTGAGTGTTCAGACATTTATTCAGTTCCGATGTTACACCATGTTTGGATGTCGAATTGGGGCTAGGGTCCTGGAGTTGCGATTCTGGTTCCAGGGTTGTTTGCTTAGCATAGAATTCCACGAAGATTTGATGGCAAAGTACAACCCAGCTGGCAAATTAGACCTCCACACGGCCCTTTGGTCTATATGTAGTTTGCCATGGTTTTCTTCTTCATAACGTGCCTGGACATGAATAGAGGGGTAGCTAGCCATGGTCCTTTGTCATCCCATTAAAACCCATCCCAGTTTCTGTAGGCAACGAAGCCTATTTTGGAATTTCCTTGTGATTTCATTTCCAATATGCAATTTCTTTGGCAACCAAACAAACAAATTTGAATGTTCAAGGGAGAAATGTCAGAAGAATAGTATGCTACTATGGTTTTTGTTCTAGGCTAATTATCTTACCATGTAGTCAAATAAAATGGAAAGCAGAGTGATGAGTTTAGTTTCTTTTATGATGTTTCACACAAATAATTAGTTATTATATTTCTTTTCACGCGACAGGAGATTGCTCCTCTAAGGAAGGTATGCCATCGACCAGGAACTGATTTCAGGCTCCAGATTTTGCAAGTCAGTAGAGCGGTGGCGTCTGCAGATGCTCAGAACGCTAGCCCAGCTGAGTAGAAAGCCCAAAAGGCACACAAGAGGATGGATGTGAACACTAACAAGGTGACCGTTGTTCGCAACCCAGATCAAGGAGTGCCATCTGACAAGCCAACCGCTCCCTTACCAGCCGCGCCCTCGCACTGCAGTGATTCAGTTTTAGATGTGCAGATGGGGAATGTGAAGGTTATTCCCAAAGTTGAAGCTGTAAATGAAGCATACGACGACAAGATGAACGTGTGAGCGCAGTTGTTTTGCTTCCCTGTGCATTTCGTTGTGAACTTTGAAGTCCAAAAAATGTTTGCTTTGAAACTTTCAATTGAGGAGGGATGGCCGCCTGGTAACCGTAATGTGTCGATGTTGACTTATTTTCTGGTGTGGTGGGAAAAGGTGTTGGATTGTCGGTATCTATATATAGCTTATAACATGAGACAAATGTCGTTTTCTGGTGGCAGTGTCTTTTATCTGTTCATCAGGGTCTGGGAGGTGTTTAAATGAGATTATTCTAGCCCTGAGGATAAGCAAGATGTGACGCTGGACTCGAATGTTGTCTGGGTTCCACTTGCACCCATTTGTTTGACCCTCCAAACATTATAGCCACTGAATTGTCAGCCTTGGAAGAGCCTCCAGCTTAGCCTTGCAGAAAGGAAATTTCATAATTTTGAAAACAGAGAACACGCATCCCACCACCACCGCCACCGCTAGAGGTACTCGCTCATTTCCCCTTCCTTCCTTCCCTAATCTCTCATATTTGTTTTATTATTCATTTACAAAGATAATTTTCCATTCCTTGGCATTTTATTAATTTTGTACTAACAGTTTGTACAAGCAAGTTGATGATTTGATGCAGCACCAACTCCTTGGTCAACAATGATTTGAAGCAAATGTTGTTACAGCCCAAATCACCATGCTTAACTTCTAGACCAGGACATGAATTAAACTTAACTGGTACACCCATTTGCATGTCAGCTGCATGAATTAGCAGGGTGAAGTAGCATAATTCAGCTGTGTAGTTGTGATGTACATGTGTGCTTTGCTAGAGATTGTTACTGAACTGAATGATACTTGTCTACGTCTCCGATTACTGCATTTTGGCTGCTATATTTTGTGGGATAAATGATTGGTTGAAATGTTAAGCCTTTTGTGGTTGATTAATCTCTTTGCTGGCCTTATTCTGAAATGATAAATTTCTATAGATGCTGAGAGTAGGAGTAGGATCCTCATGATGTTATTTCACTACATCTTAATAGGACAATTTGCTGGGGGAAAATAATTTATTCACTCCTGATCTACCTAGACATCCACTTCGGCTCACTCGCCGCCAGCACCAAGCAAGAAGTCTAACTACTTGTGACAATCCAACATCGAAATGCATTCCTCTGAAAACTTATTCATGTGGTCCGATGGTGATTTCTGGCATGCTATTCCAGAGAAGTCAGTTGACAGAACCATATCTTTACTGCTTAGAGGATGGCTACTAACTTTCTTATGTTCCATTATTTTCCTTCTCTGTTCCTAGACTGCATTTGTAGATCCCTATCTTTTTATGATCATTTCTCTTTCCAACCCATCTCAATAATTTGAATAGACGATTGCATCAAGAGTAGCTGACCAAGTTGGTGTGGAATTTGGAGAAGAAGTACGAGATAGAATAAGATTTGAGGATGAAATATACCGGTATGATCTAAGTTTCTCTCCTTGTATTGATTTTCTTTATCTCAGTTCTACAGAAAAAGTTTCAGTTTCATGGATTTCATGCCCAATATAGCATAGTTCAAAAAAGCGCTAGGCGTAAATTATGCGTTTTGCCACCGCCTTGCGCTTTACTGACCAAAGCGTATGCTTATGCGCAATTATGCGCAGATTGAGTATAGTTATGCACAGTGCGTTTTACCAACGCCTAGAGCCTAAGCGTGCTCGCTTAGGCGCGCCTTTTTTAACTATGCAATATACTCTACTTATGCCATAGACGGTTTGATAGGGCATGACCATGATCAAATTTCTCACGAAAATCTTGATTAGAGAAAAGATGTAAGATCCTCTTCTTAGCAAATATAGGTACCATGTTATGAGCCTCAGTATTAGTATAAACTTAAGCTGGCAGTCCAAATTATGACATGCCATGTTTGATCAAATTTATGTTGTTATTGTGATTACACATTTGTGGTGATAATCGTAGTAGCATAATAACACCTTTTTCAGTTGGACGGTTCCATGCTGGTTTTACGATATTCACATGCCAATCCATGCTTTTCTGTTTAATTAGTGTTATTATGATAGATGAAGCTCTTGTAAGATCCATTGCAACCGACGTATTGAGGGGACTCCTGAAAAAGGTTCGCAATTTTGAATTCGCAAGTCTGGTTGCTCTTCAAGTCATTTGTGAATAATGTTTTGTTTCCCACTTTGCATGTTTCTTTACATAAATCGACCAGATTCAACGTTGTCAGCCAGTGTTGCGCCTAATTATTTCCTCTGCAACAATTGAAGCAAGATCAGTGTCAATCTTTTTAAGCAAAAGGTTGATAGGCTGATGTGGTGCATTATTCGGCCCGCGGGAGGGACGTGGGCTGCATCGAAGATGGTTTGGCTAGATGGTCCTGCTAGATTCTGTGTGATTGTGTATACATAGTCGGGTTTTAATTACAAATCCTTCTATTTTCATGACTGTGGCAGTTACTACCTTAAACATAGCTGAATTTCTTTTAGTACTACAGTGTTGCATTTGTCTTTTGCTACCAATTGAGCAGCAACCTATTGAGACCTCAAAATTTGAAAGCTGAAAAAGAATGTCAAAACAACATTTTTTATTGCAATTTCATGCCATGGTCTTCTTATCAATATGAAGAGAGCTGAAAAGAATGTCTCGCATTAGTTTTAATTGTAAATTTCTTTGTATTGTCTTCTCAGGTTTAGCATGTTACTAATTAAATTGCGCTGCCTGTAAACGAACAATAGTTTACCTGAATAATTCATCCTAGACTGGAGCTGGAATATAAATAGTAGGTTCCAACATTTGTTGTCCACTTCCCACATTTTTTGTCCACTTTGGTGCCATTTTCCTCACGGTTCTATCGCAGGTGCTTCCCTTCTACAATTCTCTTATTATAAATTATTAAGGCCAGCTGCTCTGATCAATTTAGCAAATCTGTATTGTTTGCAGAGGTCCGGCATCAAGATTGATTAATGTACTTTGTGGTCTATGATGTGCCTATATATTATTATGTTCATTGATTTTAGCTTTAGCTCATTCAAGTGGCTATTATATGTATATTTTTCTAAGGATGGCATATGATTATTTCCCAAGCAACGATGATTGGTGTTCTTCTTAAAGGTAATAATATTTCTATAGACCTTAGGAGCACATGTGTTCTTAAATGTATCTCGAATTATCGTCCTTTATTTTCCTTTGATAAGATGCATCATGTTGATTGCTGAGTTGATTGATTCCCCCAAATAATATTTGTATGCAATTCTTACTGGAGGATATCTTTACTTCTTTATCACATCACATTTGGTAGTTTGGGAGTGCAGTACACTGCTACAAATGGAGTTGGTTGTGTTCTAGGCGCAGAAAAGGCCAACGGAAATGTTTTTCAAAATTGTTTGACACTAATCTTTAGAAGAGAAAGTTATTTCTGCTCCTTAGATTGTATTGTACATACTGTTGATTTGATTGAGAACACTCCAGTGTTAAGCTGCAACAAAAAATGATTTTATTTTCCTCTTTGTCGTCACACATATTGTTAACCTTATAGTGCCACAATAAAAATCTGGATGATGCATCGCTACCCTTTCACTATTTTTGAGGCGTGCGATAGGATTGTTGGTTGTGTTTATATTGATCAAACACTGCTTTAAGTTCGTATGGATTTGGGTGCTAGCATTATTATGGCTGTGGAGGCTGATATAGCAACAGGAAGAAGGGGTCATCCATAGTACTAACATGCTTTGGTCTTGGTCTTTGATTTGTACTCAGCTTGGTCTTGATCTGAAGTACTAAAATGCTTTTGCCCCCTACGTAGTACAAATAGGTGATTAAAAGGGGCGCCTCCCACCTGACACCGCCACAACTTTTGTCAAGCGGCTCCACAGGTTGGCTCCTGGATTCGATTAATGCTTATGTGTCTGCTCGAGGAGAAGCAAAATAGCAAGGTAGGAAACAAACAGAGTAGCGAGCTATATTTACTAAGTCATGAACTAATGTTATTTGTCGTGCCGGTCTATTCCAAGGAGTTGGTGCTCATTTGTGATACTACATTGTGAGAACCATTCTAAGCTCATGTTCACATATAGGAGCCGTTCGGCGATCCACCAACTCCTTGGAATTTAAGAATATGTGGAGTACCTGTTCGTTTGCTCCACGGTTTTTAACTGAAACTCCGCCTGCTCGGGAGCGGCGTCGTGGAGGGAGGGACTCCAAACAGGCCCATAGTTTCTAGGTGTGACTCTAATCACATGTACTACTTCCTATAATGAATCTGGTTTCCTATATTGGTGCTTAGAGGGCCTGATGTTTGTTTATCATCTGAACAATCTCACCTACTGACATATGGATTTTTTGACATTGATCTTGCCTACTAACTCAAGGCAATGTTCATGTACACAAGTAACAAACAAGTCCACCAGCAAAAAAAAAAGAGTGACAAACAAGTCAGTCCAATGTACGAAGCAAACATAGTAGCACAGAGGACTATGTCAGGAGGCGTGGAAAGGCCAGCCAAATGAGTAAATCTATACGACTAAGACATGTGTTGCTACATAAAATGGACACACAGGACGAGCCGAGGCACTCAGACAATACAAGTGCGCACAGGGCCGCCTCAAGAGGTGCGCTTGGGGCGCACCCCAGCCACTAGTCGACTCCATAGTACACTTGAATGCACTCGATCTTGAAAAAATGCATAATTTCATTCGCCTGTGCACGATAAATAATCTAAAGCCAAGCTACGAATAGTGTATATTTTTCTAGGGCGCAATTAATTATCAGTGGTTCAATATGATTACGAAGCTGCTAGATATTGACACTCACAAATCCTTGTAGCTAGCTTATTAGATCATTGTAGATGATGCATTCCTTGATGAAATGATGAAATTAGCTTAGCACCCTCTAGGTTTTGATACTAAGGAACCATGTGCTTAGCTCTTTTGATTGTTGCGAACACTAGGCCCTTGTAGCAAACAACATACCAAGTAACCTGCCAATTCATGAAGGAAGCCGCAAATAATTTTTTTCTTACACAGTAGCTATATGAGTTAGGAATTATCATTGTAAAGTTTCTGTGTGGACTCTTCTGTTCAGTGTTAGTCATTTGATATGGTGGATTTTGTATATCATCGTAGATGCACCATAGGCATCAAGATGTTTCTCTGGGCATGTCAAGAATTAATGTCTAGCACATGTTGGGTCGAGGTGATATAACACACGACATCCATATCACCACTTGGTCACATTGGTAGAGTTGTAAGTTGGGGATTACAATACATTCACAGTGGATTGCTTATAAGTAAGTAAGAAACATAATTTGTATGATATATCTAGGACCAGTACAACTATCCTATGCCTTTTGAAAAAGGAAAAAAGTTAAGGTTTTCATTTGATGTTGATGTTTTGATTGCTTGCAGTGAGTGATGCTCAAAATTGACATTCATCATCCGAAATGAGGTATAGGGTGAGCATTCCAAACGAGGGAACATAAATTCCCCAGGTAAAGCACGTGTGTGACATCATTTTCCCACATTCATCATGCTAGAGGTAATCCAGTTTTTTTCCGAAAGGGAGGTTGAAACCCTCGGGCTCTGCACCCGAGGATGTACACATCCATTTTTATTAATTTATCCAACAGAGTCTGACCAAACAAATACATAGATCCACCTAGGGCGTGTTTGGTTGCAGTAGTGAACAGTAGCTGCATTGCATACACATCTCAATCCAGCCTAGTTGAGCAAAACAGCCCAAAATGCGCCAGCTGCAAGTTGTTTGGTTGCTTGCATCTAGGGTCCCTGCATTAGGTAATACGCAAGTGTTGTTTGTTTGGTTGCCTGCATTGGCCCAAGCGGCACATGAACATGGTGTTTGGTTGCACACATGAGGTATGATTAAGAGATAGCACTTGCACTTAGGACACTGGGTTACGAGCTAGCAGAGGGAGGGGAGAAGAAATGCAGTGTGCGCCGGACAATGGCGACTGCGCTGGACAGTGGCCGTGGCGCCGTGTCCGACATGACGAGCATGGAGTCATGGACAAGCGACCCCGTCGGCAGCAGGGCGAGCGACACCGTCGGTGAACTAGTTGCGGTGCTCGCGCAAAGACAGTCGACAGAGGAGGAGAATGCGATTTCGCACCATGGTATCGTTAAGCGCAATGCAAGGACGTGGGAGGAGGCCGAGATGATCGACGCCGGAAACGACTCCAGTGTAGTAGGGCGAGAGGGAGGAGGCCAAGATGATCGACCCCGTCAGCGGCACGGCGAACTGCAGTGTGCACGGAGGCAGAGGACACAATAAAGCAGTGTGTGCGCCATTGCAGCGTCAGTGCATTAGGAGGACGACAGAGAGTAGGCCGAGATGAGCGACACCGGAAACGACTCTAGTGTAGTAGGACGTGGGCAAGGAGATCAAGGGGAAGGGCGTCAGCGTTGAGAGGGACGAATAGGAGGGCTGTGAGCAAAGGACAGAGGAGCGCGACATGGCGGCGGCAGTGCAGTAGGCTGCTGTTCAAAGAGAGATGAAGCTACGATCGTCGAAACCAAAAATTTACAACACAAATGTTGTGCGGAACTGCGAGATTAGGTTGCTGGTCAAAGGAAATTTCAAATGATCGATCATGCGCGACGAATCTGACAAAATTCGTCCAGAATAGCTTCAAACGGGAAGACAAAATTAAGAACTTACGACCGACAAAACTAAGAACCAATCGCCTGAATGGAATCGTAGCATCGAGGTGCATCTTTTCCGTGTAGAGCTTACCTCGAATCGAAGCACTGTTGTGTAGATCGGAAGGGACTAGGAAGAACATAATTAGAGAGAAGGTTACTGGAGGTAGGAGAAGATAAGCACGCACAGGCTGCATACCAGCTCGTATCCCTCCCATCTCCCCTCGTGCAAGTGGCCCACCATGTGCGCTCGCCTCATCCTGGCTCGCTAGAAACTGCCGATCTGAGCGTTTTCAGTGAGTCAGGCCCAAGTGTGCTTTAAGGTTCGTGCCATGTGGGCCGCACAATAAACTCAGGCAACTAAACAGGCCACTTTCTTCCTACGCGGGCCAGGCTGGGCCATATACAGGCAACCAAACACGCCCCTAAAGCCGCCTATTTGATGACCTTTGTCAGCTACACCGATCATCTTGATGTAGTGTGTGACCTCGTGCCAAAGCACCATATAATCCGGTGGCCTCCCCCAGACCGCCCGCCGGCGAGTCAAGAGTACCAACCGGTTAAAAGATACGCTCGGTCGCGCGCATCGCACGCCGCGCTCTAGAACTCTGTCGCCGCCATCTTCCATTGTCGCATCTTCAGGAGGGATCAATGCACCGACCTTGCCAGGCCTCTCTACCATCGACGCCACCACGATGCGAAAAACGCCATCCTTCTGCGCAAGTCCATGTACATGCACCCGACGCGGAGACTCCACTTCACCACGCCGCCGAGATGCATCATCTTCGACGCGGAAGATGCAACACTTGTGATACGGAGCATCCCTCGACCATCCTCATGGACGTCACGCCACCACTGCAAGCACGGAGAGAACCGATGACAAGAGCATGTGCACGCACCATCGAGAACGAGGTCAATTCTTTCCTCTTCGAGATTCGTTCGAATTCACATATGAATTGGCTTCTACCTCGAAGAGAAACGTTATGCATTCTTAGGTACTTCGGAGATGATCACGAGGAAGCATGGTGGGATAATCAAGTCCACATGGAGGAAGAGAAGGAAGAAGGACGCAAAGGGACGGACGCTCTAGACACCCCGGGTGCCCGGACAAGAGGACCCCGGGTGCCCGGGCACAAGGACGTGGGGAGGGCAAACCCCCTGGACACCTCGGGTGCCCGGCCCTAGAGCCCCGGGTTCCCGCCCCCCACTGGGTGCACCCACAGGTGCCCGGCCTCCAGCCATGACCTCCCTGGTTGGTCCAGCGCCTGCCTTCCCAGCGCGATCCCGGGTGCCCGGGCCATGGACCCCCGGGTGCCCGATCCTCCTCCAACCGGCGCCCCTGACCGGTCCGGGTGCCCGGCTTGTTTGACCCCGGGTGCCCGCACCACTCCGAGGGCCTGCGTGCCTCTTTGGGTTTTTACCCTTGTATTCCCCTCTCTCCCTCTATTTCGTCCCTAGAATATATATACCCCTTCCCTAGCTCATTTAGAGGATAACAAAGTATTGGATAGACAAAGAGAGAGCTTTGCTCATCTTCCTCCTCTTGGAGATCTAGACCTCCTCTCGGAGAGGCTCCTCTTGGAGATCAAGGCCTCCTCTTGGAGAAGATCCTCTTGTGGATATCAAGACCTCCTATTGGAGAAGGATCCCCATCATAGGATCATCAATACCTCTCTCCTCATAGGATTGGGATGAACTAGTTACCTCTTGTATCCGCTTGTGTTGGATTTGGACCTTTGTATCTCTCTTAGTGTGATTGGACCTAGCACATGTGTGACTAGATCAAGTCAATTTGAGTGTTCCTCTTATTTTCCCCCCTTTGTGTTCTTCTTGTTCTTAGGGATTTCCCCTCCAATTTGTGAAAGATCCCCATCTAGGGTTCCATCCTACAACATATTGGTACCAGAGCCATGGTTCCTCACGAAATTGGAGCCCCCCCTTCTTGTTCTCTAGCCTAATTTTGTTGTGTTCTACCCCAATTTCGAAAATTCCCCATCAAAAAATAGCCTCAATTTTTTTTGTGATTTGTTGGTTTGATGAAGTTTTGTTGGATTTGATCCATGGATTTGTTTGGTCTCAAGTGGATCTAGCCTTCCCCCATCCATTTCCACCTTTCCCTCCACGACATCCACCAAATTCTCCCTTTTTCCCATGAATTTCCGCCCAAATCCACACCCCGGCACCCGGACCTCCCGTGCATCCCCGCTGACCACCCCGGGTGCCCGCACCCCTTACCCCCGGGCCATCTTCTCCGCCCAGCCTCGCTGACCACCCCGAGTGCCCGCACCCCCGACCCCCGGGCACCCGCACCTCCCAGTTTCAGCTCACTGACAAAAACCGTTTCAGCCATAACTTTCGCTCCCGGAGTCCGATTTTGACGTTCTTTAGCTCGTTGGGTAGCTATTGAAATCCCCCATGCATCTAGATAGGTTCCAACACAATTTGACTCCATAAAAATTTCGGCATTTTGGCATCTTTGTCTAGGACATCCACCATATCATCCGCAAAACCACCATAGCTTTCCGCAACCTAACCCTTTTAGTTCCATATAGCATTTGTGGTTACTTCAGGGGTGACTTGAGTCTCCTAAGGTGTTTCGGCTACTTAGGGACGCTCACTTCATTATCAACCACCACCACCACTTCCGCATTGCTAACTCCGGATCCACCTCGCATTCCGCTACCACCATTTGACATTTTCCTTTGAGATTTTGAGTTTACGGGTTTTCCATTTCCTAGGGTGTTTCGGCTAACTAGGAACGGTTCGACATCGTCAACACCACCGCTCACCTTCGACAAGGATTCGACATCGACCAGTTCACCATTTTGATACCCTAACCGTAAGCAAGAACGGTAACCTCTATATCATCTTGGTATCGTGGTATCCCATCATTGTACATTCTTGCCATTACATTGTTAACCCCTTAGCCCATTTCGCTTCACTTGCCTATCGAGACTAGCCTTTGAGTATTGCCGGCAACGTTACTTGTGCACATTAGTGATTCGTACCTTCCATTGCATACATACCATATCATATTGGTATCATCATATCATCCCTTGTGTCACAATGTTCCCGCATATACACAATTGCTATCTTGGTTTGTGCATTTTGCATAAGTGGCCATAAAAAAAGAGAATAAGCTTTTAAGCAAAAAGAGAGCAAATAAGCTTGTAAGCAAGAGCCATATCATTGCCACATTGCATACCATACTACCATATTGATCATCTTGGATCATCGTATGCAAAACACCGGAACATCATACATATATAGCATACTTGGGATAGAGAATTGCTACATTTTGCATCTTATAGGTTGTGCACAAGTGTCGTATCCGCCTATTGAGCAATCATGCTAGCTTCTCTCTAGAGTTGTGCAGCACGAGCATTTTCCGTGGATTCCACATTTTGTGCTCATTCCTTGGTTGCACGACCCAATTTATCTATCCGTGTGTGTGTTTCCGTGTGCCACATATTGCTATTGCTCTACTTGTTTCACTTGCGAATTTGTGAATCTTTTCCAACATTATTGACTCTTGCTAACATTTTTGCATCAAATTTTTGTGCCACTACCCTCGCCGAGCTCCACCTTAAGCCTTACTTGTGTAGGTGTGATAATTGACAACATCCGATACCAATTGTGCTATTTCCTTGATACATTATTGAGTGATCATTGATCCATCTTCAACATTGGATAAGGTACATTGGTCTAGTTCTTTCCTTTCTTCCACTCACATTTGCTCGAGTCTTGTGATGGATAGGCAAGGCATTTCATCTCCAGTCTTCCACGACAACGACGGCGTGAACAACTACATCAACAAAATGTCCATCTTCGTACTACAACGAGCAATGCAAGGCATTGAGAAACTTGCCTTCGACATTCGCAAAAATGAAGCGAGGAAAAGGGACTACATCGACACCAAGTTGGACGAACAAATGGATCAAGTACGAGACATGTTGTCCAACTACAAGTCTTCTTCCCCTTCGTCATCTTCAAGGCGGCGACACTCTAGTAGCAAATCTTCAGAACGCCATCGTGCTCAAGCATTACAACACCATCAAGATGAAGATTCTCGACATTCGCAAACCTACAAGTCTGAACATGCTCTACTTCACGCCAAGGATAAGCTTCATGAGCAAAAGAGAAGACTGCGAGACAAGCACCACCAAAAGGAAGCTCCGGCCACGACGACTACTTCGCATCGTCGCCAAGGGTTATCATGGCACCTTCACCTTTGGACATAAGGCATCTTCGCCTACTTCCCACGAGTACGCCTACTTCGACATCATCAAGTCCAAGGCGATCACCTACGAGCGAGGGCGACACTTCCATCTTCGGAAGCTCCTCAAGGGAGATGGTTGAGCATGGGATTTTCCCTTCAACCACGGAGACGTATGATCACTTGAGTGACATATGCCACCATATTGAGAGTGAGAGTGTCTTCACCACTAGCCCCATAGATGACGAGTTACCCCAATTCTCATGTGAGGAGAGTTACCACCACCACTTGAGTGATTTGAGTGACTCCACCATATGTGACATTGAGTGCACCTACCTTGAGGGAGTGAGTGAGCCACCACCACATAGAGAGAGTGAGGTAGTTGATAGGGCATGTGAGGCCATTTCGATTTCTAACAACTTAACCTCTACCTCTATTGTGCCTTCTCATTTGGTCCTAGGTCCCAATTATGATGACGTGCCGATCTTCGACGACTTCGTCCTTCCTTTGGACAAGACGACGACCATGGTGGAATATGGTGCACCCCCACATGGTTCCATCACGATGTAGATGACCACCATTTGGTCTTTACCACCTCACCTACACCACTTGAGTGGAATGAGAAAGGTAACATAGGTGAAGGTGATGCTCTAGTCCCACTAGTGGACATTCTTGACATCGATTGCTCACATGACGTTGATCAACCTATTATCATGCTTCATTCTAGTATGATTTACCCATGCGATGATTTACCCATTTATGATGAGTTTGATGATTGCCATGTGGAGTCTATTAGTTGTGATGCCATGTTACATAGGATTTCTTGTGACAATTCTCTAGGTCACATCATGTTTGACAATCCATTGAACTTGTCATATGCTATGAGTGAGATCTCCCATATTTCATCATTTCAATCTCAACATAGTAACTATGCATGCCCCATTAAAATAAATCCCATTTGCACATATGGCATAGATGACAAGCACATGGTTATTGGCATTTGTTTTTCTTGTGATGATATTGATATTCTCCCTTTGCATCATTTATCTCATATGCCATGCCATGACCACCTAGCTTCAGATATGCATTGTTTTGGATATTGTCAATATTCTCAATGTGATGTTTCCACGAATGCTCATGAGGAGACCCCATAGTTTCCTCATACATATTAGGAGATTTTGATGCATTCCATACTTTGCATGATTTCCATGATTGCTTGCACTATATGCATTCCATGAATAAACATGCTAGTGATGTGCCATATACTTGCATTCTCAATTTGTGTCCCCGTCGTGTCATACATAACAACTATTCTTTCATGATGGATGACATGTTCTTATACCATGCATCAAATTTCTTCGAGCGACGCTTATCTTGTGCTAACTCACACATGCACATACACATCATGATGGATGCCACGCGCACAATTTCTTTAGTTTGTATCACTTTTGTGTAGGTACACATTCTACCTCGTCAACCTCGCAATCCCATGAGTTGACGAAACGAGCTCTAGAGAGCAATGATGATTTGGGAGACCGTGGATTGTTCTTACCACTTCTCTCTTCGCGCAAAGACTTCGCGCATTTATTCTACATGGCCCTCACTTGGTTATGGTTATATACCACTTCTCACTTTATGCCCATATTGCCATGTTCATTTTGCATGATACACTCATTTCTATACATTTGCCATGCATTTGTGACCCATGCTTTGCATTACACATGATGATTGATTCCACTACTTGTATGTGTATTTGCAAGCTTGGTGGAGTTATTGCTTGTTCTTGCCATGTTTCATTTATGATCCATTCCCATGATGATACATTGATCTTGCTTTATGTTCGTGCTTGCGATATGTCATGTACATTACCTATATCTATTATTTGCTCACATGACATGATTGCCATGATTTCCTCTAGTGTGTTGCATCTTCGCTCCACTAATTGCCACAACTTGATTTCTATGCTTTCTGTTGTTGCATCCAATTCTTGGATCACTTGCTCCTGTCATATGTTTGGTTGCAACAATGTAATTACTTCACATATGCCATGTCCCATTGCTTGTCACTTGCTTGACTTGATTGCCTCACACATGATGAACAATTTCTCTTCCCATTGTGTTGAGTGCCACACTATATTAACTACACCCTATGCACATTATGCATGGATTGTCTTGCACTTGCCCCATGTGTTTAGACTTCCCATTTCATTTGGTGTTGCGAATGACTCTTATGCATACCATAGACCATTTGTTGAGCAATTTATGCATGCTTGCTATGACATTGAGGTAGATGCTTGTTTACTTGTCCCACATATTAGCACATTTACCTCACCTTTGCATGATTGTTTCCATGATGCTTTTCCATGTGCTCAATTTAGATGCTTAAATGCCATGCCACACTTCTTTGCCAAACCATATGCTATGCTTGATGATGACACTTGTTTGGTGAATCACCTCTTGAATGCTTGGTTTTGCACTAACGCTAACCACATCTGTTTTTCCAAGTGTCTGTTGTCCTTGCTCCTTTTGAAGGAATCACAAGACGGTGCGACATTGGAGAGTGCCCATTTCGAGCTTCAACATGATAAGTGCTTAGTGGTTGTTCACTTCTACACGATGGCGCCATCTCTTTCCCATGGTGATTAAGATCACGATCCGTGGATGGATCTCTCCCAAGGGGGGGGGGAGATGATGCGGAGCATCCCTCGACCATCCCCATGGACGTCACGCCACCACCGCAAGAACAGAGAGAACCGATGATAAGAGCATGTGCACGCACCATCGAGAACGAGGTCAATTCTTTCCTCTCCGAGTTTCGTTCGAATTAACTTATGAATTCGGTTCTACCTCAAACAGAAATGTTATGCATTCTTAGGTACTTCGGAGATGATCACGAGGAAGCATGGAGGGATCACCAAGTCCACATGGAGGAAGAGAAGGAAGAAGGACGCAAAGGGACGAACGCTCTAGAAACCCCGGGTGCCCGGGCACAAGGGGCGATGGTGAGCAAACCCTGGACACCCGGGTGCCCGGCCCCCCCACTGGGCGCACCCAGTGCCGGCCACTTGGCCGGGGTGCCCGGCCCTCCAGCCATGGCCTCTCTGGGTGGTCCTGATGCCCGGCCCCATCACCACCGGCTGCCCGGCCTTCCCCCTGGCGCGACCCCGGGTGCCCGGGCCTTGGACCCCCGGGTGCCCGGTCCTACTCCAACCGGCGCCCCTGACCGGTCCGGGTGCCCGGCCGGTTTGACCCCGGGTGCCCGCACCACTCCGAGGGCCTGCGGGCCTCTTTGGATTTTTACCCTTGTATCCCCCTCTCTCCCTCTATTTTTGTCCCTAGACTATATATACCCCTTCCCTAGCTCATTTAGATGATAGCAAAGTATTGGATAGACAAAGAGAGAGATTTTCTCATCTTCCTCCTCTTGGAGATCTAGACCTCCTCTTGGAGAGGCTCCTCTTGGAGATTAAGGCCTCCTCTTGAAGAAGATCCTCTTGCGGATATCAAGACCTCCTCTTGGAGAAGGATCCCCATCATAGGATCATCAAGACCTCTCTCCTCATAGGATTGGTATGAACTAGTTACCTCTTGTGTTGGATTTGGACCTTTGTATCTCTCTTTGTGTGATTGGATCAAGTCAATTTGAGTGTTCCTCTTGTTTTCCCCCTTTGTGTTCTTCTTGTTCTTAGGGATTTCCCCTCCAATTTGTGAAAGATCCCCATCTAGGGTTCCACCCTACAAAAAGTTGTGTCTAGTACAGAACTTATTCTTGTAGACTCATGTTGGTCCTCCAAGAGCAGAGTTTTGTAGGACAATAGCAATTTTCCCTCAAGTGGATGACATAAGGTTTATCAATCCGTGGGAGGCGTAGAATGAAGATGGTCTCTCTCAAACAACCCTGCACCAAATACAAGAAATCTCTTGTGTCCCCAACATACCCAATACACTGGCAAATTGTATAGGTGCACTAGTTCGGCGAAGAGATGGTGATTCAAGTGTAGTATGTATAGTAGATATAGGTTTTTTAATCTGGAAATAAAAAAACAACAAGGCAGCAAGTGATAAAATGGAGCACAAACGGTATTGCAATGCTTGGAAACAAGGCCTAAGGTTCATACTTTCACTAGTGCAATCTCTCAACAGTGCTAACATAACTGAATCATATAACAATCCCTCAATGTGCGACAAAGAATCACTCCAAAGTTCTTATCTCGGAGAACATAAGATGAAATATTCTGTAGGGTATGAAACCACCTCAAAGTTATTCTTTCCGATCAATCTATTAAGCTATTCCTATAAGTGTCACAAACAGCCCTAGAGTTCGTACTAAAGTACCATCATATGACACGCATCAACCAACTCTAATGTCACCTAGATACTCCAATGTCACCACAAGTATCCGTGAGTCAATTATACGATATATATCAAACAACTTCAGATTCATAATGTTCAATCTAACACAAATAACTTCAGAGAGTGCCAAAAGATTTCTACTGAAGGAAGTGAAGGAAATATGCCCTAGAGGCAATAATAAAGTTGTTATTTATATTTCCTTATATCATGATAAATGTTTATTATTCATGCTAGAATTGTATTAACCGAAAACTTAGTACATGTGTGAATACATAGACAAAGCAGTGTCACTACTATGCCTCTACTTGACTAGCCCGTTAATCAAAGATGGTTAAGTTTCCTAGCCATAGACATGAGTTGTTATTTGATGAGCGGGATCACATCATTAGAGAATGATGTGATTGACAAGACCCATCCGTTAGCTTAGCACGATGATCGTTTAGTTTGTTGCTATTGCTTTCTTCATGACTTATACATGTTCCTATGACTATGAGATTATGCAACTCCCGAATACCGGAGGAACACTTAGTGTGCTATCAAACGTCACAACGTAACTGGGTGATTATAAAGATGCTCTATAGGTGTCTCTGATGGTGTTTGTTGAGTTGCATAGATCGAGATTAGGATTTGTCACTCCGAGTATCGGAGAGGTATCTCTGGGCCCTCTCGGTAATGCACATCACTATAAGCCTTGCAAGCAATGTGACTGATGATTTAGTTGCGGGATGATGCATTACAAAACGAGTAAAGGGACTTGCTGGTAACGAGATTGAACTAGGTATGATGATACCGATGATCGAATATCGGGCAAGTAACATACCGATGACAAAGGGAACAACGTATGTTGTTATGCGGTTTGACCGATAAGGATCTTCGTAGAATATGTAGGAACCAATATGAGCATCCAGGTTCCGCTATTGGTTATTGACCGGAGATGAGTCTCGGTAATGTCTACATAGTTCTCGAACCCGTAGGGTCCGCACGCTTAACGTTCGATGACGATATGTATTATGAGTTTTTTGATTTGATGTACCGAAGGTTGTTCGGAGTCCCGGATGTGATCACATGACGAGGAGTCTCGAAATGGTCGAGACATGAAGATTGGTATATTGGAAGGTTATGTTTGGACACGGAATGGTTTCAGATGAGTTCGGGCATTTTCGGGAGTACCGGGGGGTTGCCGGAATCCCCTGGGAGTTTAATGGGCCTACATGGGATTTAGTGGAAGAGAGGAGGAGGCGCCAAGAGGAGGGGCGCCCCCCAAGCCCAATCCAAATTGGGGAGGGGGCCGGCCCCCCTTTCCTTTTTCTACCTTTTCCCTTCCTTCCCCCTCCTAGTTGGACTAGGAAAAGGTGGAAACCTACTCCTAGTAGGAGTTGGAATCCCCCCTTGGGCGCGCCCTAGGAGGCTGGCCCTCCCCCCTCCACTCCTTTATATACGGGGGAGGGGGGCACCCCATAGACACACAAGTTGGTTTTAGCTGTGTGTGGTGCCCCCCTCCACAGATTTCCACCTCGGTCATATTGTCGTAGTGCTTAGGCGAAGCCCTGCGTCGGTAACTTCATCATCCACTACAAAAAAATACACTTTCGTGATGATACGTATTTGTCATAGTAGGTCACATTTTCTGTCATGCATGTACATCCATGACGATTTTATGACATAATCAAGATAGTCATACATGTGCTGTCGTAGAAGTGTTCCATGACATTACCAAAATTATCATCACGGAAGTGTCCACTTCCATGATGATAAATCGGCGTCATAGAAGTGCTTTCGTCAAGGGTGGACCGACACGTGGCATCGACCATAACGGGTCGCCGTTAAGCTATCGGGTTTTGGTTTTGGATCCGATAACCCGTTAACAGCCCGGACAAATGGGGATTTTCCACGTGTAAAATTCTCATTGGCGGAGGAAACACGTGTTTGCTCACCGTTGGGACAAATGTCATCCACTCATTGTACAGGAGGCGCCTATGATACGTCGACACGTGGCACGTCCCAACAGAGGCCCATTCTGGTGAAAAGGCCGGCCTAGCTAAAGGCCCACCATGTTTTTTCAGACACTAGTGGGCTGGCCCGTTAACATCCTGCCATGTTTTGGGCCAAATTGAGGCCCATAGCAGATCAGGCCCATTCACATCCTGCCGTGTTTTGGGCCAAAGTACGGCCCATATTAGATCAGGCCCGTTAACATGCCACTGTTCTTTTGGGCCCATTCTAAGACAGGTTTGTATCTTAACCTGTTAAATGCCCGTTAACCAGTTAAACCCGATAATAGTTTCGGCCTGTTAGCGGCCCGTGGTGCATCTCGGATGCTGTCAGCCCGGTTTAACTTTAGGCCCTTTAATGGCCCATGCAGAAACTGGGCTATTTCTTGTACGAAGTAACTTTAGGCCTCTTAATGGCCCGTAGTCTTCATGGAATAAATTTCAGCCCAACAGGCCTATCGGCCTGTTAATGGCCAGTGGAACAGTTGGGCCTAATTACAGCCCGCGTTGAACCAGGCTTGCTTACAGCCCATGACACTTTTGGGCGTATGGCCTGCTGCTACCTCTTGAGCACTGCGTTGGATTTCCTTGAAGAGGAAAGGGTGATGCAGCAGAGTAGAGTAAGTATTTCCCTCAGTTTTTTAGGACCAAGGTATCAATCCAGTAGGAGGATACGCGCGAGTCCCTCGTACCTACACAAAACAAATAGCTCAACGCAACCAACGCGATTAGGGGTTGTCAATCCCTTCACGGTCACTTACGAGAGTGAGATCTGATAGAGATGAGAGATAATATTTTTTGGTATTTTTGATATAGAGATGCAAAGTAAAATAAAAGGCAAAGTAAAAAAGCAAAGCAATAATAAAGTGATAGAAGATTGATATGATGAGAATAGACCCGAGGGCCATAGATTTCACTAGTGGCTTCTCTCAAGAGCATAAGTATTCTACGGTGGGTGAACAAATTGCTGTTGAGCAATTGACAGAATTGAGCATAGTTATGCGAATATCTAGGTATGATCATGTATATAGGCATCACGTCCGAGACAAGTAGACCGACTCCTGCCTGCATCTAGTACTATTACTCCACTCATCGACCGCTATCCAAAGATGCATCTAGAGTATTAAGTTCAAGAAAAGCGAGTAACGCCTTAAGCAAGATGACATGATGTAGAGGATAAATTCATGCAATATGATAAATACCCCATCTTGTTATCCTCGATGGCAACAATACTATACGTGCCTTGCTGCCCCTCATTCTTGGGAAAGGACACCGCAAGATTGAACCCAAAGCTAAGCACTTCTCCTATTGCAAGAAAAACCAATCTAGTAGGCCAAACCAAACCGATAATTCGAAGAGACTTGCAAAGATAACCAATCATACATAAAAGAATTCAGAGAAGATTCAAATATTGTTCATAGATAATCTTGATCATAAACCCACAATTCATCGGTCTCAACAAACACACCGCAAAAAGAAGATAACATCGAATAGATCTCCACGAGAGAGGGGGAGAACATTGTATTGAGATCCAAAAAGAGAGAAGAAGCCATCTAGCTACTAACTATGGACCTGAAGGTCTGAGGTAAACTACTCACACTTCATCGGAGGGGCTATGGTGACGATGTAGAAGCCCTCCATGGTGGATTCCCCTTCCGGTGGAGCTCCGGAACAGGCCCCAAGATGGGATCTCGTGGGTACAGAAGGTTGCGGCGGTGGAATTAGGTTTTTGGCTCCGTGTCGATCGTTTGAAGTGCGTGAGGTATATATAGGAGGAAGAATGCGTCGGTGGAGCAAAGAGGGGCCCACGAGGCAAGGGGCGTGCCCTAGGGGGGCACCCTCCACCCTCGTGACCGCCTCCTTTCTTTCTTGACGGAGGGTCCAAGTCTCCTGGATCATATTTGTTGAGAAAATCACGTTCCCGAAGGTTTCATTCCGTTTGGACTCCGTTTGATATTCCGTTTCTTCGAAACACTGAAATAGGCAAAAAACAACAATTCTGGGATGGGCCTCCGGTTAATAGGTTAGTCCCAAAAGTAATATAAAAGTGGAAAATAAGGCCCAATATGGTCTAAAACAGTAGATAATATAGGATGGAGCAATAAAAAATTATAGATACGTTGGAGACGTATCAGACATCCCCAAGCTTAATTCCTGCTCGTCCTCGAGTAGGTAAATGATAAAAAGAGAATTTGTGATGCGGAGTGCTACTTGGCATAATTTCAATGTAATTCTTCTTAATTGTGGTATGAATATTCAGATTCAAAAGATTCAAGACAAAAGTTCATATTGACATAAAAATAATAATACTTCAAGCATACTAACTAAGCAATTATGTCTTCTCAAAATAACATGGCCAAAGAAAGTTCATCCCTACAAAATTATATAGTTTAGTCATGCTCCATTTTTGTCACACAAGAATGCTCTCATCATGCACAACCCCGATGACAAGCCAAGCAATTGTTTCTTACTTTAATAATCTCAAACTTTATAAACCTTCACGCAATACATGAGCGTGAGCCATGGATATAGCACTATGGGTGGAATAGAATATGATGATGGGGGTTATGTGGAGAAGACAAAAAAGGAGAAGATCTCACATCAACGAGGCTAATCAATAGGCTATGGAGATGCCCATCGATTGATGTTAATGCAAGGAGTAGGGATTGCCATGCAACGGATGCACTAGAGCTATAAATGTATGAAAGCTCAACAAAAGAAACTAAGTGGGTGTGCATCCAACTTGCTTGCTCACGAAGACCTAGGGTGTTTGAGGAAGCCCATTGTTGGAATATACAAGCCAAGTTCTATAATGAAAAATTCCCACTAGTATATGAAAATAACAAAACAAGAGACTCTCTATCATGAAGATTATGGTGCTACTTTGAAGCACAAGTGTGGAAAAAGGATAGTAGCATTGCCCCTTTTTATATTTAATTTTTTCTTTTTTTGGGGCCTTCTTTTTTTTCTTTGTCCTTTCTCTTTTTTTTATTGGGACAATGCTCTATTGAATGATGATCATCACACTTCTATTTATTTACAACTCTATGATTACAAGTCGATACTAGAACAAAATATGACTCTATATAAATGCCTCCGGCGGTGTACCGGGACATGCAATGAATCAAGAGTGATATGTATGAAAGAATTATGGACGGTGGCTTTGCCACATATACTATGTCAACTACATGATCATGCTAAGAAATATGACAATGATGAATGTGTCATGATGAACGGTATGGTGGAAAGTTGCATGGCAATATATCTCGGAATGGCTATGGAAATGCCATAATAGGTAGGTATGGTGGCTGTTTTGAGGAAGATATAAGGAGGTTTATGTGTGAAAGAGCGTATCATATCACGGGGTTTGGATGCACCGTGAAGTTTGCACCAACTCTCAATGTGAGAAAGGGCAATGCACGGCATCAAGAGGCTAGCAATGATGGAAGGGTGAGAGTGCGTATAATCCATGGACTCAACATTAGTCATAAAGAACTCATATACTTACTGCAAAAATCTACAAGCCATCAAAAACCAAAGCACTACGCGCATGCTCCTAGGGAGATAGATTGGTAGGAAAAGACCATCGCTCGTCCCCGACCGCCACTCATAAGGAGAACAATCAAATAACACCTCATGTTTCAAATTTGTTACATAACGTTTACCATACGTGCATGCTACGGGACTTGCAAACTTCAACACAAGCATTTCTCAAATTCACAACTACTCAACTAGCACGACTTTGATATTATCACCTCCATATCTCAAAACAATTATCAAGCATCAAACTTTTCTTAGTATTCAACGCACTCAAAAGAAAGTTTTACAAATCTTGAATACCAAGCATATTATTATTATTAAGCAAATTACCATGCTATTTAAGACTCTCAAAATAATCTAAGTGAAGCATGAGAGACCAATAGTTTCTATAAAACAAATCCACCACCGTGCTCTAAAATATATAAGTGAAGCATATAGAGCAAAACTATAAAGCTCAAAAGGCATAAGTGAAGCACATAGAGTATTCTAACAAATTCCAATTCATGTATGGCTCTCTCAAAAGGTGTGTACAGCAAGGATGATTGTGGTAAACTAAAATAAAAAGACTCAAATCATACAAGATGCTCCAAGCAAAACACATATCATGTGGTGAATAAAAATATAGCTCCAAGTAAAGTTACCGATGGAAGTAGGCGAAAGAGGGATGCCTTCCGGCATCCCCAAGCTTTGACTTTTGGTGTCCTTGGATTATCTTGGGGGGGGGGGGGACATGGGCATCCCCAAGCTTAGGATCTTGCCACTCCTTGTTCCATAATCCATCAAAAGATTTCACCCAAAACTTGAAAACTTCACAACACAAAACTCAACAGAAATCTCGTGAGCTCCGTTAGCGAAAGAAAACAAAAGACCACTTCAAGGTACTGTAATGAACTCATTCTTTATTTATATTGGTGTTAAACCTACTGTATTACAACTTCTCTATGGATTATAAACTATTTTACTAGCCATAGATTCATCAAAATAAGCAAACAACACACGAAAAACAGAATCTGCCAAAAACAGAACAGTCTGTAGTAATCTGTATCTAACGCAAACTTCTGGAACTCCAAAAAATAATCCAAAATAGGAAGACCTAGGAAATTTGATTATTGATCAGAAGAAATTGGAATCACTATTTTATCACGTTCTGGTGATTTTTAACAATTGTTTTCATGAACAGAAAGTTCCAAGAAGTTCCTATAGGTTTGACTTGGCACAAACACTAATTAAAAGATAAAACCACATATAAAAAGAAGGTAGATGGATTATTTATCCCTAAACAGAAACAAAAACAAAAAAAAACTAAAAATAAAATTGGGTTGCCTCCCAACAAGCGCTATCGTTTAACGCCCCTAGGTAGGCATAAAAGCAAGGATAGATCTAGGTATTGCCATCTTTGGTAGGCAATCCATAAGTGGTTCTCATGAAGATTCATATGGTAATTTTATTTTAATTCTAGGGAAGTGTTCCATGCCCTTTTTTAATGGAAATTGAAATCTAATATTCCCTTCCTTCATATCAATAATTGCACCAATCGTTCTAAGGAAAGGTCTACCAAGAATAATAGGGCAAGAAGGATTGCAATCTATATCAAGAACGATAAAATCTACGGGCACATAATTCCTATTTGCAACAATAAGAACATCATTAATTATTCCCATAGGTTTCTTAATAGTGGAATCCGCAAGGTGCAAGTTTAGAGAGTAATCATCAAAATCACGGAAATCTAGCAAACCGCACAAGGTTTTGGGAATAGTGGAGACACTAGCACCCAAATCACATAAAGCATAAAATTCATGATCCTTAATCTTAATTTTAATAGTTGGTTCCCACTCATCATAAATTTTTCTAGGGATAGAAACTTCCAACTCAAGTTTTTCTTCATAAGATTACATCAAGGCATCAACGATATGTTTAGTAAATGCTTTATTTTGACTATAAGCATGAGGAGAATTTAGCACGGATTGCAACAAGGAAATACAATCAATTAAAGAGCAACTTTCATAATTAAATTCCTTGAAATCTAATATAGTGGGTTTAGCAACATATAGGGTTTCATTCTTTTCAATCCCACTTTTATCAATTTCATCATCAAGATCTAAATACTCTGAATTCTTGGAACGCCTTCTAGGTAAAGGTGGATCATTTTCAGTTTCATCAAGATTCATATTGCAAAAAAAGATTTAATAGGGGATACATCAATAACTTTTAGATCTTCATCTTGATTTTCATAGGAATTGGAAGAACACGCTTTAATAAAGGCATCTTTCGTAGTACGCATCCTAGCAGTTCTTTCCTTGCACTCATCAATGGAAATTATCATGGCTTTGAGGGACTCATTGATATCATGCTTGGGAGTAATAGATCTAAGCTTTAAAGAATCAACATCAAGAGAAATTCTATCAACGTTCCTAGCAAATTCATCAACTTTAAGTAATTTCTCTTCAAGCAAAGCATTAAAATTCTTTTGTGAATTCATAAACTCTTTAACACTATTCTCAAATTAAGAGGGCATCTTACTAAAATTTCCATAAGAGTTTTTGTAGGAATTTCCTTAATTATTAGAAGTATTACTAGGATAAGGCCTAGGATTAAAATTCCCTCTATACGCATTGTTACCAAAATTATTCCTACCAACAAAATTCACATCCATAGATTCATTATTATTCTCAATCAAAGTAGACAAAGGCATATCATTAGGATCAGAAGAAACACTCTTAGTAGCAAATAATTTCATAAGTTCATCCATGTTTCCACTCAAAACATTGATTTCTTCTATCGCATACACTTTTTTATTAGTAGATCTTTCGGTGTGCCATTGAGAATAATTAACCAAAATATTATCTAGGAGTTTAGTAGCATCTCCTAAAGTGATTTTCATAAAAGTGCCTCCTGCGGCCGAATCTAAAAGATTTCTAGAAGCAAAATTCAATCCGGCATAATTTTTTTGTATAATCATCCACAAATTCAAACCATGAGTAGGGCAATTACGTATCATTAATTTCATTCTCTCCCAAGCTTGTGCAACACGTTCATGATCAAGTTGCTTAAAATTCATAATATCATTTCTAAGAGAGATGATCTTAGCGGAGGAAAATACTTAGAGATAAAAGCATCTCGCACTTGTTCCAAGAATCAATACTATTTTTAGGCAAAGACGAAAACCAAGCTTTAGCACGATCTCTAAGTGAAAAAGGAAATAGCTTCAATTTAACAATATCATTATCGACATCTTTCTTCTTTTGCATATCACATAAATTAACGAAGCTATTTAGATGATTAGCGGCATCTTCACTAGGAAGGCGGTAATTGATCTTTCATAACAAGATTCAACAAAGCAGTATTGATTTCACAAGATTCAGTATTGGTAAGAGGAGAAACCGGAGTGCTAAGGAAATCATTATTGTTAGTATTGGTAAAGTCACACAATTTGGTATTATCTTGAGCCATCGCGACAAACAAGCAATCCAACACACGAGCAAACAAAAGGCTAACGAGAAAAAGGCAAACGGAAAAGAGAGGGCGAATAAAACAGCAAGGGTGAAGTGGGGGAGAGGAAAAAGAGAAGCAAATGGCAAATAATGTAGTGTGAGAGATAAGGGATTGTGATGGGTACTTGGTGTGTTGACTTTTGCGTAGACCTCCCCGGCAACGGCGCCAAAAATCTTCCTGCTACCTCTTGAGCACTGCGTTGGATTTCCATGAAGAGGAAAGGGTGATGAAGCAGAGTAGAGTAAGTATTTCTCTCAGTTTTTGAGAACCAAGGTATCAATCCAGTAGGACGCTACGCACGAGTCCCTCGTACCTACACAAAACTAATAGCTCAACGCAACTAACGCGATTAGGGGTTGTCAATCCCTTCACGGTCACTTACGAGAGTGAGATCTGATAGAGACGATAGATAATATTTTTTGGTATTTTTGATATAGAGATGCAAAGTAAAATAAAAGGCAAAGTAAAAAAGCAAAGCAATAATAAAGTGATAGAAGATTGATATGATGAGAATAGACCCGGGGGCCATAGATTTCACTAGTGGCTTCTCTCAAGAGCATAAGTATTCTACGGCGGGTGAACAAATTACTGTTGAGCAATTGACATAATTGAGCATAGTTATGAGAATATATAGGTATGATCATGTATTGTAGCGACCAGACCCGAATGGATCTAGTGCTCTGTGCTCAGTGTCATCCCTGGATCAGTAATGCTGACACCACACAGTACTTCGAAGGATTTATAGCAGAGTAGCAATCACACACTTATTACATCGTTGTCCACAAGGGAACTTAATACAATAATATGGCTTAAGGCCATCTAATAATAACAATGGAAGGCTTGGAAGACAAGTGAGTCCATCAACTCCAACGGCATCACCGAGTATAGATCCACGACCTAACACCTTACTCGTCAATGCGAAAAAGTCTGCATAGCGTGAAAAGTTGCAGCCAGCGAAACGGTCAAGACATGGAATATGCCGGCAATGTAACACATAGAGAACAATGAAGCAACAAGCCTATACTACATGCATATATGGCTGGTGGTAAGGCTCTCTGATTTACATTTTGCATAAAGCTGATTTTTCCCTACATCAAAGGAATAATTTTATTTAACTATCATGGTGGTTGTTAAACATTGAGAATGGTTGACAGCATCCTCAATCCCAATTAAAAAGTACTCATTAAAACCCAATAACTTTTATTATTAGAAGTAACGTGTTGAGATTCACATGATATTCAATTACTAGATACTCAAGATTTGTCCATAACCGGGACACGGCTAATCATGATTAGTTTATACACTCTGCAGAGGTTTAGACTTTTCCCCACAAGACTCGATCGCCTCCGTTTGGTTCTCGCACTACATGGTGTTTGAGACACGGATGACCGAGACATAGTCTTTCGTAAGCGCTTAGCACCTTACATGTGGGTAGACCGTACCAACCTACATCCCCTACATCAGCTAGCCTACCCGTAAGAGTTCGCACAACTTAGTCAACTACGCCAGAGCCCATAATTGGCTTGTGGCTGCACACGGAAGTTTCTAGTTTGAATAATCTTATGATCCCTTAGAGCACAGGTGGCGGTCCGAAGAAATACAGTAAGTCCTGATGGAAACCAGTGCCTCAATCCACCCGGATGTGTGTTTAAGTTGCCACCTTAGATAAACCATTAATTAACAATCTCACATCTGTCATGGATATTCACTCACCCAATCCACGTCTACTAGCATAGCATGGCATAATCAAGCAAAGCGTAGAAGTAACTCCCAAGGTTTCATAAGTAAAAGCAGGTAATAGGTACTACCTCCATCTACTTCCCATCCCACAATTTAATTAGATCCTAACATGCAAGTGTTTGAGGTTTGATCTAATGCATAAAAAGCTGGGTATGAGGAGAGTATGATCAAAGTGTTACTTGCCTTCTTGATGATCCATGAGACCTAGAGATTCAAGTAACAAGCGGCGCACTCCGGTGATCTAACGCAGACAAACAACAAGCATACAATAAGTACTCATCTAATGCACAGGGAAATCTTGAATAAAAAGATCTAACCAGATAGTTCAACTTAAGAACCCTGGTTGCAAAAGAATCGAATCAAATAAAGCATCGAAAGTCGGAACTCGAGAGAGAACGACTCGGTTTAGCAAATCTGAAATTAAGTCAAAATTTCACAGTAGCAAAACTCTGTGAAAGTAGGTTAGTCGGAACGGCGGTTTCGTTACGAAACTCCAGGCGCTTGAATCACCTGATTCCGATAAACGAGCAAGAAATAAAACAGATTTGAAAATCGGATCAGAAATCGAATCTGAAAAATAACGGATTAAATCCGGTTAAAAAGAAAACGACGAACGGATTAAGTAACGGACGTTCGTTAACAGAACTAATCCAACGAACGCGTTCATTGAAACGAACGGGTCGGTGAACGTTCGTTAATTAAGAAAACCGAAAAAAATAAAACCAATCTAGGTTTTTTGAAAAAAAAACCGAACATCGCAAAAAAAAAAACCGGACCGGGTTTTCTAGGGAAAACCGGATCGGGCAGCGGGCGGTGGCTACCTCCGGTGATCGCCGGGCGGCTCAAGCAGGTCGGGCGAGGTCGGGTGGCGGCGGGTCGGGAGGCGGCGAGGCGGCGGGTGCTCCGGCGACGGCGGCGGCTCGGCTTAGGGGCGGCGACGGCGAGGTGAGGAGAGGGGGGTCCGTGGGTTAAATAGGAGGGTGCTCCGGCTTGGGAAGAAGCACGGAGCCGGGCGGAGTCGGACTCGGCGGCGGGCGTCCCTGCCCCCGGGACTCAGCCTTGGCGTCTTGTGAGGAGAGGCGGGCGGCCTGGGCTGGTGGGCCAGCCGGGCCTTGGCCCGAAGCGTTTTAAATTAAAACAAAGCGAATTAAAAAAATGCCAAAAGAACTCCGATTTAAATAAAACAAATTTTCCCGACTCCTAAAATGAGTCGAACAAAATGAACTTTAAAAAGCGGCAAACATGCATAATTTTTTTAAATGCTCATTTTTGCCTAAGCAAAATAAATCTTCCAAAACCAAATTTGATTTATTTATAATATCTTCATTTTTCGTAAATATTGGGAAAGTCATATTATTCCCTCTCTTGAGATTTTTATAGGAAAAACTTTATGAAGATAATTAAATAAATCCAATGATCCTATTTCCAAAATTTGAGAAATCCCAAATGTGGAAATAATGAAACTTCCAACTCTCTCCGAGGGTCCTTGAGTTGCATGAAATTTTCTAGGATCGAAAAAATGCGAGAAAAATATGATATGCATGATGACCTAATGTATAACATTCCAAATTGAAAATTTGGGATGTTACAAACCTACCCTTAAGATGAATCTCGCCCTCGAGATTCGGGTTGGCTAGAAAATAGGTGAGGGTGGTCCTTTAGCAAAACTTCCTCTCTTTCCCGTGTGGCTTCATCCTCGGTGTGGTGGCTCCAATTGAACTTTGCAGAACTTGATAACCTTGTTGCGGGTAACTCTGTGGCATAATCGAGAATCTTAACCGGTTTTTCCTCATATGTCAAATCATCCTTCAACTGAATTGCTTCCGGTGGCACTGTGTCTCTTAACGGTACCTCTGCTATCTCCGGGTGACATTTCTTCAATCGAGAAACATGGAATACATCATGAACTCGACAGTCCTTCCGGTAATTCCAACTTATAAGCAACTTCTCCCATGCGTTGCAAAATCTTATACGGTCCAACGAAACGGGTGCTAACTTTCCTTTAACTCCAAAACGCTTAACTCCTCGAAGCGGGGATACTCGAGATATACTGTCTCCAACTTCATACTCAATCGCTTTGCGCTTTGAATCGGCATAGCTCTTTTGTCCGGACTGGGCTACCTTGAGCCTGTCTCGAATCAACTTAACTTTCTGCTCGGACTCCTTAATCAAATCTGGTCCAAACAATCGGCGATCTCCGGTTTAGTCCCATAACAACGGTGTCCTGCACCTTCTTCCATACAAAGCCTCGAAAGGTGTCATCTTCAAACTGGTTTGGTAACTGTTGTTGTAGGAAAATTCTGCATATGGCAAATTTTCATCCCAGCTAGATCCATAATCTAGGGCACAAGCTCTCAGCATGTCTTCCAAAATCTGATTGGCTCTCTCGGTCTGTCCATCGGTCTGTGGGTGGAAAGCTGTACTGAATTCCAATCGAGTTCCCAATGTTTCGTGCAACTGGTTCCAAAATTTCGAGGTAAACTGGGTTCCTCTATCTCGTCTGATGCTCCTCGAATTCCGTGTAAGCACACTATTCTGGTCATGTATATCTTTGCCAACTTAGCACTGCTATAGGTAGTCTTGACTGGAATGAAATGAGCTACCTTTGTTAAACGGTCGACTATAACCCAAATCGAGTCATATCCTGAACGGGTCTTTGGTAATCCTGTGATAAAATCCATGCCTAGTTTATCCCACTTCCATTCGGGTATCGGCAATGGTTGTAACAATCCTGGCTTCGATGTTTTGCCTTTACTTTCTGACATACATCGCAAACTGCTACATACTCCGCAATATCCTTCTTCATTCCTGTCCACCAGAAAGTATTCTTCAAATCCAAATACATCTTGGTATTTCCTGGGTGAATCGAATAGGGTGATTCATGAGCTTCTTGTAAAATCAACTTCCTGATCTCTGGGTCATTGGGCACATAAACACGGTCTTCAAACCATAGGGTATCGTGCTCGTCCTCACGAAATCCTTTAGCTTTTCCTTTGCTCATTTTCTCCTTTATAGAGGCAACTTCCTTATCTGCCTTTTGGGCTTCTCTGATTTTGTCCATCAGTGTCGACTGAATCTCCAATGCTGCTACATAGCCTCTTGGAACTATTTCCAAACATAGCTCTCGAAGGTCCTCGGCTAACTCATTGGGTATTCCTCCCATCATTAGGGTATTGACGTGGCTCTTACGGCTCAATAAATGCCTTTCGACATTAGCCTTCCTGTGGTGATAATGCAATCTCATGTCATAATCCTTGATAAGCTCTAACCATCTCCTTTGTCTCGAGATTCAATTCATACGTGTGAAGATGTACTTCAAACTCTTGTGATCCGTATATACTTCACAATGATTTCCAATGAGAAAATGTCTCCACGTCTTCAAGGCATGCACAACGGCTGCTAACTCCAAATCATGAGTGGCATAATTCAACTCATGGGGCTTAAGTTGTCGTGAAGCATACGAAACAACTCTTCCTTCCTGCATAAGCACTGCTCCAAGTCCTCGACGTGAAGCGTCGAAATACACTTCATAATCCTTAGTCTGATCTGGCAATATATAAACTGGTGAGGTAACCAATCTTTTCTTCAACTCCTGAAAACTTGCCTCACAGTCCTCAGTCCATATGAATTTGTTTTCCTTCTTCAACAATTCTGTCATAGGCTTAGCAATCCTTGAGAAATTCTCAATGAACCTTCGGTAGTATCCTGCGAGTCCAAGGAAACTCCGAATCTCTCCAACTGTCGTTGGTGCTTCCCATTTGGTTACGGTCTCAACTTTTGTGGGGTCAACTGCTATCCCTTCTCCGGATATAACATGTCCGAGAAATCCAACTTCCTTTAGCCAAAACTCACATTTGCTGAACTTGGCATACAACCGGTGTTCCCTCGGTTTCTCCAAAACCAATCGCAAATGTTCCTTGTGTTCCTCTTCATTCTTCGAGAAAATCAAAATGTCATCAATGAACACGACGAACTTATCCAAAAACTCCATAAACACTTTGTTCATCAGGTTCATGAAATAGGCTGGTGCGTTAGTCAGTCCACATGACATAAGGGTATACTCGTATAGTCCATATCTCGTGGTAAATGCTGTCTTGGGTATGTCCTGCTCCCGAATCTTCAATCGATGGTACCCTGATCGCAAGTCGATCTTGGAAAACACCTTGGCTCCTTGCAAGCGATCAAACGGATCATTTATCATAGGTAGTGGGTACTTGTTCTTGATTGTTACTTCATTCAATCCACGATAATCAACAACCATTCTTAACGATCCATCCTTCTTCTCCACTAGCAAAACGGGTGATCCCCAAGGTGAAGAGCTTGGGCGTATAAAACCTTTATCCAATAGTTCCTTAATCTGCTTCTTGATTTCCGCCAAATCCTGTGCTGGCATCCTATATGGTCGCTTCGATATCGGGCCTGTTCCTGGCAAAAGTTCTATCAAAAACTCAATGTCTCTATCCGTGGCATTCACGGCAACTCTTCCTAAATACATCAGAAAATCCTTCACCACTGGTACTTCTTCCTGTACCACTCACGATAAGCAATTAACGTGCGCTCTTCTCACCGATGCCGTGATACATACTTAATCCTTCTTCCTTACGGTGTGGTGAGCAAAATTGACTTTGTGGTGCAATCTATGTTTCCTCCATACCTTGATAACCAATCCATTCCTAATATCACATCCAATCCTTGGGATTCCGTAACTATTAGGTCCGAGGGAAAACATAGTGTCCAATCCTTAATGGCGGTCGATCACACCATTTACTAGCCATGTACTGCTCCGGGTGAGGTTACTAGCATGGGTGACCTAAGGGCTTGGGTTGGTAACTCATACTTATCCACAAATCCCTTGATATGTATGAATGCGATGCACCAAAGATTTAAAAGAACAACTGCGATAAATGACTTAACCAAAACTTACCGATTCTTGCATCGGGCTGATCTTCAACCTCCTCCACTTCAATGTGGTTCACCGTCCCCTGTTGAAAGGGTTAGGCTTCTTTCCAGAGCTTCCATTGCCGTTTCCATTCTGGTCTTCTGGACAGTCATTGGCATAATGCCCAGTCTTGCGGCACTTAAAGCAAGTAATATGACTTAGGTCTACTTTGGATGGTGTTGACGGGTTGGTGCGATTCTGTCCATTACTTCCTCCATTCCCGTTCCCATTCTTGGTGCTGTTATGGTTATGCGGATTACCTCCTCCATGGGTATGCTGAAACTGAATTCCTGACTTAGGGGTATAACGAGGTTTCTGCTGGGCTCCAGAGTTATACTTCCCTTGCCCATACTTCCGCTATGTTCTCAATTTGTCTTTGCTTTCCTTCAATCATGAGGGCTCGGTCTACTAACTCCTGGTAGTTATTGAAACTGGCTACCATCAACGGCATCTTTGAACTCATCATTCAGTCCTTCTAGAAACTTCTCCTGTTTAGCTGCATCGGTAGTAACGTCATCTGGGGCATAACGTGCTAGTTTACTAAAGTCATCCACGTACTGGCCAACAGTCCTTCCTCCTTGGCGTAAGTTGCGAAACTCACGCTTCTTCATGGCCATAGCTCCTGCTGAAACATGGGCAGTGCGAAAAGCTTGCTGAAATTGATCCCATGTGACAAAGGTGTCTACAGGTAAGTGGTCGTGAAATTGTCCCACCATGTCTGCGGGTCCTTCAAGCTGATGTGCTGCAAACTTCACTCTTTCTCCATCCGTGCATCCTGCAGTGGTCAGCTCCCTTCCTATCTTGCGGAGCCACCATCTGCTACAATTGGCTCGGTGCTCTTGGAATACACCGCGGGTTTAGTCTAAGGAAACGAGTCGAGATGATCCGCAGTGGTGGTGGCGGTGGGTTGTTGTTGTTGTTGTTGTTGTTGCCTGGTTCTGCACCAATGTTTGAATCGAGGTATTCTGCTTTGGATCGGTTGGGTGATCTCTGGCGGGAAAAGCGAATCCGGGTCGCGTCTCGGAGGCATCTGATGGGTTTAGAAAAGATGAGAATTTAGAATAGAATGAGGTCTAAGGGGAATCACTACCCAAATGCACATGAGCAAATACACACAAAATCACTTCATTCAATCAAACAAAGGCTTACAACGATCTAACTATCGCAAAAGTGCGTGTACTATAATGTTTACATGGAGGGAATACTACTAATATGTGGGGACTTCTACTAATTTGAACCGGTGGAAGACTCCATAATGTTCCGCTCAACCGTCTTCAAAGTCGGGTTCACTTGGATCCGAATCGGGGTCGTCGATGTTGATGTAGTCGCTTGGGTAATTGACATACTGGTCTTCATTCCTGAGCGCCAACTTCTTCTTGAGTTCTTCAATCTCGTACTTAAGATCGTTATTGTGTCTTGCTAGAGCTACGATCTCGTCCATATAGTCCTTGCGAGTTGTCTTTAGTTCTTCTTCAAGTTTGATGATCCTTCCCTTTGCATTCTGCAACTCCAACATATCATTGCACATCTGGTTCTCCTGGCGTCGAATGTGCTGGTTTAACTCCTGGATAAATGCTGCAATGGATCTATCCTTCTTGGTGCTGACGACGTCCCATTTGTCATCTCGGCGTCCACAAATCTGGTAGATTGTGTCCTTAAGGTCTTCTTGATAAACTTCTCCAATGCGTCCCATGGTGATGTGAGCTGCCATGCTCTTTCCTGCACTCCAAGTTGGTGCACCAAAACACTATCTATAGGCTGGGTGATTGGGGCGAATGTCCTTCTGGAACGTGAGCGTGAATCTTCCGGTAGCTCCTCTTCAGCAGAGTGGCGTTGAAAGTCCCGTGAAGCTTGGTAATCCAATGTTCGGTATTTGGTAACTTCCTTCAAGTGAAATCCAAAAGGTGTGCCTTCATCCGGTTGGGTGTACTTGATCTTCGCGTCCTTCATCCTAAAGAGAGTAGAAAAGATGAGGAGTTAGAAAATGGGAAGAGAATAGTGATCTATGGCTTTATCTTAGTGGTCGTGTCTCCTCTGATCGGCGTGTGCTCGATACCATTCTCTGTGGCGACCGGACCGAATGGATCTAGTGCTCTGTGCTCGATGTCATCCCTGGATCGATGTCTTGACACCACACAGTACTTCGAAGGATTTATAGCAGAGTAGCAATCACACACTTATTACATCGTTGTCCACAAGGGAACTTAATACAATAATATGGCTTAAGGCCATCTAATAATAACAGCGGAAGGCTTGGAAGACAAGTGAGTCCATCAACTCCAACGGCATCATCGAGTATAGATCCACGACCTAACACCTTACTAAATAAATGCGAAAAGTCTCAGAACGTGAAAAGTTGCAGCCGAAAACGGGTCAAGACATGGAATATGCGGCAATGTAACACATAGAGAACAATGAAGCAACAAGCCTATACTACATGCATATATGGCTGGTGGTAAGGCTCTCTGATTTACATTTTGCATAAAGCTGATTTTTCCCTACATCAAAGGAATAATTTTATTTAACTATCATGGTGGTTGTTAAACATTGAGAATGGTTGACAGCATCCTAAATCCCAATTAAAAAGTACTCATTAAAACCCAATAACTTTTATTATTAGAAGTAACGTGTTGAGATTCACATGATATTCAATTACTAGATACTCAAGATTTGTCCATAACCGGGGACACGGCTAATCATGATTAGTTTATACACTCTGCAGAGGTTTAGCACTTTTCCCCACAAGACTCGATCGCCTCCGTTTGGTTCTCGCACTACATGGTGTTTGAGACACGGATGACCGAGACATAGTCTTCAGAAGCGCTAGCACCTTACATGTGGGTAGACCGTACCAACCTACATCCCCTACATCAGCTAGCCTACCCGTAAGAGTTCGCACAACTTAGTCAACTACGCCAGAGCCCATAATTGGCTTGTGGCTGCACACGGAAGTTTCTAGTTTGAATAATCTTATGATCCCTTAGAGCACAGGTGGCGGTCCAAGAAATACAGCAAGTCCTGATGGAAACCAGTGCCTCAATCCACCCAGGATGTGTGTTTAAGTTGCCACCTTAGATAAACCATTAATTAACAATCTCACATCTGTCATGGATATTCACTCACCCAATCCACGTCTACTAGCATAGCATGGCATAATCAAGCAAACGTAGAAGTAACTCCCAAGGTTTCATAAGTAAAACAGGTAATAGGTACTACCTCCATCTACTTCCCATCCCACAATTTAATTAGATCCTAACATGCAAGTGTTTGAGGGTTTGATCTAATGCATAAAAACTGGGTATGAGGAGAGTATGATCAAAGTGTTACTTGCCTTGCTGATGATCCGCGAGACCTAGAGATTCGAAGTAACAAGCGGCGCACTCCGGGTGATCTAACGCAGACAAACAACAAGCATACAATAAGTACTCATCTAATGCACGGGCAAATCTCGAATAAAAAGATCTAACCAGATAGTTCAACTTAAGAACCCTGGTTGCAAAAGAATCGAATCAAATAAAGCATCGAAAGTCGGAACTCGAGAGAGATCGACTCGGTTTAGCAAATCTGAAATTAAGTCAAAATTTCACAGTAGCAAAACTCTATGAAAGTAGGTTAGTCGAACGGCGGTTTAAATTCTGAAACTCCGGTAACTTGAATCACCGATTCCGATAAACGAGCAAGAAATAAAACAGATTTGAAAATCGGATCGTAAATCGAATCGAAAATAACGGATTAAATCCGGTTAAAAGAAAAGCGATGAACGGATTAAATAGCAGACGTTCGTTATCAGAACTAATCCAACGAGCGCGTTCATTGAAACGAACGGGTCGTGAGCGTTCGTTAATTAAGAAAACCGAAAAAATAAAACCAATCTAGGTTTTTGAAAAAAAACCGAACATCGCAAAACCGGACCGGGTTTTCTAGGGAAAACCGGATCGAACGGCAGCAGCGGTGGCTACCTCCGGTGATCGCCGCGGGCTCCGGCTGGGCGAGGTCGGCGGTGGCGGCGGGTCGGGAGGGGCGACGAGGGGCGGCGGGTGCTCGGCGACGGCGGCGTCTTAGGCGGCGGCTCGGCTTGGGGGCGGCGAATGGGCGAGGTGAGGAGAGAGGGGGGTCCGCGGGTTAAATAGGAGGGGGTGCTCCGGCTTGGGAAGGCACGGAGCCGGGCGGAGTCGGACTCAAGGCGGCGGGCGGGCGTCTCCCGAAGCGGGACTTCGGCGCGGCGTCATGCGCGAGGAGAGGAGGCGGGCGCTGGGCTGGCTGGCTGGGCTGGGCCTTGGCCCGAAGCACGCGTTTTTTAAATTAAAACAAAGCGAATTAAAAAATGCCAAAAGAACTCCGATTTAAATAAAACAATTTTTCCCCGACTCCTAAAAATGAGTCGAACAAAATGAACTTTAAAAACGGCAAACATGCATAATTTTTTTTTAAATGCTCATTTTTGCCTAAGCAAAATAAATCTTCCAAAACCAAATTTGATTTATTTATAATATCTTCATTTTTCCTAAATATTGGGAAAGTCATATTATTCCCCCTCTTGAGATTTTTATAGGAAAAACTTTATGAAGATAATTAAATAAATCCAATGATCCTATTTCCAAAATTTGAGAAATCCCAAATATGGAAATAATGAAACTTCCAACTCTCTCCGAGGGTCCTTGAGTTGCATGAAATTTTCTAGGATCGGAAAAATGCGAGAAAAATATGATATGCATGATGACCTAATGTATAACATTCCAAATTGAAAATTTGGGATGTTACATGTATATAGGCATCACGTGCGAGACAAGTAGACCGACTCCTGCCTGCATCTACTACTATTACTCCACTCATCGACCGCTATCCAGCATGCATCTAGAGTATTAAGTTCAAGAAAACAGAGTAACGCCTTAAGCAAGATGACATGATGTAGAGGAATAAATTAATGCAATATGATAAATACCTCGATGGCAACAATACTATACGTGCCTTGCTGCCCCTACTGTCACTGGGAAAGGACACCGCAAGATTGAACCCAAAGCTAAGCACTTCTCCCATTGCAAGAAAAACCAATCTAGTAGGCCAAACCAAACTGATAATTCGAAGAGACTTGCAAAGATAACCAATCATACATAAAAGAATTCAGAGAAGATTCAAATATTGTTCATAGATAATCTTGATCATAAACCCACAATTCATCGAAGAAGATAACATCGAATAGATCTCCACGAGAGAGGGGGAGAACATTGTATTGAGATCCAAAAAGAGAGAAGAAGCCATCTAGCTACTAACTATGGACCCGAAGGTCTGAGGTAAACTACTCACACATCATCGGAGGGGCTATGGTGATGATGTAGAAGCCCTCCATGGTGGATTCCCCTTCCGGTGGAGCTCCGGAACAGGCCCCAAGATGGGATCTCGTGGGTACAGAAGGTTGCGGCGCTGGAGTTAGGTTTTTGGCTCTGTATCTGATCGTTTGGGGGTACGTAGGTATATATAGGAGGAAGGAGTACGTCGGTGGAGCAAAGAGGGGCCCACGAGCCAGGGGGAACGCCCTAGGGGGGGCGCCCTCCACCCTCGTGACTGCCTCCTTTCTTTGTTGACGGAGGGTCCAAGTCTCCTGGATCATATTTGTTGGGAAAATCATGTTCCCGAATGTTTCATTCCGTTTGGACTCCGTTTGATATTCCGTTTCTTGAAACTTTGAAATAGGCAAAAAACAGCAATTACAATTTGGGCCTCCGGTTAATAGGTTAGTCCCAAAAGTAATATAAAAGTGGAAAATAAAGCCCAATATGGTCCAAAATAGTAGATAATATAGCATGGAGCAATCAAAAATTATAGATACGTTGGAGACGTATCACCCGCGTGGATACCGGCCTGCTTAAAGCCCATAATTTTATTAGGCCAAACTGGCCCGAGATATATTTTGGCCTGTTAACTGCTCATCCTATTTGGGCCAAACATGGGCCTTAGGCAGTTTCGGCCTGTATTGGCCCGTGAATTTTTCGGCCCAACACTGGCCCAATCTAGGTTTTAGCCTATTGAAAGCCCATGATATTCTCTGGCCCAGCTGGCTAGAACATTACTCGGCCTGTTAAAGGCGGGAAACTACTATAGGTTAAGACCTGCTAATGGCCCAAGATGATTATAGACCCATGTTTTGGCCCATATGAGTAACGGGCCGGCCTGAAGACCGACAACACTGAGATCCACTGAACCTTCCGGCCCAAATTACGGCATACCGACCAAAGAATAAACCTAGACTATACAATAAAGAAATTACGACATATTACATCCACTGGGAATCAAAGTTCTCTATCGGTGATAATAAAGCGCAACGTGACCGCGGATTACATACACTGGGCATGAAAGGTCGCCACCAGTGAATATAAACGCGCCGACAAAAGAATATACAAAACTGAGAGCACTTCAGAAGGCGCTAGGCCTTGTCAGGATGGGCCCCGCAAGCAGCAGAACAAGCTGATGAGACCTCAGTTATGTCAATGATAGATGCTCCATCCCAGGCTGTATGGCACGATAGTGCGCATGGCAGTCCTTTGACATCTTCTATGCATCTTTGACTTCAAGTCGGAACTGAGCTGAAGCAAGCCTTTCCGCTTTAAGTTGAGACTGAAGCAGTCGAACTAATTGAGGCAGCGACTGCACACAAGTTGTCTCACACCTGCTGGTGAGTAGCTTCAACTCACTGTCTTCATCAAGTTTGGTCCAAGCCTCATGAGCCGACTTGCAAGTCGAGATTTCCTTAAACACTTCGAAGGATATAGCTTGGTGAATGGCACTCAAAACTTGACTATCAAGATGCATATCCTCAAGTGATGGAGATTGTCCATCCTTTAGATTTGAATACCCTACAACAACAATCTGCAAAGCATTTGGACCCATGGCCCGAAAGTGACAAAGCATGCTTAATCTCCACATAATGTAATTTGTGCCATTAAAACAAAATGTGTCATCGTGCACTAGTTCACTAGTCGACATCGTTACTCTCTAGGCGGTGAAGCCTAATAAGGAGAGACCTAGCTCTTATACCAATTGAAAGGACCACGATGTCGCCTAGAGGGGGGTGAATAGGCGTTTTAAAATATTTTATGGATTTGGCTATATCCTAGTGCGGAAATAAACTAAGCGGATACTTTTCAAGCATAAATCCTAAATATACTAGGCTCACTAGGTGCACCAACAGCTTAGGATAAACAAGATGAGAACAATGAGGATATGAGTAAGCACAAGTAAGTCACACAAACTTACTCAATGTACATCACGAGATAGGGAAATGAATAATACACACAATCACAAGTAAGCAATACAAGCTTACACAAACTGTATCACAATATATGGAATTGAATGATACAAGCAAACTCAAGTAAGCACTACAAGCTTTCACAAGTTATGTCACAAGATATGGAAATGAATGTTACAACCTAGAAATTCACACTAAGCATAAGATAGAACAATAGTAGAAAGTATGAATTGCGAACATAAAGTGTAGGCTTAAATAATCTCCTCAAGGGAATGGCCAACACAATATAATGAGGACAACAAGATATAGTGAATGCACAGTCAAGTGAGCAAAGTAAACCACAAGTAAGGAGTTAGGGTTAGGGATAACCAAAGTCACGGAGACGAGGATGTATCCCGATGTTCACTTCCTTGGAGGGAAGCTAGTCACCGTTAGAGAGGTGGATGTTACCACGAAGGCACACCAACGCCACGAAGTCTCACCCTATTCTCCTTGAGATATCATCACAGAGGCTATTCTCAACCACTAGTGATAGACCTTGAGGCGGCCTCCAAACCTTCACAAACTTTCCGGGGGACAAATCACAAGTTGATTCCTCACCGGAGCACTCCTACCGCCTAGGAGTCTCCAACCTCCAAGAGTAACAAGAACAAAGGGAAAATGCTCAAGACTTGCTAAAATCACGAATTCTTTGGTCAAGAGAGGGAGATGGAGTGGATCTATCACTTGATTGGAAAAACTCTCAAGAACTCTCACGAATCTCTCCGGGATCTAAGATTTGGTGTAGGAGAAGTGAGAGGGAGCCACTTGTGTTCTTGGGGCAATTATGGATGAAGTGGTCAACCCTCTACCGGATGGGTAGAGGGGTATATATAGTGTGCCAAGAAAACTAGCCATTTTAGTGTAAGTGGCAGCGCCGGGCCGGACATTCGGGCAATGGCCGGACATTCGGCGGCTGAGAATCACACACAAGTATGTGGAAAACAGATTACAAGGCCCGGACATCTGGCCAAACTTGGGGCCCCGGACATCCGGCCGAGTGCAGGACATCCGGCGTATACAAACAACATTTCGGTAAGGTTTCTGGACATCTACGGCCGGACATCCGGCGATTTCACACAAATCAGACGCCCTCTGGATAGCAGTGGCCGGACATCCAGGGAAAAGCCCGGACATCCGGCCAACACAAAAACTGCAGCCGCCCCAAAAGTAAAACATGCATAACTTTTACATCCGGACTCCGATTTTGATGATTTTGGGCTCGTTTTGAAGCTATGGAAAAGATCCAGGTCCTCACATAGAGAACCACCCAAGATAAACCAAAATAGAGGGTGCAAAGTACGGAAAGGTAAGATCATATACTTTGGGGAACCTATTTGGCAATGGATTTACTTTGGTAGATGTATAGGCATATTGTATTTGTATTGGATAGGAGTGAAATATACCTATGTTGGAATATGATGTGAGGAAGTAGAAATAGAAGATGTTGACTTGAGAAAATCTATCACTAACCACTTTGGTCCCCTCTTAATAGTGCGGGATCCCTATAACTCAAGAATCATAAAAGAACTTTACTAGATAGCTTCCGGAAACTCATTCTTGAGAATATATCCTTTTTGATGGTCACCGATCCTCACATCTAAAGCCAAAGTAACTAATAGCTTTGACTAGAGCCTTTCACTTGAGCTTTATATCGATGTTTCTTCATGGCTCAAGTTGAAGGCAAGACATTGGAGAAGTCTTCAAGTAGCTCCCCCATACACAATGTGGGAAGCTTTGCTTTGCATTCATCTTCACTTGTACATCATCATTAATTACTTGATGACATCCTTTTATGAGCACCAAGCTCATGAGAATTACCTAACCCACATAACATAGACAACACATAGTACGGGTTAATACACAATGCGCAATTGATAAATTCTTACCATACCACAAGATCTCATGTGGCACATGATATGCGCTTGCGCGTTGACCATATTAGAGGTCAATCTTTGATCTTCATATTGGTCAAAATTTAGCTTTGCTCCATGATTAATATTGATGTCTTGAAGGCCCTATTGATATCTTCACTATGCTTTATTTCTTCAAGACATAATAACCAATATCATAATTCACCATGACCATATCAAGTTTCTCCTTGAATATCATATTGAACATCATTTGCTCATTCTCATGCTCCAACATAGTATCTTGAGAGACATAATGAATTCTTCACTTGAATTACTTGCTTCAAGACATACTAATCCATGACTCAACATATGAGCTCATAATGATCCTATCTTCAAGCATATGTATAATTCTTCTCTTCAATCATTCTCTCAAGATCTTGATCCATCATGATTCAACCCATAAGCCTGAGCATGATAACGTCTGAGATCCTTAATGAAATCCATATAGATCACATCTTTTTCATCACATGGAATTCATCTTGATAATATTTGTTTCAATCACCGAGCTCAACCTTGATGCATGCACAACAATATGTATATGGCATTCATTTCGAATCCATTCTATGTCCTTCTTGCATCACCATGGAATAAACATCTGTCAGTTCATCCAACATTCTTCATGCATTGGAAATGGGACTACATATACTTTCAATCTCCCCCATTTTGGTAATTGATGACAACTCAACAAGAGGGTTTATATAATGAATTTTAAACAAGCATGCAATTTATCCGAGGATAAATTGTATAATTGGGACGGTTTTACTATCATCAAGACACTACCCAAGCATTTGATGATAGTACACCCATAGTATATAGAGCAAACTCCCCCACAATACATGCGTGTGTGAATGAACTTTGAATGTCATTGCATATATTGGTTGGCATAAACTAGGAGAAGAGATTTCTCTATATACAATACTCATCCATGCAACAAGAATATATAATAAGGGTAGATATGCATGAGTGACAACAAGCACTACAAAAATACTTATCTTAAACCCTCTAAACTTCTCCCCATTGGCAACAAATGCCAAAATGGAATGGAAAAATCGAGAAGACAGATATAGTATGATTTCCTCCTTAATGTGTGCATATCGCGAAAATGTGAGTGAAATCAAATGCACATATTCAATGATGAATTTTTTTGGAGCTCAACCCATATTTAGGATCTAGAATGCAATAAGATAGTATGATATGAAAATAAGATTAAACATGGGAAGAAAAACATTCAAAAGATCCAAAGAACATATTTTGGACAAGATAAAATAGGAATATCCAATGTGATCATCATTTCAAGTATGGGTCCAAAATACATCCAAAACACATGAGGGCGCAAGGATATATGCAATGCATACAAGCACTCACGACACAACCTCTTACCGAAGCCAGTATGCGAATAAAAGGAACACACAAAGTGGCCAGCAAGGAAAAAATGATATCAAGGAAAGATATGAACTTTCTTATGTATAAAGATTTCTAAGTGGCCAATAATAATCATGATATGTATCCACAAAGAAACCCGCATACACAAAAAGGTTGTAATTGATAAGAACATGATATCCACAAGTGAATCCACTATTATACAACTTTGAGAGTAGCATAAGAGCAAGGCACATGGCACAAATTGATCTCATTTGCATAACACAAAGTGACGCAAGCAATCAAAAGATCCGACGAGACAGACGAATAAAAGAATATTATGATTTGGGCAAAGGAGTGTTCTAAGGAAAATAGAGAAGCTCCCAATGATTTGTGCACTATTTAGATTTTTTTTATTTGGATACAAGTGCACAAAATAGGATCATCACTCCCCCAAAATCAATAGGAACACACAACAATTGCAAGAAAGCATAGATAAGAAAAGAAGCCTAGCATTTGCAACAAACATATGGTTGAGCAACATGTACATGATGCAAACTAAGAATAGGCACAACCAAAATGATGTGTGTGAGTCACATCAAAGCACTTGAGAAGACTTATATAAGGATGAGAATTAAACATCAACATAGTCTTGAGTAAATGAGATACAAGGTGCAAGACATGTCCTTCCCACTTACACGAAGTTAAGAAGGTCACACACACATCAAGCAAATGGGTTCACAAACTCACTAATAGCAAATTAAAAATCAAAGCTTGTGACAACCCATGATGAAGATAGGAAATAATAGGCTTGTCAAGACAAGCACGAGGACAATAATCTTCACCAAACATGAGTGGACTAAGATGCAAAGACGTAAGTCACACACTCATACAACCAATGCTTCCACGGAGCTACCAAAGATATAAAAAGAGAATGAAAGCGGTGGACATGAAAGAATAGGGATATCAACTAGAGATGTAACTTCTCTCATGTGTATAAGATTCTAGGTAGATGACAATCATGATGATATATATATATATATATATATATATATATATATATATATATCCACAAAGAAGGATGTACACATGAAATAGTTACTAAAGGAAATAATAAGATATCCAAACGGGAGTCATGAAATGTACCAATGAGAGCTTTGCTTGAAAGCATAGCACATGGCTCAATATAATCTTATTGTATATTAATGAACTCCAAACACACAACCATCAAAGACATCACAACTAGCAACAAGAGATCATTGTTGGCTTTGAGAAAGGAAACAAGTATCACAGGAACGAGTCAAGAAATTCATGCCATGATGCAACATACCCAAGGTTGACGCCATTTCTATATATATGCATGAAGTAAATATTTGTTACCGAGATAGCATTGGTATGAAGTCGTAGATCAATAATCTGTCCAAGCTTGGCTCTAATTTCCTCATAGTTCCACCACCTTCATGAATAAGCCAAGCACCCAATGCTTCTCAAATGTACCTAAGACATTTTAAGTACAACATGGTCCCCAAACTTATTGGGTCCAAAGTAGTTAGCATAACTACAACACATAGGGTAAAACCACTTAAGTATGTGCATATAGATATGAATTTGAATTTCATGCACATCTTAGCTATTAAGAATTTGATGGATTTAACATATATATGTGGGATCAAATAAAGCAAACAAGGCATGCCAATTTACACATAGTAAATATGCATGAACAAGCCTACCAAAATCTTGGGAGATACAAATTGGACAAATGGACACATAACCGTTAATACTTCCAATAACATCACTAGACATTCATGTTGTCCAAAATGAAACAAAGTGACAAATCAACATATGATAGCACACAAAGTTCAACATATGAACCAGGAAAAACCAATGAGCATATAAGATATGCATCGCACACATACTCATAGGAATATCTCACTCAAGTAGATGTAGGAAACTATAAACAATGAGATAGCAAACTCCCATAACTCCATACAAACCAATAAGATGAATTTTAACAACATGGTATTTTGGGTTATCATTCGATTGTAGAAACCAAATAAGTACATGATCATCTATACTAACACAAGCATAACATGAGATTTTAGAAATAAACACAATGCTTGGATAATATATTATTAACATCCAATTAGATAGATCATCATGGAAAGCAACAATTGGAATAGCTTTAATCAAACGATTGTCCAAATATGATTTTGAAAATAACCATGGGCAAAACCACACAAGAATGCCATATGTAAACAAGGCATTGCATGCCACAGAGATATAGGATACTCTCAAATATATTCTAGGTGCATCCCATAATTGTTCACATTTAACAAGGATTGTGATATGCACAAAGCATATCACTCCCCCATAATGTGGTGATCCATTAATATCTCACAAGAGCCCAATAAGATGCAACTAAAAAGAAATGAAGGCTCGAGACAACATACACAAATATATGGCGTGCATTGCAACCTACACATGCTAGATAACACAAATCAAGCACATTAGGAGGAACAACATATACAAACACATGCTAGGTACAAAACCTAAACATGCATTGGGCTAGTAACTTTTAATGTAGACAATATAAATACAAGTTACCGCCACGAGGAGCGTTGGAATGACAAATATGATGATAATTCACTTGACTTGGTTTGAACCATAATGAATGGTGAGAATCATTTTTCTTCATGAACTAGCCAAGTCTCCAATGCCCTCCACAAACCTATTGGTCAAGTTTGAGCTCGATGGTCCCCAGCCACGTTGGGTCCTAAGAAGTTAGTAACAATAGGCTTGGCAACCCAAATGGTCTTATCCACTTTCAAACCACTTTGGGCACCAACATACTTGGCAAACATATTGCCATCAATATCCTTCCTAAGTGAATACTGATCATTGATAATTGGAGGCTTAGAGATATTACCATTGGGACATGATGAAGCTATGTGTCCCTTCTTACGGCAAATATAGCAACATGTGCTCCTATTTTTCTTCTTCTTTACCTTTTCAACTTGGAGAACATTATCTTGGTTAGGCATGGGAAGAGGCCTTTCATTATCTTGATATTGAACTTAAGGCCACTTCCCTTGATGCTTCACACTTGAAGCCTTCTTCTTCAATGGACAAGATCTCACATGGTGTCCAACATTATTGTACTTGAAGCAAGTAATGTTGGCCGAATTCTTGACTTGATCTTGTCCCTTATTCCTGTTCTTGGACTTCTTCTTATTGGAGATGAAATCAAGTCCTATTTTGTCTTGAGGGTCCTTTTGCACACTCAAGATATTACCACAACATTTTTCCAAGTCTTTCTTCAAACTAGTGACTTGGGCCTTGAGCTCTTTATTTTCCTCTATAAGTTTAGTATTAACAAAAGAACTAGAGGAAGTAGATGCTTCATTGTTAGAGCAACAAGGTATGGTGAGAAATTCATCACAAGATGTACCAATATCATGTAGCTAGGAATTGCAAGGACTAGCACATGGCAATAGGGCATTTCGAGTAGAAGATGTGCTAATAGGCACATGAGACTCACATGATTTTACCTTGGTGACCATAGCCTTATGATATAACTTTAATCCATCATGAGAGATTAGAAGATCCTCATGAGTCCCTGAGAGCTTTTTATGACTTTCTTCCAGTTTCCCATAATTGCTAGTTAGCAAATCAAGTTGAGTACTTAGCTCAACATTTTCTTTCAATATCAATGCTTCACACAAGATAGAGTTAGTAGCACAAGCATCATTATCAATATGAGAGGAGCATGTAGAAACTAGAGACTCCTCATGAGTAGCTTGAAGTTCTTCATGAGACTTAGAGAGTTTGGTGAGCACTCCTTTGACATTCTTGTAGTCAAGGTCAAGGTGCTCAAAATCCTTTAAGTTTACAATGAGTAACTTCAATCTCTTCTTTTAAAGGCGTCAAGTCACTAAGACATTGATGAGCCTTAGCAAGTTCATGTTCAAGTTGTTCACTTTTCACTTGCTCGTTAAGAAATAAGTCATTGCGTTTTTCAAAGCAAGCAAGAACATCTTGGAACCTTTTATAAGTGTTATTTTTAGCTTTATGAAGAGTTTTCCCAATCTCATAGAGATTTTGAGTCAAGTCATCATCATCATCCTCATTACAACTATCATCATTATCACCAAGAGAAGATGCACTACAAAAAAAATACACTTCCATGATGATACGTGTTTGTCATAGTAGGTCACGTTTTTTGTCATGCATGTACATCCATGACAAACTTATGACAGAATCAAGATAGTCATACATGTGCTGTCGTAGAAGTGTTCCATGACATTACCAAAAGTATCATCACGGAAGTGTCCCCTTCCATGACGATAAATCACGCGTCACAAAAGTGCTTTCGTCAAGGGTGACCGACACATGGCATCCACCGTAACGGAACGCCGTTAAGCTATCGGGTCGGGTTTTGGATCCGATAACCCGTTAACAGCCCCGACCAATGGGGATTTTCCACGTGTAAAATCATCATTGGCTGGAGGAAACACGTGTCGGCTCACCATTGGGACAGATGTCATCCACTCATTGGACGGAAGCCGCCTATGGTACGTCGACACGTGGCACGGCCCAACAGAGGCCCATTCCTGTGAAAAGGCCGGGCCAGTAAAAATTAGCAGGCCAACCCATATAAGGCCTACTTGTGTCAGGTCCATTTAAGCCCACGGCCCATATGAGATGAGCCAATTCGGCCCGTCAACGACCCGTTAAAGATTTGACACCATTGCAGCCCATCGTCAGTTCGAGCCCGTTAACAGCCCGCTATATATCTGGGCTTAATATCGTCCCGATGAGATTTCGGCCTGTTAACGGCCCGTTTAATGGATGGGCCAATTTTCAGGATGTACATCTTTCGGCCTTTTAGCGACCCACTTAAATGTTGGGCTAGTTTCCGGCCCGGTGTGTCTTTCAACCTGTAGACGGCCCATAAATCTGATGGGCCATTTGTTGTCGGACCTGAGTTTCGGCCTTTTGGCGGACCAGTAAAGTGTTGAGCCAAGTATATGGCCGGTGTCACTTTCAGCCTGTTGACGGCCCATAAATCAGTTGGGCCATTTTTAGTCGGACCTGAGTTTTGGCCTTTTAGCGACCCATTTAAGTGTTGGGCCAATTCCCTTCCCTGTGTGACTTTCGGCCCGTTAACGGACCATAAATGAGTTGGGCCATTTGTAGTCGGACCTTAGTTTTGGCCCTTTGACGGCCCATGTCCTTCATGGTCCAATACCAGCCCGGTTTCTTTTTCGGCCTTCTAAAGACCCACAACACAGTTGGGCCATTTACAATACGACCTGACTTTCAGCCTCTTAGCGGCCCATGGTCTTCATGGTCCAGTACAAGCCCGCTGTCTCTTTCGGCCTGCTGAAGTCCTACAGTATAGTTGGGCCATATGTAGCCCAAACTTAGTAACGGCCTGTTAACGGCCCGTGAAATAAATTGGGGCCACCTATTGCCCGCTTAGATGTCGGCCTGTTAACGACCCGGGAGGTAAGAGACCGACAATTAACTTTCAGCTTAGTAATGGCCCATTAACTTAATGGGCCCACTAAAGTTCATACATGTCTTTAGGCCAAATTAGATAATTTGAGCCCATTACGACGAGCAATTATGCACATGACCAAAACCGATCACGCAAAGGTACGACATACAAGGAATAACGTTGCACATCCAGCATATACTACAGGAAATTACATCCACTGGGCAATCAAAGATTGATGCCAGTGCAAATAAATAATGAGAACCTAACCATCTACAACGTCACAATCTGCAACCTCGTACGGATGGCGCCCATAAGCATGTTGGCAAGTTCTTTCGCTTTGCTACACTTTCTCTGAAAACATTGATTAGTTGTTGTGTCGCATGCGACTCTGCACCTCTGATTCATCCACCATTTTCATCATTGCTTCAGCCATTAATTGGTTCACAAACATACATTTATTCCATTGCATTCGAGGCGGAGGATCTTTGAGCAGTTCAGATGGCGATTTTGGCGAACTTGTATTATTGATAGTGGAGAGTGTCTCAAACCGTGCATCATAACATAAATTAGGATGGGAACCAAACAGATTAATCATGAGTTGTTGCCATATTATTTGGCCTAGATTTACTGAAAAGAAACAATGGGGTTGCCTTGCTATTTTCAGAGTTTGTCTTCTTATCTTCAGCAGCCTGCACAAAATTAACTCACTAGCATTGCGATCATTGGCCAAGTCAGATAATAGGAAAGCAACATTGACACAACGAATGTTTAGGCAAGTAGCCTACACCAAATTAACACAATATGGCACAGCTATCATCAGCCAGGTAAGGTAGTACGAAAGCAACATTGACACAATGAATGAATGGGCAACCAGAGAAGCACTACAATTCAGTAATGTGCGTGATATGAGATAGTACATTCATGCAGCTCGCATGCAAAACTACTGTGCAATTTTCCTTACAAAAATCAACATTTGCGCCTTTAACATTTTGCTACAACTAATTTTAGATCAGATAAAGGTTTTATTCATGCCGATTAACAATATAACTGTTGATGTAAAAATATAGTGATATACAACAGTACTTACATCAAGATTGGAGCATAGAGAATTCCCGCAAGATATTTTCCTCAAATCTGATCCCAATGGAGGAAGTCTTCTATCGTTTAACCTTATTTTCTAAAAGAGAGATGGGTAAGAAACATGTAGAAAATATGATCAGAATGCTATACAATTTCATGATGCAAGGATACGCACGCTTCTTAGAATGGAGTTGACATTCTTTTGTTGGACTGGAGTGGACTAGTTCTTTGGCCACTGGAATCTGCTTATTATCGATTGGGAGTTAGGTTTCTCTGTCTTTGGAGCAGTATCTATGAAAAATGGAGTTGGTTTATTATCTCACGGCATTTGGATCTTTTGCAAAGACCTGGTTTGTAACCCTTGATTCTAATAGAGCCGTCTTCCCCTTGCATGCCTTATATAGAAGAATGGTGATTCAGTTATAAAACATGCTAAGCGGAGATGGAATAGGTCTTGAAGTATAGAAAGGCATGACATATTGACATGTATTCCTCCATCCGGAAATAAATGGGCCGGGTCTAGGCGTATTTCAGTTCTAGATACATCCGGTTTATCCATTTCTACCACATTTAATCCGGACGGAGGGAGTATGATGTAAGAGCAAGGGATACGACAGGACAACACAGTAAAAAAAACACTAAAAAACCCACTGTAGAACCAAAGTATTCAAACTCACTGATATGAGATATTACACTCATGCATTTCGGGATGCAAAACTACCGAGCAGTTTTCCTTACAAAAATCAACATTGTGGCCTTTAATCATACATTTTGCTACAACTAAATTTAGATCAGATAAAGGTTGGATTCATGCCGATTAACAAAATACATGATGATGTAAAAATATAGTGATATACAACAGGTACTTACATCTACATTGGAGCAAAGAGAATCCCTGCAAGAATCTTTCCTCATAAACGATACCATTGCAGAAATTCTTACATGCATTAAGCTTATTTTCTAAAGAGAGATGGGTAAGAAACATGTAGAAAATATGATCAACATGCTATAAAATTTCATGATGCAAGGATACGCACACGCTTCTTAGAATTGAGTTGACATATTTTTGCTCAAATGCAGGCGGACTAGTTCTTAGCCCTTTGGAATCTGCTTATTATCGTAGGAGTTGGGTTTCTCTGTCTTTGGAGCAGTATCTATAAAAACTGGAGTTGGTTTATTATCTCTGGCGTTTGGATCTTTTGCAAAGGCCTTGTTTGTAACCCTTCAGATTCTAACATAGTCGTCTTCCGCTTGCATGCCTTGTATAGAAGAATGGTGCTTTAATTATAAAACATGCGACAACAGAGAGATGTAATAGGTACTGAAGAATAGAAAGGCATGACATATTGACATGTATTCCCTCCATCCGGAAAAAAATGGATGGGTCTAGGCGTATTTCAGTTCTAGATACATCCTTTTTATCCATTTCGGCAACAGGTAATCCGGACGGAGGGAGTATGGTGTAAGAGCTAGGGATACGAGAGGACAAGACAACAAAAAAAACTAGTTGAATATAAAACTATATGCTAGCGGAATACGTACAGAAATAACCAAGGCAACATACACGTGTATGATTGGGAAAATAAGATGGCATTGCAACAGAGCACTAGAACAACACTTCAAAGTAAAAAAAACATGGTATGGCAGAGAGATGAAGTACATACTGATGAATAACAATGCATAAGATATTCAAAAGCATGATGTCCAAATTAAGCAGATGGCATTGCGATACAAGAGAATGACAAAGACTTGAATTTGAAAACATGTTATCATGAATGGAATAGGTCTTGAAAAGCAGGAAGGCATGACATATTTACATGCATGATCGGCATGCTAAGCACATGTCATTGCAACAGAGTAGATACACTCCGGGACATTATATGCATGTTGTACCCATATCACGAGGCCAAGTTAGAGCAAGGACCTTGTGGGGTGAAGAGGATTCATCATCTTTACGCAAGTCTTCAAGAACTGCCTTTACATGTTCCATCATATTGGGTATCATTGACATCAAGTTTATTGGCCTTTACATTGCTCCGTGAGGTTCTTGTGGATATATCGGTGTGTGCAATTATATCTGACATGCATGGAAGACAACTAGTAGTTAGATTTATGTAATGAGTGCCTGTAGGAGACGACATAAATAGTAGGACTGGGGTTAACTAGCAGCAGCAGGTCTCATAAACTAAAGGGAGAACACAGATGAAAGCTACACAATATGTATCGTTTGTACTCGAGATTAACTAGATGGCACACAAAAGTATTAAAGAACAACATAGGTAATACTAGAAGTGGTATAATACTATAATCACCAGCCTGTGGGATAGCATTGGTTGATGGATGATAACTATGGAACAACGTTACATAAAGAACAAGTATCTTAGATGAACTATGGAACAACGTGAACTCCTGAACAAGACCCGTAAGAGATCATCATGAATATACAGTGAAATGTGATGATCTATTTTCCGTGCTTAGATGAATAACGAAGCCATAAATGTTGCACACAAGTAAGATGAGGGTACAACCTATCTGGCTGCCATCCATAGGAGTGAGCATCATGTCTTTGACTTGTCGATGGCCCTGCAGCTTGTTGTGGCTGTCCATGTCGAACGCAGCGCATTCGATCTGAGGAAGCTGTTGAGTGGGGACTGTAGCTCCCTTCCGTGTATGCTTCCCTTGTTGGAGCGATTGCGGTGAGTCGGAAGACGGTGTGTCTCAAGATGCAGATAATGCATAAAGTTAAGAACGACATATCTCTTTGATCCAAGAAATACACTAAGAGATCAACAAAGAAGGTACGAGAGTGGTCACACGTCTGCTGATCAAGACTAAATTGGGGTCACACGATTTTATTTTATTTTGGTACTGTCCTATCTATGCCGGATGGCTTGATGGCCGTCTTGTGCCTCCCAGCTGACACTGTTCGGAATCTTCCCCGAAGAGCCAGCGACCAACGGCAGAGCAGCCTACCTCCGCCGTCCGTGGCCCCGTCCAAAACCCCGCTCCCCACCCCACCGCATCGCGTGGTTGCGCGCCCGGGCCAATCCACAAAGACTCCCGTCATCCAGATCCGTGGCGGCAATACCTTCAACCCACGCGACTCTAAAAGATAGCCATCTAAGCGGCGCTTCGCGGCGAACTTATGACCCGCACCCTTACGTTAGACACCAGCTAACCGGCGGCCTAGGAGCTCCGCCGCCTCGAGGAGTGCTGCTTCCGATTGGGAATCGATTGGCCCAGAATAAAAATTCAGACAACTTACGCCTAAATAAAGTGATTTCAGATGAGGGTGCGACCTATCTGGCGGCATGGTGAAGTAGGCAGGTCCAGCTACCGAGTCGGTGAGGCCGGCGCGGTTGCGGTGGTGACCGGCGACAGGGAAAGAGCGATGTCGTGACGGTCGACGGCTACGCGGAAGCAGCGCCAGGACTCTGGACGGATCCGAAGTTGGAGCCGCTCCGGCGTCGTGAACAACGGCGGGGTGAATCGGCTCCCAGACGGTTCACGCTGCTCGTCGAGGCAGCACCAAGAAGACGGAGTAAGAGGCACACGGCCCGGTGCACGACGGCAATTGGACAGCGTCTCCGGCATTAGGGAGGAGTGCGGCCGTGAAATTGGTGCGGTGGGGCGCCATGGAGGTGGGGCTGAGGTTTCGTGGCTCATAAGAAGGGAGCTTCCGGGGAGAAGGTGATTTGGTGCCCACGAGGTATGAATGGGGCGGGCGGGGGATTGGGAGGAGTGGAACCATGTCTTATGGGCGCATTTATGCGAAATGTGAGGGGGAGTTACAGTTCTACCCTTGCCTATAGGCTTCTCGGCTTGGGTCTGTGTACTGAGGGTCGGGGATAGTAGAGTAACTTTGCTTATCCCCAAATAGTGGGTGGGAGCGATTTCGGGCGAGGAGGGCCTGTTTTGAACTATAGTGGGCGCAAGCGAATTGAGGCGAGGCGTGTTTTGAAATAGTGGGCGCGAGCTATTTCGGGCGAGGAGAGCGTGTTTTGCCGACCATGGTTTATGAATTATTCAGCACATGTCATTTCGGCCGAGGAGAAGGCGCGCTTGGATGAAATTACGGACCTACCCTTGATGTACAACGGGCCAATTGATGCGTGTCCCACATGGGATGGTAATTTCGCGTCTCCCATTTATTTGCTCGGGCGAATTCCACCGAAAGCGGAGAGGATGTTTAACGGTTCGTTGAAATTTTGGGAGAACGAGCATCCACGTCTACCTTACCAAGTCGATTCGAATCAAATTTTGAAATATTAGCTTGCCAATTCTTTTTTAGATGGAGAGATGATGCTCGGGAGTAATGTGTTTTTACATGCTCGTTGCTAGCGATTTACTATATGACAAATGGTTGACCCACTCTAAACGCGAATCAAACCCAAAATGAAATATCTCGATTCAATGAACTAGCTCATTCAGTAGGTCAAAATAGTGAACTAAATCCAAAATTGAACACCTCAATCGAGTAGCATGTTGTACAATATTATAGTACTCCATGAACATGTTGAAAGTCAAATTAATGAACTTGTTTGATATACGCATATATCCGTTCATGTGTGGATTGCAGACAACATGGTATCCAATTTAAATATTTGAATGCAACTTTATATCAGTCTTTGATGCATAAAACGCGACCTCCCCCTCTCCCGGACTCCTGCTCTCTCTCTCTCTGTCTCTCTCTCTCTCTCACTCTCTCGCCGACAATCTTCAATTCTGTCGCACGCATCCGACACAAAAACCTTGTTGGTCCCTCTCCCTTTCTCTCTCTCTCTCTCTCTCTCTCTCTCTCTCTCTCTATGTGTGTGTGTGGGGGGGGTCTTTCTAGTCCGCATTCATATATACACCATCTATAGGTCTCTCTCGCACACTATGTATGATACTCTAGCTAGTCCAAGCTAGATATCTTGGGTGCACTCATCGTATGCACACAAATTCCTTGGCTCTTTGCACGTAACTCTCTCACGCACCACTATGTCGCCCCTGCAGCTCTTCTTCCCCCTCTCTCAAACTCTCCATCCACCTGGGTCACACATACACATGCATATCTCACTCGCACTCGATAGGCCCATCTAAAACTCTATCTCTCTCCATCGTTCTCTCTACATCTCACACGCACACACACACACGATCTCATGCCCAGCTAGCCATGTATGATGGTCTCTCACTCAATTGTAGGCACACACAGTCCCCCCTATATGTATATGACTAGCTAATCTTAGTCTCCATCACAAACATGTGCATGGTCTATCTCGATTTGTCTCGGGGCATCTTTCTATCACGCACGCACTCCCTCGATCTCCCACCCATATAGTCCCCTCACGATCTCGAGGGGATCTCTCTATCACAAACACACCCTCTCTCCCTCCCCATGCGTCCATGCCATCCATGTGTCCCTCTCGACCTTTTTTCCTTGTTGGCGGACCTCTATTGGACATGTGCTACAGGGTGTCTCTCTCCGTTGCAAACAATCACACACTAGCTATCTTCGTGTACCTCCTCGCCTCGCTTTTCCATCTCGAAGATGCATGCGTGATATGTTCGCATAAGAAACGAAAAAACACACACTCTCTCTAATTTATCGTTTGTTGTCACTTTCTCTTTCACACACATACTCTTTTTGCACACTTACTCATTCTCCTTCACACACACTTGATCTGTCTCGACTGAGGCACTCACCTCCGTCCATAGCACATAGATTTATTGAAAAGTCAAACATCACAAAGTTTGACCATGTACGTGGAGAAAAAGAATTACATCTAGTACGGCAAACATATACCATTAGATTCACCATGAGATGTAGTTTTGTATGATGTATCTTTGGTATTGTAGATATAAATAACACTTGCGTAAACCTGATCAAAGTTTCCAAAGTTTGACTTCTAAAAAATTTACATACCTTTGCATTATCGAGCGGATGGAATATCTCTTTCCCCCTCTCAGCTATCTGACGCACCACTCAGCCTTATCGGGGCTCCTCAATCTCTCTCAAATTTTATTGGTCAGTTTGGTTCGTGACCTGACCCTCATGCCTTGATGGTCGGTACTGCCTAGTGTGGACGTGAGATGTAAAATATTTTTGTCTGGCCATGCTTGTGTGGTGCTGAAGCGTTTGGTTCATGCCTGGGCCAGGCAAAGCATCAACGTCCCATCAATCAATCCATGCATCAATTATTTAATGCTAATATCCATCCATGTTGCTGTTAGCCTCGTGGGACGCACGACCGAGCGTTAAAATCGGTCGCTTGGGCCAGGCTACTTGCGATGTCACGGAGTTCAGCCAGGCTAATGAAAGTGCAAGGGAACCCAGCCCAGGCGGGCTTTCTTTTTCACAGGGTAGCAACCAAACAAGCGTGCATGAAATCCAGCCACAACCCCAGGCCACACAAAAGATGCTCACGACGCAAGCCAAACGGGCCTTATATCTCCCTGGTTCAGACATAGACATGTCTCGCTCGCGCTATACATATAGACCCATCCAACACTCTCCGCCCTTGGTTCTCTCTCCATGTGACACGCACCCCCCCTAAGTACCATATCACTCCATCATAGGCTCTGTTTGGATCCATGGGTTAGAGTTAGTTTGGGTTAGTTTGGAGTCAACTAACCCAAAAAGATCCAAACAGGAGGGTTAGTTTAGGTTAGATGCATCTAACCCATCCAAAAGAACTAACCCATCCAAGAGGTGCTTATTTGGGTTAGTTCTTCTCGGGACCACTAATAAACACTTTTTTCTCTCGCTCTCCCCGCAGCAGATCCCTCCCCACTTCCTCGAAGTTTCTCGTCCTCTCCCTCCCTCCCTCCCTCTCGCACCGCCCGTGAAGGTGCCTCTCCGTATCTGCGCTCCATCTAACCCTGCCATCCAAACACCTCTTTACTTAGAGTTAGTTCAGGGTTAGAATCTAACTCTAACCTCTAACTGAGTTAGAGTATCCAAACAGGGCCATAGGCGCAAGCACACCCCCCTCCTAAGTATGATTATCTCTTACTAGCCATCAGGAACACACGTATTGTCTCCTTCCATCCATACGTCTATCTTGATATCTCTCGGGACATCTTCTATCACGCACACACCTTGTCACTCGATCTCCCACCCATGTTGTCCCATCATGATCTCCAGGGGATCTCTCTATGAAAAGCATACATTCTCTCCTCCCCATGTTTGCATTTTCTCCGTACGTCTCTCTCGACCTCTCTCCCTTGTTTGTCAGACCCCTCTTGGCCACGTGCTAGGGGTCTTCCTCTCTCGGTTCCAAACAACCACACACTATCTCCTCACCTTGCCTCCGTTGTCGAAGATGCATGTGTGATATGTTTGGATAAGACACGCATGCTTTTTCTCCACTTATATCGTGTGTTGTCCATGTCTCTTTCACACACGCACACACACTTTTTTCACTCTCTCTCTCTCTCTCTCGTACGGGACTGTCACGTCCATAAGCATATGGATGTTTTGAAAAGTCAAACCACAGAAAAGTTTGACTAGGTATATGTGGAGAGAAACATTTACATCTGGAACGATCATTAGATTCATCACAACATGTACTTACTTCATACTATCATTTATCTTTGGTGTTGCCGATATAAGTAATTTCTTTATAAACTTGGTCAAAGTTTCAAAACTTTGACTTTAAAAAATGTTGTAACTACATTATCGAACGGAGGGAGTAGCTCTTTCTCTCTCTCTATCTCTCTGCTATCTCTCACGGGCCTCCCCTCTCACTCGAACTCTCTATACCGACGGATTATACGCTCACTGTGTCAGCGTATAGCTCTGTATATTGTTTAGTTGACCGGTCAACCAATCCACATGCTGCGTTGTCAGCTCGTGTTCTGTATCTTGGTGTGCTGGCCCATGTGGCAGTGGGTGAAAATAAGTAAACTAGAGGCCCATCTGACATGCGGTGAAGGAAACAAAGTTGAAACCACTCGGGGTAGCACCCCGCACGCTAGTAAATTGAGGGCGCATTGAGGACAAACTTCTTGCGCGCGAAGGACGCACTCGCGCACAATTCACCACTGCGCGGCGACATGCACAGAAGGACGCACTCACGCACACCCAGCACACAACACACACCAGCACACGTGTACACCGGCGTCGCCGCCGGTTGAGATGGACGGCGAGGCGGCCAACAAGCGGAGGCCGCTCGAGCCAAAACCGCATCCGGCGAGCCTGGACTTCATCAGCAGCCTCCCCGACGACATGCTGCTCGTCATCATCGGCCTCCTCCCCACCAAATCTACCGTGCGGACCGCCCTGCTCTCCCGGTGGTGGCGCCCCCTCTGGCGCTGCGTCCCCCTCAACCTCACCGTCGACAGCTGCCTCTGCGACGGGGATTACTAACGCCTTGTAGCGCGATCTCCAAGATCCTTTCATCGCACCACAGGCCAGCGGACACCTTGACATCCGCATGTTCAGTACCAACTGCAAGGTCCAAGCCAAGTTCGACAAGTGGTTCTTATCCCCCGCGCTAGATCAGCTCGAGGAGCTCAGCTTTGAAGCTGGGCGATGTCGCTCTCTGCCGCCGTCCGCGCTCTGCCTCACGTCAACGCTGCGTCGTGCCAGCTTCAGCTCCTGCTATCTTCCCCAGATTAATGCCACGCCCGCCCTTCTTCTCCCTCAACTCAAGCAGCTCGACCTCTTCGACGTTGTCATCTCGAAGAAGGCTATGGAGCACCTGCTCCATGGTATCTTCTTTCGAGTACCTTCGTCTTAAGCAGATCCACGGGTTCATTAGCCTCCACATCGCCTCGACGAATCTCCGATGGATTTATGTGTCCCTCTGGCCCCGCAACAAGACATCAATTGGGAAGAGATCACTCCAGCTGTTCCACGTTATGGTCATTGAGAATGCGCCTTTCCTTGAGAGATTGCTTGTATCGGATCTAGAAGGTCCAACAAAAATCAGGGTCATTAACGCGCCGAAATTGACAGCGTTGGTGTACTCGTCTGCCAAATTCTCCGAACTCTTTATTGGATCCATAATCATTCAGGTACATCACTCATCTTCTTCTCCGTCTTCTTGAAATTCACATTTTTAAATTTCTTCTTGATGTATTTACGACCGTCTTCCAAAAAATGATTCCCACAAGCTTGACCCATCCATGCGCATGAAGATCTTAGCACTAAAATCTATCGGCCCCAATCTGGATCAAGTTGTTGGATTCCTTACATGCTTTCTGTGCACGGAGAAGCTACTCATCAAGGTGAAACTTCTTTCCTATTAGTAAACGGTAATCACAACGTAGCTCAATTTTTTGTAATTTTCCCAAATTACAATGACAAGTGTAGTGTTCAAAACTGCATCTACGCACTGCACCGAAAGAAATGTTTTTAGTATTTTTTTCTCACGTGATCACCTGCATCATTTTTATGTTGTACTACTATACTAGCCTAGGCTAGTCATAGTGGAAAGTAACTTAGACTACTCCAGTAACTCTATGGTTACCCTAAGGGCAAGTACTACCTCCGTCTGGTTTACTCTTCCAATTTTGTAGTATCAAAATTTGACCATAGATTTAACCGACAAAATGTTAATGCATGTCACTAAGAACTATATCGTTGGATTCGTATTTGAACATAATTTCAAATGGTGTAATTTTTAGTGACATGCATTGGCATTTTCTTAGGTAAATCTATGGTCAAAATTTTATACTAAATACGAGGTAGGATTCCCTCCGTCCCAAAATTCTTGTCTTACATTTGTTTAGATACAGATGTATCTAACACTAAAATGTAACTAGATACATCCGTATTCAGACAAATTTAAGACAAGAATTTTGGGACGGAAGGAGTACAAAAGTGGGCTATGTAGGCCAAAACATGTGCCAAATTCACTTGTGATGCATTTGGCATCGATGCCCCTCCATTGCTCACCTGGTGCCCCAATCTGGAGCACCTACTTTGCTCCGGTGCCAAATTAACTCAGGCAATGAAAAAACACTGCGTGGGAGAGAGAGAGAAGACTGAGGCAATAAAAAAACACTTGTTTGGGAGAGTGAGAGGCTGGTGTAGTTGGTTTTATTGATTTGTTTATACATGTGGGTCTGTGTGCATAGCGGTGCCAACTCTCTCACATCGCGAGAGCGGTACCAAAATCTTTTGATTTGACATCGATGCGTATTATGTGGCATACTTTTGCGAAATATGGCATCGGCCACATAGTGGAAGGCAACAAATGCCCAAGCTCTTCACGTGCTCCTAGTTAAATGAGAGGAAACAGAGAGAGAGAGAGAGAGAGAGAGTGAAAAAATATCACTAGCCAGCCAACCCTATCGTATGAGCGAATGATATTGGTACCTCTTGATGACACGGCAATCTTATGCAGCCAGCTGCTCTAATATGTTCTCTTCTTTTGCAAATAAAAAAAGACCCGAAAGTGAAAAATGTGCTGCACTATAACAATCTCATCGAATGCCTTGATCTCCATCTTACAGAATTGATTTGATCGACTACCGAGGCAGCACATCTGAGATTAAATTGGCCAGGTTCTTTGTTCTGGAGGCAACTGTGCTCAAGGTAATGAGGTTTGGCGTTCTCTGGCGCAACAGTGAATGGCGTATTGATCACCGCAAGCGTCTAAGCCTAAATGACAAAGTCTCCTCGAAGCTGAATTTGTTTTTGAAACATCAAGTGGCCGGAGACTCGAAAACTTATTTTCCCATTAGTGACTTGTCGTATGGTGGATTTTAGTTTGTACGATAACGCTGCATCCACCTAAAGTAACGAAAGTTCTTACGTGAACTTCGTAGTAATTCCCTCTTCCTAGGTGCATCATTACTCCTAACATTTGTAATATCAGTTTGAAACTTGTAATATTGCCGTGTCCTATTCCTGCGTTTTCAAAATCCTGCAAATCAAACAGGTCCCGAGTTGGTGATGATGTTGTGCCTCCCATCTTTTACCGATGGCCGTCGGATCTAGATCTGAGCATACAAACCAAGCTTCTCCATTTTTGCAAAAAGATGCCCACACTTGTTCCCTATTTACAAACAACTCCTTGTCTCTCACAATCAGCCTTATCTCCTCCCCACCACATCTAGAAGGCCGTGGAAAAATCTGGCGCGATGGCCGCTGCCGGAGCAGTCCACCCCCAATCCTGGTGTTCCCTGCAATGCACGGGCATCTACGCACGGGAAATTATGTCAAAAAGGGCTAGTTGTAAGCAGGCTAGCTCTACAGCCATGATGATAGTGACTGCAGACGGTGAGGCTGACTATGGTATGCCGAACACGGCGCCTATACTCAGGTGTCATCTCCGGTGCAGGGTCTTGTCACTTCACTGTGAGGAGCAACACGTAATAATTTGACCAACGAGTAGTACAGTGCTAGCACTCCTAGGAGTACTACATTGGTAGTACTACTACTAGTACTAGTAGCACCACCGTCTGGATTTAGGAGTACTACCACGTCCATCTGGATTTTAGTATTTGACTAGCAATATCTAGTAATGCATGTCACAAAAAAGTACTACTCCCTCTGTAAATAAATACATGGTGTTTTATTCCTATCGGTGAGAGAACTTAATGTTTTCTTGCTAACTAGAGTCTTAATAGAATTACATGCAATGAACTAAACACGCATGTCATGTTTGGTAGTCTCAAGTCATTGAAAGCATGCATGGCCCACATCTCTCATTGGTTGATATGTCCCAAATAAGAAACAAGGAGGGAGTTAATGCACCGTGCCTAAGTGTTTTGGGATTATTTGGTTTTCGTAATGTGACTTACACAACATTTTTGTTACATGCATTAACATTTTATTAGTTAAATCAAAGGTCAAAACTTGGCACAAAATGCAAAGGGGACCAATAAACCAAGAACATCAAACTTCTCTCGTTTGGCCCCAAGTAGAGGTCCGGTGAGATGACTATACTGCACCGACACGGAGGGGGGCGCAGCTTCATTGACTTACGGCAACTGCTTTTGGGTGAATGACACGTGGGCCCAGGGGGTGGCTGGCCCACCTATCATACAACCAAAGGCAGGTGTAGTAGAGGGCCGAGGAGTAGTATGAAATCCTACTTACCTACGCACGCTAACCAAGGGCAAGAGTGATCACTTGAATCACAAGATCAGTTGACTAGTAGAAGCTAAGCTAGACCCATGGAGGCGATGAGCGCGAGCATCAGCCGGCTGTGCCAGATGGTCCACGACGCCGGCCTGCGGCCCGGCAATGAGGAACGTCTCCAGGTAGTATTGCTTGAGGCTGGCAGGGCGAGGGGCCGCTTGGACGACAGCTTGTCTCCTTGTTCGACGAGGTCCTCGTCGGTTTCCTTGACAAGTTCACCGTCGTCAAGAAGCTCGTGGACGACTTTGACGTAAGCCTTCAGCCGACGCGCCCAGGCTCTGTGATGCCCGCCACCCTCAACAGCCACTATGGTGACAACCTCTTCGACGCACTGGTGGCCCTGCGACTGCCCGCCGTCGCGCCGGAGAATGTCCACCTTGAGGTCGCGCTCGCCGCGTAGCGCCTGGCGCAGCAAGACACCATGGACATAATCACCCACGTCTACGCGCATGCAAGAGGAGGACGATAGGACGCTGGCCTTCTTGGACCGCAGGGCAACCTTGGACGCACTATTCAGAAGCATGTTGAGCTCGCCGCCAACGCCGCTGCTCCTCACACGTCGGTTGGTGACCCGGCGCACGAGGGCGTGAGGATGTCGTTGATGGATCCGTATGTATTTTTATCTTTCGGTCAAATCCATGTAGTAGTATATGATACTACAGTAATTATCTTACCTTTCACATCAACTTCATAATTTTCGTACGTACTCCATGCATGAACGGTGTCAGAACCAAACTTCTCATTACTCTAGGCAAAATCATTATTTTCTATCTATCGATCGCGCCATGGAGCAGAACCAAATTTTACAAGTTACGAGTTCAAATGGAAAAGCCTGCCGTGTTCGCGTCGCACCCCACACGGTTGCTCCGACGCCGCTCAGCGAGAATGCGTCTTGCTGTTGCAGTTTCACTTACAAGTGGGACCGCAGTTGAGCAAACCGAGTATCGGAAAACCCCCATCCCGCCCACCGCGTGATGGCTGAGAAAACAGGAGGGAGAAGAGATGGTTGTAGCATGGACTCCAAGAAAATTGGTGTCGGATGGGACTCGTGTGGGTGGCATGTGCCGTAATGCTAGACGTGAATGCTAGTTATGGCCCATGCCACCCCACTATATCGAGCCTATATCGAGGTACAATACATAGAACAAATTTCATGCAGTCCGTGCTCAGCACTCCTCTATCTCTCTTCTCAGCCAGCCAGCGGACGCGTGGAGCCCATTGTCTGTTTGCTCACATGCGGTCCCACATGTCAGTGAAAACGCAAGCGGACCCACTGAACCTGCACATCTTTCACCTCGACGTCTTTGGTGATGAAAAACAAATCCAAGAAAGATCTTCGGTGGCCGCTTTTGGAGTTACTCAAGAGTAGTGAGATTCTATTTACAGTTTAACCCAAGATGCACATCTCGTGGCTTCAACTTATCAACTACCACTCTATTTTCTTTCACACGGCCTGGATGCTGGATGTCCCACGTGTCGGTAAAAGGAGGAAGAACCCGACCAAATCTTCGGTTGTGCTCTCGGATTAGACTAGTTGTGCTAACTTAAATTTTTTATTGTGTACTCCCTCCGTTCCAAAATACTTGACTTACATTTGTCCAAAAATGGATGTGCCTATATACTAAAACATGTCTAGATACATATATATTTTGACAAATAGAAGGCACGTATTGTGCAACGGAGGGAGTAGAATGGATGCAAGTTTTTGTATTGGGAAGAAGAGTACATCCATATATTGATAGAGCGCAATTTAGTAGATGTTCTATCACTTTTAGCTATCACAGAGGCTATAGATGAGATTAGTGCACTTGTTGATACTCCTACTTGGTATGCGTGTTGCTGCTTAGACGTGAGAAAAAGCGGACCGGAGGGAGTACTAGAATAGAGGCTAGACATGAGACTAGATGCGAGGAAGCAACGTCTACTTCTTTACACTCGAAGAAGAAAGAAGCACGCAAGATCGAGCCTCCGCAGATCAACAATGAATGCATCGAGAAGGCACTAATCCAACTTACAGGAGTAGTAAAATGTATTCTTATGGTTCTTGTTTTCTTTGGTCTTGCTTTTCTAGTCAAAATTATCATTGGAGTTCGTAAAAAGCGGAGGTCCGTTTGGGGTCGTCGTTGCGATTGGCCTTACAAGTGGAACCGCGATTAAGGAAACCGACTATCGGCAAACCCCACCTCGCCTGGCGTGATGGCTGAGTTAGAGAAACGATGAGGTTGAAGAGATTGCTCTATACGGACTCCAAGAAATATGATGTCGAGATGGAAGTCGTCTTTGGTGGCGTGTGCGTACTCACAGACATGAATGCTTGTTCTGGCCCATGCCACCCTACTACTCCTACTAGTTAGTACTACTATATAGTACTACTAGTATCGAGGATTCGAGGTGCTGGTTACATAGTACAGTATGGCTACAGTAAAAACACCCGCACGATGCACAAAACATGTGAAGCTAGTACAAATAGTGTACTACTATTGTTGATTGGCCCCATCCGATAACCTGTTGCAATGCACGCACAATTATGTATTCGGAAAATATATTTTTTGCCTCGTCGCACCACTCACTCACAGAAGCAACTCGAAAGCCATTCATAAATTTAGTAAGTTTATCACAGGCATATCATTTTATTACATACAACAGGTCATCAACCCACATCGACAACGAGGATACATTATAAATACTAAAGTTTTCACCACACAACAAATAACAAGCAATGAAATGAACTTCAACTCAACCATTCCTCGGCGTTGGAAACACTTGCTTTGAACCACAAGTGATTCTCTGTGACAGGCCATCCATTGTCGATCTGGAGACCAACGCAGGATCGATCATCCAGTGAAGCGGCCTACTATATCGATGCAGGTAGGGAACCAACCAAATGTCCGAGGTATAGACACAATTGCTTCTCATAAATGGTAGTAACGTTGTGTCAACAGCAGTTGGATCGCCTTTCACCATCATTGGATAGTTTTGTCCAAGGAAGAGCGAGTTTTCTCCAAGACTATCAATTCTGTACCAGGGAGAAGGAGTTGGCGCTAGCACACTAGTATCCATCCCGAATACCATGCAACGGGTGTTGGAATAGGTCCGGAGAGTGCGACCATGGGAGACTGCACCTGCTTCCTTAGCGATAACATCATCGGTGAGCTGTATACACACGAGAAGAGGTGATCCATCGGAATTAGTTGCGAGCGCCTAATAGTATATGGGCGCTGCTCGTCCTCATGCTCGTGATCATCACCATCATCATCTCCCCCTTGGTTATAAAAATCTTCAAGTATAGGTGGTGGAATGTTCACAGGACCTTGGAAACACAAGAATAAGGTTGCATGCATGTGGATGAAACAATTATAATTACGGTGGAAGACAAACATACCGAAACAATGAGGATGCCAAAAACAGTGCCACGAGTGGTGGCAGCAAACACAAGGCCCTCGTATTGAATTGCATCATAGTACTCATCCGTGTACATAAACTGATTTTTGAGCAATATCCATCCAGTCAAACCACTGACAACGGCAACAAGCTTGTCGAAGATAGCAACAACTTCATAGTTGTTGTAATTCCAAGAGCGGTTGGGGACTCAAGAAATTGCTATCTTCCGTAGAAGACAGTCACCATGATTGTACTTGAACGTGCGTACAATACCGGTGTGCTCAACCTCTGGGTAGTCTGCTGAGATTTTTGGAAGTGGAACCCGGTCACGAGTGTACACATTCACAAGTTCCCACTCGCAGTTGGACCCAATGTAAACAACCCAATCTCCATTTGCGCCTGCCCAAGCCTTGCCCTCAAGCGATGGCATCTTAAGATCATACGTATCATTATCAAGCGGCATCAATTTGCACAGGGCGAGGCCTCCGTCGTGACGGCACCAGTCATCAGGGTCACGGCGAAGAAGATAGGGGAGATCAAACCGCTCCTTGACTCTTGGGTTCCTTGTAATGATGTTATTAGTTGAGTCAAGAATGGGCTTGAACGAACCTGCCATGCTAGCCGAGGTGATGACGTCAAGCACCGATCAATGAGTTCCTCCACCATGTCATCTTTCGGATCGGGCAAGAATAACGGGTCGTTCCGTCCGATTCCCTCCATGGAGAAGACGATCGAACAATGGCGTAAGAAAGGGTGAAGGGCTGAAGGAAAAGCGGAGGAGGAGAGGAAGAGCATGCGACATCAGTTCCAAATCGAGAGGGAAAGGCGAAGAGTCGGTGGGCGGTTGCCGGTTGCCACGGTTCCACGAAGGCGCCCGGCCTACACGTCGGTTCGGAAATACTCCTACTACTCATTGCCGCCTCAAAGGATATGTGGATCTGGACCACATGTCAACGAGACATGGTGTGTAATTTCTTGTGCAAAATGCGATCTGGCCGCGTTGGCCCGAGGTGTCGCACTAGTTATCGGCCTTTATTTTTTTAATGGCGCGCCGTTCAGTTTTGAAGCACGACTAACCGGGTAATGCACGCAGAGAAAATATAAACTACTCTACCACTACTCCACCTCCAGTACTAGTAGTATAAAGAAGATATATAGGCTGGAGCTTCAACGCTTTCTTGCCAAGGGCTGCCCACTTGCTTATCACACTACCACCCTCTCTCCAGATCTAAAAAAGACGGCCCCTCTCTCCCTCCTCTCCGGTGGTCACAGATCCGCCGGGGAAGAAAAGGACATGCAGCGTTGACGCACTATTCGTCGGCGAGCGAGGTCATGCACTGACGACAAGGCCGTCCTCTCAGACCTAGCGCCCGCACGGGATCGCTGCCGTAGTATGTGCGGAGGACGACGACCACGAGCGAAGCCACTTCCCGCCGACCCTCAGGTATGCTACCTCTTTTCGAACCATACGCTTGTTCTATTGCCCCATCTGGCACGTCGTTGCATGTGGATCTTTTTCCACTCCACCATCTTCCCAATTTGCTATCCTCTCGCTTTCTGCCACGCATAACGAAAACCATAATTTGCACTATTAAAGGAAACCCTACTTCATGCAGACTAATGCATGTCTGGGTTGAATAAGGAAAGGAAGGGAGACTGTATTGTCCAAGAGAGTAGGCTTCGAACCCGCATCTAGGTTGAAAAGGGGAAAATCAATAGCTAAGGAACGAGTATCGTGTCTCTTGTTTGAACAAGGGTAGAAAGGCATGACAACGCAATAGAGAATGACCAGGTCGATCGGTTTGTTGTCCTCACATAGGAAAAAGGTGGCTAAAGAGAACAAAAATGGGACGTAATCCACATATGCTAACTGGATATTTGTTGCTCTGGGCAACCATACCTCCGTCACCACTCTGCGTCCGTGGAGGTACATCGTACTGGTGCGCCCACTGTCCGAATGGGCCTCCCATGCTCTTATTGCCACTTTTTTGCTGTTAGTATAGCGCCAGCAGTTAAGTCAAGCAATGCTACTGCTAAAGTGATGCCACATTTAACTAATGCCGCTCTCAGTCTAATGCCATAGATAAATTTAAGCAGTGCCATTTAATGTCACTGGATCATTTCGAGGTTAATTTGTTGATTGTGGATGTATTAAAGATTTTTCAGCTAAGGCATTCTAATGTTGTTGCACGACCAAAGATACCAACGATGAAACTTGTTACTACCTTCAGATTTTTGCACTGTTAATGCTTATAGATTACATACCTCACTTTCATGAGATAAGTTAATTTTTTTGTACAGTGTCACCAAAATGCCAAGAAAATTATGAAGACAAGAGGAAAGGTCAAGAGTGGCCACCTCCTCCTCCGGCTGTTCTCTTGATTATTAAGAGGAAAGATCAAATTTTTATGTTTGATCGATTATCAAGATTGGGATAGCAATTTTTAAGGTCCCCCCGAGTTCGAAATGATATTTACCTTGGAGGTACATGGTTTGCAATTTTTTTATCGTCATTAGTTAATAATGCTAGTTACCTTCAGACTTTTGTATTTGGTTTAATGCTCAAGCACAGCTAGTATACCAATCTTTGAAACTTGTTACCTTTACATTTTGTATTGTTAATTATTATAGAAACCTTCCGATTGCTAGAGTTTATTGAAATCTGTTCAAGAAAACCATTGTACTGCACTCTGTAATAAACTAACTACTCTACTGTTGCACTAGCCACTGGATTAGTGTATATTTGTAGTATTCGAATGCTGTTGCATTAGCGTGTGGACATAAATAAAGTGTGGCAAGCTTTCCCAGATATGTGCTCAAGAAAACTACTACCTGTTTTTCTAAATACTAGACGTTTGGGTACTTTAAATTGAACCGCGAAAACGTCTTATATTGAGGAACAGAGAATGTAGAGTTCACTCAAATTATCCCGGTAAAGCTAGTCACACCTTTGTTAAAATTAATGTTCATTATGTTATCGGAGGAGGTCTGTATGTTTGTCTCTAATGCCTGTCTACTACATACCCGACATCATGATGTAACGTTAAGTCATTTCCTTTTGTAAAGTGTAACTAAATTGTCAAGGCGGTGATGGCATTTTATTTTAGTAGAACTGCACAAAATTTGCTTAAAAGAAGAGGAAAGGTCAGGAATGGCTTAGTTTTTCAGAAAAAAACTATGTATGCCTTCCTGACATCAGCCGATGTTGCTTTATTTATTCCTTCAAACAGGTGGTTAGAAACAGTCTTGCTACCTTTTCCCATTAAGAAATTGGAATGCTTATATTTGTGAGTCTATGCTTCAACTAGTGCCACTTTTATAGTAATCACACTTTCAATATCTATGCAAACAGGATGCTCGATTTTAGTGGAGCTGCACAAAAAGTCCAACTGGTTCAACATTAGGAGCATGTTTTTTCCAAACCTTTATATCCAATTGGTGGCACTATGAGTTGTTCATTACGAAGGTACATGGTTTGCTACTATGTTGCTACTCTTTTTGTACTGTCATTAGATAGTAATACTAGTGGTTTGCATGTGAATTTATTGGCATGGTGGACCTACATTGGAGGTGCAGGACAGGATTCAATGATTGGATGCTCAATTTCGGTTGTATCGATTTCACCTCTTCCATCTCTGCGAACATGGTGTGGTATATGTTTACTAGCTGCTTGATATTTGTGCAGACATGTAGATTTACACTGTTGCTATTTGGCAAACAAACAAAGTGTCCGCAATTTTGGTTGAACTGCACAAGAGAATAGTATAGTCATCCATGCGATTGCCATTTGAAAATAGACACAAAGATTGGATAGTCACTTCATGGACTGCAGAAAAGTACTACTGTACTATTTACTGGCCAACACTTGGTGCTTCATTGCTTTGGTCTGATTATACAATGGGCATCATCTTCCGTAAGTTAAAGTTTGTATTCCGAAAATAGTCTCGCGGTGTGATCGAGAGAAGACCAAATCATATTGTAGTGGATGTTCCTCCATCATGTGTGGTTCATTCTCATGGTTCCAGCTGTTGGTGAAACCACTTACGTTTGCAAGAGGAATTTTAGACTTCACAAACAAATTTGTCTTTCGATGCATCTTGAATGTTGGCCAAGAGAAGCATCCATATTAGTAGGAAGAACATATGTTTTTTCTAGATCTTTGCTTTTGGAGCTACATATTTGTATATGATCTGTGAATCATCGAGATGCATTAACATGTTGATCTTATGTATGGGAATCGTACTAGTTAGTTTTAGTTGCGACGCAAGATCCGAAGTGGCTGATCTTTGCTTTTGGAGCTACATATTTGTATATGATCTATGAATCATTGAGGTGCATTAACATTTACTTATTTCTGTTTGCTCAGTGTTTACAAGTTACTGATCAATCAATAGCTAGCCTACAAATGCGCACCTGGCAGTTTTATTTGCGACGCAAGATGCGAAGTGGCAGTTTTTTGAATAAAAATGCCTATCTCTGAAGAAACTGACAAGCTACACTATCGATCCTACACGGATAAAAATGCCTACCTCTGAAGAAGCCCGACAAGCTACACTATCGATCCTACACGGATAAATAGCGTATCACGCATACGTACTACCTCCTTTCCGGTTTGCGGGGCTCAATTCAAGAAAGCGACCTACTCGATCCTACACGAATAAATAGCGGATCACGCACGTACTAGTACCTCCTTTCCGGTTTGCGGGCTTAATTCAAACCTCTCACCAACCAAGGTACTCCTCCTCGTGCAGGTTTATTAGTCCCGTGAGCAAAGCAGCAAGACCAAGGCATGGCAATAATTAACGGCATGCGAAGTTTAAGCCTAATTAATTCCAGTGATTTAAGTGGCTGCATGCGTGCCCTCGGCTGCGACTTCGTTGCATCTTGCTTCACGTCTTTACTGCGGCGGTTACGAGTGCTGCATGCAACCGACCGTAATTAAGGCAGCTAACTGATGCGAAAAAAGATACGCTTTAATTGTTGCGGGCTTTTTAAATCCGTGAAATCATTATTGACAAGGAGGGAGATGATTCGAGTGCACTCGTTTGACCGCCATGCCGGCGTGCGACCCAGACGGGACGGGACGGCAAAGTCATAATTTCAGTTTCCCTAGTTTTCCACGGCAAGCTAGCGCGCTAAGCCATTATGCATTTAATTCCGATGACCGTCAGCTACCTTCCCCTATAAGTACTGTTTCCGGCATTCTCCGGTGCCACCGTGACCCAACTCGCCATATCCTCATAAGCCCCCACCAGCCCGGCGTCGCCGCCACATCCGCCATGCCCCGGCTGTCCGCGGTGGCGGCGCCGAGGCGATCACCGCCGGAACTAGTGTTCGGTTTTTCACGGAAGGCGAGCGGAGGGAGGAGGCATTCTATATGTCTTTAGATGGCAATGCGCAGATCGAGGAGTTGTTGGAGCGCGACCGCTTGGCGGAGGAGCAGCGTAACGCCGATTTTTGTGCCGCCAACAGGACATGGAGCAGCAGCGCACCGACGCTCTGAGTCGCCAGCAGAGCGCCCGCAACTGGGCCGACTACGTGGAGGCCGGTGCCCGGCAAATAGCCACGAGGCTGTTGAGCGCGCCGCGTTCGCGATGCCGATTTTTACTACCAGCTCGTCAAGTGGGTTTCCGGTTGGAAGCGAAGCTTGATTGGACCATCTTGCCGGCATGGAAAGAGCCAACGCGCGCGAGCAACGCGCCCTATCGCACCTCTGGCAAGTCCGAGGCGAGGCGCAGGACGCCGGTGCCGGCGTTTAGCGTGTACCGCCGGCATCGTCTAGTTAGCTAAGAGTAAGTTAGTACTTGTCTAGTGGGAGTAGATAGTTAACTTGGCTATGATGGTTGTCAACGTGGAAGTTCAGTACTCTATATGTGGATCGGACCTGTTACTTTGCTCTGAATGTTGAACTTTCCGTTTGAACGTATGGAATGGGCTGTTATTTTTTTAAATGGGTTGTATTTGTCCTCCACGGGTTTAGAGGCTGACTTGTGGGCCTAGCAAGTTGAGGCGTACACAATCAGGAGATGATTGTACGTGGAGAGGATGACAGCGAGGGACCCGCCAAGGTCATGGCGATGCAAGCAAGTGCCTCCTTATTTCAAGCCAATAAAAAAATGGCTCCTCCTAGTGGATTTCTGACGTCTGGGTCCCATGCCATTGTCAACGTAGTCAATAAACAAGAGAATTACACAACAAGCGGCTGACACCAGGGACCCAAAGAGCTTCGCCCGATTATTTTGTTTTGGGTTAATTTGATAAATGCCTCCGAGAAATGCCACTGCAATTTCCAAACTTTGAAAAATGCCATTTCATGCCATTTCTGTGGCGACCGATTCTCCGGGTAATAATTCCCAGAAAATGGCCCTTGTGCTCATCGGCCCCAGGATAACTGTTAGCTGATGAGGCACCAACTTGATATAGAAATTCCAAGCGGAAAATACAATATGTGTAGTACAAGACCATTCTGGCCTGTGAGTACAACAAATGGTTTCTGAAGGTTGATGGCGGAAGCGGTTTATGGAATATCCTCGTCTATGGGACTCCATTTCCCACGGGAACAGCTGACCAGGTTAACTCCTATCTTCGCGTGGCGGCTATCACCGATGCATAGGTTCTAGGACAGTCACCGCAACGCTCCTCTCCAAACATGAAATCTGGCCAAGACAATAGCTAGGGACAAGCCAGTGAGTACGTTGAATGTACTCGCAAACACAATGAACACAGACATGATTTAACAATGAGGTATTGAAAATATATCATGCTTAAGACGTTAGTCACATGAGGTAAGTAAAGCTCTGATGCGTCCAAGCATGTTATTTTTTTTGATATATAATAATATGGTAGTATAGTAATCATGAAGTAAATAACACAAAAAATGCCACAATCGGGCGTCTGAGCGACACCGCATAGAGGGCTTATAAAGAAACAAGAACAATGCCGCAATCGGGCGTCTGAGCGACACCGCATAAAGGGCTTTAAAAGAAATGCCACAATCGGGCGTCTGAGCGACACCACATAAAGGGCTTTAAAAGAAATGCCACAGTCGGGCGTCTGAGTGACACCACATAAAGGGCTTTAGAAGAAATGCCACGATCGGACGTCTGGCGACACCACATAAAGGGCTTTAAAAGAAATGCCACACGGCGTCGGCGACACCACATACTGAGGGCTTTAAAAGAAATGCCACGGTCGAGGCGTCTGGCGACACCACATAAAGGGCTTTAAAAGAAATGCCACGGTCGAGGCGTCGAGCGACACCACATAAAGGGCTTTAAAAGAAATGCCACAATGAATATCCAGGAGGTAGAACCATCCTGTGGATATTCAAGAATACCAGAAAAATATCACGGGTTAGTCCAAATACAAATTAGTAACTATAAATTATCACAAGTCACAATCGTACTTCCAGGTTTAATCGTTTCACCTCCGAAGACCGACACTAAGACCGACACTTGACCCATCCCAAACTGTAATCCTTAACCATGGACACGGCTATTCGAATAGGTTTAATCTCTGCAGAGGGTGTACTCTTTACCCACGAGTAACGGATTTCTTTAGTCCATCGGGACTAATTCCGTCTACTGTCTTTTTGTTGAAAACACACCTAACTTGCACACACCAGCTTAACTCACATGTGTCTCGAATCACCCACAACACACTGTTAAGCAAAAATCTAAGTGGGGAGGCTACAACCTCGGCGTAACATGGGATCACAAAATTTATACATGCCAAGAACCGGGAGCTACCCCTTTCGGCTACAACCGAAACACCCATGCTCCGGACCGGTGGTATGACTACCGGATGCCTCCGATATCTCCCACCACGGCCTCTCATGCGGTGTGTGCTAGGAAAGGGTTGACAACTTCTTGAACCGTACCCTACTTGGTGTAGAGGCAGTGGTAGTACGAAGCAAGTATGGGGGTTCTTGGCACAAGACTCGATCTACGGTCGACTCGGGAGGTTGTAATATTTCCTGCATGATTAGCACAACAATGCATATATCTCAAACAATGACGAAAACATCACGCGGCATCCCCTCATGTCATACGGACACGACCGTCTCGACGGAGGACTAGGGCAAGCCCGTGTCTACCCAAGACAGGCCTTCCCGTATTTCCTTCCGGTATGCATGAAAGACGTATGACGGTGATTTCCATCCCAAATCATGTCAACTTCAGTAGCATAAACTTATTAATATGCACCCATGAATAGGATCACATCCTCACATAAAATGACGCATGTATGTGTCGGGTGGTGTTATACGGTGCTATGCAACACACACAAAACTTCACCAGGTTCGTAATGCTTGCCTTGAGGTCATGGGAAGGAAGGGTGCATCCAAATCATCATGAAATCTTCAAAAACCCTATTTAAAGTAATATATTTAAATTAACACACAAAATAAAAACAGCACAAAAGTTGTTTTGAATTTTTTTCAAATAAATCCTAAAATAAACTAGACAATATTTGAGAGAGGTAGCAAAAAGAATCAATTCATTTGGAGTTGTATTTAAAAAGTTATCGACAGTCAAAGTTCTGGTCAAAATATGATTTTAAAATAAAACAGAAAAACAGAAAAACGTTTCGATTATACGTACACGTCGAAGGCGCATTTTGAAAATGCGCTTCCACTTATCCAGCATGGACGGCGCCTGAGTCACTTGCCCGGTGGGTCAATTGGGGCCCCCGGTCAGGTTGACCAGTCTCCTTCCTCTCTTTCCTCTGGCCGAGCAGGCGGGAACTCCGCGATCTTCGCCGGCGTTAAGCGGCTCCTCGAGGGCATCCGAGTGCAGGATGGATCCGCCACTCCTAGGCGATTCTTCCGGTGGTCGAGGGTAGCCGGGTGGAGGAGTCGCCGTGGCGAGCTCCATGAGGAGGGCATTTGGGTGGATAGTGAGTTTGGGGCTGCGGTGGTCTCCGGCCAAAATTGAGCGAGGGGTTGTGCTCGCGAGAGGAAGGGAGTTCTTGGTGGAGAGCGTGGAGAGGAGAGGCACCGTGGCGATGGAATCAGCCGAGGCTTGGCGGCGACCGAACCGCCAGACTCGGGAAGAAGGCCTTCCCTTGCTCGGCTGGCCAAGGCAACACTAGGAGGATCAAATGAGGTTGCTCGAGGACTTGGTTGAGCTCGAGGCCCTTATATCTGTGGTGGAGGTCGGTTCGAGGCGGCCGTGATAAGGACGACGGCGAACCGCCTCCAGTAGCTTGGGCGACGTGGCGGCGACGAGCGCTAGCGGACGAGGCATGCGGATGAGCTCGCCTTGCTCACAAGGGTAGGTGGCAAGCTGGGGTGGCTTAGGCGGCACCGACCACGGTCGGAACTAGCGGCCGGCAGCTAGCCGCCACGGCCATCTGGCGGTGGCGATGTCTTGGCGCCAGGTTGGTCGGATGGTGTGTCGGTGCAGGGGGACACGACGAGCTGGCTGGGGCCGGGTTTTGAGTGCGGGGTGGGACGCGGCGACTCGGGTGTAGGCGGGTGCCAAACGCACGCTCTGGGCGCGCCCAGAGCATGCACGAAAGGTGCTCGATGAAATGCCATGGCCTGCTACAGGGCTTGGGTGAGGCTGGCAAGGAACCAGGCTAGGTTGTTGATAGAGTGAAGCTCAGGGGACAAGGTGGTTTGGTCAGAGACCAAGTTCACAATGCCAACAACAACTTATGTCAAATCTGATCATGCACTCCAGGTGTTTGACAAAATGCCACAGGCACTTAGGCTATTCTTGGAGGGGCCAAATCTTCCAGAATAGTGTCTCTATGGATATAAGAGAGGGTGGTGAAGTCAGTTTGCAAAAAGGAGAAACTTGCTAGTGCAAGTTTTGCAAAACCTCAATTCAAGGCGGGGAGTGAGTGGCATCATTTCATGGACCAAAAGTGTTCCAAATAGAGCATGCTCCTGGACTTAGGGGTTTTGCAAGGTTGAATACAAGCATGAGAAAACACAAGGTCATTAGAGCAAGAAATAATAGAGTTGTAGTAGAAAACACAAGTCTGGCCCGAGAATGAAAAAGAGGTCATTGCACTCAAATTTTCCAAAGGACATCACTATGTTTTTGCATAAAGCTGAATGGCATGCTACTACCGACATCCCAAAATTTTGGTGGGAGCTAGAAACAAATATTTGAAAGGGTTGTAGTGCAAAGTTGCCCCTTGGACCAGAGAAGAAAAATGGGTGAAAAACCCAAAATAAGCAATGAAATAATTTTATTAATGCACATAATTGATTTAGTGAAATCTCATGACATCTCCAAATTTTGGTTGAAATTTTAAGTGATTTTATCAAATGGTTGTAGTACAAAGCGAGCTCCAAAATTTTAATCCAGTTCATTTTAATGAATAAAGCTCGTGGTGAAATAATTTAACAAACAATTCTCTTGATTTAGAAATTGTTTTGATGAGATGGCAAAGAAGTCCAATGTATTTTGGAAAGCTCCACTTGGGAAAAATACAAAACTCCTTAACAATAAAAGAAGAGTTCTGAAATCAACAGAAATAAAGATTTTTAAAACCCTTGGCAATTTTTTTTAATATTGAAAACTTGGCAAAATTTTTGGGGTGTTACAATTTCTAGTGGCATTTTTTGAAGTCTAGAGTGGCGTTTTTCAAAGTTTGCAAACTGCTGTGGCATTTTTCAAAGTTTGCAAAAATTGCAGTGGCATTTTTCAAAGTTTGGAAATTGCAGTGGCATTTTTATGAATCGCCATAATTGGAGTGGCATTTATCTAATATGTTTTTGAGATGCAGGCAGTGGTGTCAACTGGGCTGTGCGGGACAGTCTGGCCTGTCTAGACAGCCTTTTCTTTTATGTTTACCACAGACCAGCCCAATAGTTTTTTTTTCTTTTTGAAAATGGCTAACCCAGTTTTTTTGTGATTTTTCAAGTAAGTCACTTTATCAGGCCTGTTGGGGTAGACGAGGAGAGCTTCATTCGGCTGGCCGAGAAAATGGCCTATCAGTAATGAGAAATGGGATGTACATTTTAAAACACATCAAACCGCAATTAGTTTCAAATATCTTTTTTCATTTCGAGATTTTAAATTGCATTGATTTTTATGCGTGAACGATTTATTGGATTTTATATTGATATACATTTATTTTTAAAATCAGTCTGAATGTGACTCGAAATTTCGGGATTAAAAATAGTTCAGACCGCACCGACATATGCAAAATTTCGTATAATTTTTTAACCGTGGCCACAATATGGGTTGTAATGCTAACAAAAAGAATATGTGCTCCAAAGAAACCCGTAAGAATTAGCAAATGAGCTGTAAACTATTTGAAATAATGGCAGATGGGTCAGATGTATCTTTGTTTTCCCAGATTTGAGACTTTCCACGGATGGCTTTGTATCGTTGGATGTCCATCCAACGGCCGTCGTCTTCTTCAATCTCTGCTCTTCCTGCTCCGGCCCGCTCAAACAAGCGTCAGTAGGACTGCCTGCTCCCTCCTCCCAGCGGATGGATGTCTTGCCAGTGACCTCACCGCCCACCGTACTCCCATCGCTGGCCTAGCTATCCCTCTACTCACCCTCGGTCCACACATGTTGTTATTCTTGGCGACGGCAGACGAACCAAGAAACCCTCGTACTCCTCGCGTGGGAAATAACTGCCGAGTATTCCACAGCTCCGTGTCGTTCCTTCCTAGGCCTCGCCCGTCGTCCCTTTATACTGGTGCTCTCGGCTTTGGTCAACGAGGTCAATGGATTGTACGTGGAGAGGCTGACAGCCGGGTCCCGCAAGGAAATGCCTCCTTATTACACGCAAAATAATGATTCCTCCACCTGACATCTGGGACCCACCGAAAGGGCCTCTGTATTTCGCGAAAAAAATGTTACCGCCGCTGACAGCTCGGACCCACCAGCTATATCTTCGCACGCAAGGAAGTGCCTCCTTATTACGCCCAAAAAAAAGAATACCCCCTGCTAGCTGGGACCCAGTATAGTGGGCCTACTAAGTTGACGGGGACGAAGGGCTTTGTCAACTTAGTCAATATGCATGATTCTAGCTTGACTGACCATACAATGTCCATCCAACGGCCGTAGTGCTTCTTCAACCTCTGGTCTTCATGCTCCAGCAGCCCAATGCAGCCCCGGTCGTGCCGCCTGCTCCTGCCTCTCGTGGCCGGCTGTGCTGCCACGGAGGCCTCACCGCCCCCATACTACTCCCACCGCTGGCCAGGTCATCCCTCCACTCCACTCACCCACACCCCCTGTTATTCTGCGGCGACGAGAATGAACCAGTGAACCCTCGTACTCCTCTCCGCGTGGGCATCCACTGCCGCGTCTTCCCCGGCTCTGCGTCGTCCCCTTCCTAGGCCTCACTGTCGTCCACCGCCGTGGTGCTCTCAGCGCGGCGTGGTCAATGTGGTCAACGACTGAATTCCATCGGAAGAATACTGTACGTGGAGAGGCTAACAGTTGGGTCCACGGCAGCTGCAAGGAAGTGCCCCCATATTACGCGGAAAATAATTATTCCTCCACCTGACAGCAGGGACCCACCGGACGGGCCACCAGTATTTCGCGAAAAAAAACGTTTGCCCGTGACTGCTGGGACCCAACCGACGGGCCACCGTATTTCGCGGAAAAAACGTTCCCCTGCTGTCAGCTCGGACCCACCGGAAGTGCCTCCTTATTATGCACAAAAAAATGAATACCCCCCCAGCTAGCTGGGACCCACCTTGGTGGGAGGCTGACTTGTGGGCCTACTAAGTTGACGGGACGGAGGGCTTTGTCAACTTAGTCAATATAAACGATTCTAGCTCTAGTGACCGTACGATGTCCATCCAACGGCCGTAGTGCTTCTTCAACGTCTGGTCTTCTTGCTCCAGCCGCCCAAAGCAGCGCCGGTAGTGCCGCATGCTCCTGCCTCCCGTGGCCGAACGTGCTGCCGCGGAGGCCTCACCGCCCCCTACTATTCCCACTGCTGGCCAGGCCCTGCGGCGACGGCAGCCTCACACCGCAGCATAACCAGTGAACCCTCGTACTCCTCTCGACGCGGGCTTCCACTGCCGCGTCTTCCCCGGCTCCCCGTCGTCCCCTTCCTAGGCCTCGCGCCGTCCACCGCCTGTGTGCTCTCGGCCTTGGCGTGGTCAACGTGGTCAAGGAACGATTTCCATCGGACGTGGACTGTATGTGGAGAGGCTGACAGCTGGGTCCACGACCGCAGCAAGGAAGTGCCTCCTTATTACACGGAAAATAATGATTCCTCCACCTGACAGCTAGGATCCACCGGACGAGCCACTGTATTTCACGAAAAAAACATTTCCCATGACAGCTGGGACCCACCAGCTACATCTTCGCACGCAAGGAAGTGCGTCCAGGCAAAAAATAATAATTCGCCCCCCTGACTGCTGGGACCCACCAGCTACATCTTCGCACGCAAGGAAGTGCGTCCGAAAAAAATGATTCGCCCCCCTGACTGCTGGGACCCACCAGCTACATCTTCGCACGCAAGGAAGTGCCTGACAGTCGGGACCCACCTGGTCGAAGCGTACGTAGCGTTGTCATTCTGGTCGCGAACGTGTACGTACATACTGGTGGATGTAGAGGCGCGTAATAGTCGTAGTAGAGGCGCCGCGACGTGTCGTAGTAGAGGCGCCGCACGTAGCATGTACACGCACGTACATCGGCCAGGGTGCAAGAAATAAAATACGACACATATGTGTACATACGGGCGGGGTCTCGAACGCCTACTCGCGCATACGTATGGCGAGGGCTCATGTACATGGCTGGGTCGGAACGGAGAAACATCGTCGTCGTCGTGTTCATGGGGAGGCAACGGAATGCGTCGTGTTCATCGGGAGGCAAAATAATTATTCCTCCACCTGACAGCGGGGACCCACCGGACGGCCACCATATTTAGCGAAAAAACGTTTCCCCTGTCTGCTGGGACCCACCAATTACATCTTCGCACGCAAGGAAGTGCGTCCGAAAAAAATGATTCGCCCCCCTGACTGCTGGGACCCACCAGCTACATCGTCGCACGCAAGGAAGTGCCTGACAGTCGGGACCCACCTGGTCGAAGCGTACGTAGCGTTGTCATTCTGGTCGCGAACGTGTACGTACATACTGGTCGATGTAGAGGCGCGCATGTGTCGTAGATGTAGAGGCGCGCACGTGTCGTAGTAGAGGCGTGCACGTAGCATGTACACGTACGTACAACGGCGAGGGTGCAAGAAAGAAAATACGACCACGTACGTACATACGGGCAGGGTCTCGAACGCCTACTCGCGCATACGTACATGGATGGGTTGGAACAGAGAAACATCGTCATCGTCGTGTTCATGGGAGCCAACCGGCTTGGTCGGAACGGAATGCGTGGTCGTGTTCATCGGGAGGGCTTGGACGGAACAGGCGATGGAAACGAGGCCTGGCGTACCGCACAATGGAGGAAAGCGGCCTTGTGTTCGACCGCCACATTCAAAGCGGGTCATGTTGATCGGGAGGGCTGGCGTGCCTAAAAGCGGAGGAAGCGGACCTCCTACGGTCGAAACAGGGTCCTGTTGATCGGGAGGTGTGGCATACCGCCAAAGCAGATTTAAACGGACCTCCTACGGTCGAAACGGGGTCCCGTTGATCGAGGGGTGTGGCGGACTGCAACACGGACGAAACGGACCTCCTACGGTCGAAACGGGGGTCCTGTTCATCGGGAGGGGTGTGGCGTACCGCAAAACGGGACTCCACGGGATACTGTTCATCTCCACCGTCGACCTCCTCCAGCCTCCACGGGCTCCTATTCATCCAGCCTCCACCGCGCGCTACTCCACCGACTACTGTTCAACCACCCCTCTCCACGGGCACCCCTCCACTGTCTACTGTTCATCCAGCCCTCCACACAATGGGGTCCTGTTCAACCACCCCTCCACGGCCACCCCTCCACCGTCTAATGTTCATCCAACCCTCCACACCACGGGTTCCTGTTCATCCAGAGGCAACGCCACCGCTCACTGTTCATCCAACCCCCTCCCCCCGCAACGCTCACTAGCAGCAGTAGCAAAGGAATCACTCCATCGGGTTCAGTTAACAGCCATCGATCGATCGCTCGGGTTCAGTAACGCGTATCCTGCAGTGCAATCGCTGGGGTTCAGTTAGAGCCCAACGCCTCGCTTGGCTTCAGTTAGAGCCAACGCCTCGCACACCTGCAGCAGCGTCGTCTGAGAGAAAGCAGCGCATCGCTCCGCCCCCGACCACCCACCGTAATCGGCAACTCCCCGAAACTTTCCTCCCCCTCGCTTCTACCACGGTTTTTCCCGTCATGGACGGCCCAAAGAATGTCATGCAGCTGCGTCTCCGGCCCGCCCAGGACGAAAAGACCATTTTTTGTCATAGAAGTAGGAGCCCACCACATCTATGATGATACCGGGTTTTGTCACAATTATCGTCATAGAAGTGTCATATGTATGACAGAAGAAATTTTCGTTCGGCCCAAAATGTCACGGATGTGTCTTTTTTTGTAGTGATGATACCTCGTCATTACCTCTTGCCATGAGGCACATGTGAACAAAGGAGATTGATGATGACTCTTTTGAAGAAGAGGGTTCTTCATCAATCAAGAAGGCCTCATCTTTCTTGATTTCCTCTTGTGGTACGCCATATGTTGGTGAAGTGGAGGATATTGAAGTGACCAAGTAAATGGAGGTTGAAGCAATAGATAGTTCATCATGATTTAAAAATGTGGAGAACTCCTCCATTAACTCCCTAAAAAGAATATTGTCTTCATCAATATTGGACCCACCATATATATCTTCAAGTTTGGTCCAAGCCTCATGAGCCGACTTGCAAGTCAAGATTTCCTTAAACACTTCGAAGGATATAGCTTGGTGAATGGCACTCAAAACTTGACTATCAAGATGCATATCCTCAAGTGATAGAGATTGTCCATCCTTTAAATTTGAAAACCCTACAACAACAATCCGCAAAGCATTTGGACCCATGGCCCGAAAGTGACAAAGCATGCATAATCTCCACATAATGTAATTTGTGCCATTAAAACAAAATGTGTCATCGTGCACTAGTTCAATAGTCGACATCGTTACTCTCTAAGCGGTGAAGCCTAATAAGGAGAGACCTAGCTCTGATACCAATTGAAAGGACCACGATGTCGCCTAGAGGGGGGTGAATAGGCGTTTTAAAATATTTTACGGATTTGGCTATATCCTAATGCGGAAATAAACTAAGCGGATACTTTTCAAGCATAAATCCTAAATATACTAGGCTCACTAAGTGAACCAACAAATTAGGATAAACAAGATGAAAACAATGAGGATATGAGTAAGCACAAGTAAGTCACACAAACTTACTCAATGTATATCACGAGATATGGAAATGAATAATACACACAATCACAAGTAAGCAATATAAGCTTACAAAAATTGTATCACAATATATGGAATTGAATGATACAAGCAAACTCAAGTAAGCACTACAAGCTTACACAAGTTATGTCAAGATATGGAAATGAATGTTACAAGCTAGCAATTCACACTAAGCATAATATAGAACAATAGTAGAAAGTATGAATTCCGAACATAAAGTTTAGGCTTAAATAATCTCCTCCAGGGAATGGCCAACACAATATAATGAGGACAACAAGATATAGTGAATGCACGATCAAGTGACCAAAGTAAACCACAAGTAAGGAGTTAGGGTTAGGGATAACCAAAGTCACGGAGACGAGGATGTATCCCAATGTTCACTTCCTTGGAGGGAAGCTAGTCACCATTAGAGAGGTGAATGTTACCACTAAGGCACACCAACGCCACGAAGGCTCGCCCTATTCTCCTTGAGATATCACCATGAAGGCGATTCTCAACCACTACCGCTAGACCTTGAGGCGGCCTCCAAGCCTTCACAAACTTTCCGGGGGACAAATCAGAAGTTGATTCCTCACCGGAGCACTCCTACCGCCTAGGAGTCTCCAACCTCCAGGAGTAACAAGAACAAAGGGAAAATGCTCAAGACTTGCTCAAATCACGAATTCCTTTGGTCAAGAGAGGGAGAGGGAGTGGATCTATCACTTGATTGGAAAAACTCTCAAGAACTCTCATGAATCTCTCCGGGATCTAAGATTTGGTGTAGGAGAAGTGAGAGGGAGCCACTTGTGTTCTTGGGGCGATTTTGGATGAAGTGGTCAACCCTCTACCGGATGGGTAGAGGCGTATGAAAGGACATGCGGTGCCCCCATGTGTGGTTTTGGTAATTGATGACATTCTCTATGGACTAATGGTTGCATTGAGTTATATTTGAAGGATTTGTCCATAGGCATTTCTTGAAGTCCATGTGTTGGTTTCAAGGAGTTTATGTGTTGACCAAGGTGCTATTAAGGAATTATCCAAAGATTGGTCATGTGAGTGTTGAGCTTATTGCAAGCATGTCTTGAAGAAGAAGATTGTGTGATCATTCATGTTTACCTTCAAGACATCATCCAAACGAATAGAGTTGGAAAGATTCAAGGTTGATCAAGACTAAGTCAAGAGTGAATCAAGTTGATCAACTCACAAAGCGTAGAAGATGTACCGAGAGGGATCAAGTGATCCCATGGTATGGTAAGCATTATCCATTGCACTTTGTGTACTAACCCATAGTCTATGTGAGAGTCTATGTGGGGTTAGGTACGTGTCCATGGGCTTGCGTCAAGAGGAAGATATCATACAACCCATGGAAAGGATGACATCAAGTGGTGATCGTCATCAAGATTGCCGTGTGCAAGTTCAAGTGGAGCATCACGAAGAGATCAAGTGCTTGAAGCTTGCCATCCATTGTGGTGTCAATGGACTTGTGAAGATGTGCCGAAGAATGGCTCACCCATAGTGGAGTATGGGGGAGCAATCATCTACTCTCCATCGACCCAACACAATCAAGAAAGGTGGTCCATCTTGAGGAGGACAAGATCGTCATCATCTAGCTCAAGTGGATCATGTGAAAGGCAAAGGTTTACCTTTGATAGGTTTTCTATTTTACCGGTCTCATGGTGGTAGTTGGGAGACCGGGTTATAGGATCGATAGCCGTACTATCAAGGGGGGCTCTCAAGTGAGTAGCTTGATCGTATCATTCGTCGAGAGCTCAAACCATTGCATCCTTGCATCATGTTTCTTGGTTCTTGTTTGGTTCTATTTGTGAGTCTTAGAGCTTATGGTCATCTTTATGACAAGCTTGAATTCATCGAAAACGGAGTTTGCATGCGGCTTCTATGATGTTTTCGATGTTGGAGGTTTTACCGGTCTTTTCCGAGGAAGGGTTCTCACCATTTTCTTTTGGGCCTTTTCTAATTTGCTTTTTATTGGTATTTCTCTCAATATTGTGTTAGCCCTTGTCCCTAGCTTTCCAACAAACTTGGTTTCGTCGAATTCGAAGTCCGAATGCAGAAGTTATGGTAGTTTTGGTGTTCTGAAAAGGCTGCAGCGGTACTACCGCGGGTAGGAGCTGAAGTAATTTTTTACTACCTCTCTTGGGAGCGGTACTACCGCTTGGAGCAGTACTACCGCAGCTACTTCCGTGGCTACTTCCGCTCGGGACCAAAAACTCGTCACAAGTCCAGCGGTGTTAGGCACGGATGTAATTTTTTAGTACCGCTTCATAGCGGTAGTACCGCTTCCCTTAGCAGAGTACCGCTACCCCTTGCGGTAGTAATTGTGATGTCAAGCGGTACTACCGCTCGGTGCGGGCTGTGAGCATAACGGTTGGATTTTTGCCCACCTATAAAAGGGGTCTTCTTCCCCATTGAACCTTATCCTTTGAGCTCGTGTTCTTCCCCCATTGTTGACCTTCTTCGAGCTTGCTAACTCTCACTCCCTCCATGGATTCTTGCTAGTTTTTGAGGGAAAAGAGAGAGGAGATCTAGATCCACATTTCCACCAATCACTTTCTCCTCTATGTGAGGGGAACCCTTGGATCTAGATCTTGGAGTTCTTGGTGTTCTCCTTCTTGTTCTTCCTCTCATTTTCTTCCCTAGCATTAGTTGCTTGGTGGGATTTGAGAGAGAAGGACTTGGGCACTCCGTGTGCCCTTGCCATTGCATTTGGTGCATCGGTTTGAGTTCTCCACGGTGATACGTGGAAGTTACAAGTTGAGAAGCTTATTACTCTTGGGTGCTTGGTGCCCTTGAGCTTGTTCCTCTTGGGTGCTTAGGCACCCTAGACGGTTAGCGGTGTTCTGAGCTCAATCATTGTGGTGTAAAGCTCCGCAAGCGTCAGGTCTCCAATTAGGTTGTGGAGATCGCCCGAGCAATTTGACGGGTACGGTGACCGCCCCAAGGGTTGCCAAAGTGTACGGGTTCGGTGACCGCCCCAAGGTTTGCCATTTATGCGGGTTCGTGACCGCCCTCAAGGGTCCCTTAGTGGAATCACGGCATCTTGCATTGTGCGAGGGCGTGAGGAGATTACGGTGGCCCTAGTGGCTTCTTGGGGAGCATTGTGCCTCCACACCGCTCCAAACGGAGATTAGCATCCGCAAGGGTGTGAACTTCGGGATACATTGTCGTCTCCGCGTGCCTCGGTTATCTCTTACCCGAGCCCTTTACTTATGCACTTTACTTTGTGATAGCCATATTGTTTCTTGTCATATATCATGCTATCACCTAGTAGTTTATCTTGTTTAGCATAAGTTGTTGGTGCACATAGGTAAGCCCTAGTTGTTGTAGGTTTTGTGCTTGACAAATTAACCGCTAGGTTTATTCCGCATTTTTCAAGCCTAAACCGTAATTATTTTAAGGCGCCTATTCACCCCCCTCTAGGCGACATCCACGATCTTTCAATTGGTATCGAGCCTCGTCTCTCTTTGTTGGGCTTAACCGCCTAGAGAGTAAATATGTCGACTAGGGGATTAGGATTCTCTGACACTCTTAGTTTCGATGGCACAAATTTTGATGTTTGGGTAATTCGCATGCTTAATTTCTTTAGGGTCATGGACCCAAATTTGGAGCGAATTGTAGATATGGGTTTTCTCCTCCAAAGGATCCCCAAAGATTATCTTTAGAGGAAGAGAAAACTCTTATCTCAATGCTCAAGCTTCTAATGTGATTTTCGATGCTTTGAGCAATGTAGTTATATTTCAACTCATGCCGTTCCAGGATGCTCATGAGTTGTGGATGAAGCTTCAAGATAAATATGGTGTGTCCAAGATTTGTAGGGATGATTGTTCTCCCTCCACCTCCGGCCGTATAGTCTTCTCAACTTCTTCTACTTCACCTACATGTGGTTTGCCACAAGGTAATGATATGGTGAGTAGTGTCACCATTGCAATGATGATAGTGTGCTTTTTGTGGATGATTCTTCATCACTATATTATTGCAATGCTCCGTCTTTGGGCCTTAGCACTTGGAGCACTCCAAATGTTTCACTTGCTTGTGTTGATAGTCCTTGCATATCATGTAGAAATTGCTTGACTAAATCTCATGATGATATGCTTGCTATATCTTGTTGCCATGATAAAAATGCATGTATTTCCTCGAGTTGTTGTGCTAACAATGTAGATGAAACCCAACACTCCATGGAACAAGATGTGGTCTTGAATGGTGCTTCAAGGGATCCTATATCATCATCTACTGCATTTTGCCTTATGGCCAAGGCTTCAAAGGTATCTCCCACTTTGAATCCCAATATATCTTGTGATGATATTGATGATGGCAAGAGTGATGATGATGTTGATTATGATAAAGAGAGTGATGATGTTGCCTCCTTAAAAATTAAGGGGGAAATGATTTTTAAAGCTCTTCTTAAGAATAAAATTTCTCGTTCCAACTTCATGGAAATCATGTCTATTGCTATTGAGGGCAAGAAATATATTGATGAGTTGGAATCTCGTCTTGAGGAGCATGAGGTCACCATTGATAAAATGGAAGGTCATGAGCGTGATTACGCTAATGAGATTGTGGACCTCTCTCAAGCTCTTGAACTTGAACAAACCACCAAGGAATCTCTTGAGGACACTTTTGCTCTAGAATTATCTAGAGTGAGGGAATCTCGTGATAGAGCTCTTGAGGTGGCCAATGATTTTGAAACTAAAAATGAGGAGCTTGAAGTTGTGCATGCTAAACTCCTTGAGGACTTTGAGCACCTCGAAAATGGCTCAAGGGTCATTAAGAGTGAGCTCATCAAACTCACCGAGTCTTATGCTCAACTTAAAGCTTCATATCCAAAAGAGCTTGCCAAGTTGTCTTCTCCTCTTGTTGCTAATGATGATGCTTGTGCTACTAACTCTATCTCTTGTGAAGCATCCATATTGAAGGAGAATGTTGAGCTAAGGGCTCAACTTGAGTTGTTATCTAGCAATTATGGGATGTTGGAAGAAAATCATGTAAGGCTCACAAGCTCTCATGATGATCTTCTAGTATCCCATAATGTTCTAAAAGATAGCTCATGAGGCCATGCTTGCTAAGGTAACATCTAGTGAGCCTCATGTGGATACTAGCACTACTTCTAGTCAAAATGCTATATTGATATGTGCTAGTCCTTGTAATTCATCTACTCACAATGCTGGTACATCTTGTGATGAATTTCTTTCCTTGCCTTGTTGTTCTAACAATGAAGCTTACACTTCCTCTAGTACTTGTATTGAGACTAACCATGTAGAGGAAATCAAAGAGCTCAAGGCCCAAGTCACTTCTTTGAAGAAAGACTTGGAAAAAGAGTCATGAAGGAAATCCACACTCAACAATATCTTGAGTATGCAAAAATCCCCAATGACAAAGGTGGACTTGGATTCAACTCCAATAAGAAGAAGAAGTCCAAGATGAACAAAAAGAAGGGCCAAGAACAAGTCAAGAAATCGGCCAAGATTGTTTGCTTCAAGTGCAAAGTAGAAGGGCATCATGTTAGATCTTGCCCATTGAAGAAGAAGGCCATTAGTGTCAAGCAACAAGGGAAGAGGGCACAAGTTCAATCTCATGCTCAACCTCAAGTTGAAGAAAGGCCACTTCCCAAGAAGACTCAAGTTAATGCTTCTCTTGTTGAGAAATCAAGTGAGAAGAAAGTGAAGAGTAGATGTTGCTACTTATGTTGTGAGAAATGCCACGTCGCTTCTTCATGCACTAGTGGTAACTTATCCAACCCAATTATTATTGATGATGTCTATTCTCTTGGGAAGGATAAGGTTGGCAATGTGTTTGCCAAGTTTGTTGGTACTCAAAGTGGTGTCAAGAAAAGAACCATTTGGGTGGCCAAGCCTATTGTGACTAACCTCTTAGGACCCAACTTGGTTGGGGACCAACTAGCTCAAACTTGATCAATAGGTGTTGTTGGAGGTCATTGGAGACTTGGCTACATTATGAAGATTTAAGGGGTCCTCATCATTCATATTGTGTCAAGCCAAGCCATTCAGATTATCTTTCTATCATATATCCAATGTTCCTCCTTATGTAACTCATGCTTAAATTGCTTACATTAAAAGTTACTTGTCCCTTAGCATGTTGTGGTTTTGTATCTTGCATGTGCTTGTATATGTTGTGCTTCCAAATTGCTTATCTTGAGAAATCAAGTATGTGCATGTTGGTTTGCACATCATGTACATGTGTGTTGTGTTTTGAGCCTTTTTGCATCTTGTTTATATCTTAGTTGGCTCTTGTGAGAGATTGATGGAATATCACATTATGGGGGAGTGATGTGCTTTGTGCACCTCACAATCCTATAAATGTGTGTACATGAGTAATACCATCTAGTATTGATATTTCAAGATTATCTAGTCTCTAGGTGGTATATCTCTCATGAGAAATTTAAATTCTAAATTTTCCATTAATTATCTCTTGTTGGATCCTTTTAATTGCCTCTTGTCTATCTTTAATTGGTATCACATTATGGGGGAGTAATATGCAATGTGTGTATTACTAGCCTAGAAAATGTGTACATTTGAGATATTGTCACCTAGAATTGATATTGTAAATTATCTTGTTCCTAGGTGGCATGCTAGCTCTACAAGTTGCAATTTGCTTGTGTTTGGTGTGAAGATGATGTCGGATATCCTTGCTATCTACCACGGGAATTATTTCCATTTACTTCTTGTCTTTTGACAATTGGTACTCACTTTTGTGGTAGATTTTTTTGATCATCTTTACATTGGCTTTTTTTTTTTATTTTTCCTTTTCTCTTGCCAAGGTTTGTGTCAACTCCCGTTGTCTTCCCTACCACTTGTGGATCTTTTTTTTTTCTCGTCCTTGTCTAGTGTTTTCTAGATATAGTGAAAGTGGTGATCCCACCTTATGCATTTTGTATTCAAATGCAAATTCTCTATAATGCACTAGTCTTGGGGGAGCTATCCTATTTTCCATAGAACACTCTTCTTGCGATCCTTATCAAGTGTGTGTTGGTGGAAGGCAAGCCGTTTTCGTTTTGGTACTTTGTGCTATCATGAAACTTTGTAGAGAGCTTGGTTTGTTTGGAACCATCCTCTCTTTTGGGAGTTTGATATCTTTTATTTTGAGTGTATCAATGGATATCTCATTCCTTGATGTATCTTTTATGGATATCCTCCAAGTGATGTTTTATTCATTTGGTATCCTTTTCACTTGGCATTTCTTTGTCTTTTGGTTTTGGGTTTTGAAGTCTTGAGCATGCATGTTTTCTTCATGTATTTTATTTGTCATGCTTTCTTTCTTTGACTCCATATATGGGAGAAACTCCACCTAGTCTCAATTTGGATGAGATGTGCATGATATTCATTTTCATATCTATATGCACATATTTATGTGGAGTTTGTCCTATGTATTGGTGTTTCTAACTATTTGGTCCCGATGAGTTTGGGTACCGTTTAGTTTGTGTTGTTCTTATAGGAACATTTGGAGATGCATTGGATGCTCGGCTCACTCACAAGGAAGGTGTTGTCACCATGTGCATATTGGAGTCAAGCTAGGATGATCAATGAACTACTATCTACCTTCAATTGGTATCTACTACATCCTTCCAATGGTATCTCGGTAATAAGTATCGTCATCTACTACATGCACACATTACTTGCATCAACCTTGTGTAGGTTGTATCATGGCATGTATTTCATTCTTTCTTGTGATACTTGTTTCCTTTCTCAAAGCATCTCAACGATGATCTCATGTTGCTAGTTGTGATGTCTTTGATGTTCATGGGTAGGAATTCATTTATATACAATAAGACCATATCTAGCCAAGTGCTATGCTTTCAAGCAAATATCTTATTGGTATATTTATGACTTCCTTGTGGATATCTTGTTCCTTCATGTTGTAACTATTTCGGTGTACATCCCTCTTTGTAGATATATATCATCATGATTTTGTCTACCTAGAACCTTATACACTTGAGAGAAATTACATCTCTAGTTGATATCCTTTCTTTCACGTCCACCTTGTCTTTCTTATGTTAATTCTTTGGTGGTTCCGTGAAAGCTTTTGCCTTGAGTGCGTGTCCTCTATCGTTGCATCTTGATGCACTCTTGTGTGGTGAAGATTATTTTCCTCTTGCTCATCTTTATGAGGCTTTTGCCATCTTAATTGGTACCCCTCGTCTTGATGAGCCTCTCATCGCTCTATCTTCACCACGGGTTGTCACAAGCATGGGTTCTCTATTTTCTTATTAGTAAGCTTGTGAACCCATTTGCTAGTTGTGTGTGAGAATGAAAGGATTTGCACTGTGTATCTCATTCATTCGAGACTATGTTGATGCTTATGCTCATCCGTATATTAGTCTTCTCATGTGCTTTGCCATGACTCACACACATCATTTTGGTTGAGCCTATTCTTAAGTTGCCTATTTTACAATGTTGCTCAACCATGTGCTTGTTCAAGCGCTAGCCTTAGTTTCCTATATGCTCTCTTGCACCGGGTTGTTAGTTTCTGTTGACTTTGGGGAGCTATGATCCTATTTTGTGCACTTTGTATCCAAATACAAAAATTCTTGATGTGCACAAATCATGGGGAGCTTCTCTAGTTTCTTTAGAACAATCCTCTGCTCATATCATAATATCTTTTTCATGTGGCTCGTAGGATCTTTGGTCTAGTGGTTCAGTTGATATCTTTTGATAGCTTGCTTCAATTGGTATCTTTTGATTGCTTGATTGCTTGTTTCTCTCTTTGTTATGTCTTTGTGGCATATCATTCTTTTGCAATCTTGGTGCCTCAATATAGTTGGTCTTCCTCCAAGTATTACCTTTGGATATGTGTATGGCATTCCACTCTCTTGTTGAGAAATACACAACTTTTGGAGGAACACCTTTTATATTAGTCTTCTTAGCTTTTCGCCCATTTTGGCAATCGATGCCAATGGGGGAGAAGTTTCAGAGAGTTTTATTTAGAAGTCTTCAGAGTTTTCTCCTAGCTTCGGTTTTGTTCCTAAGCATTTGCATCTCATACGCATGCATTATTGGTTGTTGCATTGCATGGTGATGCATAATTCTTATATAAACTCTCTTGAAAGTGATTGTCATCAATTACCAAAATGGGGGAGATTGAAAGGACATGCGGTGCCCCCATGTGTGGTTTTGGTAATTGATGACATTCTCTATGGACTAATGGTTGCATTGAGTTATATTTGAAGGATTTGTCCATAGGCATTTCTTGGAAGTCCATGTGTTGGTTTCAAGGAGTTTATGTGTTGACCAAGGTGCTATTAAGGAATTATCCAAAGATTGGTCATGTGAGTGTTGAGCTTATTGCAAGCATGTCTTGAAGAAGAAGATTGTGTGATCATTCATGTTTACCTTCAAGACATCATCCAAACGAATAGAGTTGGAAAGATTCAAGGTTGATCAAGACTAAGTCAAGAGTGAATCAAGTTGATCAACTCACAAAGCGTAGAAGATGTACCGAGAGGGATCAAGTGATCCCATGGTATGGTAAGCATTATCCATTGAACTTTGTGTACTAACCCATGGTCTATGTGAGAGTCTATGTGGGGTTAGGTATGTGTCCATGGGCTTGCGTCAAGAGGAAGATATCATACAACCCATGGAAAGGATGACATCAAGTGGTGATCGTCATCAAGATTGCTGTGTGCAAGTTCAAGTGGAGCATCACGAAGATATCAAGTGCTTGAAGCTTGCCATCCATTGTGGTGTCAATGGACTTGTGAAGATGTGTCAAGAGTGGCTCACCCATAGTGGAGTATGGGGAGCAATCATCTACTCTCCATCGACCCAACACAATCAAGAAAGGTGGTCCATCTTGAGGAGGACAAGATCGTCATCATCTAGCTCAAGTGGATCATGTGCAAGGCAAAGGTTTGCCCTTGATAGGTTTTCTATTTTACCGGTCTCATGGTGGTAGTTGGGAGACCGGGTTATACGATCGATAGCCGTACTATCAAGGGGGGCTCTCAAGTGAGTAGCTTGATCGTATCATTCGTCGAGAGCTCAAACCATTGCATACTTGCATCATGTTTCTTGGTTCTTGTTTGGTTCTATTTGTGAGTCTTAGAGCTTATGGTCATCTTTATGACAAGCTTGATTTCATCGAAAACGGAGTTTGCATGCGGCTTCTATGATGTTTTCGGTGTTGGAGGTTTTACCGGTCTTTTTCCGAGGAAGGGTTCTCACCATTTTCTTTTGGGCCTTTTCTAATTTGCTTTTTATTGGTATTTCTCTCAAGATTGTGTTAGCCCTTGTCCCTAGCTTTCCAACAAACTTGGTTTCATTAATTCGAGTCCGAATGCGTAAGTTATGGTAGTTTTGGTGTTCGAAAAGGCTGCAGCGGTACTACCGCGGGTAGGAGCGGAAGTAATTTTTACTACCGCCTCGGGAGCGGTACTACCGCTTGGAGCAGTACTACCGTGGCTACTTCCGTGGCTACTTCGCTCGGGACCAAAAACTTCGTCACAAGTCCAGCGTGGTAGGCACGGATGTAATTTTTTAGTACCGCTTCATAAGCGGTAATCTTTGCTTCCCTTAGCGATAGTACCGCTACCCCTTGCGTTAGTACCGTGATGTCAAGCGGTACTACCGCTCGATCTTGAGCTGTGAGCATAACGGTTGGATTTTTGCCCACCTATAAAGGGGTCTTCTTCCCCATTGAACCTTATCCTTTGAGCTCGTGTTCTTCCCCCATTCTTGACCTTCTTCGAGCTTGCTAACTCTCAATCCCTCCATGGATTCTTGCTAGTTTTTGAGGGAAAAGAGAGAGGAGATCTAGATTCACATTTCCACCAATCACTTTCTCCTCTATGTGAGGGGAACCCCTTGGATCTAGATCTTGGAGTTCTTGGTGTTCTCCTTCTTGTTCTTCCTCTCATTTTCCTCCCTAGCATTAGTTGCTTTTGTGGGATTTGAGAGAGAAGGACTTGGGCACTCCGTGTGCCCTTGCCATTGCATTTGGTGCATCGGTTTGAGTTCTCCACGGTGATACGTGGAAGTTACAAGTTGAGAAGCTTATTACTCTTGGGTGCTTGGTGCCCTTGAGCTTGTTCCTCTTGGGTGCTTAGGCACCCTAGACGGTTGGTGGTGTTCGGAGCTCAATCATTGTGGCGTAAAGCTCCGGGCAAGCGTCGGGGTCTCCAATTAGGTTGTGGAGATCGCCCCGAGCAATTTGACGGGTACCGGTGACCGCCCCCAAGGGTTGCCAAAGTGTACGGGTTTGGTGACCGCCCCCAAGGGTTGCCATTTGTACGGGTTCGGTGACCGCCCTCAAGGGTCCCTTAGTGGAATCACGGCATCTTGCATTGTGCGAGGGCGTGAGGAGATTACGGTGGCCCTAGTGGCTTCTTGGGGAGCATTGTGCCTCCACACCGCTCCAAACGGAGATTAGCATCCGCAAGGGTGTGAACTTCGGGATACATCGCTGCCTCCGCGTGCCTCGGTTATCTCTTACCCGAGCCCTTTACTTATGCACTTTACTCTGTGATAGCCATATTGTTTCTTGTCTTATATCATGGTATCACCTAGTAGTTTATCTTGTTTAGCATAAGTTGTTGGTGCACATAGGTAAGCCTAGTTGTTGTAGGTTTTGTGCTTGACAAATTAACCGCTAGGTTTACTCCGCATTTGTTCAAGCCTAAACCGTAATTATTTTAAGGCGCCTATTCACCCCCCCCCCTCTAGGCGACATCCACGATCTTTCAGCGTATATATAGTGTGCCAAGAAAACTACTGTTTTAGTGTAAGTGGTAGCGCCGGGCCGGACATCCGGGCAATGGTTGGACATCCGGCGGCTGAGAATCACACACAAGTATGCGGAAAACAGATTACAGGGCCCGGACAACTGGCCGAAGCCCGGACATCTAGCCAAACTTGGGGCCCCGGACATCCGGTCGAATGTTGGACATCCAGCGTATACAAACAACATTTCGGTAAGGTTTCTGGACATCTACGGCTGGACATCCGGCGATTTCACACAAATTAGACGCCCTCTTGATAGCAGTGGCCGGACATCCGGGGAAAAGCCCGGACATCCGGCCAACACAAAAACTGCAGCCACCCCAAAAGTAAAACATGCATAACTTTCACATCCGGACTCCAACTTTGATGATTTTGGGCTCGTTTTGAAGCTATGGAAAATCTCCAGGTCCTCACATAGAGAACCACCCAAGATAAACCAAAATGGATGGTGCAAAGTATGGAAAGGTAAGATCATATACTTTGGGGAATATATTTGGCTATGGATTTACTTTGGTAGATGTATAGGCATATTGTATTTGTATTGGATAGGAGTGAAATATGCCTATGTTGGAATATGATGTGAGGAAGTAGAAATAGAAGATGTTGACTTGAGAAAATCTATCACTAACTCCTTTGATCCCTCTTAATAGTGCGGGATCCCTATAACTCAAGAATCATAAAAGAACTTTACTAGATAGCTTCCTAAACTTTTCTTAAGCATATATCCTTTTCGATGGTGACCGATCCTCACATCTAAAGCCGAAGGAACTAATACCTTTGACTAGAGCCTTTCACTTGAGCTTTATATTGATGTTTCTTCATGGCTCAAGTTGAAGGAAAGACATCGAAGAAGTCTTCAAGTAGCTCCCCCATACACAATGTGGGAAGCTTTGCTTTGCATTCATCCTCACTTGTACATCATCATTAATTACTTGATGACATCCTTTGATGAGCACCAAGCTCATGAGAATTACCTAACCCACATAACATAGGCATAACATAGTATGGGTTAATACACAATGCGCAATTGATAAATTCTTACCATACCACAAGACCTCATGTGGCACATGATAGGCGCTTGTGCGTTGACCATATTAGAGGTCAATCTTTGATATTCATATTGGTCAACATTTAGCTTTGCTCCATGATTAATATTGATGTCTTGAAGGCCCTATTGATATCTTCACTATGCTTCATTTCTTCAAGACATAATAACCAATATCACTATTCACCATGACCATATCAAGTTTCTCCTTGAATATCATATTGAACATCATTTGCTCATTCTCATTCTCCAACATAGTATCTTGAGAGACATAATGAATTCTTCACTTGAATTACTTGCTTCAAGGCATACTAATCCATGACTCAACATATGAGCTCATAATGATCCTATCTTCAAGCATATGTAGAATTCTTATCTTTAATCATTCTCTCAAGATCTTGATCCATCATGGTTCAACCCATAAGCCTGAGCATGATAACGTCCGAGATCCTTAATGAAGTCCATATAGATCACATCTTTTTCAAAACATGAAATTCATCTTGATCATATTTGATTCAACCACCGAGCTCAACCTTGATGCATGCACAACAATATGTACATGGCATTCATTTCGAATCCATTCTATCTCCTTCTTGCATCACCATGGAATAAACATCCTTCAGTTCATCCAATATTCTTCATGCATTGTAAATGGAACTTTCCTTCAAATGTATAACTCAATGCAAACATTAGTCCATTAGGATTGTCATCAATTACCAAAACCACACATGGGGACTACATATACTTTCACCTTGGGGTCATCTCACTGTCCTCAATATGATTTGGCTCACTATCTTCCCTAAAGTTCTGCCTGGCATAAGATATACGGCTCTGAAAGAGAAACAAGGAGACATGTACCAGGTTTGACAATTATATAAGCAAATACATGGATCTGTTCTGCATAAGGAACATATTACTACAACTACAATTTAAAACTGGTAGTTGTTGCGAACATCCAATCAGATGTAAACAGCAAAGTAAACAACATTGGAGGAAATGATGCATATCCAGCTCTATACTAGAACAAAGTTTGAAGGCTTGAGAAGTATGAACTTACATTACATGTTAACACGGGCTGGACAAAGCCCATCTCCATGTTGATGGAAGGATAATTAAATAAATTCCCCAAAGAAAATTCTTTATAAGCGTTGCCATTTTTCTTCATTTTGCAAAGAGTAAATATAGATCAAATAATATTGGAAGAAAAAGAGGATAATGAAGCTTAGGTGCGCATCGATGATACATAATCAAATAGCAATTAATTAAGTACAGGTTACAAGGCAAAAGGTCTTGAGAAGAGGAATGCGACATCAACATGTGTAGTGGAATTGGCTTTATTCAACATTTTGGTAAGAGTAAATCTAGATATGATAATTTGGAGAAAGTGGAGGGCAGGGCAGATAAGATGCAGAGTAATGCTAGACAATCAACTATCTCGCGATGCAAGTACAGTAATACCACCACTGTCTGTTATTACTTGTCGCTCAAATGGATGTATCTAGCACTATTAAGTTCTAAATACATCCAATTGATCAACAATTAATTTGATACAGAGGGAGTACATGACAATAGGTACATACATGAGCAATCAAAAACTTCATAACCATTGTGTTAATTCTACATTTATCTAAGAGTAAATATAGATCTTATAATTTCAAGCAAAGGGAGCACTGGTGCCCGTTGATCCTAAACAAACGGTTTTTAACCCCTTTCCGCGACGACATTTGGAACCGTCGCCAAGTGAGTGTGTGCGATAGGGTGTCCTTCCCACATGACCCAGAAATCATCCGGGATAGGCCCTCCACAGGACCAGTGAAATTGTGTCTTGATCGGGCAAGGCATCGAAACCCAATCGTTTCCGTGGGTATGTACATCCCACACGATAATCCGAGAAAATCATTTCCGTAGGTATGTACATCCCACACGGTAATCCAAGAAAATCATTTCCGTAGGTATGTACATCCCACACGGTGAATCCCATAAAAACATTTCCGTTCGTATGTATATCACACAAAGTCAATCCAAGGAATACGTCTCCGTTCTTATGTACATCCCACACGTCAATCCAGGAAAACGCTTCCGTTCGGATGTAAATCCCACACGCTTTATGTGTAGGCTCGTGTGTGAAAGGTGTAACTATCACACACGGTCTTCCTTGGTTAACTGTTTGCTTTTTATCAACTATATCACACATGATTTGATGAACAAAACTATGTGGCATTGGGCTATCCATCGCAAGCGCTTTTACTGCTAGAACCATTTGCAAAGGTCCATGACACATTTAGTAGGTTTATTAGTTTATAATTAATAATTCTAGTATTACGCGAATTCACATTTCATATCAAACAGCTGTTTGCCAATTCATATCAGGCACATAAATATATTATAACATCACAGTACGGTAGCTACATGAAAACAAAGACAAGACAACATATATCTAGTTCAACTTCATAAGAACAATATATTCATTTCCCTAATCCAAATCATCCAGGCTCGTCTTATCCACCTCTGCTTTCAGTTCAGTAAGAACCCATTTTGCACGGGCCAACTAGGAAAGTGCCTCCTCCTTCGCCAACACCATCTTAGCAAAGTCTGATTTAAAAAATCCGAGCTCATTCTCCACCTTCAACTTTTTATCCCGCATCTTGAAATATGCTTCAGCGTTGACAAGACTTTCTCTAAGCCTACATGTGTTCACTTCCTCATACATGCTCCAGAGCTTCATTAGGCACTCTTGATCAACCCACTCCAAGTAAGAACACTTCCGTTCATCCTATAATATTTAAAACTAGATCAGTAACAGTTGTAGGGGAAATGGGTTTATAACAACATAGAAAATCACCAATGCTTATTTTGAAAAACTGAAGAAACATGTTAATTATGACATATCTTCTCAAAAGATCAATGTGCAAATGAAATAATTGGTACCGAGACAACAACCAAATTTTGGAACATCGAAGCTATAATTAACTACAACGACGCTACAAGTTCTTACTCATGTACAATAAATAACAAATTGAACATTTTATGAGGAAGGTAAATATAATCGCAACAAGATAGTGATAGTGTTTGGATGATAGCAAATTGATACTAACAGGTGTGTACATGCACAAATTTAGTAACATAGAACTAGTAGCACTAAGGCCATCCACTATGTATGCCAAAACTGGTGTAACGACAACTGTTGCTACATCTCGCACCGGTGCCCTGAACGGGCGAGTCGATGCAGCGGAAAAAAATTAGGGACCCAGACTCCGGAGCACGTAGTTGCTCTGATGCCCAGTTCCTTCGTGCCATACAGATTTAGTATTTTACTGCTTGGCTGCTCGGATGTGTGGACCAAAGTTGGCTGCACAAACTGCTGAAGCGGTGCCAAATAATTTTCTAATGGCACCGCTGATGAGATGGCAAAAATTTCAGATACTAGGTTCAAAACTGTGACCTTTGTCTTAGGATGTGTTTGGCTGAAGGTGTGGTATGAATGGGTTGGCACCGTGACAGTGTCTGAATCACATCTAACAAATGATTTGTAACAACGGAGGAGGGTCTAACCTTCTCTATACATGCTAGAAACTTCCTCCCAGTGTCCACAGAATCATACGCAAGTAGCTTCACGCATGGAGATTGATGGTGACAACGAGCAGATAGATCTTCAGCCACCCCGCTCCATTCGTTGCCACTGATGGTCTTAGGGATCTACAAGAGGAAGAAACGACTCAAATCGACCTCTGGGTAAAAATCCTTCATTCCAAGTCATAGCCCAAGAGAGAAGAGAGGCATACCCGGGTGGTGAAGGAGTAGTCGCCGGAGGAGGAACCACTGGAGATGTCTTTGAAGAAGACCATGGTGACCCCGGCGATAGGATGCGAGACGGCGAGAGCGAGGAAGCGGCTATAGCTTAGCAAGGAAGGAAGGAAGGAGGAAGCAGGGGAAATGTGACTTGTGGTCGGGGAGAAAAGGAGGTGGGGAAGAGGGGCGGGGGTAGATATTTTGGTGATAGGCCAAAATTTTGGAAATGTGGAGGGAAACTTTGCGCGCGGTGTCGCCGGACCATTCACTTTGAATGATTGTGTGCATCGTAAACGATTCTTATGCTTTACGCGCATGGGATGAGTTTGATAATTCAAATTTTGGTCTCAAGGCCTGGGCACATTCACTTTGAACGCGTGCGGTGCCGCCGGACCATTCACTTTGAATGATTGTGTGCATCGCAAACGATTCTTCTGCTTTACGCGCATGGGATGAGTTTGATAATTCAAATATTGGTGGAAATTCCCCCAGGTACGTCATTGCATAATTTAACATCGCTTGCTAATTTGGGCACACAAAAGAGCGTACAGCAGACAGTCCACACTTACTGAATCGAGCAATTTTAGTAATTACACAGAGCCAGTTGACCTAAACATTGCTCTAACAAAATACCAGCATTAAAGAAAGCCTAAGTATGCATAATAAAAAAATCCGCCGCCGCGTCGGCCTATGCATCGCCGGTGTGAGATGAGACATCGATGACTTGTCCTGGCGACATGCCGCCGTTGGTGGACTCCGCGTCCCCCTGCTGAAGTTGACCGCGTCCTCGTCCTCGTCCTCGTCGCCGCCCTCAAGGTTGTAGTACTTGTAGTAGTGGCTGCGCCAGAGCTCGTGTTGGTACTCCACCCTGATTCCTCGATGGACAGACTCTTCTCTACCTCGACCTCAGCCATGCGCAACTCCTCCTCCTGGCGCTCCTCAATCTCCGCCGCCTCCTGCATCTCCAGCTCCCGCTCGGCGACCTCATGAGGAAGCAGGTGCTCCATGGCCACCGCCGCCTTTTCAGACGTGGGTTGCATGCTGGAGTCTGAGGTGGCCTGGAATATCTTGGCGTGTGCATCCTCGATCTTGGCGTGGATGGCCTCGACCCGGGCCAAGGCGACATCAGCGGCACGAACAGTAGCTCGAGCACTCTCGGCGTTTGCAGCCACCGTCGCAGCAGCAGCTGCAGCCGTCTCGGCTGCTGCAGCTGCCCTCTCGGCTGCCGCAGACACCCTCTCGGCGGAAGCAGTCGCGCTCAATGCGGATGCGGCAGCACTCTCGGCGCAGGCGGCGGCGCTGGGGGGGGGGGACGCGACCATCGTACGGGCCTTCACGAAGTGTTTCCACGGTGTCATGTTTGCAAGAAGGGGGTGCGGGAATGGGGATCAGGATTCGTGGATTCGGGGGTTGCCGGCACTAGAGCGCATTTGAGCCAAATAAGCTTAAGGAGGAGACTTAAATAGACCCAGATATTTTCATCACAAACGGTTCCTAGAAAACAACTCTGTGTGATGTTGTAGATATTTTTTATTAGCTGTGAAAGACGAATTTGGAATAAAGTGCCAACGGATGGTGTTTTAATGAACGAGAAATTTTGTAGTACTAATATAACTGTCATGTCAAATTTTGGAAAAATTCAGGGGTCATTAGACCTTCTAAGACATTTAAGTGATTTTCTAGCCATTTAATGACCGTAATTGAAATTTGAACTACGTGTACATGCAACAGCTAACCATAACGGTTTGAAAACTCATATTCCGTGTACTTGTGTGCGGTTTAATTCCATGTGAAGTAAATTGGAAGGAATTTTCAAACATATTGGTCTAACGGCTATGACACAATTAAGCATGGAGTGACATGGCATTTTAATTCCAAAAAATTTAAAAAATCAGAAACACATGAAACCTTCGTTGATGTAATGTCATGCCACCAAGATGATGTGGTAAAAAAATTGGGATGTTTGACCAAAGTTTGGACACACACCCCTCACAAACCGGAGCAACTCACTAGAAGGCTCGTGGTTCCGAGAGCAAACAATGCATGTTTGATGTCGAACGGGAGATAGCTTCCTCTTACGGCCTTCAATTTTTTTTCTACGTCTAACGTGCACTACTACAACGGTAATGTGAAAATTTTGAAAATTCTATGGGTCATTTGACCTTTTAAAGACATTTAAGTGATTTTCTAGCCATTTAATGACCGTAATTCAAATTTGAACTACATCTACATGCAACGCCAGAATTCAAAACGGTTTGAAAAATCATATTTGTGTACTTGTGTGCGAGTTAATTCCATGTGCAGTAAACTAGAAGGAGTTTTCAAACATATTTGTATCACGACATGGACAGATATGCATGAATACGTATGCATGGAGTGGCATGGCATTTTAATTCCAAAAAAATCAGAAACACATGAAACCTTGGTTGATGTAATGTCATGCCACCAAGATGATGTGGTAAATAAATTGGCATGTTTGACGAAAGTTTGGACACACACCCCTCATAAACCGGAACAACTCACTAGAAGGTTCGTGGTTCCGAGAGGGAACAATGCATGTTTGATGACGAACGGGAGATAGCTTCCTCTTACGGCCTTCAAAATTTTTCTACGTCAAACGTGCACTACTACAACTGTAATGTGAAATTTTGGAAAATTCTAGGGGTCATTTGACCTTTTAAAGACATTTAAGTGATTTTCTAACCATTTAATGACCGTAATTCCAATTTGAACTACATCTACATGGAACGCCTAACCAAAACAGTTTGAAAAATCATATATGTGTACGTGTGTGTGAGTTAATTACATGTGCAGTTAATTAGAAGGAATTTTCAAACATATTGGTCTCACGACATGGACACATGCATACGTATGCATGGAGTGACATGCCATTTTAATTCAAAAAAAATAGAAAAATGATTAGAAGCAAATGAAACCTTGGTTGATGTAATGGCATGCCACCAAGATGATGTGGTAAAGAAATTGGCATGTTTGACGAACGTTTGGACACACACCTCTCACAAACCGGAGCAACTCGCTAGAAGGTTCGTGGTTCCGAGAGGGAACAATGCATGTTTGGTGACGAACAGGAGATAGCTTCCTCTTACGGCCTTCAAATTTTTTCCTACATTTAACATGCACTAATACAACTGTCATGTGAAAATTTGGTAAATTTCAGGGGTCATTTGACCTTTTAAAGACATTTAAGTGATTTTCTAACCATTTAATGACCGTAATTAAAATTTGAACTACATCTACATGCAATGCCTAACCATAACGGTTTGAAAAATAATATTTGTGTGTACTTGTGTGCGAGTCAATTCCATGTGCAGTAAATTAGAAGGAATTTTCAAACATATTGGTGTCAAGGCATGGGCACATGCATGGAGTGCATGCCATGTCATTTTAATTCCAAAATATTTAAAAATGATCAGAAAAACATGAAACTTTGCTTGATTTAATGTCATGCCACCAAGATGATGTGGTAAAGAAATTGGCATGTTTGAGGAAAGTTTGGACACATACCCCTCACAAACCGGAGCAACTCGCTGGAAGGTTATTGGTTCCGAGAGGGAACAATGCATGTTTGATGATGAACGGGAGATAGCTTCCTCTTACGGCCTTCAAATTTTTTCTACGTCTAACATGCACTACTACAACTGTAATGTGAAATTTTGGAAAATTCTAGGGGTCATTTGACCTTTCAAAGACATTTAAGTGATTTTATAACCATTTAATGACCATAATTCAAATTTGATGTACATCTACATGCAACACCTAACCAAAACGGTTTGAAAAATCATACCTGTGTACTTGTGTGCGAGTTAATTCCATGTGCAGTAAATTAGAAGGAATTTTCAAACATATTGGTCTCACGACATGGACACATGCATACGTATGCATGGAGTGACATGGCATTTTAATTCAAAAAATAGGAAAATGATCAGAAACACATGAAACCTTGGTTGATGTAATTTCATGCCACCAAGATGATGTGGTAAAGAAATTCGCATGTTTGATGAACGTTTGGACACACACCCCTCACAAAATGGAGCAACTCGCTAGAAGTTTCGTGGTTCCGAGAGGGAACCATGCATGTTTGATGACGAACGGGAGATAGCTTCCTCTTACGGCCTTCAAATTTTTTCCTACGTTTAACGTGCAACTGTCGTGTGAAAATTTGGTAAATTTCAGGGGTCATTTGATCTTCTAAAGACATTTAAGTGATTTTCTAACCATTTAATGACCGTAATTCAAATTTGAACTACATTTACATGCAACGCCTAACCAAAACAGTTTGAAAAATCATATTTTTGTGTACTTGTGTGCGAGTTAATTCCATGTTTAGTAAATTCGAAGGAATTTTCAAACATATTGGTGTCAAGGCATGGGCACATGCATGGAGTGCATGCCATGGCATTTTAATTCCAAAAAATTAAAAATTATCCGAAAAACATGAAACTTGCGTGATTTAATGTCATGCCACCAAGATGATGGTAAAAAATTTGGCCCGTTTGACGAAAGTTTGGACACACACCCCTCACAAACCGGAGCAACTCACTAGAAGGTTCGTGGTTCTGAGAGGGAACAATGCATGTTTGCTGACGGACGGGAGATAGCTTCCTCTTACGGCCTTCAAATTTGTTCCTACGTTTAACGTGCGATAATACAATTGTCATGTGGAAATTTGGAAATTTCAGGGGTCATTTGCCCTTTTAAATACATTTAAGTTATTTTCTAACCATTTAATGACCGTAATTCAAATTTGAACTACATCTACATGCAACGCCTAACGAAAACAGTCTGAAAAATAATATTTTTGTGTACTTGTGTGCGAGTTAAAAAATCATCAGACGATGTAAATATCTGGTGTTCAAAAAAGAAAATGTAAAGATCTGGGAAGACAACCGGCCCCCACACGATTGGCACTCTATCTCGCGGCTCGAGGTTTGGTAGGTGATTGGCGGGGATCATTAATCAAACACGGTTCTGTATTGGAAACCGTCAGCTATTATGTTCACACACGGATTTGTTGCAGGAATTGTGTGTACTTCAAACTATAATACTCGTAAATTCCGGAGACCGGCATGTGTACTGTCCCTGTTGATCTAGATTTCGGCCGCCAATAAATACTACCTTGCTCACGTCGTCCCACCTGCATTTCATATACATCCTCCCCTCGCTCTCTCTCTCTCTCTCTCTCTCTCTCTCTCTCTCTCTCAAATCTCTGCCATGGCATCGCCGGTCTGCCCACGCGCCGACGAGGAGTCGCCGCCCCCCCAAGAACGCTCACTCGATTAGCAGCGACGAGGACCCCTACGCGCCGCTTGACGAGGTTGCGCCGGACCCCCTACTTTGGATTGGTTTTGGGGCCAGTACAATATTTGTCTGTGAAAGTCGCTGCCGCCGGCTGAGAAAGCTAGGCAAGTGGCGTTCGAGAAGGAGATGGCGGAGGAGGAAGCCAGGTACCAGGCGGCATGAGAAGCCCGTGATGCCGCCTGGAAAAAGTAGGCGGCTGAGCTTTGGGGGCGGGCGCGTCGTCGTGCCGAGGAGGTGTACGAAGAAGGGTAGGCGCCCAATGAAATGGCAAGATCGCCACAAGGCCCGCCAAAGAAGAGGCAGTCGATCGAAGCGCTGTGAGGCGGAGGAGCCGAGTACTACCTCCACCTTTGGAAGACGCCACACACCGAGGGGAGCTGGCGAGGGCTGCGGAATACTAGCCCCAGGAGGGATTATTAGTTTTAGTATTGTTCGTTTTCAATTTTATGCATTGTACCTAGTAGTTAAGTATCATCACGTATATGTGATGATATTATATATATATATATATATATATATATATATTCTGTGATGATCTAATGAACAATTAATATATATATTATGAATTCCATTTTCTATCTGTTTTTGTATACTAATTTGAATCTTGTTGTTATCATCCACATATACAGAATGGTAAGTGTATATACACACATTGAAACAGAACATATAAGAATGGAAAATAGAGTACACACATTGAAACAGAGCAATAAGCGAGCAATACTATGATTGCCGTGAATACATAGCTATCCACGCTTGAAACGACTTTCCAAAATAAAACGCGTCCATGAGACCATGACCAGCAGCCCTTGCCTAGGGCAGCTCTTGGCTCTGCCTGAACTCGTGCAGGCGTTCGTCCAAGAGGTCGACACACCCGTGGTACATCTGGAGCGCGATCTCGATCTCCAAGTTGGCTATTTCATCGGAGATCACCAGCTCGAGGATGCGACGGCCATGTTCCTCTACTGCGCCCAGGTGGACACCTGGGCCAAGGAGGCGGTCGAGCCTACGGACCAGCGCGTCGGCATCCGGCGGGCAGCGGACAAGGCGAACGGCGGCACCCACCACGAATGGCGGCGGCGGGCGTCTCGTGCAAATGCAGTCTGGCCCGGCCTCACGGTGTAAATCTGCGGCCTTGAGGGCCTCTGCCCACTCCTGGTGAGGAATGGGGGTACTGACGGGACATGTACCCAGCTGCGACACCGTGTCGATAGCAGGCAAGCGGCGATGGATCCGCTGTTGCTGTGTGCGCGTCGTGCCTCTCGCTCTGCGGCGCTCCAACGGTCTCGACGTGCGGCGAACCGCAGCCTACCAGCGCAGACGCACCTAGCTGCTCTGTGGCGCACCATCGATCATGTTGTGTGGCGAGCTGCAGCTTGTCGGCGCTGACATGCCTATCTTGATCCGCGCTCAAGCGCCATGCACCAAAGGTCTGCTCAACCCTGGCGATGACGTGCATCACGGCGTCGACCATCGCGTTGTCGGGGAGCGGCTCGGCCTCGACGGGTCGTGGCGCCTGCTCGTTTTCCTTGTCGACGAGGTTGAAGGGAGCGGCGGCGCTTTGGTGGGTTGGAATGCTTGGAAAAGGTGAATGTGCTACAGGCTGCGCTTGTCGCCTCCGTGCGTCGCGCGCCCCCTATGCGCAATATAGCAGGGTGGCGGGAAACAGGTGAGGAAATTGCGGGAAACGGTGGCGTGTCCATAAAACGCCATCATTAATGAAAACTTAGCATCGAGCTAGCACAAGTCGTAGATGATCAGATGAACATAAACCACACTAGGGAACCCATCGGTGATGAATTCATCGATCCCAAACGGTTGAATACTAGCAAGCATTTGCCCACAACACACACGGCCTATTCCATCACAAATAGGTAGGATGGATCAAATGTATGCCAAATATCACACATTGTCAAAAAGTAATGCGGTAGACCTTCTTTAATTAACATGTGTTAAAAAATAAAAAACAAGAACCTCAAGGTTAAATTAGCTGAGGTAATGGGGCATTTCGGTCATTTGACCGAAATGACCCATCCCATCAGCTAATTTAACATCGACACAACTTCCCATCCAGTCACCCATTCGATGGCTGCTCCAGCCTGAGCACACTTAACTTGATAGTTTTCTTACATGGGCTACTCAGCTGATAGGAATGCCTCTTCACATCCTTATGGCGTATCCGGATGACCGCTCGTCCCACAATGGCCAATAGATGTTGTGTAGACAGAGCATATCACACACGTCTTATTAGAAGCAATCGTCTGGGTTACTATCGATCTTCGCACACATTTTTGATTACAGACTTGTTTGCCGCGTATCACACACATCTTGTTTTATTAAACCGTTTCTGTTCTCTTGCCTAATCACAAACAGTTCATCCGAGTGAACCGTATGATGTATATCGCACACACCTTCATCTGGCTGCCCGTTTCTTTTGTGTTGCCTAATCACAAACAGTTCATCTGAGTGAACCGTATGCTGTGTATCGCACACACCTTCATCTGGTTGCCCGTTTCTTTTGTTCCTCCTCATCACAAATAGTTAATTGAACTAAACCGTATGCCCTTCATCGCACACGCAACTAAAACCTGAACCGTGTTTGATGCATCCGTCATCGCAAATGTTTTATACATTTCTGACGATTTTCATACACCACCGTTTGCGATTATGGCATCGCACACAGTTTCTCGAAGGGTCTCTGATTGTAGTGTCGCGTTAGCAGCATCCTGCAGTAGTGGAGGATAAATAAGTGAACATTTACAGTGATGCTACATAATCAAACAGCAATAAGTGTACGTATGCTGACAAAGGGCAAGAGACTGACAAGAGCAATGCAGAGCCCAGTATTGTTGTGAGATCCTATGATCCTTTGAGCAAGGAGCTTCATATGAAATTTGTTTTCATACAAGAGAGAAGGTAAGGCACATGCAGAAATTTAGGAGTTCAAATTTTGAATTGATATCATAGACAGTACCTGACGCTGGGTTGTCAGCAGTTCTAATAGGGGTTTGGCCAGTGGAGTAGGGGTAGAGTGTGGTACAGTTGGGCCTGTGTTTTCTATGGCTGCTGATCTATCTGATTTATCAGGTATCACTCACCCTCTTGAGGATCTGCACTCACCCTCTTCCTTTTGGACATCTATTACGAAAGAAGAACATTTGACTGGAAAAACATAGTATGACGACACATGGAATAGGTACATAAAATGGATAGGTATGGCATATACTCCTATATGATGCTTAAACTAAACAGATGGTGTAACAAAGTAGAAGTAATGCAAGAGGTCAGATGCAAAATATGTGTGACCAATACAACCTTGCCAAGTTAGAGCAAGCACCTTGATGGGTGAATAAGATAGGCCATCCTCCACCATGCCAAGTTTGTTAGCCAGTGGATTGTTCTGCAATATTCCTCTCGCGCGCCCATTCTCATATTCATTTTGATAATGTTCAGTACCTGACATGCATGAGAACATAAAAACAAGTGAGATTATCTTTGTAATGAAGAAGTGATTCTAATCCAATATTGCCTGCCTGTAAACCCCTTTGTGCTATCTCTGCAATTCTTCTAAGAGATGTCATGCATGCTGTAACTTGGTATGTGGATTAATATAATGTGGCCTACTACTCAAAATATGAGAGCTCCAGAAGTGATGATACTTCGCAGATGACAGCTTCAACATATAGTAAAGAAGAACAAGTCGACCTGACCTGACAGATTCAAAAAATACCAAGGGAGAACAACTCGACCTGACCAGTCGACCGCAAATGTCTCTGCTACTCTACCAACAAGGAACATACTTATTAAAGAAGAGAATAGGATCATCTTAAAGAAGAGCAGAAGAGCAAGTAGATTGAAGATATTACAAGTCTTTCTATACAATGTCGGTTGCCCACCCATGATGAACCAGAGTGCACAGAGAAATACTATTCCTTCCGATCTCTCCATATGTGGCTCACATGCATTTCGAAACTAAAGTAGGAACATTTAGCTGACCAATTAAACATCTCTCAGTTTTACTAATATCAGCATAATATCATATTTGAATTTGTACAACTAAGCTTGTTTAGATCGATGGGTGGAGAAGTGCTATTACGACATGAACCACGTAGCCTGATCATGGTCATCATAAAATGGGGAAACCGTAAGCATGATAAGTATAGTGTTGACCGTGGCTATGGGATGGCAGATCTGAAGCTGCAAACCGCGCAAAGGGTAGTTAGCAACCGATCTTTGCTTTGAAATAACAACTAAGATTTGGTATGGACAAGAAAGTATAGTCAACAAGTGACAAAGAAATGCAATTCTGCTGTCTCTCTATATGTCATGACATGCATTTGGAAACTCAAGTGGGACCTTAAGCTAACCAATTAAATGTGTCTATTAACTAATATCAGTATCATATCACAATCATATCTGAACAACTAAGCCCTGTGTTGTTTAGCTTGAAGGGTGTAATCATGCTAGTACGACAGAAAGCACCTACGCCGATCATAGTAGAGTAGATAAAAGGGGAAAACCCTAAGCATCAAGAGTAAAATCAGGAAAGTGGAATTAGCTGGACCAGTGGGTGGCGCACATGCTTTTCGAAACGAATATAGGAACATTAGCTGGCCAATTAAACGTTCTCTATTTTAGTAATATGAGCATCATATCAGATTCATATTTCAACACCTAAGCTTTGGAATTATGAGTGGCATGTTGTTTTGCTTGATGGGTTGAGATCTTGAGGAGCAATGCTAGCACGACATGAAGCACCTACGATGATTATAGTGAATATAAAGGGGGAAAACCATAAGCTTTACGAGTATAGTGACCGTGCCATGGCAGATCTAAAGGTGCAAACCAGACAAAGCTACTTCGCAACCAATGTTTGCTTTCAACTAGCCACTACAATTTGGTACGGACAAGAAAAGTATAGTAGACAATTTACGATCTATTTTTCGGGTGAGATCAATTACTTAAGCACATATGGAAGAGTACCACCTCTCTTGTGACGCCGTGTAGGCCCTTGCTGATACGTTGAGGGTGTTGCTGGTGCGATGGATGTCGGTGGCGGGGAAGAAGACTTTAGACGGCAGATGGCCGGGTCGGGGGATAAATCCTGTTGCCGTGGACGAGGCGGTCATAGGAGCGGCAACGGCAAGGTGGACGCCGGTGCCGATGAAGCGAGAGGACGCGATGAAAGGATCCTGGTCTGGCACCATGGATGAGAGACGTCCATCTCTTGCAGTGGACGACGGGGTAGCGGCTCCGGCAAGGTGGAGGATGGGGTGGCGGACGAAGGAGGCTGGACGCAGTGGGGAGGGTGTTGTGGCGCCGATGGTGTATGAATGGGGAAATGGAGGGGGAGGGGGATCTCAAACTTTGGGACATGCTTGTCTGAAATGTGGGAAAGTTACGAACTTATCCCCCGTTTAAAATTTCGGACATCAGGTCGGTTGGTGATAGGACGGTAATCTCGCATCTCTCAAATATTTGCCGGTAGCGATTTCGGGCGAGGAGAGGGTGTTTTGCTGCCCACGGTTGGCGCCCACGGTGTATGAACGGGGCTGACACGTAGGGCGGTTGTGTCACGTCTGAGGGAAGTTACACATCTGCCCCTATTTAAAAAAAAAATCTACATCGATTTCGGGCGAGGAGAGTTTTTTTGCCGCCACCCGTGTATGAATGGGGAAATGGAGGGAGTGAGACATGTCTTTCGGACAAGCTTGAATCAAATGTGTTTTGCCACCCATGCTTGGCGCCCACCGTGTCGGAATGGGCTCAGAGGCGGTCATGTCACGTTTGATTGAAGTTACTAGTCTATGCCTATCAGCAGCAGTGTAAATCCGGTCGATAAGGATGTCAAAGTGTCAGGGGTAGATAGTAATTTCCATCTCGCAAACACTTGCTTCGGATAGTCCACAAATGATAGTGGGTGTTTAGCCGCTTCGTTCAAAACTTGGGAGAATTGGCATTCATGTTTGCCCTGGGCCACAGCAACTAAATTCAAATCCAATTGTATTAGTCTCTGAATATCCACCGATAATTATACGTTTTGTTATTTATTTCTTCAGAATCACAACAAAGATTTATTCAACCTTTATATATGATTATGATTTAGAAATGTCGTGATCTTCGAATTCAGTAGGTTGGATACACTTTGAGTCAAATAGTTATTTCATCCAATACAATATGATCACGAAAAATAGTTCACCTTATGTCAATCATACAAGTCTTGAGGATTACCTTGCCTAAAAAATTCGGATCATTACAACACATGGACAACATAGGGGGTCTTACAACATAATCCATTCAGAGACATGACACAACATGCAAGTACAATAATCTATTGACTATTTCAACTGGTATCTAAAGAAGAACTGGGATTACCCTGGGCTTTAGATAACAGAAACAACAGGACCTCCTCCGTCTTCAAATGCAGCATTCTTACTTCCCCCAATTCTTGGGTTGCTTGCATAATGTGTGCAGCTAATTGCATAATTTATAGCCTCAAGATCAAGATTACCTCATTCATGGCAGCCACACCATCTCTTTCTGCCTCTAGTAGAGCCTCAAGAACTATAATATCTATGCTCAAACTGCTCTCCGGTGGTGTTGCCTCTGAACTACTACCATCTAGTTACATGGATGGCGCACTGCTTCCACAAATAGATTCTGGGGTTGTGCATTGTGTCACGTGAGCGGCATCCTGAAAGATTTCCGGACATAAGTAAGAGATAGTTATCACATGATCCGAGCGATAGCTTACATGGTAAACGACATACGAATTATTGCCGAGCATGGCAAGCTATATTTAAATGGTTCGAAGCAGCATCAGCCGAAAAGAAATTAAAATGGTAAGATGAAACTAGGGATGTAAGTGGCAAATAAACGACATCTGCCAGTCCCATCTAGTTAGTTTTTGCTAGCTCCCTAGTTCATTTTCCTCAAAAAACAAAAACTCTTTTGAACTATCATACCACTAGTGGACTTTAATCGGGATTAAACAGGACCTAGTTGACATCCCTAGTTGAAAGGGAGTGTACCACCGCTATATTTAAGTTGCCAAGGCATCTAAGCAGTTCAAATAATCTGAGAAAGCAGTTAACAGTGTGGCCTCATATAAGCTACGAAGACAGTCTTGTGATGAAGTTCAGAGGAAAAGTTAAGGACTCAAATGAACTAGGCATGCGTTTCTTTACGATAGTACAGTAGGCACTGCTGACATATTGGCCAACTCAGCTATAGCCTAACAAGTAACTAACAAGCATTCGAATCAAGCAATACAGCAAAGTAGACAACTCAACTATTTGTAATTCTGTAGGATTACATGTTGAGGGCACAAGCCAAGAAAGCAGCCCACATGCATTACATTTCACATGTACTAAAACACACTGGCTTACCATATGTTGTTGTGAAGCCTCGCTGTTGTTGCAATGTTCTTTGAAGATATCGTCGACATCCCGTGGATGCAAATCTAGTTGTTGTAATTTATTACGCACCCTCTATTTAGGTAAAATTAATTTTAATCGCATGCCTTTGGTTCGAATTGATCATCAATGGTTCATCTAAACTAATGAAAGAAGGGTGCGTGCTTACACGACAATATATCTGCTTCACTCTATTTTTATGCTTGTTTGAGGTGCCAACCCCAAAAGAACAAATATTCTGCTTGATGGGGTTGGCAGCTCCATAATTAATAGAAGCATCAAATTAGTCATGAAACTTGGGAAGATCAAGAACACACAAAAAAGTAATGAACAGAGGCTCAGAGCAGTGATGTAATAGCTAGCATCAGAAAATGTAGGGCAAAACGAACAAAAAGCAGCGGAACCACATGCTAGTTTGCTGATGTGTAATTAAGCATAGAGAACATGAAGCGATGCGATGGAACCAACAGTGGCATCGTAACAACACCATTAGCATAAATATAGCATGCAAGAAGTAAAATAGTAGGCGTTGATATCTGGAAGTACAGTAGTATTTAGGACAAAACTAAAGCATATTAACTATATGTGCCTTTGGTATGTAATTTAGCACATGTAACATGTTCACCGCCGTAAGTCCGCCCTACAGTGCAAGCAGAATAACACGTCTCATGAAAAATTGAATGATGCCCTGAAGAAATTCAAAGGTGCGGTGCTTATGCTAAGAAAGTGAACGTAGGCGCCGGCCGTTGGATAATAGTACCTGATTCTCGGTGGCGTATGGGTATCATTGTCATACTTGATAGCTAAGGATCGTCGATGGTGCTCGTGTTGCGATTGAGTTCTGGCCGGTTGTCGCCGTCGCTGAAGATGCTTCAATGCTTTGCTTGTGGCGCCTATTGACATACAGGAAAGCTCATCTTTGGTAAGCGAACAGTTGCACGATAAAGAAGAGAAAAACCGAAGGAGTACAAATCGAAATAACCTGATGAGGCTACGGCGTCGATGCGCGGGGCGGTGGAGTTGAATATGGCGTCCGTGCCGGTGCAGTGGACGAAGGCTTCGACGGGCGCGGTGTACAGTGCTTTCAGTGAGGCGGATCTATTGCAGCGGACAAGGGCTTGTATGAAGGGCCAGCGATGGGTCAGACGAGGGAGGGAGTGAAGGGCCTACACTGTGGTGGACGAGGGTGCAGTTAAGCGGATCCGGTGCGGTGGACCATGATGGCGGTCAAGGAGATGCTGGAGCGGTGGACAAGCCGATCGGTGAAGCGGCTCCGGTGAAGAGGTGAGATGGCAGGTGGGGGTTCCAATGCGCGAAAGGTAGATCCGGCAGGGTGTGAGGTCTGCCGCTGCGGCAGAGGACTAGATTCGGCGGCTTGCCGTGGTTGGGGGGGGGGTCGGGGAGGGGAAGGGGAGGGGATCTAGGGAAGAATGTTGGGGGCAAAGAGGGGAAAAAATGGAGTTACCAAAGCAGCCCTTTTTTCTGTTCATGTGGCAGGGGTAAAACAGGAATATCGCAGGGCTAAACTTTCGGGCGCGAGATATTTCGATGTGAGCGGGAAGTTTGAAAGCTTTTGGCACCTGAAATTATAAGTGTTCTGCTCTTGTACGGCCTACTATGATATCATGGCCGAGAATTTATTTGTTTTGCACGCAAAAGAAGTGCAAGTTTTGAAAATCAATGTCTCCAACTCGAAATGTAGATTGTCCATTCAATTCAAATATGGATCATTGAGCTAGTACAAGTAAATACCATCATACGGTCCAATTCAAATGAAATTCCAAATGTGTTTATCCTAAATATGATGACAAAAGCAAAAATGTGTATGTGTATGAATAAAGTGGATGATTATAAAGTTTGAACATGCTCGTATGTGTATATCTCTAGGTTTGATATATGAATTTGAAATCACGAAATCCCGGCTTAAAAAATGTACCTCCGTTTAAATGAATTACAAAAGCTAAAGACGGACTTGAATTCCAAAATTCCAATCTTAGGTTTGTAATTCTGGTACATCAAGGTATATCACGCATGTTCAAAAATATCGTTATCTCGTAGTCCAAACTGTGAAACAAATTGATCAACCATGAGTGCACACACTATTGACCGTATATATCTCAGTTACGCTAAAGTCCCTCAAATATAGACACCTAACTCATTATGTGAAGCCAACCCCCCCCCCCCACCCCCAGACACTCCGCGTCCCCCCCCCCCCACACGCCATTCTCTCCCCCAGACACGAACACACGAGCACATTAACACCCCCCTCTCTTCTAAAGTCCGGACCCCAATATAGGTCTCTTATCACTTTGTCTCTCGGGCATGCACACATCTCTTCCCCCACTCTCCAGGTCACCCGACATCTCTCTTTCCCAAGCACACGCACTATGTAGAGTGTATCTTTCTCATACACACAAAACATTGCCCCCAAACGTCTATCTCCCTAGTTATGTGGTTCTCGCACACTCACCTCACACACCACCCCCACTGCAAACAAGCACACTTTGTCTCCTTGTGCACCACTCTCGTCTTTCTATCTCTCCCACATGCAGACCCGCCCTAGCTCCTTCCCTGTACACATATATGTCGTGACTCTTTCCATAGCTCCCTAATGTAGCATCGTTCTCAATCTCGCACGTTGTTCTCTACACCATCTATTCTAGATCTCTCATGAAGTCCCTATCACACACACGATGACTCGCTTCCCTTGCTTCTCCATACATAGGCCAATTTCTAACAACATCAACATTGTCTCCCTATCTATACGCCACTTATGGACACAAACGACCCCTCCCCCCCCTCTTTTCCTCTATCTCTCTCTCTCCGTTGCTAGCTCTCTCTCTCTCACTCTCTCTCTCGCTTGCTCTCACACCCCTCTCCCACACACACTCGATGTCTCTTCCAAATAGTCTGCTCCCCGCCCGCACCCATGCTATTGCACTACTACACATGCCTTTGTCTCTCTTTGACACACATGTCACACCATTCCCCTTCCCTTATACTAGGTTTAAATCATTAGTGGTCTCTCTACTCCACATACACACACTCCCTCTCACACACACAAGCGCACAAACACACACAGACACGCACAAACACCCATCTAACTATCTGGATCCTTCTTTTAAGACACACACCCTTGCATATTCTCTACAACTCTAGAAATGTATATACCCCCCCCTCTCTAGCTCAGATGCACACCAAAATTCTCTATCTCTCTAACTCACACATCTCTCCCCATGTCCACATGTGTATCTCACACACTCACTCTCTGATTATGTCTATGTGTCTCCATGTTCTGAGAACACAAAGCCCCATGTACATGTCTCTCTCTATCCTCCACACACATAGACACAAAGAATCTATTATCATTGCCTCAGCCTCTAGACATATCACACATGCACACACACTCTCTCTCTCTCTCTCTCTCTCTCTCTCTCTCTCTCTCTCTCGCAAACACGCTCAACAAGGGTTTCCCCGTGAATAACTTACCATCTATTCATCAACAGTCGTGGCAGTACGGAGAACACGAGACATGAAAAAAGAATAAACCTACACATGCGTAGACCATCTAGTATGACTACTAGTACTAGAGAAAGCCAAAAGCACGCCACCGTCACCCCCTCCTTATCGGCGACGGGAAAACCTTTGTTTTACACAGTCGAGAAGTCATTGTGCTAAGGCCCCACATGCTGAGCTGTTGAATAGAATGTAGATCCTAGTTTACGGAAACAAGTATCAATAATACATTTTATCTCCATACTTATATTTCTTCTCTTATAAAAAACCGAGTTGGTGATGATGGTATGCGTGTCATCTTGCAATAGACCGTCCGATCTATATCTGACGGATGGAAATTAAACTAAAAGATACCCGCACCTCTCTCCACATTTGCAGACAAGGCCTTCCCTCGTTCATCCTTATCTCCAACAACCTCATTGTTGAGAAATTAAAAAGAAAGCCTCTGGAACAAAGCGGCACAGTGGCCCGGCTAACACGTCTTGAGCTTGCGTTGGTTTTCCTCGAATAAGAGAGGTTGATGCAGCAAGTGTAGCGTAAGCCTTTCCCTCAGTTTAGAGAACCAAGGTATCAATCCAGTAGGAGGCTTCTCAAAAGTCCCACGCACCTACACAAACAAACTGAGAACTCGCAACCAACGCAATAAAGGGGTTGTCAATCCCTTCACGGCCACTTGCGAAAATGAGATCTAATAGAGATAGTATGATAAGATAAATATGTTTTTGGTATTTTATAATATAGATGCAAAAAGTAAAGATGCAAATAAAAGTAGATTGAAAGCAAATATGATAAGAGATAGACCGGGGCCATAGGTTTCACTAGTGGCTTCTCTCAAGATAGCATAAGTATTACGGTGGGTGAACAAATTCTTGTCGATCAATTGATAGAAAAGCGCATAGTTATGAGATTATCTAGGCATGATCATGTATATAGGCATCACGTCCATAACAAGTAGACCGACTCACCTGCATCTACTACTATTACTCCACACATCGACCGCTATCTAGCATGCATCTAGAGTATTAAGTTCATAAGAACAGAGTAATGCATTAAGCAAGATGACATGATGTAGAGGATAAACTCATGCAATATGATATAAACCCCATCTTGTTATCCTCGATGGCAACAATACAATACGATGCACGCAACCCTTTACATCCTTTGGTAAGGACACCACAAGATTGAACCCAAAGCTAAGCACTTCTCCCATGGCAAGAAAGACCAATCTAAATGAGGCCAAACCAAACTGATAATTCAAGAGACTTGCAAAGATAACTTAATCATACATAAAAGAATTCAGAGAAGATTCAAATATTATTCATAGATAAACTTGATCATAAACCCACAATTCATCGGATCTAAACAATCACACCGCAAAGAGAGTTTACATCGAATAGATCTCCACAAGAGAGGGGAGAACATTGTATTGAGATCCAGAAAGAGAGAATAAGCCATCTAGCTAATAACTATGGACCCGTAGGTCTGTGGTAAACTACTCACGACTCATCGGAGGGGCAAGGATGTTGATGTAGAGGCCCTCCGTGCTTGATTCCCCCTCCGTGAGTGCGTGAAGGCTCCAAGATGGGATCTCGCGGATCTGAGAAGGTTCTGGCGGTGGAAATTGTGTTTCGTGGTGCGCTGGATGCTTTCGAGTGCGTAGGTATATATAGGAAGAAGAAGTACGTCGTTGGTCATGAGGGGCCCACGAGACAGGGGGCGCGCCCTACAGGGGGGCGGCCTCCTATCTCATGGCTTCCTCGGAAGCTTCTTGACTTGCACTCCAAGTTCTTCGGATCACGTTCGTTCCAAAAATCACGCTCCCGAAGATTTCATTCCGTTTGGACTCCGTTTGATATTCCTTTTCTTCGAAATACTGAAATAGGCAAAAAAACAACAATATGGGCTGGGCCTCCGGTTAGTAGGTTAGTCCCAAAAATAATATAAATGTGTAAAATAAAGCCCATAAACATCCAAAAGGGGTAATATAATAGCATGGAACAATCAAAAATTATAGATACGTTGGAGACGTATCAAGCATCCCCAAGCTTAATTCCTGCTCGTCCTCGAGTAGGTAAATGATAAAAAGAAATTTTTGATGTGGAATGCTACCTAGCATAATTATCAATGTAATTTATTTATTGTGGCATGAATGTTCAGATCCAAATGATTCAAAATAAAAGCTTATAAAACATAAAAATAATAATGCTTCAAAGCATACTAACAAATAATCATGTCCTATCAAAATAACATAGCCAAAGAAAGCTTATCCCTACAAAATCATATAGTTAGGCTATGCTTCATTTTCATTACACAAAATACTCCCATCATGCACAACCCGATGACAAGCCGAGCAATTGTTTCATACTTTTTAGCGCTTCAGCTTTTTCAACTCTTACGCAATACATGAGCATAAGCCATGGACATAGCACTATGGTGGTATATGGTGGTTGTGAGGACAAAAAGGGAGAAGATAGTCTCACATCAACTAGGCGTATTAACGGGCTATATAGAGATGCCCATTAATAGATATCAATGTGAGTGAGTAGGGATTGCCATGCAACGGATGCACTAGAGCTATAAATATATGAAAGCTCAACAAAAGAAACTAAGTGGGTGTGCATCCAACTTGCTTGCTCACGAAGACACAGGGCATTTTGAGGAATCCCATCATTGGAATATACAAGCCAAGTTCTATAATGAAAAATTCCCACTTAGTATATGAAAGTGACAACATAGGAGACTCTCTATCATCAAGATCATGGTGCTACTTTAAAACACAAGTGTGGAAAAAGAGATAGTAGCATTGTCCCTTCTCTCTTTTTCTCTCATTTTATTATTTTCTTTTTCCTCCTTTTCTTTTTCTTTGGCCTTCTTTTTTTTCTTTTTCTTTTTGGCCTTTCTCTTTTTTTCTCATTTTTTTCTCTCTTTTTTTTCTTTTTGTAAAGTCCGAAGTCTCATCCCGACTTGTGGGGGAATCATAGCCTTCATCATCCTTTCCTCACTAGGACAATGCTCTAATAATGAAGATCATCACACCTTTATGGATTTACAACTCAAGAATTACAACTCAAAGCTAGAACAAGATATGACTCTATATGAATGCCTCCGTGATGTGTGCAGGATATGCAATGAATCAAGAGCGACATGTATGAAAATTATGAAAGTGGCCTTGCCATAAATACGATGTCAACTACGTGATCATGCAAAGAGCAATATGACAATGATGGAACGTGTCGTAATAAACGGAACGGTGGAAAGTTGCATGGCAATACATCTCGGAATGGCTATGGAAATTCCATAATAGGTAGGTATGGTGGCTTTTTTGAGGAAGGTAAATAAGGGGTTTATGATACCGGCGAAATTTGCGCGGTAATAATAAAGGCTAGCAAAGTGGAAGTGTGCATATATCCATGGACTCACATTAGTCAAAAAAGAACTCATATACTTATTGCAAGAGTCTACTTAGCCCTCGAAGCAAAGTACTACTACGCATGCCCCAAGAGGGATAGATTGGTAGGAAAAGACCATCGCTCGTCCCCGACTGCCACTCATAAGGAAGACAATCAAAAGAGCACCTCATGCAACAAATTTGTCACACAACTTTCACCATACGTGCATGCTACGGGATTTGCCAACTTCAACAAAAGTATTTCTCAATTTCATAATTACCCACTAGCATGACCCTAACATTACTACCTTTATATCTCAAAACAATTATCAAGCATCAAATTGATCATAGCATCCAATTCTTTTTCTATGATAGTTTTTATTATACCCAACTTGGATGCTCATCATTCTAGGACTAACTTTGTGACCATAGCAAATACCATGCTGTTCTAAAATACTCTCAAATATATATAAGTGAAGCATGAGAGACTAGTAATTTCTTCAAAATTAAGACACCACCGTGCTCTAAAAGATATAAGTGAAGCACTAGAGCAAAAACTATCAAGCTCAAAAGATATAAGTGAAGCACATAGAGTATTCTAGCAAATTCTAATCAAATAGGCTTCTCCCAAAAGGTGTGTACAGCAAGGATGATTATGGTAAACTAAAAAGCAAAGACTAATATAATACACGACGCTCCAAGCAAAACACATATCATGTGGTGAATAAAAATATAGCTCCAAGTAAAGTTACCACTGAACGAAGACGAAAGAGGGGATGCCTTCCCGGGGCATCCCCAAGCTTAGGATTTTGGCTATTCTTGAATATCTTGGGGTGCCTTGGGCATCCCCAAGCTTAGGCTCTTGCCACCCTTTATTCCATAGTCCATAAAAGCTTTACCCAAAACTTGAAAACTTCACAACACAAAACTCAACAGAAATCTTATAAGCTCATTAGTGAAAGAAAACAAAACCACCACATAAGGTACTGAAATGAACTCATTCTTTATTTATTTTGGTGTTAAACCTACTGTATTCCAACTTCTCTATAGATTATAAACTATTTTATTGGCCATAGATTCATCAAAATAAGCAAACAACACAAGAAAAACAGAATCTGTCAAAAACAGAACAGTCTGTAGTAATCTGTAACTAATGCAAACTTCTGGAACTAAAAAACACCATCCAAAATAGGACGACCTAGGCAATTTGTTTATTGATCATCAGCAATTGGAATCACTATTTTATCACGTTCTGGTGATTTTTAACAATTGTTTTCGTGAACCGAAAGTTTCTGGAAATTACAGCAAGATCAAATCAACTATTATCCAAGAAGATCCTATAGGTTTAACTTGGCACAAACACTAATTAAAAGATAAAAACACATCTAAACAGAAGGTAGATGGATTATTTATTCCAAAACATAAACAAAAACAAAAGACTAAAAATAAAATTGGGTTGCCTCCCAACAAGCGCTATCATTTAACGCCCCTAGCTAGGCATACAAGCGAGGATAGATCTAACGAATGCCATCTTTGGCACTAAACTCAAAAGTAGCACGCATGATAGATTCATAAGGTAGTTTAACTTTCTTTCTTGGAAAGTGCTCCATGCCTTTGTTTAATGGAAATTGGAATCTAATATTCCCTTCCTTCATATCAATAATCGCACCAATCGTTCCAGGAAAAGGTCTGCCAAGAATAATCGGGCAAGAAAGATTGCAATCTATATCAAGAACAATAAAATCTACGGGCACCAAATTTGTATTTGCAAAAATAAGAACATCATTGATCCTTCCCATAGGCTTTTTAATGGTGGCATCCTCAAGGTGCAAATTTAGATAACAATCATCAAGATCATGGAAGCCTAGAGTATCACATAAAGTTTTCGGAATCGTGGAAACACTAGCACCCAAATCACACAAAGCAAAACACTCATAATCTTTAATTATAATCTTTATAGTAGGTTCCCACTCATCATTAAGTTTTCTAGGTATAGAAACTTCCAAATTAAGTTTTTCATCATAAGATTGCATCAAGGCATCAACAATATGTTTGGTAAAAGCTTTGTTTTGACTATAAGCATGAGGAGAATTAACAACGGATTGCAACAAGGAAACACAACCTTTTAAAGAGCAATTATCATAATCAAATTCCTTGAAATCCGAGATAGTGGGTTCAATATTATTAGAAGTTGAGGATTCTTCAATCTCACTTTTACCAAATTTAACATTAAGATCTAAAGACTCCGAATTCTTGGGACGCCTTCTAGGCAAAGTTGATTCATCATCAGTCCCATAAATAAAAATTCATATTGCAAAACATAGATCTAATCGGAGACGCAACAATAACTTTAAGATCCTCATCATTATTTTCACGGAAACTAGAAGAACACGCTTTTATAAAGCTTTCTTTCTTAGCACGCAATCTAGCGGTTCTTTCCTTGCACTCGTCAATGGAAATTCTCATTACTTTGAGAGACTCATTGATATCATGCTTAGGAGAAGAAGATCCAAGTTTAAGAGAATTAACATCAAGAGAAAGTCTATCAACGTTCCTAGCCAAATCATCAACTTTGAGCAATTTTTCTTCAAGCAAAGCATTAAAATTCTTTTGAGAGGTCATAATTCTTTCACACTATTCTGAAAATTAGAGGGCATCTTATTAAAATTACCATAAGAGTTGTTGTAGGAATTTCCATAATTATTAGAGGGATTACTAGGGAACGGTCTAGCATTAAAATTTTCTATATAAGCATTGTTTCCAAAACTATTCATACCAACAAAATTCACATCCATAGATTCATTATTATTCTCAATCAAGGAAGACAAAGGCATATCATTGGGATCAAGAGGGGTATTTTTAGTAGCAAACATCTTCATAAGTTCATCCATCTTTCCACTCAAAACATTGATTTCTTCTATAGCATGCACTGGAAATGATGATGGAGATGATGTGCAGTATATATATAGGGAATATGCATCCTACTACCGGGTGTAGTTACACCCATTTCTCATATACTACCATGTGGTAGTATACATACTACTTTATTATTTTTAGTATGTTCATATACTATGGGCCAGCTCTTTTGGTGGCTTCTAGAATAAGCTGTAATAAGCTACCCCCTACCTAGCTTATTCTAGAAGCCCAACCAAATTTATTTTTGTAGAAGCCTGGTAGTTAAGACTTAACTAGTAGGCTTCTAAAAAGAAAATTTTGGTTGGGCTTCTAGAATAAAATTTGGGTAAAGCAACTATTCTAGAAGCCCAAAAAAGCTAGCAAAAGAACTGGCCCTATATCTAAGGTGGTAATATATATATATATATATCTAAGGTTATATCAATTAGGCTTCAAGTGTGTACTTGTTGGTGAAATTATTGTCCAATGGGAATTATATCTCGTATTACTCATGTAGCTTACAAAGTCTTCCGCACAACCTTGTAACTTCTTACCCATTTCTAAATTTGTACTAGTCCTCTATACTGTATATTGCGCTACTCGTACTACTACCTCCCTCCTGGTTTACTGGTCCCCTTCATAATTTATGTCAAATTTTGACCATAAACTTCACTGACTAAATGTTAATGCATGTCACAAAAAATTATATCATTTTATTCGTATTTGAACATAGTTTCCAATGGAATAATTTTCGGTGACATGCATTGACATTTTGTTAGTTAAACCTATGGTTAAAATGTGACACTAAATACGACTAGTAAGTAGTACAGTAGCAGTACTAGTATAGGTCGGTCAAATTATTCATCATGTCGTCACATTGAATTGATGTGACAACACTCTGTGGCGTGGTGACACACGAATCCCTGCAGCATGTTCGGGTATTGTGGACTTCAGATTTGGAGTGCTACCACTTATCTGTCGAAATCTTTCATCATTCACTTAAAACAGTCAATTGATCATACATTGAGTACCATATAACTGGAATTAACCGATGCAACTCCATGAAGGTTTGGCTGGTGCTGCCGGCTGGCGTCAAGTTCGATCCCACGGATCAGGAGTTGATCGAGCACCTTGAGGCCAAAGTGAGTGCTGACAGCGCGAGATGTCACCCTCTCATCAATTGTTCATACCAACCATCGACAGCGAGCACGTCATATGCTACACCCATCCTGAGAAACTTCCAGGTAAGACACCGATCGGTCGTCTACTTGCACAAACATATTCCTTTGTTTATAGCTTTATTTTTCTTTTTAGATGTAGACCTAGTGAAGCAATTACAATTTGACAGTTAATACAAAGTGAAACAAGTGACTGCAACATGCGAAAGATGTTATGAAAATGCCAACTACGTACACTAAAACATGTATTCGACAATATTGCAGGTATCACACTGAGTGGCCTAAGCAAGCATTTCTTCCAGCACAATTCCAGGGTGTTCAAAAGGGGCACGTGAACGCGTCGCAAGATACAGTCGGAGTGCAGCATGCATGCGATGTGGCACAAGACCGGCAATACCTTGCCGGTGATGGTCAATGGCCGGCAGACGGGCAGCAAAAAGGTTCTGGTGCTGCACACTAACAAGAACTTCGACCATTCCCGCAAAAAGAAGAACTTCGACCAGCAAAGGACCAACTGGGTGATGCACCAGTACCATCTCGGGAACCTGGAGTAAGAGAAGGAGCAGAAGCTGGTCCTCTGCAAGATTTTCTACCAGATGTATACTAGGGCCAGGACTAAAAAGATTATAACTTAGTTTGGTATTGGTACTTGTACTACCTTGTCATCCGCAAGTTGGTATTGCTGTTAACGATCTTTCGGTATGAACTTGGCATTTGCTTCCAACCATCATGCTGAGGGTCGACGTGGATATAAAGCTGAATCATTTGTTTCGAAACGAATTTTCATGCACCTGATTTTTATTTGATGGGTAGCATAAGCACCTGTCGTTCGAATTCCCAAGTCTCCAATTTTTTGAAACAAGGGCATGCACTTATTATCACGATGAAAAAACAATATACCTGCTGCATCCCAGTTATCAGTCTGTACTTGCATAATTCTCTTGTTTATTGAGCAGGTATATTGTTTTTTCAGGTCGAGCAAGTTTCAACTGGGTTGTAGACTGCGCACGCTTGGTTTTGTTTTTAACAAGCCTAGCCCATGACGACAACGGGACATAAAGATCCAGTAGGTATCTACTGGCCTCTGGTCCATGTGTTAGTTATATTTTGTCTTACAACATCTACAGGCAGTTTTTTTACTGAATCAAACACACAACCCAGTTCTATTGTCCTCTTGAAACGCCATGTCCTACTTCCGTTTTCTAATCTCTACCTATTGTTTTACTAGTTCATATACACGTATCATTATATTGTACATAAAGTTTCCTTTTAATATTTACATCCTTATTTTTGTTGTTGTTTTCCCTTCCAATGTTGTTTTTTTTACCACTGGTTTCCCCTTAAACCAACTCAATTGTCCCTCGTCTTGTTTGCTTACAAAAATAAAACGATTTGTTTGGCAAATCAATAAGTTCTTAAAAAATGTTTATCATTTCCGGATTACAACTGTTCGGACTCCACCAAAATATGCAAAATAAGGTTGAATTTTTTACCATGGTCCTGGGCAGAAAATGGGTTGTAATGAATTACTTAAGAATTAGCAAATGGGTTGCAAATTATTAAAAAATAGCAAATGTGCTCTATGTTGTCTGCCACAGATTTGGAGGCTGACTTGTGGGCCTACTAAGTTCATGCATACACAAGGTTTCTCAAAAAAATAAACTTAGTCAACAATCGACTCTACCAGCATCAGACCATTAGATGTCAATCTAATGGCAATCGTGCTTCTTCAGTCTCTGATCTTCCTGCTCCAGCCGCCCAAACCAGCACCGGCAGAACCGCCTGCTCCCGTCTCCCGTGGCCGGCCGTGCTGCCGGGCAGGCCTCATGGCCCCACAATACTCGCATCCCTCGCCTGGCTATCCCTCTACTCACCCACACCTCCTGTTATTTTCCGGTGACAGCAGCCGAACCAGTCAACCCTCGTACTCCCCACCGTGTGGGCAGCCACTGTCGTGTCTTCCCCGGCTCCATGTCGTTCCTTTCGTAGGCCTCGTCGTCGTCCACCGCCCTGGTGCTCTCGGCGCGGTGTCGTCAACAAATGACATCCATCGGAAGTGGACTGTATGTGGAGAGGATGACAGCTGGGTCCACGGCCACACACAAGGAAATGCCTCCTTATTACGCGCAAAATAATGATTCCTCCACCTGACATCTGGGACCTGATGTCTACTACACAACCTTTTTCTTGTAGGCGTTGTTGGGCCTCCAAGTGCGAGAGGTTTGTAGGACAGTAACAAATTTCCCTCAAGTGGATGACCTAAGGTTTATCAATCCGTGGGAGGCGTAGGATGAAGATGGTCTCTCTCAAGCAACCTTGCAACCAAATAACAAAGAGTCACTTGTGTCCCCAACACACCCAATACAATGGTAAATTGTATAGGTGCACTAGTTCAGCGAAGAGACGGTGATACAAGTGCAATATGGATGGTAGATATAGGTTTTTGTAATCTAAAAATATAAAAACAGCAAGGTAGCAAGCGATAAAAGTGAGCGTAAACGGTATTGCAATGCTAGGAAACAAAGCCTAGGGTTCATCCTTTCACTAGTGCAAGTTCTCTCAACAATAATAACATAATTGGATCATATAACTATCCCTCAACATGCAACAAAGAGTCACTCCAAAGTCACTAATAGCGGAAAACAAACGAAGAGATTATGGTAGGGTACGAAACCACCTCAAAGTTATTCTTTCCAATCAATCCGTTGGGCAATTCCTATAAGTGTCACAAACAGCCCCGAAATTAGTACTAGAATAACACCTTAAGACACAAATCAACCAAAACCCTAATGTCACCTAGATATTCCAATGTCACCTCAAGTATCCGTGGGTATGATTATACGATATGCATCACACAATCTCAAATTCATCTATTCAACCAACACATAGAACCTCAAAGAGTGCCCCAAAGTTCCTACCGGAGAGTCAAAACGAAAATGTGTGCCAACCCCTATGCATAAGTTCATGGGCGGAACCTGCAAGTTGATCACCAAAACATACATCAAGTGTTCTCAAATCATTAAAGACTCAATCCGATAAGATTACTTCAAAGGGGAAACTCAATCCATTACAAGAGAATAGAGGGGGAGAAGAAACATAAGATCCAACTATAATAGCAAAGCTCGCGATACATCAAGATCGTGCCAAATCAAGAACATGAGAGAGAGAGATCAAACACATAGCTACTGGTACATACCCTCAGCCCCGAGGGTGAACTACTCCCTCCTCGTCATGGAGAACGCCGGGATGATGAAGATGGCCACCGGTGAGGGTTCCCCCTCCGGCAGGGTGCCGGAATAGGGTCCCGATTGGTTTTTAGTGGCTACAGAGGCTTGCGCCGGTGGAACTCCCGATCTATTCTGTTCCCCGATCGTTTTAGGCTATATGGGTATATATAGGAGGAAGAAGTACGTCAAGGGAGCCACGAGGGGCCCACGAGGGTGGAGGGCGCGCCCTAGGGGGGTGGGCGCGCCCCCCTACCTCGTGGCTTCCTCCTTTCTTTCCTGACGTGCACTCCAAGTTCATCGGGTAGCTTTCCTTCCAAAAATAACTTCTCCAGAAGGTTTCATTCCGTTTTGAATCCGTTTGATATTCCTTTTCTTCGAAACACTGAAATAGGCAAAAAAACAGCAATTCTGGGTTGGGCCTCCGGTTAATAGGTTAGTCCCAAAAATAATATAAAATTGGATAACAAAGCCCAATATTGTCCAAAACAGTAGATAATATAGCATGGAGCAATCAAAAATTGTAGATACGTTGGAGACATATCAAGCATCCCCAAGCTTAATTCACCTTTCGTCCTCGAGTAGGTAAATGATAAAAAGATAATTTTGATGTGGAATGCTACTTGGCATAATTTCAATGTAATTCTTCTTACTTGTGGTATGGATATTCAGATCCAAAAGATTCCAGATAAAAGTTCATATTGACATAAAAATAATAATACTTCAAGCATACTAACTAAGCAATCGTGTCTTCTCAAAATAACATGGCCAAAGAAAGTTATCCCTACAAAATCATATAGTCTGGCTATGCTCTATCTTCACCACACAAAGTATTTAAATCATGCACAACCCGATGACAAGCCAAGCAATTGTTTCATACTTTAGACATTTTCAAACTTTTTCAATCTTCACGCAATACATGAGCGTGAGCCATGGACATAGCACTATATGTGGAATAGAATGGTGGTTGTGAGGACAAAAAGGGAGAAGATAGTCTCACATCAACTAGGCGTATCGATATGGTGATGCCCACCAATAGATATCAATGTGAGTGAGTAGGGATTGCCATGCAACGGATGCACTAGAGCTATAAGTGTATGAAAGCTCAAAAAGAAACTAAGTGGGTGTGCATCCAACTCGCTTGCTCACTAAGACCTAGGGCATTTTGAGGAAGCCCATCATTGGAATATACAAGCCAAGTTCTATAATGAAAGATTCCCACTAGTATATGAAAGTGACAACATAGGAGATTCTCTATCATGAAGATCATGGCGCTACTTTGAAGCACAAGTGTGGTAAAAGGATAGTAGCATTGCCCCTTCTCTCTTTTTCTCTCATTTTTTATTTGGGCATTTACTCTTTTTTTATGGCCTCTTTTCTCTTCCCTTTTTTTTATTTTTCGTCCGGAGTCTCATCCCAACTTGTGAGGAATCATAGTCTCGATCATCCTTTTCCTCACTTGGAACAATGCTCTAAAAATGATGATCATCACACTTTTATTTTCTTACAACCCAACAATTACAACTCAATACTTAGAACAAAATATGACTCTATATGAATGCCTCCGGCGGTGTGCAGGATATGCAATGACTCATGAGTGACATGTATGAAAGAATTATGAACGGTGGCTTTGCCACAAATACGATGTCAACTACATGATCATGCAAAGCAATATGATAATGATGGAGCGTGTCATAATAAACGGAACGGTGGAAAGTTGCATGGCAATATATCTCGGAATGGCTATTGAAATGCCATGATAGGTAGGTATGGTGGCTGTTTTGAGGAAGGTATATGGTGGGTGTATGATACCGTGAAAAGTGTGCGGTATTAGAGAGGCTAGCAATTGTGGAAGGAAGAAGAGTGCGTATAATCCATGGACTCATCATTAGTCATAAAGAACTCATATACTTATTGCAAAAATCTACAAGTTATCAGAGCAAAGTATTACGCGCATGCTCCCAGGGGGATAGATTGGTAGGAAAAGACCATCGCCGTCCCGACCGCCACTCATAAGGAAGACAATCAATAAATAAATTATGCTCCGACTTCATCACATAACGGTTCACCATACGTGCATGCTATGGGAATCACAAACTTTAACACAAGTATTTCTCAAGTTCACAACTACTCAACTAGCATGACTCTAATATCACCATCTTCATATCTCAAAACAATTATCAAGCATCAAACTTTTCTTAGTATTCAACACACTCATAAGAATTTTTACTATTCTTGAATCCTAGCATATTAGGATTATTTAAGAAAATTACCATCCTATTTAAGACTCTCAAAATAATCTAAGTGAAGCATGAGAGATCAATAATTTCTATAAAACAAATCCACCACCGTGCTCTAAAAGATATAAGTGAAGCACTAGAGCAAACAACAAACTACTCCAAAAGATATGAGGGAAGATCAATGAGTAGTTGTATAATTATGTAACTATGTGAAGACTCTCCCATTTAATAATTTCAGATCTTGGTATTTTATTCAAACAGCAAGCAAAACAAAATAAAATAAAATGACACTCCAAGCAAAACACATATCATGTGGTGAATAAAAATATAGCTCCAAGTAAAGTTACCGATGAACGAAGACGAAAGAGGGGATGCCATCTGGGGCATCCCCAAGCTTAGGCTCTTGGTTGTACTTGAATATTACCTTGGGGTGCCTTGGGCATCCCCAAGCTTAGGCTCTTGCCACTCCTTATTCCATAGTCCATCGAATCTTTACCCAAAACTTGGAAACTTCACAACACAAAACTGAACAAAAAACTCGTGAGCTCCGTTAGCGAAAGAAAACAAAACACCACTTCAAGGTACTGTAATTAAATCATTCTTTATTTATATTGGTGTTAAACCTACTTTATTCCAACTTCTCTATGGTTTATAAACTATTACTAACCATAGATTCATCAAAATAAGCAAACAACACCCAAAAAACAGAATCTGTCAAAAACAGAACAGTCTGTAGTAATCTGTAACTAACGCAAACTTCTGGAACTCAAAAAATTCTAAACTAAATTGGTTAACCTGGGGAATTTGTCTAGTAATCATCTAAAAAAAGAATCAACTAAATATCACTCTCCAGTAAAAAGTTTTAGCTAATCTCGTGAGCGCTAAAGTTTCTGTTTTTTACAGCAAGATCATAAAGACATCACCCAAGTCTTCCCAAAGGTTCTACTTGGCACAAACACTAATTAAAACATAAAACCACATCTAAACATATGCTAGATAGATTATTTATTCCTAAACAGAACTAAAAAGCAAGAAACTAAAACAAAATTGGGTTGCCTCCCAACAAGCGCTAACGTTTAACGCCCCTAGCTAGGCATGATAATTTCAATGATGCTCACATAAGACATAATAATTGAAACATAAAGAGAGCATCATGAAGAATATGACTAGCACATTTAAGTCTAACCCACTTCCTATGCATAGGGATTTTGTGAGCAAACAACTTATGGGAACAATAATCAACTTGCATAGGAAGGCAAAACAAGCATAACTTCAAAACTTTAAGCACATAGAGAGGAAACTTGATATTATTGCAATTGCTACAAGCATATATTCCTCCCTCATAATAATTTTCAGTAGCATCATGAATGAATTCAACAATATAACCATCACCTAAAGCATTCTTTTCATGATCTACTTGCATATAAATTTTACTACTCTCCACATAAGCAAATTGATTCTCATCAATAGTAGTGGGAGCAAACTCAACAAAATAACAATCATGTGAAGCATGATCCAATTGAAAATTAAAATCATGATGATAAGTTTCATGGTTATCTTCATTCTTTATAGCATACATGTCATCACAATAATCATCATAAATAGGAGGCATGCTTTCATCAAAATAAATTTGTTCATCAAAACCTGGGGGACAAAAAATATCATCTTGATCAAACATAGCTTCCCCAAGCTTACACTTTGCATATCATTAGCATCATGGATATTCAAGGAATTCATACTAACAACATTGCAATAATGCTCATCATTCAAAGATTTAGTGCCAAACATTTTAATGCATTCTTCTTCTAACATTTTGGCACAATTTTCCTTTCCATCATACTCACGAAAGATATTAAAAAGATGGAGCATATGAGGTAGACTCAATTCCATTTTTTGTTTTCTTTTATAGACTAAACTAGTGATAAAACAAGAAACAAAAAGATTCGATTGCAAGATCTAAAGATATACCTTCAAGCACTCACCTCCCCGACAACGGCGCCAGAAAAGAGCTTGATGTCTACTACACAACCTTCTTCTTGTAGATGACCTAAGGCCTCCAAGTGCAGAGGTTTGTAGGACAGTAGCAAATTTCCCTCAAGTGGATGACCTAAGGTTTATCAATCCGTGGGAGGCGTAGGATGAAGATGGTCTCTCTCAAGCAACCCTGCAACCAAATAACAAAGAGTCTCTTGTGTCCCCAACACACCCAATACAATGGTAAATTGTATAGGTGCACTAGTTCGGCGAAGAGATGGTGATACAAGTGCAATATGGATGGTAGATATAGGTTTTTGTAATCTGAAAATATAAAAACAGCAAGTTAGCAAGCGATAAAAGTGAGCGTAAACGGTATTGCAATGCTAGGAAACAAGGCCTAGGGTTCATACTTTGACTAGTGCAAGGTCTCTCAACAATAATAACATAATTGGATCATATAACTATCCCTTAACATGCAACAAAGAGTCACTCCAAAATCACTAATAGCGGAAAACAAACTAAGAGATTATGGTAGGGTACGAAACCACCTCAAAGTTATTCTTTCAAATCAGTCAGTTGGGCTATTCCTATAAGTGTCACAAACAGCCCCGAAGTTCGTACTAGAATAACACCTTAAGACACGAATCAACTAAAACCCTAATGTCACCTAGATACTCCAATGTCACGTCAATTATTCGTGGGTATGATTATACAATATGTATCACACAATCTCAAATTCATCTATTCAACCAACACATAGAACCTCAAAGAGTGCCCCAAAGTTTCTACCGGAGAGTCAAGACGAAAACGTGTAGCGACCCGACCTCAAACGGTCAAGTCTCTATGCTTCAGTGTCATCCCTGGATCGGTAATGCTGAGACACACAGTACTCGAAGGATTTATAATAGAGTAGCAGTCACACACTTATTACGTCGAAGGTCTCAAAAGAGAACTTATTACAATAAATATGGGTTAAGGCCATCTAATACGAGAACAGCAGAAGGCTTGGAAGATAAAGTGAGTACATCAACTCCAACGACATAGCTGAGCTGCACGACAACAACCTAACGAACCTTACTCCTCGTCTGAAAAGTCTGCAACATAATACGTTGCAGCCCGAAAACGGGTCAGCACATGGAATATGCTAGCAAAGTAACACAGTAGAGCAAGAATAGAATAATGCTATCACTACATGCATATATGGCTGGTGGAAAGCTCTATGGTTATAGTTTTTATGTAAAAGCCAAGTTTTCCCTACAACAAAGGAATAGATTTTAATTTAATCATCATGGTTGTTGAAACATCATTGAGAAGGTTTCTCCGACTCAATGATCCCAATTAAAGTAATCATTAACCCAACAAATTATTTAAGTAAAATGATGAGATACTTAAGATACTCCAAGTACTAGATACTCAAGATTGTCCATAACCGGGGACACGGCTAACCATGATTAGATTGTACACTCTGCAGAGGTTTGCACACTTTTCCCCACAAGACTCGATCGCCTCCGTTGGATTTCTCGCACTACATGGTGTTTGAGAAACGGATGACCGAGACACAGTCTTTCAGAAACATTAACTCTCTACTCCGGGTAGACCATACCAAACCTACAAACCCACTACCTGCTGATCTACCTCTTCAAGAGCTTCACATAACTTACTCAACTATGCTACAGCCCATAATAGCTTGTGGCTGCACACGGAAGTTTCTAACATGAATCATCTCAGTTCCCTTTGAGCCTGGGTGGAGGTCCATAGGAAAATCACACGGAACCCCGGGATTTCCAAAAATACATGCAACACTGGGTACTCCAGGTGCCTCAATCCACCATGATGTTTATTTAAGTTGCCACCTCAAGTTGAACCATTAATTAACAATCTCACATCTGTCATGGATTTCACTCACCCAACCACGTCTACGAGCATAGCATAGCAATATAAGCAACACGTAGAAGTAACTCCCAAGGGTTTGAGTATAACAGGGCAATAGGTTCTACCTCAGCAACTACTTCCCAACCCACATGTTAATGACATCCTAATCATGCAATGTTTGAGGATTGATACTAATGAATAAAAACTGGGTATGGAAAGAGTATGATCAGTGTGTTACTTGCCTTGTTGACGATCCGCGAAACCTAGGGACTCGTAGTAGCACGCTTCGCACTTCGGGAATTCTATCGCAAACAAACAATAGCATACATAAGCAAACAAGTAAAGATGCACGGGCAAAACTCAAATAAGAGAGATTGACCGGAAAGTTCAACTTAAGAACTCCGGTTTGCAAAAAGAATCAAATCAAACGGAGCAACAAAACTGAAATGGCGAAAGAAACAAGATCCGTTTACTAATATGAACTAAAATCTTGTTTAAGTTGATTAAACAGAAAGAGGGTCGCGAGACGAAGATCTAGGCGCTTGTATCGCCTGATTCCGATAAACAAGCGAAAAGATAAACTGAAACGAAATTCGGATCGGAAATCGCGATTATCTGTAATTAACGAGCGAAAAACTGTTTGTTAAAACGAACGTACGGATGAACATCCGCTAAACAGAAGAACCGGGAAAACCGGCGAACCGATCTAAAAAAACAAACAAGGGTTTTTCTTAAAAAATAACCGAATCGGTTTTTCTAAAAAAACCGGTGGCGACAGCGTTACCTCGTCGAGATCCGGGCGGGCGGGCGGCGGGCTCAGCGGCGAGGCGGCGGGGCTGGCGGGCGGTGGTGGTGGCGAGACGGGTGGGGCGGCGCTATTTAAAGGGGGCGAGGGAGCGGTGTGGCTTGGGCGAGGTAGCGCCCGGGGAGGAGTCCGGCTCGGACTTCCCTCGGCGTCCGTGCTATGCACGGCGGCGCGCGCGAGGGAGACGGCGGCGGAACGGACCGGCTGGGCTTCGGCCCAGTTTGGCCCGGAAACATTTTTTAAACAATTCAGTAATGTAAAATAAATCCAGAAAATAAAGTAAAAATCTAAAAAATGCCAAAACAAATTATCATCGTCTAAATAAAATATTTAGGACGAGATGAACATTTTCTTGGCCCTAAAATGCAATTTTGAAAACGTGCAATTTTTCTAATGCAAATAAAATCCAAATAAAACTAAATATTTGATTTTAATATTTTTCCTCCAGTATTTCAATTATTTAGGAGAAGTCATATTATCTCCTCTCATATACTTTAATATGAAATATTTTTCGGAGAGAAAAACAATTAAAACCAAAATCCTCGTTTCAATATTTGATAAAAATCAAATATGAAAACCGGGAAATCCCCAACTCTCTCCGAGGGTCCTTGAGTTGCTTAGGATTTCGAGGATCACGAAACGAAAATGCAATAAAATATGATATGCATGAATGACCTATGTATAACATTCCAAATTGAAAATTTGGGATGTTACAAACCTACCCCCCTTAAGATGAATCTCGCCCTCGAGATTCGGGTTGGCTAGAAAATAGGTGTGGGTGGTCTTTGCGAAGATCATCCTCTCGTTCCCATGTGGCTTCATCCTCGGTATGGTGGCTCCACTGAACTTTGCAAAACTTGGTAACCTTGCTGCGGGTGACTCGACTGGCAAACTCAAGAATCTTAACTGGCTTCTCCTCATAAGTCAAATCACTGTCCAACTGAATCGCCTCCAAGGGTACAGTATCTTTTAACGGTATATCGGCCATCTCAGCATGACACTTCTTCAACTGTGAAACGTGAAACACATCAGGAACTCCTGACAGTCCTTCAGGTAACTCCAATTTGTAGGCAACTTCTCCCATACGTTCCAAAACACGATACGGTCCTACAAATCTCGGGGCTAACTTTCCCTTAACTCCAAAACATTTCACTCCTCGCAAGGGTGGTACTCGTAGATATGCTCTGTCTCCAATTTCGTAAGTCACCTCCTTACGTTTTGAATCTGCATAACTCTTACATGCGGGTCGAGGAATCTTCAGTCTATCTCGAATCAACTTAACTTTCTCCTCAGACTCCTTAATCAAGTCTGGTCCAAACAACTGTCGGTCTCCTACTTCATCCCACATCAACGGTGTTCTGCACCTTCGTCCATACAGGGCTTTGAACGGTGCCATCTTCAAACTGGCTTGATAACTATTGTTGTATGAGAACTCTGCGTACGGCAAATTGTCATCCCAACTAGAACCATAATCTAGCGCACAAGCTCTCAACATATCTTCCAGAATCTGGTTGACTCTCTCGGCCTGTCCATCCGTCTGCGGGTGAAATGATGTACTGAACTCCAATCTCGTTCCCAAAGTTTGGTGCAGCCGATGCCAAAACTTTGAGGTAAACTGTGTTCCTCTATCTGATACGATGGTCCTCGGAACTCCATGCAGACATACGATCCTGGACATATATATCTTAGCCAACTTTGCACTTGTATAAGTGGTCTTTTCTGGGATAAAGTGTGCCACTTTGGTCAAGCGATCAACTACTACCCATATAGAATCATATCCTGATTTGGTCCTGGGCAATCCGGTGATAAAATCCATGCCAAGCTTATCCCACTTCCATTCGGGTATCGGCATAGGCTGTAACAATCCTGCTGGCCTTTGATGATCTGCCTTCACTCTCTGACATACATCACACACAGCTACATACTCGGCAATATCTTTCTTCATACCAGTCCACCAGAAACGTTCCTTCATGTAGCGACCAGACCTCAAACAGTCTAATCTCTGTGCTCAGTGTCATCCCTGGATCAGTAATGCTGACACCACACAGTACTCGGAGGATTTATAACAGAGTAGCAATCACACACTTATTACAATCGAATGTCTCAAGAGAGAACTTAATAAAATAAATATGGCTTAAGGCCATCTAATAACGATAACATGAAGGCTTGGAATAATAAGCGAGTCCATCAACTCCAACGGCATCACCGAGTATAGAACCACGACCTAAGCACCATACTTGTCGTTCGAAAATTCTGCAACATGAAATGTTGCAGCCAACAACGGTCAAGACATGGAATATGCCGCAATGTAACACATAGAGAATAATGGAAGAATAAGCCTATACTACATGCATATTTGGCTGGTGGAAAGCTCTATGGTTACAGTTTTGCGAAAAGCCAATTTTTCCCTACTGCAAAGGAATAAATTTATTTAACTATCATGGTGGTCGTGAAACATTGAGAATGGTTGACAGCATTCTCAATCCCAATTAAAAGTACTCATTAAAACCCAACAATATTAATTAGAAGTAACATGATGAGATTCACATGATAATCCAAGTACTAGATACTCAAGATGTCAATAACCGGGAACACGGCTAACCATGATTAGTTAGTACACTCTGCAGAGGTTTGTGCACTTTTCCCCACAAGACTCGATCGCCTCCGCTTGATTACTCGCACTACATGGAGTTTGAGAAACGGATGACCGAGACATAGTCTTTCGTAAGCTAGCACCTTACGTTTGGGTAGACCGTACTCAACCTACAACCCCTACATCAGCTAGTCCACCCGTAAGAGTTCGCACAACTTAGTCAACTATGCTAGAGCCCATAGTAGCATGTGGCTGCACACGGAAGTTTCTAGCATGAATAATCTCATGATCCCTTTGAGCCTGGGTGGCGGTCCGAAGAAATACAGGCAAGTCCTGATGGAAACCAGGTGCCTCAATCCACCCAGATGTGTGTTTAAGTTGCCACCTTAAATAAACCATTAATTTAACAGTCTCACATCTGTCATGGATACACTCACCCAATCCACGTCTACTAGCATAGCATGGCCTAATAAGAAAACATAGAAGTAACTCCCAAGGGTTTGATAATAAAACAGGTAATAGGTACTACCTCATCTACTTCCCATCCCACAATTTAATTAGATCCTAATCATGCAATGTTTGAGGATAGATCTAATCCATAAAAACTGGGTAGTAGAAAAGGTATGATCAAAGTGTTACTTGCCTTGCTGATGATCCGTGAAACCTAGAGACTCGAAATAACAGGCGGCGCACTCCGGGTATTCTATCGCAGACAAACAAGCATACAATAAGTACTCATCTAATGCACAGGTAAAACTCAAATATAAGATATAACCAGATAGTTCAACTTAAGAACTCCGGTTTGCAAAAGGAATCAAATCAAACGAAGCAACGAAAGTCAAACGGCGGAAGAAAACAGCTTCGTTTTACTAATCTGGATCTAAGTCAAATTTTACCGTAGCAAAAACTTGTTTAAGTTGGTTATTCGGAAAGAGGGTTTCAAGACGAAACTCCAGGCGGTTGAATCGCCTGATTCCGATAAACGAGCGAAAAGCTATACTAAAACGAAAATCGGATCAGAAATCGCGATCAGAAAAATCACGAATTAAATCCGAGAAAAAGAAAAATGACGAACGGGTTAACGAACGGATGTTCGTTTACTAAACTAATCTGACGAACACATTCGTTAAAAACGAATGAACGAACGTTCGCTGTTTAACCGAACCGGAAAAAAATCGATCTAAAAACGAAAACTAAAAAAAACCGAAAATAAACAGAAGAAAAATCCGCCCGGTTTAAAAAAAAACCGGCGACACGGTTTACGAGGCGGCGGCGAACCTCGGCGGCGGGGTCCGGCGAGTCGGCGGGGCGGCGGGCGGCGCAATGGCGGATCTGGCGTGGTAGCTAGGGTTAGGGTTAGGGTTCCGGAGGGATGGGCCGGCCATGGCGGCGGCTCGGCGCGGGTGGGTGAGGCGGCTCGGGTGGGATGGGGCGCCAGGCGCTTTATATAGTGCCCCTGAGCGAGTCCCGCTGGCACGGCCCAAGGTCAAGTCTGTGATTTTTTATAAATAATTCAGCAGAAGAAAAATAAAAAGAAATACTAAACGGACTCCAAAAATCCCGAAATAAATTTTCCCCGGCTTCTAAAATCAAGCCGGACTAGATGAACATTTATTTGGGGCCTAAATGCAATTTTGTAAAACGCGCATTATTCCTAAATTCAAATAAAAGGCGAAAAACTCCAAAATAAAATCTTATTTGATTTTATTATTAAATCTTCATTATTTCTTTATTTTGGGAAAGTCATTTTATTCCCTCTCTCATATTTTGATAGTAGAAATAATTGAAGATAAAATAATTAATATCAAATGATCCTATTTTCAAAATTTGAGAAAACTCAAATATGAAAATAACGAAATCCCCAACTCTCTCTATGGGTCCTTGAGTTGTGTAGAATTTCTAGGATCGAGCAAAAATGCAACAAAAATATGATATGCAAAGATGCTCTATGTATAACATTCCAAATTGAAAATTTGGGATGTTACAAACCTACCCCCTTAAGATGAATCTCGCCCTCGAGATTCGGGCTGGCTAGAAAATAGGTGAGGGTGGTCCTTAAGCAGATCTTCCTCTCGCTCCTAGGTGGCTTCATCCTCGGTGTGGTGGCTCCACTGAACTTCGCAAAACTTAATGACCTTCTTTGCGGGTGACTCGGTGGCATACTCCAGATTCTTAATCGGCTTCTCCTCATAGGTCAAATCGTTATTCAACTGAATCGCCTCTAGTGGCACAAGTATCTCTCAAAGGGTATATCCTCCATCTCTGCGTGACACTTCTTCAACTGAGAAACATGAAACACATCATGAACACCTGACAAACCTTGGGGTAATTCCAACTTGTATGCAACTTCTCCCATACGTTCCAAAATACGATATGGTCCTACAAATCGGGGTGCTAACTTTCCTTTAACTCCAAAACGCTTAACTCCTCGAAGCGGAGATACTCGAAGATAAACTCATCTCCGGCTTCAGATTCTGCCTCCTTGTGTTTTGAATCCGCATAGCTCTTTTGTCTTGACTGGGCTACCTTGAGCCTATCGCGAATTAACTTTACTTTCCGTTCGCACTCCTTAATCAAATCCGTCCAAACAATCGGCGGTCTCCAACTTCATCCCACAAGAGCGGGTTCTACACCTCCTTCCGTACAAGGCTTCGAAAGGTGCCATCTTCAAACTGGTTTGGTAGCTATTATTATAAGAAAACTCCGCATAGGGCAAGTTATCATCCCAACTTGATCCATAATCCAAAACACATGCTCTCATCCTATCCTCTAAAATCTGGTTGACTCTCTCTGTTTGTCCATCTGTCTGTGGATGAAAAGTCATACTAAACTCCACCTGGTTCCCAAAGTTTCGTGCAACCGCTTCCAACTTTGAGGTGAATTGGGTTCCTCTATCTCGACACGATACTCCTCGGAACTCCATGCAAGCATACAATCCTGGTCATGTATATCTTAGCCAATTTGGCACCGCTGTAGGTAGTCTTTACTGGAATGAAATGAGCTACCTTCGTCAAACGATCGACTACAACCCAAATCGAGTCATAGCCTGAACGAGTCCTAGGTAATCCCGTAATGAAATCCATGCCTAGTTTATCCCACTTCCATTCGGGTATAGGCAATGGCTGTAACAATCCTGGCTTCTGATGTTCTGCTTTTACCCTCTGACATACATCATGCATCGCTACATACTCTGCAATATCCTTCTTCATTCCGGTCCACCAGAAAGTATCCTTCAAATCCAAATTCATCTTAGTATTTCCGGGGTGGATCAAATACAGCGAATCATGTGCCTCTTGCAAAATCAAGTTCCGAATCTCCGGATCACTTGGTACGTAAACACGGTCCTCAAACCATAAGGTATCGTGCTCATCCTCACGAAATCCCTTTGCTTTTCCTTTGCTCATCTTCTCCTTAATAGAAGTAACTTCCTTATCTGTCCTTTGAGCTTCTCTGATTTTGTCCATCAAAGTAGATTGAATCCCCAATGCTGCTACATAGCCTCGCGGAACTATTTCCAAACATAGCTCCCGAAATTCCTCGACTAATTCCTTTGGTAAACCTCCGGTCATTAGAATGTTAACATGACTCTTACGGCTCAATGCGTCTGCTACCACGTTAGCCTTTGCGGGGTGGTAATGCAATCTCATGTCATAATCCTTGATGAGCTCCAACCATCTTCTCTGCCTGAGATTTAACTCCTTCTGCGTGAAGATGAACTTCAAACTCTTGTGATCCTGATACACATCACAATGATTTCCAATGAGGAAATGTCTCCATGTTATCAATGCATGCACTACGGCTGCTAACTCCAAATCATGCGTGGCATAGTTTAATTCGTGAGGTTTCAAATTGTCGTGAAGCATACGAAACAACTCTTCCCTCCCGCATAAGCACCGCTCCAAGTCCTCTACGTGAAGCGCCGCAATACACCTCATAATCCTTGGTCCGATCTGGCGGGATTAACACCGGTGAGGTAACCAAACGCTTTCTTCAACTCCCGGAAACTAGCTACACACTCCTCACCATATGAACTTGGTATCCTTCTTCAACAATTACATCATAGGCTTCGCAATCCTCGAGAAATTTTCAATGAATCTCCGGTAGTATCCTGCGAGTCCAAGGAAACTCCGGATCTCTCCAACCGTTGTTGGCGCTTCCCAGTTTGTCACCGTGGCAATAGTGGGGTCTACTGCTATACCTTCTCCGGATATAACATGTCCGAGAAATCCAACTTCCTTCAACCAAAACTCACACTTGCTGAACTTGGCATACAACTGATGTTCTCTGAGCTTCTCGAGTACCAAACGCAAATGCTCCTTATGTTCTTCTTCATTCTTCGAGTAAACCAAAATATCATCAATGAACACCACGACGAACTTATCCAAAAACCCATAAACACTTTGTTCACCATGTTCATAAAATAGGAAGGTGCGTTAGTCAGACCAAATGACATAACAGTATACTCATACAGCCCGTACCTGGTGGTAAAAGCCGTCTTAGGTATATATTCTCTCGAATCTTCAACTGATGGTACCCTGATCGCAAATCGATCTTGGAAAACACCTTAGCTCCATGCAATTGGTCAAACAAGTCATTGATCATCGGTAGTGGGTACTTGTTCTTAATGGTCACTTCATTCAATCCTCGATAATCAACAAACATTCTTAATGATCCATCCTTCTTCTCCACCTGTACATCCTGCAGTGGTCAACTCCCTCCCTATCTTACGGAGCCAATCATCTGCTACTATCGGCTCGGTGCTACTGGAAAACACCGCCGGGTTCAGCCTTAAGAAACGGGTCAAATGGTCAACAGTGGTGGTGGCGGTGGGTTGTTGTTGTTGTTGTTGTTGTTGTTGTTGTTGTTGTTGTTGTTGTTGTTGTTGTTGTTGTTGTTGTTGTTGTTGTTGTTGTTGTTGTTGTTGTTGTTGTTGTTGTTGTTGTTGTTGTTGTTGTTGTTGTTGATGTTGTTGTTGTTGTTGTTGTTGTTGTTGTTGTTGTTGTTGTTGTTGTTGTTGTTGTTGTTGTTGTTGTTGTTGTTGTTGTTGTTGTTGTTGTTGTTGTTGTTGTTGTTGTTGTTGTTGTTGTTGTTGTTGTTGTTGTTGTTGTTGTTGTTGTTGTTGTTGTTGTTGTTGTTTCCTTGGTTCTGTACCAATGTTTGAATGAAGGCATTCTACTGCTGAATCAACTGAGTGATCTCTGGCGGGAAAAAAAATCCGGGGTCGCGTGTCGGAGGCATCTGAAGGTTTATAGAAAAGACAAGAATTTAGAATAGAATGAGGTCTAGAGAGAAACACTACCCATATGCACATGAGAAAATCACAAAATATCACTCCAATCAATTCAAACAAGGGCATACAACGGTCTATCTATCGTTACAAAGTGCTGGAACTAAAACTAATCTTTAATGGGGGAATCTACTACTGTTATGGTGGTCAACTAGAAAAACTGCTCCGATGAAGACTCCATGATATCTGCTCCAGCTTCATCTTCGAAATCATCATCACTAGGATCGGAATCGGTGTAAATGCGATGATGATGTAGTTCTCTGGACAGGTGCAATCTTCATCTTCTCCTCCGGGTGCTGAATTTCCCATGAGTTCTTCAATCTTCTCCTTAAGATCGCCGTTTTGTCCCACTAGAGCTACAATCTCCTCCATGTAGTCCTTGCGAGTGGGTTTCAGTTCTCCTTCTAGTTCGATAATCTTGGCTTTTGCTGTCTTCAACTCCATCATGTCTGCGCACATGTGTTCTCCTGGCGTCGAATGTGCTGGTTTAACTCCTGGATGAAAGCTGCAATGGATCGATCCTTCTTAGTGCCAACTATCTCCCATTATTCATCTCGGCGCCCACAAATCTGGTAGATAGTATCCTTGAGGTCTTCTTTGTAAACTTCTCCAATGCGTCCCATGGTTATGTGAGCTGCCATGCTCTTTCCCAGACTCCAAGTTGGTGCATTGAAAACACACTCTATGGGTTCCGTGATTGGTGCAAACGTCCTTCCGGGAACTTGAGCTTGAATCTTCCAGCGCTCTTCTTCGGGTAAAGTGGAATTGTAGGTCCCGGTGAAGCTTGGTATTCCGATGTTCAAGTACTTAGTGACTTCCTTCAGGTGTCGTCCAAAGGGTGTATCTTCATCCGGTGGGTGAACTTGATCCTCGCTTAGTCATCCTAAAAGAGTAGAAAAGATGAGGAGTAAGAAATGAGAAGAGAGTAGTGATCTAGGGCTTTTGCTTAATGGTCGTGTCCTACAGTCAGCGTGTGCTCTGATACCATCTTTGTAGCGACCAGACCTCAAATACCGATCTCTCGTGCTCAATGTCATCCTGGATCAAGAATGTCGACACCACACAGTACTCGGAGGATTTATAACAGAGTAGCAATCACACACTTATTACAATCGAATGTCTCAGGAGAGAACTTAATAAAATAAATATGGCTTAAGGCCATCTAATAATGATAACAACGGAAGGCTTGGAAGAATAAGCGAGTCCATCAACTCCAACGGCATCACTGAGTATAGAACCACGACCTAAGCACCATACTTGTCGTCTGAAAAGTCTGCAACATGAAACGTTGCAGCCCGAAAACGGGTCAGCACATGGAATATGCTGGCAATGTAACACATAGAGAATAATGGAAGAATAATCCTATACTACATGCATATTTGGCTGGTGGAAAGCTCTATGGTTACAGTTTTGTGAAAAGCCAATTTTTCCCTACTGCAAAGGAATAAATTTATTTAACTATCATGGTGGTCGTGAAACATTGAGAATGGTTGATGATTCTCAATCCCAATTAAAAGTACTCATTAAAACCCAACAATATTAATTAGAAGTAACATGATGAGATTCACATGATAATCCAAGTACTAGATACTCAAGATGACCATAACCGGGGACACGGCTAACCATGATTTGTTTATACACTCTGCAGAGATTTTTGCACTTTTCCCCACCAGACTCGATCTCCTCTGTTTGATTTCTCGCACTACATGGTGTTTGAGAAACGGATGACCGAGACATACTCTTTCAGAAGCGCTAGCACCTTACGTTTGGGTAGACCGTACCAACCTACAACCCCTACATCAGCTAGTCCACCTGTAAGAGTTCGCACAACTTAGTCAACTATGCTAGAGCCCATAGTAGCATGTGGTGCACACGGAAGTTTCTAGCATGAATAATCTCATGATCCCTTTGAGCCTGGGTGGCGGTCCGAAGAAATACAAGCAAGTCCTGATGGAAACCAGGTGCCTCAATCCACCCAGATGTGTGTTTAAGTTGCCACCTTAAATAAACCATTAATTTAACAATCTCACATCTGTCATGGATACACTCACCCAATCCACGTCTACTAGCATAGCATGGCCTAATAAGCAAACGTAGAAGTAACTCCCAAGGGTTTGATAATAAAACAGGTAATAGGTACTACCTCTTCTACTTCCCATCCCACAATTTAGTTAGATCCTAATCATGCAATGTTTGAGGATAGGTCTAATGCATAAAAACTGGGTAGTAGAAAAGGTATGATCAAAGTGTTACTTGCCTTGCTGATGATCCGCGAAACCTAGAGACTCGAAATAACAGGCGGCGCACTCCGGTATTCTATCGCAGCACAAACAAGCATACAATAAGTACTCATCTAATGCACAGGTAAAACTCAAATAGAAGATCTAACCAGATAGTTCAACTTAAGAACTCCGGTTTGCAAAAAGAATCAAATCAAACGAAGCAACGAAAGTCAAACGGCGGAAGAAAACAGCTTCATTTTACTAATCTGGATCTAAGTCAAATTTTGCCGTAGCAAAAACTTGTTTAAGTTGGTTATTCGAAAAGAGGGTTTCGAGACGAAACTCCAGGCGCTTGAATCGCCTGATCCCGATAAACGAGCGAAAAGCTATACTAAAACAAAAATCGGATCAGAAATCGCGATCAGAAAAATCACGAATTAAATCCGAGAAAAAGAAAAACGACGAACGGGTTAACGAACGGACGTTCGTTAACTAAACTAATCTGACGAACGCGTTCGTTAAAAACGAACGAACGAACATTCGCTATTTAACCGAACCGAAAAAAAACCGATCTAAAAACGAAAACTAAAACTAAAAATAAACCGCGCACGGTTTACGAGGCGGCGGCGAACCTCGTGGCGGGTCCCATGAGTCGGGCGGGCGGCGACGGGCGGCCGGATCTAGCGGGCGCGGCGGCTAGGGTTAGGGTTAGGTTTCAAGTGGTGGCGGCGCGGGCGGGCTCTGGCTCGCGCTGGGTTAGAGCCGGGCGGCGCTTTATATAGTGCCCCAGCGAGTCCCGCTGGCACGCCCAAGGTCGGTAAGTTTTTTTAAATAATTCCGCGTAGAAGAAAAATAAAAAGAAATACTAAACAGACTCCAAAAATCCCGAAATAAATTTTCCCCAGCTTCTAAAATCAAGCTGGACTAGATGAACATTTATTTCGGGCCTAAATGCAATTTTGAAAACGCGCATTATTCCTAAATTCAAATAAAAAGGCGAAAAACTCCAAAATAAAATCTTATTTGATTTTATTATTAAATCTTCATTATTCTTTATTTTGGGAAAGTAATTTTATTCCCTCTCTCATATTTTGATAGTAGAAATAATTGAAGATAAAATAATTAAAATTAAATGATCCTATTTTGAAAATTTGAGAAAACTCAAATATGAAAATAACGAAATCCCCAACTCTCTCCGTGGGTCCTTGAGTTGTGTAGAATTTCTAGGATCGAGCAAAAATGCAACAAAAATATGATATGCAAAGATGCTCTATGTATAACATTCCAAATTGAAAATTTGGGATGTTACACTTCAAATCCAAATACATCTTGGTGTTTCCGGGGTGTATCGAGTATGGTGAGTCATGAACCTCCTGAAATATTAACTTCCTGATCTTTGCGTTATTGGGCACATATACACGGTCCTCGAACCATAAGGTGTCGTGCTCATCCTTACGAAAACCTTTGGCCTTTCCTTTGCTTATCTTCTCTTTTACCTCAACAATCTCTTTGTCATCCTTCTAAACTTCACGGATCTTTCCCAAGAATGTAGATTGAACTTCCATTGCTGCAACAAAACCTTTGGGAACAATCTCCAACCGAAGTTCCCTGAGATCCTCGGCTAACTCCTTTGGAAATCCTCCGCTTATGAGGGTATTCATCCTTGTTTTCTTTATGGTTGTGTCCTATTTCTCCACAGAGCTTGTATGCACAAGGTTTCTTCATATCCTTTCCATAAGTCCTCATCTTCTGGGACACAAGCCAAGACTTTAGCAGAGTCAACTTAAATTCTTTCCAAGTGGTTACTCCTTGCCATCAATTGATGATTTGGTATATCTTGGACCCAGTAGCAGCACCTCTTTCAAAGCACTGTAGAGCATGCTGGGTCATATCCTTTCTGGCTACAGAGTTATTCTTCATGTGATCCTCCATGTTTTGAATCCATCGGTCCGTCTCCAATTGACTCATTGGTCCAGACAATACAAGCTCATCTCCATTCTTCCTCTATGGGTTCCATGGGTTTTGGGGTGGGATAGGAGAGATACAGAGGGATGCACACAATACAAACAAATGGTTTTGAAAAGACAGATTTTATTTGTGGCTGTCGGGAAAAACATCAAACAAATGACAGCTCACAAACGTCGCGTCTAACGTAGGTATAACAGGGGTTTGGTCTTCTAAAGGTCAATAAATCTTCTAAATTGCCAAACTCTTCAAGTCTTGTTTATGTCTCCGATGGCTTCTTCCGATCGTGCTTGTCCTTCTCAAGTTCTTTTGCCAAATCATCTTCGTCGACTTGAAGTCTCTTGTGACGTCCTTTAATATTCTGGAGTTGCATTCCAAACTTCTAGGTTTCACATCCCTGGCATGAACCATGGTCCTACTGTCCTTCAATTTCTGACGAATCTCTGGTATCTCGAGGTTTTGCTCCTCCAGCTTGGCTACTTTCAGCTTCTAGGTCCTGAGTTCTTCACGAAATGCTTGCTTGTCAAATATGGCTTCATGCAGATCCATCTTAACTTCCTGATGTAATACTCCAGATCCTGGTGATACACCATCTAAGTTTAAACTTCGTCTTGCTGATAGGTGCTTCATCAGCCTTCTTGTCATCCAATCCTTCCGAAGAAATGCATGCTTAACTCAGCACGATGAAAATAGCATAAGCGAGCGATAACATCTTGGATATCCTGTGTTTATGCCCATGTCATTACCATGAGCTATCATTCCATAATTGACATCTCCTGCCTTGGGGTTTTCTTGACAAAACTTTGAGTTCTACGCTCCATGTTCCGGTCTTTCTCCGATACACCTTGATCTCGATATTGGCAGCTTCAATAACCTGCCAAATTCCATAAGGGTAGCCTTCCTAGGTCATACTAAATCTGGAAATTCTTCAAAGCCTTCAAATCTCCTAGTTTTCGGAGTCTTCAACCATTGTAGTTTACATTATCATAATGTATGGTAAAATCCTCTTCATTCTGAATGGTCTTAGTTGTCCGATATCTTGTACTTCTTGGAGTGGTCTCATCAGTCGAATCCTCGAGTGGTCAAAAGGGAAAAGGGGTATGGTCTCACTAAAAGGGAATATTTGAATAAGCTCAGAAGAGAAGAGAGGTAAAAGATCTTTCTGAAAATGAAGTTGTAGAGAAAAACCTTTCCTATGGGCTTGCCAGTTTCTAGGGTCACGTCCAACAGTCAACGTGTGCTCTAATACCATCTTGTAGCGACCCGACCTCAGACGGTCAAGTCTCTGCTTAAGAGTCATTCCTGGATCGGTATGCTGACACACACAGTACTCGAGGATTTATAACAGAGGTAAATCACATGTATAAAATAACGTAAATACTATTACCTCAATCCAAATAGCGGAAGTAACAACAAGGTTGTGGATTCCCATCAACACCAACGACAAAGTTGAGTGTAGAAATCGTAACCCTAACGTATCACTTACTCATCGTAAGATATCCTGCAACATGAGACGTTGCAGCCAAAAAAACGGGCCAACACATGGAATATGCTGGCAAAGTAATACAATAGAGCAAGAATAGAATAATGCTATCACTACATGCATATATGGCTGGTGGAAAGCTCTATGGTTATAGTTTTTGCGAAAAGCCAATTTTTTCCTACAACAAAGGAATAGATTTTAATTTAACTATCATGGTGGTTGAAACATCATTGAGAAGGTGTCATCCCTGGATCGGTAATGCTGGCACACACAGTACTCGAAGGATTTATAACAGAGTAGCAATCACACACTTATTACATCAAAGGTCTCAAAAGATAACTTATTACAATAAATATGGCTTAAGGCCATCTAATACGATAACAGCGGAAGGCTTGGAAGATAAAGTGAGTCCATCAACTCCAACGGCATAGCTGAGCTGCATGGCAACGACCTAACGAACCTTACTCCTTGTCTGAAAAGTCTGCAACGTAATACGTTGCAGCCCGAAAACGGGTCAGCACATGGAATATGCTGGCAAAGTAACACAGTAGAGCAAGAATAGAATAATGCTATGACTACATGCATATATGGCTGGTTGAAAGCTCTATGGTTATAGTTTTTGCGAAAAGCCAATTTTTCCCTACAACAAAGGAATAGATTTTAATTTAACCATCATGGTTGTTGAAACATCATTGAGAAGGTTTCTTCGACTCAATGATCCCAATTAAAGTAATCATTAACCCAACAAATTATTTAAGTAAAATGATGAGATACTTAAGATACTCCAAGTACTAGATACTCAAGATTGTCCATAACCGGGGACACGGCTAACCATGATTAGATTGTACACTCTGCAGAGGTTTGCACACTTTTCCCCACAAGACTCGATCGCCTCCGTTGGATTTCTCGCACTACATGGTGTTTGAGAAATGGATGACCGATACACAGTCTTTCAGAAACATTAACTCTCTACTCCGGGTAGACCATACCAAACCTACAAACCCACTACCTGCTGATCTACCTCTTCAAGAGCTTCACATAACTTACTCAACTATGCTACAGCCCATAATAGCTTGTGGCTGCACACGGAAGTTTCTAACATGAATCATATCAGTTCCCTTTGAGCCTGGGTGGAGGTCCATAGGAAAATCACATGGAACCCCGGGATTTCCAAAAATACAGGCAACACTGGGTACTCTAGGTGCCTCAATCCACCAGATGCGTATTTAAGTTGCCACCTTAAGTTGAACTATTAATTAACAATCTCACATCTGTCATGGATTTCACTCACCCAACCACGTCTATGAGCATAGCATAGCAATATAAGCAACACGTAGAAGTAACTCCCAAGGGTTTGAGTATAACATGGCAATAGGTTCTACCTCAACAACTACTTCCCAACCCACATGTTAATGACATCCTAATCATGCAATGTTTGAGGATTATTACTAATGCATAAAAACTGGGTATGGAAAGAGTATGATCAATGTGTTACTTGCCTTGCTGACGATCCGCGAAACCTAGGGACTCGTAGTAGCACGCTTCGCACTCCGGGATTCTATCGCAAACAAACAATAGCATACATAAGCAAACAAGCAAATATGCACGGGCAAAACTCAAATAAGAGAGATTGACCGGAAAGTTCAACTTAAGAACTCCGGTTTGCAAAAAGAATCAAATCAAACGAAGCAATGAAACTCAAACGGCGAAAGAAACAAGATCCGTTTAATAATCTGAACTAAAGCCAAATTTTACAGTACCAAAATCTTGTTTAAGTTGATTAAACAGAAAGAGGGTCTCGAGACGAAGATCAAGGCGCTTGAATCGCCTGATTCCGATAAACTGAAACGAAATTCGGATCAGAAATCAGGATTGGAATAATCGCGGATAAAATCCGAGAAAAAGAAAACTGACGAACACGTTAATCTAACGAAATGCTCGTTATCTCAGAATTAACGAAATAAAACCATTCGTTAAACGAACGCACGGACGAACATCCGCTAAACAGAAGAACCGGGAAAACCGGCGAACCAATCTAAAAAAACGAACTAGGGTTTTTCTTAAAAAATAACTGAATCAGTTTTTCTAAAAAAAACGGCGGCGACGGCGCGTTACCTCATCGGATCCGGCGGGGCTGGCGGGCGGCGGCGCGGGCTGCGGCGGCGGGGTTGGCGGGCGGTGGTGGTGGCGAGACGGGTTGGGGCGGCGCTATTTAAAGGGGGCGAGGGGGCGGCGTGGCTTGGGCGAGGGGGCGCCCGGGGAGGAGTTCGACTCGGACTTCCCTCTGCGTCCATGCTGCGCACGGCGGCGGAACGGGTCGGCTGGGCTTCGGCCCAGTTTGGTCTGGAAACTTAAAAAAACAATTCCGCCGAACAGAAAATAAATCCTAGAAATTAAAATAAAAATCTAAAAAATGCCAAAACAAATTTTCACCATCTAAATAAAATATTTAGGACGAGATGAACATTTTCTTGGCCGTAAAATGCAATTTTGAAAACGTGCAATTTTTCTAATGGAAATAAAATCCAAATAAAACCAAATATTTGATTTTAATATTTTTCCTCAAATATTTCAATTATTTTGGAGAAGTCATATTATCTCCTCTCATATACTTTAATACGAAATATTTTTCGGAGAGAAAAATAATTAAAACCAAAATCCTCGTTTCAATATTTGATAAAAATCAAATATGAAAACCGGGAAATCCCCAAGTCTCTCCGAGGGTCCTTGAGTTGCTTAGGATTTCGAGGATCGCGAAACGAAAATGCAATAAAATATGATATGCAGGAATGACCTATGTATAACATTCCAAATTGAAAATTTGGGATGTTACAAAACATGTGCCAACCCCTATGCATAAGTTCATGGGCGGAACCCGAAAGTTGATCACCAAAACAAACATCAAGTGAATCACGTGATATCCCATTGTCACCATAGATACGCACGGCAAGACATGCATCAAGTGTTCTCAAATCATTAAAGACTTAATCCGATAAGATTACTTCAAAGGGGAAACTCAATCCATTACAAGAGAGTAGAGGGGGAGAAGAAACATAAGATCCAACTATAATAGCTAAGCTCGCGATACATCAAGATCGTGCCAAGAACACGAGAGAGAGAGAGAGAGATCAAAGTCATAGCTACTGGTACATACCCTCAACCCAGAGGGTGAACTACTCCCTCCTCATCATGGAGAACGTCGGGATGATGAAGATGGCCACCGGTGAGGGTTCCCCCTCCGGCAGGGTGCCGAAACAGGGTCCCGATTGGTTTTTGGTGGCTACAGAGGCTTGCGGCGGCAGAAATCCCGATCTATTCTGTTCCCCGATCGTTTTAGGGTATATGGGTATATATAGGAGGAGGAAGTACGTCAGGGGAGCCTCGAGGGGCCCACGTGGGTGGAGGGCGCGCCCCCTACCTCGTGGCTTCCTCCTTTCTTTCCTGACGTGCACTCCAAGTTCATCGGGTAGCTTTCCTTCAAAAAATAACTTCTCCGTAAGGTTTCATTCCGCTTTGACTCCATTTGATATTCCTTTTCTTCAAAACACAAATAGGCAAAAACAGCAATTCGGATCGGGCCTCCGTTAATAGGCTAGTCCCAAAAATAATATAGAAGTGGATAACAAAGCCCAATATTGTCCAGAACATTAGATAATATAGCATGGATCAATTAAAAATTGTAGATACGTTGGAGAGGTATCAGGACCAACCGAAAGGGCCTCTGTATTTCATGAAAAAAGGTTCCCGCCGCTGATAGCTCGGACCCACCAGCTATATCTTCGCACACAAGGAAGTGCTTCCTTATTACGCACAAAAAATGAATACTCCCCTTGCTAGCGGGGACCCACCATATGGGAGTCTGACTTGTGGGCCTACTAAGATGACGGGGATGGAGGGCTTTGTCAACTTAGTCAATATGAACGATTCTAGCTCCAGTGAATGTACGATGTCCATCCAACGACTGTAGTGCTTCTTCAACCTCTGGTCTTCTTGATCTAGCCGCCCAAACAAGCGTCGGCCGTGCCACCTGCTCCTGCCTCCCGTGTCCAGCTGTGCTGCCACCGCTGGCCATGTCATCCCTCTATACTCACCCACACCTCCTGTTATTCTCCAACGGCAGCCTCACACCGCAGCCGGCGTAGTCAACCCACGACTTCTCAGCAGGGCATCCACCGCCGCTGTCTTCCCGGCTCGCGTCAGTCCCCTTCCTAGGCCTAGCCGTCGTCCATAGCCCTGGTGCTCTCGGCGCGGCGTGGTCAATATGGTCAAGAAACTACTTCCGTCGGAAGAGTACTGTACGTGGAGAGGCTGACAGCTGAGTCCATGGCCGCAGCATGGAAATGCCTCCTTATTACGCGGAAATTAATTATTCCTCCACCTGATAGCAGGGACCCACCGGACGGGCCACCGTATTTCACGAAAAAAAACGTTTCCCCCCGGACTGCTGAGACCCACCAGCTACATCTTTGCACGCAAGGAAGTGCGTCCATATTATGGGCAAAATAAAAATGATTGGCCCCCTGACTGCTGGGACCCACCAGCTACATCTTCGCACGGAAGGAAGTGCCTAACAGTCGAGACCCACCTAGTCGAAGCATACGTAGCATTGTTCTGGTCGCGAACGTGTACGTACATACGATCGGTCTGTCTGCACGCTGCAATGATGAACCGTGGCCGTGTAAGGAAGGGCACGTGTCGTAGTAGAGGCGCGCACATAGCATGTACACGTACGTACAGTGACCAGGGTGCAAGAAAGTAAATTCGGCCACGTACGTACATACGGGCGGGGTCTCGAACACCTACTCGCGCATATGTACGGCCAGGGCTCATGTACATGGCTGGGTCAGAACGAAGAAACTGCGTCATCGTCGTGTTCACGGGGAGGCAACGAAATGCGTCGTGTTCATGGGGAGGCAATGAAATGCATCGTGTTAATCGGGAGGCAACGAAATGTGTGCTGTTCATTGGGAGCCAACCGGCTTGGACGGAATAGCCGATGGAAACGAGGCCTGGCGTACCGCAGAACGGAGGAAACGGCCTTGTGTTCGACCGACCACGGTTGAAACGGGATCCTGTTCATCGGGAGAGGTCGGGCATACAGCAAAACGGTCAAAACGGGGTCCTGTTGATCACGAGGGGTGTGGTGTACCGTAAAACGGAGGAAACATACTTGTGTTGGAGCGCTACGGTCGAAATGGGGGTCATGTTCATCGGGAGGGGCGTGGCGTACCGCAAAATGGGACTCCACGGGATACTATTCATCTCCACCGTCGACTGGCTCCACGGGCTACTGTTCATCCATGGTCGACCTCCTCCAGCCTCCACCTGCGTCTGTTCTGAAGGAAATATGCCCTAGAGGCAATAATAAAGTTATTATTTATTTCCTTATTTCATGATAAATGTTTATTATTCATGCTAGAATTGTATTAACCGGAAACATAATACATGTGTGAATATATAGACAAACAGAGTGTCACTAGTATGCCTCTACTTGACTAGCTCGTTGATCAAAGATGGTTATGTTTCCTAGCAATTGACATGAGTTGTCATTCGACTAACGGGGTCACATCATTAGGAGAATGATGTGATTGACATGACCCATTCCATTAGCTTAGCATCCGATCGTTTAGTATGTTGCTATTGCTTTCTTCATGACTTATACATGTTCCTATGACTATGAGATTATGCAACTCCTGTTTGCCGGAGGAACACTTCGTGTGCCACCAAACGTCACAACGTAACTGGGTGATTATAAAGGTGCTCTACAGGTGTCTCCAAAGGTACATGTTGGGTTGGCGTATTTCGAGATTAGGATTTGTCACTCCGATTGTCGGAGAGGTATCTCTGGCCCTCTCGGTAATGCACATCACTTAAGCCTTCCAAGCATTGCAACTAATGAGTTAGTTATGGATGATGTATTACGGAACGAGTAAAGAGACTTGCCGGAATCTAGATTGAACTAGGTATTGAGATACCGACGATCGAATCTCGGGCAAGTAACATACCGATGACAAAGGGAACAACGTATGTTGTCATGCGGTCTGAGTCTGACCGATAAAGATCTTCGTAGAATATGTAGGAGCCAATATGAGCATCTAGGTTCCGCTATTGGTTATTGACCGGAGATGTGTCTCGGTCATGTCTACATTGTTCTCGAACCGTAGGGTCCGCACGCTTAACGTTACGATGACAGTTTCATTATGAGTTTATGTATTTTGATGTACCGAAGTTTGTTCGGGGTCCTGAATGTGATCACGAACATGACGAGGAGTCTCGAAATGGTCGAGACATAAAGATCGATATATTCGACGACTATATTCGGACACCGGAAATGTTCCGGGTGATTTCGGAGAAAACCGGAGTGCCGGAGGGTTATCGGAACCCCCCGGGAGTAGTAATGGGCCTTATGAGCCTTAGTGGAGAGAGAGAGGGCGCTGTGGGGCCGCACGCCCTCCCCTCTGGTCCGAATTGGACTAGGAGAGGGGGCGCCCCTTTCCTTCTCCCTCTCCCCTTCCTTTTCCCTCCTAGTAGGAGTAGGAAAGAGGGAGTCCTACTCCTACTAGGAGGAGGATTCTCCTCCTCCGGCGCCCCAAGGGCCGGCCGGCCTCCCCCTTGCTCCTTTATATACAAGGCAGGGGGCACCTCTAGACACACAAGTTGATCTTCGTGATCGCCTTAGCTGCAGTGCGGTGCCCCTCCACCATATTCCACCTCGGTCATATTGTAGCGGTGCTTAGGCAAAACCCTGCAACGGTAGAACATCAAGATCGTCACCACGCCGTCGTGCTGGCGAAACTCCTCCCCGACGCTTTGCTGGATCGGAGCCCGGGGATCGTCATCGAGCTTAACGTGTGCCAAGAACTCGGAGGTGCCGGAGTAACGGTGCTTGGATCGGTTGGATCGGCAAGACGTACGACTACTTCATCCATGTTGCGTCAACGATTCCGCTTCTGTCTACGAGGGTACGTAGACAACACTCTCCCCTCTCGTTGCTATGCATCACCATGATCTTGCGTGTGCGTAGGAATTTTTTTGAAATTACTACGTTCCCCAACAGTGGCATCCGAGCCAGGTTTTATGTGTTGATGTTATATGCACGAGTAGAACACAAGTGAGTTGTGGGCGATATAAGTCATACTGCTTACCAGCATGTCATACTTTGGTTCGGCGGTATTGTTGGATGAAGCGGCCCGGACCGACATTACGCCAGACGCTACGCCGAGACTGGTTCTACCGACGTGCTTTGCACACAGGTGGCTGGCGGGTGTCAGTTTCTCCAACTTTAGTTGAACCGAGTGTGGCTACGCCCAGTCCTTGTGAAGGTTAAAATAGTACTAACTTGACAAACTATCGTTGTGGTTTTGATGCGTAGGTAAGAACGGTTCTTGCTAAGCCCGTAGCAGCCACGTAAAACTTGCAACAACAAAGTAGAGGACGTCTAACTTGTTTTTGCAGGGCATGTTGTGATGTGATATGGTCAAGACATGATGCTAAATTTTATTGTATGAGATGATCATGTTTTGTAACCGAAGTTATTGGCAATCGGCAGGAGCCATATGGTTGTCGCTTATTGTATGCAATGCAATCGCCTGTAATGCTTTACTTTATCACTAAGCGGTAGCGATAGTCGAGAAGCATAATATTGACGAGACGACAACGAAACTACGATGCAGATCAAGGTGTCGCGACGCTGACGATGCTGGTCATTACGATGCTTCGTAGATGGAGATCACAAGCACAAGATGATGATGGCCATATCATATCACTTATATTGATTGCATGTGATGTTTATCTTTTATGCATCTTATCTTGCTTTGTTTGACGGTAGCATTATAAGATGATTTCTCACTAAATTTCAAGATAAAAGTGTTCTCCCTGAGTATGCACCGTTGCCAAAGTTCGTCGTGCCTGCATACACCACGTGATGATCGGGTGTGATAAGCTCTCACGTCCATCTACAACGGGTGCAAGCCAGTTTTGCACACGCTGAATACTCAAAGTTAAAGTTGACGAGCCTAGCATATGCGAGATATGGCCTCGAACACGGAGACCGAAGGTCGAGCGTGAATCATATAGTAGATATGATCAACATAGTGATGTTCACCATTGAAAGCTACTCCATTTCACGTGATGATCGGTTATGGTTTAGTTGATTTGGATCACGTGATCACTTAGAGGATTAGTGGGATGTCTATCTAAGTGGGAGTTCTTAAGTAATATGAGTAATTGAACTTTAATTTATCATGAACTTAGTCCTGGTAGTATTAGCATATCTATGTTGTAGATCAATAGCTCGTGTTGTTGCTTTCATATGTTTATTTTGATATGTTCCTAGAGAAAATTGTGTTGAAAGATGTTAGTAGCAATGATGTGGATTGGATCCGTGACCTGAGGTTTATCCTCATTGCTGCACAGAAGAATTATGTCCTTGATGCACCGCTAGGTGACAGACCTATTGCAGGAGCAGATGCAGACATTATGAACGTTTGGCTAGCTCAATATGATGACTACTTGATAGTTTAGTGCACCATGCTTAACGGCTTAGAATCGGGATTTCAAAGACGTTTTGAACGTCATGGACCATATGAGATGTTCCAGGAGTTGAAGTTAATATTTCAAGAAAATACCCGAGTTGAGAGATATGAAGTCTCCAACAAGTTCTATAGCTAAAAGATGGAGGAGAATCGCTCAACTAGTGAGCATGTGCTCAGATTGTCTGAGTACTACAATCGCTTCAATCAAGTGGGAGTTAATCTTCCAGATAATATAGTGATTGACAGAATTCTCTAGTCACCATCACCAAGTTAGTAGAACTTCGTGATAAACTATAATATGCAAGGGATAACGGAAATGATTCCCAAGCTCTTCGTGATGCTGAAATCGACGAAGGTAGAAATCAAGAAAAACATCAAGTGTTGATGATTGACAAGGCCACTAGTTTCAAGAAAAGGGCAAAGGGAAAGAAAGGGAAACTTCAAGTAGAATGACAAGCAAGTTGTCACTCCCGCGAAGAAGCCCAAAGCTGGACCAAAGCCTGAAACCGAAGTGCTTACAATCGCAAAGGAAATGGTCACTGGAAGCGTAAATACCTCAATATTTGGTGGATAAGAAGGATGGCAAAGTGAACAAGGGTATATTTGATATACAGGTTATTGATGTGTGCCTTACTAGTGTTTATAGTAGCCCCTGAGTATTTGATACTTGTTCGGTTGCTAAGATTAGTAACTCGAAACAGGAGTTACAGAATAAACAGAAACTAGTTGAAGGGGAAGTGACGATGAGTGTTGGAAGTAGTTCCAAGATATATATATATATATATATATGATCATCATCACACACTCCCTATACTTTCGAGATTAGTGTTAAACCTAAATAAATGTTATTTAGCTTTTGCGTTGAGCATGAATATGATTTGATCATGTTTATTGCAATACGGTTATTCATTTAAAGTCGAGAATAATTGTTGTTCTGCTTACATGAATAAAACCTTCAATGGTCATACACCCAATGAAAATAGTTTATTGGATCTCGATCGTAGTGATACACATATTCATAATATTGATGCCAAAAGATGCAAAGTTAATAATGATAGTGCAACTTATTTGTGGCATCGCCGCTTGGGTCATATCGGTGTAAAGCGCATGAAGAAACTCCATAAAGATGGATTTTCGGAATCACTTGGTTATGAATCATTTGATGCTTGCGAACCGTGCCTTTTGGGCAAGATGATTAAAACTCCGTTCTTCGGAACAATGGAACGAGCAACAAACTTGTTGGAACTAATACATACCGATGTATGCGCACCAATGAGTATTAAGGCTCGTATGGCGGGTATCGTTATTTTCTGACATTCACAGATGATTTGAGCAGATATGGGTATATCTACTTGATGAAACATAAGTCTGAAATAGTTGAAAGGTTCAAAGAATTTCAGAGTGAAGTGGAAAATCATCGTAACAAGAAAATAAAGTATCTGCGATCTGATTGTGGAGATGAATATTTGAGTTACGAGTTTGGTCTTCAATTAAAACAATGTGGAATAGTTTCACAACTCACGCCACCTGGAACACCACAACGTTATGGTGTGTCCGAACATCGTAACCGCACTTTATTTGATATGGTGCGATCAATGATGTCTCTTACCGATTTACCAATATCTTTTTGGGGTTATGCATTAGAGACAGCTGCATTCACGTTAAATAGGGCACCATCTAAATCCGTTGAGATGACACCTTATGAACTATGGTTTGGCAAGAAACCAAAGTTGTCGTTTCTTAAAGTTTGGGGTTGCGATGATTATATGAAAAAGTTTCATCCTGATAAGCTCAAACCCAAATCGGAGAAGTGCGTCTTCATAGGATACCCAAAAGAAAATGTTGGGTACACCTTCTATCACAAATCCGAAGGCAAGACATTCGTTGCTGAGAATGGATACTTTCTAGAGAAGAAGTTTCTCTCGAAAGAAGTGAGTGGGAGGAAAGTAGAACTTGATAAGGTAATTGTACCTTCTCCCTTATTGAAAGTAGTTCATCACAGAAATCTGTTCCTGTGACTACTACACCAATTAGTGAGGAAGCTAATGATGATGATCATGTAACTTCAGATCAAGTTACTACCGAATCTCGTAGGTAAACCTGAGTGAGATCCACACCAGAGTGGTACGGTAATCCTGTTCTGGAGGTCATGCTACTTAACCATGACGAACCTACGAACTATGAGGAAGCGGTGATGAGCCCAGATTCCGCAAAATGGCTTGAGGCCATGAAATCTGAGATAGGATCCATGTATAAGAACAAAGTATGGATTTTGGTTGACTTGCCCGATGATCGACAAGCCATTGAGATTAAATGGATCTTCAAGAGGAAGACGGACGCTGATAGTAGTGTTACTATCTACAAAGCTAGACTTGTCGAAAAAAGTTTTGACAAAGTTCAAGGTGTTGACTACAATGAGATTTTCTCACTCGTATCGATGCTTAAAGTCTGTCCGAATCATGTTAGCAATTGCTGCATTTTATGAAATCGCAAATGGATAAACAAAACTGCATTCCTTAATGGATTTATTAAAGAAGAGTTGTATATGATGCAACTGCACAGTTTTTGTCAATCCTAAAGGTGTTAACAAAATGTGCAAGCTCCAGCGATCCATCTATGGACTGGTGCAAGCATCTCGGAGTTGGAATATATGCTTTGATAAGTTGATCAAAGCATATAGTTTTATACAGACTTGCGGTGAAGCCTGTATTTACAAGAAAGTGAGTGGGAGCACTACAACATTTCTGATAAGTATATGTGAATGACATATTGTTGATCGGAAATAATGTAGAATTATTCTGCAAAGCATAAAGGAGTGTTTGAAAGGAGTTTTTCAAAGAAAGACCTCGGTGAAGCTGCTTACATATTGAGCATCAAGATCTATAGAGATAGATCAAGACGCTTGATAAGTTTTTTCAATGAGTACATACCTTGACAAGATTTTGAAGTAGTTCAAAATGGAAGAGTCAAAGAAAGAGTTCTTGCCTGTGTTACAAGGTGTGAAATTGAGTAAGACTCAAAACCCGACCACGGCAGAAGATAGAAAGAGAATGAAAGTCATTCCCTATGCCTTGGCCATAGGTTATATAAAGTATGCCATGCTGTGTACCAGATCTATTGTATACCCTACACCGATTTTGGCAAGGAGTACAATAGTGATCTAGGAGTAGATCATCGACAAGTGGTCAAAATTATCCTTAGTGAAATAAGGATATGTTTCTCGATTATGGACGTGACTAAAAGGTTCGTCATAAAAGGTTACGTCGATGCAAGTTTTGACACTAATCTAGATGACTCTAAGTCTCAATCTAGATACATATTGAAAGTGGGAGCAATTAGCTAGAGTAGCTCCGAGCAGAGTATTATTGACATAGAAAATTGCAAAATACATACGGATCTGAATGTGGCAGACCCGTTGACTAAACTTCTCTCACAAGCAAAACATGATCACACCTTACTCTTTGGGTGTTAATCACGTAGCGATGTGAACTAGATTACTGACTCTAGTAAACCCTTTGGGTGTTGATCACATATCGATGTGAACTATTGCTGTTAAATCACATGGCGATGTGAACTAGATTATTCACTCTAGTGCAAGTGGGAGACTGAAGGAAATATGCCCTAGAGGCAATAATAAAGTTATTATTTATTTCCTTATTTCATGATAAATGTTTATTATTCATGCTAGAATTGTATTAACCGGAAACATAATACATGTGTGAATATATAGACAAACAGAGTGTCACTAGTATGCCTCTACTTGACTAGCTCGTTGATCAAAGATGGTTATGTTTCCTAGCAATTGACATGAGTTGTCATTTGATTAACGGGGTCACATCATTAGGAGAATGATGTGATTGACATGACCCATTCCATTAGCTTAGCACCCGATCGTTTAGTATGTTGCTATTGCTTTCTTCATGACTTATACATGTTCCTATGACTATGAGATTATGCAACTCCTGCTTGCGGAGGAACACTTTGTGTGCTACCAAACGTCACAACGTAACTGGGTGATTATAAAGGTGCTCTACAGGTGTCTCCAAAGGTACATGTTGGGTTGGCGTATTTCGAGATTAGGATTTGTCACTCCGATTATCGGAGAGGTATCTCTGGCCCCTCTCGGTCATGCACATCACTTAAGCCTTGCAAGCATTGCAACTAATGATGATGTATTACGGAACGAGTAAAGAGACTTGCCAGTAATGAGATTGAACTAGGTATTGAGATACCGACGATCAAATCTCGGGCAAGTAACATACCGATGACAAAGGGAACAACGTATGTTGTTATGCGGTCTGACCGATAAAGATCTTCGTAGAATATGTAGGAGCCAATATGAACATCCAGGTTCCGCTATTGGTTATTGACCGGAGATGTGTCTCGGTCATGTCTACATTGTTCTCGAACCATAGGGTCCGCACGCTTAATGTTACGATGATAGTTTCATTATGAGTTTATGTATTTTGATGTACCGAAGTTTGTTCGGGGTCCCGAATGTGATCACGGATATGACGAGGAGTCTCGAAATGGTCGAGACATAAAGATCGATATATTGGGCGGCTATATTCGGACACCGGAAATGTTCCGGGTGATTTCGGAGAAAACCGGAGTGCTGAAGGGTTACCGGAATCCCTCGGGAGTAGTAATGGGCCTTATGGGCCTTAGTGGAGAGAGAGAGGGGCGGCCAGGGTGGGCCGCGCCTCCCTCCTCCGGGTCCGAATTGGACTAGAGAGGGGCGGCGCCTTCCTTCTCCCTCTCCCCCTTCCTTTTCCCCTCCTAGTAGGAGTAGGAAAGAGGGAGTCCTACTCCTACTAGGAGGAGGATTCCTCCTCCCTGGCGCGCCCCAAGGGCCGGCCGGCCTCCCCCCTTGCTCCTTTATATACGGGGGCAGGGGGGCACCTCTAGACACACAAGTTGATCTTCGTGATCGTTCCTTAGCCGTGTGCGGTGCCCCCCTCCACCATATTCCACCTCGGTCATATTGTAGCGGTGCTTAGGCGAAGCCCTACGACGGTAGAACATCAAGATCGTCACCACGCCGTCGTGCTGACGAAACTCCTCCCCGACGCTTTGCTGGATCGGAGCCCGGGGATCGTCATTGAGCTGAACGTGTGCCAAGAACTCGGAGGTGCCGGAGTAACGGTGCTTGGATCGGTTGGATCGGGAAGACGTACGACTACTTCCTCTATGTTGCGTCAACGCTTCCGCTTCGGTCTACGAGGGTACGTAGGCAACACTCTCCCCTCTTGTTGTTATGCATCACCATGATCTTGCGTGTGTGTAGGATTTTTTTTGAAATTACTACGTTCCCCAACATGTTCATCCACAGGCTCCTGTTCATCCAGCCTCCACCGCTCCTCCACCAGCCCATCGCTCAACCAGCCCTCTCCACGGGGTCCTGTTCAACCACCCCTCCACGGGCTACTGTTCATCCAGCCCTCCACTGGCTACTGTTCAACCAGCCCTCCACGGGGTCCTGTTCATCCAGCCCTCCATAGGGTCTTGTTCATCCACCAGCTCGATCGATCGGGGTATTGTTCATCCAACGGCAACGGCCTCTACTACCACGGGGTCCTATTCATCCAACCCCCACCGGGAACTGTTCATCCAAACCCCCCAACAACACTCACTATTCATCCAGAGGCAGCATCGATCGTCTTCAGTTAGCAGCAGTAGCTAAGGAATCACTCGGGTTCAGTTAACAACAAGGGATCAATTGGTCGCTCGGGTTCAGTAACGTGTAGCCTGGAGTGCAGTCGCTCGGGTTCAGTAAGAGCCCAATGCCTCGCTCGGGTTCAGTTAGAGTGCAACGCCTCGCACACACGCCACAGACGTATGAGAGAAAGCGTGCATCGCCGCCCCGACCACCCACCGTGAATCGAACTCCCGATATTTTCCTCACCCTCGCTTCTACCATGGTTTTCTCCGTCATGGACGGCCCAAAGAATGTCATGCAGCTGTGTCTCCGCCCGCCTGTGACGAAAAGCCCATTTTCTATCATATTTTTTTGTCATAGAAGTAGGAGCCCACCACATCTATGATGACACCGGGTTTTCTCACAATTATTGTCATAGAAGTGTCATAAGTATGACAGAATTTTTTTCGTTCGGCCAAAAATGTCACGGATGTGTGTTTTTTTGTAGTGATCACCGTCACCACGCCGTTGTGCTAACGAAACTCTCCCTCGACCTCAGCTAGATCTAGAGTTTGAGGGACGTCACCGAGCTGGACGTGTGCAGATCGCGGAGGTGGTGTGCGTTCGGTACTTGATCGGTTGGATCGCAAAGACGTTCAACTACATCAACCGCGTTACTTAACGCTTCCGCTTTCGGTCTACGAGGGTACATGGACACACTCTCCCTGCTCATTGCTATGCATCTCCTAGATAGATTTTGCATGATTGTAGGAAATTTTTTGAAGCATCGCTCCTCAACGTAAAGTAGGACGAAAATGTGCATCAACCCCTATGCATAGATTACCCCAATGTCACCTCGGGAATCTGCAAGTTGAGCGCCAAAACATACATCAAGTGAATAAATATCCCCATTGTCACCACGGGTATTCATATGCAATACATACATCAAGTGTTCTCAAATCCGTAAAGTATTCATTCCGATAATAGTGAAACCTCAAAGGTAAAAACTCATTTCATCGCCACAAGATAGGGAGGGGAAACACCATATGATCCAACTATATTAACAAAGCTCGCAGTACATCAAGATCGTGCCAAACCAAGAACACGAGGGAGAGATCAACCACATAACTACTGGTACATAGCCTCGAGGGTGAACTACTCCATCCTCATCATGGTGGCCACCGGGATGATGAAGATGACCTCCGGTGATGATTTCCCCCCTCCGACAGGGTGCCGGAACAAGGCTCCAGATGGTATTTCCAAGGTATAGAGGCGTGCAACAGCAGAGTCAAAGTTCTAGGATTATTACTGATGGTTTCTCTATTTATAAGATTTTTTGGCGTTGGTCTCACGCTTAGATGGGCCATAGGGTGCCCACTACCCACCAGCCCATGACCAAGGCCCATCACGCGCCCTGGTGGGTAGTGGCCACCTTCTTCACCTTCTGGTCCTCCCATGAAGCTTCTAGTGCCTCTTTTGTTCCAAAAAATCATCCAAAAGTTTCGCTGCATTTGGAGAACTTTTATTTCCGCACGAAAAAACAATACCATGGTAGTTCTGCTAAAAATATACTAGTTCGGGTTAGTTTCACTCAAATCATACCAAAACCATGTAGAATTGTTGTAAACATGGCATGAATACTTTATAAATTATAGATACGTTGGAGACGTATCAAACACCGCTCCACATATGTGCCCCTCCAACAAGACCTGCTCCAAAACGATGCACCCAAGAGGAAAAACGACACAAAGTGCCATCATCGTCTGGTCTGGGAGACCCAGATCTATGGTTTCCCCCAGAGCAGCCCGAGCGAGATGACGTTGCCTGCAATGACGATGCCTCAACAACGAAATGACGTCAAAGACGCCGCCATCGTGTGACTTATATGATGTCTACTCCTTTGTTGATTGTTGCAGAATATGAAAGAGCACGCTGAGTTGTAAGGATGCACCCACTTCCACTGATTTCGTATGGGAAGGTTTTATAAGGGAAGAAGAATCACAACTTTGACCTGTTAACCTTGATTTATTTCCTTTACTATTTGATAGATTGCATGAATATTTGCATTGTATCAAATATAAACCATGTTTCAAAGCAATGTAATTGGATTGCCATCCAAATGAAGAGGCTTCATCATTCTAATTTTTTTTCTTTGCACAATGTTGAGGAAATCGTTAACCGGTAGTTGCTCGATCGGCTTGCGAGTAGTGATTAATCATTGAATCGGCATATTAACGGGATTAACCGGTCAACATTAATCGGTGGAAATTTCAAGCCACCCATGGTAGCTCCCATGCCTTCCAGCCTTCCATGGTAGCTCCCATGCCTCCCATGCATCCCATGCCCATCAATCTTTTTTGGACCAGGACTTGATCACGGCAAAGGTTGATCTATCCTTTTTCCTATCATCGAAGTTATATGTGTCCAAGAAGAACGCATACTTCTCATATTCCAATAATCTAGCTTGCTCCTCCATTGCCAATTTCTTCTCCTCCAATGTCACATTCCTCTCCTCACCGCCACCCTCCTCTCCTCGGGCGCCAACCTCCTCTCCCCCGCCGCCGACTCTTGGCTCCATGCCATCCTCCTCTCCTCATTTGCTTCATTTCTTGCCTTCACAATAGCCTCCATAGCATTATTTATCTCCCCATCTCCTCCCCTTGTTTTTTTCTTCGTCTTCTTCTTCTTATTCTTTTTTTTGCTTGTTTTTCTCATTGGTCTTTTTTGGATTGGAGTAGGCAACTGATAACCCACAAGTATAGGGGATCACAACAGTTTTCGAGGGTAGAGTATTCAACCCAAATTTATAGATTCGACACAAGGGGAGCCAAAAAATATTTGAAGGTATTAGCAACTGAGTTGTCAATTCAACCACTCCTGGAGATTAATTATCTGCAGCAAAGTGATCAGTAGCAAAGTAGTTTGATAGTTTTGATAGTAGTGACAGCAGCAACAGTAACAGTAACAGTGATAGCAATAATTTTGTAGCAAGTGTAACAGTGATGATAGCCATAGTAACGTAGCAAGATCAATGTAAATAAATTCGTAGGCGATGAATCAGTGACTTGTTGGATGATATTCATCATGTAACAGTTATAACCAAGGGTGATATGGCACTAGCTCCAGTTCATCGATATAACGTAGGCATGTATTCCGTAAATAGTCATACGTGCTTTATTAAAAGAACTTGCATGACATGTTTTGTCCTACCCTCCCGTGGCAGCGGGATCCATATTGGAAACTAAGGGATATTAAGGCCTCCTTTTAATAGAGAACCGGAACAAAGCATTAGCACATAGTGAATACATGAAATCCTCAAACTACGGTCATCACCGGGAGTGGGCCCGGTTGTTGTCACTCCGGGGTTGCCGGATCATAACACGTAGTAGGTGATTATAACTTGCAAGATCGGATCTAAACAATGGATATAATGACGAATTCATAAACGGTTCAGATCTGAGTTCATGGCACCCGGGCCCAAAGTGACAAGCATTAAGCATAGCAAAGTCATAGCAACATCAATCTAAAGACATAGTGGATACTAGGGATCAGGCCCTAACAAAACTAACTTGATTACATGATGAATCTCATCCAACTCCTCACCGACCAGCGAGCCTATGAAAGAATTACTCATTCCCGGTGGGGAGCATCATGGAATTGGCGATGGAGATTGGTTGGTGATGACGAAGAACGAAGATCCCCCTCTCCGCAGCCCCAAACGGACTCTAGATCTACCCTCCCGAGGAAGAACAGGGCTTGGTGGAGGCTCCGTCTTGTGAAACACAATAATTCTTTCTCCCTGATTTTTTTCTAGAATAATGTGAATTTATAGTATCAGGGGGGTCGTCAGCGGGGCCACCGGGTGGGTACAACCCACCTGGGCGCGCGAGGAGAGGGGGCGCGCCCTGGTGGGTTGTGCCCACCCAGGTGCCCCTCTCCGGCAGGTCTTGGCTCCAGAAATTCTTATTATTGATATAAAAAATCCTCGCAAAGTTTCATTCCATTCCGAGTACTTTTATTTCTGCACAAAAACAACACCATGGTAGTTCTACTGAAAACAACGTCAGTCCGGGGTTAGTTTCGTTCAAATCATGCAAATTAGAGTCGAAAACAAGAGGAAAAGCATGAGAGAAGGTAGATACGTTGGAGACGTATCAACTCCCCCAAGCTTAAACCATTGCTTGTCCTCAAGAATTCAGTTGATAAACAGAAAGTGAGAAACAAAAACTTTTACGAACTCTTTTGCTCTTGTTTGCATAAATAAGCTTAAACATCACCATGTTTTCAGCTAGCATTATAACTAACCATGTCAACAATAACTCTTAAAGATTATAATGACTCATATCAATGGCATAATCAGCTAACGAGCAATAATAAGAGATCTCAAACAGCAACACGTTGTCAAAACAACCATGATATAATATGACAATAGTGGTATCTCGCTAGCCCTTTTTGAGACTGCAAAACATAAATGCAGAGCACCTCCAAAGTTCAAGTAGCGACTAAACATTGTAATTCATGGTAGAAAAGATCCAGTCATGATGCACCCAACATTTGCTATACACAATGCATAAATAATGATAGCTATGCTCTACTTAGTTTCTGGCGCTTGTTTTTAGAAGGTGATGACACAACATAAAAGTAAATAGAAAGTCCCTTCACAGAGGGAAGCAGTGATTTGCAGAGGTGCCAGAGCTCAATTTTTTAAACAGAGATAAATGATATTTTGAGACATGCACCCTTCTTATTCACTTCACGACCATCAGTTATCAACATCTTCCATGCTAAGCACGCTAGTGGCAGTTTCCAAGCAGAAAGTAAAGGTTTTGACTCCATTGGGAGTTTTTTTATTATTCAAGAGATGAACTCTTTTTCATATTTGTAGTTTGGGACTGGGCATCCCTAATACCGCCCATTTTCTCTTGCGATGGCGAGTGAATAAACACTCGACATGAGAATAACATGCTTAGCACGAAAGATATCGACCAGCTCCTATCGTTCCATGAACGATCCAGGCACACAAAAAGGAAAAATTTTAGAAGTTTTTAGAGGTGGCACATGCAAATTTACTTAGGACGGCAGGGTAATACCGTATATAGGTAGGTATGGTGGACTCATCTGAAATAAATTTGGGTTCAAGGTTTTTGATGTACAAGCAGAATTCCCACTTAGTACAGGCAAAGGCTAGCAATTAAGATTGGGAAGCAGCCAGCTAGAGAGCAACAACAATCATAACCAGGCATTATGCATAACTAACATTGGACACTAGCATGAGTAGGATATGAACACCATGAACATAAACATCATAGAGGCTATGTTGGTTTTGATTCAACTACATGCATAAACATGTGCCAAGTCAAGCCACTCGAACATTCAGAGGAGGATACCATATCATCATACTACATCACAATCATTTTAACGATATATTGATATCCAAGATAAATCATTATCAACTCCCAGCTACTTATGCATGGCATGAGAGACTATAATCTCTAATTGTCATTGCGAACATGTTTAATCATAATGGGTTGAAGCCTGGATACTAGGTTAAACATATTTACACACACAGAACAAGTCGAGTTCATACCAGTTTCTCTTTGCCACGGCCAGCTCATCGTATATCGTCATTATTGCCTTTCACTTGCACGACCGAATTATATAAAAATAATAATAGTGCAAGAGTGCCATGGACTAAGCTAGAATCTACAAAACAATTTATTGAATGGGAGAAGACAAGGTAAAATGTGCTCTTATTAGTTCAACAGTTATTCATATGAGAGCCACTAAACATTTTCATCGTGGTCTTCTCCTCGGTAAGACTCGAATAAAAAGAAAATAAATTCAGAGAAACACATTGAAATATTTTTGGAGTTTATGGTTTTCTTAAACAAGCAAATAGAAGGGAAAATGTCGGTGTACTAGAGTAGGGGTACCCTAGTATCCCGTGCACTGCAGACCTGACAGTTGCAGCACCTCGCTGGCAGGGTTTGCCTCACACCGCTAAGATCCTCCGTGGCTCCTTTGGAGCCATTCAAGAACAAAGTATTTGATTAAGAAGACAAGGCCCGGCAAGAGGAGCTTGTCGGAAAGGCCACTCAAGGCATGCAGAAGAGGAGCTTGCCGGGAAGGCTCGGAGCGCGACAAGCCTCCGGACGCGACAAGGATTCGGCCGCGGCAAGGCGCTTGCCGCGGCAAGCAACCTCTCTCCCTCTCCGCTCCAGCTCATCCAGCGACGTGTCGCCACGGGGCCGTTCCATGCGCTACAGGTCGAAGCGGCTGTGCAGCCAGCGGAGAGCAGCGATAAGCGGCGCCGACAAGCTTGCCATCGTGGCGAAGCGGAGGAGCACCGACGGTCTCTGCTGTAATCGTTTCGGGCGACACCGACGGGCATTTATTGCTTTTGTCCTTTGCCGTCAGAGTTAGGTATTTTGCACTGCATAATCGCTCAAGTAGGTGTACCAACTCCTGTTTTACATTTGTACCCTCGCCTATGTTGCCACCTGTCGGAGACCCCTTGAGCATATAAAAGGAGGCCCATGCGCAACGTAGAAAGGGTTCGGCTGGTTCGGTTCATTCGACTCACCAGAGACCAGAGACACCCACGCTAGGTTTTGTAGCTTGCATTGCTCCCTAGCAAGAACACAATACATCAAACAAGCAGCAGTAGGAGTTTTATCTCTCCGGAGAGCTCCGGTGGGTAAACCGCTGCGTGTGCCTCGCCTCGATCCGCTCTTCGTGCGATCTCCGCCCCTCCGAACCACAAGGGCCTGGTCCGCCGCCCCATAGGTGTTCGTGGGTACGATCAGCCTCCCGACATCTTTGGCGCGCCAGGTAGGGCGCCGAGGCCGTGTGAATCTGATCCGCATTCACACGAGCAGCGTCATCAACATCTTCCTCAACATGCCACCGAAGAAGAAGGCTTCGGCGGCAGCAGAGCCGCCCGCTGCCGTACCCACCTCGCCAGTAGCAAACGGGTGGTGGTGCAGACGCTGGCGGAGGATCGGGCGCCGACGGAGGTGTCCGCGACGCTGCTAAGTCCAAGGACAAGGCCCCGCAGACCTCGGCGTCACAAAATCCCCCGCGTCCATCTCAGAGACGCGAGACCAACAACGCCATGGCATTCATAGTGCCATACGCTCGCTGGATCGAGACCCTCAAGACCAGCATGCGCGCCAACATGTCGGGCACGAGTGAGATACGGTCGCCGGACGGGTGCTGCTCCTTCTAACTTAGTTAGAAGTCCGAGCGTATCCCGCTCCTCGCACCATTCTCCAATGCCGCCCACTACTCCAGCAGAAGCTATGGCGAGAGCTCAGCTGCTCCTCGACTACCCTCCAACGGCCGACAAGGTCGACGAGTGGAGGGCCACTATCCAGAGCCTCATCGGCTTTGCCAACGGCGACACTCCGCGGCAATCAACGCCATCATTGCCGCGGCGAGACGACAAGGCACGAGCCGGTGGCGACGAGACTGTCGGAGGTGCAACCACCGTGCACTCTCCGCCACGAAGGCCAAGATCGCCGACTCACCGGATCCACCTCGACAGCGACTCCACCGCCGTCGGATCCACGAGCTCGCCGCGATCAGCGCCAAGTTCTTCATGAGCGACAACAAGAGGATGCTCGAACTCGCATCGAGCGCCAAGAGAAGTGCGACGTCATCCGGCTGCCGCTGGGCCTTCTGTTGACATGCGCTGCCGGAGGAGCCAGCAACTTGTCAGACACGGTAGGTTGCCCTGCGTTCACTCGTGAGCTGCGGCAAGTCCAAAGGGCCCAGCTAGAAAAACTTCAAACCAGACGTGCCGGAGAAGTATGATGGCAGGACGATCCGTCGGAGTTCCTCAGCATCTACACCATCGCGGTGCAAAGGCTGCGGGGACGAGACGACAAGATCCTCGCCAACTACTTCCCGCTCGTGCTCAAGCCCAACGTCAGATCTTGGCTCATGCACTTGCCGGACAGCTCCATATCCTCTTGGGCAGATCTATGCCATCAGTTTGTGGGCGCCGTCATAGGTGGCCACAAGCCTCATGGCCAGGAGAGTGACCTTCATCTGCTCGCCCAGAAGGAAGGAGAGTCCCTGCGCAAGTTCATTCAGAGATTCAGCCGTGTGCACTACAACATCCCAGACGTCCACCCTGCCAAGGTGATCGCCGCATTTCATCAGAATGTGCGGAACCGTAGGATGAGGGAGGAGATGGCGATGTGCAAAGTCAAGGACGTCAGTGAGCTGTACGCCTTGGCCGACAAGTGTGCACGCGCTGAGGAAGGGAGGAGACTCCCAGGAGAGAATGCAGAAGCAGGATCTGACAGTGAGGACACCGCCCCGGCAAAGAAGGGCCGGCGGCGAGGCAACAGGAAGAAGAAAGCAGGAGAAGTGCTAGCAGTCGAGCAGTCCGGCAATGGAGGTGGCGACAAGAACGCCAAGGCTGGTGGCTCCGGCAAGGAGGTTGCCGCCGACGCCAACCACCGGTCGGTGGCGGCCGCCGCCGACAAGCTGAGACAGCTCCGGCAAGCGATCGCAAGATCCACCGCACCAAGGGCCACGACCTCCAAAGCTGCAAGAAGGTCGAGCAGCTTGTCGAACAGCAGAGAGCTGAGTACGAGCGGCGCGACAAGGAGAAGGCCCAGCAAGGTGCTGGGGGAGCAAGCAAGAAACGTCCCGGCCGGGGAGGACGCCGCGGCAAGGCCAAGCAGCGGCAAGGAGATAGACCTCCCCGCGGCCGCGACAAGGATGAAGATGATGACGACGACGAAGATATGGAAGACGACGACGCCGATGAGCAGGAGTTTCAGAAAGCCACAGAGGTCCTCTGCGTTGACGGAGGTGCTTCCCTGCATACCTCCCACCGCCAACTCAAGCAATGGATGCGGAGGTCAATGCAGTGGAACCATCCGTAGAGTCACGCAAGCCTCTGAAGTGGTCCAAAGACGCCTATCATTTTTGATATTGAGGACCACCGATCGCATAATCATGCGGTTGGGTGCTTGCCGATGTTGGTCTCACCAACCATCCGCAACCTCAAGGTCACCAAAATGCTAGTTGACGGCGGGGCCGGCTTGAATCTGATCTCCTCCGCGGTGCTCCAGAAGCTTCAAATCCCTGACAGCGAGCTCGAAGAGACCGGCACTTTCCAAGGAATCAACCCGGGAAGGAGCAAGCCGAAAGGGAAGATTACGTTGCCGGTAACATTTGGCAGCAAGCTGAACTTTAGGACTGAGAGGATCACATTCGACGTTGCCGATTTCCCGTTGCCTTACAATGGGATACTTGGCCGTCCAGCACTCGCCAAGTTCATGGCAGCCTCTCACTACGCCTACAACCTACTCAAGATGCCAGCCCGATAAGCGCCATCTCCGTCCATGGCGACAAGAAGGATGCCCTTATCTGTGCCGACAAGATCTACCGGGATGCAGCAGCGCGACAGCACTGCCCAACACTTGCCGCCGAAGCTCCCGGGAAGAAGACGAAGTCCAAGTCCGCAAGAGCTCGATGCCCACTCCGGCAAGCGCACCTCTTCTGAGTGCTGCGCTACCGTCGAGGACGCACCATCGAGCTCCACCGCAAGTGCAAGAAGATGGTAGCTCCGCCAAAGACCAAGAAGGTGCCCGCCAAGGAGGACGGCACCGGTGGTACCTTCACCATCGCGCCTCTCTCGACCCTAAATAGGAAGGCGCTCGTTGCTTTCTGCGGGCGAATGTCGACGTGTTTGTATGGCAACCGTCGACATCCCCAGCGCTCCTGTGAAAGTGATTGAGCACCGCTTGGCCGCTTGTCCTCATGCGCGCCCGTCAAGCAAAAAGTCGAAGCAAGCAAAGGAGTGCCAAGAATTCATAGCCAAGAGATCAAGAACCGGAAGCAGCAGGCCTTGTCGAGGAGTGCTCCATCCTACGTGGTTGGCCAATCCAGAAGTCGTATAAGAAAGCAAATGGAAAATGGAGACTTTGTATTGACTTCACGGATGTTAATAAAGCTTGTCCCAAAGATCCATTTCCCTTGCCGCGCATTGACCAGATTGTTGACTCCACGGCTGGATGTGATTTGCTTTTGTTTCTTGATGCATACTCAGATACCATCAGATCTTCATGGCTGAAGAAGATGAGGAGAAGACCGCATTCATCACACCATGTGGCACATCTTCGTTTCATACGGATGCCTTTCGGTTTGAAGAATGCTGGTTCAACGTTTGCAAGGGTAGTCCATGACGCTTTTGAGCCGCAAATGCACAGAAATGTAGAAGCCTACATGGATGACATAGTGGTCAAAAGCAAGGACAAGGCAACTTTGGTTCAAGATTTGGACGAGACCTTTGCAAATCTGCGCAAAATCAACCTCAAGCTCAACCCCGAGAAGTGCGTATTTGGAGTCCCTTCCGGCAAGCTTCTCGGGTTCTTCGTGTCTCAACGAGGAATTGAAGCTAATCCCGACAAGATCAAGGCCATTGAGCAGATTGAAGCACCGAAGCGCGTCAAGGATGTACGAAGACTTGCTGGTTGCGTGGCTGCTCTCAGCAGGTTTATTTCTAGGTCTGCTGAGCGCCCGCCGCTTTTTCAAAATTTTGAAAAAGGCAGGTCCAATGAAATGGACTCCCGAAGCGGAGGTTGCGCTGCAGGACTTAAAGAGATACCTGTCCTCTACTCCAACACTTGTCGCACCTAAGCCACAAGAAAAGTTGCTGCTATATATAGCGGCAACCAATCAAGTGGTTAGTGCTGCGTTAGTAGCGGAGAGGGAGGCGGATGACGAGCCAAAGAATCGCGACAAGCACATCCAACGACAAGCGGGGCTTCACCGACAAGCTCGTCCCGACAAGGACGAATCCAGCAGACGCATGACCAGATCACGAGTAAAAGAATGGTGCAGCGCCCGGTCTACTTTTGTCGGGCCTCCTCCGCAGGAGCTAGGTCAAGGTACTCTGGCGTGCGTAAATTGCTTTTCGGCCTCCTCATGGCCTCGAGAAAGCTGCGCCATTACTTCCAAGCACATGAGATCACAGCTTGTCACTCGCTTTCACCGAAGAGGATACTGCAGAATCCGTAAGCAACAGGCAGGATTGTCGAGTGGGCATCGGAGCTGTCAAGCTTTGGTCTCAAGTTTGAAAGCACGCCAACTATCCAAAGCGTAGCGTTGGCAGAATTCATAGCGTAATGGACGCCAACACCGTATGAAGAGATTCCGAGACGAGTATTCCCGCCAAGGAAGCAAGCAAAGAGTGGCTGATGTACTTTGATGGTGCCTTCTCGCTGCAAGGCGCCGGGCGCCAAGGCATGCTTATCGCACCCACCGGAGAGCACCTCAAGTACGTAGTCCAGATGCACTTTCCCAAGGAGCAAGCGACAAACAATACCGCAGAGTATGAAGGTTTGCTTGCCGGTCTCAGGATCGCAGTGGACCTTGGGATCAAAAAGCTTATTGTCAGGGGTGACTCGCAGCTTGTCGTCCGCCAAGTGAACAAGGATTACCAAAATCCGTTGATGGAAGCCTACGTGGATGAAGTGAGGAAGCTAGAAGAGCACTTTGACGGACTGCAAATGGAACATGTTCCAAGAGCTCAGAATGATATTGCTGACGGCCTGTCAAAGTGCGCTGCGCTTAAGTTACCTGTGGAACCAGGGATTTTCGTGCTCAAGCTGACTCAACCAACCGCAACACCATCAACTGGACAAAGGAAGAAGAGGAAGTTGACCTCTGGTGACTACTTTCCGACAGAGCTTCTTGAAGCCGTCGTTGCAAAGGTCCCCAAGCTCAACACCAACAAAGGCCGAGGAGCAGTCTGGCCCGACAGCCCTGTGGTTTGTTTCGTTGAAGCAGACGCTCCCGACAAGTCTTGCTCCGGCAAGAGCTTGTCGGGGAGCATCAAGCTCCGGCAGGACCGCAGGTTCTTGCCGTGGAAGCTGATGTTCCCGCAGCAGCAGATGTGCCTTTAGTCCTTGTTGTCGAGCCACAAGCTCCAGCATGGGCGCAGCAGATTGTCCATTTCCTTCGCCAGTGAGAACTTCCCAAGAGCAAGAAGAAGCGGAAAGAGTAGCCCGGCAGTCAAGTATGTACCAGTTTGTCGACAAAGATACTGCATGTAAGAAGACTCAACGGTGTGAAATTGAAGTGTATTCCTGTGGAAGATGGATGTAAGCTGTTGGCGAGAGATACATGGAGGCATATGTGGTCACCACATTGGCAAGAAGAGCACTTGCCGGCAAAGCTTTCCTCAAGGTTTCTTCCGCCGACAGCCCTCCGTGATGCAACTGCACAAGTAACCAAGTGTGAAGCGTGCTGGCCCATTCCAAACAGATACACCAGCCAGCTCAAGCTCTCCAGACGATCCCTTTATCCCTGCCATTTTCGATGGGGCTCGACATCCTCGGCCCTTCCCCGAAGCTGTCGGGGCTTTGAGTACTTATACGCCGCCATCGACAAGTTCACAAAGTGGCCGGAAGTGGAAGCAGTGAGGAAGGTGACGGCACAGTCAGCAGTCAAGTTCTTCAGGTCGATTGTTTGCCGTTTCGGAATCCCTAACAGGATCATCACCGACAACGGCACACAATTTACGAGTCACACCTTCATGTAGTACGTCCAAGATCTTGGCGCCAAGGTCTGCTTTGCTTCCGTGGCTCACCCGAGAAGCAACGGTCAAGTAGAGAGGGCAAATGCTGAAGTGCTGCGGGCTCAAGACCAGACTTTCGACAGCTGCACAAGTGCGGAAGAAACTGGATCGAGGAGCTGCCGGTGGTTCTTTGGTCGATCAGACGACGCCAAATCGAGCCACCGCCGCACACCCTTTGCTCTAGTCTATGGAGCAGAGGCAGTTCTCCCCACGGAACTCGTATACGGATCGCCTCGAGTGCTCGCTTATGATGAGCTTGAGCAAGAGCAGTTGTGACAAGATGACGCGCTGCTCCTTGAGGAAGATCGTCTTCAGGTCATTGTCGAAGCTGCTCGCTACCAAGAAGCTTTGCGCCGCTACCATAGCCGCAGAGTTAGTGCCGAAGTCTCGAGGAAGGCGACCTTGTTCTTCGCTGCTCAGTCCGCCAAGAATTCAAACAAGTTGATGCCAAAGTGGGAAGGCCCTTATCGGGTGAAACGAGTCACTAGGCTCAAGGCGCTGTCGCTTTGAGACCGAAGATGGCATTCCGGTGAGCAACTCCTGGAACATTGAGCATCTTCGTAAGTTTTACCCATAGGGCGCGGTTGTCGGAACCTGTTCCGGCAACCACCTTTTGTACAAGTCTTGCCGCTGTTGCATGTAATCCTTTGTACAAAGCTGGGCGCAGACCCCGTGCATCAGTAAAGCTCATGTGTTGCGCACAACTTGTCAAATTCATGCTTTCATCATTTCATTGCATGTTTTGGCTAACACTTTGTGCAGCAACCACACCCGGTAAGAAGAATCGAGCCGCTGAGCTCCATAACGTTATTTCCTCTTCTTTTTCTTTTCTCAAAGAAAGGAAGGCTTCCTCGCGCACAAGTTAACCAGGGGGGGAGGAGGAGATAATACTATGGACCAGGCACCGCTCGAGGAAGTTTCACCTCATCGGGAAGCAAGAGATGTAAAAGCTAAGTTTCCACAGTTTGAGCAATCAATTTTTAAATTTTTAAGTTATCTTCCTCGAACGATAGTACTTTGTATGGAAAACCTGTGCGCAGAGGAACCACCTCGCCGGCTAGTCGCGCCCTTACTTTGTTTCGAGTCCGCTCAACAACTTAAGTGAGCTGCAGCTAGTCGCGACAAGGTTGCTTGTCGGAGGCGGCACCGCCAAGAAGGTCGACGTTCGCACTCGGCATTGTGGCAAAAGTGCCCGCACCGACAAGTCCCCCAAATGCGTAAGGCGTAAACGCATAAAGGAAGGAATCAAGTAGAGGAAATAACATTGCATTGATCGCCTAAGATAGAGTATATTACAAAATAACTTGTCGCTGATCTAACAAAGTGTTCTAAACATGATCAGCAGCGACAAGGGAAGATAAAGTTACGGCCTAGTCTACGCGGGTCGCCCTCAATCCGCTTGATCTTGTTCACCTTGTCCACAATGGGTGCGACAAGGGCTTTGAGCTCCTCCACGCTGGCATCGGGCGGCAGGATCCGAGGACGCCGTTAAGGTTGAGGCCCGGATTGCGGAAGGCCACCTTGATCAACACCTTCTCGAGGGCTCCTGCACGCACTGGCGTGATTCCTCGGCCAGCTGCTTCGGGACCTCTTCTCGAGTCGCTGGAGACCCGTCACCACGCCTTTGAAGAATAAGCTGAGTTTACGCTGGGTTGGAGATGCTCGTCGGAGGAGTATGCAAGGTCCGCCATCCCTAGCTCCATCACTGCGTTGTGGATGTCGGCGGCGGTGTCCACAAGACCTTCAGTCCAGTGCTCCACGCCTCCCTCAAGGTGCTCGATGGAGGTAGCATTCGCCAAAGAGCTCCTCCTTGGCCTTGATCGCCTCCAACAAGCCCACCTCCCGCCTCCTGGCGCCGCCCAACGTCTGCGTCTGTGGTGGTCGCTTTCAGCTCAAGATCCGCCTTTGAATCCTTGGCGGCGTCGAGCTCTTTGCCTCTATCACGAGACGACTCTACAGCTCGCCAAGGGTGTAAGCGTCCTTCGCGCCACGCTTGAGCACGGCAAGCTCTTCGCCGCTTCTTCTTGAGGGTGGCCTCCAGCCACGCCAGCCTTCGCCTTCAACTCCTCCTTGGCGGCCTCGGCGGCTACGGCGGCATCCTTCGCTTCCTTGAGCGCCCCGCCAGTGACTCCTCACAGGCAAGGTCTTCTTCATGGCTGTCCAGGTTGACCTTCCGCTGCGCCTCACTTTCTGCTGGCGAAGCTTCTCGGCAGCCACCGCTGCTCCTCCTCACCGCGGCCTTCTCAAGGATGAAGGCCGTGGCGCTCTTCATGAAGTTGCCCCCCGCTTCGCTATGTCGCGGAGGGTTTCTTGCTTGGCGCCCGGAGCTCTTCGGCGCTTCTCCATGTCCGCCTCCTGCCCTCGCGACAAGTGCCTCCGGGTCTCCAACTTGGCCTGCCGGGCGCGGTAGAGCGACAGCCTGCTCCTCCTCGGACTACGCTGCTGCTGCTTGGCGCGTCCACCAGCGTCAGCCAGCCGAGGCGAGTAGCTCGCCCGTCAAGGTCTCGCCGACCGCGCCCTGGAGCTCTCGGTTCCTGTGGGAGCTTGATGAAGACGCCTCGCCGGCCTTGGTAGGCGCTGGCTGGGGCTCCTCGAGAGCACGCCGCAGCTGGCCGGGGAGTCAATGTCGGTGTAGCGCTTGCCGCTCCTGCGGCCTCGGGGCCGTCGGTCGATCGCCCGACCCCTCGCCCGGCCTCTGCGTCAGCAGCCTCGGTGGCCTCCTCGCCAACAGGCTCGTCGGCGACGGCCTCTTCTTCCACAACCACGACCTCTTCTTCCTCGACGGCGGCCTCGTCGGTGTTGCCGCGCGCTTCCTCCTCGCCGGCAGCCTCGATCTCCATCGACTCTGCGTCAGACGAAGAAGGGATAGTCAAGCAAATGTCCGAAAAGAGAAACAAAAGAAAGCAAGCCCAAGGGAGATTTTCGTGTAAGGCAGTTACCTGCAATGGGATCCGCAGCCATGGCCTCGACCACTGGAGGGTCACTGGCGCTGTCCCTTGCCGGGGTAGCCTCCCTTGCCGGAGTAGCCTCCCTTGCCGGGGTGGCCTCCCTTGTCGGAGGGCGCCCCTTGCCGGAGATTCCTCCTTGGCGGGCGTAGTGGCAGCAGACAGGGTCTCGGGGGCGGCTTCTGAGCCCTCCTGATGAGGCTGCTCTGCTCCTACACAAGCAAACAGTCAGATATCAACGAAGAAAGGGCACCCCTGCACACCTAATAGTAAGGAGAAAACTGCGCACTTACTCTGGGGGTTGTGCTGGGGGCTGCTCAAAGGAAGGGTTGCCGGGTCCGGCAAGGGAGTCTCGGACGTGTCCCCCGTCGCCACGGGAGAATCGTCCTCGACGATGACCGTCGGGATCTTGGCCCTCTTCGACGCTCTCTGGGCCAGCGTCCTGAAAAGGAAAGAGTCCAGAACGAAGCAAATCAGATTCAAGATGAAGCAATAAAATTGAAGAAATACAAGCACAATCTCGAGAACTTACTCTTCGCCTTCCTCCTCGGAGCTGAGCGCGGAGAAGTCAAACTCCGCCTCGCCTCCGGTGCGACGAGGCGGGGGAGTGGGTTTCTTGGCCGCTTAAGCGGGCGCCCGGCGGTGGCTCGAGAAGATCCCGCCCGGTTGTCGCGGCAGTGTGGGGCGCCTCAGCTGCAACCTCGCTTGTCAGCGGTGGAGGCGCGGCGCTGGCCAGGCTTCTGCTGTGGGCGATGCTCGCCTGCTCGTCTCCAGCCTTGCGGAGACGCCTCTTCGGCGGAGCCGGGCTCGCTGGCGGCAAGTCGCTTGGCGGTGGGGAGAAGCGCCCTCGGCGGGTCCACTCGACCCGGCCTCGGGCTCGACAAGCTCGTCCTCGCCGGCGACCTCCCCTCGCTCGGTGAGGCTTGCCGCCTTCGCCGTCCGCCTCCTCCACGGTGAACCCGAAGGCTCCAGCGGCAGCTGCTGCCGCCTCCTCCACCTGGTGGCAATCCGCGCCATCTCCTGGTCGGTGGTGTCGCTGGTGAGCCTTTTTCTCGCCGTCGGAGCGGATCGGCACTTCTTGCAAATCGTCAAGAATTGCTGCACGACCTCGCCGGGGCTCTCGCCAGTTGGGACGATCCCGTGGGAGTCGCCGACAGGTGGCATCATGGCGCTGGATGCGGTCGAGCGCCGAAGTTGTTGCACAATGGGACGACCCCGCGGCAACCTAAACAACTCGTGGTGGTCGGGGTCGTTCTTGAACAGCTCGAGCAGCATCGCGTCCAGCTCCAAGACGGTGAAGTTCCAATTCAGGCCCGGGCGCAGCCTCATGATGTCTGCCGCATTCTGGAACTCCCAAGCAGGCCTCCTCCTTTCCTACAAGGGAGCGATGCGGCGACGAAGGAAATCCGCGCCAACTGCGCCTGCGGTTAACCCGGCAAGTCTGAGGCGCAGGATCCGGGTCACATCTATCTTCAGCTTCGCATCCTCCGGCGCCAAGTTACTCCAATCTCTGCCGCGCACTATTGGGGTTTGGCGCACGGCGGTGAAGGGCTGCGGGTTCTCCTCACGACCCGGCACCAGTTGGCTCTCCACCTCCCACTTGTTGCGGAACTCTCCTCTAGGTAGGCCTCTTTCTTGCCGATCCTAGAGACCTGTGCTATCCCTCCAAAGAAGTGGCTCTCCTCTCTTGACGCGAGGCACAAAGAAATGGCGGAAGAGTGCCACGCTCGGTGGATTCTCGACAAAGTTTTCGCACAAATGCGCGAAAACTACCATGGTCAAGACGGCGTTGGGGGTGAAATCAAGGAGGCGGAGGCTAAACGTGTTCATGATGTCGCAGAAGAACTCGGAAAAGGGCGGGCAAAGTCCGCAATAGAAGAAAAGGGAGAAAAAGGGGTACCTTGTTGGAGCCAAATCAGAGGCTGAGGCGGGGAGTACCCTCGTGCGCGGGTGCGCACGCGTCTCCGTCGACCAGAAGAGGTAGAAGACGTCCCGCAGCTCCCTTGCGCCAAGCTGCGGGGGGAAGATGGCCCGCTCCTTGCGTTGCGCCATGAGTCAGCTGCGCCTCGGCCGACTTGACGACCTTCTCCTTGTCGGCTTTCGGAGCCATGGCGAGGGCGGCGGAGGAGGCCGACGGCGGTGAGCGCACTTGTGGCGAAAGGGGGCGGGGCGCTGCTCTCTTCGCACCGGAGAAGAAGAGGGGAGCGGCGGTGGTTTTCTTGACAAGACAACAATGGCAGGAGTGGGCGGCCTGCCTCTGTTTCCTCCACTTATAAAGAGGGGGAGGGGGCGGACGCCCGCTTATACTAATAAAGAACCCCGACAACCGCGCCCACGATCTTCGCACGACGCCACGCCCTGTGCGTGCTGCTAGTGGGGATCGTGGTGGGTCCGGGCGAAGGCGACGTGGTCGAGGCCGCGTGTGTCCGCAGTACGCTTTGGGCCTGGCCCGACAAGCGCCTGGCACCGTGTGCAGCCCAGCCGGGGCTCCTGTCGGTGTACTAGAGTAGGGGTACCCTAGTATCCCGTGACTGCACGGACAGTTGCAGCAACCCGCTGCAGGGTTTGCCTCGTCACCGCTAAGATCCTCCGTGGCTCCTTTGGAGCCATTCAAGAACAAAGTATTTGATTAAGAAGACAAGGCCCCGCAAGAGGAGCTTGTCGGAAGGCCACTCAAGGCATGCAGAAGACAAGGCCCCGCAAGAGGAGCTTGTCGGGAAGGCTCGAGCGCCGACAAGCCTCCGGACGCGACAAGGATTCGCCGCGGCAAGGCGCTTGCCGCGGCAAGCAACCTCTCTCCTCTCCGCCCAGCTCATCCAATGACGTGTCGCCATGGGGCCGCTCCATGCGCGCTGTCGAAAGCGGCTGTGCAGCCAGCGGAGAGCAGCGATAAGCGACGCCGACAAGCTTGCCATCGTGGCGAAGCGGAGGCGCACTGACGGTCTCTGTAATCGCTCGGGCGACATCGATGGGCATTTATTGCTTTTGTCCTTTGCCGTCAGAGCTAGGTATTTTGCACCGCATAATCGTTCAAGTAGGTGTACCAACTCCTGTTTTTACATTTGTACCCTCGCCTATGTTGCCACCTGTCGGAGACCCCTTGAGCATATAAAAGGAGGCCCATGCGCAACGTAGAAAGGGTTCGGCTGGTTCGGTTCATTCGACTCACCAGAGACCAGAGACACCCACGCTAGGTTTTGTAGCCCGCACTGCTCCCTAGCAAGAACACAATACATCAAGCAAGAAGCGAGGAGTTTTATCTCTCCTGAGAGCTCCAAGCTGGGTAAACTGCTCGTGTGCCTCGCCTCGATCCGCTCTTCGTGCGATCTCCGCCCCCCTCCGAACCACAAGGGGCCTGGTCCGCCGGCCCCATAGGTGTTCGTGGGTACGATCAGCCTCCCCGACAGAAAAGAAAAAACGAGAAAAACTATTTACACGGGAAAGCTCCCAACAAGTAAAAGAAGAACAAGGAAATCTTTTTGGGTTTTCTTTTTAATACTACTACTAAGCATGTATGGAAAGTAAATTACTACAACTATTTTTTGGTTTTTCTAAAGTTTTTCAAACACACAAAAAGAAAGCAAGAAAATAAATCTAAGCATGGATGATACAATGAAAAAGTGTGAACACCGACAGATAGAATGATATGTGAACGTGAGTATAATGTTGGTGAGAACATCGTATTCCCCAAGCTTAGGCTTTTGGCCTAAGTTGGTAATGGATCAGTAGCCTGGAGGGTAGTAGTCGGCGTGGTTGCTCACAAAGGCTCTCGGTGCGGATGCCTCGGCATGTCGTGCCGCCAACACTGCTGCGTTGTGAGCTCGGGCCTCGCTCTCAAGAACAAAATACCTTTCCTTACTGTTATAATCAAAGGGAGCAGGCGCAGGCAAATATGTTTCCACAACATGTGATTGGTTAAACAACCAATTATAAGTGAAGTTATCGGCCCTTCCCGTGAGAATCTTATGCTCTTTCAAAGCATCAAAATCTAAATACCGAGTGGGTAGGATAGGATCAAAAGGCAAAGGTGAAACACTCAGCCCTCATGCTAAATGTGTGGCATATATTCCACCATAGAACAAGCCACTTTTGGCGTTATGCTGATGTCTACGTGCAACAATCGCTCCAAGATTATAATTCCTTTCACTAGTGAAAGCAGTGTGAATGAGGCTCAAGTTTGGCGCACAGAGTATGCTATAGTCTTGCTTGCCTACTATTAATTTCCCATTAAATAATGCAAGGTACTGAATTGCGGGAAAGTGAATGATCTTTATTCTTCCTTGTCTCACTCCCCTATTTTCACCGTAACAAAGGCTAGTCTAGAAAGACTCATACTCAGCTTTGCTAGCTAATCAAGCGAACCAAAAAATGAAGTGGTAAGCAAAGTTCTCTAGTGGGATAGTAAATGAATTATCATAAAAGCATAAATGACACCCTAGACTCACGTGGAAAATATTTAAACCCCTAGACAAATGATTCAGTGGGAAGATGGCGATGTTCACATTTATCTGAAACGTAGGGACCGAGACCAGCATTGTGAACATATTGCTCAAATTCCTCCTTAATGCCCACTTGCATAATATACTCATCGCAAGCCCATAAGCATGTTTTGGTGGCGGCATCTCGTGGAACTTTCACTTTGTTCAACATAAGACCGGGCGGCGTAACTGTCACTAGAAGATGCCCCGAGGACCTTCTCCTCAAGAACTCCTTCCAAACAGGTTCATAATGTCCACAGACAATTTTTCCTATGAACAAAAATCTGAATTTTTAGTTCACAAAATTTTCTCAACAAAACTTCACAAAACTAATAGCAACTACTTATAGGGATACATAGAGGCCATAGCAAGCATTCAAACTACTTATAACACTAAGAATTGAACATGCCAACACATCTACAGCAGCACCAAGAGTAGCTATTTATTCAAAATATAAACCACTAAAACAAAAACTAATTGGACAAATGGTGGAGTTACATACCAGGCAACAATCCCCCGAAATAGTTTTGGAAACGGAGCTGCGAGCAAAGATATCGAAATCCGCGGGTTTGAGCTCAAGAACATGGGAGAGAGAGCAATGGGGATTTTTTTCTGGAGGTGAGTGATGATGTGGGCTAAAGAGATAAGTGAGGGGGCCATGTGGGGACCACAACCCCCAGGGGGCGCCAGGGGGTGTTGGCACGCCCAGGTGGGTTGTGCCCACCTGGTGCACCCCCTCTGGTATTATTTTCACCAAAAATTCTTAAATATTCAGAAGAAAAAAACGTATAAATTTTTTAGGGCATTTTGAGAACTTTTATATTTGGGTCATTTTTTATTGCACGGGAAATTCAGAAAACAGACAAAACATGGCATTTATTTTATTTAACTAATAAACACAGAGAATAAAAAGTAGGGACAGAAAGTAGTGCTTACTAAATTCATCAACTCATACCGTTGAAAAATGATTCATTAATAAGGTTGATCAGGTCTTATTAACAACCACTTTCGATTAGCATGAAACTGAAGAACTTTCAGAATCACTAAGTTACCTCAATGGGGTTTTGCATCTCCCCAACAATAAGCATTTCATATTTATTTTTGACAGTAGGTAGAGGTATTTGAAAACTTCCAATAGTGATTGTCGGAGATTTTTCAATAACATTAATACCATTCACTTGGAATTGTTTCTTCGGAAAGTGCACTGTATGCTCATTACCATTAATATGAAAAGTGATCTTGCTTTTATTGCAATCAATAATAGCCCTTGCAGTATTTAAGAAGGGTCTACCAAGGATAATCGACATGTTGTCGTCCTCGGGCATCTCAAGTATAACAAAGTTAGTCAAAATAGTAACATTAGCAACAACAACGGGCACATCCTCACAGATACCGATAGGTATGGCAGTTGACTTGTCAGCCATTTGCAAAGATATTTCATTAGGTGTGAGTTTATTCAAGTCAAGTCTTTTATATAAAGAGAAAGGCATAACAGTAACACCTGCTCCTAAATCACACAAAGCAGTTTTCACATAATTCTTTTTGATAGAGAGCAAGGTATAGTTGGTATACCCGGATCTCCAAGTTTTTTAGGTACTCCATCTTTGAAAGTATAATTAGCAAGCATAGTGGAGATTTCAGCTTCCGGTATTTTTTTCTTATTTGTGATGATGTCTTTCATATACTTTGCATAAGGAGGCATTTTAAGGATATCACTGTTTAGTACGCAAAAGATCGGCCTCAAAGATCTCAAAGAAAGCTGCTCAAATTCTTCATCATCATTCTTTTTAGTTGACTTGGGTGGAAAAGGCATAGGTTTTTGAACCCACGGTTCTCTTTCTTTACCGTGTTTTCTAGCAACAAAGTCTCTTTTATCAAACCTTTTATTTTTAGGTTGTGCATTATCAAGATCAACTGGTGGTTCTATCTAAACATCATTATCCGGTTCTTTTCATTATTTGGTTGAGTATCTTCATGAACATCAGCATTATATTTTTAATTATCACTAGGTGGATGTTCATTACCAAATTGAGTTTCAAAGATCTAAGATAGAAGTTTAATTTTCATTAGCAGGAGGTTTTTCTATTTCAGGTTCACTAGAAGTGAGCAAAGTCCTATCATTTTTCTTCTTCTTTTTCCTTTTAGAAGGACTAGGTGCACCAGTGTTAGCTCTTTGTGAATCTTGTTCTATTCTTTTTGGGTGTCCCTCAGGATAAAGTGGTTCCTGAGTCATTTTACCTCCTCTAGTTGCAACTCTAACAACAAACTCATGCATATTATGATTCATTTCATCAAGTAATTCTCTTTGAGATTTAGCAACTTGTTCTAACTGAGTTTGAACCATAGAAGCATTTTTCCAACGCCTCTAACATCATTTGAAATACTAAATAACAAGTCACTCAAGTGAGCAATCATATCAGAATTATATTTCAATTGTTTCATAACATTTGCATTGAAGTGATCTTGTTTTCTAATGTAGTTTTCAAACTCATAAAGGCAATGACTAGGATGCATATTGTGAGGATTATCATTTTCATAGAACTTCGTAAGAAAATTTACCTCTACCACCTTAGGCATTGGTGGTGTATTAAGCCCGTGTATTTCTTCAATAGGAGGTAAATTTTTAACATCCTCAACTTTAATACCTTTTTCCTTCATAGATTTCTTTGCCTCTTGCATATCTTCAGGACTGAGATATAATATACCCCTCTTCTTCGGAGTGGGTTTAGGCAGTGGTTCGGGAAGAGTCTAATCATCATAGTTTTTCAATATGTTATTCAATAATTCTTCAGCTTGAGCAATAGTTCATTCCCTGAAAACACAATCAGCACAACTATCTAGGAAGTCCCTAGAAGTATCGGTTAGTCCATTATAAAAGATATCAAGTAGTTCATTTTTCTTAAGAGAATGATCAGGCAAAGCTTTAAGTAACTGGCAAAGCCTCCCCCAAGCTTGTGGGAGACTCTCTTCTTTAGTTTGAACAGAGTTAAATATTTCCTGCAAGGCAGCTTGTTTCTTATGAGCAGGAAAATATTTTTATTATATCCTAGGGACTATATCAATAATAAACTTAGGATCACATTTCGTTCTAGCATTCCGATATTTTTCTTTGTACTTGCATAATAATTTCTCTAGATCATCTCTATCATTGCAAGCAAGAATATCTCTAGTTGCTTCTTCACTCATAACATAACCATCCGGTACATTAGGCAATTCATATCTAGCAAGGCTAGTTCTAGCAGGTGTTTCAAGAGTTTTAGTTTCAAGCTCATCATCAGATTCAACAACATCATGTTGTATAATTCTACCAATTTGTTCATCAAGAAAATCACCAAGTGGCACATCATCATTATCAAGCAAGGTACTAGCATCACCATAAGCATTATCTATAGAAAAAGTAGCATCATCAATAACTTGCGACATATTAGAATTCATAGCATGAGGTGGTGTTGCAAGTTATTTACTCATAACAGAGGGTGAATCTAAAGCAGAACTGGATGTAAGTTCCTTACCTCCCCTTGTCTTTGTGGGAAATATCTTAGTCTTCGGATCCTTCAGAATCTTCATAGTGATAATATGATAATAATCCCAAGTGACTCAACAAATATACCTATGCTCCCCGGCAACGGCGCCAGAAAAAGGTCTTGATGACCCACAACTATAGGGGATCGCAACAGTTTTCGAGGGTAGAGTATTCAACCCAAATTTATGGATTTGACACAAGAGGAGCCAAAGAATATTTGAAGGTATTAGCAGCTGAGTTGTCAATTCAACCACACCTGGAGATTAATTATCTGCAGCAAAGTGATCAGTAGCAAAGTAGTTTGATAGTTTTGATAGTAGTGACAACAACAACGGTAACAGTAACATTGATAGCAGTAATTTTGTAGCAAGTGTAACAGTGATGATAGCAATAGTAACGCAGCAAGATCAATGTAAATAAATTCGTAGGCATTGAATCGGTGACTTGCTGGATGATATTCATCATGTAACAGTTATAACCAAGGGTGAAACGGCACTAGCTCCAGTTCATCGATATAATGTAGGCATGTATTCCATAAATAGTCATACGTGCTTTATTAAAAGAACTTGCATGACATCTTTTGTCCTACCCTCCCGTGGAAGCAGGGTCCATATTGGAAACTAAGGAATATTAAGGCCTCCTTTTAATAGAGAACTGGAACAAAGCATTAACACATAGTGAATACATGAACTCCTCAAACTACGGTCATCACCGGGAGTGGGCCCACTTGTTGTCACTCCGGGGTTGCCGGATCATAACACGTAGTAGGTGACTATAACTTCCAAGATCGGATCTAAAACATGGATATAATGATGAATTCATCAACAGTTCAGACCGGAGTTCATGGCACCCGGGCCCAAAGTGACAAGCATTAAGCATAGTAAAGTCATTGCAACATCAATCTAAGAACATAGTGGATACTAGGGATCAGGCCCTAATAAAACTAACTCGATTACATGATGAATCTCATCCAACTCCTCACCGACCAGCGAGCCTACGAAGGAATTACTCACTCCCGGGGGGAGCATCAAGGAATTGGCGATGGAGATTGGTTGGTGATGATGAAGAACGAAGATCCCCCTCTTCGGAGCCCCAAACGGATCCAGATCTGCCCTCCCGAGGAAGAACAGGGATTGGCGGTGGCTCCGTCTCGTGAAACGCGATAATTTGGGCGCATCGGGAGGGTCGCTGGGCCACCAGTGGATACAACCCACTGGGCACACCAGAGAGGGGCACGCCCTGGTGGGTTGTGCCCACCCAGGTGCCCCTCTCCGGCGGGTCTTGGCTCTATAAATTCTTATTATTGATATAAAAAATCCTCGCAAAGTTTCGTTCCATTTCGAGAACTTTTATTTCTGCACAAGAACAACACCATGGTAGTTCTGCTGAAAACAGGGTCAGTCCTTGGTTAGTTTCATTCAAATAATGCAAATTAGAGTCCAAAACAAGAGGAAAAGCGTGAGAAAAGTAGATACGTTGGAGACGACAAGAACCGAAGTTTGGTGTAGGGCTCCTCTTGTTGGGGAACGAGTATTTCAAAAATTGCCTACGATCACGCAAGATCTATCTAGGAGAAGCATAGCAACGAGCGGGCGAGGGTGTCCACGCACTCAGAGACCGAAAGCGGAAGCATTTTATCAATGCGGTTGATGTAGTCGTACGTCTTCACGATCCGAGCGATCTTAGCACCGAACGTACGGCACCTCCGTGTTCAGCACGCGTTCAGCTCGATGAAGTCCCTCGTACTCTTGATCCAGTTGAGGAGAAGGGAGAGTTCCGTCAGCACGACGGTGTGGCGACGATGATGATGAAGTTACCGGCGTAGGGCTTCTCCTAAGCACTACGACGATATGACCAAGGTGTGTAACTATGGAGGGGGGCACCGCACATGGCTAAGACAAATCTTAAGTGCCTTTGGGGTGCTCCCCTCCCCTGTATATAAAGGAGGGAGGGAGGAGGCGGCCGGTCTGGGGGGCGCGCCAAGCATAGGGAGTCCTACTAGGACTCCCAAGTCCTAGTAGGATTCCCTTTCCTATTCGAAGTAGGAGAGAAGGAAAGAGAGGGAGAGGGAGAAGGAAAGGGGGGCCGCGCCCCCACCCCTTGTCTAATTCGGTTTGGGCAGGGGGGAGGCGCGCGCCACCTCTTGGCCCTTCTCCCCTCTCTCCACTAAATCCCAATAAGGCCCATTACTTCTCCTGGTGAATTCTCGTAACTCCCCGGTACTCCAAAAAATACCCGAATACTCGAAACCTTTCCAATGTCTGAATATAGCCTTCCAATATATGAATCTTTACTTCTCGGCCATTTCGAGACTCCTCGTCATGTCCGTGATCTCATCCGGGACTCCGAAAAACTTCGGTCATCAAATCACATAACTCATAATACAAATCGTCATCAAACGTTAAGCGTGCGGACCCTACGGGTTCGAGAACTATGTAGACATGACCGAGACACATCTCCAGCCAATAACCAATAGTGGAACCTAGATGCTTATATTGGCTCCTACATATTCTACAAAGAGCTTTATCGGTTCCAACGCATAACAACATACGTTGTTCCCTTTGTCATCGGTATGTTACTTGCCGAGATTCGATCGTCAGTATCATCATACCTAGTTCAATCTCGTTACCGGCAAGTCTCTTTACTCGTTCCATAATGCATCATCCCACAACTAACTCATTAGTCACATTGCTTGCAAGGCTTATAGTGATGTGCATTACCGAGAGGGCCCAGAGATACCTCTCTGATACACAGAGTGACAAATCCTAATCTTGATCTATGCCAACCCAACAAACACCTTCGGAGACACCTGTAGAGCATCTTTATAATCACCTAGTTATGTTGTGACGTTTGATAGCACATTAAGTGTTCTTCCGTTATTCGGGAGTTGCATAATCTCATAGTCAGAGGAACATGTATAAGTCATGAAGAAAGCAACAGCAATAAAACTTAACGATCATTATGCTAAGCTAACGGATGGGTCTTGTCCATCACGTCATTCTCTAATGGTGTGATCCCGTTCATCAAATGACAACACATGTCCATGGTCAGGAAACTTAACCATCTTTGATTAACAAGCTAGTCAAGTAGAGGCATACTAGGGACATTCTGTTTTGTCTATGTATTCACACATGTACTAAGTTTCCGGTTAATACAATTCTAGCATGAATAATAAACATTTATCATGATATAAGGAAATGTAAATAAAAACTTTATTATTGCCTCTAGGGCATATTTCCTTCAGTCTCCCACTTGCACTAGAGTCAATAATCTAGTTCACATCGCCATGTGAATTAATACCAATAGTTCACATCACCATGTGATTAACACCCATAGTTCACATCATCATGTGACCAACACCCAAAGGGTTTACTAGAGTTAATAATATAGTTCACATTGCTATGTGATTAACACCCAAAGAGTACTAAGGTGTGATCATGTTTTTCTTGTGAGAGAAGTTTAGTCAATGGAGCTGCCACATTCAGAGCCGTATATATTTTGCAAATATTCTATATCTACAATACTCTGCACGGAGCTACTCTAGCTTATTTCTCCCACTTTCAATATGTATCTAGATCGAGACTTAGAGTCATCCAGATTGGTGTCAAAGCTTGCATCGACCTTTACGACGAACTTTTTGTCACCTCCATAACCGAGAAACATATCCTTATTCCACCAAGGATAATTTTGACCGTTGTCCAGTGATCCACTCCTGGATCACTATTGTACCCTCTTGACATACTCATGGTGAGGTACACAACAGGTCTGGTACACAGCATATCATACTTTATGGAACCTATGACTGAGGAATAGGGAGTGACTTTTCATTCTCTTTCTATTTTCTGCCGTGGTCGGGTTTTGAGTCTTTACTCAACTTTACACCTTGCAACACAAGCAAGAACTCCTTCTTTGACTGTTCCATTTTGAACTACTTCAAAATCTTGTCAAGGTATGTACTCATTTGAAAAATCTTATCAAGCGTCTTGATCTCTCTCTATAGATCTTGATGCCCAATATGTAAGAAGCTTCACCGAGGTCTTTCTTTGAAAAAACTCCTTTCAAACACTCCTTTATGCTCTCCAGAAAATTCCACATCATTTCCGATCAACAATATGTCCTTCACATATACTTATCAGAAAGGCTGTAGTGCTCCCACTCACTTTCTTCCAAATACAGGCTTCTCCAAAAGTCTCAGAGAAACCATATGCTTTGATCACACTATCAAAGCATACATTCCAACTCCTTGATGCTTGCACCAGTCCATAAATGGATCATCGAGCTTACACACTTTGTTAGCACCTTTTGGATTGACAAAACATTCTGTTTGCAGCATATACAACTCTTCTTTAAGAAATCCATTAAGGAACGCAGTTTTGACATCCATTTGCCAAATTTCATAAAATGTGGCAATTGCTAACATGATTCGGACATACTTAATGATTGATACGAGTGAGAAAATCTCATCGTATTCAACACCTTGAACTCGTCAAAAACCTTCTTAGACAATTTCAAGCTTTGTAGATAGTAACACTACTATCAGCGTCTGTCTTCCTCTTGAAGATCCATTTATTCTCTATGGCTCGTCGATCATCGGGCAAGTCCACCAAAGTCCAAACTTTGTTCTTATAGATGGATCCCATCTCAGATTTCATGGCCTCAAACCATTTTGCGGAATCTGGGCTCATCATCACTTCCTCGTAGTTCGTAGGTTCGTCATGGTCAAGTAACATGACCTCCAGAACAGGATTACCGTACCACTCTAGTGCGGATCTTAGTCTGGTTTACCTATGAGGTTCGGTAGTAACTTGATCTGAAGTTCGATGATCATCATCATTAGCTTCCTCACTAATTGGTGTAGGAATCATTGGAACTGATTTCTGTGATGAACTACTTTCCAATTCGGGAGCAGGTACAATTACCTCATCAAGTTCTACTTTCCTACCACTCACTTCTTTCGAGAGAAACTCCTTCTCTAGAAAGGATCCATTCTTAGCAATGAAGATCTTGCCTTCGGATCTGTGATAGAAGGTGTACCCAACATTTTCCTTTTTGGGTATCCTATGAAGACCCACTTCTCCGATTTTGGTTCAAGCTTATCAGGTTGAAACATTTTCACATATGCATTGCAACCCCAAACTTTAAGAAACGACAGCTTAGGTTTCTTGCCAAACCACAATTCATATGGTGTCATCTCAATGGATTTAGATGGTGCCCTATTTAATGTGAATGCAGTTGTCTCTATAACCCCAAAACGATAGTGGTAAATCGGTAAGAGACATCACAGATCGCACCATATCTAATAAAGTACGGTTACGACGTTCGGACACACCATTACGCTGTGGTGTTCCAGGTGGCGTGAGTTGCGAAACTATTCCACATTGTTTCAAATGAAGACCAAACTCAGAACTCTAATATTCGCCTCCGATCAGATTGCAGAAACTTTATTTTCTTGTTACGATGATTTTCCACTTCACTCTGAAATTCTTTGAACTTTTCAAATGTTTCAGACTTATGTTTCATCAAGTAGATATACCCATATCTACTCAAATCATCTATGAAGGTTAGAAAATAACGATACCGCCATGTAGCCTCAACACTCATCGGACCACATACATCAAGATGTATTATTTCCAATAAGTCAGCTTGCTCGCCCATTGTTCCGGAGAACGGAGTCTTAGTCATCTTGCCCATGAGGCATGGTTCGCAAGCATCAAGTGATTCCAAAAGCCCATCAGCATGGAGTTCATTCATGCGCTTTACACCAATATGACCGAAACGGCAGTGCCACAAATAATTTGCACTATCATTATTAACTTTCCATCTTTTGGCTTCAATATTATGAATATGTGTATCACTACGATCGAGATTCAATAAACCACTTATATTGAGTGTATGACCGTAGAAGGTTTTATTCATGTAAATAGAACAACAATTATTCTTTGACTTAAATGAATAACCGTATTGCAATAAACATGATCCAATCATATTCATGCTCAACGCAAACACCAAATAACATTTATCTTAGGTTCAACACTAATCCCGAAGTTAAAGGGAGTGTGCGATGGTGATCTTATCAACCTTGGAATCACTTCCAACACACATCATCACCTTGGCCTTAACTAGTCTCTATTTATTTTGCAACTCCCGTTTTGAGTTACTACTCTTAGCAACTGAACCAGTATCAAATACCGATGGGTTGCTATAAACACTAGTAAAGTACACATCAATAACATGTATATCAAATATACCTTTGTTCACTTTGCCATCCTTCTTATCCGCCAAGTATCAAGTGCAGTTCCACTTCCAGTGACCATTTCCTTTGCATTAGAAGCACTCAGTTTCAGGCTTGGGTCTAGCTTTGGGATTCTTCATGGGAGTGGCAACTTGCTTGCCATTCTTCTTGAAGTTCCCTTTCTTTCCCTTTGCCCTTTTTCTTGAAACTAGTGGTCTTGTTTAACCATCAACACTTGATGCTTTTTCTTGATTTCTACCTTCACTGATTTCAACATCGCGAAGAGCTCTGGAATCATTTTCGTCATCCCTTGCATATTATAGTTCATCACGAAGTTCCAAAGAATTTGGTGATAGTGACTAGAGAACTCACAATCACTATATTATCTGGAAGATTAACTCCTACTTGATTCAAGTGATTGTAGTACTCGTATTACGGGCACATGCTCACTGGTTGATCTATTCTCCTCCATCGTGTAGGCAAAGTACTTGTCAGAGGTATCATACCTCTCAACATGGGCATGAGATTGAAATACCAATTTCATCTCTTAGAATATCTCATATGCTCCGTTGCGTTGAAAACATTTTTGAAGTCCCGGTTCTAAGCCGTAAAGCATCACTACAAAAAAATACACTTCTGTGATGATACGTGTTTGTCACAGTAGGTTGCGTTTTTTGTCATGCATGTACATCCATGACAAATTTATGACAGAATCAAGATAGTCATACCTCTGTCAGTCAGAAGTGTTCCATGACATTACCAAAATTATCATCACGGAAGTGTCCACTTCCATGACGATAAATCGCGCATCACAGAAGTGCTTTCTTCAAGGGTGACCGACACGTGGCATCCACCGTAACGGAACGCCGTTAAGCTATCGGGTCGGGTTTTGGATCTGATATCCCGTTAACATCCCCGACCAATGGGGATTTTCCACGTGTAAAATCATCATTGGCTAGAGGAAACACGTGTCGGCTCATCGTTGGGACAGATGTCATCCACTCACTGGACAAAAGGCGCCTATGATACGTCAACACGTGGCACGGCCCAACAGTGGCCCATTCCTGTGAAAAGGCCGGCCTGTTTGACTTGGTCAAAAGCTGGCGGGCCGGCCCATGGAAAGCCTGTTAACGGCCTGTTCGCATATAGCCCATTTACTACCGCTAACCCAATGCCCGTTACGCCCTATACGAATTAGGCCCAGTAGCGTCATCTGGGCCATCCAATATGATTCCAGCCCATTTTCACTTCTGGCCCATGTATAGCCCATGACATCTTTCGGCCCATATGAGGCCCTTTGTAACTCTTGGCCCATTAGCGGCCCATGCCGAAATCGCCCGTAATGAACAAAGGTATTACTTTACAGCCATTAACGGCCCGTGGTGAAACTGGCCCGTAATGAACAAAGTGTATCACTTTATACCCATTAACGGCCCGTTATTCCGCTAATGCTTCCAGCAAGTTAACTTTCGCCTTCGAGGGCCCATTTATTCTTGGGCTCATTTGCAAGATTCGGTTAGTTACGGCCCGTTCTCGCTATTTTCGCTTGTGGGCCAAATTCAGCCCACAGACAATCGGCTCGTTTGTGGACCGTTAGTCTGTTGGGCCATTTTCATAGCATCACCAACACGGCCTATTAACGGCCCGTTATGGTCAGCCCATAAAACGCATTTATTTCCATTAAAGGCCCGCTTCACGCCCCATTAAAGGCCCGTGCACAAGACCCATAAATGAGTCGGCGGCCCATGGATCCTACAAGACGAGAAGGCCCATGGATCCTACGAGACGCATAAGGCCCATGGATCCTACGAGACGCATACAAGGCCATGGGTCCTACGAGACGAGAATGCCAATGGATCCGACGGCCCGTGAAGGGCCATGGTCAGCGAGTTGGCCTCGCTTGAACGATATAGCATATTCAAAGAATTATCCTACTCAATACTATCACCTCTAAAAAGCATACACTATACAACAAGGAGATCAAGGCATAGAAAGGTAGAATAATCCTACACTATACAATACATGTAAATTACAAATGATTATACCCACTGGCATTATGGTTCGCACAGTGATAATAAAGCATACACAAATAGCAAATTACATACACCGGGCATATACAGCTCATACATCATGGACGCCAAGATCAACTTAACTCCATTTGAACTATAATCTCTTCAGAAAATAGGATTGGCGAATTCAGATAGCACAAATTTCACCTGCAAAATCTCCAATTTCTTCATGGTTACCTCAAAGGTCTTGTTTCATTTTTTTGACTCCTGCATCTAATACCGGCATGTCCAGTCTCAACTTGTTGATTATACGTTGACAATCATGTACACGTTGTCTTGCCACCTCTAGTTGATGCTCGAGAACATCAGCACATTCCAATTCCAATCCATAATCATTCGGTAATGGCCATGCCGCACTGCTCGCAGATCTTTGTGTTGATGTCACTTCATCCTGAAATGTTTCCGTAAGTACACATGACTAGGGCAAAAATATAGTTACAAATAAAGGAAGCTTAACAAGACACTATTTTGTACTACATGGCAAAACAGGACTAACAATAATGTTACACGTCACTTTAAAAAAAATGTTACACGCCATGAAGCATAAGCAGGTGATATTTTAAAAATTATAAAAAAGATAGTTTGTGCAGCCTGCATACAGAAATCCCTCTTAGCTCACTAGAGGAGCATGATGTTGGGGCTCAATCGAAAACATGCATAAGTTACAAATTTAGACAACATGTTATGAGTAAGTAAGCAAGCAGTTGGCCATTCTCATACCAATTAAAGTCTTAGGGAGCATAATGAAGAGCAGAGGGTTTCATACAAACATACTACAACAGATAAAACTATGCAATCATTAGCGCATTTATAAACTAGATTGTGAGCCTCATGCAATAATAGTTGGTTAATAGACTTCAAAGCTTCAGCACACTTCGGAAGAGTAATTAAATGGTAAGGCCTTTAATTATGTCAACTAATAGTGATACAAGTACCGAACATCAAGCATGATTATTTGGGCATCTCATTAACTGAGGACAAATAAAGCAATTGAAAAGAGAAAATTAACTATGCTTGAAACAAACAAGGAATTGAACTGTTGAGTTGCATATAGTGACTTACCTTAGCAGGTTGAAGAGGCTCAGTGCAGCTCCTACTTCTCTTGCAAGGCTCCTTCCTAACATATTGTACTTGGAAATCCTCAATCTTATCTTCATTACACCCCCTCTGCAAGGTGACACAAACTAGTTACTCGTCTCCTTGGAAGATAAATATGCATACTTTCCAAATTGTGAACACAAAAGGATGAGATTATAACAAAACAACACCACATAATGAAACATGACGATCTCTTGCACTTGCACACAATGAAATGAGCATTTACTATGTCTCGCACTATGTAAAAACTAGGCATACCTTCAAACCGGATCTCCAGTACTCTTGGAGAGCCCATCAGAGTGTACAAACCAAACCTTTATGTCACCTATGAGTTAGACAAGGCCCCACTACAAAGCAGCCCTTAGTGTTTAAATCGTTGACAAGCTCATAGAGTGTTAGGTCAAGAACAGCAAGTAATCAAAGCAAACAGTCCTAGTATGGCTGGCTGATGCAAACAAGCAATTGAACAGATATGTGAGAAAATCTTACATATCAAGAAAAGAAGCAAAGAAGGAGGCTTAAAGACCATCACTTGACTGACCAGATTTAAGGGGCATTTAAACATCATGTGCAACGTATGAACTAACATAAACATTGCATATTCCAGATTCTACAATGGAATGCACAGGTATTAGGTTATGCCATGTATGATGATGCCTAAATGTACAGATAGTACGCAGGAGTGATTCATCATTGCACGCACATTGAATTGCATGTTAAGGGCCAGTTCGATTCTGCCTTTTCAGGGCATATTGTCAAAATAAGCCATAAAAGATGTAAAGAAGTCATTTTTGAGTTATGGGCTTGGGCTTAACTAACTTCGCTTTGGAGGGGGGTGTTTTGCAGAACCTCACTAAAAATTGAAGGGAAGGGAAATAGTGAAATGACTCGTTGTTCCGCCTATATTACACTCAAAATGCAATCGCCGACGCCTGTCACACCTCGACCCTCAAGTAAAAACAAACACGCAAGCATTCATTGCCCTGCCCGCTTGCATCTCATCTCCCCTTTCCTCTACCTCGATCCCTCGTGCAGACTTGGGTTCCTCCAACAGCCGTCGCCATCGGGTCCCATCTCGCCCGGTCCTCGACAATGCTATGTCCAAATTTAGGCTACATGGCCAAGTGGTAGGGCAAATCTCCCTGGCTGCTCCTCCCTCCGCACCGCCTCATTCTCATGGTCTCCAGAATGCTTCCACTGTGGTTCGTCCAACGACTACTCATGCAAGCGCCAGACAACTACGGCCGATGCCACATCATGCGTAAGGCACCTTATTCTCCTCCTCCTGTGCCATGGCTTTGAGGTGTCATTGAAGGATGAGCTCATCCAACAAGGTGAGGATCTCCTCCGATTTTTGCCAAATTTTCATTCTCGATCCACTATACGATGAATTGCTATGAGATGCTTCATCACTGCTATATGATGCATTGCTATGAGCTGCCGTCACGCTGCTATATGATGAATTGCTACGAGCTGCCATCAGTATGATGAGTTGCTATGAGTCTGTCACGCTATATGATGAATTGCTATGAGCTGCTGCTACTGCTATATGATGAGTAGCTACAAGCTGCTCCTGCTGCTGCTATATGATGAATTGCTATGAGCTGCTCTTGCTGCTGCTATATGATGAATTGCTATGGCTGCTCCTGTTGCTGCTATATGATGAATTGCTATGAGCTGCTGTCATTGGTATATGATGAATTGCGCATCGTCATTGTTGTATGATGAGTTGCTATGAGCTGTTGTTGCCGCTATATGATGCTTTCAGTGTGGTGCCGCTATACGATAATAACCAGCCACCTGGACCATCGAATTTCAATAAATAATTGTTCTTCATTTAAATGTGGGTCATACGTTCTTCGTTTAAATTAGGCAATGGGATCTCTATCGAAAACATTGACCAAAGTAGATTGTGCCAAGTAGATGGTATCTTTGTATTTGCATTTTGAGCAAATAGTGATGGTCTGCTTTCCTATCATATTAATTATCGTGACCGGGTTCAATTTGTGATGTTTGCAAGTCAAATTAATTTCCATATGGGCAGCAAAATGAAAAAAATATAATGCAAACTAGATTTCCACTAATCATACCAAAGATAAGCTGAAAACGCAATGAAAAGAACTGGTTGGCTTATTACATGGAGCTTATATTCACAAATGCTTATTTTCTTAGGATAACTCATAATAACTATCCCTAAGAAACTTGGCTAATAGAACTGGCATACAAATAACATGTCACGGTGATTGCAATGGAGGAGTGACGTACCATAGCACACTGTATAGGCTCACCGCTGCCTCTCCTTTTTTTGCGATGTTCCATGAAATTGCCACATACATCTTGTACTTTTTCATTGTGTACCCTATCCGCAAGTTGACACGGCTAATTTCAGACATCTCTACATGATACTACATTGCATATCCCTTTATGCATATTTAAACCAACCAATTAACGATTGTGTGCGCATTTACAACTAGCCATGACTCAGATGTCTTTGGACTAGCAGTGCACTCTAAGGGAGCCTAATGTAGTGCAATCGGAATTCCTACATGCCACCTACGATTTTGTGTAATGTAATGTTTCCTATTCCTAAATATATGTCTTTGTAGAGATTCCAAAGATGGACCACATATAGATGTATATAGATGCATTTTCGAGTGTAGATTCACTCATTTTGCTCTCGTATGTAGCCTATAGTGGAATCTCTAGAAAGACTTATATTTAGGAACGGAGGTACGAGGTAGTATCATGTATGACATCTACATATCTAATTTAGCAGCCAGTAGTAGAAATCATTGTCTGCACAAAGGGATTACTGGTCAAAAATCCTAGCAAAGCATGCTGGCAGGCACAGAACAATACAAGAGAGAGAGAGACACACTTACAAGATCATATCAATGCCTCAATCCAGGATCTTAGTTGGCCAAGCTGTTAGATCTAGAAGAAACATCGTCCTTGTAGTTTTTGCCAGCTGCATAATAGGTAACAGCGACCAGTTAGCATATTTGAAGTACATCGGGCAGGTGATGCTGGACAGGTTTAAAGGTGACAAGTACCTAGGTCGTGGCGGGTGCTTGGCATCTCTCCAGACGGTGGGAATCAGGTTAGAAACGTCGAGGGTGATGACGCTGCGCTGGCTGTCGGGGTCCGGTAAGGAGATCTAGAACCATTGAGTAGGGTGTTTGTGGAGCGGCTCCGGTAGGGTGGACTACGGTGTGGGCGAAGCGGATCTGTGGTCGTGGACGAGGGCGTAGGTGAAGCTGCTCCAGTGGTTGGGTTAAGGATGGTGTCGACGACGCGAATCTGCAGCCGTGGACGGGGCGTCATAAGCTGCTCCGGTGGTTGGGTTAAGGGTGGTGTCGACGATGCGGATCTGCGGTCGTGGATGGGGCGCCGTCTGCCCGTTAGGTTGGATGAGGGTGCGAGGAAGCGGATCTGAAGCCGTGGACTTGTGAGTTGGCAAAGCTGCCCCGGTAGGGTTGAGAATGGTATAGGCTAAGCTACTCCTAGAGGGGTTGAGGAAGGTGTCGTGGCGGTTGCCCGTAGGGTTGAGGAAGGTGTCGGCGAAGAGGATTAGAGGCCGCTGACGGGGCGCTTGGGGCAGCTCCGAGAGGTGTGGACGAAGCGTCTCCGGTGGGGAGTACGAATGAGCTGCTGCAGATGCGCGGCGGTTGACGAGAGTACCGGCGAAGCAGATCCGGCGCCGTGGACAAGGCCGGCACTGAATGGGCTATGGTAGAGTGGTGGATGAGCAGTCTACTTGTTTCAAGGGGAGGCGGGAGGGGTAGATGCGGCCGCAGGCAGATCCGACGAGGTGGACGCCGCTGGCAGTGAATGGGTTATGGTAAGCCGGTGGATGAGCAGTCTAGGGTTTCGAGAGGGGAGGGGAGAAAGGGTGATGAAGTATGGACGGCGTGATGTAAGATGCTCTGGTGATGTGGAGTTAATTGTTTTTGCGGGAGGGGGAGAGGAAATGGGGTGTCGTGTAGTGGGGGAACCGAAGTTACCAAAGGCATCTGACCTATCATGTAGGTGAGGGCGGTATTGTAATTGTTGGTCTCCATGCACCAAGGACAAAAGGGGATTTCGCATGCTAAAGACTAAGGTGGCGGAAATTTTAGAAGGAGGCGGAGATTTTGCGCCATGGATCGCTCGTATTCAGTTTCAACTAATTTTGGACCGTGCTAGCGGGAAGGTCATGCTAGACTGTGTACACGGGCACGCGTCGCCAGTTAATAATCGTGTGAAGTCCACCCACGAAAAAGGACAATAACTCGATGATGATGCGCCGATAACTTGGACGTTCACAGGACGCCGCCAATCGTACGGGTGTAGTGGCGCTGCTCACAAAAAAGGGATCAAACGCTCAGCCTATGTATTTCTCGTAAATAGATAATTTAGTGCCATTGGTTATTTACTTTAAACATAATGCATTGACGTGTTAGTGTAGAGGCGCACAAAAGAAATGGATATTGTAGTCAGCTACTTAAAAGTGTTACCTCATATGATTACATAGCCTCCATTTCATAAATTATGCATCTGCTGAATTCATATATGAATATTACATATATTACTTCAAAATAGAAACTTAAATCATCCAAGACTAATGAATTTGAATGCAAGAGTAACAATGGTGCATGTACATGATAGCTACATTGGTTGTTTGAAGAAACATCACTGTAACTTTGGCATGCACAACTAAAAAGGTTTATTTAAATAGAAAAATGTGATATGTGAGTGTCCAATCTTTATAGCGTTGAATCGATATTGTACCTATGGCCACGATACGAAGTAGATATTGACTTATGTTCAAGCGATGCATGTCCACGATCGCTAGATAGTGATACGTGAATGAATTGTGCAATCTCTCCCACACGCATACATATCTCATTTCCCTGTGGGCATCGGAATCACACACGCCAGCACTTCGTGTATTTCTCTCCCTCCGCCGTGGTTAAATTCGCCTTTCCACCCCTGGCCCTACAAGTCTCTCACACAGAAACACACACGCTATGTATGTCTAACACGCCCACCCCTTTAATTCCGCCCACCCACAGCCACTAATGTCTCAAAGTATAATAATGTCTCTCACACATATGTTATCTACCTATCCCTTAATATAGCTAGATATGTGTCACACAAACTCCTCCCTACTAGCAAGATGCCCATGCGTTGCACGGAACATCAAGATGCATTTGTATGAGAAGTTTATATTGTGGGAGAAAAGGGTGAACGAGGGAATGCCTTATTTGCAAATGCGGAGAGGGGTGTGGGTATGTTTTTGCAAAATTGCCATAGTTTCCTTCCTGTCCATTGGATATAAATCGGATGGCCTATATTGCAGGATGGCAGGAACACAATCATCACCAACTCTGTTTTTTATAAGAGTAGAGATATGTGAGTGTCACGCTTCCCCCACACACACCCACACTTCCCAACACTCAAGGAGTAGGGTGACACCTCGATCTTGATACTAACCTATCGACCGCTTCTCTCTCAAACATACACACACACTACCCGCCACCAAGGAGGAGGGTGGCACATCGATCTTGATAATAATCTATCTACTCCTCTTTCAAACACACACACACACACACACACTCGCTAGTTGTGCCTCTGTGCTCACCAAGCACACTCTCGACACGCCTTTCTCTCCCTCCCCCAACAATGACAGCGTATAAGGGTGACAACTCGATTTGATCATAATCTGTCAATTGGTTTCTCTCTCAAACATTGTGTCTCGGTGCCTCGCCTTCGGTAGCCCCCTCGATATGTAGACTTCTCACACAAGACAAGTAGTGATGATGACGCTGAACCCAAAGGTGCCTTGTTTTTACCGCCTCATGTGATAGTTTTCACCCTGTTTTCTCGTTAATTAACAAGGCAACCTTTTCTTTGTTACTACTAGTGAATCTGAAATCATTCAGGTATATATAAAATATATCACTTCAACCCAATTATCGCAGCAACTATTTTAAAAGAAATTAGCTAGCTGCCCGTTCAGTGCACGGAACATCAAGATGCATTTGTATGAGTAGTTTATCTTGTGAGAGAAAAGGTTGAACGAGGGAAGGCCTTATTTGCGAACGTGGAGAGACATGTGGGTATATTTTTGCAAAATTGCCATAGTTTCTTTCCTATCCGTTAGATATAAATCCGACGGCCGCTTTCCTACCCACGTTATTCCTGTTATTTTTTGCAACCGAATCCTTTCTATAAGGTATTTCTTTAATAAGGTATTACTTACCTTCTTTGTCCTCGAGCTGCTTCTTGGCAAGGCCGAGCTCGTTCTCGGACCGTTCGAGGCTCTGCTTCAATGCATTGACCTCCGCAACAAGGCGGCAGAGGTCAAGAACGCAGCCCTGCATTCCCATATTGACATACTTATGTTAGACTCCTGCGTATATCCTTTTAGATCCTTAGTCCGGCTTTTCTTTCCGAACAATCGAACTAAGCATCAGGCTACCGCCTATGCGGTAATATTTCTACATATTCTAAACTTACCTCAAAGCCTGTTAGAAGGCTGGTACGAGGCTTCGATCACCAGCTCTTGGCGGATCGAACTTTCTAGATCACCACACTCATAACAAAGGCGGTGCTCCTCCTCGATGGAGGCGCTGTTAAGTGCCTCCAAGAGCTATCCGGTGCCTCCGGTTGGACGGAGGACACCGTGTCTTATCCTTCCTCTGAAGGGCAGCTTATCGGACTTGAACCGCTGAAGGTTCCGGGTGGAGTTCGGACAAGGGTCGGGCTTAGAGCCCCTGGGTCTCGCCTCCTCGCGCTGGGATCCGGGAGGCTGCCTTGCAGGCGCCTCCCGCTCCACCTCCTCTTGACCAGGCCCCCTTGGGGCCCCACCTCGCGTCGCCAAGAGCGTGAGGTGAGGAGGCGGTCGAAAGTGAAGTACTCTCCACTTCCCGACGATTCAGGGACCCGCTCGACGAAGTGGCGAGCCTGCCCTGGGCGGGCTGCATGATTGTTCGGCATTAGAGAACACTATGGAATGAAAAAAACCATGGGTATCCGGACACTTACGATCTCGCCAGAGGCTTGGTCCTTGTTGGCCACTCCTCCTCGTCGCTGTCGGCGTTGGCGGAGAAGTCTGGAGGAAGGGTCCTTCCCTTCGTCGACCCTCCAGCCTCCCCCGCTGGGGCGGCCTTCCTTTTCTTCTCTCCCCTCGCTGGGGGAGAGGCTTCTTCTTCCTCCTCCTCTTCCTCAGAGGAGGATTCCGCCTCAGGGTTGTCGGGCGATGAGTCCGATAGCCCCTGGCGCCGGGAGCTCCTTCGAGTTCCCGTGGCCTCCTTCTTGGCCTTCTTCTCCGGCACCACGTGAGGTGCCGGAACCAGCAGCCCCGCCAATCGGGCGTCCGCTGGATCTTCTGGCAAAGGGGTCGGACAGCTAAACTGTCCGGACTTCTTCAGCTAGTCCTGTCAAAGGTTAGGGAGTTTTAGATCCCGCATAGAGTCAAACTATGAAAAGAGAGTCCCATAAAGGGTAAAATAACTTACCTCGCTGGCTTGACGTCATGAGCTGAATCCACGATCTTCGGTAGCGGATGTGGGAGCCTCGGCGCCCTTGAACAAGCACCTTCCGTGCATCTTCGCATATAGTGTCAAGAGCCTTTTCAGAGTTGGGTGTTGTGCCGGATCGAACTCCCACAATTTGAAGGCCCGTTGTTGGCATGGAGAATCCGGCGGATGAGCATCACTGGATTACGCTGACAAGCCCGAGATTCTTGTCCACCGTGTTCCGGACGCAGGTTTGGAGTCCGGATAGCTCATCCGATCCCCCACGCCCGCCCGTCTCTTTCCATGACGTGAGCCGTGTGGGGAAGCCAGATCAGAATTGGGGCCGCCGCCTTGAGAGTCGCGGCTCGGTGATGTAGAACCACCCCGATTGCCACCCCTTTACGGTCTCCACAAAGGAGCCCTCGAGCCATAGGACTTTGGCCATCTTGCCAACCATGGCGCCTCAAGACTCCGCTTGGCGGCCGCCCACTACCTTCGCCTGACATTAAAGATCTTCAGCCATAAGCCAAGTGGGACTGGATGCGAGGAAGGCCTCGCACATGACGATAAACGCCGAGATGTTGAGGATGAAATTCGGGGCCAGATCGTGGAAATCTAGGCCATAGTAGAACATGAGCCCCCGGACAAATGGGTGAAGTGGAAACCCTAGTCCGCGGAGGAAGTGGGGGAGGAACACCACCCTCTCATGGGGCCTGGGGGTGGGGATGAGCTGCCCGTTGTCGGGCAGCCGATGTGCGACATCGTCGGACAAGTATCCGGCCTTCCGCAGCTTTTTTACTTGGCCCTCCGTGACGGAGGAGACCATCCACCTGCCTCCCGCTCCGGACATGGCTGGAGATGGTTGAGGAAGGATGTGCGGACGGGCGCTGGAGCTCAGAGTGCGTGGAAATGGATGAACCAGGGAGGAGGAAGGCGTAGGTGAAAAGGGTGGATCCTTATCCCCTTATATGGACGGACGAAGCTATGCGTCCCCCACCAGCCTGATAAAACTCGCTTATCTCCCAAGCGCCGCAATCAATGGCGCGGTTGGGTTACCCACGTCCGTATTGATGAGAATCCTGGAATAAGGGGGCACGATCTACGCTTTGATAAGACGTGCCAAGGAAATCGCCTCATTGAACGTGTTGAGGTGCGACAACAAAAACAATTCAATAAAGGCCCGCCGTGGTGTGATGTCACGCCATGAATATGTCGCCAGATCTGTGCAAAAGTTATTCTCTCTATGGTAGTATGTGGAACTTGTTTTTCAGATGCGGACACTATCCTTGTGTTCAAAACCTTCTATGAAGTATTCAGAGGAGGAACCCGCCTTGCAATGCCGAAGACAATATGCGCGCCGGACTCGTCGTCATTGAAGCCTGGTTCAGGGGCTACTGAGGGAGTCCTGGACTGGGGGGTGTCCGGATAGCCGAACTATCATCTTTGGCCGGACTCCTAGACAATAAAGATAAAAGATTGAAGACTTCGTCCCATGTCCGGATGGGACTTTCCTTGGCATGGAAGGAAAGCTTGGCGATACGGATATGTAGATCTCCTACCATTGTAACCGACTCTGTGTAACCCTAACCCTATCCGGTGTCTATATAAACCGGAGGGTTTTAGTCCGTGAGGATCTAACAACAATCATGCCATAGGCTAGCTTCTAGGGTTTAGCCTCTCCGATCTCGTGGTAGATCTACTCTTGTACTACCCATATCATCAATATTAATCAAGCAGAGTAGGGTATTACCTCCATCGAGAGGGCCCGAACCTGGGTAAAAACATCGTGTCCCTTGTCTCCTGTTACCATCCGCCTAGACGCACAGTTCGGGACCCCCTACCCGAGATCCACCGGTTTTGACATCGACAGTGATCCCGGAGGAGAAGGCGCAGGTTAAGGTGTTGGTCGAGCGTGTAGTCCAGCTTATCCGTGACAGGGTCACCGGCATGGATCTCTTGGAGTTCTTCCTTCAACGACGTATTCAGCCGCTTCAATATCGAGATCATCCGATGTGGATGTATTCTGGCACTAAGAACACCACTCGGATCCACCCAGAGGAGATCGAGGAGGCCACGCTGGAGAGGTGGCTAGCTGCCATCACAGGGAACAAGGACAACCCTCGAGGGGCCAGGAGGATTCCTCCACTCGACCAATCATATGAAGTAGACAAGGTCTGAATCTGCCTCTCCGACTATGACTTTGTTTCCTTTATTATGTTTGCTTAAACTCAGTCGACTAACTTTTGTCTTGTTCGTTGTCTTCCAGGCTACCACTGAGATGTACTCGATGCCCAACGGGGCGCAAGAACAGGTCGAGGAAGAGGAGGCGAGCGGTGGTGAAAGTCAGGAGGAGTGGCAATCTGATGGCGAGGGGGGTGAAGATGACTACGGCTCCGGTGAAGAGGAGGAGGAGGAAGAGGAGGAGGAAGTCGACCCTCCCCGCACGGAAAGGCGATCCAAGCTCGCCCATGACCCTACGATTGAGCGTGGCAAGGCTACTGCGCCTGTCGGGCAGTCGACGAAACGCCCTCGGACGACTTCTCCGACGCCGACTGAAAAAGCGCCGAAGCAACCCCGAGCGACGTCATCAAAGCCGATGAAGGCCCTGCCCAAGATGAGGATGGCCATTCCCACCATTTCCGGCTAACAGCAGAACTTTTGTTTTCTCGTTTAGCATGGACATACTCTTGGTCGACTCGCTATTAACCGACTGATTTCTGAAATCTGCAGTGCTGCTACCTCCGAGACCTCAGCCAGGAATGAAGACCAGGAAATGGAAGATGCTGCCACCTCTAACCTTGGTATGATCTCTGTAGTTTCACTTTTGGTCGATTGGATTTTCATCTTTAACTTTGGGTCTTTCCTGTAGTCCCACCTCATGTCATTGATCTCCCTGATGATGACGATGAGGCGCCGCTGAGGCGGAGGAGGAATAAAAAGGCGCCTGCTGGCAAGACTGCTCAGGTTGTATCAGTGCCTGAGACGCTGGTTCATGAGGGTGGCAACATCACTCGGACTTCTGTGTCTTTCGCTGTGCCGCTGACGAGTGTTCGGCCTTCATCGTTGACTGTTGACCCGCCCTCCCTTTTCGCCACACACCACGTCCCAGAGGACCAAGTGGGTGCTGCTAAGGAGGCTATGCGCCAAAGCGGGATCATGATGGAGCAGTGAAGGTGGTCCGAAGCCAGCCAGCGGCCTATGATGCTAGCTCAGCTCTTTAGAACAATGTCCGTGCCGCTTGGTCACCGCTTGTTTTGTTAGGATATGCTACCGAAAACTCTTCTTCTCAAGATCTTCAGATCTCAGACACCCACCGGGTGTGTCGATTGAATTTTTGGATTGGTGGGGCATCGCTGAGTGCACCCACCGGGTGTAGTCCCCGAGACTATGGTGGATTGTCGGGCAATGGCTGTAGTCTTTATACTTTGAATTTCTTTGCTAACTTCTTCACTCGACCGGTCGGACCATGTCGAATGGAATCTTGGAACCGGTGGGGCATCGCTGAGTGCACCCACCGGGTGTAGTCCTCGAGACTATGGTCGATCACGGCAAATGACTAAAGTCCGAAGAACCCCTTTTCTTTTTTCTTTTTTTCTTTTTAGATCATGATGATACCATGGCTGACTGCTGGCAGTTAGCTATGATTTAGGATCATAACCTTTTTGCCTCTTTCGGTCGACTGATCAAACCGAGTCGGTAGAACCAGTGGGGGCACGCTGAGTGCACCCACTGGGTGTAGTCCCCGAGACTAGTATTGAATATTTTGATTTGGCTGTAGTCTTAGAAATGCTACGATTTTTTTTTCTTAGTCACTCGGAAGCGACCTATCTTTGATGTCTGTCGACTGACCTTTCGCAGAAATCCTGCGAGCTTGTGGCTCGCTATACTGAATTGGAAAACAAACAGATCCAGCTCAACCTTGACTTGAAGCTTGCTCAGGAGAACTTGCAGAAGGCGAGAGACGAAGCAAAAGGTATGGCTGGTGAGAACTTGACGATCGCCTTTATCTTTCTGCCCATTCCTAATTCTGATCTCATTGTCATTTGCAGATAAAATGGAGGAGGCTCTGAAGAAGAAGGACCATGACCTTGCCGAGGCGCAGAAAGCGGCTTTGGACAAAAAAAAGCTCGCGAAAGAAAAACTGGTTTCAGTTGGTAAACTTGAAGAGGAGAATGCCAATCTGAAAGCTGCACTCGACGCGGCCAACAAGGAGGTAAGCCGATCAAGAATGACAAGATAGCTCTGAGTGACAAGGTCATGGCGAAATAGCGGGAAGAAGAACAATCTGGAGGCTTATCCGGGAGGGCTCGCCAAGAAGTTATTCCTCATGCCGAAGGTAATCCCTTCTATCCGATCGACTTGTTATCACCGACTCATCATAGAACCATTAGCTTAAACTCGAGTTGTGTTTACGTAATTCTGCCGTAACTTCGAGGAGGAGACCCGGTCAAGTGGAGACAAGCCCGACGCCATTAACTCTCCCGTGAAGGATGAAGCCGCTTATGAACGTGCTCCGACTGGAGTCTCGTGTTGCTGGTGTGGTGTACTACCTCGCTCGACTGAAGGTTGCGGTGTCGCGAATTGACACGATACTCTGGCCAGGCGAGACGCTTCAAAACGACCTCGAGTCTTTAATGACTCGGCGAATGACGCTCCAAGTCGAGTGCAGGAATGGAAGAAGTCTTACGCCAGTGTGGTGCCGATGTTGCTCTGTCCCTGGTCCGTGTTCACTGCAAGGAGGCGCGAGAGGAAAAGCTGGCGTCAATCAAAGTTGCCAATGTCAAGAAGTACGACTTCCAATCTTTCATGGAGACCTTCATTGCTGCTGCCACCCAGATTGCTGACGGAATCGACCTGGACCAGTTTGTCGCGCCTTCCAGTCCTCCACCTGAGGAGTAAAAAACTTCTATGCTTCACCTTAAATTTTCCTCGGAATGCCGAGTGGTTTTGTAACCGATAAACTTTTACAGGCTTGACGCCTGAGCATTTATGAATCCGTAGGATGTTATCTGAACTTGGCTTATCATTGAATATGCTTTCATTTGCCTTCGAGCAAACTTTGTTCTTCACTCGGTATATACTTCAGTGCTTGAGACGCAGCTCTAAGGTGGAAAATCCAGTCGACCTGCACTTCATCGTTCTTGCAGGTAGGGATGGAGCACAGATCGCAGTCGACCAAGGCCCCTTGCGGATCGGGATGGAACGCACGCGTTGTACTTGTGGCGCAACTCCGAAGGAGAAGGTAGCAATCGACCTGCACCTCGTCAGTCTCTTGCGGATCGGAATGGACCACACATTGTACTTGTGGCGCAGCTCAAGGAGAAGGTAACAGTCGACCTGCACCTCGTCGTCCTTGCGGATCGGGATGGATTTCATACTTAGGCGAGTACTGGACTGCAGCTAAGCCCCCGAGTGAGAGGATTGCTCACCACTCGGTAGGATTTTTCAAACTTAGGAGAGTACTAGACTGCAGCTAAGCCTCCGAGTGAGAGGGTTGCTCACCACTCGGTAGGATTTTCAGATACTTAGGCGAGTACTGGACTGCAGCTAAGCCCCCGAGTGGGAGGGGTGCTCTCCACTCGGTAGGATTTTTAAATACTTAGGCGATACTGATCATGCTTAAGCCCCCGAGTGGGAGGTTGCTCTCCACTCGGTAGGATTTTTAAATACTTAGGCGTAGCACTGGATCAGAAGCTAAGCCCCGAGTGAGAGGTTTGCTCTCCACTCGTTAGGATTTTTAAATACTTAGGCGAGTACTGGACTGCAGCTAAGCCCCCGAGTGAGAGGTTTTCTCTCCACTCGGTAGGATTGTTAAATACTTAGGCGAGTACTGGACTACAGCTAAGCCCCCGAGTGGGAGGTTTGCTCTCCACTCGGTAGGATTTTTGTATGTAGCTCCAAAGGAGAAGGCAGCAATGACCTGCACCTCGTCGTCCTTGCAAAGCGCACGTTGTATTTGTGGCGTAGCTCGGAAGGAGAAGGTAGCAGTCGACCTGCACCTCGTCATCCTTGCAAACCGCACATTGTATTAAATACTTAGGTGAGTACTGGACTGCAGCTAAGCCTCCGAGTGGGAGGTTGGCTCACCGCTCGGTAGGATTTTAAACACTTAGGCGAGTACTTGGACTGCAGCTAAGCCACCGAGTGGGAGGCTGGCTCACCACTCGATAGGATTTTAAACACTTAGGCGAGTACTCAGACTGCAGCTAAGCCCCCGAGTGGGAAGCTGGCTCACCACTCGGTAGGATTTTCAAGTACTTAGGTGAAACAGATTCGCGGCTAAGCCCCCGAGTGGGAGGGTGGCTCACCACTCGGTAGGGATTTTTTTTACAAACTTAGGCGAAACGGATTCGCAGCTAAGCCACTCACTGGGGGAGGGGGGGGGGGGTTCCCATGTAAACAAGAAGTAATAACAATCATTGGGAAAATTATAACATTCTTGTCTTCGATAAACAAACTACAGAGGTACTTTTATTACATCTCATCCGAAAGTGAGTACTTAAGTATAAAAGGGCAGAGCAGCAACGTTCAAGCTCGTGGCTCGTCAATCTGGCGATCGACATTGTAAAGACGGTACGCTCCATTGTGGAGAACTTTGGTGACGATAAAGGGGCCTTCCCAAGTAGGAGCAAGTTTGTGTGGCTTCTGTTGTTCCACTCGGAGGACCAAGTCTCCTTCTTGAAAGGCTCGACTCTTCACATTTTTGGCATGGAATCGACACAAGTCTTGCTGATAAATAGTCGATCGGATCAGGGCCATCTCTCTTTCCTCTTCTAGGAGGTCGACTGCGTCTTGCCGGGCTTGTTCTGCTTCATCTTCTGAATAGAGTTCGACTCGGGGTGCACTGTGAAGCAAGTCACTCAGCAGAACAGCTTCAGCTCCATATACCAGAAAGAATGGAGTTCGTCCAGTTGACCGATTAGGTGTGGTCCTCAATCCCCAAAGAACTAATGGAAGTTCGTCGACCCATGCACCCGCAGCGTGCTTGAGATCGCGCATCAGTCGAGGTTTCAGCCCTTTGAGAATTAAACCGTTTGCTCGTTCTGCTTGTCCATTCGACTGGGGGTGAGCAACTGAAGCATAGTCGACTCACGTGCCTTGAGAGGCACAAAAGGCTTTGAACTTGTCAGAATAGAAGTTCGAGCCATTATCAGTGATGATGCTATGCGGAACTCCCTATTTGAATATCAACTCTCTGACGAAACTGATAGCAGTGCAAGCAACAAGATTCTTGATAGGCTTAGCTTCAATCCACTTAGTGAACTTGTCGACTGCCACCAGTACATGGGTGAAGCCACTCCTGCCAGTTCTCAGTGGTCCAACCATATCCAATCCCCAAACAGCGAAGGGCCAGACGAGTGGAATGGTCTTCAAGGCTGAGGCGGGTTTGTGTGACATATTGGAATAGAACTGACATCCTTCACACTTGTCGACTATTTCCTTCGCCATTTCATTTGCTCTTGGCCAGTAAAATCCCGCTCGGTATGCTTTAGCCACAATGGTCCGAGAGGACGCATGATGACCACAGGTCCCCGAGTGGATATCGTCAAGAATTATCTGACCTTCTTCTGGTGTTATACATTTCTGGCCGACTCCAGTCGCGCTTTCTCTGTACAACTGTCCCTTGATCACAGTAAAGGCCTTGGATCGGCGAATGATCAGTCGAGCCTCTTCTTCATTCTCCGGGAGTTCTTTCCTTAGGATATACGCGATGTACGTCACTGTCCAATCGGGAGTGATGACCAAAACTTCCATGATCAGGTCGACCATAGCTGGGACCTCAACTTCAGTCGGATCAGTGACACTTTTTGGTTGTGGGGCTTCTTCGGTGAAAGGATCCTCTTGAACTGATGGTGCGTGGATGTGCTCCAAAAACACATTACTGGGAATGGCTTCTCTCTTGGACCCTATTTTTGCCAAATCATCAAGACTTGATTTTTCAGTCGGGGTATATGATGAAGCTCTAACCCTCAAATTTCTTCTCTAGCTTTCTCCTTGCATTGCGATAACCAAATCATGGCTGGACTTCTGATGTCCCACTCCTTCATCACTTGATTAACCACCAGATCTGAGTCGCCATAGACCATGAGGCGACGGACGCTGAGTGAAATGGCCATACGCAACCCATACAAAAGTGCTTCGTATTCTGCTTCATTGTTGGAGGAATCAAAGTGAATCTGGAGCACATATCTGAGCTTATCTCCTCGGGGGGAAACCAACACTACCCCAAAGACCGGAACCATTCAGCATCTTAGAACCATCAAAGAACATGGTACGGTGCTCGAAAGTGAACTTGAGTCGGTAGTCTGTTCAATCCACTCGGCGATGAAATCTGCTACTGCTTGGGACTTGATGGCTTTCTTTGCCTCAAACTTGATATCAAGGGGAAGGAGTTCAATCGCCCATTTCGCCACTCGACCGGTTGCATCTCTGTTGTGCAGAATCTCTGACAATGGGGCGTCGCTGACGACTGTAATGGAATGGTCAGAGAAGTAATGAGCGACCTTCTTCGTGGTCATATAAATCCCATAAACAAGCTTCTGATAATGAGGGTATCTTTGCTTTGATGGGGTCAACACTTGAAAGATAATATATCGGGCGCTGAACTTTGAAGGCTTTTCCTTCTTCTTCCCGCTCGACCGTAAATCTTGTCTTGATGACTTGTCCTGTGGCTGCAATGTAAAGCAGCAAAGGCTCTTTGCTGATTGGGGCAGCAAGCACCGGTGAGTGGAGAGAGCGAGCTTTCAGCTCTGCAAGCGCTGCATCAGCTTCGGAGTCCACTCGAACTTGTCTCGACTTCTTCATCACGGTAAAGAGGCAATGCCTTTTCACCGAGACGAGAGATGAATCAACTTAAAGCGGCCAAGCATCCAAGAAGCTTCGACATCGTGCACACGCATTGTATGCTTTCATTAGAGTATAGTACCAACTTTTTACGGGTTGGCGTCAATTCCTCGTTTGGAAACGAAAACCGAGTAACTTTCGCCAGAACCCCGAATGTACACTTTGATGGATTAAGCTTGATATCATACCTCCGAGATTGGCAAATGTTTCAAAGAAGGTCACCAATGTGTCGGAACCCTTCCATGATTTGACCACAATATCATCCATGTATGCTTCCACATTCCAACTGATTTGAGTGAGTAAACACTTCTGAATCATCCTCATGAATGTGGCTCCGGCATTCTTGAGGCCGAATGGCATGGTGACATAGCAGAAGCACCCGAATGGAGTGATGAAAGCTGTTTTGATCTCGTCGGGTCCATACAGACGGATCTGATGGTAACCAGAATAGGCGTCTAAAAAAGAGAACCGTTCACATCCCACAGTCGAGTCGACTATTTGGTCGATGCGGGGGAGAGGAAAATGATCTTTTGGGCAGGCCCGATTGATATGTTTGAAGTCGATGCACATGCGAAGTGACTTGTCCTTCTTGGGGACCATGACGACAATGGCCAGCCACTCGGAGTGGTAAATCTCTCGGATAAACTCCGCTGCAAGGAGTCGAGCCACTTCCTCGCCAATGGCCTTTATCTTCTGGACGGAGGACCGTCGAAGATGTTCTTTGACAGGTTTCACTTTTGGGTCGACTCGTAGACGATGCTCAGCCAGCCCCCTGGGAACACCCGGCATGTCAGCAGGCTTCCATGCGAAGATGTCCCAGTTCTCAAGGAGGAACTGGATGAGCGCTTCTTCCTATTTGGAGTCGAGTGTCGTTGAGATATGAGTCGGGGCAGCATTGGGGTCGGTCGGGTGAATGTGAATCGGCTTTGTCTCACCGGACGACTGAAACGCTGATTCCAGAAAGTGCTTCTTGGCTCGCAACAAATCACTCGGATCTGCGGTTTTCTGGTATTCTTGCAGCTCTACCACTGCCATCTGAGCATCGGCGATCTTCGAGCCCTTCTGAAAGCACTCTTCTGCCTTTTTCCGATTGCCAGTAATGGTGATCACACCTTTGGGACCAGGCATCTTCAATTTGAGGTACACATAACATGGTCGAGCCATAAAACGCGAATAAGCTGGCCTGCCCAAAATAGCGTGATAAGCACTCTAGAAATCCACAACTTCAAACGTCAACTTTTCTTTGCGGTAATTCTTGTAATCACCGAAAACCACATCAAGAGCAATTTGGCTGAGTGACTCAGCCTTCTTTCCAGGAATGACTCCATGGAAACTCATGTTGCTGGTACTGAGTCTGGACATCGGAATGCCCATCCCTTTCAGCGTCTCTGCATACAATATATTCAAGCCACTGCCACCATCCATCAAGACTTTAGTCAGTCGAGTGCCTTCGACGACTGGGTCGACCACCAAAGCTTGCCTCCCAAGGGTGGCTATGTGCGTTGGATGATCGGACTGGTCGAATGTGATGGCAGTCTGAGACCATTTCAGATAATCAAGGCGTCACGAGCAACCATATTCACCTCTCGGTTTATAATTTTCAATCGACTTTTGCTTTCTACATCAGCAAAAATCATCAGGGTGGAATTGACCTGGGGGTATCCTTCATCACTATCTTCTTTGTCTTCAACTTTGTCTGACTCCTTCTCCTTATCTTTGGACTGTTCCCCTGGAACTGCTGGATCAGGAGCCGACACTGTTGAGTGGTATGTTTCGGGTAAATGAATTTACCCTCTTCATATTTCTTCGTGTGGATGTGGCACGGTAAATCCATAACGTCATTCCCTTCCTTGTCCTTCACCTTCTTAGGGTTCCAAGACCCTTTAGGTTTCCCTTTAAACTTTCCTTGAGTTACGGCCAAGGCTTCTCCAGGAGCAGCTGGCTCGGCCTTCCACTTATGCTTCCGACTGGAGTTCCCTCCCCCGGTTTCATGAGCGGCTGACTTGTACTTGCCACTCCGGAGCCGATCCTCTTCTTCACCATTGGCATACTTGGTGGCAATCTCCATCATTCGACTTAGGGTCATGTCTCCGGTCCGACCAAATTTCAAATTTAGCTCTCTGTTCTTAACACCTTCCTTGAAGGCACAAACTGCTTGGTGATCAGATACATTTTCTACCGTGTGATGTAAAGTGATCCACCTCTGGATGTAATCCCTCCGAGTCTCATTCGACTTTTGCACACAGGATTGCAGTTCTGTCAACCCTGCCGGTCACTTGCAAGTTCCTTCAAATGTTCTAACAAACACTCGGGCAAGATCTTCCCAAGTGTAAATGCTGCTGGGCCAACTGATTCAGCCATGCTCTGGCCGAGCCCTCCAACATAAGAGGTAGGTGTTTCATGGCCACCTCATCATTGCCGCCGCCAATCTGAACAGCCACTCGGTAGTCCTCAAGCCAAGTATCAGGCTTGGACTCACCAAAGGAACTTATCGACTCCATTCGCCAACCTGAAGTTGGGAGGAATCACCGCGGCCCTGATGGCTCTACTAAAACACTCTGGTCCTGAGACGTGAACTCTGCTGCTGGTGGGCACATCTCTGTCATGGCCTTCTCGGTGAGCTCTGTTCCTGTCGACCAAACCTTGAACGATAATGGATCTTGCATCAAAGCCTGGTTCTCTGGGGTTGACTGGAATCCTTCGCCCAACAATGTGCTGGCGTCTGTCATCCTGCTGTCGAGGAGCGTATGATCCACCCCTTGGGGGAGGAGTGGGTACTCGACGTCGATCATTGCAATCGAATCGGTGACCATACTGATCATGGTTCTTGTACTGATCATCACGCCGGCCTCCACGTTCCTCACGCCTCGGGGGCGATCTTGGACTATGGGCCGACTGGACTGAATTCACAGCGACGGATCTGCTTTGAATCCTATTCCGTGGATCGATACAGCTGAATTTTGATCTCCGCTGCCCGGAGTAAATCTACGATGCAGAGCAAACCTCTACCAGCCTCGACTTGGAAGGCTGAATCGATTCTGCTATACGGGCTGCAGCTGCTAGATTCTCAATCGTAGTTCGATATACCTGAGTCGGTGGTGGAAAGAGTTGACGCCGATCGGAGTTCGGAACCCGTTGCCGCTGCCATTGCCGAAAGTGCTCGCTGGAGGTTCTCCAGCCGAGTGCGCTCATCCAAGTTGGCCAAGCGCGCGTTCTCTAAGGCATGAGCTTCGAGGGTTTCTCCAACGATAGGAGTGTGTAACGCATCCATGTTCCGGCGGTGAAGTTCTTCCCTCTGCAGCGAAGTGAGGGGCTCGGGTTGATACTCTTCATGAACCTACGCCAGATCGCCTCCGCCGTCGCCTCCGTCGGCGCGGGGAAAGCCAGGAGGACTGCATGGTCCATTGACCATCAGAACCTCCGCCGCTGGATCACTGCTGTCGCACTTGGATGCAGTCTCTGTGGAGCTAGTCGACAGATCGAACAGGCCGTAGAGAGATTCGTCGGGCTCGATTGCCGCGACTTGGGGAGTGGCCGACTGGCGGGCCACCGCGTGTCTCACCCACCGCTGAAGCCTTGACCCGGACCGGAGCAGCTTGCGGGGCCGGAAGCGAGGGAGGACGACACAGTCGGTGATCTTTGGGTCAGCAGTTGCCGTGGGAGGACGCCGCATGACGCCTGTAGCGAAAGTCGTCGCCCATGCAGACGGAAAGCGATCGACATCGAGTGGAGCCTCCTGAAGCCATCTTGGTCGTCGGCGATGAACGTGAGCGCCGAGACGGATCTCGCGGCATTCAACCAAAACTCCGCCTGAAACCATGATGAAGGAGATCGGAAAAATCCCAACTTCTCCAATAAATCGCTAAGAGACCCGCCCCATGGTGGGCGCCAACTGTCGTGGTTCCAAGTCTGATAGTAGAATAGGGGGGTAGGAACGGAGAGGCAAGATCCTAGCTATGGAGTAGTTGTATATGCAAGATGTTTACGAGTTCAGGCCCTTCTCGAAGGAAGTAACAGCCCCTCGTCTCGGGCCCGGAGGTGGTCGATCAGTATTATGTGCGTATGAGGCAGGGTGCGAACCCTTTACACCGAGGAGGGGTGGCTTATATAGAGTTCGCCAGACCCCTCCAGCCCTCGGTTATGCAGGGATTAAAGTACATTAAGACCGGGGGTTACTGGTAACGCCCCACATAAAGTGCTATGATGACCGTAAAAGCTACTTAATGACCGACCGTTTGTGTGCAGACTGACTTTAGATCTCCTGGCGGTCGAGTGGTTGGCTTCATGGTCGAGTGTCTTCTAGTCCGTCGAGTGGAACCCTTCCAGGTCGACTGAAAGGTGGTTTCTTCTAGAGATGTCCTTGGGGAGGGTATCTTGGACAGGTCCATGACCCTACCCTAGGTACATGGCTTCATCACTCGCCGCCGTGCCGGCATCGAGCAACTCGCCACTCCTCATCGAGCTGAACTGGAGCGGCGAGTTGCTGAACCACGCTTTGCTTAGCGGCAATCGCTCCGTCAGCCAAGCGAGGTTGGTGAAGCACCGAGCGGCCTCGCCCGTATCCGGAGGGCTCGGCGGGCCACCCAGCCGGGTAATATGCCGGAGAACGGCTCATCGGAAGCCATCGGAAGAGTGGAGAAAATGGTGAAGGAGGAGATGGGGGAGCGACGGAGGGATGCCCGCTGTGTGTCTAGCCTCGTGTAAATAGAGGGCGGATGGTAGGAGCTTGGCTGGCGTCTGGCCTCGTTTAAACTGAGGGCGGACGGGAGGAGCTCGGCTGGTGTTGCGTTTAATTCCGGACCGCTCATGAACGGACGTGTGGCCGAAGTAGGATTCTGGTTTGCATGCGGGTTTAACGGAGGGGTTTAATGGAGGCGCCGGGCGTGCAGTGGGCGGCGCAGTACTATTCGATTTGACAACAGTAATGAGTCGTCAAATCACAAAGGCCCTCGCCTCTCGTGAAACCGACCGAGCTAGACTGCCCCGCCCTCTAGCCTTTTAAAAAATGTATATACTCCACTTTTGTATAGTAGTAGTATCGATGGATTGCACCATGGAGCAAAACTTGAAATTAAAAAAAGGTGGTACCTATAGAGAGCGCTAAATTGGCCAAATTATGCATATAGTACTATTAAAAAGGCTTGTCAGAATAATGGTGTCCAGCACAAGTGCACAACCCACCCTCAAATAAAACTAAGTACCCTGGAATTCTTTGACAAAACTAAGCACCCTGAAATTCTTTGACAACTAAACTGCTGGCTATATGATGTTGGCCATATATATTGTACGTATATAATGTGAAGAAACGAGTGGTAGTACTATACCAACTAAAAGATGAAATGTAAGAAATACTAGTATGTGCGTACTGAAGAGTTAAAGTAACAAGAAGAAACATAACATAGTTCTGCTGGGGGCTCAACACAACACACCCATCAAATTAAATTAAGCACACCTGAAATTAAAATTTGCAACTATTCCGGTAGACACTGCATTAGAAGTTTAGAACCACCATGACCAACGACACTGCCACCTTACTCGGAGTCCTCGTCCATGTCCTCGACTTCGTCCTTGTCCCTATTCCTCTTGGCCGATACTTCTTTGCTTGAACTGCACACTTGGCTGTTGCTCTTCATCCAACCCTTGTAGATATTGAAACAAAGGTAGCCATCCATTGCAGCGTAGTGGATGTGGTCTATATCTAGTACATTCTGCTACCATGCATGACGATGAAACGTGTAATGATGTTTCTCCAGTTTACGGTACGAAGGATGAACCATGGCTCCTGCCAGGGTCAGCATTGAAGGCTGACGAGAGGGCACCAGCCGATTCTTCTGGAATTCAAAGGGGTTGCCTACAACGAGGCCTATCCGACCCAGGACTTCTTTGTCGTTCTTAAAGTCTACAGTAACGAATTTCACTATTTTGTCCTTGAGGAAGTTCTTAAAATCCTGGCACTCAACATCGGCATGGCATATGTGGTAGACCAAGCAAACGTTATGTACGCAAACCTGGATCACGGCGGGCTTCTTCCTCTCTTCGTCCTTTAGATCCTTCTCTCGTCCCAGGACTATGGTGTACTCAACATCTAGCCCAGCGATCCACTCATCATCTGAGTTTTCAAACATGCGTCTGAAGCGAGAAAGGCATCCTTTCACCATCGCGGAAGAACGGGTGTAGATGACGTCGAACTCATCGCCGGTGATGGTTCTAACCTTGTACTCACCGCCGATCGTGGAGATTTTGGACGCCATGGATTTGGGAGGAGGGTTAGGATTAGTGGAACGGGACGACTAGGAGCGAACCGCCGTAGTATTGAAGGACGTGCGGGGACGAGTAGGAGCGAACTGCCAGCGTGCGAACGGCAGGGTAGTGGCTTTCCATTCTCCCATGATACGGGCTTCTGAGAGCCCTTGGATCTGAGATCGAATGGTTGCATGGCGTGATTCTAGACCTATGGGTGAATGTCCTATCCTGGAGGGTTATTTTGCAAATTTTCAGCAACTTAGTATGCGACCGTTTGATCTCAGATCCAAGGGCTGCCAGCAGCCCGTATCATGGTCGCGCCTACCACGACTGTCGCGTCGCTCACGTGGCCGCGCCCTTGGAGATTTAACACGGTGCGTTAGGCTATCTGATGTTGGCATGTCATACATAGTCATCACCTAGTCACTCATACTACAACAAAGGTTGGCTATAAGTGTATTTTTTTACTCCTCTCTATCTCTTTCTTCGTACTCCCTCCGTCCCATAATATAAGAACGTTTTTGACACCAGTGTAGTGCCAAAAACGTTCTTATACTATGGGACACAGGGAGTACTAGTATTTATTGCATTTGCCAAGGAGTGACCTCTTCCAATGAAATGGTGTTGCTAAGTTTGCTTCATTTAATTAGCTATAGACTCAAAATTGTCTTTTCACCTAGGTACATGCGCTTAGCACCGTTTCTTCCTTGGGTCACCAAACTAGTCTCTCTCTTCTTGATTAACTTGCCACATCAGACTTTATGCCTATGTGGCAAGCTTAAGCACCTATAGGAGCAAGTAAATGTATGTACAATAGTGCGCTTTACATGGCATTTTTGCATATGTGGAGGAAAGAGAGACAAGGAAAAAGTGGAGAAGTGGGCTCTCATGCAAGAGCCATCCTCTACTACATGGTGGAGCATTGGGAGAGGCACCTGTATGGAGGTGGTCAGAATCGGAGACTCACGCCGGTCAGTGGCGTCATGATTAAAATGATAATGGCAAGTCAAATCACGGGCCCCACCTGTCCAGCAGTAACTTGTCAAATCACACAGCCCCTACGTTTGCAGCCTACTCCCTCGTCTTCTCGCGTCTCGGTCGAACCGACTAAGGCGGAACTGCCCGCCTACTACCGCCAAGCAGAAAAGCCATGATATACTCCCTCCGTCTAGGTGACCAAGGTGGAGAGGAAAACGAGAGAACTTAATGTTTAGTATTTGCTAAGGCTGGTTGTAATGGTACTAGCCTTAGCAATTTTGATGAGGTGTCATAGAATTAAATGAAGAAAGAGAGAGAGTTGAGTACTATGTGTCATACATGGCAATAAATAAAGTACTACATGATACTAATATATGATACATGGCGCAGGAGTACTAAGTATTATTAATACAGTTTTGCTAGAACTCATCTAGATGAGATATAATTTGGTCTCATTCATCTTTTATTACCATTGGATGTGATGCTATATAAGATGCGTGTGTGCTGACGTGGGTTGTATTTGTTCTTGTGCAACGAACTGACCACTGCATGTCATGTTTGATAGTCTTAAGTCATTAAAAGCATACAAGCCACACATCTCTTCTTGGTTGATTCCTCTATTTTTGTCAAAAAATAAGAAACAACGTGAGAGTTAATGCACCACGCCTTTACTATTTGGTTTTCGTAAGATGACTTAATACTCACCTAGACGGAGGGAGTATTTGATTTGACAATGGTGGCGCATTTCCGATCTGGCTTTAATGCGCATTTAGGAGGGAGAAGCGGTTCCGGCCGATATGTTGAGCGGCCAATGCATCCTCCTTCAATTAATGCATGAGGGAAGTAATGGGAGGAGGTCCGGGAAAAGAGGCTGCATGATGTGAATGCAACGCAGTTTCCCTCATTGCCCTCATATAAAGGCGCCCCTCCATTCCAATGCATCTACCACATCGTACGCACCTAAGCATTTGCCTAAGCACCTACACTAGGCGCAAAAGAGCTCACCTGCACCCATGGCGGCGTGCGCGTGGCGGCGATGGCTGCGCCAGATGGTCCACGCCGCCGGCCTGCGGCATGGCGTCGAGGATCGTCTCCAGACGGTGTTGGAGACCGGCTGGTGGATGGTCGCCATCGACGCCAACTACGACTCTCAGTTGGACCAGATGATCATTGCCACCAGCAACAAGTTCACCGTCCTCAAGAAGCTCGCGGTCGACATCGCCGTACTCCTCCAGCCCACGCGCCCGGGTTCCTCATTACCTGCCACCCTAATCGGCATCCATGGCCGGAACCTCTTTCAAGCACTGGTGGCCCTGCGACTGCCCGCCGACGCCACGAAGAATGTCCACCTGGAGGTCGCGCTCGCCGCAAGGCGCCTCGCCCTGCAAGAATTCATCGACCTACACATCCACGCGTACGAGCAAATCGTGTACATAGGTATCTACAAGGCCAGTGAGGACGCTACGACGTTGGCCTTCCTCAACCGGCTGGAAGCCTTGGATGCCTTTGTTGAGAAGCACCTCGACCTCGCCACAAAAGCCGCCGCTCCTTAGCCGCCAGTCGGTGGCCCGGCGCACTAAGTTGAGGAGGAGGAGGTCGTAGGTTCGTGGATCCATCTTTCTTCTTGCCTTCTGTAACCACCACTGTGATTGCATCATCGTGGACTTAATTCTTATTGTGATGTTGCACTCTCGTTCCAGTCAATACCGACATGTGCGATCCCTTTGCTTAATTATATGCATCGCTGTAACTAGTACTCCATCTGTCAATTTATAAGTTGTGCTTACCTTTTCCATCAACTTCGTGCAATGCGCGAGCATCTTGCTAGAAACACTAGAATATGTCTATATAATCCGTATGTGATAGTCCATTTGAAATCTCAAAAAAGACAAATATTTAGGTACGGAGGGAGTAATATATTAGGAGTATATCAAAACAATGGTGATTTCTTTCATGTTTGTGAACAAATACTACTATTCTACCGCTTTGGATCCATCGCAACGCACGGGCACATTGCTGGTAAAAGGAAAAGGCCTGCTGCATTCGTGTCGCACCCCCACACGCCCGGGAATTGGGAGTACAACACGGCCCATCCGGCACGACACATGGCTTAGGGAATGCGTGTTGCCTAGCATTTTCACTTTCATGTGGGACCGCCGTTGAGCAAACCGACACCCCGCCCGCCGCCGGGTTGGAAAACAGAAACGAGGGGAAGATATAGCTGTAGCACGGAAGCCAAGAAATTTGGTGTCAGACGGGGCTCGTTGATAGAGTAGGAGCATTCCGTACTAGTACTACTCCTACTAGTACCAAGTTTGTACTCCTAATACTATATTACTAGTACTACCACTATACAACTAGTAGGTACGTGCATGGCACAACATCGTAGGAACAAAAAATGGGAAGATCTTGTTTTGGGTGATTTATCTTTTTTTCAATCAACATATTATGAATAATATGATGTGGGGGGCACCCATGAAGCTTATGTGGCTTGGTTGCATGGCTACGGAAGGTTAGAGAAAAATAAATAGATAATGTGTTTAGAGTGTACTCCACTAAATAGATATACTTTGGATCCATTGCAGCGTACCGGCACATCTATATCTATACCCCCTATATAGTGTGTGAAAAACTTTGAAAGTTGGTCGTTGGATGAAGCCAATCTGACGGTACAAAGATGGCAAATCCGAGCACTACTGGCCATTGGATATCATCCACCAGATTCTGCCACATGTATAATCTAGAAGAGTCCATGATTGAACTTAACTCACGACTAACTTCGCCACAACTAAGATTAGGCAAAGTTATTAGTTCTTCAAAATGAGAGCCACAAGTTGGCAAGCCTATGGGAATCTTGCCACATTTTTTGTGTGTAAGTCATGTGGGGCCTTAGTGTGGCTTGCCTAAGGTGTGGCTTGAACCAAACACTCACCTAAGTTAATCAAACTTGCCTAACTTTACATTCCACCAGATTTTGCCACATGTTAGAATCCAGAAAGCTCCACATGTAGAAGCATAATGCACAAACCACAAGAATCTCATGAGTGCAATGCACGTGTACCTTACTAGTACTAGTTGGTAGTAGTAAGAAACAAATTCCAGTTTTGGCACGAGGTCATCTTTGCGGGAGCACCACAAGGCCCCGCCGCAGAGTTACATTTCCTCTCGGGGCCCACGGGACCGAACTTCAGTGGCTTAGTGCCTGGCCTATGAGTCAATGACATGCGGACCTAAAATGCGGCTGGCCCACATGTCATTCTCATGGTGGTGGCGTGGTTTGCGACTCACTCGAGATGAACCGGCCGGTGGTGGCGTGGTCGTGGCGAGGGTGCCACAGCTGGGCGTCGGGGCGTTACAAGGCGTAGATGGCCACACCGGCGGGTACTACATGTAGTACATAAGTACTCCAGCTGAGGATTGATGCCCGGGACGAAATGTGTCACAGCCGCTGGATGAAAATTCGATGGTGCGGGAGTACAGATCGGAGCACAGCAGCGGAGCAGGCAAACCGCGTCCAATCGGGTGTGTCTGTGGTAGAAAGTTGATGGTCGCCGCAGTTCAGTTGGCCCGCATGTCATGCACACAAAGGCAGAGGAGCGGTGGGGCCGAGAGGGATGAGGGGCACGTCGGGGGGATGAGGATCCCCTTACACGAACAATCCTACCATTCTGTCACTGACATGTGGGACCCATAAGCGTGGGTCCCACCTGTTGAAAGCACAAGTGCTCCCTAGGTGGTTTTGGTAATTAATGTCAACATATCTCTCGTTGGACTAACACTTTCATCTAGTATGTTTCAGATAAGTTCACCAATGGAGTGGCATGGACTAAAGGATGTGGGTACTCCTTCAAGATGCTAAGGACAAAGGATTGGCTCAAGCTTCAAGCTCAAGACTCTTCATTTTACATTTTAATGATCCAAGATCACATTGAGTCTATAGGAAAAGCCAATACTATCAAGGAGGGATGAGGTGTTGCTTAATGAGCCTCTTGCTTCATGTGCTTAGTGATATGCTCCAAAACCCTCCACTACTTTCCCACTTACACATATGACCTAAACCTAAAGTCAAACTCGGCCTACCGATTCTTTCTATCCAGCACCACCGAGTTCAGATGTCATAGTCACTGCCACAAACCCTAGGCAAATCGGTTTCATTGATAGGGATCTCGGTCTCACCGAGATGGGATTGCAATCTCTCTGTGTATGTCCATTACCAAAATCGGTCTCACCGAGTTTGTGTAATCGGTACTACCGAGATTACAATGTAAACTCTCTGTTTCCCTTTCGTAACTTTTCGGTCTCACCGAAAGAGCGAATCGGTCCCACCGAAGCCATCTCGACCAACTCTCTAGTTAGCTAATTACCAAATTCGGTCTCACCGAGATTACGTTATGCCCTAACCCTAACCATATCGGTTCTACCGAGTTGCATATCGGTCCCACCGAAAACCCTAACGGTCACTAGGTTTACTAAATCGGTCCGACCGAGTTTGATGATTCGGTCCCACCGAGTTTGGTAAATTGTGTGTAACGGTTAGATTTTGTGTGGAGGCTATATATACCCCTCCACCTCCTCTTCATTCGTGGAGAGAGCCATCAGAACAAACCTACACTTCCAACTTACCAATTCTGAGAGAGAACCACCTACTCATGTGTTGAGGCCAAGATATTTCGTTCCAACCATATGAATCTTGATCTCTAGCCTTCCCCAAGTTGCTTTCCACTCAAATCTTCTTTCCACCAAATCCAAATCCTGTGAGAGAGAGTTGAGTGTTGGGGAGACTATCATTTGAAGCACAAGAGCATGGAGTTCATCATCAACACACCATTTGTTACTTCTTGGAGAGTGGTGTCTCCTAGATTGGCTAGGTGTCACTTGGGAGCCTCTGACAAGATTGTGGAGTTGAACCAAGGAGTTTGTAAGGGCAAGGAGATCGCCTACTTCGTGAAGATCTACCGCTAGTGAGGCAAGTCCTTCGTGGGCGGCGGCCATGGTGGGATAGACAAGGTTGCTTCTTCGTGGACCCTTCGTGGGTGGAGCCCTCCGTGGACTCAGCAAGAACTGCTACCCTTCGTTGGTTGAAGTCTCCATCAACGTGGATGTACGATAGCACCACCTATCGGAACCACGACAAAAACATCCGTGTCTCCAATTGCGTTTGAATTATCCAAACCCTTCCCTTTACTTTCTTGCAAGTTGCATGCTTTACTTTCTGCTGCCTATATACTCTTTGCATGCTTGCTTGCTTATGTATTGAGAATGTTAAACTTGTGCCTAAACTCCACTTAAACCTAAAGAAGTTAAAAACTGCAACTTTGGTACTTAGTGTCTAATCACCCCCCCTCTAGACACCTCTTCTCAAGATCCTACAAGTGGTATCAGAGCATTGGTCTCCATTGCCTTGGTTTAATCACCATTGGAGGAAGATGGATGAGTCTACTTTGGGGAGTCTTAGACATAGAGTGCCTATCCTTGATGGAGAGTATTTTCATGAATGGAAAAATGAGATGCTTGCAATTTTCAATCAATATCATTTGAACAAGTACATTGCTAGCCCTTGTGCACCTCATGTTGATCCTATGCATCCTACCCTTGATGAATCTATTGACATTACTAGAAATCTTAGAACTGTTAATCTTATCACTAGAGGCTTGCCTAGAAACTTAATTAGAATCTTGCCTACTCTTGAGTGTGCCTACACTATATGGAAATTTCTTGAGGAACGCTTTCCAAATTATTCCTTGAAATATCTAGATGAAATTCTCTATAAGTCTATTGCCTTGAGTAAGATGAATACTAGTGACCCTATGTTTGGTGATCGTCTATTTGAACTTACCGACCTTATGCATGCCAAAGGAGATGTTGGAATTATTGGTGATATTATTTCGGAAGCTATAAGAATTCATAAGCAAGATCGTTGTCAAACTCACTCTAACGAATTACCCTCTCTACGACTTGATCCACCACATGACGATGTTGAACATGGATACTATGATGAGGATGATGATAGTGACTTCGATCTTGATGATGCAATGAGTCATTTTGGTCTTATGGAAAATCTTCGGGGATATGTGTCAGGAGTAAAGGAATGGGTTCTTGACAGTGGATGTACCGATCACATGACCGGAGATAAAGACATGTTTCGTGAGCTTGCTGAAAATGATAGTCCTCGAAAGTATGTCACTTTCGGTGATAACTCAAAGGGGAAGGTGGCTGGCCTTGGTAAGGTGGCCATCTCACATGATAGCTCCATTCAGAATGTCATGCTCGTTGAATCTCTTGGCTACAACTTACTTTCAGTATCTAGACTTGCTGATTTCGGTTTCAATGTCCTATTTACTGAAGTAGATTGTCAAGTGTTTCGTCGAGACAATCATAAAATGGTCTTTACCGGTATACGTAGAGGTGATCTTTACATTGTTGATTTCTCTAAAAAGGCACAACCTAAAACTTGCTTCATTGCTAAATCCTCAAAAGGTTGGTTATGGCATAGACGACTAGGTCACGTTGGCATGAGAAACCTTGACAAGCTTATTAAAGGAAATCATATCCTTGGAGTTAACAATGTCATATTTGATAAGGATAGATGCGGTGCTTGTCAAGCGGGTAAATAGGTTGGAGGAAGGCATCCCGTGAAGAACATCATGACCACAAGGAGGCCACTCGAGCTACTTCATATGGATCTCTTTGGTCCCAACGCTTACAAAAGTCTTGGTGGAAATTCTTTTGGTCTAGTTATAGTTGATGATTTTGTGTTCTTTCTCGATGATAAATCGCAGGTCCAAAAGATCTTCAAAAACTTCGCCAGAAAGGCCCAAAATCAGTTTGAAGTGAAGATCAAGAAGGTTCGCAGCGACAACAGAACGGAGTTCAAGAACGCAAATATGGACACCTTTCTTGTGAAGAAGGGATTTCACTGAGTTCTCGTCTACGTACACACCTCAACAAAATGGAGTTGTTGAGAGGAAGAACCGGACGCTCATCGAAATGGCGAGAACGATGCTTGATGAGTACAAGACGCCGAAGCACTTTTGGGCAGAAGCGGTTGAGACAGCTTGTCATGCAACAAATCGCTTGTATCTTCACAAGCTACTCGGCAAGATGGCATACGAGCTCCTCACCGGTAACAAACCGCAAGTTGGATACTTTCGAGTATTCGGCTCAAAGTGCTACATTCTTGATAAGGATCATCGTTCAAAATTTGCTCCTAAGTCTCATGAAGGTTTCCTACTAGGTTATGGCTCAAACTCTCACACTTACCGTGTCTACAACAATTTCACCCGAAAGGTTGAAGAGACGGTAGATGTGAAGTTTGATGAATCTAACGGCTCACAAGTAGAGCAATTGCCAATTGATGTAGGAGACAAAGACCCATAGGAAGCAATCCAAGACTTGTCTATTGGCAAGGTCCGTCCAACGAAGGTGAAGGAGAGTACCTCGTCTGTCCAAGTGGAAGCTTCTACTTCACGACAAGGTGAACCAAGAGTTGATACGGAAGCATCCACAAGTGGAACACACTAAGATGAAGAAAACGAGGAAGAACATCACGAACGTCAACAACCTCCTTCTCCACCTCGACAAGAAAATGACAATGCCAACAATGAAGAAGATCAAGAAGAAGAAGAAGAAAAAGATGAAGAAGATGTTCAACCGAGACCCAAGCAAAAGCTTTCACGAGTTCAAGCAAGAATTGTAAAGACCATCCCGTCGAGAAAATCTACAATGATATTCAAACCGGGAGAATCACTCGCTCTAAAATTCGTTTAGCTAACTTTTGTGAAAACTATTCTTTCATCTCTAGCATTGAACCTATCAAGGTCGAAGAAGCATTGGAAGATCCGGATTGGATAAATGCTATGCATGAAGAGCTGCACAACTTTGAGAGAAACCAAGTTTGGACATTGGTTGAGAAGCCCGACAACAACCACAACATCATCGGTACCAAATGGGCGTTTCGCAACAAGCAAGATGAAGACGGACAAGTAGTTTGCAACAAAGCACGTCTCGTCGCCCAAGGCTACACACAAGTCGAAGGTATGGACTATGGTGAGACTTATGCTCCCGTTGCTAGACTTGAGTCCATCCGTATCTTACTTGCCTATGCTAATCACCATAATATTACCTTGTACCAAATGGACATTAAAAGTGTTTTTCTAAATGGTGAAATAGAGGAGGAAGTTTATGTTAAACAACCTCCGGCTTTGTCAATCCTAAGAAACCAAATCATGTTTACAAACTTCACAAAGCCCTTTATGGTCTTAAACAAGCTCCTAGAGCATGGTATAAATGCTTGACCAAGTTTCTTCTTGAAAAAGGATTTGAAATTGGGAAAATTGATTCCACACTTTTTACTAAAAGGGTTAATGGAGAATTATTTGTATGCCAAATTTATGTTGATGATATCATATTTGGATCAACTAACCCTCATTTTAGTGAGAAGTTTGGAAAGCTAATGTCGGAGAAGTTTGAGATGTCAATGATGAGTGAACTCAAATTCTTTCTTGGGTTGCAAATCAAGCAAACTAAGGAAGGTACATTTGTCTCTCAAACGAAGTACACTAAGGATTTATTCAAGAAGTTCAATATGCAAGAGTGCAAAGGTATGTCCACAGCCATGCCTACTAGTGGACATGTTGATTTGACCAAAGATGGTAAACCGGTAGATCAAAAGGTTTATCGCTCTATGATTGGATCATTGTTATACCTAAGTGCTTCACGTCCCGATATTATGCTAAGTGTGTGCATGTGTGCAAGATATCAAGCTACTACTCTAAAGAATGTCATCTTAAGGCCGTGAAAAGGATAGTGAGATACTTAATTCATACACCAAATTTTGGCATTTGGTATCCTAAGAGGGCCTCTTTCGATCTTGTTGGCTCTGCGACTCGGACTATGCCGGAGACAAGGTTGATAGAAAGTACACTTGGTACTTGTCAATTTCTTGGTAGATCTCTTGTGTCTTGGTCCTCCAAGAAATAAAACTTCGGTATCCTTATCTACACCAAGCGGAGTACATTGCCCTTTGGTTCATGTTGTGCTCAATTACTTTGGATGACCCAAACTCTTAAAGATTATGGGATATAGGTGAAACATGTTCCATTGCTTTGTGACAATGAAAGTGCTATCAAAATTGGTCATAATCCCGTACAACATTCTCGAACTAAGCATATTGAAGTTCATCATCACTTCATTCGAGATCATGTTGCTAAGGGTGACATTAAACTTAAGCATGTTCGCACCGAAAAGCAATTAGCGGATATATTTACTAAACCTCTTGATGAGAAAGTGTTTTGCAGGTTGAGAGGAGAATTGAACATCATTGATGCTTCAAACTTGGAGTAGATACTCCATTGGATACATGCGAGACATGAGCTTATGACTAATCCATGATATCTCTCTTATGATGAAAATATTATATCTTGGATATATTTGCATCTTGCATGTTATCTAACTCTTGTAGGTACTTGGTTGAATCAAATTCCATGAGATTGCAATCTACTCACATCTTGAGCAATCTCTACATCATCAAGTCGCTACACTATGGTGGCTGAATACAAGGAAGCACGGAATCATTCAAACATATCCTTTGACAAACTCTTTGTTGAGCTTCATGATTGCCATTTTGGATACACAAGTGCTCTTCCTTGCAAGAACTAACCCATGTAGGTAGATGGACTCAAATTCCAAGTGGTGCTCCCAACTCTTGATGAGCTACATCAACCTTGAGCAACCCACACAAGTTCAACTACATGGTCAACACCACCAACCAAGGTATGTTATTCCATCTTAGAGAAGCTTTACTCCGAGACATGAGCTAAAGCAACTCGACAAGATGTGAATACATCAAAATGTAAGCGAAAATGGTAACCCCATTTTGAGCTTAAGCGATGAGTATGACCTATGATCAAGTGATCTCACTTGACTCCTAAGTCAATATACTCTAACATAGGTGACTTTGTCGACCATCTCTAGATGAAGTTCTCTCGTGTTCTTTTCTGAGTTTCTGCATTTGTCTCATGCATATTTGTTTCCCCTTTCAAAAAAACTTCATCTAGATTTCTTTCTTTTCTTTTCAGTTGTTCTGCATATCCTGCATCCAATTCATTGCAAATTATTCAGTTAATTCCTTGCAAATCTTTGTGAGAACTTACTAGTCTAGTGAGCTGAGGTGACAAGTGTTTTCTCTGTGATGAACTCGGCTTCACCGATTTGTTGTTTCGGTCCAACCGAATCTTTTCGGTACAACCGAAGTATACCACTCGGTGGCACCGATTTCACACCAGGAAAAACAGTTTGCCACTTATTCTGTGTTTCTTCTGATCCAGCTCCACTCAATGAATCCTGTCCTCTACAAGCATCACAATTTTATCTAGTGCTTTGTGTTGTGACTCAAGGACCAAACCCATTCACAACAAATTCCAGAAGACTCTTCTTGGAAATTGATGTCAAAGGGGGAGAGAGAGATCACATCAAAGCTTATCACTTCCAAAAGAGAGAAAGTATTAAGGGGGAGAAAGAGATCTCCAGGGGGAGAGAATACTCAAGTAGAAAGTGTTTCTCAAGGATCCCAGATGCTTGGTTTACAAGAGGAGAGATGCCACATGTCTTTTGGGGGAAAGACATGTTCATGTGGGCTTATCTGCATTAAGCTCTGTTCATTTATATCTTTCAGCCCTGATTTTCTGCTCCCTATCTTCTCCCAAAGATCCCATGCTAGATTCAGGGGGAGCAAGACATCTAAGGGAAAGGAATCATTTAAATTCATTACATATCTTTACTCTTGGGGGCATGTCTAATCCAATGTGGTACTTAGTACTCACTCTCTACATGTCATCCCAGTCTTGGTATTCTTGTGGTTTCTTCTGTTTGCTCTGGCTAGTGGATGTACCTGTGTTATCTAACCTTGTTTGTGCAGGTTCATTTCACCCTAATCCAACTCAAGACTACAAGGTAAGTATATGCATCACACTCATGTGTATGAGGAATTCTTGCTGATGTACATACTGTTCGCAAGAAGGACTCATAAGCATGAAGGTATTTTCTTTAATATTCTTTGCTCTGATGCATATAGCCAAGATACATGTAACACATTGCCTACTCTATCATGGTTATGCTCTCACATGCTTCTCTATTCCATATTCACATGATTGCATACATATAGGGGGAGCCTATGCTTGTTACATGTCTTTCCGAAGCTTTACTTGCTATTCTTTATATCTTTATCTAAACCTTTGATGTATGTTGCCATCAATTACCAAAAAGGGGGAGATTGAAAGCACAAGTGCTCCCTAGGTGGTTTTGGTAATTAATGTCAACATATCTCTCGTTGGGCTAACACTTTCATCTAGTATGTTTCAGATAAGTTCAACAATGGAGTGGCATGGACTAAAGGATGTGGGTACTCCTTCAAGATGCTAAGGACAAAGGATTGGCTCAAGCTTCAAGCTCAAGACTCTTCATTTTACATTTTAATGATCCAAGATCACATTGAGTCTATAGGAAAAGCCAATACTATCAAGGAGGGATGAGGTGTTGCTTAATGAGCCTCTTGCTTCATGTGCTTAGTGATATGCTCCAAAACCCTCCACTACTTTCCCACTTACACATATGACCTAAACCTATAGTCAAACTCGGCCCTACCGATTCTTTCTATCCGGCGCCACCGAGTTCAGATGTCATAGCCACTGCCACAAACCCTAGGCAAATTGGTTTCACCGATAGGGATCTCGGTCTCATCGAGATGGGATTGCAATCTCTCTGTGTATGTCCATTACCAAAATCGGTCTCACCGAAGTTTGTATGTCGGTACTACCGAGATTACAATGTAAACTCTCATTTCCCTTCGTAACTTTTCGGTCTCACCGAAAGAGCGAATCGGTCCCACCGAGTTTACTCCGACCAACTCTCTGGTTAGCTAATTACCAGATTCGGTCTCACCGAAGTTTGTATGTCGGTCTCACCGAGATTACGTTATGCCCTAACCCTAACCATATCGGTCCTACCGAGTTGCATATCGGTCCCACTGGAAACCCTAACGGTCACTAGGTTTACTAAATCGGTCCGGCCGAGTTTGATGATTCGATCCCACCGAGTTTGGTAAATTGTGTGTAACGGTTAGATTTTGTGTGGAGGCTATATATACCCCTCCACCTCCTCTTCATTCGTGGAGAGAGCCATCAGAACAAACCTACACTTCCAACTTACGATTACGAGAAAGAACCACCTACTCATGTGTTGAGGCCAAGATATTTCATTCCAACCATATGAATCTTGATCTCTAGCCTTCCCCAAGTTGCTTTCCACTCAAATCTTCTTTCCACCAAATCCAAATCATGTGAGAGAGAGTTGAGTGTTGGGGAGACTATCATTTGAAGCACAAGAGCAAGGAGTTCATCATCAACACACCATTTGTTACTTCTTGGAGAGTGGTGTCTCCTAGATTTGCTAGGTGTCACTTGGGAGCCTCAGACAAGATTGTGGAGTTGAACCAAGGAGTATGTAAGGGCAAGGAGATCGCCTAATTCGTGAAGATCTACAGCTAGTGAGTCAAGTCCTTCGTGGGCGGCGACCATGGTGGGATAGACAAGGTTGCTTCTTCGTGGACCCTTCGTGGGTGGAGCCCTCCGTGGACTCAGCATAGCCGTTACCCTTCGTGGGTTGAAGTCTCCATCAGCGTGGATGTACGATAGCACCACCTATCGGAACCACGACAAAAACATCCGTGTCTCCAATTGCGTTTGAATTCTCCAAACCCTTCCCTTTACTTTCTTGCAAGTTGCATGCTTTACTTTTCGCTGCCTATATACTCTTTGCATGCTTGCTTGCTTATGTATTGAGAATGTTAAACTTGTGCCTAAACTCCACTTAAACCTAAGAAGTTAAAAACTGCAACTTTGGTACTTAGTGTCTAATCACCCCCCCTCTAGACACCTCTTCTCAAGATCCTACACCTGTCAGCGAAGGAAAGGCAGGGCAAGGCAGTGATACCCACGTCGAGGATCCATGTCGGGGACGTCGTGCCGTGGGTTGGAGCGGCGTCGTGGGAATCGCGTGTGGGTGTGGTATTGGTAGAAACAAGAAACGTGATGGTCGTCGTGGTTCAACTTCCATGGACAAGCTGTCATGTCTGCTGATACATGTATATCAAAACTAGAGTGTTTATATTTCAAGCACATGAACAAGTATTATTCTACTACTTTGGATCCATTGCAACGCATGGGCCAGCACATTGGTAGTAGTAGTGTCCATCTCTATCTCTAGAGGCCTTCCCTCGTTCATCCTTTTCTCTCACAAGATAAACTACTCATACAAATGCATCTTGATGTTCCATGGAACGCACAAGGATGTTCCTTGGGGGTCTCTCCAGCATGGCGTGGTCGTAGTTGCAAGTTGACGCCCCTTGAGATGCCAATGTTCAGGGGCACTCGGATTTCCTCCGATGAGCAGGTAAGGTGAGTTTGATCATGTAGTAAATGCATTCTAAAGACTACTTCCGTGTCCATTTCCTAATTCTCCCCCTGCCCACTATTTTCTGAGTTAGGCTCGGTGCGAGTGGAGATTGGCTTGCATATATGCGGAAGAATACGAACATCAATTTGCACAACATTTACAACGGTGACACCGTTCCCGTAGAACCTTTGTCCAACATTGGGATCAGCCATGCAACGGGCCACCACATGAATTGGTACGATGGAACCACGGTGAGATTGAATAAGATAGCAAGAACCTTGCACATGGCGGTCAAAGGCGGACCATGCTGTCTGTGGCCGACTTGTTGCCGTATGAGTAGGAAGACGTTGTATGATACGTCTCCAACGTATCTATAATTTTTTATTGCTCCATGCTACTTTATCTACTATTTTGGACCATATTGGGATTTATTTTCCACTTTTATATCATTTTTGGGACTAACCTACTAACCGGAGGCCCAAATTGCAATTGCTGTTTTTTGCCTATTTCGATTTGAAGAAAATGAATATCAAGCGGAGTCCAAGCGGAATGAAACCTTCAGAACGTGATTTTCTCACCGAGCGTGATCCAGAGAACTTGGAGTGCAAGTCAAGAAACAGCCGGAGCCTCCACGAGATAGGAGGCGCGCCCCTGTCTCGTGGGCCCCTCAGCTGACCACCGGCGTACTTCTTCTTCCTATATATACCCTCGTACCCGAAAACATCCGGGGCACCACAAAACACAATTTCCACCGCCCGTAACCTTACGTATTCATGAGATCCCATCTTGGAGCCTTCGCGGCACTTTCTGGGAGGGAATCAAGCACGGAGGGTCTCTACATCAACATCCTTGCCCCTCCGATGAGTTGTGAGTAGTTTACCACAGACCTACGGGTCCATAGTTATTAGCTAGATGGCTTCTTCTCTCTTTTTGGATCTCAATACAGTGTTCTCCCCCTCTCTTGTGCAGATCTATTCGATGTAATCTCTTTTTGTAGTGTGTTTGTCGAGATCCGATGAATTGTGGGTTTATGACAAGTTTATCTATGAATAATATTTGAATCTTCTCTGAATTCTTTTATGTATGATTAAGTTATCTTTGCAAGTCTCTTCGAATTTTCGGTTTAGTTTGGCCTACTAGATTGATCTTTCTTGTCGAGAAGTGCTTAGCTTTGGGTTCAATCTTGCGGTGTCCTTACCCAGTGACAGAAAGGGTTGCAAGGCACGTATTGTATTGTTGCCATCGAGGATAAAAAGATGGGGTTCATATCATATTGCATGAATTTATCCCTCTACATCATGTCATCTTTCTTAATGCGTTACTCATTCTTATGAACTTAATACTCTAGATGCATCTTTGGATAGCGGTCGATGTGTGGAGTAATAGGAGTACATGCGAGGCATGAGTCGGTCTACTTGTTATGGACGTGATGCCTATATACATGATCATGCCTAGATAATTTCATAACTATGCGCTTTTCTATCAATTGCTCGACAGTAATTTGTTCACCCACCGTAATACTTATGCTATCTTGAGAGAAGCCACTAGTGAAAACTATGGCCCCCGGGTCTATCTCTTTTCATATTTGCCTCCAATCTACTTTTATTTGCATCTTTACTTTTTGCATCTATATTATAAAATACCAAAAATACATTTATCTTATCATACTATCTTTATTAGATCTCACTTTCGCAAATGGCCGTGAAGGGATTGACAACCCCTTTATTGCGTTGGTTGCGAGTTCTCAGTTTGTTTGTGTAGGTGCGTGGGACTTTTGAGGAGCCTACTACTGGATTAATATCTTGGTTCTCAAAACTGAGGGAAATACTTATGCTACACTTTGCTGCATCACCCTCTCCTCTTTGAGGAAAACCAACGCAAGCTCAAGACGTAGCAAGAAGGATTTCTGGCGCCGTTGCCGGGGAGGTCTTCGCTCAAGTCAATACATACCAAGTACCCATCACAAACCTATCTCCCTCGCATTTACATTATTCGCCATTTGCCTCTCGTTTTCCTCTCCCCACTTCACCCTTGCCGTTTTATTCGCCCTCTCTTTTCCGTTTGCCTTCCCGTTGCCATGGCCGAGGCAAAAAGAGCTAAGGGTCCTTTCCAGGGCTCTAGTACCTTGGATAACCCTTCTATCCTCTCTAAGCTCATTAATAATGATGTTATAGAAAGACCCACCAGGGTCTCCAATGAGAGCTTCAATAATTTTGATGAGGATGACTTTGGAATTTTTCGCTATTTACTTGATGAGTCTTTAAAAGATGCTTGGGAGAGGTTACTTAGTATTCGGGCTAGCTATGTACCACAATATCAAATTGAGGTTTACTTAAAGAGTTTCTATGTTGGATTGCCCGCTTCTTTCAAACAAGTTCTAGACTCTATTTTTGATGAAGGTTTTCTTGAAGGGGATGCTATAGATACCTATGAAAGAATGAAAACTATATTTGGGCACCCCATGAATGATAAGGTTGAATCAACTACTCTCTTGTGCTCTTATCAAAATGAAATTATTAAAGAGATGAAGTCTAGTTTAGAGGCAAACTTCCGTAATGTGCTTAATCTTACTTCTTCCTTTAATGTCCATATGCTTACCTTAAATAGAAGAATGAATGCTATAGAGAAGAGATCCTCCTCTCCTAGTGCCAAAGATGGCACTCGTTAGATCTATCTTTGTTTTTATGCCTAGCTAGGGGCGTTAAACGATAGCGCTTGTTGGGAGGCAACCCAATTTTATTTTTAGTCTTTTGTTTTTGTTTCTGTTTAGGAATAAATAAGTCATCTACCTTCTGTTTAGATGTGTTTTTATCTTTTAATTAGTGTTTGTGCCAAGTTAAACCTATAGGATCTTCTTGGATGATAGTTGATTTGATCTTGCTGTAATTTCCAGAAACTTTTGGTTCACGAAAACAATTGTTAAAAATCACCAGAACATGATAAAATAGTGATTCCAATTTCTGATGATCAATAAACAAATTTCCTAGGTCTTCCTATTTTGGATGATTTTTTTGAGTTCCATAAGTTTGCGTTAGTTACAGATTACTACTGACTGTTCTGTTTTTGACAGATTCTGTTTTTCGTGTGTTGTTTGCTTATTTTGATGAATCTATGGCCAATAAAATAGTTTATAATCCATAGATAAGTTGGAATACAGTAGGTTTAACACCAAAATAAATAAATAATGAGTTCATTGCAGTACCTTATGTGGTGGTTTTGTTTTCTTTCACTAACGGAGCTTATAAGATTTCCTGTTGAGTTTTGTGTTGTGAAGTTTTCAAGTTTTGGGTAAAGCTTTTATGGACTATGGAATAAAGGGTGGCAAGAGCCTAAGCGTGGGGATGCCCAAGGCACCCCAAGATATTCAAGAATAACCAAAAGCCTAAGCTTGGGGATGCCCCGGGAAGGCATCCCCTCTTTCGTCTTCGTTCATCGGTAACTTTACTTGGAGCTATATTTTTATTCACCACATGATATGTGTTTTGCTTCGAGCGTCGTGTATTATATTAGTTTTTGCTTTTTAGTTTACCACAATCATCCTTGCTGTACACACCTTTTTGGGAGAAGCCTATTTGATTAGAATTTGCTAGAATACTCTATGTGCTTCAGTTATATCTTTTGAGCTTGATAGTTTTTGCTCTAGTGCTTCACTTATATCTTTTAGAGCACGGTGGTGTCTTAATTTTGAAGAAATTACTAGTCTCTCATGCTTCAATTATATATATTTGAAAGTCTTTTAGAACAACATGGTATTTGCTATGGTCACAAAGTTAGTCCTAGAATGATGAGCATCCAAGTTGGGTATAATAAAAACTATCATAGAAAAAGAATTGGATGCTATGATCAATTTGATGCTTGATAATTGTTTTGAGATATAAAGGTAGTAATGTTAGGGTCATTGAGGGAGTCCCAGACTAGGGGTGTCCGGATAGCGGACTATCGTCACGGCGGACTCCAAGACTATGAAGATACAAGATTGAAGACTTCGTCCGTGTCCGGATGGGATTTTCCGTGGCGTTGATGGCACGCTGGGCGCTAGGTATTTGTAGATCTCCTCCACTTGTAACCGACTCTGTGTAACCCGAACCTCCCCGGTGTCTATATATACCGGAGGGTTTTAGTCCGTGGATCTAACAACAATCATACCATAGGCTAGCTTCTAGGGTTTAGCCTCCTTGATCTCGTGGTAGATCTACTCTTGTACTACCCATATCATCAATATTAATCAAGCAGGGGTAGGGTATTACCTCCATCGAGAGGGCCCGAACCTGGGTAAAAACATCGTGTCCCTTGTCTCCTGTTACCATCCGCCTAGACGCACAGTTCGGGACCCCCTACCCGAGATCCGCCGGTTTTGACACCGACATTGGTGCTTTCATTGAGAGTTCCACTGTGTCATCACCGATAGGCCCGATGGCTCCTACGATCATCAACAATGACGCGGTACAGGGTGAGACTTTTCTCCCCGGACAGATCTTCGTGTTCGGCGGCTTTGCACTACGAGCCAATTCGCAGCCATCCGGAGCGGTCGAAGCTTCGCCCTGGCCATCAGGTCGAGATCTGAAAGTTTAAACTATACGGCCGATATCCGCGGAGACTTTATCTTCGACGGATTCGAGCCGCAGCCATAGCAGCGCCGCATTGTCTCGATGGGCATGATCTAGCTCTGCGGCGAGCGATTGCCACGGAGGCCGACGAGTATCCGCTCCGACCCTTAACCCGGGCGGATTCCCCGATCGAGAACGAGTGGTTGGACACCGCCTCGGGGCTACAATCTCTCTGGCGATCGAGCCGAACTCCATCCCTGTCGCTGCGAAGACCTCGACTCCAGGGTGCCGGACTCCTCTCCGGACTCCGAAACCTCTGCGCCCTTGCCAATCGAATCCGATTGGGCGCCCGTTATGGAGTTCACAGCCGCGGACATCTTTCAGCACTCGCCCTTTGGCGACATCCTGAATTCACTAAAGTCTCTCTCTTTATCCGGAGAGCCCTGGCCGGACTACGGTCAGGAAGGTTGGGATGCGGACGATGAATAAATTCAACGCCCACCCACCACCCACTTCATAGCCAGCATCGCCAGCTTACACGGCGTGCTCGATTTCGACTCCGAAGACATCGACGGTATGGACGGCGATGTAGGAGACAACAATGAACCAGCACCTATAGGATCTTTGGACAACCTCATCCCATGATGTATATATGGTGGATACACCTAAAGGAAATGAAGAGCGAGGAACAACGGGGCGCCACGAAGGATAAATCCCTCGAAAAGCGGTCAAAGCGGCAGCGTAACGCCCGAACAAAGTCCCGCCTCAACAAAGACCCAGCCATAGAGCAGGGCGAACCGGTGGACAACGACCAAGCCATCGAGCAATCGTCCGAACAAGACAACTTGGATAAACAATCTGTCCCCGGCGAAGACAACAGTCCAGATGATCTCACGCCGGACAAACCATTGGAGCAAAATGACCTCCAGAAAAGGCTCGTCGCCACTGCGCGTAGCCTGAAAAAGCAGAAGCGGAAGCTTAAAACAGCGGAAGATGCACTCAGGATCAGATGGAGCAAAGTATTTAGCACCGCAGATAAATGCAGCGGCGATCGCCCGAACAAAGAGCTACCCAAAAGAAAGCTACTGCCCGAATTGACGAGGAGGCCTTAGAGCCCCCACAATTAAAAAGCAAGAAGGCCACCCGGTCGGATGGGCGACCTCACGGCAAAAGAGAGCGGCGAATGGTGCCACACACAAGCCAATATGCGATCCGGCAAGGATTCACATCAAAAGGATGGCCCAGTTAGGTCCATCTATGGGCCAAGAAAGCACGCTCGTCAAAGCAATGCAATACGCCAAAATTCCGAAGATCATGGCACACCCAAATATAGGGGCGCACACCCCTATGTTTCACCGATGAGGTCTTTGGATCATGAATTCAGGTGATTCAAACCCGTAAACATAGAGGCATACGACGGAACAATGCACCACAGTGCGGATTGAGGATTACATCCTCCACATACACATGGCTAGAGGAGATGATCTCACGCCATAAAATACTTACCCTTAAACTCAAAGGGCCAGCTCGGCATTGGCTTAAGAGCCTCCCGAAAATACCATTGGAAGTTGGGAAGAGCTCGAGGATGCATTTCGGGCAAATTTTCAGGGGACCTATGTCCGCCCTCGGGGCCTTGAGCGATCTAAGTCACATAACTCAACAACCCGGAGAGTTAGCCCGGAAATTCAGGAACAGGTTCCTTACTAAAAGAACCAAATAGTCGACTGTCCGGACGCCGAAGCCTTAGCAGCTTTCAAACACAACGTCCGAGACGAATGGCTCGCCAGACACCTCGGCCAAGAAAAGCCAAGAACAATGGCCGCACTAACAAGCCTCATGACCCGCTTTTGTGCGGGAGAGGATAGCTGGCTAGCAAGATGCAGCACCAGCGACCCAAGTACATCCGAAATCAGGGATGGAAGCGGAAACCACGGCGCAACAAGGACCAGCGCCGAATTAAAAGGAACAGTCCAAAGAGCACGGCAGTTAACGCCGGATTCAAAAGCTCACGGCAGAACAACAAAAAACTGCCCCTTAAGGACAATAGTGATGAGTTATCCAACTTCAACAAAATCTTGGACAAGATATGTCAAATCCACAGTACTCCTGGGAGGCACGCCAACCATACCCACGAAATTGTTGGGTCTTCAAACAGTCCGCAGACCAACGCCGAACACAAGGGGCTCGACCCACCAAGTGAAGATGACGACGAGCACCACAAGCAGAGCCTCGGAAAACAAAAAACTTTCCCGCAGGAGGTCAAAACAGTGAACTCATTTCATGTGATCAAAGGGAAAAACAGAGCGGCCCCTACTAAAAGGCGCGCCGCACACTGGTTGTCAAAACCAATCACCTTCGACCATCAGGACTATTCCGAAAATATCCAGAACGCAGGATGGACTGCCTTGATATTGGATCCTATAATCGATGGATTCCAATTTACACAAGTCCTCATGGATGGCGGCAGTGACATAAACCTGATATATCAGGACACAATCCGCAGGATAGGGATAAACCCAACCAAAATTCGCCGTAGCAACACCTCCTTTAAAGGAGTAATGTCAGGCCCATATGCCCTTTGTACGGGCTCCATCTTCTTTGGAAGTTGTGTTTGGTTCATCCGACAACTTCCGTCGCGAAAGGTTACTCTTCCATGTCGCCCCGTTTAAAAGTAGCCATCAAGCACTATTGGGACGCGAAGCTTTCGCCCACTTTACCGCAATACCGCACTACGCATCTCTAACACTTAAAATGCCCGGTCCACGCGGCATCATCTTGTTAAAAGGAAGAATTAAGTGTTACTCGAGCACGGAAGAACGGGAGACTGCCTTGACAGCCCCACAGTTATCCGGCTCTGCTAGGCGAAGAACCTGAATTGGTCATTCAAACCCCGGACACGGTTAGACGAGTACATATTTCGCATGATCCTTTTTCTTTCAAACTAAGTTCCTATCTTTTACAGATGAACAACGTGCTACACCCGTCCAGGATATGGCGCAACGGAGACACAGGCGCAGACGTGCAGTAGGGACCCGTTGCAAGGATTCTTTTCAGATTAAGACCCTGCGTAAACCTTTTTTCACTGTCTCTTGTTGATATACATCCTCCCGGTTCCTTAATATAACCGAGGAGGAGGCTGGTGCTTTGGCATTGGCCGCACTTTTTTTTATGCGTGTACTGGACACCGAGGGCTTAGGGCATTATTCTGCCCATTTTCATAAAGACCGAATACCTTAGGGAGTATTGGCGTCTCGAGATTAGGCCTTATATGCATCAGCTCCGAATCATGTCTTTGGTCAAATGTTGGGTTGCCAGCTCCTGTGTTTTGCTGCCTTACGTTCCGTTTTCACGGCTAACGCGGCACCAGGAGAACTACTGCGATTGTGCCCCGGTTCGGCCGGGCGAGCACCTCAGTAGAGAAAGCCGAAAACTGATTGTCATGATATAGCGAGAGACTGGTCAACCACTCGACGACTCACAGGAATGTTTAGGATTCCTCCGCATTAATGAAGGACCGGTTTTCGGTCAGGCACATACGCACCCTGAATTCGGGAGAGTGCGGTGCCCCCAGGGGCTATATAGTAGCCCCACCCTCGAACTCCTATGGTTAAGTGAAAGTGATAAAGCATTATAGTCCGGTTGCCTGGTTTGCTACGCTATCACCTCCTTAACAGGACCAAGACGTTGGATTAAGTGTGAAAAAGCGCTTTTTTTTACAAACACCCCCACACTATGTGCGTGGGGGCTGAAGCCAAGGACTGCCATCTTTCAGGTTATATACACTTATACATAAACGGCCGCACAGGGAGTAGTTTACTACTTGAACGCACAAGTATAAAAAGCCCTTATATTACATTGGAACATTGCTTTCACAAATCATACATGTCATTTAAACATAATATCCTTCGAGCACTGCGTCTCTATTAAACGAGCGCCCGACAGGACTTCTTCAAAGTAGTGCTCGGCAGGTACTCGGCTTCTGTCCGAATCTTGGGATGCAATGTCAGTGGCGTTCATCTCTCCCCAGTATGTCTTGACACGGGCAAGAGCCATTCGCGCTCCCTCAATACACGTCGACCGCTTCATTGCATCGATACGCGGCACCGCACCAAGAAGCTGCTGCACTAAACCAAAATAGCTCTTCGGCTGGGGTCCGTCCGGCCACAAGTGAGTCAATACATGCTTCATGGCAAATCCGGACAATCGATTCAGCTCGGCCCATTCGGCCAACCGATCGGTCAGCGGCAGAGGACGCTCCGGACTATGGAATTGCGAGCAATATAGCTCTTCCCTTCTGTTCCCCTTCTGGCCCCGGAAGTGCTCAACCGCGTCCGCAGCGCTCGCCGCCAAGTCTAGATAAGCATCCTCTGAACTCCACAACTTATCCAACTGAGCATACTTTGGATCTGTATATTTCCTCCGCAGCAGAAACGGTTTTCCAGCCGCAATTGCCCCGGCCCGACTCAGCTCCTCCTTGGCAGCTCTCAAAGCCGATTGGGCATTCTTGGATTCGGCGGCGGCCTTCTTTAGGCCCTCTTGTTCCGCTTGACGTTCTTTTTCAAGAACCTCGTAGCGATCGGTAGTATTCCTTAACTTTTTGGCCAGATCGGCCATCTCCTCTTTGCTTCGGCAGTGAGCAGCCCGTTCAGCTTCTAGCTCTTCGGCCGCCTTTAAAGCGGCCGCATTACTAATTCTGGCTTGCTCTTTCGCTCGGGCGAGTTATGCCCGCAGCTTCTCCACAGCAGCGGCACCATCTGCATTAAGCATACGAATAGTAAGACATGGGCGTCAAGCTCCATTACAAGGTGTCCGCATAAAGGTCGCATACGTTGTGACTCGTCAAACCGTTTATTGACCAACGCGATGTCCGCATCCGCCTCGTCAATTTGCCGCTTTAGTTCAGCATATTCATCAGTCCGGCTGGCCTCCGGACGCCCCGCCACCTGTTTAGGAGCGGCGATATGTTATATCGAGAATTTGATCCTCGCACGTTGTCAATTTTGACAACATACCGAGTCTCGAGAGCTACTATCTATACAGGCGCATTTTATATGCATAAGCGCCGGAAAGGTACATCATTCTTGCGTACCTCAAACCCGTCGATAAGCTTCGGCGGCTTCATGCAATCCGCTCTCCGCGGATGCAATTCTTTCAATAACCGTACCCATTAGAGCACGGTGATCTTACGAAATAACCCGCCGCCCGGGCATATCCTTGACTCCTCCGACCGCACACCACTTGGCGCGGACCTTCCGGCCCGCGGACTTGGGGAACCCTCGCGACGACACCTCCGGGTCGTCCGCTTCACATGAGGGTGCGACAGGTGGAGGCGTTTCACTCTCCATCATCTTCGGAAGAAGATCCCCCGAAGACGAGCTCTGCTGAGAAGGGCTGAGGTCCGAACAACAAGGTACAATTTCGGTTATCTTCATGAATAAATACAGGGATGTTCCTTATTTACAATACCCCTTCTTTTTACTTACGGCTCGCTGGAGGGCTGATCCCCTCAGGGAAATAATGCGGCTGGGTTACTTCCCAGCGCCGGACTCTCTGCCGAAGATTCCCTTCCCCTCTTTGAGGCTTTGACCTCCGGATCTTCCTAAGCGGTCCTCTTCTCTCCTCGGAAGGTGGGACTCTTAATCCCCCCTTCCTTGATAGCCTCCTTCACAGAGGCAGTTGCTTCCCCGCTCCCCCCTTCGCCTTCTTCAAAAGGCGCGACCTTCAAAATCTTGGTCAGCATGGGATCCGGCATGGTCTCTGGGAGGGGAGCCGGACACCTTATTAACTTTGCCTTGGCTATCCACTCATGTTCAAGAAAATGGATCCTTTAAAGGGCATATATATATAAATGAATGAACAGCTTGTCCGGTTGCAGGACTACTTACTTGAGTATCTGGGCGATTGCAGCTTAGTCCTGCGTCATCGGTCAAGTCTGGACACTTCCCTTGTGATCCGAAGAACAATTTATACATCTCCACGGGCATCGTGCCCATAAAATTTTGGAGAGCTCGTGGTCCCTCCGGATTGAATCCCCACAGGCGGAGGGGGCGACGTTTGCAGGGCTGAAGGTGCCGGATCACCATAACCTGCGCCACCGCAACCAGATTGATCCCTCTTTCCTGGAGATCTCGAATACGGCCTGCAGCAGGGGAACGTCCTTGGGCGGCCCCTAGTCGAGCCCCTTGTTGACCCATGATGCCAGCCGCTGTGGTGGACTGGCGGAAGGCGGGAGCGCCGCCCATTTGGTGCCCTGGCGGTGGTGATATAAACCACTCTCGTTGACACAAACCAAGCTCCTCTTGAAAAGAGCCCTCGGGCCACGGAGCATCAGCACATTTGCTTATGACCGCCCCTCCGCACTCTGCTTGTTGCCCCTTGATCATCTTTGGCTCCACCTTGAAGGTCTTGAGCCACAATCCAAAGTGGGGGTAATATGGAGGAAGGCCTCACATACGACAATGAATGACGAGATATGGAGGATGGACTCGGATTCAAGTCATGGAAATCAAGCCCATAATAAAACATGAGCCCCGCACAAAGGGATCCGTCGGGAAGCCTAAACCACGAAGGAAGTGGGACACGAACACCACGTTCTCGCCGGGCTCAGGAGTGGGAATGACCTGCCCTGGAGCAGGCAGCCTATGCGAGATCTCGTCGGTTAGATACCTGGGGACTCGCAGCTTTAGCACATCTTCTTCTGTGATGGAGGAAGACATCCATCGGCCGTGCTAGTCGGAGCCGGACATCGTCGAAAGTCCGAAACGCCTTAATCTGAAGCTTTGGGTGTTGGAACTCGAAGCGCGAGGCGAACTCGATGGAAGGTGTAAAAAAGAAGAGGGCATTGGTCTCATTATAAAGAGGTCGAATACCCAGAGCCCACCCGTGGTCGATTAGGACTCGCCTTTGATAGAGAAGGCAGGCCAGCGGACACGGTTGGGTTACTACGTCCGTATTGATGAGAATCCCGGAATAAGGGGGCATGATCTACGCTTTGATAAGACGTGCCAAGGAAACCGCCTCGCTAAACACGCTGAGGTGGGACAATAAAAAACGATTCATATAAAGGCCTGGCCGTTGTGTGATGTCACGCCGCGGAATATGTCAACAGATCTATGCAAAAATTATTCTCTCTACGGCGTTATGTGGAACTTGTCTTGCAGAGCCGGACACTATCCTTGTGTTCAAAACCTTCTATGAAGTATTCGGAGGAGGAACCCGCCTCGCAATGCCGAAGACAATCAACGCGCCGGACTCATCGTCATTGAAGCCTGGTTCAGGGCTACTGAGGAGTCCGGACTAGGGGTGTCCGGATAGCCGGACTATCATCACGGCCGGACTCCAAGACTATGAAGATACAAGATTGAAGACTTCGTCCCATTTCCGGATGGGACTTTCCTTGGCGTGGAAGGCAAGCTTGGCGATACGGATATGTAGATCTCCTACCACTGTAACCGACTCTGTGTAACCCTAACCTATCCGGTGTCTATATAAACCGGAGGGTTTTAGTCCGTAGGACGAACAGCAATCATACCATAGGCTAGCTTCTAGGGTTTAGCCTCCTTGATCTCGTGGTAGATCTACTCTTGTACTACCCATATCATCAATATTAATCAAGCAGGAGTAGGGTATTACCTCCATCGAGAGGGCCCGAACCTGGGTAAAAACATCGTGTCCCTTGTCTCCTGTTACCATCCGCCTAGACGCACAGTTCGGGACCCCCTACCCGAGATCCGCCGGTTTTGACACCGATAGTCATGCTAGTGAGTAATTATGAAGTTGAGAATTACTTTTGTTGAAGTTGGCAAATCCCGTAGCATGCACGTATGGTGAAAGCTGTGTGACAAATTTGTTGCATGAGGTGCTCTTTTGATTGTCTTCCTTATGAGTGGCAGTCGGGGACGAGCGATGGTCTTTTCCTACCAATCTATCCCTCTTTTGGCATGCGTAGTAGTACTTTGCTTCGAGGGCTAAGTAGACTTTTGCAATAAGTATATGAGTTCTTTTTTGACTAATGTGAGTCCATGGATATATGCACACTTCCACTTTGCTAGCCTTTATTATTACCGCGCAACTTTCGCCGGTATCATAAACCCCTTATTTACCTTCCTCAAAACAGCCACCATACCTACCTATTATGGCATTTCCATAGCCATTCCGAGATATATTGCCATGCAACTTTCCACCGTTCCATTTATTATGACACGTTCCATCATTGTCATATTGCTCTTTGCATAATCATGTAGTTGACATCGTATTTGTGGCAAGGCCACTTTCATAATTTTCATACATGTCGCTCTTGATTCATTGCATATCACGGTACACCGCCGCAGGCATTCATATAGAGTCATATCTTGTTCTAGTTGTAATTCTTGAGTTTTAAATCCATAAAGGTGTGATGATCTTCATTATTAGAGCATTGTCCTAGTGAGGAAAGGATGATGAAGGCTATGATTCCCCCACAAGTCGGGATGAGACTTCGGACTTTACAAAAAGAAAAAAAATGAGAAAAAAAGAGAAAGGCCAAAAGGAAAAAGAAAAAAAAGGAAAGGCCAAAGAAAAAAAAGAGGAAAAAAAAGAAAATAAAATGAGAGAAAAAGAGAGAAGGGACAATGCTACTATCTCTTTTTCCACACTTGCGCTTCAAAGTAGCACCATGATCTTCATGATAGAGAGTCTCCTATGTTGTCACTTACATATACTAAGTGGGAATTTTTCATTATAGAACTTGGCTTGTATATTCCAATGATGGGCTTTGAGGGAGTCCCGGACTAGGGGGTGTCCGGATAGCCGGACTATCGTCACGGCCGGACTCCAAGACTATGAAGATACAAGATTGAAGACTTCGTCCCATGTCCGGATGGGACTTTCCTTGGCGTGGAAGGCAAGCTTGGCGTCTGGATATGTAGATCTCCTACCACCGTAACCGACTCTGTGTAACCCTAACCTATCCGGTGTCTATATAAACTGGAGGGTTTTAGTCCGTGGGGACGAACAACAATCATACCATAGGCTAGCTTCTAGGGTTTAGCCTCCTTGATCTCGTGGTAGATCTACTCTTGTACTACCCATATCATCAATATTAATCAAGCGGAGTAGGGTATTACCTCTATCGAGAGGGACCGAACCTGGGTAAAAACATCGTGTCCCTTGTCTCCTGTTACCATCCGCCTAGGCATACGATTCGGGACCCCCTACCCGAGATCCGCCGGTTTGACACCGACATTGGTGCTTTCATTGAGAGTTCCTGCGTATGCGTCACCGATAGGCCCGATGGCTCCTATGATCATCAAAAACGACGCAGATGTGGTGAGACTTTTCTCCCGGACAGATCTTCGTGTTGGCGGCTTTTGCTGCGGGCCAATTAAGCAGCCATCTGGAGCAGATCGAAAGCTACGCCCCTGGCCATCAAGTCAGATCTGGAAGTTTAAACTATACGGCCGATATCCGCGGAGACTTTATCTTTGACGGATTCGAGCCGCAGCCAAGCGCGCCGCACTGTCTCGATGGGCATGATCTAGCTCTGCAGCCGAGCGATTGCCACGGAAGGTCGCACCGATATCCGCTCCGACCCTTGACCGGGCCGGATTCCCCGATCGAGAACGAGTGGTTGGACACCGCCTCGGGGCTACAATCTCTCTGGCGATCGAGCGAACTCCATCCTGTCGCTGCGAAGACCTCGACTCCGGTGCGGACTCCTCTCCGGACTCCGAACCCTCTGCGCCCTTGCCAATCGAATCCGATTGCGCCCGTTATGGAGTTCACGACCGCGGACATCTTTCAGCACTCGCCCTTTGGCGACATCCTGAATTCACTAAAGTCTCTCTCTTTATCCGGAGAGCCCTGGCCGGACTACGGTCAGGAAGGTTGGGATGCAGACGATGAAGAAATTCAATGCCCACCCACCACCCACTTCATAGCCATCGTCGAAAGCTTACACGGCGTGCTTGATTTCGACTCGAAGACATCGACGGTATGGGCGGCGATGTAGGAGACAACAATGAACCAACACCTATAGGATGCTTTGGACAACCTCATCCCATGATGTATACATGGTGGATACACCTAAAGGAAATGAAGACGAGGAACAACGGGACACTCACGAAGGATAAATCCCTCAAAAGCGGTCAAAAGCGGCAGCGTAACGCCGAACAAAGTCCCGCCTCAACAAAGACCCAGCCATAGAGCAGGGTGAACCGGTGGACAACGAACAAGCTATCGAGCAATCGTCCGAACAAGACAACTTGGATCAACAATCTGTCCCCGGCGAACACAACAGTCCGGACGATCTCGCGCCGGACAAACTATTGGAGCAAAATGACCTCCAGAAAAGGCTCGTCGCCCGCTGGCGTAGCCTGAAAAAGCGAAGCGAAGCTCAAAACAGCAGGAGATGCACTCGAGGATCAGATGGAGCAAAGTATTCAGCACCGCATATAAATGCTGACGATCGCCGAACAAAGAGCTACCCGAAAAAGAAAGCTACTGCCCGAATTGACGAGGAGGCCTTAGAGCCCCCACAATTAAAAAGCAAGAAGGCCACCCGGTCGGATGGGCGACCTCACGGCAAAAAAGAGAGCGGCGAATGGTGCCGCACACAAGCCAATATGCGATCCGGCAAGGATTCACATCAAAAGGATGGCCCGATTAGGTCCATCTATGGGCCAAGAAAGCACACTCGTCAAAGCAATGCAATACGCCAAAATTACGAAGATCACGGCACACCCAAATATAGAGGCGCCGCACACCCCTATGTTTCACCGATGAGGTCTTTGGATCATGAATTCCCGGTAGACTTCAAACCCGTAAACATAGAGGCATCTGACGGAACAATGCACCCAGAGTGCGGATTGAGGATTACATCCTCCACATACACATGGCTAGAGGAGATGATCTCCACGCCATAAAATACTTACCCTTAAACTCAAAGGGCCAGCTCGGCATTGGCTTAAGAGCCTCCCGAAAATACCATTGGAAGCTGGGAAGAGCTCGAGGATGCATTTGAGCAAATTTCAGGGGACCTATGTCCTCCCTCCGGACGCAGAAGATCTAAGTCACATAACTCAACAGCCCGGAGAGTCAGCCCGGAAATTCTGGAACAGGTTCCTTACTAAAAAGAACCAAATAGTCGACTGTCCGGACGCCGAAGCCTTAGCAGCTTTCAAACACAACGTCCGAGATGAATGGCTCACGGACACCTCGCCAAGAAAAGCCAAGAACAATGGCCGCACTAACAAGCCTCATGACCCGCTTTTGTGCGGGAGAGGATAACTGGCTAGCAAGATGCAAGCACCAATGACCCAAGTACATCCGAAATCAGGGATGGAAACGGGAAACCACGGCGCAACAAGGACCAGCGCCAGATTAAAAGGAATAGTCCAAAGAGCACGACAGTTAACGCCGGATTCAAAAGCTCACGGCAGAACAACAAAAAACTGCCCCTTAAGGACAATAGTGATGAGCTATCCAACTTCAACAAAATCTTGGACAAGATATGTCAAATCCACAGTACTCCTGGGAGGCCTGCCAACCATACCCACAGAAATTGTTTGGTCTTCAAACAGTCCGGCAAACTGAACGCCGAACACAAGGGGCTCGACACACCAAGTGAAGATGACGACGAGCACCACAAGCAGAGCCTCGAAAAACAAAAAACTTCCCCGCAGGAGGTCAAAACAGTAAACTCACTTCACGTGATCAAAGGGAAAAACAGAGCGGCGCCTACTAAAAGGCGCACCGCACACTGGTTGTCAAAACCAATCACCTTCGACCATCAGGACTATTCCAAAAATATCCGGAACGCAGGATGGACTGCCTTGATATTGGATCCTATAATCGACGGATTCCAATTTACACAAGTCCTCATGGATGGCGGCAGTGACATAAACCTGATATATCAGGACACAATCCGCAGGATGGGGATAAACCCAACCAAAATTCGGCCGTAGCAACACCTCCTTTAAAGGAGTAATGCCAGCCCATATGCCCTTTGTATGCGGGCTCCATCTTTGCTGGAAGTTGTGTTTGGTTCATCCGACAACTTCCATCGCGAAAGGTTACTCTTCCATGTTGCCCCGTTTAAAAGTAGCCATCAAGCACTATTGGGACGCGAAGCTTTCGCCCGCTTTAACGCAATACCGCACTACGCATCTCTAACACTTAAAATGCCCGGTCCACGCGGCATCATCTCGTTAAAAGGAAGAATTAAGTGTTACTCGAGCACGGAAGAACGGGAGACTGCCTTGACAGCCCCACAGTTATCCGGCTCTGCTAGGCAAAGAACCTGAATTGGTCATTCAAACCCCGGACACGGTTAGACGAGTCCGGCTCCTACTAGCGGCATACCCCCATACGAGGGGCCGCATGCATGTATAACAAGAGACAATAAAGCTCAATTTTATTCAATTCCGTACTCTGTTTATTTAATATCAAGTACATCTTTCGCGTGATCCTTTTTATTTCAAACTAAGTTCCTCTCTTTTAAAGATGAACAACGTGCTACACCCGTCCAGGATACGGCACAACGGAGACACAGGCGCAGACGTGCAGTAGGGACCCGTTGCAAGGATTCTTTTCATATTAAGACCCTGCGTAAACCTTTTTTCACTGTCTCTTGTTGATATACATCCCCCCGGTTCCTTAATATAACCGAGGAGGAGGCTGGTGTTTTGGCATTGGCCGCACTAGAATTTTTGCGCGTACCTGGACACCAGGGGCTTAGGACACTATTCTGCCCATTTTCATAAAGACCGAATACCTTAGGGAGTATTCGGCGTCTCGAGTTAGGACTTATATGCGTCAGCTCCGAATCATGTCTTTGGTCAAATGTTGGGTTGCCCGGCTCGTGTTTTGCTGCCTTACGTTCGTTTTGACGGCTTAACGCGGCACCGGAGAACTATGCGATTGTGCCCGGTTGGTGGCGAGCACCTCGAGAGAAAGCTGAAAACTGACTGTCATGATATAGCGAGAGGCGGTTAACCACTTGACGACTCACAGGAATGTTTAGGATTCCTCCGCATTAACGAAGGACCGGTTTTCGGTCAGGCACATACGCACCCTGAATTCGGGAGAGTGCGGTGCCCCAGGGGCTATATAGTAGCCCCACCCTCGAACTCCTATGGCTAAGTGAAAGTGATAAAGCATTATAGTCCGGTTGCCTGGTTTGCTACGCTATCACCTCCTTAACAGGACCAAGACGTTGGATTAAGTGTGAAAAAGCGCTATTTTTACAAACACCCCGCACTATGTGCGTGGGGGCTGAAATAAGGACTGCCATCTTTCGTGTTATATACACATATACATAAGCGGCCGCATGGAGTAGTTTACTACTTGAACGCACAAGTATAAAAGCCCTTATATTACATTGAAACATTGCTTTCACAAATCATACATGTCATTTAAACATAATATCCTTGAGCACTGCGTCTCTATTAAACGAAGCGCCCGACAGGACTTCTTCAAAGTAGTGCTCGGCGGTACTCGGCTTCTGTCCGAATCTTGGGATGCAACGTCGGTGGCCTTCATCTCTGCCAAGATGTCTTGACACGGGCAAGAGCCATTCAGCGCTCCTCAATACCGTCGACCGCTTCATTGCGTCGACACGCTGACACCGCACCAAGAAATCGCTGCACTAAACCAAAATAGCTCTTGGTGGGGTCCGTCCGCCACAAGTGAGTCAAGACATGCTTCATGGCAAATCCGGACAATCGATTCAGCTTGGCCCATTCGCCAACCGATCGGTCGTGGCGGAAGGACGCTCCGGACTATGGAATTGCGACCAATATAGCTCTTCCCTTCTGTGCCCCTTCTGGACCCGGAAGTGCTCAACGCGTCCGCAACGCTCGCCGCCAAGTCCAGATAAGCATCCTCTGAACTCCAAAACTTATCCAACTGAGCATACTTTGGATCTGTATATTTCCTCCGCAGCAAAAACGGTTTTCCAGCCGCAATTGCCCCGGCCTGACTCAGCTCCTCCTTGGCAGCTCTCAAAACCGATTGGGCATTCTTGGATTCGGCGGCGGCCTTCTTTAGGCCCTCTTGTTCCGCTTGACGTTCTTTTTCAAGAACCTCGCAGCGATTGGTAGTATTCCTTAACTTTTTGGCCATATCGGCCATCTCCTATTTGCTTCGGCAGTAAGCAGCCCGTTCAGCTTCTAGCTCTTCGGCCGCCTTTAAAGCGGCTGCATTACTAATTATGGCTTGCTCTTTCGCTCGGGCGAGTTCCGCCTGCAGCTTCTCCACGGCAGCGGCACCATCTGCATTAAGCATACGAATAGTAAGACATTGGCGTCAAGCTCCCTTACAAGGTGTCCGCATAAAGGTCGCATACCTTGTGACTCGTCAAACCGTTTATTGACCCGGTAGCGATGTCCGCATCCGCCTCGTCAAGTCGCCGCTTTAGTTCGGCATATTCATCAGTCCGGCTGGCCTCCAGATGCCCCGCCACCTATTTAGGAGCGGCGATATGTTATAACTGAGAATTTGATCCTCGGCACATTGTCAATTTTGACAACATACCGAGTCTCAGGGGCTACTATCTATACAGGGCGCATTTTATATGCATAACTGTCAGAAGGTACATCATTCTTGCATACCTCAAACCCCGTCAGTAAGCTTCTGACGGCTTCATGCAATCCGCTCTTCGCGGATGCAATTCTTTCAATCACCGTACCCATTAGAGCACGGTGATCTTCTGAAATAGCCGCTCGCCCGAGCAGATCCTTCAGCTCCTCCGACCGCACGCCCCTTGGCGCTGGACCTTCCGGCCCCGCCTGACTTGGGGGAACCCTCCACGATGACACCTCCGGGTCGTCCGCTTCACATGAGGGTGCGACAGGTGGAGGCGTTTCGCTCTCCATCATCTCCGGAAGAAGATCCCCGAAGCGAGCTCTGGCGAGAAGTCTTTGAGGTCCGAACTACAAGGTACAATTTCGGTTATCTTCATGAATAAATACAGGATGTTCCTTATTTACAAGACCCCTTCTTTTTACTTACGGCTCATTTGGAGGGCTGATCCTCGAAATAATGCGGCTGGGTTACTTCCCAGCGCTGGACTCTCTACTGAAGATTCCCTTCCCCTCTTTCAGGCCTTGACCTCCGGATCTTCCGAAGCGGTCCTCTTCTCTCCTCGGAAGGTGGGACTCTTAATCCCTCCTTCCTTGATAGCCTCCTTCGCAGAGGAAGTTGCTTCCCCGCTCCCCCCTTCGCCTTCTTAAAAAGGCGCGACCTTCAACATCTTGGTCAGCATGGGATCCGGCATGGTCTCTGGGAGGGGAGCCGGACACCTTATTAACTTTGCCTTGGCTATCCACTCATGTTCAAGAAAACGGCCCCTTTAAAGGGCATATATAAATATAAATGAATGAACAGCTTGTCCGGTTGCAGGACTACTTACTTGAGTATCTGGGCGATTGCAGCTTAGTCCTGCGTCCTCGGTCAAGTCCGGACACTTCCCTTGTGATCCGAAGAACAATTTATACATCTCCACGGGCGTCGTGCCCATAAAATTTTGGAGAGCTCGTGGTCCCTCCGGATTGAATCCCCACGTGAGGGGGCGGCGTTCTGAGGCTGAAGGCGCGGATCACCATAACTGCGCCCATCGCAACCAGAATGATCCCTCTTTCCAGGAGATCTAGAAAACGGACCTGCATCAGGGGAACGTCCTTGGACGGCCCCTAGTCGAGCCCCTTGTTGACCCATGATGCCAGCCGCTGTGGTGGACCTGAGCGGAAGGCAAGGAGCGCCGCCCATTTGGTGCCCCTGGGAGCGGTGATATAAAACCACTCCCGTTGCCACAAACCAAGCTCCTCTTGAAAAGAGCCCTCGGGCCACGGAGCATCAGCACATTTGCTTATGACCGCCCCTCCGCACTCTGCTTGTTTCCCCTTGATCATCTTTGGCTCCACCTTGAAGGTCTTGAGCCACAATCCAAAGTGGGGGGTAATATGGAGGAAGGCCTCACATACGACAAGGAGTGACTAGATATGGAGGATGGACTCAGATTCAAGTCATGGAAATCAAGCCCATAATAAAACATGAGCCCCCGCACAAAGGGATCCGTCGGAAGCCTAAACCACGAAGGAAGTGGGACCACGAACACCACGTTCTCGCCGGGCTCGAGAGTGGGAATGACCTGCCAGGCTGCCTATGCGAGATCTCGCCGGTTAGATACCTGGCGTCTCGCAGCTTTAGCACATCTTCTTCTGTGACGGAGGAAGACATCCATCGGCCGTGCTAGTCGGAGCCAGACATCGTCGAAAGTCCGAAACGCCTTAATCTGAAGCTTTGGGTGTTGGAACTCGAAGCGCGAGGCGAACTCGATGGAAGGTGTAAAAAAGAAGAGGGCCTTGGTCTCATTATAAAGAGGTCGAATACCAAGAGCCCACCCCGTGGTCGATTAGGACTCGCCTTTGATAGAGAAGGCAGGCCAATGGAAACGGTTGGGTTACCCACGTCCGTATTGATGAGAATCCCGGAATAAGGGGGCACGATCTACGCTTTGATAAGACGTGCCAAGGAAACCGCCTCGCTAAACACGCTGAGGTGGGACAATAAAAAACGATTCATATAAAGGCCTGGCCGTGGTGTGATGTCACGCCGCGGAATATGTCAGCAGATCTATGCAAAAATTATTCTCTCTACGGCGTTATGTGGAACTTGTTTTGCAGAGCCGGACACTATCCTTGTGTTCAAAACCTTCTATGAAGTATTCGGAGGAGGAACCCGCCTCGCAATGCCGAAGACAATCAATGCACCGGACTCATCGTCATTGAAGCCTGGTTCAAGGGCTACTGAGGGAGTCCCGGACTAGGGGGTGTCCGAATAGCCGGACTATCATCACGGCCGGACTCCAAGACTATGAAGATACAAGATTGAAGACTTCGTCCCGTTTCCGGATGGGACTTTCCTTGGCGTGGAAGGCAAGCTTGGCGATACGGATATGTAGATCTCCTACCACTGTAACCGACTACGTGTAACCCTAACCTATCCGGTGTCTATATAAACCGGAGGGTTTTAGTCCGTGGGGACGAACAACAATCATACCATAGGCTAGCTTCTAGGGTTTAGCCTCCTTGATATCGTGGTAGATCTACTCTTGTACTACCCATATCATCAATATTAATCAAGCGAGGAGTAGGGTATTACCTCCATCGAGAGGGCCCGAACCTGGGTAAAAACATCGTGTCCCTTGTCTCCTGTTACCATCCGCCTAGACGCACAGTTCGGGACCCCCTACCCGAGATCCGCCGGTTTTGACACCGACAGGCTTCCTCAAAATGCCCTAGGTCTTCGTGAGCAAGCAAGTTGGATGCACACCCACTTAGTTTCTTTTGTTGAGCTTTCATATATTTATAGCTCTAGTGCATCCGTTGCATGGCAATCCCTACTCACTCACATTGATATCTATTAATGGGCATCTCTATATAGCCCGTTAATACGCCTAGTTGATGTGAGACTATCTTCTCCCTTTTTGTCCTCACAACCACCATATACCACCATAGTGCTATGCCCACGACTTACGCTCATGTATTGCGTAAGAGTTGAAAAAGTTGAAGCGCGTTAAAAAGTATGAAACAATTGCTCGGCTCGTCATCGGGGTTGTGCATGATGGGAGTATTTTGTGTAATGAAAATGAAGCATAGCCTAACTATATGATTTTGTAGGGATAAGCTTTCTTTGGCTATGTTATTTTGATAGGACATGATTATTTGTTAGTATGCTTTGAAGCATTATTATTTTTATGTTTTATAAGCTTTTATTTTGAATCATTTGGATCTGAACATTCATGACACAATAAAGAAAATTACATTGAGAATTATGCTAGGTAGCATTCCACATCAAAAATTTCTTTTTATCATTTACCTACTCAACGACGAGCAGGAACTAAGCTTGGGAATGCTTGATACGTCTCCAACGTATCTATAATTTTTGATTGTTCCATGCTATTATATTACCCCTTTTGGATGTTTATGGGCTTTATTTTACACATTTATATTATTTTTGGGACTAACCTACTAACCGGAGGCCCAGCCCATATTGTTGTTTTTTGCCTATTTCAGTATTTCGAAAAAAAGGAATATCAAACAGAGTCCAAACGGAATGAAACCTTTGGGAGCGTGATTTTTGGAACGAACGTGATCCGAAGAACTTGGAGTGCAAGTCAAGAAGCTTCCGAGGAAGCCACGAGATAGGAGCCCCCCCCTGTAGGGCGCGCCCCTGTCTTGTGGGCCCCTCGGGCAGCCACCGACGTACTTCTTCTTCCTATATATACCTACGTACCCTGGAAACATCCAGGGGCACCACGAAACACAGTTTCCACCACCGTAACCTTCTTTATCCGCGAGATCCCATCTTGCAGCCTTCGCCGGCACTCTGCCGAAGGGGGAATCAAGCACGGAAGGCCTCTACATCAACATCCTTGCCCCTCCGATGAGTTGTGAGTAGTTTACCACAGACCTACGGGTCCATAGTTATGAGCTAGATGGCTTCTTCTCTCTTTCTGGATCTCAATACAATGTTCTCCCCCTCTCTTGTGGAGATCTATTCGATATAAACTCTTTTTGCGGTGTGTTTGTCGAGATCCGATGAATTGTGGGTTTATGATAAAGTTTATCTATGAATAATATTTGAATCTTCTCTGAATTCTTTTATGTATGATTAAGTTATCTTTTCAAGTCTCTTCGAATTTTCGGTTTAGTTTGGCCTACTAGATTGATCTTTCTTGCCATGGGAGAAGTGTTTAGCTTTGGGTTCAATCTTGCGGTGTCCTTACCCGATGTAAAGGGATGTAAGTCACATATTGTATAGTTGCCATCGAGGATAACAAGATGGGGTTTATATCATATTGCATGAGTTTATCCCTCTACATCATGACATATTGCTTAATGCGTTACTCTGTTCTTATGAACTTAATACTATAGATGCATCTTTGGATAGCGGTCAATGTGTGGAGTAATAGTAGTAGATGCAGGCAGGTGCCGGTCTACTTGTTATGGACGTGATGCCTATATACATGATCATGCCTAGATAATCTCATAACTATGCGCTTTTCTATCAATTGCTCGACAGTAATTTGTTCACCCACCGTAATACTTATGCTATCTTGAGAGAAGCCACTAGTGAAACCTATGGCCCCGGGTCTATCATATTTGCTTTCGATCTACTTTTATTTGCATCTTTACATTTTTGCATCTATATTATAAAATACTAAAAATATATTTATCTTCTCATTCTATCTTTATTAGATCTCACTTTCGCAAGTGGCCGTGAAGGGATTGACAACCCCTTTATTGCGTTGGTTGCGAGTTCTTAGAGGCTGATTGGTTTGCAGCCAATTTTTGGCATGCCAATTGTTGGCAAGCCTATTTTTGGCAAAGCTGGAAGTTGCCAACATTTGGCATGTTTGGCTACCAATTGGTTGGTTGCCAATTTTTTGCCAATATTTGGCAAAAAAACATGTGTCTATCAATTGGTTTGTTACCAAATATGCATAACTCGTCCCGACAAGGAATTTGTTACCTAAGCAAGCCAATACATAATTTACACGCCAGGTCATACCATGCGCATAATTTACTAATTTAGAAGCATCTTCATAGCACTGCAATATTGCAACGTAGCATGCACAAGGCCATCCACCATCAAGTAATTTCTTACAAACTAGCTTAATTCAGATTTGTGCTACAAATGATGCATTACAAAAGGTAAGACCCTCTAAACACCCTTAGAGCACGAGAATCCACTTAGCATAAGTGCATGGAAAGCATCTAAGTAGACTACAAAAGCACTTTCCAAAAGAAAGCCACCAAACATGTCATTCAGATTGATGGATCAGCAGCTGCGCGATCTTTGCCGTCGTACTTGTGCGCGAAATAATCAAGGACCCAAGCATTAAAAGTCCGTCGCTAGCACAATTCAGGAAACCACGGAAAACTTCTTGTTACGGCTTAGCAAGATAGGTTGCTAACTCAATTTTCTCATTTGCTGGGAGAGTTAGCGACTCAATGTGCTTCCAAAGATTGGCATTAGGGTCTCAGAATCGCTATTGGCTGAATAGGGCGGCAGATTTCACAGCTTCAAGAAGACTCACAATGCTCACGCCACATCATCATCTAACACTCTGGCTCGACGCCTTGACCTTTGGTTTCTTATTATGTGGTGCTTTAACATGCTTGCGCTTCAGATTTGAGCTAGTGCCTTCTGCTGGACTGTTGGGTGCAATCATGTCGAATCACTAAGACCTTGTTCAAGATGGATGTGTGGCTGCTTGTTTCACTACTACCATCAGATTCCACATTCTCACTTGCATTATTCACATCAATAGCTAGTGAGCCATCCGCATGAGACGAGTCACTAAACAGTTCTTCCAAGAGATGATAAAACTTGATGGAATGAGTAAGGTAGTTAAATTTTATTTTCTGCAACATAAACCAAAGCATATCAATGCAATAAATTGTGAGTAGTCTGGTCAATTTAAAAGCACAACAATGATTATAAAACAAGTGTATAACTGGTGGAGACCATATAATCTATGTAAGTGAATATTTTGACAGTGGTAAATGCAAAAAAGGAATGTCTATTAACACTGGCATGTCATTTTCAAATTAAAAACTAGATAATCAGTCTAGCAAAAACAAGAATGATCGCATAGAGAACTATAAATCATGCAAATAGAAAGGTGAGCTGGAGCGAACTTCGCCAAGCTTGCTTGGTGATTTCTCTGACTTGTCAATGTTAAATTTGTTAAGTACTTTATCGAAACCATATCCACTCCTCCCCTTTGCTAGCTTTATCCACTTCCATTTCTCCTTGAATGACCTAAAGTGCCGATCAACTTGTTTTGCTGTAGCTATAATTCCAAACTTGTCATTCGAATCATTAGCACATTGTAGATGGTGTTGTGCCTTCCACTTGAGGGTTGGTGGCTTGTCCCTTTGCTTCTCGATATACCACTCAAGCATATACTTGGTACAATCATCACTCCATGACATGTAATTATCACGAGAGCGAGCAACCTCACGCTTGGCACCTTCTTTTTGCTCACCCATTCTATAAATAAAGGTCAGAAGTTAATACGCTATTATGTCAGCGAATATACAAGGGTTTCAGCACAAGCAGACAATCCATACATTACCAAGCAGTACATTCCAAAATAAAAATACAGTTGCACAATACATGGAAACGAAATTTACAGAGCTAGATTAACACAAAATGTCTAAACATGGAACTGCTAAATGAGGGAAATGTACTACAGCAAGGTAGTTTCAAATGGTACTAGCACTGCTCCCGCTGTCCGAAGCATCATTGTTCGCCAATCTCTCTCTATCATTCCACATCTGTTGGGCAATCGAATCACGCTTGGCTGCCCACTCATGTACATCACACTCTCGGTCAGAGACACGATTGCTACTCCTTGGTGTGGTGGTACCAAGTCGGTTCGTCATCTACAAACTCATCGGGTCCGTTGTCTAAAATCCAGTTGTGAATGACGCAACAAGCAATAACCACCTTGGGTTGTGATTTCAAGGGTACGAAAGGTCTATTACTAAGAATCTTGAAACGATTCTTAATAGCTGCAAAGGCTCGCTCGACCGTTGTCCTTAGTGAGGAATGACGGTGGTTGAACAGCTCTTTTGGAGAGGTTGGATGATTCGGACCATGGAACTCATGCAGATGATAGCGAACACCTCGATAGGGTGGCAATATGCTGGCCCGGTGGCATACCCAGCATCAGCCAAATAAAATTTTCCTACATACATAGTGGAATACCACCTTAAGTTAATTTACTATGTTTAGACTAAACAACATTTTTTAAATGTGCAATTACCTTCTGGAATTTTGAGAACGTTTGGTCGAGATAGGGCATCATGCAATACAGCGAGAATCATGAGCAGATCCCTCCCACCTGCTAGAACATACATGAATCTAAGATCGAAATCCACGGCAGCTAGGACATTACATGTGGGATATGGCTTATGCCCCTAAACCTGTCCACATATTTTGAAGGCACACGTGCCCTAATATGGGTGCCATCTAGTGCCCCTATACATCCCTAGAAAAAAATTAAACATGTGTGAATTAGAATGAACTTAGTTTGGAAATTAACTAGTAAAACACACTGGTTAGAGTTACCTCAAAGTAGGGATAAAATCTGTTTGGGTTGGTAGTGATCTTAGCATGTGTATCTCAGAGACCGAGTGCAGATTATTTCACGGGCTAACTTCACAAGGGCACATAGGACGATGTTAAAATACCTACTCACTGTCTCTTCAGATCACCACAATGCAAATCCTACAGAGGAATGAGTGTGATATTGCCCAACAATTTTCAGAAACATAGCTAGCTGCGCCTCTACGGACACATGAATTGTGTCAGCCAAAAGCTTTTTGTCCCTAAGGTGAGCACACAACTTGTAGAAAACGGCCGGATACATCCTGAGCTGGCGCAAACACGTCCTTTCCGAGGTGTCGATCAATCTAATTAGTTCAGTACTCCTCCAAATATCTCTCTTGACAAGTGGACCATACTTGACACGTTTAGCTCTATTCTTCCTCTCTTTTTTCTTGCTCCACCAAAGGACCAACATTACAAAAAGGACAAGTAGTGTGCGTTGCTTCCACATACAGTAAGATAGATATTGTTGTCGAGAATTATCCATCTGAGTGAAGATAAGATGCATAAGCATAAAAGAAAATGGAAAAGCAATGCAAAGCATGTACAAGCAGATAGTAAATAATTTGTCAATATATATAAAAAATTCAACCAAAGCTGTGTGACTTCTGTTGTCAAAAGCAAGATGATACCGCTTTCATCTTTCGGGCCCTCAAATAAATTATAAGAGAGTATTAGGTGTCAGCCCTCCCATCGTGGCAAGAGAAAAGTATGAGGGCACATGTTGTCTTGATATGCTAGCATCAATTAGTCCAGCATAATCTTTAAGCAAGGTATTTAGCTTCAGATTTAAGAAGATGTAAGGTACTAAAATAACTCTGAATCGTGGCTGAATCCTGTACCAAGTACAAGACAGAGAAGATAAGAGCACACCGCTTGTCCCGCCGATGAGAGCGGACTACACATGCAAACTAAGAGAGACCAGTACCCCTCGCATCTAGAAACAATAATCACGTACATCCGCTTGTGGCGTCGGATGAGAGCGCATCGCAGCGATTGGGTAAAGTGCACACAGGAAAGAAGGAAAGACCTATCAGATTTGGGCACGAACTAACCTTGATTGCTCCGGTGGATCTGGTCTGCTCGTTGATGGTTTCCACCGGATCGAGGAGATTGCCGAGGTCCTTGAGCGCTCGTCAGCCGGGCGGTCTTGACGGTGGAAAGGAGGGCTAGGGATTGGGGGCTGGGACGAAGGAGGATAAGGGGATACCCTGTTTGGGCGAACCGTGAGGGGAAAGTGGAAGAGCGGTGGGGTAAGACAGGCGGCCAATATTTGGCTAGCAGCGTGTTAAGCGCCGCAGTTCGAGTCGAACCAATCGACCGCCAATTTTTGGCGCGTGCCAATAGTTGGCTTGCCAAAATTTGGCTGCAAACCAATTAGGCCCTTAGTTTGTTTGTGTTGGTGCGTGGGACTTTTGAGAAGCCTCCTACTGGATTGATACCTTGGTTCTCAAAACTGAGGGAAATACTTACGCTACACTTGCTGCATCACCCTCTCCTCTTCGAGGAAAACCAACGCAAGCTCAAGACGTAGCAGGTTCATAGTCCTCTTCTTCCTCCATGGTCCAACCATCGTGCTCCACATCTCCATAGACCTTAGGTTTTGCTAGGTAATCATCCACATAGCTTTCTCCTTCCGAATCCTGGGATGACATGTTGATCTAATCTGCGGTAGGACAACTCGAAACAAAAAGCGAGAGGATATTTGCGTGATACGGAGTCAAAACCTTCGGGAGAATATATAATGAATTTTACCAACCAAAATACGTATCGTGCAAGAAAACGGAGTCCGGAAGGCACACGAGGTGCCCACGAGGTAGGGGGCGCGCCCTCCACCCTCGTGGGGCCCTCATGTTCTTTCCGGACTGCTACTTATTTTTCTAATTTTCTAAATATTCCAAAACGGAGAAATATTGACTTAAAAACTGTTTTGGAGTCGGTTTACTTACCGTACCACATACCTATTCCTTTTGAGTCCTAAACGTCTTAAAGTGTCCCTTATGTATTCCTCCGGGGTTACGGTTTCAATAACATTGGTTTCAACATTTATAGCATTACCTGGGATATAGTGTTTGATTCTCTGACCGTTTACCACCTTCGGATTTGTGCCTTCGAAGTTGTTGATTTTTATGGCACCGGAATGATAGACCTCCTCGATAACATAGGGTCCTTCCCATCTGGAGAGAAGCTTTCCTGCAAAAAATCTTAAACGAGAGTTGTATAGCAATACATAATCACCTACATTAAACTCACGCTTTTGTATCCTTTTGTCATGCCATCTTTTAACTTTTCTTTAAATAACTTGGCATTTTCATAAGCTTGGGTTCTCCATTCATCAAGTGAGCTAATATCAAATAACCTCTTCTCTCTGGCAAGTTTGAAATCATAGTTGAGCTCTTTAATAGCCCAATATGCCTTATGTTCTAGTTCGAGAGGTAAGTGACATGCTTTTCCATAAACCATTTTATACGGAGACATACCCATAGGATTTTTATATGTAGTTCTATATGCCCATAATGCATCATCAAGTTTCTTGGACCAATTCTTTCTAGACCTATTGACAGTCTTTTGCAAAATTAATTTGAGCTCTCTATTACTCAATTCTACTTGACCACTAGACTGTGGGTGATATGGAGATGCAATTCTATGATTGACATCATATTTAGCAAGCATTTTACAGAAAGCACCATGAATAAAATGTGAACCACCATCAGTCATTAAATATCTAGGGACTCCAAACCTCGGAAAAATAACTTCTTTAAGCATTTTAATAGAGGTGTTATGATCAGCACTACTAGTTGGAATAGCTTCTACCCACTTAGTAACGTAATCAACAGCAACTAAAATATGTGTATATCCATTAGAGGCAGGAAAAGGTCCCATATAATCAAAGCCCCAAACATCAAATGGTTCAATAACAAGTGAATAATTCATAGGCATTTCTTGACGTCTACTAATATTACCAATTCTTTGACATTCATCGCAAGACAAGACAAACTTAAGGGCATCCTTGAAGAGAGTAGGCCAATAAAAACCGGATTGCAATACCTTATGTGCAGTTCTATCTCTAGCGTGGTGTCCTCCATAAGCTTCGGAGTGACACTTGCGTAGGATTTGTTCCTGTTCATGCTCAGGTACACAACGTCATAACACCATCTACTCCTTCTTTATAAAGATGTGGGTCATCCCAAAAGTAATGTCTCAAATCATAGAAAAACTTTTTCTTTTGGTGGTATGTGAAACTAGGGGGTATAAATTTAGCAATGATATAATTAGCATAATCAGCATACCATGGAGTACTACGAGAAGTATTTATGACATTTAATTGCTCATCAGGAAAGCTATCATCAATAGGTAGTGGGTCATCAAGAACATTTTCTAACCTAGACAAGTTGTCCATAGCAGGTTCTCAGCTCCTTTCTATCAACAATATGCATATCAAATTCTTGTAGCAAGAGAACCCATCTAATAAGTCTAGGTTTAGCATCTTTATTTTCCATCAGATATTTAATAGCAGCATGATCAGTGTGAATAGTTACTTTAGAATCAACAATATATGGTCTGAACTTATCACAAGCAAATACAACTGCTAAGAATTCTTTTTCAGTAGTAGCATAGTTTCTTTGGGCATTGTCTAGAGTCTTACTAGGATAATGGATAACATTTAATTTCTTATCAACTCTTTGCCCTAGAACAGCACCTAAAGCGTAATCACTAGCATCACACATTATTTCGAAGGGTAAATTCCAATCAGGTGGCTGAACAATAGGTGCAGAGATCAATGCTTTCTTAAGTATTTCAAATGATTCTACACAATCATCGTCAAAGACAAATGGTATATATTTTTGTAATAAATTAGTCAGAGGCTGAGAAATTTTTGAGAAGTCCTTAATGAACTTTCTGTAAAATCTGGCATGACCAAGGAAACTTCTTATACCTTTGATGTCCTTGGGACATGGAATCTTTTCAATGGCATCAACCTTGGCTTTATCAACTTCAATACCTCTTTCAGAAACTTTATGCCCCAAGACAATACCTTCCTTAACCATAAAGTGGCACTTTTCCCAATTCAAGACAAGATTAGTTTCTTCACATCTCCGCAAAATTCTATAAAGATTGCTCAAGCAATCATCAAAAGAGGATCCATAGACGGAAAAGTCGTCCATGAAAACCTCACAAATCTTTTCACAAAAGTCAAAGAATATAGCCATCATGCATCTTTGAAAGGTAGCAGGTGCATTACATAAACCAAAAGGCATACGTCTATAAGCAAAAGTACCAAAAGGGCATGTAAAAGTAGTCTTTGATTGATCTTTAGCCGACACAGGTATTTGAGAGAAACCAGAATAACCATCTAGAAAGCAATAATGTGTATGTTTGCATAATCTTTCTAGCATTTGATCAATAAAAGGTAAGGGTAATGATCTTTCTTAGTTGCTTTATTTAATTTATGGAAATCAATTACCATCCTATAACCTGTAATAATTCTTTGCGGGATCAATTCATCTTTATCATTAGGAACAACAGTAACACCTCCCTTCTTAGGGACACAATGAACTGGACTTACCCACTGACTATCAGCAACGAGGTAAATTATACCTGCCTCAAGAAGCTTTAGTATTTCTTTTCTTACCACTTCTTTCATCTTAGGATTAAGCCTTCGTTGATGATCACGAACCGGTTTGGCATCTTCTTCCAAATTTATTTTATGTTGATATAGAGTGGGACTAATGCCCTTAAGATCATCAAGAGTATATCCAATAGCAGCACGGTGCTTCTTCAGAGTTTTCAATAATCTTTCTTCTTCATGCTCTGAAAGGTTAACACTAATAATAACAGGATATATTTTCTTTTCATCAAGATAAGCATATTTAATATTATCAGGCAACGGTTTAAGCTCAAACACAGGATCACCCTTGGGTGGAGGAGGATCCCCTAGGATTTCAACAGGCAAATTATGTTTCAGAATAGGTTCCTGTTTGAAGAATACTTCTTCTATTTCCCTTCTTTCATTCATAAACATATCATTTTCATGGTCTAGCAAATAATGTTCTAGAGGATCGCTAGGAGGTACGGCAATAGAAGCAAGACCAATAATTTCATCATTACTAGGCAATTCTTCTTCACGGTGTTGTTTACTCAACTTAGAGAAATTAAACTCATGGATCATATCATCCAAGCCAATAGTAACAACATTCTTTTCACAGTCTATCTTAGCATTAACAGTATTCAAGAAGGGTCTACCAAATATAATGGGACAAAAGCTATCTTGTGGGGAGCTAAGAACAAGAAAATCAGCAGGATATTTGATTTTCCCACACAAGACTTCAACATCTCTAACAATTCCCACGGGCGATATGGTATCTCTATTGGTAAGTTTAATTGTGACATCAATATCTTCTAACTCAGCAGGTGCAATTTCATGCTTAATTTCTTTATATAAGTCATAAGGTATGACACTAGCACTAGCACCCATATCACATAAGCCATGATAACAATGATCTCCTATTTTAACAGAAATAACAGGCACGCCTACCACAGGTCTATGTTTATGTTTAGCGCCAGGTTTAGCAATTCTAGCAGATTCACCACAGAATTGAATAACATGCCCATCAATATTATCAGACAAGAGATCTTTAACAATAGCAATATTAGGTTCTACTTTGACTTGCTCAGGAGGTGTATAAGTTCTAATATTGCTTTTACGAACCACTGATTGAAGCTTTAGCATGATCCTTTATTCTAACCGGAAAGGTGGTTTCTCAACATAAGAGGTAGGAACAATAGGATCATTATAAGTGACAGTCTTTTCTTCAACTTTAATAGGTGCAGCTACTTTTACTTCTATGGGAGGATGATATTTAAACCACTTCTCCTTGGGGAGATCAACATAAGTAGCAAAAGATTCACAGAAAGAAGCTACTATCTCACAGTCAAGTCCATATTTAGTGCTAAACTTATGGAAAATATAGGTATCCATAAAAGATTTAACACAATCAAACTTAGGTGTCATATCTGACTCCTTACCTTCGTCGAGGTCCCAATCTTCAGGGTTGCGCTTAATTCTATCCAATAAATTCCATCTGAATTCAATAGCCTTCATCATAAAAGAGCCAGAACAAGAAGTATCAAGCATGGTTTGATTATTATGAGAAAGCCGAGCATAAAAACTTTGAATAATTATTTCTCTTGGGAGCTCATGATTGGGGCATGAATATAACATTGATTTAAGCCTCCCCCAAGCTTGAGAGACGCTTTCTCCTTCATGAGGCCAAAAATTATATATATAACTGCGATCATGATGAACAAGATGCATAGGATAATATCTTTGATGAAATTCCAATTTCAATCTTTTGTAGTTCCATGATCTCGTATCATCACATAGCCTATACCATGTCAATGCATCTCCCTTCAAAGATAAAGGGAAGACCTTCTTCTTAACAACATCATCGGGTATACCTGCAAGCTTAAATAATCCACAAACCTCATCCACATATATTAAGTGTTCATATGGATGCTTGGTTCCATCTTGTAGGACCATGAGAAGAGGTGTCTAGAGGGGGGTGATTAGACACTAAGTACCAAAGTTGCAGTTTTTAAGTTTCTTTAAAGTTTGAGTGGAGTTTAGGCACAAGTTTAACATTCACAACATATAGCAAGCAAGCATGCAAAGAGTATATGAGCAGCGGAAAATAAAGCATGCAACTTGCAAGAATGTAAAGGGAAGGGATGGGAGGATTCAAACGCAATTTGGAGACACGGATGTTTTTGGCGTGGTTCCGATAGGTGGTGCTATCGTACATCCACGTTGATGGAGACTTCAACCCACGAAGGGTAACGGTTGCGTGAGTCCACGGAGGCTCCACCCATGAAGGGTCCACGAAGAAGCAACCTTGTCTATCCCACCATGGCCGTCGCCCACGAAGGACTTGCCTCACTAGCGATAGATCTTCATGAAGTAGGCGATATCCTTGCCCTTACAAACTCCTTGGTTCAACTCCACAATCTTGTCGGAGGCTCCCAAGTGACACCTAGCCAATCTAGGAGACACCACTCTCCAAGAAGTAACAAATGGTGTGTTGATGATGAACTCCTTGCTCTTGTGCTTCAAATGATAGTCTCCCCAACACTCAACTCTCTCTCATAGGATTTGGATCTGGTGGAAAGAGGGTTTGAGTGGAAAGCAACTTGGGGAAGGCTAGAGATCAAGATTCATATGGTAGGAATGGAATATCTTGGCCTCAACACATGAGTAGGTAGTTCTCTCTCAGAAATAGGATGTTGGAAGTGTAGGTTCAGTCGGATGGCTCTCACCACGAATGAAGAGGAGGTGGAGGGGTATATATAGCCTCCACACAAAATCTAACCGTTACACACAATCTACCAAACTCGGTGGGACCGAATCGTTAAACTCGGTCAGACCGATTTAGCAAATAATGTGACCGTTAGGGTTTTCGGTGGGACCGGAATGCAACTCGGTGGGACCGATTCGGTTAGGGATATAGCAAAAAGTAATCTAGGTAAGACCGATTACACAAACTTCGGTGGGACCGATTTTGGTAATAAGCTTTCCAGAGAGTTGGTCGTGCAAACTCGGTTTGACCGATTATCAAACTTCGGTGGGACCGATTTTGATAATAAGTTAACGGAGAGTTTGCATTGTAATCTCGGTAGTACCGATTGCTCAAACTCGGTGAGACCGATTTGATAATGGACATACACAGAGAGATTACAATCCCATCTCGGTGAGACCGAGATCCCTATCGGTGAGACCGATTTGCCTAGGGTTTGTGGCAGTGGCTAAGACATCCAAACTCGGTGGCGCCAGATAGAAAGAATCAGTGGGGCCGAGTTTGACTTTAGGTTTAGGACATATGTGTGGAAGTGGGAAAGTACTTGAGGTTTTTGGAGCATATCACTTAGCACTTTGAAGCAAGAGGCTCATTAAGCAACACCTCATTCCTCCTTGATAGTATTGGCTTTTCCTATAGACTCAATGTGATCTTGGATCACTAAAATGTAAAATGAAGAGTCTTGAGCTTGAAGCTTGAGCCAATCCTTTGTCCTTAGCATCTTGAAGGAGTTCCCACATCCTTTAGTCCATGCCACTCCATTGTTGAACTTATCTGAAACATACTAGATAAAAGTGTTAGTCCAACAAGAGATATGTTGTCATTAATTACCAAAACCACCTAGGGAGCACTTGTGCTTTCAATCTCCCTTTTTGGTAATTGATGGCAACATACATCAAAGCTTTAGATAAAGATATAAAGAATAGCAAGTAAAGCTTTGGAAAGAGATGTAACAAGCATAGGCTCCCCCTACATGTATGAAATCATGTGAATATGAAATATAGAAGCATGTGAGAGCATAACCATGATAGAGCAGGCAATGTGTTACATGTATCTTGGCTATATGCATCAGAGCAAAAAGTATTAAAGAGAATACCTTCATGCCCATGAGTCCTTCTTGCAAACAGTATGTACATCAGCAAGAATTCCTCATACACATGATTGTGATGCATATACTTACCTTGTGGTCTTGAGTTGGCTTAGGATGGAATGAACCTATGTAAACAAGGTTAGATAACACAGATACATCTACTAGCCAGAGCAAACAGAAGAAACCACAAGAATACCAAGACTGGGATGACATGTAGAGAGTGAGTCTTGAGTACCACATTGGATTAGACATGCCCCAAGAGTAAAGATATGCAATGAATTTAAATGATCTCTTTCCCTTAGATGTCTTGCTCCCCTGAATCTAACATGGGATACTTTGGGAGAAGATAGGGAATGTAAAATCAGAGCTGAAGGAAAACAGAGCTGAAAGATATGAATGATGATCAGAGCTAAAGTTCAGAGCTAATGTATGCTAATGCAAAATTGAGCACAACAGATCATATGAACATGTCTCTCCACTCAAGAAGACATGTGGACATCTCTCCTCTTGAACACCAAGTATCTGGGATCCTTGAGAAATAATTTCTACTTAAGTATCCTCTCCCCCTGGAGATTTCTCTCGTCTTTTGAGGGTCTCTCCCCCTAGAAGGTCTCTCTCTCCCTTAAGAAGAAAGGTGATAAGTTTTGATGCTCTCTCTCTATCTCCAAATGATAAGCTTTGATGTTCTTTCTCTCCCCCTTTGACATCAATTTCCAAGAAGGGTCTTACGGAATGCATCGAATGGGTTTAGATCCTTGAGACACGTAACAAAGCAATGATGAAAATGTGATGCTTGTAGAGGACAAAATTCATTGAGTGGAGCTGGATCAGAAGAAACACAGAATATGTGGCAAAGACTTTTTTTCTGTTATGAAATCGGTGGCACCGAGTGGTATGCTTCAGTCGTACCGAAAAGATTCGGTTGGACCGAAAATAACAAATCAGTGTAACCGAGTTCATCACAGAGAAAACACTTGTCACCTCAGCTCACTAGACTAATAAGATCTCACAAAGATTTGCAAGGAATTAACTGAAAGATATGCAAGGAATTATATGCAGAAAATGCAGAGAAAACATATAGAAATCTAGATGAAGTTTTTTTTTGAAAGGGGAAACACAAATGCATGAGACAAATGCAACAACTCAGAAGAGAACACAGGAGAACTTCATCTAGAGATGGTCGGCGATAAAGTCACCTATGTTAGAGTATATTGACTTAGGAGTCAAGTGAGATCACTTGATCATAGGCCATACTTATCGTTTAAGCTCAAAATGGGGTTGCCATCTTTCGTTTAAGCATCTTGATGTATTCACATCTTGTCGAGTTGCTTTAACTCATGACTCGGAGTAAAGCTTCTCTAAGATGGAATAACATACCTTGGTTGGTGGTGTTGTCCATGTAGTTGAACTTGCGTGGGTTGCTCAAGGTTGATGTAGCTCATCAAGGAAATGATGACGAACTTCAATATGCTTAGTTCGAGAATGTTGCACATGATTATGACCAATTTTGATAGCACTTTCATTATCACCAAGCAATGGAACATGTCTCACATATATCCCATAATCTTTAAGATTTTGGGTCATCCAAAGTAATTGAGCACAACATGAACCAGCTGACAATATATTCAGCTTGGCGGTGGATAAGGATACCGAGTTTTGTTTCTTGGAGGACCAAGACACAAGAGATCTACCAAGAAATTGGCAAGTACCAAAGTGGACTTTCTATCAACCTTGTCTCCGGCATAGTCCGAGTCGGAATAGCCAACAAGATCGAAAGAGGCCCTCTTAGGATACCAAATGCCAAAATTTGGTGTATGGATTAAGTATCTCACTATCCTTTTCACGGCCTTAAGATGCCATTCTTTAGGGGCAGCTTGATATCGTGCACACATGCACACACTTAGCATAATATCGGGACGTGAAGCACACAGATATAACAATGAACCAATCATAGAGCGATAAACCTTTTGATCAACGGTTCACCATCTTTGGTTAAGTCAAGATGTCCACTAGTAGGCATGGGTGTAGTCATACCTTTGCATTCTTGCATATTGAACTTCTTGAATAAGTCCTTGGTGTACTTTGTTTGCGAGACAAACGTACCTTCCTTAGTTTGCTTGATTTGCAAACCAAGAAAGAATTTGAGTTCACTCATCATAGACATCTCAAACTTCTCCGACATTAGCTTCCCAAACTTTTCACTAAAATGAGGGTTAGTTGAACCAAATATAATATCATCAACATAAATTTGGCACACAAAGAGTTCACCATTAACCCTTTTAGTAAAAAGAGTAGAATCAATTTTCCCAATTTCAAAGCCTTCTTCAATAAGGAACTTGGTCAAGCATTTATACCATGCTCTAGGAGCTTGTTTAAGTCCATAAAGAGCTTTGTGAAGTTTGTAAACATGATTGGGTTTCTTAGGATTGACAAAGCCGGGAGGTTGTTTAACATAAACTTCCTCCTCTATTTCACCATTTAGAAAAGCACTTTTAATGTCCATTTGGTACAAGGTGATATCATGGTGATTAGCATAGGCAAGTAAGATGCGAATGGACTCAAGTCTAGCAGGCGTAAGTCTCACCATAGTCCATACCTTCGACTTGTGTGTAGCCTTGGGCGATGAGACGTGCTTTGTTGCGAACTACTTGTCCATCTTCATCTTGCTTGTTGTGAAACACCCATTTGGTACCAATGATGTTGTGGTTGTTGTCGGGCTTCTCAACCAATGTCCAAACTTGGTTCCTCTCAAAGTTGTGTAGCTCTTCATGCATAGCATTTATCCAATCTGGATCTTCCAATGCTTCTTCGACCTTCATAGGTTCAATGCTAGAGATGAAAGAATAGTTTTCACAAAAGTTAGTTAAACGAGTTTTAGAGCGAGTGATTCTCCCGGTTTGAATATCATTGTAGATTTTCTCGACGGGATGGTCTTTAGCAATTCTTGCTCGAACTCGTGAAAGCTTTTGCTTGGGTCTTCGTTGAACATCTTCTTCATCTTGTTCTTCTTCTTGGCCTTCTTCATTGTTGGCGTTGTTGTTCTCTTGTCGTGGTGGAGAAGGAGGTTGTTGGCGTTCATCTTGATGCACTTCCTCGTTTTCTTCATCTTGGTGTGTCCCACTTGTGGATGCTTCCGTATCAACTCTTGGTTCACCTTGTCGTGAAGTAGAAGCTTCCACTTGGACGGACGAGGTACTCTCCTTCACCTCCGTTGGACGGACTTTGCCAATAGACAAGTCTTGGATTGCTTCCGAAGGATCTTTGTCTCCTACATCAATTGGCAATTTCTCTACTTGCGAGCCGTTAGATTCATCAAACTTCACATCTCCCGTCTCTTCAACCTTTTGGGTGAAATTGTTGTAGACACGGTAAGTGTGAGAGTTTGAGCCATAACCTAGTAGGAAACCTTCATGAGACTTAGGAGCAAATTTAGAACGACGATGCTTATCAAGAATGTAGCACTTTGAGCCGAATACTCGAAAGTATCCAACTTGGGGTTTGTTACCGGTGAGTAGCTCGTATGCCGTCTTGCCGAGTAGCTTGTGAAGATACAAGCAATTTGTTGCATGACAAACTGTCTCAACCGCTTCTGCCCAAAAGTGCTTCGGCGTCTTGTACTCATCAAGCATCGTTCTCGCCATTTCAATGAGCGTCCGGTTCTTCCTCTCAACAACTACATTTTGTTGAGGTGTGTACGTAGCCGAGAACTCGTGTGAAATCCCTTCTTCATCAAGAAAGGTGTCCACATTTGCGTTCTTGAACTCCGTTCCGTTGTCGCTGCGAACCTTCTTGATCTTCACTTCAAATTGGTTTTGGGCCTTCCTAGCGAAGTTTTTGAAGATCTTTTGGACCTGCGATTTATCATCGAGAAAGAACACCCACGTAAATCTGGAAAAATCATCAACTATAACTAGACCAAAAGAATTTCCACCGAGACTCTTGTAAGAGTTGGGACCAAAGAGATCCATGTGAAGTAGCTCGAGTGGCCTCTTCGTGGTCATGATGTTCTTCACGGGATGCCTTCCTCCAACCTGTTTACACCTTGACAAGCACTGCAAAGTCTATCCTTATCAAATATGACATCATTAACTCCAAGGATATGATTCCCCTTAATAAGCTTGTCAAGGTTTCGCATACCAACATGACCTAATCGCCTATGCCATAACCAGCCTTTTGAGGATTTAGCAACGAAGCAAGTTTTAGGTTGAGCCTTTTTATTGAAATCAACAATGTATAGATCACCTCTATGCACATCAGTAAAGACCATTTTATGATTATCTCGACGAAACACTTGGCAATCTACTTCAGTAAATAGAACATTGAAACCGAAATCAGCAAGTCTAGATCTTTGAAAGTAAGTTGTAGCCAAGAGATTCAACGAGCATGACATTTTGTATGGAGCTATCATGTGAGATGGCCACCTTACCAAGGCCAACCACCTTACCCTTTGAGTTGTCACCGAAAGTGACATACTTTTGAGGACTATCATTATCAGCAAGCTCACAAAATATGTCTTTATCTCCGGTCATGTGATCGGTACATCCACTATCAAGAACCCATTCCTTTCCTCCTGACATATATCCCCGAAGATTTGCCATAATACCAAAATGTCTCAATGCATCATAAAGATCGAAGTCACTATCATCATCCTCATCATAGTATCCATGTTCAACATCGTCATGTGGTGGATCAAATCCTAGAGAGGGTGATTCATTAGAATGAGTTTGACAATAATCTTGTGTATGAATTCTTATAGCTTCAGAAATAATGTCACTAATAAAACCAACATTTCCTTTGGCACGCATAAGGTTTGTAAGCTCAAATAGACGATCACCAAACATAGGATCACTAGTATTCATTTTGCTCAAAGCAATAGACTTAGAGAGAATTCCTTATTTGGCCCTTTCTTAAATTTTGCTTCCCTATTTGGCCCAAAATAAATTTTCTTCCCTTTTTGACATTTAAAATAAATTTTGTTCCTTATATGACACTTCCGTCTATTTTAGGTACTAACGGTGTTAAGTGTGAGGTGAAAATACCATTTTGCCCATAGTGCATTGTGTAAAAAATTAATCAGTTCACTCATGTTTTAGAGATGGTCAACGGATGTTGTGCATGCATATGTATGCTCAAATATTTTGTTCCTTCCGCTGTCCCAGAATATAAAAATGTTTTTGACACTATGCTAGTGTTAAAAACGTTCTTATATTTACTAAAAAAACGTTCTTATATTTTGGGACGGAGGGAGTAGTTCTTATCTACTTGAGCAAATTTTCAAACTAAGAGCAAATTACCCATTAATGCCTAATTTGCACGGTTCGTCTAAAAACTACTTGCCAAGACCACCATCCAGAACATTACTCCTTGTTTTTATCTGTTTCAGTCTTTCAGATCTATACCACAAGACCAATATTGTCAAACACCATAAATAAATGGTTGCGGATACGTCACGGAGCATGCAGTTGGCCCGGCATCGCCGTCGGGCTCCGATCTTGCCCATGTCTTTTGCAGCCAAGGCCTCCTCCTCGACTTCTCGAGCAAGGACATCTGCAGCGATCTGGGCGTGGGGCGAACTGGCGGCGCTCGTTAGGGGCATGATGCGCTCTCAACTCTATATTTTCTGGTCGATGGGTGCGTTTAGACACTCCAGGCTTCATCTACGTAGCTTCTACTACTTGGGTCAAGCCCAATGACAGTTTTCATCAGTGCCAGGCCTAGCGTAGAAATATTTATACTTGGGCTCTACTACTTGGGTCCCTGCAGCGATCGGGAGAAAAGGAACAAAACTTGTGTCGCTGCATGCAATTTCCCTGTAGCCTGTGCAGTGGCCTACTACGTATGCGTTCCTGGGAGGGGGCCCCTGGAGTTTCCGGGGCGGCCGCCCCCACTGCCCCTCCCCATGGCCGACCCTGCGCAATAAATCGTTGAAATAAGTACTGTAGTACACTACGCATACCGACAGCTATACACCACGCGCACGACAGGTAAACGAGGAGTCGAGGACGATGAGAACGCGTCTTCTTTGGCGACGAGCAACCAAACACCACTCACAGGGCCCGGTAGCTGGGAGTGACTGCAGCCAACAACGCGTTCACTGCGTGCGTGTGCCACTGTTAGAAAAATTTGTCAAGCGTACAAGAATCAATCAAGCTATCTGTGTGCTTGTTTGAGGCTGGCTTTGCACGTAGGGGTAAAATGGTCTTTTTACCTCACACTTAACACCGTTAGTGCCTAAAATGGACGGGAATGTCATATAAGGAACAAAAATTACTTTAGGTGTCAAATAGGGAAGAAAATTTTATTTTGGGTCAAATAAGGAAGCAAATTTTAAGAAAGGGCCAAATAAGGAATTCTCTCATAGACTTATGGAGAATTTCATCTAGATTTTTCAAGGAATAATCTGGAAATCGTTCCTCAAGAAATTTCCATATGGTGTAGGCACACTTAAAAGTAGGCATACATCCAATCAAGTTTCTAGGCAATCCTCTAATGATAAGTTCGGTAGTTCTAAGATTCCTAACCATGTCAATTGACTCATCATGGGTCGGATGCATAGGATCAACATAAGGTGCACAAGGGCTAGCAATGTACTTGTTAAAATGATATTGATTGAAAATTACAAGCATCTCATTTTTTCACTCATGAAAATACTCTCCATCAAGAATAGGCACTCTATGTCTAAGACTCCCCAAAGTAGACTCATCCATCTTCCTCCAATGGTGATTAAACCAAGGCAATGGAGACCAAAGCTCTGATACCACTTGTAGGACCTTGAGAAGAGGTGTCTAGAGGGGGGTGATTAGACACTAAGTACCAAAGTTGCAGTTTTAAGTTTCTTTAAAGTTTGAGTGGAGTTTAGGCACAAGTTTAACATTCACAACATATAGCAAGCAAGCATGCAAAGAGTATATGAGCAGCGGAAAATAAAGCATGCAACTTGCAAGAATGTAAAGGGAAGGGATGGGAGGATTCAAACGCAATTTGGAGACACGGATGTTTTTGGCGTGGTTCCGATAGGTGGTGCTATCGTACATCCACGTTGATGGAGACTTCAACCCACGAAGGGTAACGGTTGCGTGAGTCCACGGAGGGCTCCACCCACAAAGGGTCCACGAAGAAGCAACCTTGTCTATCCCACCATGGCTGTCGCCCACGAAGGACTTGCCTCACTAGCGATAGATCTTCACGAAGTAGGCGATATCCTTGCCCTTACAAACTCCTTGGTTCAACTCCACAATCTTGTCGGAGGCTCCCAAGTGACACCTAGCCAATCTAGGAGACACCACTCTCCAAGAAGTAACAAATGGTGTGTTGATGATGAACTCCTTGCTCTTGTGCTTCAAATGATAGTCTCCCCAACACTCAACTCTCTCTCATAGGATTTGGATCTGGTGGAAAGAGGGTTTGGTGGAAAGCAACTTGGGGAAGGCTAGAGATCAAGATTCATATGGTAGGAATGGAATATCTTGGCCTCAACACATGAGTAGGTAGTTCTCTCTCGTAAATAGGATCTTTGGAAGTGTAGGTTCAGTCTGATGGCTCTCACCACGAATGAAGAGGAGGTGGAGGGGTACATATAGCCTCCACACAAAATCTAACCGTTACACACAATCTACCAAACTCGGTGGGACCGAATCGTTAAACTCGGTCAGACCGATTTAGCAAATAATGTGACCGTTAGGGTTTTCGGTGGGACCGGAATGCAACTCAATGGGACCTATTCAGTTAGGGTTAGGGCATAACGTAATCTCGGTAAGACCGATTACACAAACTCGGTGGGACCGATTTTTGTAATAAGCTTTCCAGAGAGTTGGTCAGGCAAACTCGGTGGGACCGATTTTGATAATAAGTTAACCAGAGAGTTTGCATTGTAATCTCGGTAGTACCGATTGCTCAAACTCGGTGAGACCGATTTGATAATGGACATACACAGAGATTACAATCCCATCTCGGTGAGACCGAGATCCCTATCGGTGAGACCGATTTGCCTAGGGTTTGTGGCAGTGGCTAAGACATCCAAACTCGGTGGCGCCGGATAGAAAGAATCGGTGGGGCCGAGTTTGACTTTAGGTTTAGGACATATGTGTGGAAGTGGGAAAGTACTTGAGGGTTTTGGAGCATATCACTAAGAACTTTGAAGCAAGAGGCTCATTAAGCAACACCTCATTCCTCCTTGATAGTATTGGCTTTTCCTATAGACTCAATGTGATCTTGGATCACTAAAATGTAAAATGAAGAGTCTTGAGCTTGAAGCTTGAGCCAATCCTTTGTCCTTAGCATCTTGAAGGAGTTCCCACATCCTTTAGTCCATGCCACTCCATTGTTGAACTTATCTGAAACATACTAGATAAAAGTGTTAGTCCAACAAGAGATATGTTGTCATTAATTACCAAAACCACCTAGGGAGCACTTGTGCTTTCACATCTCCTACAAAAGTATTAGCTAGCAGTTTTTCCATCATACCCGAAGGAACTTCAAAAGGAGTTTCATTTTCAATAGGTTCAGTAGGTTCATTAGGTTGAGGAGCAACTCTTTGCTCTACTGGAAGGGGTGAAGATACCCCGAACAAGCCCCTCAGAGTATTACTTTCCACAGTAACAAGTGACAGTAAAATTCAGCACACTATATAAATTTTTCCTTACCAAATTCCACCTACCAAAGGCGCTTCACTCCCCGGCAACGGCGCCAGAAAAGTAAGAGTGTCGAACCCAACGAGGAGCAGAAGGATATGATAAGCGGTTTTCAACAAGGTATTCTCTGCAAGTACTGAAATAAGTGGTAACAGATAGTTTTGTGATAAGATAATTTGTAACGAGCAACAAGTAACAAAAGTAAATAAAGTGCGAAGGTGGCCCAATCCTTTTTGTAGCAAAGGACAATCCTGCACAACTCTTATAATAGGAAAAGCGCTCCGAGGACACATGGGAATATCGTCAAGCTAGTTTTCATCACGTTCATATGATTAGCGTTCGGTACTTTGATAATTTGATATGTGGGTGGACGGTGCTCGGGTGCTGTTCTTACTTGAACAAACATCCCACTTATGATTAACCTCTATTTCAAGCATCTGCAACTACAACAAAAGTATTAAGGTAAACCTAACCATAGCATGAAACATATGGATCCAAATCAACCCCTTACGAAGAAACGCATAAACTAGGGTTTAAGCTTCTGTCACTCTAGCAACCCATCATCTACTTATTACTTCCCAATGCCTTCCTCTAGGCCCAAATAATGGTGAAGTGTTATGTAGTCGACGTTCACATAACACCACTAGATGCTAGACAACATACATCTCATCAAAATATCGAACGAATACTTAATTCACATGACTACTAATAGCAAGACTTCTCCCATGTCCTCGGGAACAAAGCGTAACTACTCACAAAGCATATTCATGTTCATAATCAGAGGGTATTAATATGCATATAGGATCTGAACATATGATCTTCCACCAAATAAACCAACTAGCATCAACTACAAGGAGTAATCAACACTACTAGCAACCTACTAGTACCAATCCCGGACTTAGAGACAAGAATTGGATACAAGAGATGAACTAGGGTTTTGAGAGGAGATGGTGCTGGTGAAGATGTTGATGGATATTGACCTCTCCCGATGAGAGGAGCGTTGGTGATGATGATGACGATTATTTCCCCCTCCCGGAGGGAAGTGTCCCCGGCAGAACAGCTCTGCCGGAGCCCTAGATTGGTTCCGCCAAGGTTCCGCCTCGTGGCGGCGGAGTTTCGTCCCGAAAGGTTGCCTCTGATTTTTTTTATCGACGAAAGACCTTATATAGCAGAAGATGGGCATCGGAGAGCCTCCAGGGGCCACGAGGTGAGGCGCGCCCTAGGAGGCGCCCCCACCCTCGTGGACGGGGTGTAGGCCCCTAGCCTTCATCTTTGGCAAGGATTTTTTATTATTTATTGTAAGATATTCCATGGAGTTTCAGGACTTTTGGAGTTGTGCAGAATAGGTCTCTAATATTTGCTCCTTTTCGGCCGTAATTCCAGCTGCCGGCATTCTTACTCCTTATGTAAACCTTGTAAAATAAGAGAGAATAGGCATAAGTATTGTGACATAACGTGTAATAACAACCCATAATGCAATAAATATCGATATAAAATCATGATGCAAAATGGACGTATCAACCACCGCCCTGGTGCTCTCGGCGCGGCGTGGTCAACGTGATCAACGACAGACTTCCATCGAAAGAGTATTGTACGTGGAGAGGCTGATAGTTGGGTCCAGGCGGCCGCAAGGAAGTGCCTCCTTATTACACGCAAAATAATTATTCCTCCACCTGACATCAGGGATCCACCGGACGGGCCACCTTATTTTGCGAAAAAAACGTTTCCCCCTGACTACTGGGACCCATCGGATGGGCCAGCATATTTCACAAAAAAAAGCTCCCCCTGCTGTCAGCTTGGACCCACCGGACGTGCCTCCTTATTACGCACAAAAAAATGAATACTCCCCCTGCTAGCTGGGACCCACCATGGTGGGAGGCTGACTTGTGGGCCTACTAAGTTGACTGGGACAGGGGCCTTTGTCAACTTTAGTCAATATGAACGATTCTAGCTCCGGTGATAAATGCGATGTCCATCCAACGGCCGTAGTGCTTCTTCAACCTCTGGTCTTCTTGCTCCAGCCGCCCAAAGCAGCGCCGGTCGTGCCGCATGCTCTTGCCTCCCGTGGCCAGCTGTGCTACCATGAAGGCCTCACTGCCCCTACTATTTCCACCGCTGGCCAGGCCCTGCAGCCATGGCAGCCTCACACCACAGCCGAACCACTGAACCCTCATACTCCTCTCCGCGCGGGCTTCCACTGTCGCGTCTTCCCTGGCTCCCCGTCATCCCCTTCCTAGGCCTCGCCGTCGTCCACCGCCCTGGTGCTCTCGGCCTTGGCGTGGTCAACGTGGTCAAGGAACGACTTCCATCGGACGTGGAGTCGTGGATCGTGCGTGGAGAGGCGGTACCGGGTCCTGACGCGACAAGGAATTGCCTCCTTATTACACGGAAAATAATGATTCCTCCACCTGACAGCTGGGACCCACCGGACGAGCCACTGTATTTCACGAAAAAAACATTTCCCATGACTGCTGGGACCCACCAGCTACATCTTCGCACGCAAGGAAGTGCGTCCGGGCAAAAAAAACAATTCGCCCCCCTGACTACTGGGACCCACCAGCTACATCTTCACACGCAAGGAAGTGCGTCCGAAAAAAAATGATTCGCCCCCTGACTGCTGGGACCCACCAGCTACATCTTCGCACGCAAGGAAGTGCGTGATAGTCAGGACCCACCTGGTCGAAGCGTACGTAGCGTTGTCATTCTGGTCGCGAACGTGTACGTACATACTGGTGGATGTAGAGGCGCGCATGTGTCGTAGTAGAGGCGCGCACGTGTCGTAGTAGAGGCGCGCACGTAGCATGTACACATACGTACATCGGCCAGGGTGCAAGAAATAAAATACGACACATATGTGTACATATGGGCGGGGTCTCGAACGCCTACTCGCGCATACGTACGGCTAGGGCTCGTGTTCATGGCTGGGTCGGAACGGAGAAACATCATCGTCGTCGTGTTCATGGGGAGGCAACGGAATGCGTCGTGTTCATCGGGAGGCAACGGAACGCGTGGGAGCCAACCGGCTGGGTCAGAACAGAATGTGTGGTCGTGTTCATCGGGAGGGCTTGGATGGAACACGCGATGGAAACGAGGCCTGGCGTACCGCACAACGGAGGAAACAGACCTCCTATGTTCGGAACGGGGTCCTGTTGATCGGGAGCGGGTGTGGCGTACCGCAAAACGTAGGAAACGGACCTCCTACGGTCGAAACGGGGGTCCTGTTGATCGGGAGGGGTCTGGTGTACCGCAAAACGGACGAAACGGACCTCCTACGATCGAAACGGGGGTCCTGTTGATCGGGAGGGGTGTGGCGTGCAAAAGCAGACGAAACGGACCTCCTACGGTCAAAACGGGGGTCCTGTTCATCGGGAGGGGTGTGGCGTACCGCAAAACGGGACTCCACGGGATACTGTTCATCTCCACCGCCGACCACGCGCTACTCCACCGGCTACTGTTCAACCACCCCTCCACCATCTACTGTTCATCCAGCCCTCCACATCACGGGGTCCTGTTCAACCACCCCTCCACGGGCACCCCTCCACCGTCTATTATTCATCCAGCCCTCCACACCACGCGGTCCTGTTCAACCACCCCTCCACGGGCACCCCTCCACCGTCTATTGTTCATCCAGCCCTCCACCACACCACGGGTCCTGTTCATCCAGAGGCAATGCCACCGCTCCATCGTTCATCCTAACCCCGGCAACGCTCACTATTCATCCAATCGATCGGCTTCGATTAGCAGGTAGTGAAGGAATCGCCGATCGGGTTCGATTAACGACCATCGATCGATCGCTCTGGTTCGATGTAGCGTAACTGCAGTGCAATCGCTGGGGTTCGATTAGAGCCCAATGCCTCGCTTCGGGTTCGATTAGAGCCAACGCCTCGCACACCGCGTGTCACGTGTACAAGAAAGCAGCGCATCGCTTTCGGCCCGACCTCCCACCGTAACCGGAACTCCCGAAATTTTCCTCCCCTCGCTTCTACCACGGTTTTTCCGTCATGGACGGCCCAAAGAATTTCATGCAGCTGCGTCTCTGGCCCGCCCATGACGAAAAGCCCATTTTCTGTCATGATTTTTGTCATAGAAGTAGGAGCCCACCAAATCTATGATGATACCGGGTTTTGTCACAATTATCGTCATAGAAGTGTCATATGTATGACAGAAAAAAATTCGTTCGGCCCAAAATGCCACGGATGTGTCTTTTTTTGTATTGCATGGTGCACTAAACTATCAAGTATTCATCATACCGAGCTTTGTCAAACATTCATAATGTATGTATCTGCTCCTGCAATAGGTCTGTCACCTAGCGGTGCATCAAGGACATAATTCTTCTGTGCAGCAATGAGGATAATCCTCTGATCACGGACCAAGTCCGCATCATTGGTACTACCATATTTCAACTTATTTTTCTCTAGGAACATATCAAAAATAAACGGGGAGCTACATCACAAGCTATTGATCTACAACATAGTTATGCAAATACTATCAGGACTAAGTTCATGATAAATTAAAGTTCAATTAGTCATATTACTTAAGAACTCCCACTTAGATAGACATCCCTCTGCTACCTCTTGAGCACTGCATTGGATTACCCCGAAGAGGAGAGGATGATGCAGCAAAGTAGCGTAAGTATTTCCCTCAGTTTTTGAGAACCAATGTATCAATCCAGTAGAAGGCCACGCACAAGTCCCTCGTACCTGCACAAAACAATAGCTCCTCGCAACCAACGCGATTACGGGTTGTCAATCCCTTCACGGTCACTTACGAGAGTGAGATCTGATAGAGATGATAAATAATATTTTTTGATATTTTGGTATAGAGATGCAAAGTGAAAAGTAAAAGGCAAAGTAAAAACAAAGCAAGTATTAAAGTAATGGAGATTGATATGATGAGAATAGACCCAGGGGCCATATGTTTCACTAGTGGCTTCTCTCAAGAGCATAAGTATTCTACGGTGGGTGGACAAATTACTGTTGAGCAATTGACATAATTGAGCATAGTTATGAGTATATCTAGGTATGATCATGTATATAGGCATCACGTCCGAGACAAGTAGACCGACTCCTGCCTGCATCTACTACTATTACTCCACTCATCGACCGCTATCCAAAGCATGCATCTAGAGTATTAAGTTAAAAAGCGAGTAACGCCTTAAGCAAGATTACATGATGTAGAGGGATAAATTCATGCAATATGATAAAAACCCATCTTGTTATCCTCGTGGCAACAATACAATACGTGCCTTGCTGCCCCTTACATCCTTTGGGAAAGGACACCGCAAGATTGAACCCAAAGCTAAGCACTTCTCCCATTGCAAGAACTACCAATCTAATTGGTCAAACCAAACGGATAATTCGAAGAGACTTGCAAAGATAACCAATCATACATAAAAGAATTCAGGGAAGATTCAAATATTATTCATAGATAATCTGGATCATAAACCCACAATTCATCGGTCTCAACAAACACACCGCAAAAAGAAGATTACATCGAATAGATCTCCACGAGAGAGGGGAGAACATTGTATTGAGATCCAAAAAGAGAAGAAGCCATCTAGCTACTAGCTATGGACCCGAAGGTCTGAAGTAAACTACTCACACTTCATCGGAGGGGCTATGGTGATGATGTAGAAGCCCTCCGTGGTGGATGCCCCTCTGGCGGAGCTCCTAACAGGCCCCAAGCTGGGATCTCGTGGATACGAGGAAGTTGCTTGGCCCGGTGGAATTAGGTTTTGGCTCCTGTTACGATCGTTTGAAGTGCGTAGGTATATATAGGAGGAAGGAGTACGTCGGTGGAGCAACAGAGGGCCCACGAGGCAGGGGGCGCGCCCCCACCCTCGTGACCGCCTCTTTTGTTCCTTGGAGTAGGGTCCAAGTCTCCTGGATCACGTTCGGTGAGAAAATCATGTTCCCGAAGGTTTCATTCCGTTTGGACTCCGTTTGATATTCCGTTTCTTCGAAACACTGAAATATGCAAAAAACAGCAATTCTGGGCTGCGCCTCCGGTTAATAGGTTAGTCCCAAAAATAATATAAAAGTGGAAAATAAAGCCCAATATAGTCCAAAACAGTAGATAAAGTAGCATGGAGCAATCAAAAATTATAGATACGTTGGAGACGTATCAGGCATCCCCAAGCTTAATTCCTGCTCGTCCTCGAGTAGGTAAAAGATAAAAAGAGAATTTTTTATGCGGAACGATACTTTGGCATAATTTCAATGTAAATCTTCTTAATTGTGGTATGAATATTCAGATCCGAATGAATACAAAATAAAAGTTCATATTGATAAAAGAAATAGTAATACTTCAAGCATACTAATCAAAGTAATCATGTCTTCTCAAGATAGCATGGCAAAAGAAAGTTCATCCCTACAAAATCATATAGTTAGGCTATGCTTCATTTTCGTCACACAAAGATGTTCCCAACTTCTATACCCCCAATGACAAGCCAAGAAATTGTTTCATACTTAAATAATCTCAAAGTTTTTCAACCTTCACGCAATACATGAGCGTGAGCCATGGATATAGCACTATGGGTGGAATAGAATATGATGATGGGGATTGTGTGGAGAAGACAAAAGGAGAAAGTCTCACATTGGCGAGGATAATCAACGGGCTATGGAGATGCCCATCAATTGATGTCAACATGAGGAGTAGGGATTGCCATGCAACGGATGCACTAGAGCTATGAATGCTCAACAAAAGAAAACTAGTGGATGTGCATCCAACTTGCTTGCTCATGAAGACCTAGGGCATTTGAGGAAGCCATATACAAGCCAAGTTCTATAATGAATAATTCCCACTAGTATAAGAAGACAACTTATGAGACTCACTACATGAAGAACAAGGTGCTACATTGAAGCACAAGTGTGGAAAAAGAGATGGTAACATTGCCCTTTTTTATATTTTTTGGGCCTTTCCTTTTTTTGGCCTTTCTCTTTTTTCTTGATTGGGCCATGCTCTAATAATGATGATCATCACACTTCTATTGGTTACAACATAAGGATTACAACTCGAAACTAGAACGAGATATGACTCTATATGAATGCCTCTGGCGGTGTACCGGGATGGTGCAATGAATCAAGAGTGACATGTATGAAAAATAATGCATGGTGGCTTTGCCACAAATACGATGTCAACTACATGATCATGCAATGGCAATATGACAAAAGTAAAGTATGTCATGATGATGATGAACGGAACGGTGGAAAGTTGCATGGCAATATATCTCGGAATGGCTCTGGAAATGCCATAATAGGTAGGTATGGTGGCTGTTTTGAGGAAGATATAAGGAGGTTTATGTGTGATAGAGCGTATCATATCACGGGGTTTGGATGCACCGTGAAGTTTGCACCAACTCTCAAGGTGAGAAAGGGCAATGCACGGTACCGAAGAGGCTAGCAAAGGCGGAAAGGTAAAAGTGCGTATAATCCATGGACTCAACATTAGTCAAAAGAACTCATATACTTATTGCAAAAATCTATAAGTCATCAAAAATCAAGTACTACACGCATGCTCCTAGGGGGATAGATTGGTAGGAAAAGACCATCGCTCGTCCCCGACCGCCACTCATAAGGATGCACAAGCTAGGTACACTTCATGTTTCAAATTTGTTTCACAACTTTAACCATATGTGCATGCTATGGGACTTGCTAACTTCAACACAAGCATTCTTTAAATTCACAACTACTCAACTAGCATGACTCTAATATCACCATCTTCTTATCCCAAAACAATTATCAAGCATCAAACTTCTCTTAGTATTCAACGCACTTAAAAGAAAGTTTCACATATCTTGAATACAAAGTATATTAATATTAAGCAAATTACCATGCTATTAACGACTCTTGTCGTGGAATTGTCACGGCAGATGTCCTCATGAAGGGACTTAGTCGTAGGGCCATCGTACGGGTTAACCTAGAGGGGTTAAAGCGGACACAAGACACGGGAATTATACTGGTTCGGCCCCTTCGATGAAGGTAAAAGCCTACGTCCAGTTGTGATGTGATTGATATGATTTCGGCGACTAGGGAGCAATAGCTTTGCCTTAGCCTTCGATCCTCTGCCCTAACTCGCCGCCGGGTCGTCCCCTTATATACGGGTTGGCCTTGCGGCGGTCTCTGAGTCCCGATCCGGCTCATACAAGCGTCGGCTCGGTCTCTCCTTTCTTAACTTACAACACAAGTTACAATACTAAGGCGGTTTACATAATGGACCTTAATTAGCCTCTGGGCTCCGGGCCTCCTCCGTGGGCCTGAATCATGGGCGAGGTAAACCGGCCCCTTGAAGCGGTTCACGCTTTCGATGGTTGTATCCCCAACATTAGGCCCCAGTTGACTTGAACGGTTCATGTTAATCTTCAACACCTTCAGGAAACTCTTGATCTCTTTTCACATTTTGTAAACCGCCAGCTGCTTGAACCGCCGTGACGTCATCTTCCGATCCTCGTGTCAGGGTGTCTTAACGTCATTTTTAATAAAGGAATCCAAACAGTAAGATTCCCTGCATTTAATGCCATCCCGAAAATCGAGGCGGCCGCTGCACCGTCCACCGCTTTTGACTCCTCGAATCTCGCGCCCGTTGATTGCTCCGGTTCCTTATAAATAGACCGGCCGCCTCCTGTCTCTTCTTCTTCTCCTTCCTCGCGACGCTCCAGTCTTGAAGCTCCGCCGTCGCCTCCGACCTTCGAACGACGCGTCAACGCCGGGCCGCCGCATCAACCTGACCGTATCAGAGGCTTCCGGCGCTCCTCCTCGGCTTCGCTCATCAGGTAAGGTCCCTTTTCAACCCCTAGATCGCATCTGTAGACCCTGTTCATCCCGCAGTTCATCTCGGTTTCTTCACACCTGCTCCGCCATGGCCATGCGATCCAGTCGCATCGTATATCCTGTGCAGGGGACTGCCCCGTCGTCCATCTAACCTTTCACGCGCCGGTTTTTCCGTAGATCCTCGAGTTTAGAATACCCGAACCCTCCTGTTCTTTCGAGGTTTGCATAGGTCGTGAAGGTTTTTCCTCTTGGAACTTCGGTAGATCTTGATTACTTCCCTTCGCATGTGAAAACTGTTTACATCCATACTTAGCGGATTTTTCAATTCTGCCCTATTCGGCGGTTTAACTTTTGATAGCTAATCCGTCACTCCATTAGCCCTCGATTAACCCGGAATGGGAGGCGGCAGCTGACGCCCGGTTTAACAATGCCTAATATGCCTGAACCGTTTAATGGTGAACCGTTTCTCCCTTTATTCCACAGCTTAGTCTTCCGGAATGGCTCCTCAATTCTCAGCTTGCAATTGGGTCCGGTCAAAAATCACTGAAACGCAACTCAACGGCTATGTCACCACTGGCGGTTTGGCTCCAAAAAATGCCCTCCACTGGCGTGTTCCGGATGGCGAGTTTCCTCCGGAGCCACAAGAGGGAGAAGTAATTGTGTTTATGCAGCATTTAGACCGGGGTTCTGCCCGCCCGGTTCAAAGTTTTTTCGGGACGTCCTTGCCAGCTTGCAACTCCATCCGCAGGATATCGGCCCAAACTCTGTGTCAAACATATGCAACTTTCAAGTCTTCTGTGAAGTCTATCTTCAGGAAGAGCCCTCTGTGGAGTTATTCCGGGATTTCTTTCACTTGAACCGCCGTACGGAGTTTTCTCGACGGTCCCAACACAGAACTAGGGCGGCGTTTCAATCCGGAAAAGGAAGGAAGCGGACTTTCCTCACGCCAAACACCACAGCCATCCAAAGTTGGAACCAAACCTGGTTCTACTTGGGAACACCGCCTCACCTTAGCGAGAATCCCTTATTTGGGTTACCGTCCTCACCGGCTCAAGAACAACCATCCGCTGCCTTCACGCTTAACCGCCATGAGCGGAAGAACTTTGCACCTCGGATCATAAAACTCCGGGCTCTAATGGCCAATGGACTAACTGGTGTGGACCTTGTGCGATGCTGGGTTTCTTGGGGCATCTTGCCCTTAAGCCGCCCGGCCGGATTGATGCTGCAGTATCTTGGCAGCCTCAAAGACCCTCAAAGACGTCACGAATTACCAATAACTGAAATTGAGGTTACAGAGGCTGTAAAATAGATGCTTGATGAACCAGTCTCCGTCTGCAGCCTAACCGGGTTGGCTCCGTTCTGTGTTGCCAACCCGCCACCTGCGGTAAGACTTTGCTCACCGCTTTTCGGGCTTTTTAACATTTTGTTGATATTCATTAATCCTTGCTACCTCGCAGGCTGACAGCTCCTTCTGGAGACGGACCAAACCGGCCCGAGCTCCGCGTATAAAGTCCAAGGCTACCAAAAAGGCTGGCAAGAAAACCGTCGGGTCCTCTGATCCGCCGGAAGAAGAAGAATCTGAAGCTGAGGTAAAACTTGATATCCTTACGAGGGAGCCGCCGTAAACCGGCTCTCCTCCTTGTATTTCTTCTTATGATTTATCCCTCTTTATTCTTCCCTTCACTGACAAATTTAATTCCCAGGATGATGCCGAAGCCAGCCATGCCGACCATTTTGAGGTAATCCTTCTTTCTTCCGACCCGACCTCGTGCCGATTAAAAGAATTAAATCACGCCCGTTCGGAAAGTGAAAAAATCTCATTCCTATGCTTATCACGAAGACACGGCCAGGCTAAAGAGCGCCCGTACAACCCGGCACAATGGTCATGATTCTCTCCTCCGGTTTACGGATACACCAACCCGGAGCGTCGTCCGGTGACTTGTTCTCTGAAAACGTTATCCCTTAAAGGTTTCTTCGATGTCCTCTCAATCCGTCGACCCGAATTATCGTGCCTCTTCCAACTCCTCTGGCGGTTCATCAACCACGCATAGCTGCCTCCACTTAAAGTTGCTTTGCAGGGTATGTAACTTCTGTCCATCGATTCGATTTACAAGCGCCTTGGTTGATTTGCCTTAATCCAATTACGAACATTGCGGCACCAAGGCTCGCTTGAGTAAGAAAGCGAAAACCCTTGACCCTACTGCGGATGTTGATCCGTAAAAGACCGGAACAAGCCCACGAAAATCCTGAAGTCGCCAAGGATAGCTCTGGCGAGTTGTACAAAAACGATCTGGCTGATCCGCGGAAAGCTGAACCGGAGGTCCAAATGGAAACTTCACAGCCTGCTCCACCAAACCCGCCGATAGAGCGAGTCGTAATAGTTGAACCGCCGAGCGAGTAAGCAAGCATCCAGCCCAAAGAAGACCGCCGAAAATGACGATGTTATTGTAGCGAGCAGCTACGCTGCTCCTAGCCAACCGGTCGCTTTAACAAAACATAGTGCCAAGGGCGAGTCAGCCGCCATGAGTAAAGATAAAGGCAAAACAGACCTGTCAGCTTACGACAACTTCTCTGCGCAAGAACTGCACTCCGGGTTTCTGAACCGGCTCTATACCAGCCGTGACCTTGAAGCTGGTCTGGTGAACCGGATGAAGGACCGCTATGAGGTAATGAATTATGTCTTTCCTGTACTTTAGCTGTATAGTAGCCCCCAAGGGTCGGTTCAACTTAGCATAGTTAAACCGGGACTTAATTTCTGTACCCAAATGGCAAACTGAGATCAATTAGCCATTAGCCCCCAAGTGCCAAGGTGAATATGTATATTGAGCTTGGGACTTGATAATGAGACACCTAACATGCTTCCTTTGTTATCAGAATGAAATAGAGCAGCAAAGCGTGCAACGCAAAGACCTGCGAGCCAATCTGGAGACTCAGCAAGCAGAAACCACTAAGGCCAAGGACGAATTGAGAACGGCCTTGGCCACTATGGAACAGCTGAAGGAGTGGTATAAATCCGAACAAGCCAACTGGGACACCGAGAAGGCCGGTTTGAAAAAAACGGGCGGAAGAAGCCGAAGCAGCCCTTAAACCGGTGACTGAAGAGCTTACCGGACTCAAGCGCCAAGTGCATGCCATGACCTCTGCCGTCTTTGGTAAGAAACTATGCACTGACTATCTTAATTTTGATATTTCCGCCGGTTTATCCTGAGTTGTCTTAAACCGTGCGAGTAAACGTATTGCACATATGGGCTCGATGTGCGGAAGAAGCTCAAGGCCGCTTATACGCTGATTGAGCAGCTGTATACCGGCGCCCAAAGAAGTCATCATGCTACATCATACGACAACACGGCGCCGTCCCTGATCAGAGAAACCCTGGACCGGTTGTCCATGGTTCCGGGGCATCTTGAAGAGTTGAAGCGATCCGCGGCTCGGGCTGGCACCTTACTGGCTCTGACGCGCGCCAAGGCGTGGATAGCAGATCTTGATCCGGCTGACATAGCCAAAGGTTTCCCCAGTGCTCAAGAGAATGGTGAAGCCTTTGATAACGGCGCCCTGAAACGGATCACAAAGGAAATCGTCCATTGGCGAGTCAACTGGCAGAAGCCAACTGACGGTTCACCGCTCCTTTTATGACGCCAACAACAAGCGGGTGGATTTTGTCATCCCTGAAGTGCGAGCCTTGTTCCCCAATCCGTAAGCACACTTATGCCCTCGACGTTGATCCGGTGAGCTGATAAGTGAAGAAGCTGTCTTCGTGCCTTAACCCGGATTGACTGGTCTACCAATGACTTCCGGGCTTTGGGTGAGGAAGAAGAAGAAGTTGAACCGACGTCAGGCGCCCCCTCTACCTCACGTCAACCCGGCGAAGCAGCGTAATTCGTCAAACCGGGTGACGCCTCCGGAGCTTCAAAGCATAACCCCACATGAAACGCTGGGCCTCAAAAGGCTTTATAATAGGATAGTCAGTACTTTGTTTTGAACAATGTCGTTACAACCTCAGTCTGTAAACTTTTGCATGGCGGTGCCGGATACTTTGGTTTTGAAGTAGTGAATCCTTCAACATATTTTGCCTGCAATCACAAATTCTTAACCCGCCATGGCGGCTTAGCCTCAATTGGATTGTGATGCCAATATATTTATATAAGAAAAATTTGTGATACAAACATACCTGCCGATGTCGGGCACACAGGTGGCTTTAGCCAATCTGAGCGGAGGCTTTATAAACCATCACCGTCGAAGGAGAACAGTCCACTGTGTGTATAATACCGATTTACCGTGTAAATCGTGTCGAACATGATAAGCCCCTGTTACTCCATAATGGGATGTTAACAGCAAAATCAATCCGGAACAATCAATCGCGGATTTAAAATGGACCAAATTCTGAAAACTTGAATCCGGTTGAAAGAAGGTTTGTCGGTTTAAGACAACAAACAAAAGCCAAATTATATGTATAAAAACACATGGAAGCAAAAACAATAACAAAGACTGTTTGCAAGAAGAGGCTTTATTGAGCTGATCGGATGGCGTTACCATGGTCGGACAGACCAAGCTCCTATAAGGTGTAGCGATGGTTCAAGTCAGCCAGATCCCCAATCGACATCGTGGCATTACGCCCGATCAAGTGGCATTGCATTGGTTCGGGTTCGACCAAGCCCCCAAGTGATTCTATGGCCTTAGGCCGACCAAGAGGCGTGACTGGTTCAGACGTGACCATGTCCCCAAATGATCTGGTGGCTTTCGCCTGTCAAGAGGTGTTGTTGGTTCGGACACGACCAAGCCCCCAAATGATCTGGTGGCTTTCGCCTGCAAAGAGGTGTTGCATTGGTTCGGACACGACCAAGCCCCCAAGTGACAAAAATTTCACAAAAGCAAGGCCAAGGGTTAAACCGGAGGCTGCTTCACGACAGCATCTCCATGTACCCAAACCGGACTTTGATACAGAACAGATACCCCGCTTTAGCCGAGGATCCGGTTTATTGCCTTTATTCATAATATATACATTGTCTTAATATGTACATAAGTGGAGCCGATGGCTCCGGGTATAATAAGGCCGAAGATGAGCTATGTTCCACGGCTGTTGGTCTCCTCCTCGGCGTGCGTGAGTCCTTTCGCTCTCGAACATCAATCAGATAGTAGGACCCGTTGTATAGATTCTTCTTGACCACAAAAGGCCCCTCCCAAGGTGGGGATAAGCTTGTGCATATCTTTACGGTCCTGAATGAGCCGCAGCACTAAGTCTCCTTCACGAAGGTTCTGGTTTTAACCGCGGCTGTGATACCGGCGAAGATCCTGGCAGTAAACCGCCGAACGAGCAGCTGCCATATCGCGCTCTTCATCTAGTCGATCCAAATCGTCTTGCCGTGCTGCCTCGCTTCTCTGCCTCAACATAAGCTGCCACTCGAGGCGAGTCGTGGCGGATATCGCTGGGAAGGACCGCCTCCGCTCCATAGACCATAAAGAACGGCGTGTATCCGATTGGATCGGTTGGGGGTAGTATTTATACTCCATATCACCGATGGTAGCTCTTCCACCCAACAACCCGGCGTCCTCTCTAAAGGGACCATAAGTCGGGGTTTGATACCTTTCAAGATCTCCTGATTAGCTCGTTCCGCTTGACCATTGGATTGCGGGTGGGCTCTGGAAGAAACATCAAGCGGATGTGCTCTCGTCCACAAAATTCCTTCATAGCTCCTTTGGACAAGTTGGTGCCATTGTCGGTGATGATCTTGTGTGGAAACCCAAACCGGAAAATCACCTTTTGATGAACTGAACCGCCGTGGCGCATCACACTTGCTAACGAGCTCTGCTTCAACCCACTTGGTAAATTTATCAACCGCCACCAACAGGTGGGTCTTTTTGTCCTTGGACCTTTTGAAAGGTCCAACCATATCCAACCCCAAGTCGCATAAGCGGCCAAGTAATTGGAATCATCCTCAATTCTTGGGCTGGCACATGAGCACGCCTAGAGAACTTTTGGCAACCATCACATCGTCGACCAGATCCTCCGCATCAGCATGGGCGGTCAACCAATAGAAACCATGGCGGAACGCTTTGGCCACCAAGGACTTTGAACCGCGTGGTGACCACAATCCCCTTCATGGATCTCTCGCAATATCTCACAGCCCTCTTGGGGACACACAACGCTGAAACGCCTCGACACGCTGCAATGGTGCAACTTCGCCATTAACAATGGTCATAGACTTAGACCGCCCGAACTATCTGTCGGACCCAACGTCTCATCTTGGGTAACTCTCCCGGTTCATGTATGCCAAATAAGGGAGCGTCAATCCGGAGTGACATGTAGGGCCGCCACCAATTGAGCCTCCGGATCGTGGATAGCCAAATCAATTTCATCGGGAAGCTTAAGCGGCGGATTGTGCAAGACATCAAGGAAGGCGTTAGGCGAGACCGGTTTACGTTGAGAGCCCCGGCTTAAAGCATCACCGCTTCATTCTTCCGACGATCCACATGGTCCACGATATCCTTTAAAATGTCCTGCAACGACATCCACCTCCCATCGATATGCAGCCATGAGTGGATCTTTGGAATCCCAAGTACACGATACTTGTGGGCCACCAAGTCCGAGTCACCAAAGCATTTAACCCGGTGAGATTCATTTCCTTAGCCATCCGGAGACCATGGAGCAAAGCTTCATACTCAGCTGCATTGTTAGTACAGCGAACATTAGGCGGAGAACGCGAGAACTTGTCACCTCGTGGGGAAGTTAATACGACTCGACCCCGAGCCCTCAATTGCTGGACCCATCAAAGTGGATGGTCCAATAGGTATGATCCGGCTTCTCTTCGGTAACGCAACTCCGTCCAATCATTAATGAAATCCACAAGTGCACGAGATTTTACGGCCGTCAAGGCACATATCTTAAACCGTCGGCCCAAGCTCTATAGCCCATTTAGCAATCCGGCCAGTCGCTTCCGGTTACGTATGATATCGCCCAAGGGAGCCGAATCACCTTTGTGATGGGGTGCCCTTGGAAATATTGCCTTAGCTTCCGACTGCCATAAAAACCCGTATACCAGCTTACGCCAATGCGGATATCTCTGTTTAGACTCAATGAGGACCTCGCTGATGTAATAAACCGGCCCGTTGAACCGGATACTCCTTCCCTGCCTCCTTCCGCTCCACCACGATAGCCACGCTTAATCGCCTGGCATTAGCGACAACATATAACAGCGGCTCTTTGTCAATGGGGGCGGCTAGAACCGGCAGGTTGGCCAACTGCCACTTCAAATCCTCCAATGCTTCATCAGCGGCTGAACTCCAGACAAACTGATCCGTTTTCTTCAACATCTGGTACAAAGGAATGGCCTTCTCGCCTAGACAGCTAATAAACCGGCTTAGCGCAGCAATCCGGCCTGCCAAACGCTGGACGTCATTGATGCACTTCGGTTTAGCCAAGGAGGTGATAGCCGTAATTTTTTCCGGATTGGCTTCGATCCCCCTGTTGGACACGAAAACCCAATAACTTGCTGCGGAACACCAAAACGCACTTGGCCGAGTTGAGCATCATCTTGTACACCCGCAAGTTGTCAAAGGTTTCCTTTAGATCCTCAATCAAGGTTTCCTTCTTCCTTGTCTTAACCACGATATCATCCACATAAGCATGCACGTTACGGCCGATCTGTTCGTGCAAGCAACTCTGAACGCATAGCGCCGATAAGTCGCTTGGGCGCTCTTGAGTCCAAAAGGCATAGATACATAGCGAAGGCTCCAAAGGGGGTGATAAACGCTGTCTTCTCCTGGTCCTTCACTGCCATCTTAATCTGATGATAACCGGAGTACGCATCCAAAAAGCTCAAATGCTCACAACCCGCCGTAGCATCAATAATCTGGTCAATGCGGGGGAGGGCGAAAGGATCTGTGGGACAGGCCTTGTTGAGATCTGTGTAATCCACACACATGCGCCAAGTGCCATTCTTCTTAAGAACCAACACCGGATTGGCAAGCCACTCTGGATGAAAGACTTGACGATAAACCCTGCTGCCAAGAGCCTAGCAACTTCTTCTCCGATGGCCTTGCGCCTTTCCTCATTAAACCGGCGAAGAAACTGCTTTACCGGTTTGTATTTTGGGTCAACATTGAGAGTGTGCTCGGCGAGTTCCCTCGGTACACCTGGCATGTCAGAAGGCTTCCATGCAAAAATGTCCCGATTCTCACGGATGAACTCGATGAGCGCGCTTTCCTATTTAGGATCCAAGTTGGCACTGATGGTGAACTGCTTGGACGAATCGCCGGGCACAAAATCAACAAGCTTCGTCTCAGACGCCGATTTGAACTTCATGTGCGGATCATGCTCCGTAGTTGGCTTCTTCAAAGGGGTCATGTCCGCCGGATCAACATTGTCTCTATAATATTTTAGCTCTTCGGTGGCACAAACCGACTCTGCGTAAGCCGCATCACCTTCCTCGCACTCCAAAGCGATCCGGCGACTCCCATGAACCGTTATCGTTCCTTTGTGACCCGGCATTTTCAGCTGTAAGTAAACATAACAGGGCCGTGCCATAAATTGAGCATAAGCCGGCCGCCCAAAGAGGGCGTGGTAAGGGCTTTGAATTTTCACCACCTCAAATGTCAATGTTTACGATCTGAGTCATGTTCGTCCCCAAAGGTCACCTCGAGCTATCTTACCGACCGGTGCAGCCGACTTGCCGAGCACCACTCCGTGAAACACCGTCTTTGGATGGCCTAAGATGCCTATCCGTCAACCCCATACGCGGAAGGTCTCGTAGTACGTGATGTTGATGCTGCTTCCTCCATCCATAAGAACCTTGGTAAACTTGTACCCTCCTACAGGGTGCCACCACGAGGGCTAGCTGACCGGATTGTAAACCGGGAGGATGGTCCTCTCTGCTCCACACGATCGGTTGCTCGGACCAGCGTAGGTAATTCGGCGCCGGTTCAACAACGCCGACCGCCCGCTTAAAGTTTTCGGTCTCGTCTGTCCAAGCTGGTGGTAAAGACGTGGTATCATCCACCATTCAACTGCTTTGGGTTACTTTGATAACCCGATTGCTGCTGTTGTTAATTGTAGCCCCTTGGTTCTGGTTGTTACTGTTACGATTACTTTGATTATTCTGATTGCCTTGCCCGCCGGATTACCACGAATCACGGGCGAATTTCCTCCACCGTAACCGGGCGGACCACGAACCGCCGGGCCCTTGATCATACTTTGGAAAGAGTTGGAGTTTTTGAACTCACGCATAATGTAACAATCCTTCCAAAGGTGGTTCGCCGGTGCCTCCTTCGTCCCATGCTTCGGACAAGGTTGATTCAATATGAAATTCAAACGATCCGGATTGTGACCGCCCGGTTTGATTGCCTACCCTGCGCCCGTGACCCTTGTCCTGCTGCGTTGGTGTTAACCACAAAGCCCATGTTGCCGTTAAACTTCGCTTGTTCCCTCCATTGCACGCGAATGATCTTGCTGGCCCTCGAGTTGCCGTTCTGTTTTCCCTTCCCCACTTCATCGCCGTCTTGATTCGGGATCCTTGGTACTATCGTAATCAGCGTACTTTACCAAAACGCCCATTAGAGTGCCCATGTCATGGCAAAACGCTTCATGCGGCCCACTTCAATTTCAATGGCTCGAACCGGCAATTGGCTTCCAAGGTCAAGATCGCGGAATCAGGGTTGATCCGGTCCAAGAATGTAAAACTTCGAAACGCAGGCGCACCCAATGGGTTGTGGATTCTCCTCCGCTGGACACAAGCTGCTAAATCCACCACGGACATGGGCTGCTTACAGTGTCTTTGAAATTTTGAATGAATCGGGTTCGCTGGGTCCACGAACCGATAGAGTTGGCGGCAAATTTTTCAACCAAGTCAGGCCGTTCCTTCCAACATCATTGTGAAGTATTTCGCACATGCGGCTTCATCCACATCTAGCATCTCCATGGCCATCTCATAGCTTTCTATCCATGCTTCGAGCCAAATCGGCGGTATAATTGGGCACCTTGCGGCCCCTTGAAGTCCTTGGGCAAGCGCACGTTACGTAAAGCGGGGACGAGGCAAGGCACCCCCAAAGAGCCAGACGTGACCCCTGGTTCGAAGATGGTCGGACGAGCCGGTGCGAGCGGTTGATCCTCTGCTTGTGCTACTAACTCGGCCTCCCTACGTGCCCTGGCGCGGTCCACTACCACTTGAGCATCCTCGAAGCCGCCCGCCGGATTGTTGCCGCGAGGCGGACCACGCTGCGCATTGCTTGACACGGCGGTTAAATCGTCGGCCAGCGTCGGCTAGCTCCGGCTTGGGCGGGGTGGAGTGGATCCGATCCCCGTATGAATACGCTTCTTCTGAGCAGGCCGTCTGAGGAGCTCCTTAACCCGGCGTGTCTCTACCGCTGTGGTGAATCGCCTTCAATTGGAATCGCCTCCAACCGTGCCGCAGCCGCCACGAGGTTATCCATCGGGTTGGAGTAGTGACCGGGCGTCTGCAGTCTGGGCGCACCGGTATGATGGCGGTAGATCCATCACACGGGCTGAACCGGTGCGGCGAACCAGTGCTTCCGGCGGTTTACGGCTGGCGGCGGAGTTCTGGTCCCCTGCCCACAGGGTATTGAAAAGCTCTCTTCCCTCGAAAACCGAAGGTAAGCGGGACCTGTACTTCCTTTTCATGACTTCATGTGACGCGCTCACGATCCGGCATGAGCCTATAAGCCTGCGCATCCAGCGGCCCGCTCATGCCATCCTCACGTCCGCGGCTGCCAGTCCGCTTTAGCTTTAGTGATCTGTTCTCTCACCTTTGCAATCTCCGCATTGTGCAGGTCCTGATCCAGCGGATTAGCCTCTGCCATGAGCACAGCCAACGTCAAAGCTCGACAAAACTTGAGCCGGCGGGCGCAGGCCTCCTTCCCGGCTGCCATCATCGCTGTTGAACCGGCGACCGGGGCGCCATGATCGAAGAGTGAAGCGCCGCTGCGTACCGACCATGAAGATCCCAACCCGGTTGGGTAGATCGAAGGGTCGGAATACTCTCACCGTCGGAACAGCCCCGATCCGCCATCTTGCGGTGGTATAGAGACTCGGTTCTTGACCGATGATTCGTCGCTAGAGTAGACAACGATTTAAATCGTGAGATGCTGATCCGTCCTCGTAGCCTCCGTGGGCGACTCCCACGAAAACATGCACGCCCGCCCGGTTTAGCGAGGCAGGACTCTTCTTCGCCCGCCGAGCCGTCTCGGCGAGGTCGGTCAGATCGTCCGGCCCGAGCCACAGCTCGCCCGATCTTGCCGATGAACACGTGTATGCCGCCAAAGGGACCGGTACCCGTACTCCACCGAGCGGCCTCGGGGCCCGATCCGCATCGTCGATGTAGAGCTTGCGCGGCGACTCTTAGTCATCCGCCCTTGCGCATAACCTTCGAGTCCTTGAACTTGCCCTCTAAGATCATCAAACCATCGTGCGATAGCCCACGGTGGCGCCAACTGTCGTGGAATTGTCACGGCGAGATGTCCTCATAACGGGACTTAGTCGTAGGGCCATCGTGCGGGTTAACCTAGAGGGTTAAAGCGGACACAAGACACGGGAATTATCTTTGGTTCGGCCCTTCGATGAAGGTAAAAGCCTACGTCCGGTTGTGATGTGATTGATATGATTTGGCGACTAGGGAGCAATAGCTTTGCCTTAGCCTTGATCCTCTGCCCTAACTTCGCCGCTGGTCGTCCCCTTATATACACGGGTTGGCCTTGGCCGGTCTCTGAAGTCCCGATCCGGCTCATACAAGCGTCCGGCTCGGTCTCTCCTTTCTTAACTTACAACACAAGTTACAATACTAAGGCGGTTTACATAATGGACCTTAATTCGCCTCTGGGCTCCAGGCCTCCTCCGTGGGCCTGAATCATGGACGAGGGTAAACCGGCCCCTTCGGGGCGGTTCACGCTCAGTAGTTGTATCCCCAACAACTCTCAAAATAATCTAAGTGAAGCATGAGAGATCAATAGTTTCTTTAAAACAAATCCACCACCGTGCTCTAAAAGATCTAAGTGAAGCACTAGAGCAAAAATTGTCACGCTCAAAAGATATAAGTGAAGCACTATGAGCAAAACTATCAAGCTCAAAATATATAAGTGAAGCACTAGAGCAAAAATTATCACGCTCAAAAGATATAAGTGAAGCACTATGAGCAAAACTATCAAGCTCAAAAGATATAAGTGAAGCACTATCAAGTTCCAATTTATGTATGGCTCTCTCAAAAGGTGTGTACAGCAAGGATGATTGTGGTAGACTAACAAGCAAATACGCAAATGATACAAGACGCTCCAAGCAAAACACATATCATGTGGTGAATAAAAATATAGCTCCAAGTAAATTACCGATGGAAGTAGACGAAAGAGGGGATGCCTTCCGGGGCATCCCCAAGCTTTGACTTTTTGGTGTCCTTGGATTATCTTAGGGGTGCCATGGGAATCCCCAAGCTTAGGCTCTTGCCACTCCTTATTCCATAATCCATCAAAAGAATTTACCCAAAACTTGAAAACTTCACAACACAAAACTCAATACAAATCTCGTGAGCTCCGTTAGAGAAAGAAAATAGAAGACTACTTTAAGATACTGTAATGAACTCATTATTTATTTATATTGGTGTTAAACCTACTGTATTCCAACTTCTCTATGGATTATAAACTATTTTACTAGCCATAGATTCATCAAAATAAGCAAACAACACACGAAAAACAGAATCTGTCAAAAACAGAACAGTCTGTAGTAATCTGTCACTAACGCAAACTTATGGAATTCCAAAAAATCTACAAAAATTAGAAGACCTAGAAAATTTGCTTATTGATCAGCAACAATTGGAATCAGTATTTTATCACGTTCTGGTGATTTTTAATAATTCGGGCACTGAGCGCAAAGTTTCTGGAAATTACAGCAAGATCAAATAACTATCATTCAAGAAGATCCAATAGGACTAGCATGGCAGAAACACTAATTAAAACATAAAACCACATCTGAACAGAGGCTAGATGGATTATTTATTCCTAAACAGAAACAAAAACAAAAAACTAAAAATAAAATTGGGTTGCCTCCCAACAAGCGCTATCGTTTAACGCCCCTAGCTAGGCATAAAAGCAAGGATAGATCTAGGTATTGCCATCTTTGGTAGGCAATACATAAGTGGCTCTCATGATAGATTCGTATGGTAATTTTATTTTCTTTCTAGGAAAGTGTTCCATACCTTTCTTTAATGGAAATTGGAATATATTATTCCCTTCCTTCATATCAATAATTGCACCAATCGTTCTAAGGAAAGGTCTACCAAGAATAATAGGACATGAAGGATTGCAATCTATATCACTTAACGATAAAATCTACGGGCACATAATTCCTATTTGCAACAATAAGAACATCATTAATTATTCCCATAGGCTTTTTAATAGTGGAAACCGCAAGATGCAAGTTTAGAGAGCAATCATCAAAGTCACGGAAATCTAGCAAATCACACAAGGTTTTGGGGATAGTAGAGACGCTAGCACCCAAATCACACAAGGCATGAAACTCATAATTTTTAATTTTAATTTTAATAGTAGGTTCCCACTCATCATAGAGCTTCCTAGGGATAGAGACCTTCAACTCAAGTTTTTCTTCATAAGATTGCATCAAGGCATCAACAATGTGTTCGGTAAAGGCCTTATTTTGACTATAAGCATGAGGAGAATTTAGCACGGATTGCAACAAGGAAGTACAATCAATTAAAGAGCAATTTTCATAATTAAATTCCTTGAGATCCAATATAGTGGGTTTAGCAACATCTAGGTTTTTATTTCTTTTAACCCCACATTTATCAATTTCATCATCAAGATCTAAAAACTCCGAATTCTTAGAACGCCTTCTAGGTAAAGGAAGATCATATTCAGTTTCATCAAGATTCATATTGAAAAACAAAAGATTTAATGGGGACACATCAATAACTTTTAGATCTTCATCTTGATTTTCATAGGAATTGGAAGAACACGCTTTAATAAAGGCATCTTTGTAAGCACGCATCCTAGCGGTTCTTTCTTTGCACTCATCAATGGAAATTCTCATAGCTTTGAGAGACTCATAGATATCATGCTTAGGAGGAATAGATCTAAGTTTTAAAGAATCAACCTCAAGAGAAATTCTATCAATGTTCCTAGCCAAATCATCAACTTTAAGCAATTTCTCCTCAAGCAAAGCATTAAAATTCTTTTGTGAATTCATAAACTCTTTAACACTACTCTCAAATTCAGAGGGAATCTTATTAAAATTTCCATAAGAGTTGTTGTAGGAATTTCCATAATTATTAGAAGGATTACTAGGATAAGGCATAGGATTAAAATTCCCTCTATCTGGCGTTGTTACCAAAATTATTCCTACTAACAAAATTCAAATCCATAGATTCATTATTATTCTCAATCAAAGTAGACAAAGGCATATCATTAGGATCAGAAGAAACACTCTTAGTAGCAAATAATTTCATAAGTTCATCCATCTTTCCATTCAAAACATTAATTTCTTACATCGCATGCACTTTTTTATTAGTAGATCTTTCGGTATGCCATTGCGAATAATTAAACATAAAATAATCTACAAGTTTACTAGCATCTCATAGAGTGATTTCCATAAAAGTGCCTCCATGACGAATCTAAAAGATTTCTAGAAGCAAAATTCAATCCGGCATTAAAGTTTTGTATAGTCATCCATAAGTTCAAACCATGAGTAGGACAATTACGTATCATTAATTTCATTCTCTCCCAAGCTTGTGCAACATGTTCATGATCAAGTTGCTTAAAATTCATAATATCGTTCCTAAGATAGATAATCTTAGCGGGAGGAAAATACTTAGAGATAAAAGCATCTTTGCACTTGTTCCAAGAATCAATACTATTTTTAGCCAGAGATGAAAACCACGCTTTAGCACGATCTCTAAGCGAAAAAGGAAATAGCTTCAATTTAACGACATCATTATCGACATCTTTTTCTTTTGCATATCACGTAAGTCAACGAAGCTATTCAGATGAGTGGCGACATCTTCACTAGGAAGGCCGGCGAATTGATCTTTCATAACAAGATTCAACAAAGCAGTATTGATTTCACAAGATTTAGTATTGGCAAGAGGAGCAATCGGAGTGCTAAGGAAATCATTATTATTGGTATTGGTGAAGTCACACAATTTGGTAGTGTCTTGAGCCATCGCGACAAACAAGCAATCCAACACACGAGCAAGCAAAAGGCAAGCGAGAAGGCAAACGGGGAAAATAGGAGGAGATTGGGAAAGACAGGGCGAATAAAACGGCAAGGGTGAAGTGGGGAGAGGAAAACGAGAGGCAAATGGCAAATAATGTAATGCGGGAGATAGGGATTGTGATGGGTACTTGGTATGGTGCTTGACTTGCTCTTGCGTGAGCCTCCCAAAGAACGGCGCGAAATTCTTCTTGCTACCTCTTGAGCACTGCGTTGGATTTCCCCGAAGAGGAGAGGATGATGCAGCAAAGTAGCGTAAGTATTTCCCTCAGTTTTTGAGAACCAAGGTATCAATCCAGTAGGAAGCCACGCACAAGTCCCTTGTACCTACACAAAACAATAGCTCCTCGTCACCAACGCGATTAGGGGTTGTCAATCCCTTCACGGTCACTTACGAGAGTGAGATCTGATAGAGATGATAAATAATATTTTGTGGTATTTTTGGTATAGAGATGCAAAGTGAAAAGTAAAAGGCAAAGTAAAAACAAAGCAAGTATTAAAGTAATGGAGATTGATATGATGAGAATAGACCCGAGGGCCATAGGTTTCACTAGTGGCTTCTCTCAAGAGCATAAGTATTCTACGGTGGGTGGACAAATTACTGTTGAGCAATTGACATAATTGAGCATAGTTATGAGTATATCTAGGTATGATCATGTATATAGGCATCACGTCCGAGACAAGTAGACCGACTCACCTTTTGCATCTACTACTATTACTCCACTCATCGACCGCTATCCAGCATGCATCTAGAGTATTAAGTTAAAAACAGAGTAACGCCTTAAACAAGATGACATGATGTAGAGGGATAAATTCATGCAATTTTATAAAAACCCCTTCTTGTTATCCTCGATGGCAATAATACAATACGTGCCTTGCTGCCCCTTCTGTCACTAGGAAAGGACACCGCAAGATTGAACCCAAAGCTAAGCACTTCTCCCATTGCAAGAACTACCAATCTAGTTGGCCAAACCAAACGGATAATTCGAAGAGACCTGCAAAGATAACCAATCATAGATAAAAGAATTCAGAGAAGATTCAAATATTATTCGTAGATAATCTGGATCATAAACCCACAATTCATCGGTCTCAACAAACACACCGCAAAAAGAAGATTACATCGAATAGATCTCCATGAGAGAGGAGGAGAACATTGTATTGAGATCCAAAAAGAGAGAAGAAGCCATCTAGCTACTAGCTATGGACCCGAAGGTCTGAAGTAAACTACTCACACTTCATCGGAGGGGCTATGGTGATGATGTAGAAGCCCTCCGTGGTGGATGCGCCCTCCGGCGGAGCTCCGGAACAGGCCCCAAGATGGGATCCCGTGGATACAGGAAGTTGCGGTGGTGGAATTAGGTTTTTGGCTCTTGTTCTGATCGTTTGGGGGTACATAGGTATATATAGGAGGAAGGATTACGTCGGTGGAGCAACAGGGGGCCCACGAGGCAGGGGGTGCGCCCTAGGGGGGGGGCCCACCCTCGTGACCGCCTCTTTTGTTCCTTGGAGTAGGTCCAAGTCTCCTGGATCACATTCGGTGAGAAAATCACGTTCCCGAAGGTTTCATTCCGTTTGGACTCCGTTTGATATTCCGTTTCTTCGAAACACCAAAATAGGCAAAAAACAAGCAATTACAGGCTGGGCCTCCAGTTAATAGGTTAGTCCCAAAAATAATATAAAAGTGGAAAATAAAGCCCAATATAGTCCAAAACAGTAGATAAAGTAGCATGGAGCAATCAAAAATTATAGATATGTTGGAGACGTATCACCCTCTAGTCATCTAAATGATCACGTGATCCATATCAACTAAACCATGTCCGATCATCACGTGAGATGGAGTAGTTTTCAATGGTGAACATCACTATGTTGATCATATCTACTATATGATTCACTTTTGACCTTTTGGTCTCAGTGTTCCGAGGCCATATCTACATATGCTAGGCTCTTCAAGTTTAACCCGAGTATTCTGCGTGTGCAAAACTGGCTTGCACCCGTTGTATGTGAATGTAGAGCTTATCACACCGGATCATCACATGGTGTCTCAGCATGAAGAATCATAGAACGGCGCATACTGTGGAGAACACTTATACCTTGAAATTTTAGTAAGGGGTCATCTTATAAATTTACCGTCGTACTGAGCAAAATAAGATACATAATGGATAAACATCACATGCAATCAATATAAGTGATATGATATGGCCATCATCATCTTGTGCCTTTGATCTCCATCTCCAAAGCACCGTCATGATGACCATAGTCACCGGCTTGACACCTTGATCTCCATCAAAGCATCGTTGTCGTCTCACTAACTATTGCTTCGACGACTATCGCTACCGCTTAGTGATAAAGTAAAGCAATTACATGACGACTGCATTTCATACAATAAAGCGACAACCATAAGGCTCCTGCCAGTTGCTGACAACTTTTACAAAACATGATCATCTCATACAACAATTTATATATCATCACATCTTGACCATATCACATCACAGCAAGCCCAGCAAAAACAAGTTAGACGTCCTCTACTTTGTTGTTGCAAGTTTTGCGTGGCTGCTACGGGCTTAGCAAGAACCGTTCTCACCTACGCAACAAAACCATAACGATTTTTCGTCAAGTGTGATGTTTTAACCTTCAACAAGAACCGGGCGTAATCACACTCGATTCCACTAAAGTTGGAGCAACAGACACCCACTAGCCACCAGTGTGCGAAGCACGGTGATAGAACCAGTCTCATGAACGCGGTCATGTAATGTCGGTCTCGGCCGCTTCATCCAAAAATACCGCCGAATCAAAGAATGACATGCTGGTAAGCAGTATGACTATTTTCGCCCACAACTCTTTTCTGTTCTACTCGTGCATATAACATCTACGCAAAGACCTGGCTCGGATGCCACTATTGGGGAACATAGTATTTCAAAAAAATTGCCTACGATCACGCAAGATCTATCTAGGAGAAGCATAGCAACGAGCAGGGAGAGGGTGTCCACGTACCCTCGTAGACCGAAATAATAGATAAAGTAGCATGGAGCAATCAAAAATTAGCATGGAGCAATCAAAAATTGTAGATACGTTGGAGACGTATCAGGCATCCCCAAACTTAATTCCTGCTCGTCCTCGAGTAGGTAAATGATAAAAAGAGAATTTTTGATGCGGAGTGATACTTTGGCATAATTTCAATGTAAATCTTCTTAATCATGGTATGAATATTCAGATACGAAAGATTCAAGACAAAAGTTCATATTGACATAAAAATAATAATGCTTCAAGCATACTAATCAAAAGTAATCATGTCTTCTCAAAATAGCATGGCAAAAGAAAGTTCATCCCTACAAAATCATATAGTTAGGCTATGCTTCATTTTTAAGTCACACAAAGATGTTCCCAACTTCTATACCCCTGATGACAAGCCAAGCAATTGTTTCATACTTAAATAATCTCAAACTTTTTCAACCTTCACGCAATACATGAGCGTGAGCCATGGATATAGAACTATGGGTGGAATAGAATATGATGATGGGGATTGTGTGGAGAGATAACACTCCTACTGCTGCTTGTCTGATTTGTATTGTGTTCTTGCTAGGGAGCGATGAGAGCTACAAGGCCTAGCATGAGTGTACTCTGGTTACGTTGGAATCGAACCTCCTCTACGTTGCGCATGGGCCTCCTTTTATATGCTCAAGGGGTCTCCGACAGGTGGCAACGTAGATGAGGGTACAAATGGAAAAACAGTAGTTGGTACACCTACTTGTACAAAGGTACAGTGTACTCTACCTAACCCCGACGGCAAGGGACAAAAGCATTAAATGCCCGTCCCCTCGCCCTAAACAAAGGCAACAGGGACCGTCAGGAGCGCCACCGTTCGCCACGATGGCAAGCTTGTCAGCGCCGCTTATCGCTGCTCTCCGCTGGCTGCACATCCTCTTGGCACGCGCGCATGGAATGGTCCCATGGCGACACGTTGGTGGATGAGCTGGAGCGGAGATGAAGAGGTTACTGCCGCGGCAAGCGCCTTGCCGCTGCTGAATCCTTGTCGCGCCGGAGGCTTGTCGCTCTCCGAGCCTTCCCGCAAGCTCCTCTTGCCGGGGTCTTGTCTTCTGCGTGCCTTGAGTGGCCTTCCCGGAAAGCTCCTCTTGCCGGGGCCTTGTCTTCTTGGTTAAATACTTTGTTCTTGAATGGCTCCAAAGGAAACACGGAGGATCTTGGCGGTGACTAGGCAAACCTTGCCGCGGGGTGCTGCAACTACCCGTGCACGAGTTCGGGATACTAGGGTACCCCTATTCTAGTACACCGACAGGAGCCCCCGGGCCTGGGCCACACACGGTGCCGAACGCTGTTGGGCCAGGCCCAAAACAGTGCACGGTCACACGCGGCCTTGATCAAGCCGTAACTCACCCCGGACCCACCACGTCCCCCACGAACGGCACGCACCGAACGTGGCGTCGTGTGAGAGATCGTGGGCGAGGTCGTGGGGGTTTCTTTATTAGGAAAAGCGAAACGTCCGCCCCTCTCCTCCTTATAAACAGGGAAACAGGGGCAGGTCGCCCACCTCGCCATTGCTGTCTCGTCTCGAAAACCACCGCCGCTCCCCTTCTTCTCTAGTGCGAAGAGAGCAGCGCTCCGCCTTTCGCCACAGCGCCATCAACGCCGTCGGTCTCCTCCACCGCCTCCGCCATGGCTCAAAGCCGACAAGGGAAGGGCGTGAAGTCGGCCGAGGGCAGCGACTTCAAGGCGCTGCGAAGGAGCGGGCCATCTTCTCCCCGGCTCGACGCAAGGGAGCTGAGGGAGGGCTTCTACCTCTTCCGGTCGACGGAGACGCCGTGCGCATCCGCGCAAGACGGAAGGTACTCCCCGCCACCGCTTCGAACTAGCCCCAACTGGGTATCCTTTCTTTGCGCTTTTCTTCTATTGCGGGCTCTACCCGCCCTTTTCTGAATTCTTCTGCGACATTATGAACACCTACGGGTTCCGCCTCCTTGATTTCACCCCCAACGCCGTTCTGACCATGGCAGGTTTCGCACACCTTTGTGAAAACTTTGTCGGGATCCACCCAAACGTAGCCCTCTTCCGCCACTTCTTCATGCCCCGCGTTGAGAGAGGAGAGCCGCTTGCCGAAGGGATTGCTTGGGTCTCCAGGGTCGGCAAGAAAGAGGCCTATCTGGAGGGAGAGTTCCGCAGCAAATGGGAGGAGTGGAGAGCCAACTGGTGTTGGATCGTAGAGGAGAACCCGCAGCCCTTCACTGCCCTGCGCCAAACCCCAATAGTGCGCGGTAACGATTGGAGCAACTTGGCGCCGAAAGATGCTAGGTTGAAGATTGTTGTGACCCGGATCTTGCGCCTCAGGCTTGCCGGACTCACTGTAGGCGCAGTTGGCGCAGATTCCTTCGCCGCCGCATCGCTCCCTTGCAGGAGAGGAGGAGACCTGCTTGGGAGTTCCAAAACGCAGCGGACATCATGAGGTTGCGCCCGGGCCTCAATTGGAATTTCACTGTCTTGGAGTTGGATGCGATGCTGCTAGAGCTGTTCAAGAATGACCCCGATCACCCCGAGTGGTTTAGGTTGTCGAGGGGGGTCATCCCATTGTGCAACAACTCTTCGCTCGACCGCATCCACGCCATGATGCCGTTGTGCGATTCTCATGGGATCGTTCCAACCTGGCAAGAGCCTTCCGACGACATCGTGCGACAGTTCTTCGACAGCTTGGAAGAAGTGCCGATCCGCCCGACGGCGTAAGAAGCTCACCCGCGACACCACCGACGAAGAGATGGTGCGCATTGCCACAAGAGTTGGAGGAGGCGGCAGATGCCGCTACCGGGCGTCTTCGGGTACACCGTGGAGGAGGCAGATGCAGCAGAGGCGGCAAGCCTTGCCGAGCGAAGGGAGTTCGCCGGTGAGGAAGAGCTTGCGAACCCGAGGCCGAAGTCGAGCGAACCAGCCGAGGGCGCTTCTTCCCCACCATCCAGCGGCTTGCCGCAACGGAGCCCCGGCTCTGCCAAAGAAGCGTCTCCGCAAGGCCGGAGACGAGGCGGGCGGCAGACAGGACAGCCGAAGCGCCACATGACGCGCTTCTACATGCAAGCGATGTTGCCGCTGAGCACCCCACATCATGCGACAATCGGGCGGGATCCTCCCAGGCCACCACTGACGCCTCCGCCAAGCGGCCAAGAGAGCCCACTCCTCCGCCTCGTCGCATTGGAGGCGAGCCGGAGTTTGACCTCTCCGCACTAAGCTCCGACGAGGAAGAAGAGTAAGCTTCAATATTGTGCTTGTATTTCTTCAATTTTGTTGCTTCATCTTGAATCTGATTTGCTTCTGCTCAACTCTTTCCTTTTCGTGACGCTGGCCCAGAGCGTCGAAGAGAGCCAAGACCCGGTGGTCGTCGTTGAGGATGATCCACCCGTGGCAACAGGAGGCGTCTGAGACCCCTTGCCGGACCGGCAACCCTTCCTCGAGCAGCCCCCAAAGACAGCCCCGGAGTAAGTGTGCGGTTTTCTCTCATCGTTAGGTGTGCATGGGTGCTCCTTCTTCATTGATATCTCGATCGTTGGTTTGTGTAGGAGCAGAGCAGCCTCATCCGGAGGGCCGGAAGCCGCCCGAAATTCTATCTGCTTGACCACGCCGAGGGAGGATTCCCGGCAAGGGCGCCCCCAGCAAGGGAGACTACTCCGCAAGGGACAGCACCAGTGATCCTCCAAAGGTCGAGACCATGGCTGCAGATCCCATTGCAGGTAATCCTCTTGCGCGAAAAATTTCCCTTGGGCTTGTTTTCTTCTGTTTTCTTTTTGAACATTTGCTTGATCGTTCTTTCTTTGTCCGCCACAGAGCCGATGGAGACCGAGGTCGCCGCGAGGAGGACGTGACGCGCAACACCGACGGCCGCCTGTGGAAGAAGGGGCCGGCGCGGACGAGCTTGCTGGCGAAGAGGCCACCGAGGCTGCCGCCGCAGAAGCTGGCGAGGGGTCTGGCGATCGCACTGACGGCCCTGGGGCCGCAGGAGCGCCAGGCGCTACACCGACCGCCGATTCCCCCGCCGCTGCTGCAGCGTCAGGCTCCGAAGAGCCCCAGCCCGGCGCCTACTTGAAGGCCGGCGACGGCGTCTTCATCAAACTCCCATGGGAGTCGAGCTCCAGGGCGCCGGTCGAGGGAGAGACCTTCGACGGAGAGTTGCTCGCCTCTGCTGGACTGACGCTGGTGGACGCGCCAAGCAGCAGCAGCGGCGAGTCTGAGGAGGAGCAGCTACTGAAGAAGCTGTTGTCGCTCTACCGCGCCCGGCTGCCAAGTTGGAGTCCCGGAAGCACTTGTCGCGAGGGCGGGAGCAGACATGGAGACGCTGCCGGAGGAGCTCCGGCCGCAACCAGAAGCTCTCCGGTCCTTGGCGGAGGAGCGGGAGCAACTGCCGAGGAGCGCACGGCCTTCATCCTCGAGAAGGCCGCAATGAGGAGGAGCAGCTGCTTGCCGCCGAGAAGCTGTCCGTCAGAAAGCGAGCTGGCGCAGCGGAAGGTCAACCTGGACAGCCACGAGGAAGAGCTTGTCGCGCGCGAGGAGTCACTTGGCGGGGCTCTTAAGGAAGAGTAGGATGCTGCCGCAGCCGCCGAGGCCGCCAAGAAAGAGTTGGAGGCGAAGGTGACGCAGCTGGAGGCCGATCTCGGAAGAGCGGCGAGGAGCTTGCCGCACTCAAGCACGAGCGCGAGAAGGACGCCTACACTCTTGGCGAGCTGCAGGGCCGTCTCGCCGATAGGAGCAAGTAGCTCGACGCCGCCAAGGATTCCAAGGCAGATCTTGAGCTGAAGCTGACCACTCTGATGCAGACGCTGGATGGCGCCAAGGAGCGGGAGGTGAGCCTGTTGGAGAAGATCAAGGCCAACGAGGAGCTGCTGGCGAATGCTGTCGCCACCCAGAGCGCCTTGAGGGAGAGTGTGGAGCACTGGACAGAAGGTCTCGTGGATACTGCCGCCGCCATCCACAACGAGTTGATGGAGCTGGGGATGGTGGATCTTGGATACTCCTCCGACGAGCACCTCCAACACAGCGCCAAGCTTAGCTTATTCTTCAAGGGCGTGGTGGACGGCTCTCCAGCGACTCGGGAAGAGATCCCAAAGCAGTTGGCCGAGGAATCGCGCCAGATCTGTGCAGGAGCCGTCCAGAAGGTGTTGATGAAGGTGGCCTTCCGCAATCCAGGCCTCAACCTCAACGGCGTCCTCAGATCCTTGCCGCCAGATGCCGATGTGGAGGCGCTCAAAGCCCTTGTCGCACCCATTGTGGACAAGGTGGGTAAGATCAAGCGGGTTGATGGCGACCGCGTAGACTAGGCCGCCAATTTTATCTTTCCCTTGTCGCTGTTGATCATGTTTAGAACAATTTATTAGATCCGCGACAAGTTATTTTGTAATATATCACTATCTTAGGCTATGATTGCAATGTTATTTCCTTTACTTGATTCCTTACTTTGTACGTTTTTTCCCTACGCTTTTAGGGAACTTGTCGGTGCAGGCACCTTTGCCAGGCCGAGTGCGAACGTCAGCCTGTGGCGGTTCCGCCTCCGACAAGCAACCTTGTCGCGACTAGCTGCAGCTCACTTAAGTTGTTGAGCGGACTCGAAACAAAGTAAGGTAGCGACTAGCCATGCGAGTTGGTTCCTCCGCATACAGGTTTTCCATACAAAGTACTATCATTCGAGGAAGATAACTTAAAAATTTAAGAACTGATTGCTCAAACTTGGGCAACTTAGCTTTTCATCGTTTGCTTCCCGATATATGAAACTTCCTCGAGCAACGCTTGGTCCATAGTGTTATCTTCTCCTTCCCCCCTGGTTAACTTGTGCGCGAGGGAACCTTCCTTTCTTTGAGAAAAAAGAAAGAAGAGAAAATAAAGTTATGGACCCCAGCGGCTCGATATTGCTTACCGGGTGTGGGTGCTGCACAAAGTGTTAGTCAAAACATGCAATAAAATGATGAAAGCATGAATTTGACAAGTTGTGCGCAACACATGAGCTTTATCGATGCACGGGTCTGCGCTGCTTTGTACAAAGGATTACATGCATCAGCGGCAAGACTTGTACAAAAGGTGGTTGCGGAACGGGTTCCGCAACCGCGCTTCTGAGTAAAACTTACGAAGATGCTCAATGTTCCAGGAGTTGCTCACCGGAATGCCATCTTCGGGTCTCAAGCGGACAGCTGTGCCTAGTGACTCGTTTCACCTGATAAGGGCCTTCCCACTTCAGCGTCAACTTGTTTGAATTCTTGGCGGACTGAACGCGTCGAAGAACAAGGTGGCCTTCCTCGATACTTCTGGCATTGACTTTGCGGCTATGGTAGCGACGCAAAGCTTGCTGGTAACGAGCAGCTCGTACAGCGTCCTGAAGACGATCTTCCTCAAGGAGCAGCGCGTCATCTTGTCGCAGCTGCTCTTGCTCAAGCTCATCATAAGCGAGCACTCGAGGCGATCCGTATAAGAGTACCGGGGGGAGAACTGCCTCCGCTCCATAGACTAGAGCGAAAGGTGTCTGGACAGTGGCTCGATTAGGCGTCGTCCTGATCGACCAAAGAACCACCGGCAACTCCTCAATCCAGTTTCTTCCACACTTGTGCAGCCTGCCGAAAGTTCTGGTCTTGAGCCCGCGCAGACTTCAGATTTGCCCTCTCGCTTGACCGTTGCTTCTCGGATGAGCAATGTAAGCTAAAGCAGAACCTTGACGCCAAGATCTTGGACGTCTTGCATGAAGGTGCGACTCAGAATTGTGTGCCGTTGTCGGTGATGATCCTGTTAGGGATTCCGAAACGGCAAACAATCGACCAAGAACTTGATCACGATCTTTGTCACCTTCCTCACTGCTTCCACTTCCGGCCACTTTGTGAACTTGTCGATTGCAACGTACAAGTACTCAAAGCCCCCGACAGCTCGGGGGAAGGGGCCGAGGATGTCGAGCCCCTAGACCAAAAATGGCCAGGATAAAGGGATCGTCTGGAGAGCTTGAGCTGGCTGGTGTATCTGTTTGGAATGGAACTGAGACGCTTCACACTTGGTTACTTGTGCAGTTGCATCCTGTAGGGCTGTCGGCCAAAAGAAACCTTGCCGGAAAGCTTTGCCGGCAAGTGCTCTGGCGCCAATGTGGTGACCACAAATGCCTCCATGTATATCTGCCAACAGCTTTTGTCCATCTTCCCGGCAAATACACTTCAATTTCACACCGTTGAGTCTCCTTCATGCATGCAGTTGTCGACAAACCGGTACATACTTGACTGCCGGGCTACTCTTTCCGCTTCTTCTTGCTCTTGGGAAGTTCTCCTGTCTGAAGGAAATGGACAATCTGCTGCACCCATGCTGGAGCTTGCGGCTCGACAACAAGGACTAAAGGCACATCTGCTGCTGCGGGAACATCAGCTTCCACGGCAAGAACCTGCGGCTCAGCCGGAGTTTGACGTTCTCCGGCAAGCTTGCCGGAGCAAAACTTGTCGGGAGCGTCTGCTTCAACGAAGCAAACCGTGGGGCTTGTCGGAGCAGACTGCCCCTCAGCCCTGTTGGTGTCGATCGTGGGGACCTTCTTGGCGGCGGCTTCGGGAAGCTCTGCCGGAAAGTAGTCACCAGAGATCAACTTCCTCTTCTTGCTCTGTCCATTTGATGGTGTTACGGTTGGTTGAGTTAGCTTGAGCACAAAAATCCCTGGTTCCACAGGCAACTTAAGTGCAGCGCACTTTGATAGGCCATCAGCAATATCATTCTGAGCTCTTGGAACGTGTTCCATTTGTAGGCCGTCAAAGTGTTCTTCTAGCTTTCTCACTTCATCAACGTAGGCTTCCATCAATGGACTCTGATAATCTTTGTTCACTTGTCGGACGACAAGCTGCGAATCACCCCTGACAATAAGCTTCTTAATCCCAAGGTCTACTGCAATCCTGAGACCGGCAAGCAAACCTTCATACTCTGCTGTATTGTTCGTTGCTTGCTCCTTGGGAAAGTGCATCTGGACTACGTACTTGAGGTGCTCTCCGGTGGGTGCGACAAGAAGCACGCCGGCACCGGCGCCTTTGCGCCGAGAAGGCACCATCAAAGTACATTAGCCACTCTTTGCTCGCTTCCTTGACGGGATGCTCGTCTCGAATTTCTTCATCTTGCGTTGGGGTCCATTCCGCTATGAACTCGCCAATGCTCTGCTTTGGATAGTTGATGTGCTTTCAAACTTGAGGCCAAAGCTTGATAGTTCCAGTGCCCACTCGACAATCCCGCCTGTCACTTCGGATTTTGCAAGATCCTCTTCAGCCGAAAGCGAGTGACGATCGTTATCTCATGTGCTTGGAAGTAATGGCAGCTTTCTCGAGGCCATGAGGAGGCCGAAAAGCAATTTCTACACACCAGAGTACCTTGACCTAGCCCCCTGCAGGAGGGAATCGACAAACTAAACTGGCGCTGCACCATCCTTTTTTCTCAGATTCGCCGCATGCTCGCGCAGATCCGTCTTTGTCGGGACCAGAGCTTGTCGGTGAAGTGCCTTGCTTGTCGCTGGATGTGTCTGCCATGGTTGCCGGCTCATCGTCTGCCTCCCTCTCCGCTACTAACGCAACACTAACCACTTGATTGGTTGCCGCTATGTATAGCAGCAACTTCTCTTGTGGCCTAGGTGCGACAAGTATTGGAGTGGAGGACAGTACCTCTTTAAGTCCTGCAGTAGCAGCCTCCGCTTCGAGTCCATTTCATTGGACCCGCCTTTTCAAAATCTTCAAAAATGGCGGGCGCGTTCAACAGACCTAGAGATAAACTCGCCGAGAGCAGCCACGCAACCGCAAGTCTTCGTACATCCTTGAAGCGCTTTGGTGCTTCAATCTGCTCAATGGCCTTGATCTTGTCGGGATTGGCTTCAATTCCCCGCTGAGACACGAAGAACCCGAGAAGCTTGCCGGAAGGGACTCCGAACACGCACTTCTCGGGGTTGAGCTTGAGGTTGATCTTGCGCAGATTTGCAAAGGTCTCATCCAAATCTTGAACCAGAGTTGCTTTGTCCTTGCTCTTGACCACTATGTCATCCATGTAGGCTTCTACATTTACGTGCATTTGCGGCTCAAAAGCGTCATGGACTACTCTTGCAAACGTTGAACCAGCATTCTTCAAACCGAAGGGCATCCGTATGAAACAAGATGTGCCACATGGAGTAATGAATGCGGTTTTCTCCTCATCCTCTTCGCCATGAAGATCTGATGATATCTCGAGTATGCATCAAGAAATGAAAGCAAATCACATCCAGCCGTGGAGTCAACAATCTGGTCGATGCGCCGCAAGGGAAACGGGTCTTTGGGACAAGCTTTATTAACATCCGTGAAGTCAATACAAAGTCTCCATTTCCCATTTGCCTTGGCGCACAACTACAGGATTGGCCAACCACGTGGGATGGAGCACTCCTCCGACAAGGCCTCGCTGCTTCCAATTTCTTGATCTCTTCTGCGATGAATTCTTGGCGCCCACCGCTTCGCTTCACGACTTTCTGCTTGACGGGCGCCAAGATGAGGACAAACGGCAAGACGGTGCTCAATTACTTTCAGGAACACCGGGGATGTCGGACGGTTGCCATGCAAACACGCCGACGTTCGCCTGCAGGAAAGCAACGAGCGCCTTCCTATTTAGGGTCGAGAGGCACCGATGGTGAAGGTACCACCAGTCTGCCGTCCTCCTTGGCGGACACCTTCTTGGTCTTTGGTGGAGCTGCCATCGCCTTTCTTGCACTTGCGGTGGAGCTCGATGGTGCGTCCTCGACGGTAGCGCAGCACTCGAAGAGGTGTGCTTGCCGGAGTGGGCATCGAGCTCTTGCCGGACTTGGTCTTCTTCCCCGGGAGCTTCAGTGCAAGTGTTTTGCTTTCACATTGCTGCTGCATCCCGGTAGATCTTGTCGGCACAGATAAGAGCATCCTTCTTGTCGCCATGGACAGAGATGATGCTTATCGGGCTTGGCATCTTAAGTAAGTTGTATGCGTAATGAGAGGCTGCCATGAATTTGGCGAGTCTTTGAATGACCAAGTATCCCATTGTAAGGCAATGGGAAATCAGCAACGCCGAATGTGACCCTCTCACCCTAAAGTTCAGCTCACTGCCAAATGTTACCGCAACGTGATCTTCCCTTCGGCTTGCTCCTTCCCGGATTGATTCCTTGGAATGTGCCAGTCTCTTCGAGCTCATTGTCGAGGATCCAAGCTTCGAGCACCACGGAGGAGATCAGGTTTAAGCCGCCCGCCGTCAACTAGCATCTTGGTGACCTTGAGGTTGCGGATAGTTGGTGAGACCAACATCGGCAAGCACCCGACCGCAGATTATGCGATCGTGGTGGTCCTCAATATCAAAGATGATAGGCGTCTTTGGACCACTTCAGAGGCTTGCGTGACTCTACGGATGGTTCCGCTGCATTGGCCTCCCGCATCCACTGCTTGAGTTGGCGGTGGGAAGTATGCAAGGAAGCACCTCCGTCAACGCAGCGGACCTCCGTGGCTTTCTGAAACTCCTGCTCATCGGTCTCGTCGTCTTCCATATCTTCGTCGTCGTCTTCGTCTTCATCCTTGTCGCGGCCGCGGGGAGGCCTGTCTCCTTGCCGCCGCTTGGCCTTGCCGCGGCGCCCTCCTCGGCCGGGACGTTTCTTGCTGGCTCCAAAGACCTTCTCCTTGTCACGCCGCGCGGACTCAGCCTTCTGCTGTTCAACAAGCTGCTCGACCTTCTTGCAGCTCTGGAGGTCATGGCCCTTGGTGCGGTGGATCTTGCAGTACTGCTTGCCGGAGCCGTCCTGCTTGTCGGCGGCCGCCACAGACTGGTGGTTAGCGTCAGCGGCAACCTCCTTGCCGGAGCCGCCAGCCTTGGCGTTCTTGTCGCCACCTCCGTTGCCGGACTGCTCAACAGCTAGCACTTCTCTGCCTTTCTTTCTTCTGTTGCCCCGCCGTCGGCTCTTCTTTGCCGGAGCGGTATCCTCACTGTCAGATCCTGCTTCTGCATTCTCTCCTGGGAGTCTCCTCCCTTCCTCAGCACGTGCACACTTGTCGGCCAAGGCATACAGCTCATCGGGCGTCCTTGACTTTGCACATCGCCATCTCCTCCCTCATCCCGCGGTTCCGCACGTCTCCGATGAAACGCTGATCACCGCGCAGGTGGACATCCGGGATGTTGTAGTACACGGCTGAATCTCTGAATGAACTTGCGCAGGGACTCTCCTTCCTTCTGGGCGAGCAGATGAAGGTCACTTTCCTGGCCATGAGGCTTGTGGCCGCCTGTGAAGGCGCCAACAAACTGATGGCATAGATCTGCCCAAGAGGATATGGAGTTGTCCGGCAAGTGCATGAGCCAGGACCTGACGTTGGGCTTGAGTACCAGCAGGAAGTAGTTGGCGAGGATCTTGTCGTCTCGTCCGCCCGCAGCTTGCACCGCAATGGTGTAGATGCTGAGGAACTCCGACGGATGCGTCCTGCCATCGTACTTCTCTGGCACGTCTGGCTTGAAATTCTTCTTGCTGGGCCATCGACTTGCCGCAGCTCACGAGTGAACGCAGGGCAACCTACCGCGTATGGCAAGTCGCTGGTTCTTCGGGCGCATGCATATCGACAGAAGGCCTGTGGCGCTGGTCCGACCGACGCCGCTTCTCTTGGCGCCGGCGCGAGTTCGAGCGTCTTCTTGTTGTCGTTCATGAAGAACTTGGCGCTGATCGCGGCGAAGCTCGTGGATCCGGCGACGCGGTGGAGTCATTGTCGAGGTGGATCCGGCGAAGTCGGCGATCTTGGCCTTCGGGCGGAGAGTGCATGGTGGTTGCACCTCCACAAGTCTCGTCGCCACCGGCTCGTGCCTTGTCGTCTTGCCGCGGCAATGATGTAGTTGGTTGCCGCGGAGCGTCGCCGTTGGCAAAGCCGATGAGACTTTGTATGGTGGCCCTCCATTCGTCGACCTTGTCGGCTGTTGGAGGGTAGTCGAGGAGCAGTTGAGCTCTCGCCAGAGCTTCTGCTGGAGTGGTGGGTGGCAGTGGCGAACGGCGCGAGGAGCGGGATATGCTCGGACTTCTATCTATGTTAGAAGGAGCAGTATCCCGTCCGAGCGACCGTGCTCACTTGGCGCCAAAGATGTTGGCGTGCATGCTGGTCTTGAACGTCCCGAGATCCTCCAGCTCGATCTCGGTCCAACGAGCATATGGCATTGTGAATGCCATGACGCTATTGGTCCCGCGCCTCCTGAGACGGGCGCAGTACATGTACGGACGCCGAGGTCTGTGCGGCCTTGTCCTTGGACTTGGCAGCGTCACGAACTCCTTCGCCGGCGCCCGTTCTTCCGCCAGCGTCTGCTCCACCACCCGTTCGCTCCGGTGATGGTGGGTTCGACGTGGACGGCTCCGCTGCCGCCGAAGCCTTCTTCTTCGGTGGCATGTTGATGAAGATGTTGAAGATGATGAAGATGTTGCTCGTGTGAACGCCGGATCAAGTTCACACAGCCTCGACGCCCCCTACCAGCCTCACTATATGAAAAACATGGTGTTACTTTGAAGCACAATATATGAGACTCACTACATGAAGAACAAGGTGCTACTTTGAAGCACAAGTGTGGAAAAAGATATAGTAGCATTGCCCTTTTTATATATTTTTTGGGCCTTCCTTTTTTTGGCCTTTCTCTTTTTTTTTGCGCAATGCTCTAATAATGATGATCATCACACTTCTATTGATTACAACATAAGGATTACAACTCAAAACTAGAACAAGGTATGACTCTATATGAATGCCTCCGTGATGTACCAGGATGGTGCAATGAATCAAGAGTGACATGTATGATAAATAATGCATGGTGGCTTTGCCACAAATACGATGTCAACTACATGATCATGCAATGGCAATATGACAAAAGTAAAGTATGTCATGATGATGATGAACGGAACGGTGGAAAGTTGCATGGCAATATATCTCGGAATGGCTATGGAAATGCCATAATAGGTAGGTATGGTGGCTGTTTTGAGGAAGATATAAGGAGGTTTATCTGTGAAAGAGCGTATCATATCACGGGGTTTGGATGCACCGCTAAGTTTGCACCAACTCTCAAGGTGAAAAAGGGCAATGCACGGTAATCAAGAGGCTAGCAAAGGCGGAAAGGTAAAAGTGCGTATAATCCATGGACTCAACATTAGTCAAAAGAACTCATATACTTATTGCAAAAATTTAGAAGTCATCAAAAATCAAGTACTACGCGCATGCTCCTAGGGGGATAGATTGGTAGGAAAAGACCATCGCTCGTCCCCGACAGACACTCATAAGGATGCACAAGCCAGGTACACTTCATGTTTCAAATTTGTTCCATAACTTTAACCATACGTGGGATGCTACGAGATTTGCAATCTTTAACACAAGCATTTATCAAATTCACAACTACTCAACTAGCACGACTTTGATATTATCACCTCCATATCTCAAAACAATTATCAAGCATCAAACTTATCTTAGTATTCAACGCACTCAAAACAAAGTTTCACATATCTTGAATACCAAGTATATTAAAATTAAGCAAATTACCATGCTATTAACGACTATCAAAAAAATGATCTAAGTGAAGCATGAGAGATCAAGTTTCTTTAAAAAAATCCACCACCGTGCTCTAAAATATTTAAGTGAAGCACTAGAGCAAGAATTATCATGCTCAAAAATATAAGTGAAGCACTATGAGCAAAACTATCAAGCTCAAAAGATATAAGTGAAGCACATAGAGTATTCTATCAAATTTCAATTCATGTATGGCTCTCTCAAAAGGTGTATACAGCAAGGATGATCGTGGTAAACTAACAAGCAAAGACGCAAATAATACAAGACGCTCCAAGCAAAACACTTATCATGTGGTGAATAAAAATATAGCTCCAAGTAAATTACCGACGGAAGTGGATTTAAAGAGGGATGCCTTCCGGCATCCCCAAGCTTTGAATTTTGGTGTCCTTGGATTATCTTGGGGTTCCATGGGCATCCCCAAGCTTAGGCTCTTGCCACTCCTTGTTCCATAATCCATCAAAAAGAATTCACCCAAAACTTGAAAACTTCACAACACAAAACTCAATAGAAATCTCGTGAGCTCCGTTAGAGAAAGAAAACAAAAGACTACTTTAAGGTACTTTAATGAACTCATTCTTTACTTATATTGGTGTTAAACCTACTGTATTCCAACTTCTCTATGGATCATATACTATTTTACTAGCCATAGATTGATCAAAATAAGCAAACAACACACGCAAAACAGAATCTGTCAAAAACAAAACAGTCTGTAGTAATCTGTAACTAATGCAAACTTCTGGAACTCAAAAAATTCTACCAAAATTAGAAGACCTGGAAAATTTGTTTATTGATCAGAATCAATTGGAATCAGTATTTTATCACGTTCTGGTGATTTTTAACAATTCGGGCACTGAGCACAAAGTTTCTGGAAATTACAGCAAGATCAAATAACTATCACCCAAGATGATCCAATAGGTTTAACTTGGCACAAACACTAATTAAAAGAAAAAATAACATCTAAACAGAGGCTAGATGGATTATTTATTCCTAAACAGAAGCAAAAACAAAAAGCTAAAAATAAAATTGTGTCGCCTCCCAACAAGCGCTATCGTTTAACGCCCCTAGCTAGGCATAAAAGCGAGGATAGATCTAGGTATTGCCATCTTTGGTAGGAAATTATTCAATGAGGCATCTACCTCCTTTAGAATTTTCTTTCTTTCTAGTAATTATCAAACTTTTAGGCACAAGATCAAAAAATGCATTCGTAGCAAATGGTTCCTTAATGATAGTAAAAAGATCGGGATGAATACTTATAGATTTAAGATCCGCAGTTTCCTTACTAGATGATTCACCCTTATTTTTAGGAACATACATAAGCTTGGCAATTTTAGTGGGAGGACTAGGAGTATTCTTTACGGAAGAAAAGCGGTTCCCAAGTTGGTAATGATACCCTCAAGTTTATCGATTCGAGTGGAATCTAGATTTATTTTCTCATTAACCATGGGTTCCTTCTCCTTAATATTTTTCAAAGTCATTCCTACCTTAGATCCATATTGAGTAATTTGATTATGGATCTTTTATCTAGATTTTCAATGGATTCAATGGTAGCAACTTTGTTTTCAATAATTTCAAGCCTTTGCATAACATGCTCCAAAGTTAACATAGTTCCATTAACCAAAAGAGGAGGTGAGCCAAATAAATCTATTAAAGCATTATAAGAATCAAAAGTATGGCTACCCAAGAAATTCCCTACGGTAATGGTATCAAGAATATATATATACCAAGGATTAGCACCTACATAAAAATTACGAAGAAGAACTGAAGTAGATTGCTTCCTGGTAGATCTATTTTGAGCATTGCAAATTCTATACCAAGCATATTTTAGATTTCCTCCCTCCCTTTGCTTAAAATTTAGAACTTCATTCTCGGGAGATAACGGGGAAGATAAGAGACTCGTCATGACGGCAAGAAAACTAAACACACGAGCAAACAAAAGGCAAAGGGAAAAGAGGAGGAGATTGGGAAAGAGAGGGTGAATAAAACGGCAAGGGTGAAGTGGGGGAGAGGAAAACGAGAGGCAAATGGCAAATAATGTAATGCGAAAGATAGGGATTGTGATCGGTACTTGGTATGTTGACTTTTATGAGACTCCCCAAGAACGGGCGCCAGAATCCTTCTTGCTACGTCTCGAGCTTATGCTGGTTTTCCTTGAAGAGGAGAGGATGATGCAACATAGTAGTGTAAGTATTTCCCTCAGTTTTTGAGAACCAAGGTATCAATCCAAGAGGAGGCCACGCCAAGTCCCTCGTACTGCACAAAGCGATAGCTACTCGCAACCAACGCGATTAGGGGTTGTCAATCCCTTCACGGTCACTTACGAGTGAGATCTGATAGAGATAATATTTTTGGTATTTTTGGTATAAAGATGCAAAGTGAAAAGTAAAGGCAAAGTAAAAACAAAGCAAGTATAAAAGTGATGGAGATTGATATGATGAGAATAGACCCGGGGGCCATATGTTTCACTAGTGGCTTCTCTCAAGAGCATAATTATTCTACGGTGGGTGAACAAATTACTGTTGAGCAATTGACAGAATTGAGCATAGTTATGAGGTTATCTAGGTATGATCATGTATATAGGCATCACGTCCGAGACAAGTAGACCGAAACGATTCTGCAACTACTACTATTACTCCACTCATCGACCGCTATCCAGCATGCATCTAGAGTATTAAGTTAAAAACAGAGTAACGCCTTAAGCAAGATGACATGATGTAGAGGGATAAATTAATGCAATATGATAAATACCCCATCTTGTTATCCTCGATGGCAACAATACAATACGTGCCTTGCAACCCTTTCTCATCCTTTGGGTAAGGACACCGCAAGATTGAACCCAAAGCCATGCACTTCTCCCATTGCAAGAACTACCAATCTAGTTGGCCAAACCAAACAGATAATTCAAGAGACTTGCAAAGATAACTCAATCATACATAAAAGAATTCAGAGAAGATTCAAATATTATTCATAGATAAGCTGGATCATAAACCCACAATTCATCGGTCTCAACAAACACACCGCAAAAAGAAGATTACATCGAATAGATCTCCACGAGAGAGGGGAGAACATTGTATTGAGATCCAAAAAGAGAGAAGAAGCCATCTAGCTACTAGCTATGGACCCGAAGGTCTGAAGTAAACTACTCACACTTCATCGGACGGGCTATGGTGTTGATGTAGAAGCCCTCCGTGGTGGATGCCCCCTCCGGCGGAGCTCCAGAACCGGCCCCAAGATGGGATCTCGTGGATACAGGAAGTTGCGGTGGTGGAATTAGGTTTTTGGCTCCTGTTCTGATCGTTTGGGGGTACGTAGGTGTATATAGGAGGAAGGAGTACGTCGGTGGAGCTTCGAGGGGCCCACGAGGCAGGGGGCGCGCCCTAGGGGGGGCGCCCTCCACCCTCGTGACAACCTCATGGTTTTCTTGACGGAGGGTCCAAGTCTCCTGGGTCTTATCTGATGAGAAAATCACGTTCCCGAAGGTTTCATTCCGTTTGGACTCCGTTTGATATTCTGCTTCTTCGAAACACTGAAATAGGCAAAAAACAGCAATTCTGGGGCCTCCGGTTAATAGGTTAGTCCCAAAAATAATATAAAAGTGGAAAATAAAGCCCATTATAGTCCAAAACAATAGATAAAGTAGCATGGAGCAATAAAAAATTATAGATACGTTGGAGACGTATCATCGTACGTCTTCACGATCCGACCGATCTTAGCACCGAACGTATGGCACCGCTGTGTTCAGCACACGTTCAGCTTGATGACGTCCCTCGTTCTCTTGATCCAGTTGAGGACGAGGGAGAGTTCCGACAGCACGACGGCGTGGCGACGGTGATGATGAAGTTACCGGCGCAGGGCTTCGCCTAAGCAGTACGACGACATGACCGAGGTGTGTAACTGTGGAGGGGGGCACCGCACACGGCTAAGACAAATCTTGAGTGCCTTTGGGGTGCTCCCCTCACCCGTATATAAAGGAGGGAGGGAGGAGGCGACCGACCTAGGGGGCACGCCAAGCGTAGGGAGTCCTACTAGGACTCCCAAGTCCTAGTAGGATTCCCTTTCCTATTCGTAGTAGGAGAGAAGGAAAGAGAGGGAGAGGGAGAAGGAAAGGGGGGCACTCCCATCTCTTCTCCAATTCGGTTTGGGCAGGGGGGAGGCGCGCGCCACCTCTTGGCCCTTCTCCCCTCTCTCCACTAAAGCCCAATAAGGCCCATTACTTCTCCCGATGAATTCCCGTAACTCCCCGGTACTCCAAAAAATACCTGAATCGCTCGGAGCCTTTCTGGTGTCCGAATATAACCTTCCAATGTATGAATCTTTACCTCTCGACCATTTCGGGACTCCTCGTCATGTCCGTGATCTCATCCGGGACTCTGAACAAACTTCGGTCATCAACACACGTAACTCATAATACAAATCATCATCGAACGTTAAGCGTGCGGACCCTACGGGTTCGAGAACTATGTAGACATGACCGAGACACATCTCCGATCAATAACCAATAGCGGAACCTGGATGCTCATATTGGCTCCTACATATTCTACGAAGATCTTTATCGGTCAAACCGCATAACAACATACGTTGTTCCCTTTGTCATCGGTATTTTACTTTCCCGAGATTCGATTGTCGGTATCATCATACCTAGTTCAATCTCGTTACCGGCAAGTCTCTTTACTCATTCCGTAATGCATCATCCCGCAACCAACTCATTAGTCACATTCTTTCAAGGCTTATAGTGATGTGCATTACCGAGAGGGCCTAGAGATACCTCTCCGATACACGGAGTGACAAATTCTAATCTTGATCTATGCCAACCCAACAAACACCTTCGGAGACACCTCAGAGAGCACCTTTATAATCACCCGCCACGTTGTGATGTTTGATAGCACACTAAGTGTTCTTACGGTATTCGGGAGTTGCATAATCTCATAGGTAGAGGACGTGTATAAGTCGTGAAGAAAGCAATAGCAATAAAACTTAACGATCATTATGCTAAGCTAATGGATGGGTCTTGTCCATCACATCTTTCTGTAGTGATGTGATCATGTTCATCAAATGACAACGCATGTCCATGGTTAGGAAACTTAACCATCTTTGATTAACGAGCTAGTCAAGTAGAGGCATACTAGAGACATTCTGTTTTGTCTATGTATTCACACATGTACTAAGTTTCCGGTTAATACAATTCTAGCATGCATAATAAACATTTATCATGATATAAGGAAATATAAATGCCAACTTTATTATTGTCTCTTGGGCATATTTCCTTCACCTCTTGCCGCCATCACTTGATGCCTCATCATCATCATCATCCAAATCAATAGTTGCCTTGTGTTTCTATGGCACCTTGACATCACAGTTCTTCCATTTCTCTTCATCCTTCAACACTTCGTAGCAATGGGGCAACACAAATGCTCTCCCTTTCTTAACCTCGCCTTTCTTGGTCTTCTTCTCTTCTCATCGAAACAAGTTTTGTGCAATATTGAGCTACAAACAAAAGAAAAAGTTACCACTTGAAACACAAAAGATGAAGAATGAACATGGAACATAAAGAAATGGCACTTACCCTATCTCTATCATTAGTGCCACTCGGATTTATCTTTTCAACCAACGTCATTGCCGCTATCCACTTTTGACAATCTTTGTTGATCGTCGACCACCTGGAGCGAAGTGATCTATCGGTGCGCTCAATTCCACTCTTGTTGTGTGCATCAAAGAACTCCTTCATCCGAAACTAATATGTACCTCTAGTTCAGTCCGTCCCAACGGTGGCATCCATAGACACATTTAACCATGTCTTGCATAGCAAAATGTCTTCGTCCATGGTGTAGTTGCACGCCGTTCCTTTCGGTGCATCGACCATATCCTCACCCTCCTCATCCACTTCATATTCATGTTCATGTTCATGCACTTCATTGGTTTGTGACCAATGAGAATGTTGGAGCCAACATACATAGTTGACATAGATGTGTCATCATTGAAACTACAACGTGTGATAAAGAAAACTAACCAAGCTATCCATATGTATACATTTATCTAACAACAACAAAAAAGAAAAGAAAAACGATACCTTGTGGGCATTTCATCAAGCACAATGTGCGCATCGGCCGTCGACACAACAAATTGCGAGCTTTCGGGCGCTTCGGGTGGAGGAGGCGCGGTCGAACGCGCTGCTGGAATCTTCTTCACGCGCCTAGAAGCGTTGTCCACCTTCCTCTTATTTTGGGCCGCCGTCGCCGCCACCATTGGTCGGTTGGGGACGGAGCTCTGTGGCTTCGCGGCGGGTGATACGTCTCCAACGTATCTATAATTTTTGATTGCTCCATGCTATATTATCTATTGTTTTGGACCATATTGGGCTTTGTTTTCCACTTTTATATTACTTTTGGGACTAACCTATTAACCGGAGGCCCAACCCAGAATTGCCTTTTTTTTGCCTATTTCAGTGTTTCAAAGAAACGGAATATCAAACGGAGTCCAAACGGAATGAAATCTTTGGGAACGTGATTTTCTCATCACATAAGATCCAGGAGACTTGGACCCTCGGTCAAGAAAGGAGGGAGGCGGCCACGAGGGTGGAGGGCGCGCCCCCCTACCTCGTGGGCCCCCCGAAGCTCCACCGACGTACTCCTTCCTCCTATATATACCTACGTACCCCCAATGCATGACACGGAGCCAAAACCTAATTCCACCGCCGCAACTTTCTCAGATCCACGAGATCCCATCTTGGGGCCTGTTCCAGAGCTCACCGAAGGGGAATCCACCACGGAGGGCTTCTACATCATCATCATAGCCTCCGATGAAGTGTGAGTAATTTACTTCAGACCTTCGGGTCCATAGTTAGTAGCTAGATGGCTTCTTCTCTCTTTTGGATCTCAATACAATGTTCTCCCCTCTCTCGTGGAGATCTATTCGATGTAATCTTCTTTGCGGTGTGTTTGTTGAGATCGATGAATTGTGGGTTTATGATCAAGATTATCTATGAACAATATTTGAATCTTCTCTGAATTCTTTTTATGTATGATTGGTTATCTTTGCAAGTCTCTTCGAGTTATCCGTTTGGTTTGGCCAACTAGATTGGTAGTTCTTGCAATGGGAGAAGTGCTTAGCTTTGGGTTCAATCTTGCTGTGTCCTTTCCCAAAGGATGAAGGGGCAGCAAGGCACGTATTGTATTGTTTCCATAGAGGATAACAAGATGGGTTTTTATCATATTGCATGAATTTATCCCTCTACATCATGTCATCTTGCTTAAGGCGTTACTGCTTTTTATTAACTTAATACTCTAGATGCATACCGGATAGCGGTCGATGAGTGGAGTAATAGTAGTAGATGCAGGTGAGTCGGTCTACTTGTCTCGGACGTGATGCCTATATACATGATCATACCTAGATACTCTCATAACTATGCTCAATTCATCAATTGCTCAACAAGAATTCGCTCACCCACCGTAAAATACTTATGCTCTTGAGAGAAGCCACTAGTGAAATCTATGTCCCCGGTCTATTTTCATCATATTAATCTTCCCACGCTTTATTATTGCTTTGCTTTTTTACTTTGGCTTTTATTTTACTTTGCATCTTTATACCAAAAATACCAAAATATTATCTATCATCTCTATCGATCTCACTCTCGTAAGTGACCGTGAAGGGACTGACAACCCCTATTCGCGTTGGTTGCGAGGAGTTATTTGCTTTGTGTAGGTGCGAGGAACTTGCGCTTGGCCTCCTACTGGATTCATACATTGGTTCTCAAAAACTGAGGGAAATACTTACGCTACTCTGCTGCATCATCCTCTCCTCTTCGGGGAAAACCAACGCAAGCTCAAGACGTAGAACCGGGCGGTGGCGCGACGCCACCCTGCGAATTCGTGCGGGGCGCCATAAATAGGCCACGCACGAGACCGGTGCTTGGAGTCGCTGGAGCCGCCGCGGTCGGAGGTTAGCTCCCCGCTAGGGTTTGCAGCGGCGGCGGTGGAGGGGTTGCAGGTGTAGGGAGGGGGTTGGGGGGATGTCGGCGCGGCCGTTCATCGGTGAAATTTCGCCAGCAACTGCGCCGGGCGGGGCGAAGGCAGGGCGGCCAGAGAGGTCAGGGCGGCGATTGCTCGCTCGCACGCAAACGTTAGCTGGCCAGCGCGCGGGAGCTGGCACACCAAATACACAGCACGTGATGCTGTTTTTCTATGCGCGCTGAACCTAGTTTACCGCGCGGGGATCATAGCGCGGGTGCCGGAGCGCTAGTTCCGATAGCGCGCACTAGATAGCCGTTTTGTCCGGCGCGCGGCTTATCTAGCACGCTTGTTGAAGATGCTCTAATCAATTCCTCCTTTACTACCGCACTGCACCATTGTACAAATCTCCACTACTTTAAAAGAATATAAAGTTCCCATTTCAGTTTTCTTCCCATCACCCCTTCATCCAACCTTCTATGTATATGATAATCAATCATCTTAATTTACTTACCTTCTGATACAATTCCACTTTAATTTACCTACCAAACTTCTAATCAAAATATAAGGTAATTCACGGGCAGAATTTGATGAATATATATTTACACAATCATATTATTATGGACATGTAAATCACAAGCTAACGTACTAGAATATTTATATCCGTTGCAACGCACGGACATTTTTCTAGTCAAATAAAAATACTTGTATCAAATCAACTCAAATCTTTAGAAATATATACGGTATTTCTCAGCAACTGTGGTAACCATGTTTACTGGTCCTCCTGGGTAAAAATGGCCAATTTGTTAACCAAACACTAGTAGAAGCACACCGTCCGGCCCTAGTCTGAACCTTTAGGGTCGACATCTATCATGACCCTACCATGCCACCCTCTGCTTCACCATCATGCTCCGATGTCATCATCCTCCACATGTGAGTTCTGCCACACTCTCAAGACACCTTCTCTCTCCTTGGAATTCAGGTGTTTCATGATTTATGCATGTTAAGCTATTTTTTAGTTCATGCATCATGCACCTATGAGCGAAATCTGATGCATTACATGTGCATTTATTTTACCGTAATGTTGGCTGATGAACCAAATCAAAGGTTTCATTGATTATATTAACTCCCAAGCCCACGCGCATGCAGAAATGACTAGGTGAACTATTAATGATTTGTTAGATTGAGCATGGTTAACAATTTATTAAAGAGATGAGCAAGGAATTAGCATTTTTTCCCTAGGATTTAGTACCAACTCCTGAATTTATGATGCATATATAAAAGAGCTAATCAACTCTGTAGTACACTTTAAAGCACTTGATCTAGGAAAAAATGCATAATTTCCTTCACTTCCATAGGTAAATAATCTAAAGCCAAGCTAAGAATAGTGTATATTTTTAGGGCCTAATCAATAATCAGTGGTTCAATATGATTCGAAGCTATTAGGCATGACAGCCATAAATCCTTGTAGCTAGCTTATTAGATCATTGTAGATGATGCATTCATTGACGAAATGATGAAATTAGCTTAGGGCCCTCTTGGCTTGATACTAAGGAACCATGTGCCCAACTCTTTTGATTGTTGCAAACACCAGGCCCTTGTAGCAAACAACATACCCAATAATCTGCAAATTCATGATGGAACCAGCAAATAATTTTTTTGTTGCACATATGTATCCTTGTAGCTTGATAAGTCCATTATGGATCATGCTTTTCTACTGTTATTGATAGCGTTTTTTATCATCATTTCACTTTATGATGCAATTCTAATGCGTTTTCTCTCTTAATGTGCAAGATTTATATAAAGAGGAAGATTGCCGGCAGCTGGAATTCTGGACTCAAAAGAGCTACAACAGAGATAGCTACTCTCCGGAGCTCCAAATGACCTGGAATTTTAATGAGATTTTTTACTGAATAAATTAAAAAATACTGAACGAAGATCCACCGGAGGGGCCACCAGTTGCCCAGCAACAGAAAGCACGCCTACCCCTGTATGCCGCCTTGATGTCTTCTATAGATGCCCTCTGGCGCTATCCTTCTGCTATATGAAGTCATTTGCCCTAGAAAAAAAAATAAGAGAAGACTTTCGGGATGAAGCATCGTCATCTTGAGACGGAACCTAGGTAGTAGCACTTTTCTTCTCCGGCGGAGCGATTCTGCCAGGGAATGTGCATGCAGAATCAAAGGGGCAAGTGTGTGTGCGTCATGTTTTTTCTAAGCGCATGCAGCCTTTGCCTCCACGGGAGAAATCATTTGGATTTGTTACTAACCTAACTACCGATCAGTCGGTAGTTAGTCCAAGATATCAGGCATGCACATACAAACATATACTTTCTATGTTCAAAATTATGTGTAAACGTGTTAGATACATCCGTATCTAAATAAATTGAATATAAATAATTTAGGATTAGAGCTAATATATGATCTTAGGAATTAAGGGCCCATGTCAAAAAATAGGGGAGAGCACAAGAGACAAGATTTTTTTTCCCGTACAGCACTTGTATCCAGGGTGCGTATGGCACTTGTCACGTCTCCAACCGAAGCACAGGAGGAGTGGACACGAGGCCCGGCCGGCCACCTTGGATACACCTACTTGATCTCCACTTGGGCTTGAACCGAGAATTTCACTTTCACCCTCTTTCTCCTTTTTTCACCATGCATAGACGTCGGGATGGACAGGCGGTTACGGCCGTGGGGTCCACCCCGCCAGCCTGGTAGCAGCTTTTTACCGGCCAGAAAGCCGAGACTCGCCGCCGGAACAAACCTCTCCTCTCGCCTGAAACAAACGCAACAACCAGAGAGAACGAGAGAGAGAGCGCCGCCATGGCTTCGTCGATCCCGTGGAAGCCCCTCTTCTGGGAGCGCATCCATGACTCCGCGTCTGTCACCGTCGTCGTCCGCAACAGTCTGACCGCCATCACCCGCGACCTCGCGCCGCCTCTCCGCGGCGACGACGACGACGTGGAGAGATCCCTCTCTCGGATCGGGCAGTGGAGGAGAAGCTTGCCGAGGCGGGGAAGCTTCTCGGGTTCGTGCTCTCGTGGCTGGGCACCGCGGAGTTGCTTGCGCTTCGTCGGATGCGCAGCGATGACGCTATCGAGGCGCGGGTTCGACCACGTGCAGGCGCGGCCAGGGCGCTAGCCGGGGCCGCCTACGGCGAGGTAGCTACGTGCCGCGGCCACCTGGGAGCCGCGGCACGCCTCGTCGCGCGCGGCGACATTCCCTACCGCTACGCCCACGCGGAGGTGCTCGCCGCCACCAGGGCCGTCGCTGCGGCTCTGGAGCAGCTCCACGGGGTGGTGGACGCCCTGCCTTCCCATGGCGAGCAGGCGCCAGCCCTCCTTCCCCTGCCCAGGAGCGTCCACTCGGACACGCGCGCAGCCGCGGCGACGACGGCAAGGGACCACGACGGTGCCTGGAGGGCCCTGGCGCGCTCTGTCCCCGACGCGCTACTGCAGGCGTGCGCCGCTCTTCCCGAGCTCGAGGCGGCCCGCGCCGAGCTCGACCACTGCAACGACGCCCTCAAGCCGTCCGATTCCCTCGATCGCGCCGCGACTGCCGCAACCTACGCGGCCGTGCTTCGCAGGCTGGACGCGGCACACGCCGCGATCTCGCGCGTCATGAGTGTCAACGCCGGGGTGAGCACCGCTTTCCTTGCCGCCACATCTCAGCTCGGGCTCGGCCGCGTCGGGCCGCGGTGGGTCTCATGGATGGAGTCGCGCTCCGACTTCGGGCGCCACGGCCGTGCTGCGCTTGACCTGCTGTGGTCGGCGTCTGCCTGCGTCGACTACCACTTCGGCATCGTCGTCGCCTGGCCGGCCTCCCCGTTTCAGGAGGGCGATCTGATGCTACGCCGAGCCGTCACCGAGGCCAGCGAGGCGCGGGACGCCGCCAAGCTCATGCGAGAGGCGGGCGTTCGGCTCTTCTTCCACACTTCGGCGATCATCAACGGCGCCTAGCGCACGGTCTGCCCCCTTCATGTCGCTCTCTGGTTGCATATCTTCGTTGCTGTGAACCAAACGGCCTTTGATTCTTTAGCTTCGCTGCCGCATGGCAAGCCGTTTTCTGAATACATGCGATGCAGCAAATACTCTTGAACAATTATGAAGCATATCTAGTACTTGATGTGGACATATGTTGTGGATTCTCGTGTGAATTTTGGTGCAAGCTGCTCCAGTTTACTGTCTTTGTGATATTAACTCATGAATGTTTGCTTGCCAAAGTATGATTATTTGCTGGTCAAAATAAGCTGGTTTACAAAATAAGCTCGGCCATTGGGAGAAACTCCATTAGTCTTTGGGCTTTCTTTGTGCTTGAAACTGCTGGGGGCAATGCACTTACAAAATAAGCTCGGCCACATTTGGAGTTTCTATTAACACTCTGGATAAGCTATGTGAGGTTGGACTTACGATATTGATCTTGCCTACTGCCTAGTGTATTGGTTCATCAATTCACATGTTGCACTTGTTCCCAACTTCATTTTTCATTTTCCGAATGGGCAATCAAAAATCATTATCGATGCAGTTTATATGTAGTTTTAATACTAGTTTGATGCTACCTACTACCGGAGAAGTTATTCAGATTTAACATGATATATTGTTGTACGTTTTGTTTTAGACATGTACCATTCTTAGTCTATTCAGTTATTTGGCCACAGATTTCTTTTGCACCCTCACTTGACAAATCATACTCCTTCATCATTGGTTAATTTGGACTGTTCTACAACATCACTGTATCAATTCTTATCTCATATTTGTATCTAATATGTTTGATTTGCACACATGTGTTGGGCTAACACCCTAAGGATCTCACTTTTGCTGTTCTTTCAAGCTTGTGAGTAATTAGTTCTTAGAAATGCCGTCTTGGACAATGTTTTCGACCGCATGAGATAGTTTAAACTTTCGCCTCGTCTCAAATTTTTGATGACTGTTATAGAACTAGATGTGGACATATGTTGTGGATTCTCGTGTGAATTCTGGCGCAAGCTGCTTCTGTTTACTATCTTTGTGATGTTAACTCTTGGATTATTTGCTGGTCAAGGTATGATTATTTGTTGGTCAAAATAAGCTGGTTTACAAAATAAGCTCGGCCACTGGGAGAAACTCCATTTGTCTTTGGGCTTTCTTTGTGCTCGGACGTGCTGGGTGCAATGCATCAAGCACGTTTGGAGTTTCGATTAACACTGTGTGCTGGATAAGCTATGTGAGGTTGGACTTTCGATATTGCTGATCTAGCCTAGTGTATTGGTTCATCGGTTCGCATGTTGCACTTGTTCCTAAATTCATTTTTCTTTTTCTGACTGAGCGATAAAAAATCATTATCCATGCAGTTTGTATGTAGACTTAATACTACTTTGATGCTGCTTACTACTAGAGAAGTTTGATCATGCACTTCAGATTTAACAGAATGTATCGTTGTACGTTTTGTTTTAGCCCTGTGCCATTCTTAGTCTATTCTGCTATTTGGCTACACATTTCTTTTGCACCCTCACTTGACAAATCATACTCATCATTGGTTGAATTTGGACCATTCCACAACATCCCTGTATCAATTCTTATCTCATATTTGTATCTAATGTGTTTGTTTTGCACACATGTGTTGGGCTAACACCCTAAGGATGTCACTTTTGTTGTTCTTTCAACTGCTTGTGAGTAATTAGTTCTTAGGAATGTCGTCTTGGACAATGTTTTCGACCGAGTGAGATAGTTTTAACTTTCGCCTCGTATCAAATTGTTGATGCCTGTTATAGAATGGCGTCACCGAGTCGCTATAAATTTCCGCCCTGCCTTACGCGTCGTCACCTCCTTTCACCTCACCCCACCTCGCCCATCCTCAGGATCCTCTCTCCCATCCATTCAACCCCTCATTCCAAACTTCATTGCCATGGGCTTGTTACAGTGATTAGATGATAATTTAATATATCTTCTAACATAAGGAACTTGATCATCCCATCTAATTCACCAAGATGCCATGGTCGTCGTGTTTTCACATTTCCTATTGATCAACATGAAGGAAATATGCCCTAGAGGCAATAATAAAGTTATTATTTATTTCCTTATATCATGATAAATGTTTATTATTCATGCTAGAATTGTATTAACCGGAAACATAATACATGTGTGAATATATAGACAAACAGTATGTCACTAGTATGCCTCTACTTGACTAGCTTGTTAATCAAAGATGGTTATGTTTCCTAACCATGAACAAGGAGTTGTTATTTGATTAACAAGGTCACATCATTAGTAGAATGATCTGATTGACATGACCCATTCCGTTAGCTTAACACTTGATCGTTTAGTATGTTAATGCTTTTCTTCATGACCCATACATGTTCCTGTAACTATGAGATTATGCAACTCCCGTTTACCGGAGGAACACTTTGGGTGCTACCAAACGTCCACAACGTAATCGGGTGATTATAAAGGAGTACTACAGGTGTCTCCAAAGGTACTTGTTGGGTTGGCGTATTTCGAGATTAGGTTTTGTCACTCCGATTGTCGGAGAGGTATCTCTAGGCCTTCTCGGTGATACACATCACTTAAGCCTTGCAAGCATTACAACTAATGAGTTAGTTGTGAGATGATGTATTACGGAACGAGTAAAGAGACTTACGGTAACGAGATTGAACTAGGTATTGGATACCGACGATCGAATCTCGGGTAAGTAACATACCGATGACAAAGGGAACAACGTATGTCGTTATGCGGTTTGACCGATAAAGATCTTCGTAGAATATGTAGGAACCAATATGGGCATCCAGGTTCCGCTATTGGTTATTGACCGAGAATGGTTCTAGGTCATGTCTACATAGTTCTCGAACCCGTAGGGTCCGCACGCTTAACGCTTCGATGACGATTCATAATGAGTTTATAAGTATTGATGCACCGAAGGTTGTTCGAGTCCCGGATGTGATCACGGACATGACGAGGAGTCTCGAAATGGTCGAGACATAAAGATTGATATATTGGAAGCCTATGTTTGGACTTGGAAGGGTTCCGAGTGAAAACAGGATGTTACGAACACCGGGGTTACGGAACCCCGGGGTATATGGGCCTTCATGGGCCACAAGGGAGAAGAGGAAGGGCCGGCCAGGTGGGCTGCGCGCCTCCCCTCTAGTCCGAATAGGACAAGGAGAGGGGGCGCGCCTTCCCTCTTCCCTCCCCAATCCTACTCCAACTAGGACAGGGGGAGTCCTACTCCGGTGGGAGTAGGACTCCTCCAAGCGCGCCTCCCAAGGCTGGCCGCACCCCCTTGGCTCCTTTATATCTGAGGCAGGGGCACCCCATGACACACAAGTTGATCTACGGATCTTTCCTTAGCCGTGTGCGGTGCCCCTTCCACCATATTCCACTTGGTCATATCGTTTGTAGAGCTTAGGCGAAGCCTCGCGCCGGAGAAGTCATATCGTCGCAGTGCTTAGGCGAAGCCCTGCGTCGGTGGAGCATCAACATCGTCATCACGCCGTCGTCTTGACGGAACTCATCCCGACACTTTGCTGGATCGAGTCCGGGATCGCCATCGAGCTGAGCGTGTGCGTAACTCGGAGGTGCCGTACGTTCGGTGCTTGGATCGGTCGGATCGTAAAGACGTACGACTACATCAACCGCGTTGTTATAACGCTTCCGCTTTCGGTCTACGAGGGTACGTGGACGGACACTCTTCCCTCTCGTTGCTATGCCATCACCATGGTCTTGCGTGATCGTAGGAAATTTTTTGAAATTACTACGTTTCCCAACAGTGGCATCCGAGCCTAGGTTTTTATGGTTTGATGTTATTTGCACGAGTAGAACACAAGTGAGTTGTGGACGATACAAGTCATCTTGCCTACCGGCATGTCATACTTTGGTTCAGCGGTATTGTTGGGCGAGACGATCCGGACCAACCTTACGCGTACTCTTCTGGCGAGACCGGTTCCCTCGGCGTGCTTTGCACATAGATGGCTTATGGAAGACCTGTCTCTCCAACTTTAGTTGAACCGAGTGTGGCTACGCCCGGTCCTTGAGAAGGTTAAAACAGAGTCTATTTGACAAACTATCGTTGTGGTTTTGATGCGTAGGTAAGATGAGTTCTTGCTTAAGCCCGTAGCAGCCACGTAAAACTTGCAACAACAAAGTAGAGGACGTCTAACTTGTTTTTGCAGGGCATGTTGTGATGTGATATGGTCAAGACATGATGCTAAATTTTATTGTATGAGATGATCATGTTTTGTAACCGAAGTTATCGGCAATGGCGAGAGCCATATGGTTGTCGCTTTATTGTATGCAATGCAATCGCGATGTAATGCTTTACTTTATTACTAAGCGGTAGTGATAGTCGTGGAAGCATAAGATTGGCGAGGCGACAACGATGCTACGATGGAGATCAAGGTGTCGCGCCCGGTGGCGATGGTGATCATGACGGTGCTTGGCGATGGAGATCACAAGCACAAGATGATGATGACCATATCATATCACTTATATTGATTGCATGTGATGTTTATCCTTTATGCATCTTATCTTGCTTTGATTGACGGTAGCATTATAAGATGATCTCTCACTAAAAATTATCAAGAAGTGTTCTCCACAGTATGCACCGTTGCCAAAGTTCGTAGTACCCGGACACCACGTGATGATCGGGTGTGATAAGTTCTACGTCCATCTACAACGGGTGCAAAACAGTTGCACACGCGAATACTCGAGTTAAACTTGACGAGCCTAGCATATAACAGATATGGCCTCGGAACACGGAGACCGAAAGGTCGAGCGTGAATCATATAGTAGATATGATCAACATAGTGATGTTCACCGTTGAAACTACTCCGTCTCACGTGATGATCGGACACGGTTTAGTTGATATGGATCACGTGATCACTTAGATGACTAGAGAGATGTCTGTCTAAGTGGGAGTTTTTTAATATGATTAATTGAACTTAAATTTATCATGAACTTAGTACCTGATAGTATTTTGCTTGTCTATGTTTCCTGTAGATAGATGGCTCGTCTTTGTTGTTCCGTTGAATTTTAATGCGTTCCTTGAGAAAGCAAAGTTGAAAGATGATGGTAGCAATTACACGGATCGGGTCCGTAATTTGAGGATTATCCTCATTGCTGCACGTAAAAATTACGCCCCTGGAAGCACCGCTGGGTGACAGGCCTGCTGCAGATCTTTGAGCCGAAGTTATGAACGTCTGCAAAGCAGAGCCGATGACTACTCTATAGTTCGATGTGCCATGCTTTACGGCTTAGAACCGGGTCTTCAACGACGTTTTGAGCGTCATGGAGCATATGAGATGTTCCAGGAGTTGAAGTTAATATTTCAAGCAAATGCCCGGATTGAGAGATATGAAGTCTCCAATAAGTTCTATAGCTGCAAGATGGAGGAGAATAGTTACGTCGGTGAGCACATACTCAAAATGTCCGGGTATAACAATCACTTAATTCAGCTGGGAGTTAATCTTCCGGATGATAGTGTCATTGATGTAATTCTCCAATCACTGCCACCAAGCTACAAGAGCTTCGTGATGAACTATAATATGCAAGGGATGACTAAGACAATTCTGAGCTCTTCGCGATGCTAAAAGCTGCGGAGGTAGAAATCAAGAAAGAGCATCAAGTGTTGATGGTCAACAGGACCACTAGTTTCAAGAAAAGGGCAAAGGGAAGAAGAAGGAAACTTCAAAAGGAACAGCAAGAAAGTTGCTGATCAAGAGAAGAAACCCAAGTCTGGACCTAAGCACTGAAACTGAGTGTTTTACCGCAAAGCAGACCGGACACTCGAAGCGGAACTGCCCCAAGTATTTGGCGGATAAAAAGGATGGCAAGGTGAACAAAGGTATATGTGATATACATGTCATTGATGTGTACCTTACTAGAGCTCGTAGTAGCACTGGTATTTGATCTTTGGTTACATTGCTAATATTTGCAACTCGAAACAGGACTACGGAATAGACGAGCAGCGGCAAAGGACGAGGTGACGATGCTTGGCGTGGGAAATGGTTCCAAAGTCAATGTGATCGCGGTCGGCACGCTACCTCTACATCTACCTTCGGGATTAGTTTTAGACCTAAATAATTGTTATTTGGTGCCGGCGTTGAGCATGAACATTATATCTGGATCTTGTTTAATGCGAGACGGTTATTCATTTAAATCAGAGAATAATGGTTGTTCTATTTATATGAATAATATCTTTTATGGTCATGCACCCTTGAAGAATGGTCTATTCTTGTTGAATCTCGACGATAGTGATACACATATTCATAATGTTGAAGCCAAAAGATGCAGAGTTGATAATGATAGTGCAACTTATTTGTGGCACCGCCGTTTAGGTCATATCGGTGTAAAACGCATGAAGAAACTCCATCTTGATGGGCTTCGAATCACTTGATTATGAATCACTTGGTACTTATGTAACCGTGCCTCATGGGCAAGATGACCAAAACGCCGTTCTCCTGAACTATGGAGCGAAAGCAATGATCTATTGGAAATCATACATACTGATGTTTGTGGTCCAATGAATGTTGAGGCACGCGGCGGGTATCGTTATTTTCTCACCTTCACAGATGATTTGAGCAGATATGGGTATATCTACTTATTGAAACACAAATCTGAAACATTTGAAAAGTTCAAAGAATTTCAGAGTGAAGTGGAAAATCATCGTAACAAGAAAATAAAATTTCTACGATCTGATCGTGGAGGAGAATATTTGAGTTACGAAGTTTGGTTTACATTTGAAACAATGTGGAATAGTTTTCAACTCACGCCACCCGAACACCACAGAGAAATGGTGTGTCCGAACGTCAGAATCGTACTTTACTAGATATGGTGCGATCAATGATGTCTATTTCCGATTTACCGCTATCATTTTGGGGTTATGCTTTAGAGACGGCCGCATTCACGTTAAATAGGACACCGTCAAAATCCGTTGAGACGACGCCTTATGAACTGTGGTTTGGCAAGAAACCAAAGTTGTCGTTTCTTAAAGTTTGGGGCTGCGATGCTTATGTAAAGAAACTTCAACCAGATAAGCTCGAACCCAAATCGGAAAAATGTGTCTTCATAGGATACCCAAAGGAGACTGTTGGGTACACCTTCTATCACAGATCTGAAGGCAAGATTTTCGTTGCTAAATTCGGATCCTTTCTAGAGAAAGAGTTTCTCTCGAAAAGAAGTGAGTGGGAGGAAAGTAGAACTTGATGAGATAATCAGATTCTGCTCCCTTATTTGAAAGTAGTTCATCACAAGAAATGGTTCCTGTTACTACTACTCCAATTTGTGATGAAACTAATGATAATGATCATGAAGCTTCAGATCAAGTTACTACTGAACCTCGTAGGTCGACCAGAATAAAATACGCACCAGAGTGGTACGGTAATCCTATTCTGGAAGTCATGTTACTTGACCATGGCGAACCTACAAACTATGAAGAAGCGATGGTGAGCCCAGATTCCGCAAAATGGCTGGAAGCCATGAAATCTGAGATGGGATCCATGTATGAGAACAAAGTATGGACTTTGGTTGACTTGCCCGATGATCGGCAAGCCATTGAAAATAAATGGATCTTTAAGAAGAAGACTGACGCCGATGGTAATGTAACCGTCTACAAAGCTCGACTTGTTGCGAAAGGTTTTCGACAAGTTCAAGGGGTTGACTACGATGAGACTTTCTCACCAGAAGCGATGCTTAAGTCTGTCCGAATCATGTTAGCAATTGCCGCATTTTATGATTATGAAATTTGGCAAATGGATGTAAAACTGCATTCTTGAATGGATTTCTAGAAGAAGAGTTGTATATGATGCAACTGTAAGGTTTTGTCGATCCAAAAGGTGCTAACAAAGTGTGCAAGCTCCAACGATCAATTTATGGTCCGGTGCAAGCCTCTCGGAGTTGGAATAAACGCTTTGATAGTGTGATCAAAGCATATGGGTTTACATGCACTTTTGGAGAAGCCTGTATTTACAAGAAAGTGAGTGGGAGCTCAGTAGCATTTCTCGATATTATATGTGGACGACATATTATTAATTGGAAATGATATAGAATTTCTGGATAGCATAAAAGGATACTTGAATAAAAGTTTTTCAATGAAAGACCTCGTGAAGCTGCTTACATATTGGGCATCAAGATCTATAGAGATAGATCAAGACGTTTAATTGGACTTTCACAAAGCACATACCTTGATAAAATTTTGAAAAAGTTCAAAATGGATCGTGCAAAGAAAGGTTTTTGCCTGTGTTGCAAGGTGTAAGATTGAGTCGAGACTCAATGCCCGACCACGCAGAAGATAGAGAGAAAATGAAAGATGTTCCCTATGCTTCAGCCATAGGCTCTATCATGTATGCAATGTCGTGTACCGGACCTGACGTATGCTTAGGCTGTAAGCTTGGCAGGAAGGTACCAAAGTAATCCAGGAATGGATCCATCGGACAGCGGTCAAGAACATCCTGAAATACACGAAAAGGACTAAGGATATGTTTCTCGTATATGGAGGTGACAAAGAGCTAGTCGTAAATGGTTACGTCGATGCAAGCTTTGACAGCGATCCGGACGATTCTAAATCGCAAACCGGATACGTGTTTTTATTAAACGGTGGAGCTGTCGGTTGGTGCGATTCTAAACAAAGCGTCGTGGCGGGATCTACATGTGAAGCGGAGTACATAGCTGCTTGGAAGCGACAAATGAAGGAGTCTCGATGAAAGAGTTCATCTCCGATCTAGGTGTTATACCTAGTGCGTCGGGACCGATGAAGATCTTACTCGTGACAATCTTTGGTGCAATTGCCTTGGCAAAGGAATCCAAATTTCACAAGAGGACCAAGCACATCAAGAGACGCTTCAATTCCATTCGGGACCAAGTCCAAGTGGGAGACATAGAGATTTGCAAAATACATACGGATCTGAATGTTGCGCATCTGCTAACTAAGCCTCTTCCACGAGCAAAACATGATCAGCACCAAGACTCCATGGGTGTTAGGATCATTACTTTGTAATCTAGATTATTGACTCTAGTGCAAGTGGGAGATCAAGGAAATATGCCCTAGAGGCAATAATAAAGTTATTATTTATTTCCTTATATCATGATAAATGTTTATTATTCATGCTAGAATTGTATTAACCGGAAACATAATACATGTGTGAATATATAGACAAACAAGATGTCACTAGTATGCCTCTACTTGACTAGCTTGTTAATCAAAGATGGTTATGTTTCCTAACCATGAACAAGGAGTTGTTATTTGATTAACAAGGTCACATCATTAGTAGAATGATCTGATTGACATGACCCATTCCGTTAGCTTAACACTTGATCGTTTAGTATGTTAATGCTTTTCTTCATGACCCATACATGTTCCTGTAACTATGAGATTATGCAACTCGCGTTTACGGAGGAACACTTTGGTGCTACCAAACGTCACAACGTAATCGGGTGATTATAAAGGAGTACTACAGGTGTCTCCAAAGGTACTTGTTGGGTTGGCGTATTTCGAGATTAGGTTTTGTCACTCCGATTGCTCGGAGAGGTATCTCTAGGCCTTCTCGGTGATACACATCACTTAAGCCTTGCAAGCATTACAACTAATGAGTTAGTTGTGAGATGATGTATTACGGAACGAGTAAAGAGACTTACCGCAACGAGATTGAACTAGGTATTGGATACCGACGATCGAATCTCGGGTAAGTAACATACCGATGACAAAGGGAACAACGATGTCGTTATGCGGTTTGACCGATAAAGATCTTCGTAGAATATGTAGGAACCAATATGGGCATCCAGGTTCCGCTATTGGTTATTGACCGAGAATGGTTCTAGGTCATGTCTACATAGTTCTCGAACCCGTAGGGTCCGCACGCTTAACGCTTCGATGACAGTTCATAATGAGTTTATAAGTATTGATGCACCAAGGTTGTTCGAGTCCCGGATGTGATCACGGACATGACGAGGAGTCTCGAAATGGTCGAGACATAAAGATTGATATATTGGAAGCCTATGTTTGGACTTGGAAGGGTTCCGAGTGAAAACAGGATGTTATTTAACACCGGGGTTACCGGAACCCCGGGGGTATATGGGCCTTCATGGGCCACAAGGGAGAAGAGGAAGGGCCGGCCAGGTGGGCTGCGCCCCTCCCCCTCTAGTCCGAATAGGACAAGGAGAGGGGCGGCGCCTTCCCTCTTCCCCCTCCCAATCCTACTCCAACTAGGACAAGGGGGGAGTCCTACTCGGTGGGAGTAGGACTCCTCCAAGCGCCTCCCAAGGCTGGCCGCACCCCCTTGGCTCCTTTATATCTGAGGCAGGGGCACCCCATGACACACAAGTTGATCTACGGATCTTTCCTTAGCCGTGTGCGGTGCCCCCTTCCACATTATTCCACTTCGGTCATATCGTTGTAGAGCTTAGGCGAAGAACTGAGCCGGAGAAGTCATATCGTCGCAGTTCTTAGGCGAAGCCCTGCTTCGGTGGAGCATCATCATCGTCATCACGCCGTCAGGCCGACGGAACTCATCCCGACACTTTCTTTGGATCGAGTCCGGGATCGTCATCGAGCTGAGCGTGTGCGAGAACTCGGAGGTGCCGTCGTTCGGTGCTTGGATCGGTCGGATCGTAAAGGCGTGCGACTACATCAACCCAGCGTTGTTATAACGCTTCCGCTTTCGGTCTACGAGGGTACGTGGACGGACACTCTTCCCTCTCGTTGCTATGCCATCACCATGGTCTTGCGTGATCGTAGGAAATTTTTTGAAATTACTACGTTTCCCAACACAACATAGACAAACGGCGTGTTCCAACCACATCTACGGCATCAACTCAATGGCCTTTCTCCTTCCTTGCTCACACCCTTCAACCACGGCTACCACCTTATCGATGAGCAAGAACACTTCCACCGTTGAGATGTGCTCTTGTGTGTCCCATTCGTCCTTCTCGTGTGTTCGGTCGCTTGCGTTCAGAACGGTTTAGATGGGTAGTCCACTAAAAAGGTGTACTCATGCAGTCTCCTCCTCCACAAAAAACCCTAGGGTTCCTCTGTCTTCCGTTGGCGCTGCCGTCGGTCTGCCTCGCCTCCAGTGGGCTTAGGGCAATGGTGGCGCGGTGGATCCCTGCCCTTGCCGGCGGAAGAGCTGCGTTTTTAGATGTTTCTTTGAGTTTCGTTATGGTTTGTCTCCTCCTCAGGAAGACGAGACGGCGGCGGCTCCCAGAAGATGGAATAAGGTTCTCCCTGCCTAGCCCCTGTCCCGACGACAATTACTATTTTGGTGCGCTGGTCCTATGAGGCCTTAGCACGACGATTTTCGGACTGTCTACTACAACAAGTATTGTTGGGCTTTGGCGAGGAAGAGGCGATGACAAATGGCGCACCTTCGGTTCACTTCAATGCTTATAGTCGTCACTAGGTGATCTATGGATCTAGATGTAATTTTTATTATTTCTAGTGTACGTTGTACTGATGATTCAAGATGAATAGGTCGGTTTTCCCCCCCTCAAGAAGTTCTACTATGCCACATACGTGTCGACTGACTGGTGGGCTTGAGTGGTCAAGAATAAAGTCGAACTGCTTGAAACGAGATATTAGGGTTTGGTGCTTCAACTTACCTCAATAGTTGTCGTTATGTGAAAATTTAACCAAAACTTGTGGGTTTCTAAGACCTAGTATATGTCAATAGTTTTGGCTTTGTGGCATTCGTAGACCAATTGTTGGTCGATTTATGAATATTTACATTTCACAAGAAAAATCTATGAATGTTTATAGTCAGTATACACCTACGCTTTATATACCATCTATGCTGACACTTCATAAAATTAGACAGGGTGGTCATTTAGTCTTGAACCGAGATACGTCTACTGCCAGGGTGGCAAGCAGAACTCATGGATGGGTCCACACGAGAGTAATCGGATTGTTGATTCGCAACATATATTCTGGTTGGGATCCACTCCCGTAACTCTATTTCGCAGCAGATTCTTGTGGCCCCAACTTAATTTAGCACCGTACCTCCCTTGCCGCTGAGAGAACCAACTGACATCGCCGCGCCAGAGTAATTATTCAGTCACCTGCGTTGTACTAGGAGGTTCTGTTTTAATTAGAGTAATTAGAATGTAATTAAATGTCAAAAACACTGTAATTTCATGTGCAAGGATTCTGAACCACTGCTCTAATTTACCCAATGGCCATAGTGTATGGTATCCTTAGGCCAACTCCAACGGGCGACTCTAAAACGGACGTCCGTTTTGTCAGAATTTTTTGGGTCGGCCAAAGAGGCGCAGTCTGTCAGCATGGCAATGAGTACCCGCTACGCGAGAACCCGACCGGTAAAAAACCATATTAGGGTAAGGGTTTGAAAAAATTAAATATCCATGAGTTGCCAAATGGGAAAAAATGTACCCATCGGGTAAGTCGGGTACAGGTAAGGGAAGGCAATACCCATACCCGTGTACCCCCCCTACCTGCATATTATTTTGTTAAACTTATTTGTGTGTCGGACTTTAAGTGGCTGAAGTGACTATATGTGTGTGCTGAAATTTATATTCAAATATTGAAATGTGACATGTTTATGTGTTGAAATGATGTATTTTTAACGTTGTGTATATGTGGAAATGTTGAAATATATGTGTTGAATTGTTGAAACATAAATTGCTCAATTCCTTCTGTGTTGAATGATGAAATATGGTATATATGTGCTGAAATGCTAAGTATACATGCAAAAAAGTTGTGTTTTACATTATGAAATATTGAAATTATACATGGTAAAATGCGAATTGAAAGATGACCGAGATGGGTATTTTAACCCGCAGGTATTACCCTCACCCAACCGGGTATGGGCATGGAACAATATGAAACCTGAGGTGCTGGTATGGGTACGGGTTTGGGTGATTTTTTTGGGACGGGTGCAGCTTGGGCGAGCATTGCCCTCACCCAAACCCCCGCAGGTGCCATGTTCTCCTTTTTGTGTTTGCATGGGCAGGGCGTCCAACCGGCCGACACACTTGGCCCGCCCAGGCGGCCGGCGGCCAAATGTATACATTCTTTTTCATGTATATGTATTACTAAAAAAATATTGCATATAGTTTTAACCAAATAAATCACATAGTTCTACAATAATAAATAGTTTACAACCCAATAAAAATCTTAAAGTTTACAACAAAATTTAAATTGTCACATATATACTAAAAGAAGAAAGCAAATGACCATGGAGCACAAGGTCGATGCCCGACGGTACTAGAGAAAATGGCGGTGTCGGCGGATGTGGTTTCTCATGGACCGGCGATGGCGAGAAGAGGCCACCAATGCGACAAGGACGACGAGAGATGGAGGGTGTTGGGCTTGGAGGGCGAGGGGGAATAGCCTATGGGACACGGACGAGCGAGCCAGGAGGAGGACAAGGTGAGTGTCGCGTGCGTCTGCTTTGTGGGCAAACCCTATTTGGCGCTCAAGGCGCCCGTCAAAGGCGTTTGCGCCATCGGGCACACACCCCAACTTTGAGCTAGGTCGCCCATTTAACTTTTCTTTCTTTCCTAGGGCGCACAACCCAACTTTGAGCTGGGCCGACCCATTTAACATTTCTTTCTTTCCTGCTATAAACTCCAAGAAAGGTTCACTATACATATTCAAACTTGAGACCTCTGGATTAAGAGGGGCCGCATCAACCACTGGGACATCTCCACCCTTGTGTTTTGTAACTTCTTTTTTCTCCTTTTATTCTTTGTTCAATTCGTCGGGTCACGTTTCTTTTTTCCTTTTACTTTTTCCTTTATTTTTTTTGCTTGTTACCTTTTTCTTGTTTCTTTTTATTAAATGCATTATTTGTCTTTCAAATTCTTGAACTTTTTTTCTCAAAATCAATGAACTTTTTTCAAATTTGTGATTTTTTCTTGAAAATTGATGAAGATTTTTCAGATTCATAAAGTTTTCATTCAACTTTTTTTTCCAAAATCCATGCATTTGTTTTCTCAAAATCGACGAATGTTTTCAAAATTGACGAACTTTTTTCAAAATTGATGATTTTTTTTTAAAATTGATGAAGTTTTTCCGAATTAGTTGAAGTTTTTTTCAGAATTGATGAACCTTTTCCAAACTCTATGATTTTTTTCAAATTGATGAACTTTTTTCAAATTCACTGATCTTTTTTCAAAGTTGATGAACTTTCTTCAAATTTGATGAACTATTTATTTTTCAAAATCGCTGAACTTTTCTCAAAACTGAAGAACATTTTAGTAATTCGATGATTTTTTCCGAAATAGATTAACTTTTTTCAAAATTGGCGAACTTTATTTCAAACGCATGAACCTTTCTTAAATTCATTAAAAAATTTCAATTTGTATGAACCTTTTAAAATTTATAAACTTTCTTTAAGTTCATGTTTTTTATTGTGAATTATTTTTCCATTTTTATCATAAAATAGTATGCATAATAAACTGGGTATATATTACTTCTATAGGTTAATGTTGTACTAAAAGAATGATCAAATAGAGTATTTTCTGCGTAATGGGCAACAAAGTTACTTCGGCCTACTGGTCATTGTGTGGGTTAGACGTTAGCGGACAGGGTTCGAATGCTTCTTCTACTAGAAGAAGACCGTTTTCTGCTGGGCCGGCCCACTATGCGCGTGGTGCGAGCGCCAGTAGCAATTACGAGCGCCTTAAAAAACCTCTGAATAGGAGCTTCCTGCTTTGTGTCCGTGTCGATGCAAACCGCGCCCAAATTTGGACCGAAAATGGGTCGTGGACAAAGGTCCGTCAGTTTGGGTCGCCGCATTGGGCCATAATTTCCGTCCGTTTTGACCCAAACAGACGTGCGCGTATCTAATGGGGTTCGTGCGTTAGAGTTGGCCTTAATTCCTTATAAATAACCCCCATCTTCAACATCCATCGCCATAACAGACGGCACAGAAGAGAGGGGAGAGCCGATCTAGAGCTTGATTGGAATGGAGGAGAATCAGCGTTGATGGTCCTGAGATGGTCCACGTTCAGGCATAATGCATTTAAGTTTGACAATCAACAAGACGAAGACAAATGTAGATAGTACGACAGAAGACTACCGACTCATAATTCCCATGCATGATGTGACCGAATTTGCAATTTTCATGATCCGACGGAGGCCAATTCGTAATATGTGAGAGGTCATGGGCCTGAGGAACATGCCTAGGGCTGAACCATCCTCCATTGGGATCACGTCGCCATAAGTCTTGGACTGTAAACATGCAGGAGGAACTGAATCAACTGCCTGCCAGCGCCATGCCGCAATCTTGCTCTTTTGACCGGCGTGTCACTAGTCGCGGTGGAGCATCGGCTGATCGGGGTGGTACTACTTGGTTGGGCCAGCGAGGTGAGTTCGTACCGTGCACGTTGCGGTCTCCACCGTTCCGACGAAGCGGGAGCAAAATGTGCGTAGAGGAAACCGCGGGCATACGCAAGCGGGAGCGCCTGAGGCTGTTGGCCGATTCTTCCCAATGGTGGACTACGATGTGTGGGCTGAGACCGATTCACGCTCATACAATGGTACAAGTACAGCGACGACTTCCACTGCGTATACGTTGATTTTTTTTTGATCGTCCCTGAATCCTACTCGTCCATAGCTAACCGGTTCCTAATCCCGTTGTGCAACTTTCCTCTCCATATATGCAACCCAAACGTCCAGCAGCCAACTTCACTTTTCGCCGTCGGAGCTAAATTCGCCGGTCACGTTAAAAACCCAAGTCAGCGATCAGCCGGCCAGGAACTCACCAAGTGCTGTGATTTGGTAGCGTGGAGAGCTCTTGTGGCATGGAACCATGTCAGCCCGGGCTCGAGCAGCCATGCATCACCACTGTGGGCCAGGTGCTGAAGCTGGTGGAGGCGCCATCCGACGGTCAAGGATGTCTTATATGCTTTGGTTAGGAGGCCGGGGCAAGCGCGTGGAAGGACACGGTGTGCGGACACATCTTTCATGGCCGGTGCGTTGAGAGGTGGCTCGAGATGAAGGGAAGCTGCCCCATGTGTTGGATGAAAAACAAGACACTCGCCGAGTAGATCCCTTCATGTCATATGTGGCTAGTTTCATGGCGTCTATTCCGGACATGCACCCGTCAGATTCATTCGATTATTTCAGGCAGTATTTGTAAAAGATGTCTGGAGGACATTGAAGACAATATTGGTATAATGTGAAACAGTTTGGTATATTTCCTTTTCCAAGTTAATACACATATGAGAGCACTTATGCCTTAGGTGCCTGATTTGTTTTTTTTTTAAAACAAGGCAAAAGATTTGTCATTTCATTGAATAAGGAAGAAGTTTTAGGACAAAGCCGAAGGACTACTCTCGCGGCATTACAATACCCAACTGCTTCGCACCGGCCAAAGCCCAAAGAGACACCTCGTCTTTAATCTTGGAAATGAGAACCATCGAAGGGACGGCCGTGTTACGGAAGACTCTAGCATTGCGTTCGGTCCAAATCTCCCATGAGATGAGCATCATCAGAGAGGCCAGCGCCTTGGGAGATCCAACCTGAGTGTGTATGTTGTTGGTCCACCAATCTCTCACCAAGACCCTCGTCGCCCAGGTGGCCGTGTTGACGTGGTGCAATCCAAGCCAGGGAATAATATCGTTCCACACCCGAAGAGTGAATCGGCGTTGGAAGAGAAGATGAGCCGCAGATTCCTGGCATTGCTTGCATAGAGGGCATACACCACAATCGGGCCAACCCCGCCTAATTAAGCGATCGGACGTCCAGATCCTATTTTGCAGAACAAGCCAAGCAAAAAATTTGCACCGCTGGGGAGCCCACACCTTCCAGACCGATTGCACTAGATATGAAGTAGTAAGCCCTTCAAACTGTGCCTTGTATCCTGAAGAGGCGGAGTATATACCATCTTTAGTGAACTTCCATACAATTGAATCCTCCATCCCCTCTTAAAGGGTGACAGAATTCAGCTTTCCCCAAAGATTTGCAAACTCTTGGACGTGACCAAGGAAAAGGCTATTGGAAATGTCGATGTGTGTGTGCGCGCGTGTGTGTCAATCACTTTCATTTTTACCATAAGATTTTAATCCAACGGCCGGTTTTCTCTCTATGTACCAGTTGCCTAAAATTATAATACGTCCCGGTCACTCTTTTTGTTCTTTGCAACGTGAATACCAGCCAAGTGCTTGTTGACTAGCTGCCGGCTTCCGACCTGAAACTATCCTTCTGCTACGGCAAATTGCTAATTAAAATGTTTGATCAAATTAAGATGGTAAATGTTGGAATTTTGTTTATTTTGGACCTAGTCCAATAGCAGTTTCAGAAATTCCTAAATGCTAGATACCCACGTAGCCCATTTATGCAAGGCAAGAGGTGGAACTAAAGTTTAGTCCCACATTACTAGTTTAGAGGGAGTTGGACCTCTTTATAGGGTAGACTCTTTCTCCACATGTATGAGGATGAGAACAAGAGGTATATCCACGCGCGCTGCTCCTCCGCCGCCGCGCCACGCCGCGCCACGGGTTGCGGGAATGAGCCAACAACAACAAAGCCTTTAGTCCCAAACAAGTTGGGGTACTCCAATCCTTCAGGTCTCTCTTAACAGACTCCTTCCATGTCAAATTCGGTCTACCCCGCCCTCTCTTGACATTCTCCGCACGTTTTAGCCGTCCGGTATGCACTGGAGCTTCTGGAGGCCTGCGCTGAATATTCCCAAACCATCTTAGACGATGTTGGACAAGCTTCTCCTCAATTGGTGCTACCCCAACTTTATCTCGTATATCATCATTCCGGACTCGATCCTTCCTCGTGTGGCCACACATCCATCTCAACATACGCATCTCCGCCACACCTAACTGTTGAACATGTCGCCTTTTAGTCGACCAACACTCCGCGCCATACAACATTGCGGGTCAAACCGCCGTCCTGTAGAACTTGCCTTTTAGCTTTTGTGGCACTCTCTTGTCACAGAGAATGCTAGAAGCTTGGCACCACTTCATCAATCCGGCTTTGATTCGATGGTTCACATCTTCATCAATACCCCCATCCTCCTGCAACATTGACCCCAAATACCTAAAGGTGTCCTTCCGAGGTACCACCTGGCCATCAAGGCTAACCTTCACCTCCACACCCCAAGCACTCTTGAAACCGCACATCATGTACTCGGTTTTAGTTCTACTAAGCCTAAACCCTTTCGATTCCAAGGTTTGTCTCCATAACTCTAACTTCCTATTTACCCCCCGTCCGACTATCGTCAACTAGCACCACATCATCCGCAAAGAGCATACATCATGGGATATCTCCTTGTATATCCCTTATGACCTCATCCATCACCAAAGCAAAAAGATAAGGGCTCAAAGCTGAACCCTGATGCAGTCCTATCTTAATCGTCATCGGTGTCGACATCACTTGTTCGAACACTTGTCACAACATTATCGTACATGTCCTTGATGATGGTAATGTACTTTGCTCGGACTTTGTGTTTCTCCAAGGCCCATCACATGACATTCTGCGGTATCTTATCATAGGCCTTCTCCAAGTCAATGAACACCATATGCAAGTCCTTCTTTTGCTCCCTATATCTCTCCATAAGTTGTCGTACCAAGAAAATGGCTTCCATGGTCGACCTCCCAGGCATGCAACCAAACTGATTTTTGGTCACGCTTGTCATTCTTCTTAAGCGGTGCTCAATGACTCTCTCCCATAGCTTCATTGTATGGCTCATCGACTTAATTCCACGGTAATTAGTACAACTCTGAACATCCCCTTGTTCTTGAAGATTGGTACTAATATACTCCGTCTCCATTCTTCTGGCATCTTGTTTGCTCAAAAAATGAGGTTGAAAAGCTTGGTTAGCCATACTATCGCTATGTCCTCGAGACCTTTCCACACCTCAATGGGGATACAATCAGGGCCCATCGCCTTGCCTCCTTTCATCCTTTTTAAAGCCTCCTTCACCTCAGACTCCTGGATTCGCCGCACAAAACGCATGCTGGTCTCATCAAAGGAGTCGTCCAGTTCAATGGTAGAACTCTCATTCTCCCCATTGAATAGCTTGTCCAAGTACTCCCGCCATCTATGCTTAATCTCCTCATCCTTCACCAAGAGTTGGCCTGCTCTGTCCTTGATGCATTTGACTTGGCCAATATCCCTCGTCTTCCTCTCTCGGATCTTGGCCATCTTATAGATGTCCCTTTCACCTTCCTTCGTGCCTAAACGTTGGTAGAGGTCCTCATATGCCCGACCCCTTGCTTCACCAACAGCTCGCTTTGCGGCCTTCTTCGCCATCTTGTATTTCTCTACGTTGTTTGCACTCCTATCCAGGTATAGGCGTCTGAAGCAATCTTTCTTCTCTTTAATCGCCTTCTGGACATCATCATTCCTCCACCAGGTATCCTTATCTTCGCTTCTCCTTCCCCTAGACACTCCAAACTCCTCCGAGGCCACCTTACGAATGCAAGTCGCCATCTTCATCCACACATTGTCCGCATCCCCTCCTTCCTCCCAAGGGCCCTCCTTAATGACCATCTCCTCGAACACCTGAGCTACCTCCCCCTTGAGCTTCCACCATGTAACGCCCCGGATACAACTTTCCATATTCGTAACTTCAACTCTTGCCTTTTCCGGAGATGTGATATGTTATTTCCTTCGTGGTTGGGTTTTGTCTTTTGTTTTGCATTTTGTTCATGTCTTGCATCTCATCTCATGGCATCATGTGCATTGCATCCACATGTTTTCATAAATCTTGCACCCGTTCGTAGTTGCCGCGTTCCCCTTGCCTTCTTTGACCGTTCCGAGACCAATCGGGTTTTCGCTTCCCTCTTGACCGTGACCACCTAACCTCTCTGCACAGCCCGCAAACCCCTCGCACGCGTCCGAAACCTCTCCCGAACCCGACCGCACGATCATGACCAACGGGTCCAGATCATCCCCATTCATTCCTAAGACATCTCTGTTTTCTTATTTGGACTTCCTACCTATTTATTTCTCGGCCGTCCGATCGCGATCGGAGGGGCTGGAATAGCCCCTAACCTAACCCACTCACTATATAATCAGTCTACTCTAACCCTAGAAACTAGGGATCCTGTCCCATCCATCCACCCATTCCCGAGCCGCCGCCACCTACCTACCTTTCTTCCTCGGGATCTCCTCATTCCCCCCGATCCAATCCACCAGCCTCTGCCTCCATCGATCCGCTGCCCTTCTCCTCCTCCTGTTGTTCATCTGTTTTCCTCATCTCACCTCCCTGTCTCTCTTTCTCTGTTCAAACAGGAGCGCCATGGCTCTCGGTCCCCATCAGGCTCCGCGCCCGGACCTCCTCGTGGATCCTCGCCGGAGTTCCTCCATGACGCCAGTAGGAGACCCCTATCCCGCCGTCTGTCTCTGCTTCCTTCCCTTGTTCCCTCTCTGAATCTTTCTCTCCTTCCTTTCCTCAGGCAACAGCAGCAGCCGCTGCACCCTCTCGCCGGCGAACCCAGCAGATGAGCCGCCGCCTTCCTCCACGCCTCCTCGCCGGCCTCCTCCACTTCCCCACAGCGCCAGCAGCAAGTCCGGCCGCCCCAAGCTCTGCTCCTGCCTTGCCTCTGCTCCATCAGGAGATGGCCACGCCAGCCTCCTCTCGCCTCGAGAGGCTCCCCGAGCACCTCGTCCCAGCCGCGGCAAGTTCGCCGCCCGCCAAGCCGCAAATCCGCCCTTGACCTCCGTTCGCCTCCATGCACGTACCCGTCGCCGGGTTCCCTGCCGCCGTCTTACGCATCGCTTTCTTGCTGTTTACATTCTTGAAATGAGCAGCTTCCTTCACTCTCGTCTCGCGTTGACCGCGCCTCTGCCTCGACCGCTCGCCCCCTCCGCTTCGCACGCTGGCCCGTGTCCCCTTCGCTAGATCCGGCCTACCCGACCTCCTCCACCGACCGACCCAATGTGAGCAGCCCCTCCAGTCCCTCTCCTGTACACTATCAGGCCAGTCAGTTTCGGCCTGCATGTGTTTTTTTTCCCGTCTGCGAATTTGTCTAATTTTTCATAGATGACAGTTTTGCAGAAAAACCCTCATGTTCATGCATTTAAAATCTCACAAACCATGCATCGGATTAAAACAACTTATATATGCAAAATGCTTAGTTTTTCATCTAGTTTCATAATCTGCTATTTTCATCCATGTTTAAAATGCTTAAAATGTTGTTTGTTTAAATTTGCTCAAATGCCATGTTGAAATGATTTATTTCATAACGAAATAACCGTAGCTCCAGTTTTAATAAACTTTATATGTAAATGGGGTGGAAAAATGCCTAGTTTAACATGGTGGACTTTATTTTCCTGTTTAACAACAATAAAATATGTTTTAGGGCAGAACAGTACCAAATTCATAAATTACGTATGAGGATTTTCCGGAATTGTTGTTTGTTATTTCCGGCCTCATTTAAACTTGCCTAAATAGTTAGTTTACTTATGCTTCACCCCTTGCCATGGTTAATAACATTTAATATTGTAGGGTACATAAACGAGATTAAACTAAATATGTCAATGTGGTGTTTTGTCAATATGCAACTCGTTGCATATTGAGTTCCACTTAACTTGTAGCATTGTTTGTTGCACTTTGCCATGCCATGACTATTTAAACCGGACATGCATCATACTTGATTGTGCATCGTGCCATGTTTATGCTTGTGCATTTATCATGTTGTTTGTTTCTTTCCGGTGTTGCTTCTCAGTTCCGGTAATGTTGCGATTGTGAGGATTCGTTCGACTACGTCCGGTTATCTTCTTCATGGACTCGTTCTTCTTCCTAGCGAGATTTCAGGCAAGATGACCATCACCTTGGATCTCATTACTATCATTGCTATGCTAGTTGCTTCGTTCTTTTGCTATGCCGCGTTACCTACCACTTGCTCCTCAAGCCTCCCAAATTTCCATGAACCTCTAACCTTTGTCACCCTTCCTAGCAAACCGTTGTTTGGCTATGTTACCGCTTTTGCTCAGCCCCTCTTATAGCGTTGCTAGTTGCAGGTGAAGATGAAGATTGCTTCATGTTGGATTATGTTTATGTTGGGATATCACAATATCTCTTATTTAATTAATGCATCTATATACTTGGTAAAGGGTGGAAGGCTCGGCCTTATGCACAGTGTTTTGTTCCACTCTTGCCGCCCTAGTTTCCGTCATATCGGTATTATGCTCCCGGATTTTGCGTCCCTAACGCGGTTGGGTGATTTATGGGACCCCCTTGACAGTTCGCTTTGAATAAGACTCCTCCAGCAAGGCCCAACCTTGGTTTTACATTTGCATCACCTAGCCTTTTTCCCTTGGGAGTCGCGCATCCCGAGGGTCATCTTATTTTACCCCCCGGGCCAACGCTTGTCTAAGCGTTGGTCCAATCTAGAGCACCATGCGGGACCATCCCTCGGCAACTTGGGTTACTTCGGTACCATGCGCTTCGCTTATCCGGTGTGTCACGAGATCGAGATACGTGCGACTCCTATCGGGATTATCGACACATCGGGCGGTCTTGCTGGTCTTGTTTTACCATTGTCGAAATGTCTTGTAAACGGGATTCCGAGACTGATCGGGTCTTCCCGGAAGAAGGAATATCCTTCGTTGATCGTGAGAGCTTATCATGGGCTAAGTTGGGACACCCCTGCAGGGTTTAAAATTTCGAGAGCCGTGCCCGCGGTTATGTGGCAGATGGGTATTTGTTAATATCCGGTTGTAGTAAACTTGAAGTAAACTCTTCTAAAATACACCAACCGTGTGCGTAACCGTGAGTGTCTCTTTTCGGGGTTGATCGAGAGGAGAACACAGTTTCTGGGTTATGTCGGCGTAAGTAGGAGTTCGGGATCACTTCTTGATCATTACTAGTTGACGACCGCTTGCTTTGCTTCTCTTCTCGCTCTTATTTGCGTAAGTTAGCCACCATACATTGCTTAGCCGCTGCTGCAACCTCACCACTTTACCCTTCCTTACCCATTAAGCTTTGCTAGTCTTGATACCCATGGTAATGGGATTCTTTGAGTCCTCGTGGCTCACAAATTACTACACCACCGATTGCAGTGTACAGGTTTGCGATGATCATGACGCGAGAGCGATGTTTACTTGTTTTGGAGTTCTTCTTACGCTTCTTCGATCGGGGATAGGTTCGGTCGGCTGACTGGGCTAGCGAGGTGGATATTGTTTGAGTTTACATTTCTGTTTCATCCGTAGTCGGATGTTGATCTTATGTATGTTGTATTGTTGTATTCGTGTGGCATTGTATGCCTTTTGTATGTATCCCCATCTATTATGTAATGTTGATGTAATGATATCCACCTTGTAAAAGCGTCTTCAAGATGCGCTTCTATCCTTGGTGGGACCTTCGAGTTCCTTTAGGATAGGGTCGCATCTTGGGCGTGACACACCACTTCGTTCTAGCGACTTTGGCATGCTTATCCCGCTGGACACGAATCCGAAAGCGGAAGTCAGCAACCACCAACTTATGCTGGGGTACAACACTCACTACAAAAAAAAGACACATCCGTGACATTTTGGGCCGAACGAATTTTTTTTCTTGTCATACATATGACACTTCTATGATGATAATTGTGAAAAAACCCGGTATCATCATAGATGTGGTGGGCTCCTACTTCTATGACAAAAAATCATGACAGAAAATGGGCTTTTCGTCCTAGGCGGGCCGGAGACGTAGGTGCATTACATTCTTTGAGCCATCCATGACGGAAAAAACCATGGTAGAAGCGAGGGGGAGGAAAATTTCGGGGAGTTGCCGGTTACGGTGGGAGGTCGAGGGCCGAGCGATGCGTGTTTCTCTCAGACGTGTCGCGGCGTGTGTGCGGCGTTCGCTCTAACTGAACCCGGCGAGGTGTTGGGCTCTAATCGAACCCGGCGATTACAGCTGCGAACTCTAGCGTTCTTGAACCCGGCGATCGATCGATGGCTGTTGGCTGAAGCCGATCGAGCAATTCTTCGCTATCTGCTGCTAAGTGAAGCCGATCGATTGGATGAGCGATGGCGTTGCGGGGGTTGTATGAGCGGTGGCGGTAGCGTTGCCTCTGGATGAACAGGACCCCGTGGTGTGGAGGGCTGGATGAACAGTAGACGGTGGAGGGGTGGTTGAACAGGACCCCGTGGTGTGGAGGGCTGGATGAACAGTAGACGATGGAGGGGTGCCCGTGGAGGGGTGGTTGAACAGTAGTCGGTGGAGTAGCGCGCGGTGGAGGCTGGATGAACAGGAGCCCGTGGAGGCTGGAGGAGGTCGACGGTAGCCCGTGGAGGCTGGAGGAGGTCGGCGGTAGCCCGTGGAGGCTGGAGGAGGTCGACGGTGGAGATGAATAGTATCCCGTGGAGTCCCGTTTTGCGGTACGCCACACCCCTCCCGATAAACAGGACCCCCGTTTCGACCGTAGCGCTCCAACACAAGTCTGTTTCGTCCGTTTTGCGGCAAGCCACACCCCTCCCGATCAACAGGACCCCCGTTTCGACCGTAGGAGGCCCGTTTCCTCCATTTTGCGGTACGACACACCCCTCCCGATCAACAGGACCCCCGTTTCGATCGTAGGAGGTCCATTTCCTCTGTTTTGCGGTACGCCAGACCCCTCCCCGATGAACAGGATCCCGTTTTGAACGTGGCCGGTCGAACACAAGGCCGTTTCCTCCGTTGTGCGGTACGCCAGGCCTAGTTTCCATCGCCTGTTCCGTCCAAGCCCTTCCGATGAACACGACCACGCATTCCGTTCCGACCCATCCGGTTGGCTCCCACGCGTTCCGTTGCCTCCCGATGAACACGACGCATTTCGTTGCCTCCCCATGAACACGACGCATTCTGTTGCCTCCCCATGAACACGATGACGACACTGTTTCTCCATTCCGACCCAGCCATGTACGTATGCCTCCGCCGCATCGCAGCCGGCCACGTGAGGCAGGAGCACAAGGCACGACCGGCGCTGGTTTGGGCGGCTAGAGCAAGAAGACCAGAGGTTGAAGAAGCACTACGGCCGTTGGATGGACATCGTCACGGTCCTTTGGAGCTAGAGTCGTGCATATTGACTAAGTTGACAAAGCCCTCCATCCCCGTCAACTTAGTAGGCCCACAAGTCAGCCTGCCACTATACTGGGTCCTAGCTAACAGGGGGAGTATTCATTTTTTTGTGCGTAATAAGAAGGCACTTCCTTGCGTGTGAAGATATAGCTGATGGGTCCGAGCTGTCAGCGGTGGTAACGTTTTTTCATGAAATCTGAGGCCCTTTTGGTGGGTCCCGGATGTCACCGGAGGAATCATTATTTTTCTTGGCGTAATAAGGAGGCATTTCCTTGCGTGCGGCCATGGACCCAACTGTCGGCCTCTCCACGTAAAGTCCACTTCAAATGCATGTCGGTCGTTGACCATGTTGACCAGGCCGCGCCGAGAGCACTAGGGCGGTGGATGACGGCGAGGCCTAGGAAGGGAACAACACGGAGGCAGGGAAGACTTCGGCGGTTGTTTCCCACGCAGCGGAGAATCTGTTGTCACGAGGGTTTCTTGGTTCGTCTGCCGCCAGAGAATAACAGCAGTGTTAGTGAGTAGAGGGATTGCTAGGCCAGCGATGGGAGTACGATGGGCGGTGAGGCTGCTGGCAAAGACAGCCGGCCGTGGGGAGGAGGGAGCAGCCAGTCCCGCCGGTGCTTGTTTGAGCGGCTGGAGCAGGAAGAGCAGAGATTGAAGAAGCACGATGGCCGTTGGATGGACATCCAACAGTCACTGCTTGTGCGTCAACCTTTTTTTAGGAAAGCCTCAAATCTACGGAAAACAACATATAGCCCATCTGCCATTATTTCTAATAATTTATAGCACATTTGCTAATTCTTAAGGTTTTTTTGGAGCTCATATTCTTTTTGTTAGCATTACAGCCCATACCGTGTAGCCCACGGTTAAAAATTATCTGAAATTTTGCATATTTCGGTGCGGTCCAAACTGTTTTTAATCCCGAAATTTTGACTCACATTCAAACTGATTTTAAAAATAAATGTATATTAATATAAAATCCAACAAATTCTCCACGCATAAAAATTAATGTAGTTTAAAATCTCGAAATGAAAAAAGAAGATATTTGAAACTAATTGCCGGGTTGATGTGTTTTAAACATGTACATCCCATTTCTCATTACTGATGGGCCATTTTCTCGGCCAGCCGAATGAAAGCTCTCCTCGTCTTGAAAGATTTGCAGCCCAACAGGCCTGACAAAGCGACTTACTTGGCAAATCACAAAAAAACTGGGCTGTGGCCGTGGACCCAGTATCGGCCTCTCCACGTCTGATACTCTTCCGATGGAATGTCGTTAACCACATTGACCACGCCGCCGAGAGCACCAAAGGCGGTGGACGACAGCGAGGCCGGGAAGGGGCGGCGGAGCCGGGAAAACGGCGATGGATGCCCACGCGTGAAAGTCTGAGGGTTCACTTTGGTTGGCTGCGGTGTGAGGCTGCCGTCGCCCAGGCACAGCTAGCGGCGGGAGTAGTAGAGGCGATGAGCCTCAACGGCAGCACAAGCCACCTTTGGAGGCGAGGCGGCGGTCTCCCGGCGCTGGTTTGGGCGGTTGGTGCAAGAAGAGCAGCGATTGAAGAAGCGGCAGGACCGTTCGATTCAAATCCAACGATTCTGCTGCTAGAATCGTTGTTGACTAAGTTGACAAGCCTGCGTCAGACGTCAACGTAGTAGGCCTGTGTCAGCCTCCCAACCGGTGCGCCCAGATGTCGATGGGAGGAATCATTTTTCGGCGTAATAAGGAGGCGATTGATTGCGTGCGGCCCGGCGGAGGGAGTAGGGTGGGTCGGGGAAGCACACGCAGTATCACGGGCCACAAGAGGAAGGAAGCAGACAGTCCCGCCAGCTAGTTTAGGTGGTCGGGCGGGAAGATCGAGATTGAAGAAGCACGTCGGCCGTTGGATGGACATCCAACGATCCTTTCTGCTAGAATCGTGTGTTCACCGACAAAGCCTTGCGTAAACAAGTCAGCCTCGAAATCTGTAGGCGTGTACATCCCATTTGCTATTATTTTTATAATTTTACTCATTTTCTAATTCATACGAATTTTTTGCAGCCCGTTTTCCATTTTTAGAATTGCGGCCATTTTACGAGTGATTACCGAGGTAAAAAATTAACTAAATATGTGGTAAATTTTGAAAATTCACAAATTTTCTTTGAGAACGAAACATTCTTAATCCAAAAATTAATAGCCATACTAAAACAAATTTAAAAATAAATTAGTACTATGTCATATTAAATCCAATGAAATACGTATAAGATATCAGTGAAGAAAAAAAACAAAAAAAATACTAATATCCCATTTGCTATAATTTTTTGGAATTTTCAACCCCTTTTGATATTACTTTTAACAGACATTGACCATACTCTTTGGCCAGGACGGAATGCATCCCTCCTCGTCTTGAAAGATTTGCAGCCCAGTAATTCAGAGAAAACAAATAGGCCTAGCTTGGGTATTCTTCAGAAAGAAATACCGGGCTACCTATTTTCCCAAAGAACTGGTGCATGAGCATTTAGCTTTATTTATTTATTTACTTATTTATGTTTAAGGGACCATGAGCATGTACCTGGGCCGGATTCATGTGAGAGCCTCCCTTCCAGTTAATTATGGGCTTCTCTATTGGGCTTTCATCAGTGGGCTGCTTGTTATCAACAAGTGGAAAATGTGTTCCGTATGAAAAATAGTATGAGCTACATACGGTACGGGGCACTAAAGGATCAAACCGTGCAACAACTTCCAAAACAACACATTTATTCAACCAACAGACGAAATATACTACTGATTGTACATTAAAAACAACAGCAGCAGCAACCAGGGCTGGGGGTGCAGCGAAGCGATAGCGAGGCGGAAGAGTGAAGGCGCAACTCTCTCTTCCACACCAAACATCAGCCATCATTACAAAAGTGCTACCAAAAAGAACAAGTGTATGCATCAAACTAAATAAAGATCCTACTACACCAAGTATGCGCATCTAACTGACTAGCTCGGTTAGGCGTTACTATTTATTAAGCTGTGAAGATTGGTGACGGCTTGAACCGGATGGGTGTCGGCGGAAACTCCGGCCAGCAGGTCGAAATGCGATACTTGCAACCCTCTCTCCTACTTTGGGCTGCGAGTGTGGCGGCACATATCGGGGTATGGTGCATGCAGAGACGCATGGTGCGCTGTGTACACAAAGTTTTGCACGATGAACGAAACCGCGCTGCCATCATGATCCTTGCCGTTGGTTATCTCACAGTTAATCGGATAATTCAGTCCGACAAAGCGAGAGCGTGTACCAAGGCTACTTACCACCTCGGTCAAAAATTCACTGAAGGCCCGGAGAAGCTGGGATCCTGCTCAAAGACCTTGCGGTGGCTGTGATTATATTCCGCGAAACAACACGTCCGGTACGTGCGAACGATCATCAATCTTTCGCCGTCGTCTGATCGAGCCAGGAACCACCTGCAACTGCCATGCCGCTTTTCTTTGAAAGGTTCTGGGATTAGGAAGGGTAGGGATGTTGGAGATATGCCCTAGAGGCAATCATGTATGATGATATTTCCTATGTGTTTATGAATAAAGATAGTCCTTGGACATTATCAATGATGTGTATCAGCAAGTATGTGACTTGTTTGTGGGACTATGCATTGTATGATGACTGTCCTAAAAGGTCCCTAGTCAAAAGGGCTGTGTGGACGCCTTGAGACTAGATGGCATATGACACGGTCGATGGCTTGGTCTCACTAGCCATGGAGCATTGGATGCTAACCGGATAATATGGACTTGGAAAGGTCTGGTCGGATTCAACATAGTCGGATCCGAGTCGAGATAAGGTCCAGTCGGACAGACCCAACTATGAGACGCAGCGATATGTCATCTGTGAGTCTCTAGTACAACATACGTTCTATGTCCTAAGACACGAGTGACACATGTACTACGGATGGTGACAGACTTGCTTTGGGCCGACCAAACGCTACTCCGTGTTGGGTAGTTACAAAGGTAGGTTTCGGGTTTGTCCAATCCCATCTTTGCGAGACACGGTCGAGCAAGATGGGATTGCCCCTCGATCGAGAGATATACTCTGGGCCCCTCGTGTGATCTCGACCAGGAATAGCATGGCCATGCAACAAGGATTATGAGATAATCCGGATTGTGGTCGGTATCCTTTGGAGCGAGAAAGAGGTCGGGTTAGCACAAGGATGACAGTCTACGCCTTGAGCCCGACAACATATATCGTGCGGCAAAGGGAGCGAAGTGTGACCACGTTATGCGAGTTCGCCTAACCAGCTTCATCGATCGCTTGGTGGTCGGCACGCCTTGCTAGAGGCCGCTACCAACCGCATGTGTCGGAGGTGATCCGAATCGTGACCAAGCCGACTTGAACCTAAGGGGTCGCGGCAAGGGAAGGAACCTATGAGGTCGATTAAATTGAGACCTTTGGTCGGATGTGATCCGAATCGACTAGGAACGTGACCGAATAGACTTTTGCTTTAGGGTCCGTGCGAGGCCCAAGTGTTGAGCCCATGACGGACGCCTATATAAAGTGGAGGTGCGGCACACTCGGGCAGTTGATCGCTTGGTAGCTGCGACTAGGGTTTGCCTGTGTTGCGAATAGCCACCTCCACTTGCCGCCGACTGTGTGATCGGACCTAGCAGTCCGCCGCACGACATTCCTCCCGCACGTGCGGATACCGTTAGAGGCGGTGCACTTGCGCCGCTCCGGCAAACTCGTACGTGGGATCGAACGACCGGCCGGTCGAGGGAGATCGAACGAGGAGGAGACGATCCACGCAGACGCGCTGCCCCAACTCTTCTTCATACGGCAGCTGCGCGTCTAGTGGTAACGAACTGTGATCCATCTCCCGTAGCATGTTCCTGGATGTTCTGCGTAGGAATTTTTAATTTGCGATCGACACACCCTACCGTAGAACCCAACAAAGGGTATCGAGCCTCTGTTATAGGATTTGGATTCAGATCGTATGCATATTAGATATGTGGAGGCGGCAGATGAGATCTGTTGTCCTTGAAGAGATCGGCTATGTGCACGGTTGATATGATCAACTGCACATGGGGATCGTTGAGGCTATGTTTTCTGTAAATCGGGATCGATGAGGTTGTGACACGATCTACCCCTACCGGTCGGTCATCCGCCATCGGGGTTAACAGTGAAACATAAATCCGAATCGGACGACCGTGTGTGTAGCGCCGTGTATTTCGTACCCGACACACAAACCGGTAGAATGCGATTCTATGCATAACTTTGTTTTGCAGGTTTGATGTGAATAGTATGGCTCATGTGTATGTGATGCATGTGTGTAATTTATCACATTGGCTGCGTGTCATGTTTGTCGACGGCGAGAATAATGTGCTGTCATTATATTGTATAACGACCTGCGTGTCGACTTGTGACTCTATGTAAAATTCATTACTAGTTGTAATAGTTGGATAATAGAGATCAGGTTGGCGGCTTGGCATCCCGGCGTGACAAACAAGATGGAGTTCGTAGATGGTCATCGGAGTCGGAGCTGACCTAGAAGAACATCCATGAAGGATCCATACTATTTCACAATATGTGTTATTTGTGATTGTTATGCTTCTTTGTTTCTATGCATGTTAAAATGGTAGAAAGATCCCTCATGAATATCAAGTGAATTGCCATCCCCGATGTTGCACCTTCGCACGTCAAATGCGTCTAGTAGTGGGCTCATAAAATTGGGGTCTTCTTGGGTGTCCTTGAACTAAAGGGTTCGTGGTTTGGACACGGACATACCTTTGCATCGAGTTAACTTGACAAGGCTATCAAAATGGTTTTGGGCCTTGTGGCAAAAGATGGTTGGGGCTGGGGTATGAGATACCTTCCGATCGGCGAAGTCGTATAGAGATGCGATTAGCAAGGAGTTGCTTACCGAATAGGTATGTTGGCTAGCGATGATGCTAAAGCTCACTAGTCGCATGCGCTAGTCGGATCCTGAATCACCGAGAGTTTGCGGAGGATGCTGATTTCAGTGGGAGTATTTACATTTAGGCTAGAATTACTCTACATAAACACATTGCTTAGTGATTGCATGTTTTCTGTTGTAGATCAATGGCACCACCTGCTCAACCCAACTTTGCATTGAAATCAATTACGAAAAGGATAAACTGAATGGAACAAACTTTACCACCGGTATAGAAATATGAGAATTGTTCTCAAGCACGATAAAAGGAACATGTTCTAGAGGATCCACTTCGGAGGAACCTGCTGATAATGCTAGTGCCACGACTAAAAATGCCTACTGTAAACTCGTTGATGAATCAACGGAGATCAGGTGTCGATGCTTTGGCTTGTATGGAGCCCAATTTGCAACAGCATTTCGAAAGCGTTGAGGCTTACGATATGATCAAGAGTCTCAAGAGCATGTTTGAGACCTGAGCTAGGACCGAAAGGTTCAACGTCTGGCGATCCTTGATGGATTGCAGGCTGAAGGAAGGTGATCCATCGAGCCCACATGTGATCAAGATGATCGGATATGTGCAAGCTTTGGATCGTTTGGGCTTCCCGCTCTTGGATGAGTGACTCACGATGATGTTCAGGTTCTCTTCCGCCCAGCTATGGGACGTTCATCTCGAACTATCATATGCATGGCATGGATAAGAAGCTCACTGAATTGCATGGGATGCTCAAGGTGGCGAGCAGGATATTAAGAAAGGCACGCATCAAGTGTTGATGGTGCGTAAATCGGCTAAGTTCAAGAAAAGTTGGTCCAAGAAAAGGCTAAGGCAAAGGGCACGAGAGATGGTAACCTTTGCCGCTGCCAAGTCTGGACGGACTCAAGACCGTTTGCTATCACCGCAAGGAGACCGGTCCTTTGGAAGAGGAATCAGCAAGTGGCTTGCGAGCATGGCAAGAAGGCCGGAAATGCTTCTTCGTGCAAAGGTACACTTGTTGCATATGTTATAGACATTTACCTTGCTGACATACCTAGTAGCTCTTGGGTATTTGATACCGGATCGGTTGTTCATGTTTGCAACTCGATGCGGGGCTGGTAAGAACTAGGCATGTGGCACAAGGGGAGATTGACATCGTGGTCGGCAACAAAGCAAGAGTTGCTGCGTTGGAGGTCGACGCGATGCAGCTCGAGCTACCTTCCGGATTCATTATGGAATTGAATAATTGTTATTACATTCCTGCACTTAGTCGGAACATTATTTACGCCTCATGTTTGATGAGTCGAGGTTATGAATTCAATTTAAAGGACAATGGTTGTTCGATATTTTTGAATGGTATGTTCCACGGCTATGCACCCATTGTTGATGGGCTATTTATATTGAATCTAGAACAGAACCGGTCTATAACGTAAATGTCAAGAGGCATAAGCCTAATGAGATAAATCCGACATACTTACGGCATTGCCGGCTTGGACACATTAGTCTAAACGCATGAATAAGCTCCGTGATGATGGGCTCCTAACTTCGTCCGACTTCGGATCGCTCGAGACATGTGAATCATGCTTGCTCGGCAAGATGACTAAGTCTCCTTCGCAAAGAGTTGCGAGAGGGCATCCGAGCTGTTGGAGCTTATACGGTGATGTGTGTGGTCCAATGAGCACAACTGCCAGAGGTGGCTATCAAGATGCCGTGACTTTTACCGGCGACTTGAGTAGATATGGATATATCTATTTGATGAGGCACAAGTCGGAGACTTTTGAAAATTCAAAGAGTTTCGAGCGAGGTTGAGAATCAGCTCGGCAAGACTATAAAGCTTCTGCGATCTGATCGTGGAGGTGAGTACATGAGCCAGAGTTCGATGATCATCGAAAAGTCGAGGTATAGTACCTCAGCTCACACCTCCGGGTATGCCACAGAGAAACGGCGTGTCAGAACGGAGGAATAGGACCTTGTTGGACATGGTCCGGTCTATGATGAGCAAATCGGATTTACCCTTGTCATTTTGGGGATACGCTCTAGAAACTGCAGCTTTCACACTTAATAGGGTACCATCAAAATCCGTAGACAAGACACCGCATGAGAGGTGGACCGAAGAGTCCCGGTTGTCTTTTCTAAAGATTTGGGGTTGTGAAGCATTTGTCAAGCGACTTATGTCGAGACAAGCTTACACCCAAGTCGATAAATGCATATTCGTGGGATACCCGAGGGAAACCTTGGGATATAGCTTCTACGACCGGGAAGAGAACAAAGTGTTTGTTGCTCGGAACGGGGTTTTCCTTGAGAAAGAGTTTCTCAGTCGGGAGGCCGGTGGGAGGACGGTTCGACTCGAAGAAATTCGAGGACCACTCGGGGACGGCTCGGCTGGTGATGAGATCATACCGAGTCGGTCGGGGAACACAGAGTGGAAGCGGCACCGGAACCACGAAGGTCGGAGAGATTGCGCAGAGTCGTGATGTATTGTTGCTAGAAAGCGGCGAGCCGCCAATGATGCGTAAGCGACGGTGAGCCCAGATTCGAGGCATGGCGGGAGGCCATGAGATCCGAGTTAAAATCCATGGATGAGAATCAAGTCTGGGATTTGGTTGATCCGCCACCTGGCGTAACTGCCATTGGTTGCAAATGGGTCTTTAAGAAGAAAACCGATGTGGATGGAAATGTTCAGACCTACAAAGCTCGGCTTGTCGCTAAAGGTTATGGACAAGTTCAAGGAATTGACTACGACGAGACTTACTCGCCGGTAGCGATGCTGAAATTGGTGAGGATCATACTAGATATAGCTGCATATTTCGATTACGAGATATGGCAGATGGATGTCAAGACGGCTTTCCTTCACGTAAATTTAACCGAGGGCGTGTATATGATACAGCCCGAGGGTTTTGTCGATCCGACTAGCACTAGTAAGGTATGCAAGCTCAAGAGATCCATTTATGGGTTGAAGCAAGCATCTCGGAGTTGGAACATTCGTTTTGATGAAGTCGCCACCGATCTCGGTTTCATCAAAAGCGAAGAGGATTCTTGTTTATACAAGAAGTTAAGTGGGAGCTCGATAGTGTTTCTAATCTTGTATGTGGATGACATACTGCTGATCGGAAATAATGTTTCGATGCTGAACTCGGTCAAGGAATCATTGAATGGCAAGTTTTCGATGAAGGACCTTGGTGAGGCAGTCTATATTTTAGGCATTAATATCTATAGAGATAGATCGAGGAGGCTGCTCGGCTTAAGCGAGCACGTACATAGATAAAGTGTTGAAGCGGTTCAACATGAGTGAGGCGAAGAAAGGGTTCTTGCCGCTCTCACATGGTATAAGGCTAAGCGAGACTCGAGTCCTTCGACATCGATGAGCGAAGCGGGATGAGTAGGATTCCGTATGCATCAAAGAATCGGATCCATCATGTATGCCATGATATGTACAAGGCCTGATGTTGCTTTTGCAATAAGCCTAACAAGTAGATACTAGGCCAACCCGGTGAGAGTCACTTTGGGCAGCGGTAAAGACTATTTTGAAGTACGAAAAGGACTAAAGAGATGTTCCTAGTTTATGGAGGTGAGGAAGAGCTCGTCGTAAGGGGTTACGTCGATGCTAGTTTCCAAACCGGCGGAGATGATTGTCGATCACGATGCGGATTCGTATGCGTCTGAGCGGAGGAGCGATTAATGGATGAGTTCCAAGCGAGGATACGGTGGCCGATTCTACCACGAAGCCGAATACATTGCGGCTTGTGAAGCTGCAAAGGAAGGTGTTTGGATCCGCATTTTCTGGATGATCTTGGTATTTTCCCAGCCTCGGTGAAACCGTTGGACCTTTATTGTGATAATTCTGGTGCTATCGCACAAGCCAAGGAGCCGAGGAATCACCACAAGGTCGGACACATAGACCGGAAATATCACCGTCTAAAGATCGTAAAGAATGGTGATGTAGAGTTATGCAAGATTCACACGGATGCAAATGTTGCAGATCCGTTGACTAAGCCGCTTCCACAACCCAAGCATGAGGGGCACGTTAGAGCTATGGGCATTCGATGTCTATTTGATTGACTCTAGTGCAAGTGGGAGACTGTTGGAGATATGCCCTAGAGGCAATCATGTATGATGATATTTCCTATGTGTTTATAAATAAAGATAGTCCTTGGACATTATCAATGATGTGTATCAGCAAGTATGTGACTTGTTTGTGGGACTATGCATTGTATGATGACTGTCCTAAAAGGTCCCTAGTCAAAAGGGATGTGTGGACGCTTGGCCGACTAGGCGGCATATGACACGGTCGATGGCTTGGTCTCACTAGCCATGGAGCATTGGATGCTAACCGGATAATATGGACTTGGAAAGGTCTGGTCGGATTCGACATAGTCGGATCCGAGTCGAGATAAGGTCTGAGTCGGACAGACCCAACTATGAGGCGCAGCGATATGTCATCTGTGAGTCTCTAGTACAACATAATGCCTCTATGTCCTAAGACCTGAGGTGACACATGTACTGGATGGTGACAGACTTGCTTTGGGCCGACCAAACGCTACTCCGTGGATCGGGTAGTTACAAAGGTAGGTTTCGGGTTTGTCCGGTCCCATGCCGCGAGACACGGTCGAAAGCAAGATGGGATTGCCCCTCCGATCGAGAGATATACTGGGCCCCTCGTGTGATCTCGACCGGGAATAGCATGGCCATGCGACAAGGATTATGAGATAATCCGGATTGTGGTCGGTATCACCGAACGAGAAAGAGGTCGGGTTAGCACAAGGATGACAGTCGCCTTGAGCCCGACAACATATATCGTCTTGACAAAGGGAGCAGAAGTGTGACACGTTGTACATGTTCGCCTAACCAGCTTCATCGTGCAGCTTGGTGGTCGGCATGCCTTGCTAGAGGCCGCTACCAACCGTACAGGTCGGAGGTGATCCGAATCGTGACCAAGCCGGCTTGAACCTAAGGGGTCGCGGCTTAAGGGAAGGAACCTATGAGGTCGATTCGTGAGACACTGGTCGGATGTGATCCGAATGGACTAGGAACGTGACCGAATAGACTTTGGGCTTTAGGGTCCGTCACGAGGCCCAAGTGTTGAGCCCGCGACGGACGCCTATATAAAGTGGAGGTGTGGCACACTCGTGCGATTGATCGCTTGGCGCTGCGACTAGGGTTTGCATGTGTTGCGAATAGCCACCTCCACTCGCCGCCGATCGTGGTGATCAGACCTAGCAGTCCGCCGCACGACGTTCCTCCCGCACGCACGGATACCGTTAGAGGCGGTGCACTTGCGCCGCTTCCGTGAACTCGTGACGTGGGATCGGACGACCGCCGCCGAGGGAGATCGAGCGAGGAGGAGGCGATCCACGCAGACGCCGCTGCCCCAACTCTTCTTCACGCTGCCGCATCGCTGCGCGTCTAGTGGTAACGAACTGTGATCCATCTCCCGTAGCATGTTCCTGGATGTTCTGCGCGTAGGAATTTTTAATTTGCAGTCGTGACCTCCACGAGCATCCAGCTGCCGCGACCGTCGACGAGCACCATCCAAGACGTGTTCATGCCGACCCAGTACATACCGTTAATGTAGCTGAGGCTGACGGGGATCGGATCGTAGTGAAGGGGGTTGATGCTCGCCACCCTACGATCGTTATGCTGCGTGACACGCCGTTTCTGAAGATCAGGCGGCATTAGCAAGCAAGGAGATGGCTTAAAAAGCTCCGGCCTGAGAGCTTTGAGTAAACGGTACAGCCCCTACGAGCACGCGGCGAGCGGCATGGTACTGAGATTGTCCACATGCGAAACAATGAGCTTGATTACCTCTATGGGGAGCGAATTCCAGCCACTCTTTCGGCGGACGCTGCTCGGTTCAGCATGTTAGTGCTTGGGTTTCAGACGAGGGGGGGAGATGCCTTAGCGGGGATGGAAGCTTGGATGAGATTATGTGCGGAGAAAGATGGTGAAGCGAATATGTGCTGCGGGAAGTGGACATGTGATGATGACTACAGCACGCCGCTTCACTTAATAGACACATACCAGCAGCATAGGGTCATATCGATGCCAGACAACTTGCTTGAGTGATCACAAGATCTTGGTACTCCCTACAAGCACCTACTACGATTACTATGCCCTAGCTTGCTAGAGTAGAGTAGTAGAGTAGGACTCTGCTCTACTACTAGCACCGGAGGAGTAGTATATTCTAATCTAAAATAGTTACAAACTTCAATGCCCGAGCATGGAACGACTACGAACCATGCTCAAAGACCGTGTCTACGTGGTGTTTGGACTTATATGCAAAAAAATAGCAAGATGCCCGTGCATTGCATGGCACAACATCATCACCAACTCGGTTTTTCTCTACTCCTATAAAAGACTCAGTTGGTGATGATGGAGGCGAGGAGGCGTGTTCATCCGGGCATGCAGCGGACGGCGCAACACTATTCGATTTGTTATAAAAAAAGTAGTAGAGATAGAGACATAGGGAGGAGCACGAGGTTGTGGGAGATAAGGATGAACGAGGCAAGGCCTTATCTGTAAATGTGGTGTAACGCCCGGATAATTAGGCTACAGTAAAACTCTCCTGATGATGCCATGTCATCTATGTTACTGTTGCTAATTAAGTGGTAGTTCAAAAACATTGCAAATTCAAAAAATGAATTAGCGACAAACACCCAAAGTTTTCAAAAGTCAAAACAAAAATGTTCGGGGGTTGCCAAATATTGCATCGGTAATTATGGTGAAGTAAACACATTTTTAGAAAAAGACTAAATACTTTAAAATGAAATAAAACAGAAAAGAAAAAAATAAAGAAAAGAAAGAAAGAAAGAGAAAGTAAAACCCCCCAAACCCCCTAGGCCAATCGCCCAAATTTAATCCAACCGACCGCCTAGCTGAAAACCCCCTCAACCCCTCGCCATCCGCCCAGCTAACCCACTGCCCATCCGGTAGAACTCGCCGCCTCCATCCGGCCCACCATCATCACCAACTCTATTTTTATCCCTACTCTTATAAAAAGCATTGTCGGTGATGATCGCACCTGCCATCCTACAATATAGGCCGTCCGATCTATATCTCATTTAATAGGAAGGAAACTATGGCAATTTTGCAAAAAGATACCCACACCCCTCTCCACATTTGCAAATGAGGCCTTCCCTCGTTCATCCTTTTCCCCACAAGATAAACTACTCATACAAATGCATCTTGATGTTCCGTGCAACGCATGGGCATCTTGCTAGTTGTTGCAAAAATCCCATGTGTGTGTGAGAGAGAGGGAGAGTGGAGGAGGACGGAGTGCATGTGTGACAAAGACACAAGTAGTGTGTGTGCGATAGGTATCAACTTAAAATGAGGCGATAGTGTGTGTGTGCATGATCGAGAGGGCGTGTCTCAAGAAGGGAAGAAAAGGCTACATAGATACAAGGAGCGGGAGAGAGACATGTATGCTATGGTGGAAGCACGAGTGTGCGGGTGTATAAACCTATCTAGAGGCTAGCTAGTCGATAAATGTTTGTGAGAGAAATACGAGTCGAGGTACGAAAGCGAGAGTTTTGTGTGTGAGAGAGAGACGATAGTCGAGAAGGGGAGTGGAAGCAGGAGTTGTGTGTGTGTGTGTCTATGAGAGAGAGAGAGAGAGAGGAGACGGTAGTCGGGGTTGTCTGATCGGTAAGCAAATGAATAATGTCGATGCAGGATGGAGATTTAAAAGGAGACCGCAACAAATGTTGTGTCTACAGAGAGAGAGAGAGAGAGAGAGAGTAATTTTAGTGGTATGAGTCATATGTAGAGACATATCGGGTGTGTGAGAGAATCCCATAGAGATAAAGACAAAGTGAAAGGCAGTGGAGACTGTGTGTGGCGGTGAAAAAGAAAGCTTAGGTACCGAGTGATATCGAGAGAACAGTAGAGACGTGAGAGATAATGAAAACCGTGTAATGTATAATGATAGGGAGAGTGTGACACTTCTCAAGGGAGACGCCGAGAGACCATGTTTGCGAGGATAGGAGAAACATGAAGTGAGCGTCTTGGTGAGCTGGAGAAAAGAGAGTGATAGCTACACGAAGGAGCATGCATGCGACGGAGATGGGCGTGAAAGGAGTGAACAAAAAGGGATTCAAATATTTGAATTCGAGATGATGATACATGTAATCCATACTCGAACCAAAATTGATCTATCAAACATGCATACTCATATGAATTCACGCACATCTATGTTATTTAATATGTAGATATTACTGATCCATACATTTTAGTAGAACATAATTTGGTTAAATTTTTTTGAATTCAACCTTAAGATTTCAAGATCGTTGTATTTGTAAATCATATTATACATATAAAGGAGCAGAATTCTTTGTTGTGCTTTTGAAAGTATATATAAAAAATGATGTATATAGAATGTAATTCCAATTAAAAATGGATCCCGCCCGAAAAAAATAGTAGAATACAAACGGGATTCGAATTGAGTTGGCACGGTAAACGTGCACTGTGCAAAATTTGAACGAAGCGGGGAAAGTCGCAGTAACCCCGCTCGAAACCAAAATCTGCGAGATGGAAATCACTACTGCCTATCCCTGCCATGCAAAGCCTATCTGCTGGATTTCTATAGGTTTCGATAGGGGTAGGTTTGTAATTTCACTCAAACGTGACGTAACCACCTCACACCCGGATTCATACACGGTGGGTGCCAAAACACAGTGTGCCCTCGGCCGAAATAGACTCCCTCCCCGATTCATATTCATACACGGTGGGCGCCAAAAACAAACTCTCGTCGGCAAATATTCGGTCTATGCAAGATTACCGTCCTATCCCCAATCGACTAATGTTGCTGTGATGTAGTAGAAATTTGAAATGGGGGCTAAGTTTGAAATTTCCTCGCATTTGAGACAAGCGCGCCCTGAATACATGGTTCCCCCCTTCCACTCTACCTCCCTTTTCCCCATTCGTACTCCGTGGGCGCCAAAACACCCTCTCCACCCCACCCTCCTCCGTCCGCCGCCATCCGCCGCCCCATCCACCGCCGTCCTCCTCCACCATGCCGGAGCTAATACCCCGACGCCGCCGACCATTACAAGAGATCGACCTCTCTCATCCACGCCTTTGGACCGGGATCCTTGCATCCTGTCCTCTCGCTTCATCCTCACCGCCGTCCACCTTGCCGGCACCGCTCCTACGACCGTCTCGTCCACCGTGCCCTGCCGCCACCATCTACCCTCCAAGATCTGCTTCCACGCTGCCGACAGCCATCGCTACCGCAGCACCGTCAAATCCTCAGCAGATGAGTACACGGCGCCGCACCAAAGGTGGTACTCTTTTGTATCTGCTCAACTTATTTATCACAGCAAGAAAATAGATCGCCACTGCTTTACTCGATTTCTTGTCTTGGTTATGGTTGCCTTTGTCCGGTTTGCACCTTCAGATTCGCCATGGCACGCTCAACACTATACTCCCAATGCTTATGGTTTTCCCCTTTTATATTCCACACTAGTTAAATCACAGAGACTAAATTTCAAAATTGGGTCATCGATTTTTGAGCTCGCGGAGTTCGCGGTCACGATCCAAGGGGCTCTCGGTTGGTTAAGGGGCCTCACGAACGAAGAAAACTTCGACGGGTGGGGGTGGGGGTGGCGGAGGAACACAGGCGGTGGGGGCCGGTGGTCCAGCCGGCGGCCCGTGCGGTGTTCTGTATGGGAAGAATTAAGAGACGAGGAAGAAGGGTTAGGAGACGTAGGATCTTCATCCAACCGCCTGAAATGGTCGAGAGACAGCTGGGAGTTGCATTCTTAATGTGCTCTGGTTCATCTTGTATGGGCACTGCGCAACCAACATTTTATTATCCAAAATCTACTTGCTCTTCTTTACCATGTTCCTCTTCCGTTCTTCTTTAATATGTACTCTCTCCATTCCTAAATACAAGCCTTTGTATAGATTCCACCATGGATTACATATGGAGCAAAATGAGTGAATCTACGCTCTAAAATGTATCTGGATACATCTGTATGTGATCCATAGTGGAAATCTCTACCATTTATATTTTGGAGCGGAGGAGTATGCTAGTAGTCTGATATGTTCCTTTGTAATCAAGATGAGCAGGGACATTTGCGATGTAGAGGTCTATACGGTCGGTTGTGGTGGACACTTTGAGCCTCTTTGATTCAGAGGATCTTGTAAACATAGGAATAGGATTTGTAGTGGCCTGCCCACTTGAATCCTATAAGAATAGCAAGGAAATGCGCGGAGCTGTGTTGCCTTTGAGAGTTACACTGATATTAACTGTGCCGCACCTTCACTTGAAGAGAGCTGGTATCCGAAGCCTTTCTAGCCATACCGACAATACTAGCACATATATTCCAGCAAGTTCCACTTTGCTGATTTTACTCTGATGCTTAAGGTTTTCCCGTGATATCTACACTATGATCTGTGTAGCTGCTTTGTGTCGCACTAGAAGCAGTCCACTCTTGAAGCTAAACACTGCAATGACTTACAAAATTGGCACCAAGGCATTGAGTGCCATTCTGGATGCAATGAAACTCATACAATCCCCACCTGTTGACTCTTGTTCAGAATATGATCCTAATGACTATTCTAACCTCGAGGAGTCAAAGGCAGATGGCATGTCCTGTTCACCCATCAAGGTGCCTGTTCTAATTTGGCAATGTTTTATTGATTGCGGGTATCTTGCATATGTTGTCTTGCATTTCTTCTACTTTGTTGCACCGCCATCTGCTTAGTTTACTCGTCATATATGTCGAGATGCCATGCCCATCCATTATCAATACATATTCCATCTGTCATCATACCATGTTTTTCCACTCAAATGTTGTTCGTGTGCATCAGACATCAAAAAGGAAGAGGGTGATTGCCGAACACGAAGGAGCACCAAGAAAGTCCTTGAAAAACATGGTGGTGCCAGAGAAATCGAACAACACCCCACTTATATTGGCTGTACAACCCAGTGACACAAAACGTAGGACCGACTCCAAAGCAGACTATACCCATACTTCACCGCCACACCACTAGCCCCACCACAGGACCTGCACTCCAAAGCAAAAGTTATACCGATTTCATTTTCCATAGCACCGTTTGTACCACGTAAAAATCCCACTCCAAAGAAAAAAGTACAAAGAAGTCCACCGGCCGAAGACCTATCCCAACTGCAGAGACGGCCAATTCCTGCAGATTGGAACCCCATTCCATTTATTCCCAGTTTAAAAGACAATGCTTTCAATGTTGTTAGGGACTATGTGCATATATTCCCATCATGGGAAGATTATTGTGAAGACAAACACCATTTTCACACCTTTCTGTCCAACTTACATGTAAGTGCTATTATTCATGGTTATTATTTTCTTGTTTTCTGCTGATTGAACACATCAATGATTTACATTACATTGTTGTAACTAGGCGAGGGTCAATCTGGATAGTCATGATGAGCAAAGCTTGCTTGTGCTTTTCAAGGAAGCATTGCAAAGATGTCGGTGTTACACGAGGAAATCACACTTTGGTGGCAAGTCTATAAACGAATTTCCGTGAAGTCTCACGTGCTAAATTTAGAAGACATTGAATGGAAAAACTTTGTTATGCAATCGTCTCGTTCCTAGGATGAGGTAATCGCCTATGAAATCACATGACAATTTGAACTTCTACTTTTCCGCATGTGCCTTACGGATCTTTTTTCGTGAAATCTGCTCGAAGAAGAATTCGGTTTGAAAAGAATGATAGGATATCGCAAATATGCTGCCGCTGCTTTGCTCTTGTTAGTACCTGTTGTCAGTATCATCAGACTTGCATACATACCTGGTTCATTATGTGACACCAGTATGCATGATAGCTTGCTTATCAATTGTTTGCTCCAAATTATCTGATCTGCATGAATGGTTACATTAGTGTAGAATATATCCAATGCCAATGTTTTTTTAGCTCTGCATTGTTCTTGTAAGTACATGCTGTCCTTTATCAGTGTACTTATAATGACATGTAGTTGTTCATGTACCATCACTCTGCAGCTTATTTTCCTTTGCCCTCCATTTTCTACACATCAAATCTATATTCACTCTTACCATAAGGTTGGTATCAAGTAGTTTAGTCAGTGCATTGCTCTTGGTTGTACCTTTTGCTGTATTGCTGCACTTACATTTATAGCTACTTGGTTATGTAGCATTACTCTTCATCTTATCTTAAATATTCTCCATTTTCGTATATTATCACATCTATATTTACTCTTAACAAAATGTAGAATAAAGGCAATGCTTTTGAAGAAGATTACGTGGTAAACTTCTTGAATTGCGCCCCCATCGGCATGGACAAGGCCTTTATAGAGCCTGTCTTCACCAATAATGTAAGTTTGTCCATCTCAAGCCTTCAAACTTTGTTGCATATATTTGGTTAGGCATGACTGCAAATAACTGCTTATTTTTGGTGTTTGCATCAAATTGCTTATTTAAAGTTTATTATGTAGTTCATAAACAAAATTTTGTCCTTCCTCAATTTAAGTTTTCAGTTGTACAACCAAGTTCCTTCTTCATACCATGTAAATTAAACTATACGGAGCAAGTGATCTTCTTTTGCACTGCATGTATGCTTCTGTTCTTCATCCGTAATCCAAAGGTGTGGTGAACCTACCCACTACAAAGACAATGTCATACTGCAATGTCTTAACTATGAACAATGTCATATCATTCTACTATTATTTAAACCGTCTCTTTATTTGGCAATTTGAAATGGTATAAATTGACAAAGACACTAACCATTGATACTTATGAGTTCTTGATCTGTAATCCAAAGTGTTGTCGAGAAGCTGCCAACTCCTTCACAATGTCATTTCCTGCCATGTCTTGACTGAACAATACCATATTGTGTTAATGCAATTTTAAATCAGTGTCACTTTATTCACAAGAAGAAATGTGATGAATTGTCAAGACTGATACTTTGACATGCAAAACCCGCTATCCGTCTTCGCTTGTTTATCTTTCGTTAGTGAGTAAGATATAAGTGTTGAACAAGCGCGATCTCATCATCTTGCTCACCGCTTGCTGCAGCTCCCAATGAGGCTAACCTTTCTTGAACTCTATTGAAGTCTTTGTCGGTTTTGTATATTATTTTGTCGGCGTGTTTATTTGCACTTTGGTGGTGATCTTTGATTCCCAAATGTATGTAATCTGTTGTCCGCTTGTGCTTTATTATCATAGTGGCGAACTTTGATGCCCAAAGTGGATGTAATATGCCGTAATTTCTTTATTGTATAGTCTAGGTTTTTCTTATTCATGATGCTGCAGTTATTTTATCAGATATATATCCTGTCTTCGCAGTAAACCAGCCAAACCGTAAAATTACAGTACATAATCGGGCCGTCATGCAATCACGATGTAGGTTGGGCCTGAAACGTGCCGAACAGCTCACGAGCCGGCAGCAGCCCGAAATGAACCCCGACCCATCATTGTGCGAATCAAATCACGGGCTTTTAACATGCCAAAATTGTCTCGGTCCTTGTTTGGCCCAATCAAATATCGGCTGCGAGCAGGCCGGATGCAAATCGGGCCATAGTTAGGCCCAACTATATGACGGGCTTTTAACAGCCGAAATTAATATAGGGCCAAAATGTTAAACGGACCCTTAACAGGCCAAAACTAATATCAGGCTGAATTACTAAGTGAGCCTTTAGCAAGTGGGCCCAAAAGCATAGTGTCCGATTCTTGGGGCGAATTTGATATGGGCCATAATTGAGCCCAAAGCCTCTTAAAGGGTCGACCTGATCCGGCCGTAATTTGGCCCGTAACATGGTAGGCTTATAACGGGCGGATCTCATATGGGCCACTTTTAGGCCGGAACATGGCAGGCCATTAATGGACCGGATCGAGATATGGGCGGCATTTGGCCCAAAACATGGCAGCAGTTAATGGGCGGCCTACTAGGGTCCTCAAAATCTTGTGGGCCTATAGTCGGGCCGCCCATTAATGTCGGTGAAATCTCGTGGGCCTTTAGCTGGGCCGGCCCATTATGATCCGCAAGAATCTTGTGGGCCTTTACCTGGGCCGGCCCATTATAGCACACAAAAATCTTGTGGGCCTTTAGTTGGGCTGGCCCATTATGGCCCGCAAAATCTTGTGGGCCTTTACCTGGGCCGACCCATTATGGCCCGCAAAATCTCATGGGCCTTTAGCTGGGCCGGCCCATTATGGTCCACAAAACTCTTGGGCCTTTAATTGGGCCGGCCCAATTAAACTTGTTGGGCCGTGCCACGTGTCAACGTATGATAGGCGCCTTCTGTCCAATGAGTGGATGACATCTGTCCTAGCGGTGAGCCGACACGTGTTTCCTCCAGCCAATGATGATTTTACACGTGGAAAATCCCCATTGGTCGGGCTGATAACGAGTTATCGGATCCAAAACCCGACCCGATAGCTTAACGGCGTTAAATTACGGTGGATGCCACGCGTGTCGGTCACCCTTGACGAAAAGCACTTCTATGACGCTACGATTTATCGTCATGGAAGTGGACACTTCCGTGATGATAATTTTTGTAATGTCATGGAACACTTCTACGACAACACGGTATGACTATATTGATTCTGTCATAAATTTGTCATGGATGTACATGCATGACAAAAAATGCGACCTACTGTGACAAACACGTATCATCACGGAAGTGTATTTTTTTTGTAGTGAGTCTCTCCAGGAATCACCTTACAGTCTAGGCACGCACGCCTATCTTCTCTTCTCGAGAGGATGAAATCAATCTAGCTAGAGTGTTGGCCACTACTAAAAGTCACCAGATGTGATTCTCTCTTTCTAAAGAGGGTGTTAGCTACAATCATGTTGTAGGCTAGAGCAAAGCTTAAGACATCTTCTCCTTCTTGATTCACGATGCCATAGCCAAAGCCCCCATGCGCCCTTCAAAACCCGTGTTAGATGTACCCACGTGGCCATTGAGGTCTCCTCCTATGAAGAGCTTCTCACCAATCGGTACACTCCTAACCATGTCTTCCAGGCCTTCCTAGAACTCCCTCTTGGCGTTCTCATTGTGGCCTACTTGCGGGGCATACGCGCTGATAACACTGAGAACCAAGTCCTCAACTACCAGCTTGACCAGGATAATCCGGTCCCCACGTCTCTTGATGTCTACCACTCCATACTTGAGGCTCTTGTTGATCAAGATGCCTACGCCATTTCTGTTTGCAGCCGTCCCCGTGTACCACATCTTGAATCCGGTATCCTCCACCTCCTTCGCCTTCTGTCCTCTCCATTTGGTTTCTTGGACGCAAAGGATATCAACACCTCTCCTCACCGCTGCATTAACTAGCTCCCGAAGCTTCCCTGTCAGAGACCCTACGTTCCAGCTACCTAAGCAAATCCTCCTAGGCTCAGCTAGCTTCCTTACCCTTCGCACTCGTCGATTCAAATGCGAAGACCCTTGCTCATTTTCCACTACATCCGGGCGCCGATGTAGCGTGCCACTAAGGATACGACGACCCGATCCTCGCTCACTTGCCACCATATCCGGATCAAGATACGGCGTGCCACTTGGGGGGTGACGGCCCGGCCCTTGCCCATTTTCCACCACACCCGGGTTCCGATGTGGCGCATCGCTGAGAGGGTTACGCCCCTACGAAAATCTTTTGGGTTTCATCTCCATAAGAGTGGCTGAGTTTTTACGTTGTCTCGCCAAGCTTATCACAACCCTCCTCCTTTACCCGGGCTTGGGACCAGCTATGTTGAGACAACATAGGTGGAGTTGAGGACTTGCGGGAATGAGACGATGTCTAAAATTTTTGCCACGCACGATGGGTATACGAAAGGTCACCATAACCTCTTCTTCCTCTCGCCACAAGTTCCTGAGCACTGCGCTGCTACTACATTCTTCCCCATCCCGACTTGCGGCGTGCACCACAAGTCGGGATAGTAGGCCTTGGGGAGCGCTCAACGCGACTACTGACTTCTTCGTCATGGACACCCCGGACTCCGACGACTTCTTCCCCGACGTCGAAAACCTTCTCGACGACATGGCTGGCAAGGACACCGACCCCAAGTCCAGTGCTACTGCTGCTGCTATCCCGTACGTGCTCTTGCTCTTTCTGTTAGAGGTCCTCTTGCAGTTCTTTGCTCTAGTGTCTGTCCTACATATGTTAGGTTCTACGCCATATATGCAACCTGTTCCACTATCTGCTTTAGACATGTTTGGTTGCAGTTCATATATGAAGATGTTATTTACCTTCTCTCTGTCAGATCGCATGACTACTTTTATCCATGTTACAGTAGTCATGCTTTATCTAATATTTCTATTAATAAAATCATTTGGTAAATTGCTCATATTTCCAACAATCCAAAAACCTTATTATAGGCGATTTACCCCAAGTGGTTTTGCTGCTTCCATGAGACCTCCTATGTTTGAGGGTATCCACTATAAGAGGTGGCGTGTGAGAGCACTCTTATGGTTTCAAACCATGAGTTGCTATGACGCCACTCTTGGCAAACCTGAAGGGGAGCTTGATGCTCAACAGGCACAAGCTTTTTAGAAAGTGGATACTCTATTTAAGGCTGCTCTCTTGAGTGTTCTTGGTGAGAACATAGTTGATGCTTATGCCTCAACTGATAATGGAAAAGATATGTGGGATGCACTCGAGGCCAAGTTTGGGGTCTTGGATGCTGGCACTGAGTTGTACATCATGGAGCAATTTTATGATTACAGGATGACTGAAGAGCGCTCCGTGGTTGAGCAAGCTCATGAGATACAATCATTTGCTAGAGAACTTGAGCACTTCAGTTGTATGCTACCGGACAAGTTTTTTGCCGGAGGTATCATCACTAAGCTACCTTACTGAAACATAAGAGACATGAGTTTTCCGTCCCGGATATCATTAGCACTCTTCGTGTGGAAGAAAAGGCGAGAGCAAAGGACACATGTGCTCAAGGTATTGAGCGAGGATCTAGTGCCAATCTGGTACAGAAGAAGAACTTCCAGCCCCACAAGTTCAAGAACAAGGGCAAGTTTGATGGTAAAGCAAAGTTTGATGGGAAGAACAAGACTGTGCAACACACGAACTTCAAGAAGAAGAATGACAAGAAGAAAGGTGTTTGTCATGTGTGTGGGGATCCTGATCATTGGGCTCCTAGTTTCCCTAATTGCTATGGCAAGCGTCATCCTGGGAAACGCGGCAAGACCACTAATGTTGTCATTGGAGACACTGACATGAAGGATGCTGGGTATGGTATATTTCCCACTATTCTTTCAGTATGTCATTCTCCTGATTGGTTGATTGACACGGGTGCTAATGTGCATGTATGCGGTGATATTTCCATGTTTTCATCTTATCCGACCGTATGGACTTCAACCGTCTTTGATGGGCAGTTCAAGTGCTTCGTTCTTGGTGTTGGCACCGTCGATCTGAAGTTTACTTGAGGCGGATCGTCTGTTGAAGAACGTGCATTATGTCCCCTCCATCAATAAAAATCTTGTTAGCGGATCTCTTCTGTGTAGAGATGGCTATAAGCTTGTCCTTGAGTCGAATAAATTTATAATACCCAAGTATGGAACCTTTGTCGGTAAAGGCTGTGAGTCAGGAGGCATGTTTCGTTTATCCTTTTCAAACATTTGCAATAAAGTTGTTAATCATGTTTGCAACAATAGTGAATCAAATGTGTGGCATTCATGTCTTTGTCACGTTAACTTTGGTTGCATGTCGCGACTAGCGAAGTTGAACTTAATCCCTAGTTTCACCACTGTTAAGGGATCTAAGTGTCAAGTTTGTGTGCAAGCTAAGCAACCTCGTAAATCTCACATGACCGCGGAAACGAGAAATCTTGCACCACTAGAGCTCATACATTCAGATTTATGTGAAATGAATGGTGTTTTGACAAAAGGTGGAAAGAAATATTTCATGACGTTAATTGATGACTCCACTAGATACCGCTGCGTGTATCTTCTCGAAATCTAAGGATGAGGCTTTGAACTTTTTCAAGATCTATAAAGCTGAAGTGGAAATCCAACTTCATCAGAAAATCAAGAGGCTTAGGTCCGACCGTGGTGGAGAGTATTTTTCCAATGAATTTGATGCTTTTTGTGCGGAACATGGTATAATCCATGAGAGGACGCCTCCCTATTCACCTCAGTCAAATGGGGTGGCCGAAAGAAAGAACCGTACTCTAACTAATTTGGTTAACGCTATGTTAGACACATCGGGTCTCTCCAAGGCATGGTGGGGGGAGGCGATATTGACTGCATGTCATGTCCTAAACCGAGTTCCCACAAAGAATAAAGAGATAACTCCATTCGAAGGATGGGAGAAGAAAAGATTAAAACTCTCTTATCTACGAACCTGGGGTTGTTTGGCAACAGTCAATGTGCCAATTCCAAAGAAGCACAAGCTTGGACCAAAGACCGTGGATTGTGTTTTCCTGGGATATGCTTTTCATACCATTGGTTATAGATTCTTGGTTGTAAAATCTGAGGTACCTGACATGCATGTCGGTACGATCATAGAGTCGAATGATGCGACTTTCTTTGAAGATATCTTTCCCATGAAGGATATGGCTACCTCATCTAATCAGGAGATGCCTAGTTCATCGAATCAGAACCGCGATTACAATTACCGAACCTGCCATTTCGATGGAACACTTTGAAAGTCCTGTGGAGGAGAACAATGAAGTTCCTACTAGGAGCAAGAGATAGAGGACTGCAAAGTCCTTTGGTGATGATTTTCTTGTGTATCTCATAGATGACACTCCCAGTTCTATTTCAGAGGCCTATGCATCTGAAGATGCTGACTACTGGAAGGAAGCGGTTCGTAGCGAGATGGATTCCATCTTGGCGAATGAAACTTGGGAGATAACTAATCGTACTTATGGGTGCAAACCTATAGGATGCAAATGGGTATTCAAGAAGAAGCTTAGGCCTGATGGTACTATTGAAAGTACAAGGCTCGGCTCGTGGCTAAGGGTTATACCCAAAAGGAAGGTGAAGACTTCTTTGATACTTACTCACCGTGGCTCGACTGACCACTATTCGAGTTCTATTTTCACTAGCTGCCTCACATGGTCTTCTCGTTCATCAAATGGATGTTAAGACTACTTTCCTAAATGGAGAGTTGGATGAGGAAATTTATATGGAACAACCAGATGGGTTTGTACTAGATGGTCAGGAAGGAAAAGTGTGCAAGTTCCTGAAGTCTTTGTATGGACTCAAGCAAGCACCTAAACAGTGGCATGAGAAGTTTGAAAGAACTTTAATAGCTGCAGGCTTTATTGTAAATGAAGCTGACAAATGTGTGTACTATCGCCATGGTGGGGGCGAGGGAGTTATCCTTTGCTTGTATGTTGATGACATACTGACTTTCGGAACAAATCTGAATGTTATTAAGGAGGTCAAGGACTTCCTATCTCGCTATTTTGAGATGAAGGATTTAGAAGTGGCTGATGTCATTCTGAACATCAAGTTGTTGAGAGACGATGATGGTGGGATTACATTGCTTCAATCTCACTATGTGGAAAAGATCTTGAGTCGCTTTGGCTATAGTGACTGTAAGTCCTCTCCAACACCATATGATGCGAGTGTGTTACTTCGAAAGAATCGAAGAATTGCTAGAGATCAATTGAAATATTCTCAGATTATTGGCTCTCTTATGTACTTAGCCAGTGCTACAAGACTTGACATCTCTTTTGCTGTTAGCAAACTGAGTCGGTTTTTCTCAAAACCAGGAGATGTGCATTGGAAAGCTCTAGAGAGAGTTTTGCGTTATTTGAAAGGCACTGCGAATTATGGAATTCACTATACCGGGCACCCAAAGGTGCTTGAAGGGTATAGTGACTCAAACATGATCTCAGATGCTGATGAGATAAAGGCCACGAGCGGTTATGTATTCACTCTGGGAGGTGGCGCTGTTTCTTGGAAGTCTTGCAAGCAGACCATCTTAACGAGGTCAACAATGGAAGCAGAACTCACATCACTAGATACAGCTACGTTCGAAGCAGATTGGCTTCACCGGCTCTTGAATGACTTACCGTTTGTTGAGAAACCTGTACCAGGTATCCTTATGAACTGCGACAATCAAACTGTAATCACGAAAGTGAGCAGCTCAAAGGATAACATGAAGTCATCAAGACACGTAGAGAAGGTTAAAGTCTATCAGGAAAATGAGAAACTCCGGAGTTATTGCATTGGATTATATCCAAACGTCTAAAAATCTGGCAGATCCTTTTACTAAGGGTCTATCACGTAATGTGATAGATAATGCATCGAGGGAGATGGGTTTGACACTCACAATATGAGTTGTTCACAGTGGTAACCTATTCTTCGGAGATCCCATGAATTAGATGTGGAAGACAAGATGTCGATCAACTGAGAGGAGAGTATCCTTACTATTAACAATACCACTCCATGAAGATACAATACTCTCCCAAAACTGCATGGCAGGTTGATGTATATCTTAATGTGTTCTAAGTGGCTCATTTAAGCAGAGATGTTGTCCTGCAGAACATTTTTTGAAGAACACACCTATATGAGTCTGATTGTTAAACGTCGCAATCTATGAGAGAAGGTTTCTTCTAGTAAACTCATGAAAGGGCTCAGAGTATGACGCATAAGCTCCACCCATGGGGAAGACCCACGGTAGCCACGTATCGTTCAAGGCTTTATGTGAAGCTAGATTCGCAGAAAACTTGCAGTTCAAGGTCCAGTCCACTGTTCAAGTTGCTTAATAGTGTAGCAATAGAGTTCTAGGTGGAAGTTCAACTTAACAGTCTCCACTGCAGCACCGGTATATAAAACAGTGTTTTGGAACCAAAGGCAAATTTTGTGTGCCTCTGGAATCTGGTGGGGGATTGCTGGAATTTTGTCTATTTTGGGCCTAGCCCAATAGCAGTTTCATAAGTTCCTAAACCCTAGAGGCCCACGCAGCCCATTCGTGCAAGGCAAGAGGTGGAACTGAAGTTTAGTCCCACATTGCTAGTTTAGATGGAGTTGGACCTTTTTATAAGGGTGGCTCTTGCTCCACATGTATGAGGATGAGAACAAGAGGGACATCCACGCGTGCTCCTCCTCCGCCGCCCGCCTAGCCACGACGTGACGCGACGCGCCGCTCCGCGGGTTGCGGGAATGAGCCGAGCCGATGTCTAAATTTTTGCCACGAACGACGAGTATACGGAAGCTCAAAGGTTTTTGCTGTAGTGGAGATTGAATACGAATTGTGCACCTCTTCGCCTGCTGCCTATTCATTTCGTCTCCCTCGTTCTCTTTAGCTACCGGCGCAACCTCTCGCCTCCTTCTCTTGCGCCTATAAAAGGGAGGTCGCTCCTTTCAGAGAGACGCACCAGAACCTCTTCTTCCTCTCGCCACAAGTTCCTGAGCACTGCGCTGCTGCTACGTTCTTCCCCATCCCGGCTTGCGGCGTGCACCACAGGTCGGGACAGTAGGCCTCCGAAACCGCACCTTTTGAGTCCTGTACAGGAGAAGGGTGATAAGGTTTTTGGGGAGCGCTCAACGTGACTACTGACTTATTCATCACGGACGCCCCGGACTCCGAAAACTACTTCCCCAACGATGACTTCTTCCCCGACGTCGACAACCTTCTCGACGACATGGCTGGCAAGGACACCGACCCCAAGTCCAGTGCTACTGCTGCTGCTGTCCCGTACTTGCTCTTGCTCTTTCTGTTAGAGGTCCTCTCGCGGTTCTTTGCTCTAGTGTCTGTCCTACATATGTTAGGTTCTACACCATATATGCAACCTGTTCCACTATCAGCTTTAGACATGTTTGGTTGTAGTTCATATATGAAGATGTTATTTACCTTCTCTCTGTCAGATCGCATGACTACTTTTACCCATGTTATATTAGTCATGCTTTATCTAATATTTCTATTAATAAAATCATTTGGTAAATTGCTCATATTTCCAATAGTAAATGCATACGAAAATCATATTTGGCACTTAAGGCGCGCGCTAAAGGTTATTTCATACATACAATTCAAATAAAAAAGTTTATTTCATACACAACACCCCCTCCCATCGTTTGATACTAAATGGGTCGGCCCATCCAATGCACGAGAGGGAAGTGCTTCCGGTTGGGAAGCTCCCATTAGCTTCCTCGGCGCTTCCTTCCGGTTTTTCCTTTTTTAGTTTTGCTTTTTCTAAACAGGTTTTGTTTGTTTTATTTATTCATTATTTTTTCCACATGCGTGAATTTTTTAAAATTCAGAAAAAAATTAAATGATTGATTTTTTAAAATTTGTGAACCTTTTTCAAAACACGCCAACTTTTTTTAATGCATGAATATATTCAAACCCATGAACTTTTTGCAAATTTACAACTTGTTCTGAAAATTTGTGATTTTTTTTTTAAATTATGAACTTCTTAAAATGCGTGATTTTTTTTAAATCCGCAAACTCTTTTAAAATCCACAAACTTTTCTCAAATTCGTTAATTTTTTAAAACTTTTGCATATTCGTGAAATTTTTGCAAATCTATGAATTTCTTCAAATCTCTGTTATCTTCAAATTTTGTTTTATGCGTGAATTTTTCAGGTTCATGTTTTTGCAAAATTCAACTGATAAATGGTTGATAGGTCAACCACAAATTGAGTTAAGCGAAAGAAGGAGAAAACCTGCACCATGAGCGACCAATGTCCCGTTCCTTTTGTTTTGTCAGGACCAGGTCAACAGGCACGCGAGTGCCAGGGAAGAAAAGTGGCGCTAAAGGCGCCGTATAGTAGCTCTCAAATGCATAGAGAGTTCCAAGCTACCTTCTGCTACGGCCCATTGCTAATTAAAATGTTTGGTCAAATTAAGGTGGTAAATGCATAAAGGGTTTTGGCAAATAAAAAATTTGTTGCAAACTAAATCATTTCATGATATTAAAATATGGCAGCCATTTTACAACGAAAAGCATACCATTTAAACGTGCAACATACACATATTTTCACTCTTACATATTGTGCAAGAACAAATATAAAAATGGTGTAATTCCAACAATAATTATGATTTAGTTATATGAATTAAAGTATTTATTTAAGTTGTTAACATCAATTAACACTACTAGGGATAACCCTAGCAGTAGTGCTGGTTTTAGTGCTAGCAGTAGTGCGGGTACTAGCGCTACCACTAGGGCGCTACAGCTAACTTTTAGCAGTAGCGTTGGTTGTCCCACGCTACTGATATACCTACTTAGTAGTAGCACGCCCTATAAACAACGCTACTGCTAACCGTAAATAGTAATAACGTTTCTTATAAACAGCGATATTGCTAATTTTTTTGTATTTTTGTCTGCAGCTTCTTGGTGTTGTATTCGTACATGTTTTCTACAAAAGTTTCATCATATGATTTTATGACCATGATGAGTTATTATATATATCAGCGGGTGAAATCCAGGCAACATGGTGCAGATCGAAAGTACTACTAATCCAGATTAGTAGTTCTTTCGATTTGCACCATGTTGCCTCCACTTGAATTTAATCCACGTTCATTTCACCCATTGATATATATATTAACTCATCATGCTCACATAACAACTTAGCATCATGTATCATCATAATAGTAACTCATCATCGTTCTCATAATAATAAGTCATACTCATCATCATCATAGTCATCTAACAACTTCTACTCCTTAATAATAACAAGTCATACTCATCATCATAGTCATCTAGCAACTTCTACTCGTTATCATAATAACAAGTCATACTCATCATGATCATAGTCATAACCAACTCTACTTAATTGTTCTTAGCACATGATCATGAGTATTAGCTAGGACCTACTACCCCCTCTAAGGTAAAATAGTATAAAACAAGGTAGCCCCTGACTCTCCATTATACAGAATGGAGATTATCCTGTCGCCAATTCGTGCGCTTCGTACAATGTTGCTTCCAAGTAGCTCCCTATGATTCTTCATACATTTTTTCCATTCTTTGATTGTCATGTCTTCATCGGTTTGAGAAATCTTATATGAACAGCAGTGAAGCCTAGACAGACTTGGCCGTAAGCTAATAACATCAAGGTGACCTTCCGAAAACATCAGATGAGGTACACAATCCTTCGGGATTTTTTGTTGAAAAACATAATAATAACCTCGTAGTTAGCAATGCATTTTAGCTTTAGTTAGAAGAATGTATGCAAAATATGCACTGTTGTCATAATAAAAAAAAATCTTACGATGCCATTTCCGTGGATGTTGCCGTAGTTCAACACGTCGACTAGTGATACGTCCATTTTGCATCATGCTTTTATATTGATATTTATTGCATTATGGGCTGTTATTACATATTTTGGTACAATACTTTTGCCTTTTCTCTCTTATTTTGCAAGGTTTACATGAAGAGGGAGAATGCCGGCAGCCGGAATTCTGGACTGGAAAAGGAGCAAATCTGAGAGACCTATTCTCGCACAACTTCAAAAGTCCCTGAAAATTTATGGAGAATTATTTTGGGATATATAAAAAATATTGGGCGAAGAAAATACCAGAGGGGAACCACCAGGAGGACACAAGCCTGGGGGGCGTGCCCTACCCCCCTAGGCACGCCCCTATGGCTTGTGGGCCACCTGGCAGGCCTCCAGTGCCTATCTTCTGCTATATGATGTGTTTTGACATGGAAAAGATCAGAAGAGAGCTTTCGGGACGAAGCGCCGCCGTCTCGAGGCGGAACCTGGGCAGAAGCAATCTAGGGCTCCGCCGGAGCTGTTCTGCCGGGGAAACTTCCCTCCCGGAGGGGCAAATCGAAGCCATCGCCATCACCAACGATCCTCTAATCGAGAGGGGGTCAATTTCCATCAACATCTTCACCAGCACCATCTCCTCTCAAATCCTAGTTCATCTCTTGTATCCGATCTTTGTCTCAAAACCTCAGACTGGTACCCGTGGGTTGCTAGTAGTGTTGATTACTCCTTGTAGTTGATGCTAGTTGGTTTATTCGGTGGAAGATCATATGTTCAGATCCTTAATGATAATTATTTCTCCTCTGATTATGAACATGAATATGCTATGTGAGTAGTTACATTTGTTCCTGAGGACATGGGAGAAGTCTTGTTATAAGTAATCATGTGGATTTGGTATTCGTTTGATATTTTGATGAGATGTATGTTGTATCTCCTCTAGTGGTGTTATGTGAACGTCGACTACATGACACTTCACCATTGTTTCGGCCTAGGGGAAGGCATTGGGAAGTAATAAGTAGATGATGGGTTGCTAGAGTGACTGAAGTTTAAACCCTAGTTTATGCGTTGCTTCGTAAGGGGATGATTTGGATCCATATGTTTCATGTTATGATTAGATTTATCTTAATTCTTGTTTCATAGTTGCGGATGCTTGCGAGAGGGGTTAATCATAAGTGGGAGGCTTGTCCAAGTAAGGACAACACCCAAGCACTGGTCCACCCACATATCAAATTATCAAAGTAACGAACGTGAATCATACGAGCATGATGAAAGCTAGCTTGACAATAATTCCCATATGTCCTCGGGAGCGCTTTGCTTTATATAAGAGTTCGTCCAGGCTTGTCCTTTCCTACAAAAAGGATTGGGCCACCTTGATGCACCTTTTCTACACTTGTTACTTGTTAACCATTATGAATTATCGTATCACAAAACTATTTGTTACCGATAATTTCAGTGCTCGCAGAGAATACCTTGCTGAAAAACCGCTTGTCATTTCCTTCTGCTCCTCGTTGGGTTCGACACTCTTACTTATCGAGAGGACTAGATAGATCCCCTATACTTATGGGTCATCAAGAAACTTTTCCGGCGCCATTGTCGGGGAGTGAAGGGCCTTTGGTAAGTGGAATTTGGTAAGGAAACATTTATATAGTGTGCTGAAATTTACTGTCACTTGTTGCTATGGAAAATAATCCTTTGAGGGGTTTGTTCGGGGTATCTTCACCCCGACCGGAAGAGCAAAAAGTTTCCCCTCAACCTACTGAACCTTCTGAAAATATTTATTATGAAATTCCTTCGGGTATGATAGATAAACTGCTAGCTAATCCTTATGCAGGAGATGGAACTTTACATCCTGATATATATGCATCTAATCTATGTGGATGAAGTCAAGAAGAAAGTATTCCCTTTGTATTTGAAGGAGAAGGCATTGACATGGTATAGGTTATGCGATGATATTGGGACTTGGAGTTACAACCGATTGAAAATGGAATTTCATCCGAAGTTTTATCCTATGCATCTAGTTCATCGTGATCAGAATTATATTTATAATTTTTGGCCTCGTGAAGGAGAAAGTATCGCTCAAGCTTGGGGGAGGCTTAACTCAATGTTATATTCATGCCCCAATCATGAGCTCTCAAGAGAAATTATTATTCAGAATTTTTATACTCGGCTTTCTCGTAATGATCAATCCATGCTCGATACTTCTTGTACTAGTTCTTTTATGAAGAAGACTATTGAACTCAAATGGGATTTATTGGAAAGAATTAAACGCATCTCTGAAGATTGGGAACTCGACGAAGGTAAGGAGTCAGGTATAAACCTTAAGTTTGATTGTGTTAAATCTTTTATGGATAGAAATGCTTTTCGTGAATTTGGCACTAAATATGGACTTGACTCTGAGATAGTAGCTTCCTTTTGTGAATCATTTGCTACTCATGTTGATCTCCCCTTGGAGAAGTGGTTTAAATATCATCCTCCCATTGAATTGAAAGTAGTAGAACCAATTAAAGCTGAAGAAGAAACTATTACTTATAATGTTGATCGTATTTTTCCTACTGCTTATATTGAAAAACTGATTTTCCCTGTTAGAATAAAGGAACATGCTAAAGCTTCAGCTATGGTTCGTAAGAGTTATACTAGAACACCTACACCCCCTGAAAAAATAAAAGTTGAACCTAGTATTGCTATGGTTAAAGATATCTTATTTAATAATATTGATGGGCATGTTATTTACTTCTGTGATGAGGCTGCTAGAATTGCTAGACCCGATGAAAAAGATATATATATATATATACACACACACAGAGACGGTCTATTCTTCTAATATTAGCCGAATAACTATTCTGATAACACTTCCGCACTGCAGGCTCAACGCAAGTGCACGTCATTCTTTGAACCAAGTGTGCTGCAGTACTTACACAAGTGAACTTCCCGTCGGAAAAAACTGCACGCGTTGTTTTTTCGGTATTGTTTTCGCTCTAATTTTTTAACCGTTTATCGGAACAAGGCGTGTAATATACCGTTGAAAATCTATGGATTAGGCGCAACTTTGACATGTTGAACACTTTCCGAGATTCCACACGGTTTAAGAGCAGTTTTGAAAATGGTGCGGCGGATGACGAGTGGCAGCGAGCGTTTTTTTGAGTTTTTTTTCTATACCGCTTGTCGAAATGAAGCAAATGATATGCCGTTGGATAGATATCATCGAGGCGCATCTTTTTCATATATAAATTTTTCTCTAATTCATTACGGTTTAAGAGCAGTTTTAAATTTACTAAATTGCGGAATTGTGTTTTTCAAAAAAATTCAAATTTTCGGTACTGTTTTCGCTCCAGTTTTTGAATCGTTTATCGAAATGAGGCGTGTGATACACCGTTGGAAATCTACGAACAAGTCGCAAATTTCATATGTTGAAATATTTTTTAGATTCCTTACGATTTTAAGTTAATTTTGAAAATCATGCGGCGGATGACGAGTGGCAGCGGCCGTTTTTCATGAATTTTTTGCAAACCGCTGGTCAGAATGATTCAAATGGTACGCCGTTGGAAAGATATCGACGAGACGCAACTCTTTCATGTAGAACACTCTCTCTAATTCTTTACAGTTTAAGAGGTATTTCGAATTTACCGAAATGCGGACACTGTTTTTCGCGACACCCAAATCGACGTGGGTACTTCATCCGACTGAAAACCGTGACTGCAATCGATTTAAAAACCGCCTTTGCATCATACGGGTAAGAGAACTGCATGGTTTCTTTTATTCAAACGTATTTTTTTTAAGAACGAAAAAGTAGAGTGCACTTCGCATCGGGTGTAAATGAATCACAACACTATCAAGAAGTGAACCGCATTACTTTTTTCCGCTTCCGTAATTTTTTTTTGCACTTACGGGATGAACAACATCACACGGTCGACCGCACTGCTTAAGAATGAAAACCGCACTGCATCGGACGGGCAAGCTAGCTGCATAATTTCTTTTGTCGGACGTTATATTTCTCATACGAGTTTTTGTTGTCTTTTTTAACTTTTTTTATGGACGAGAGTGGACCGCAGAGACTAGGGCAAGTGAACAGCGACATATATCAAAGTGAATCACATTACTTTTGTTGTTCTTTTCCTAACATTTTTTCGCACTTCACATTGGGCGCAAGTGAACGGTATCACTCTCAAAAGTGAACCACATCAGGGGGCAAAACGCACTGCAGGACCAAGTTTTGAAACACAGAAACACACGAACAATCTTAAAAAAGTAACATTTTTTGAACTGCACACATGAGCAGGGCGACCCGCAAAGTGCACTGGAGCACTGCATTTTCTGAACTGCATAGATGAGCCAGGCGACCCGCAAAGTGCACCGGTGCACTGCATTTTCTGAACTACACGGGCGTCGTCACCGCTGTTTGACCTTCACTGCGATGGAAGAGGCCGCTCTCCATAGCCAGGCCGATCAGGCCGCCGGTGACGACTCCTAGAGACCAGCCAGCTGCACAACAACATAGGTACACATATGTGAAAAACAAAAGTGCACTGCATAACAGTTTTACATTTTCTTTTTTTCTTTTGTTTCTCCCCTCTCCTGCAAATAACAAAAATTGTTGTGCACTAGACCGTCTCTCTCCCAAATGTAAAAAGTTAGCAGCCTCGTTGTCACTCGTGTGTTTTTGCCTGTTCGTGGATGTCGAGTAGATTCTAGAGCCCACTGGAATCCCGGAACTCCAAACAATCAGGACGTGCACTGCATACCCATTGCCAGCAGACTTCAATTCTCGTCGAAGGCCATGGGGGTTGAAGAAGTAAAAAAGCAGGGTAGAAGAAGGAGCAGGGGAGAGGGCCATGAGCAGATCAGGTCCTTCAGACACAAATCGCACTCACTGCATTGGCAAAATCTAAAACAAAAATAGCTCCAAAATGAAATTGTATCCCTGGAGAAGTACACATTGAATAAAGGAGTTGGTGCACGGCGGGTCGTATGGTGAGCTACACGCCCTGTGGCGAGCTGCATCATGCCACCGTCACGCCAGACTGCATGCAGTGTCGGGATCCGGGGTGGCCGCGCAGGAGGAGGGTGGCGCCCAGGCCTCGCCGGAGAGGAGGAAGAGAGCCGGGTGCTCTCCTCCATCGGCTGGTTCGATGGGAGATTGGGAGGATGGAGAGGTGGGGCGCCGGTGCGATTCCGTGTGGAGGGCTAGTCTGGTGGAGGGCCAGATCCCGTGGCCCCGGGCCAGATCCACGCCGATTGCTACGCGGGCGCGCTTGGATCAGTGCCGCAGCGGCGTGCTATTGCGATAGGATGATGGAGGGGATGCGGGTGGGAGGATTCGACGGAGGGGGCCTTGAGTGCGGCGGTGGAGAAGCGTCACGAGTCGGCGAGAGGTGCGAAGCGCTTGGTGGCGGCTTCGAGAGGCGGCCTTGGCGGGGATGGGGCGGCTCGGAACGGGCCTTGGGAGGTGCGGCACGACAGGGTGGAGCGGAGGCGCATCGGGGCGATGGCGCCATGGCGGCGCGGAGGAAGGAGGTGGGGCGGCGGCGCGGGCGATTGTGGCGTCTAGGCTGCACGGGGGAGGCAGGTGGGGCGGCGGCGCGGGGAAAGGAGGTTCGGCACCGCGGGGGAATCCACTGGAGAGAGAGAGAGGATGGGGGGGGAGGATAAGGTGGGGTGTTTTTTTAGCGTGAGTAGTTCGGTTGGGTTCCTTTTCGGGTTTGTCTGTAGCTAGGTCAGCTCGCTAGTGTTAGCAGAATAAGCTTTTTTTTAGTAGAATAAGGTCTTAAGGGGTGTTATCATAATAAACCCACCCTATATATATATATATATATATATATTAACACTATTCTGATCCTGGATCAGAATAGTTATTCTGATCACGCGGCGCACTATACAGGAGCGATCCGGTCGTTCCCGAACTCTTGTACCCGCAGAAAAATGGAAATAAAAATAAAGCACACCCACGACCGCTGGTTCTCGATCCCCAATTCCACCGCTGATCTCCTGCTCCAACAGAGCCACCGAGCTACCACCCGCCAGCTTCTCCGGCCGCCGCGGCCACCCGCCAGCTTCTCCGGCTGCGGCGCCACCCGCCACCTTCTTCCCCGCCGTCGCGGCCACCCGCCAGCTTCTTCGGCCGCGGCACCCGCCACCATCGATAGCACGCCCGTCAAGAAGACGTCGTGGCCCATTGCCAGCCTCCTCCCTGCCCCGGGCTTCTTCCCACACCACCGCCTTCAACAGCCGGCGCGGCCGCCGTGACGCCCGCATCCCCACCCCCGCACGCTCCATCATCCACAGCCGCCTGCAAAATCGCTGCCAGACCCCACGCCGTCGCCCCTGACCACGTACTGCATCGATACACCAATGGTGGCCTCGGATCTGAGTGTTAGCCGATGGATCCGCGGATGCTCACGCGTGGGAGGTGGTGCTGCTTCGGCGGGCTCCTTCATTCTCGTGCATGGCGCGTCGACGACGCCCTCCCCCCTCTTGTTCCCTCCTCCATCCCCTGAGCCCAACTCTGGTGAGCTTGTCGACAACACGCCGATGATGACACTCACGCGCAGTCGTCAAAAAGCGCCTTCGTGCACGGATCCGTGCTCCTCCAGCAGTTCGCATATACGCCAGGCCGCAACCCAGCTTCTCCGTCATTGGCGTGACATGCAACACTGCAGACACTTCCCTGAATTTACCATTGATTGCTTTATTGCTCGTGCGAGACACTACCGGGGGAGCTGATGGGTGTTGTCACTGGGAGGATATGGAGCGTGGAGGCGTCCGGGACAGGACCTGGTGGAGCAGTTGGACACGCCCATGGCGTCTGGACGCACACGGTGGCAGCGCCACAGCACTGTGGCCTGCTGCCGCTGGGTGAGTTCGTGTCCTAGCGATGTGTGCATCTGCTGATGGTGTGAGTGCGTGCTGTATGTCTGTGCACACTAACTGGAAAAGTTTCAGATCCTGTAGCCTTCTCGTGTGCACTACAAGTGTTTGTGTTTATGCCCAAGGAAGAAATCATGTTATTTTTAACCGAGAACATAATTTAAAACACACACTTGGGCAACCAAAGCTATCTATGTTTTTCTATCACAAAATAAATCATGCCAAGGCAGATTCAATACTTCATATATGGATTACAAAAGATTTTGCATGGGGGTTCCAGTTTGTTTGTTTATTGATTCAAAACTTCATGAAGTTTGATGTATGTAAAAAAGGATTTTGAGCAAAGAATGATTTCCCAATTCAAAAAAATATAGAAGTTCAAATTATAATAACAGTGTAGTTCAAAATAAAAAAACGGAAATTCGCTTTAAAAAAATCATAGAAGTTCAATTTAGAAAAAATAATAATTTGATTTTCTTCGTTTAAAAAAACCACGAGAAGTTCAGTTTAAGGAACCTAAGAAGTGCGAACTTAAAAACTCAAATTTTCCTTGGTGCTAAGCAAATTAAAATTGAGAAGTTAAAAATAAAAAAATTGAGTAGTTCGTGTATACGGAAAAATCAAATTATTTTCGTTTCTAGGAAGAATAGAAGTATGAAAGCTCAATTTAAAAAAAAATTCTTTGATGCTTATTTCAAAACATATTTTTTCTAAGATTAAGACTAAGAAGTTCAAATAAAAAAATAGAGAAGTTCGACGTATATAAAAAGCTCAGATGGGGATGCCCCGGTAGGCATCCCACCTTTTCTCTCCAACAACTATCGGTTACTATCGGTTGAACCTAAGTTTTTGCTTCTTCACATGAGTTGTGCTATCTTTTTTTTTTCTCGTTACAAAAGAATAAAATGAACTTCAAATTAAAATAAAAGGAAAAACTAAAAAAAGTTTACAAAGTGTTGATGTTTATTAAAAAAATCTAGGATTTTCATAGATATCCATTTTTGTTAAATTATCAATGATGAATTTCAAATTGAGAAGGTAGTCAAATTTGATGTTTATTTAAAATTCAAAAAACAATCCTTTACTCAAAATATTTAAAGGTGAAGTTCAAATTGAAATAACAGAGAAGTTCGGAGTTTATTAAAACCTTGGATTTACCTGTTTAAAAAATAGAAAACACAACGCCATTTTTTGCACTTTTAAAAACAACTCATAAACGAAAAAATGGTTGCTAGAAGTTCAAGTGCTCGGCGAGGAAAAGTTCAAAAATTCTTGTGAGAGAGGTTCACCATTTATTTAGATGTCCAAAAGACATAAAAAAAGATGTTGTTTTTTGTGTTTTAAAATATTTCTCTCAAACCAGAGAGAAGTTCAAAGTGATAACAACCGGAAGTTGACGTACTGCATTGTGTGTGTTTCATATAAGAAAAATACAATAAAGTGAAACAGAGTGAAGTTCGAACAGACATGCCCTAGAAGTTCAACTACTTCACGCATTGCAAAAAACAACACGTCAAAAATAGAGTGAAGTTCAAACAGACATGCCCGAGAAGTTCAACTACTTTACGTAGTGCATTTCCGTTCGCGATGAAGGCAGAAATCATGATCATGTCATATTCTAATTTACTTTAAAATGGTAGGAATATCATTTGTGTAAGCACAAGTCCTCGATCGGATAAAGTTAAAAATAATATTGTGGGAGAGGTTTGTACAAAAATAATATCATTTGTGTAACACTGAAAAATGTATGAGAAAATTATAAGCAAAAATATGTCACAGAAGTTCAACATGAAAACAGCAGGAAGGTCAACTACTACACTGAATGAATTTCAAATGAAATTTTTTTAAAACCGTCGCGGGTATGAAAAAATGATCAACACGGGAAATTTGCGTGTTTACAACAGCTTTCCATCTGGATATCACTTGCTCAATTCAGGTGAGTGGATGGAGAGCAACGAGCAGTGGATGGAGAGCTACGAGCAAAAAAAAGCACGTGAAAAACAGAGTGAAGTTCAAGCAGAACTGCCACAGAAGTTCAAGTACTTGACGTGGTGCATTTCCGACGAATTCGTTTCGCGATAAAGGCAGAACACATGATCTCACTATTTTTCAAATTACTTAAAAATGGCTAGGAATCAGAGAAAACCATCAACATGTAAAAGTTTCGCATTTTCCATAGCTTTTCAGTGGTATATTATTTGCCCCATTCCGATAAAGTTTGTAGAAATTATAGCAAAAATACATTCTTAGCCATTTTCAAAATTGACTTAAAACCGCAATGAATTTGGAGAAATAATATATCAAAAACGTTTCGCATTTCCTTAACCTTTCCAACGCCATATCATTTGCTATGTTTGGACGTACGATTAAAAACATATATCGAAAATACAAACTTGGTAGAACTTGTACCATTTTCTAAATTACTCTTAAACCATTCAAAATTAGAAAAAACTTTCAACATGAGAAAAAAGTGCATTTTCATAAGCTTTCCAACGCGATATCATTTGTCTCAATTGGATTAGGCGTTTAGAAATGGCAATGAAAATACGAACTCGGTTGTTCGGTTTGCGAAATTTTACGATTCTCCACATTACTCTTTAACCATAGGGAATTAGAAAAAACTTTCAGCATGTGGAAGGAGCGGTTCTACAGCAGCTTTCCAACGCCATATTATTTGTCTCATTCTGATAAACGGTTTAGAAATGCGATCGAAAATACGATTCACGTTTTTTGTATGAAGAAAAAACGGTTTTCAAAATTGCTCTTAAACCACTTACATTTTGCCAAAATTTTAAGTTGGGTCATGATACTGGTGTCCATAGCTTTTCAACGGTATATCGCAAGCCCCATTTGGGCAATGTTGACGGAAGTTCAACCTAGCACTAGGGGAAGTCTAGGTCGAACAAATCAGGCAGTAAAATTGCAAAAACGCAATTTCATCACGACCCGAGAGCAAAATCCGCCAGCGAGCGAGATTTCTATTTAAAACCGGTATTTAGTTGCTAAAAACCTTTCTAGATTACATTAACATCATATAGAACACTACTAACCAGAATAATTCGCGGGGGAAGCCACGGTTGCAAAGATAGCCCGAAGGTCGGGTTCGTACAGAGGGAAGTTCAGGCGTGTCGGTGCGGGGACGACACCTATGGGATCACAAGAATCCCTACTACGCTTGCGGGGCGCGGGGCCGTGAGAAGAGCAGATCAAACAGATAGCACACGGGTTCTTTATCCAAGTTCGGGCCGCGAGAATGCGTAAAACCCTACTCCTGCTTTGGTGGTCTGTTTATCTGTGTTCTTGAGCTAGCAATGGGGCGTGAGGAGCTCCAAAAAGCCGAATCCTCCTCCTGGTCGCTTTGGGCCTCCTTTTATAGGGAAAGGGGTCGCCACAGTGGCACACAGGAGGTGGAAAGGGTACAGTGATGCGAGTTTATCCCTCGCATTACATGACAAGGCGCCATTAATGCGTCTTGCTTAGGTGTCCTTGCTTTATCGGGGACGGGAGAGCCCTGTCTCGTCGTCGCCGCTCCCTTCGTGTCGACACGCCGCCGCCAGCGGTGCCCGTGGTGCCATGTAGGCGGTGCAGCACCGAGGTGGCGCAGCGGTGGGTTTCCATGAAGATCCGCTTGCCGCCACGCAGGTGCCTGCCCAACTGGTTGGGTCGGCAGCTGCATGCGAACGGCGGTGAAGGTTTGATTGGCGTGGGCCCGATGGTGGCCCTACGTGTGTCCTTGGCAAGGGCCTCGCCGTAGCCGCGACAAGGGTCTTGCCGGGGCCCCGGCAAGGGTCTTGTCGTGGCACCTGTTGTCATCCCTGGCAAGGCTCTTGCCGGGGGCCTTGTGGCCCTCCTTGGCTGGGATCCTGCCAAGGGTCGTCGTCTTCCATAGTGTGTATCTGATCTTGAATGTCTTCACAAAGATCTGCATGCCACCACGGGGATGTCTCCCGAATCCTTGCCCCATGGGGGCAGTGGACTCAAGGGTGATTCGCTCCATAGGTGTGGGGCGAGCCGCCCCGGCAAGGGCCTTGCCGGGTTTGCTAAAACCGCCCCCGGCAAGGATCTTGCCGGGGGAGTCCGCTTCGTCCCCTTTGCTCTTTGTGGTCTTGGTCTTGGCGCCGTTCTGCTCCTCTCGAGCTTCGTCCTTACCTTGGCTCACCTCCCATGCCTTGCTCAGTGCGGTGGTGCCCGCGGCTCAGACTGCCCGTGAATAGTTATAGGGGTACAAAAAGTGTACCCCTCTTTTTGTACACCGACAAGGCGCGTGTACAAACAAAAATACATCACAGAAGTTCAACGTGAAAATAGCATGAAGTTCAACTACTACGCTGAATGAATTTCAGATAAAAACTTTTAAAATCGTTGCGAGTATGAAAAAATAATCAACACAGGAAAGTTGCGTGTTTACAACAGCTTTCCATCGGTATATCACTTGCTCAATTCCGGTGAGTGGATATAGAGCTAGGAGCAATGGATAGAGATATACGAGGAAGAAAAAGCACGTGAAAAACAGAGTGAAGTTCAAAGTTTCATACCGAGAAGTTCAGGTACTTCACGCGATGCATTTTTGGCGAATCTGTTTCGCGATAAAGGCAGAACGAATGATCTCGCCGTTTTTGAAATTACTTGAAAACGGCTAGGAGTCATAGAAAACCACATGATAAAGTTTTGCATTTTCCATAGCTTTTCAGCGGTATATTGTTTGCGCCATTCCGATAAAGTTTGTAGAAAATACGGCGAAAATATGTTTTTCGCTATTTTCGAAACTGACTTAAAACCGTAAAGAATTGGGAAAAATAATACATACGAAAAAGTTTCGCATTTGTTCAAGCTTTCCAACGCCATATCATTTACTGCATTCGGACACACGGTTAAAAAATTAGCTTGAAAATACGAAATCGGTAGGACTTAGACCATTTTCTAAATTACTTTTAAACAGTTCAAAATTAGAAAAAAACTTTTAAGATGAAAAAGTAGCGCATTTTCATAAGCTTTCCAACGCCATATCATATGCCTCAATTAGATTAGTCGTTTAGAAATGACATCGAAAAAACGAACTCAGCTGTTTGGTTTACGGAATTTTATGTTTTTTCAAATTACTCTTTAACCATAGTGAATTAGAGAAAACTTTCAACATGTGGAAGGAGCGGTTTTGCTGCTGTTTTCCAACGCCATATTATATGCCTCATTCCGTTAAACGGTTTAGAAATGCGATCGAAAATACGATTCACGTTTTTTGTGTGAAGAAAAAAACGGTTTTCAAAACTGCTCTTAAACCGTTTACATTTTGCCAAAAATTTAAGTTGGATCATGATACTGGTGTCCATAGCTTTCCAACTGTATATCGCAAGCCCCATTTGGGTAATGTTGGCGGAAGTTCAACCTAGTTCACAGGGAAGTTCAACGTACTACTAGCAGGGCAGGTTAGGTTGTGATCAGAATATTATTTCTCATCCCATGATCAGAATAGTGTTTATATATATATATATAAATATAAACATAGAACTGTTGTTGGCATGCATGTTGTTTCCGTTAAAATAGGAGATCATTGTTATCATGGCTTATGTGATGTGGGTGCTAGTGTGAGTGCAATTCCCTTTAATTTATATCAAGAAATTAAGAATGATATTGCACTTGCTAAGATAGAAGATATTGATGTTACTATTAAGCTTGCTAATAGAGATACTATATCACCAATTGGGATTGTTAGAGATGCTGAAATCTTGTATGGGAAAATAAAATACCCTACTGATTTTCTTGTTCTTGGTTCCCCACAAGATGATTTTTGTCCCATTATATTTGGTTGACCTTTCTTGAACAATGTTAATGCTAAGATAGATTTTCAGAAAGAAATTGTTACTGTAAGTTTTGGGGATGTGTCTCATGAGTTTAATTCCTCTAAATTTCATAGACAACCCCATGATAAAGAATTGCCTAGTAAAGATAAAATTATTGGTCTTGCTTCTAATGCTGTGCCTCCTACTAACCCTTTAGAAAAATATCTACTAGACCATGAAAACGATATGTTTATAAATGAAATGAAGGAATTAGATGAAATATTCTTTAATCAAATGCCTGTTTTGAAACACAACTTGCATGTTGAGATTCTTGGGGATCCTCCTCCACCCAAGGGTGATCCCGTGTTTGAGCTTAAACAATTACCTGATACTTTCAAATACGCCTATCTTGATGAAAAGAATATATATCCTGTTATTATTAGTGCTAACCTTTGAGAGCATGAGGAAAATAGATTATTGAAAACTCTGAGGAAGTACCATGCCCCTTGAGGGAGTCCTGGATTAGGGGGTCTCCGGACAGCCGGACTATATCCTTTGGCCGGACTGTTGGACTATGAAGATACAAGATTGAAGACTTCGTCCCGTGTCTGGATGGGACTCTCCTTGGCGTGGAAGGCATGCTTGGCAATACGGATATGTAGATCTCCTCCCATTGTAAGCGACTCGATGTAACCCTAGGCCCCTCCGGTGTCTATATAAACCGGCGGGTTTAGTCCGTAGGACAACAACAATCATACCATAGGCTAGCTTCTAGGGTTTAGCCTCTACGATCTCGTGGTAGATCAACTCTTGTAATACTCATATCATCAAGATCAATCAAGCAGGAAGTAGGGTATTACCTCCATCGAGAGGGCCCGAACCTGGGTAAACATCGTGTCACCCACCTCCTGTTACCATCCGCCTTAGACGCACAGTTCGTGACCCCCTACCAGAGATCCGCCGGTTTTGACACCGACATTGGTGCTTTCATTGAGAGTTCCACTGTTTTGTCACCATAAGGCCTGATGGCTCCTTCGATCATCGGTAACGATGCGGTCCAGGGTGAGGTTTTCCTCCCCGGACAGATCTTCGTATTCGGCAGCTTCGCTCTACGGGCCAACTCACTTGGCCATCTGGAGCAGATCGAGAGCTACGCCCCTGGCCACCAGGTCAGGTTTGGAAACTTGAATTACACTGACGACATCCGCAGAGACTTGATCTTCGACGGATTCAAGCCCATGCCAGGTGCGCCGCGTGATCACGACGAGCATGATATAGCTCTTTCGTCGGACAGTGTTCGGGAGATCACACCGGCAACTGCTCCGGCCTTCAATCTGGAGCGAATTACGCCATTCAAGGACGGGTGGATAGACCCCGCCATGGAGGCCGTACTCTCAGCGGCGATAGAGTCGGATACTGACCTTACCCCTCACGAGAGCCGTGATGCCGAACCACTGGATTCATCTCCGGCCACGGACCCCGAGTCACCTGCGCCCGTGCCTATCGAATCCGATTGGGCGCCGATCATGGAGTTTACCTCCGCGGATATCTTTCAGCACTCGCCCTTCAACGATGTGCTAAATTCGTTAAGGTCTCTCTCCTTGTCAGGAGAACCTTGGCCGAACTATGTCCGGCTAGAATGGGATGCGGACGACGAAGAGATTCGCTGCCCATCCACCACCCACTTAGTAGCCACTTCGACGATTTAACGGACATGCTCGATTTTGACTCCGAAGACATCAACGGTATGGACGACGATGCAGGAGACAAACAGGAACCACCGCCTACAGGGCGCTGGACCGCCACCTCATCATACGATATATATGGTGGATACCCCCAAAGAAGGCAATGGTGACAAGACAACGGAGGATGACCCCTCCAAGAAGCAACCCAGGCACCAACGTCAGCGGTGCCGCTCTAAGTCCCACCATAGCAAAAGCAATGATACCGGCACAAGAGACAATAACACTCCGGATATTTCCGAAGACGATGACAATCCCCTCCAGCCAGATTTAGAGCAGGAGGATGAACAAGCTAGTCCTCCAGAACAGGCAGAAGATGGAGAAACGGAGGATGACAATTACATGCCCCTCTCCGAAGACGAGGTGAGCCTCGGCGACGAAGAATTTATCGTGCCTAAGGATCCCATCGAGCAGGAGCGCTTCAAGCGACGGCTTGTTGCCATGGCAAATAGCCTAAAGAAAAAGCAACAACAGCTTTGAGCTGATCAAGATTTGCTAGCAGATAGATGGACCGAAGTCCTTGCGGCCGAGGAATATGAACTCGAACGCCCCTCCAAGAGTTACCCAAGACGCAGGTCGCTACTCGAGGAGGAAGCAGTGAAACCTACTTCACCAGCGTACGATGCGGCTGACCGGTCACCGTGTGGCCGAGACAGAGAGGCGTTTCAGCCTGAAGTTCAGCTTTCACCCCGCCGCTACTCAAACAAAAATACCAAGGCCCGGCGCAACACGCGGGACCTGCGAGATGAATTGGAAAGCATGGTAAAACATGTAAGATCGATATACGGGTCACGGGGGCGCGCACCAACGCGGGACGATGACCGTCACGCCGGATACACTAAAAGTAAATCCGTCCGGGCCGAATACAGCAGACAAGACTCATATGAACTGCGTCGTGATATAGCCCGGCACAGAGGCGCCACACACCCCCTATGCTTCTCTGATGAAGTTATGGATCACGCATTCCCGGAGGGTTTTAAACCCATAAATATCGAATCATACGATGGTACAACAGATCCGCAGTATGGATTGATGATTTCCTCCTACATATTCACATGGCTCGCGGTGATGATCAACATGCCATCAAGTACCTCCCACTAAAACTCAAAGGACCAGCTCGGCATTGGCTGAATAGCTTGCCAGCAGACTCCGTCGAAAGTTGGGAGTATTTGGAAGATGCATTCCTTGACAACTTCCAGGGCACTTATGTGCGACCACCGGATGCGGACGACTTGAGTCATATAGTTGCATCAACTGGGGGAATTGGCCAGGAAATTCAGGACCCGGTTACTAACCAAGAAGAACCAAATAGTTGACTGTCCGGATGCAGAGGCCTTAGCGGCATTTAAGCATAATATCCGTGACGAATGGCTCGCCTGGCACCTCCGCCAAGAGAAGCCAAAATCCATGGCAGCCCTCACGACACTTATGACCCGCTTTTGTGCGGGCGAAGATAGCTGGTTGGCTCGTAGTACCAATACAGCAAGCAAACCTGGCATATCCGAAGATAGGGATGGCAGCAACAAACCACGACGGAACAAACACAAGCGCCGCAAATACGGTGAAAACGCCGAAAATACAGCAGTTAATGCCGGGTTCAGGGGCTCAAAGCCCAGTCAGCGGCACAGGCCACTCAAAAATAAAAATCCGGGTCCATCCAGTCTGGACCGCATACTCAACCTCCAATGCCAAATTCATGGCACCCCAGAAACGCCAGCTATCCATACCAACAGAGAATGCTGGGTCTTCAAACAAGCCGGCAGGGCATGCGCCAAAAACGGAGAAGGGGGGTCGCAAGGCGATGATGGCGACGAAGAACCCAAATCACCGAACACGAGAGGGCAAAAGAAATACCCCCCGCATATTCAATCGGTGAATGTGGTAAATACCACCCAAATTACCAACTCGGACCGGATATGTATCCTTAGGGATGGCGTCTTAGCGGAACTAGTCATCCCACAATATAAACAGGGACCGGTCACCTTCAACCGCACAGACCGTCTGGTTAACGCCAATCAGGGCAATCCAGCCGCACTAGTCCTCGACCCAATAATAGATGGGTTCCACCTCACTCAAGTCTTTATGGACGGAGGCAGCAGTCTAAATCTGCTTTAGCAGGACACATCGCACAAGATGGGCATTGATCATTCGGTGATCAAACCCACTAAAGCCACTTTCAGAGGCATTATACCAGGTGTGGAAGCCAGCTGCATAGGGTCCATTGCCCTGGAGGTAGTCTTCGGATCTCCGGAAAATTACCGCACCGAAGAGTTAATCTTCGAAATCGTCCCTTTCAGCAGTGATTATCAGGCACTGCTCGGACGGACCGCGCTCGCTCGATTCAACACGGTGCCGCATTACGCCTACCGAAACCTCAAGATGCCCGGTCCACACATCATCATCACGGTTAATGGCAAGGCCGAACCTTCCCTCGGCACCAACAAATATACAACAGCCCTAGCAGCAGAAGCAACGAGCGGCACCTTGCAGCCGAACCTCGAGTCGCCGTCCAGGCTTCCGGACACCGTCAAGGGACTCGAATCGCTTTCGGAAGGATATCCCGGCTCGTCCGGGACTCAACTAAACACTCCGGCGCAGGCCAGGACGGGCCGAGCTCAGCGGCTCAACCGCCCCATGGCACATAAATATTCCTTACATTTCTTTCGCAGGTTCACCTTTGCGCCGACCAGGACAGGCTACTCGGAGGCAGTTTGAACACGTAAGGGAAACTTAGACATTCCCCGCAGTGACCGTCCGGCCATATTGCGGCTCCGCACTCAGCCAATCCTCCTGGTCTCAGCAGGTTCCGTAATCATATTCCTTTTTATCACACACTACAAAAAAATACACTTACGTGATGATACATGTTTGTCACAGTAGGTCACGTTTTTTGTCATGCATGTACATCCATGACAAATTTATGACAGAATCAGATAGTCATACCTGTGCTGTCGTAGAAGTGTTCCATGATATTACGAAAATTATCATCACGAAAGTGTCCACTTCCATGACGATAAATCGCGCGTCACAGAAGTGCTTTCATCAAGGGTGACCGACACGTGGCATCCACCGTAACGGAACGCTGTTAAGCTATCGGGTTGGGTTTTGGATCCGATAACCCGTTAACAGCCCCGACTAATGGGAAATTTCCACATGTAAAATCCTTATTGGCCGGACGAAACACGTGTCAGCTCGTCAGTGGGTCAGATAGGCGCCTATGATATGTCGACACGTGCCACGGCCCATTTAGCTTACAAAGCCGGCCCGTTTGACTTGGTCAAAAGTTAACGGGCTGGCCCATGAAAAGCCTGTTAATGGTCTCTTCGCAAATAGCCATTTTACGGCCCGTTAACTCACGACCCATTAGGCCCTAAAGGAAATTGGCCCAACAACATCATGTGGGCCATCGAATATAACACCAGCCCATTTAACTTTCGGTCCATGTATGGCCCATGATGTCTTTCGGCCCATATGAGGCCTTCGTATCTTTCGGCCCTTTACAGGCCCACGGTGACTCTAGCACATAATGAATAGTAATTTTCTTTGTACCCGTTAACGGCCCGTGATTTACATGGGTCGTTTCCAGCCCGTGTGAGCTTTCGGCCTATTGACGGCCCATATGTTCTTGGGATCCTTTTTGGCCCTCGATTACTTCCACGTTCGCCTGTTCCCCTAATGGGCCAAATTCGCCCATGGCAAGAGTCGACCGTTACTGGCATGTTCCCCAAATGGGACAAATTCGGCCCATGGCAAGAGTCGGCCCGTTACTGGCTTGTTACCCTAATGGGCCAAATTCGGCCCATGGCAAGAGTCGGCCCGTTACAGGCTTGTTACCCGTTGCGCATTATCCAGTCCGTCCTATATTCTGGCCCATTAACGACCCGTTATGCCTGTGACAGAATTAAGCCTTTGCAGTCCTATGGCCTGTTAATGGCCCGTTACCGTGCTGGGCCGATACCAATTACGCCCGATTACTGCCCATGTAGACCCATTTATTCGACGGCCCGAGGCCCACCGATTATAGGCCCATTTATCGACGGCCCGGGGCCCACCGATTATAGGGCCATTTATCGATGGCCCGTAGGAGACCCATGGATCCTATGACCCGTATATGGCCCATGGTAGTTGCGGCCACTAGCAAACCAGGCCTAAACTAACGCTAGGCTACTAAGGCGATTGCACATATTACACCCACTCGGCATCAAAGATCGCCACTAGTGCAAATATAGGGAACACCCTACACTATACAAAAATGGCTTGCTGTTTTCTTCAACCGGTGGCTGCACGTTAAGAATAAATTTTGTATCGCACCAAAACAAATTACAACTATATAACAAAAGGAAGGTTGGCATAAAACTTAACATTCTAGCAGATAAATGCACCACCAGAAGTTCAGAAGCTCTGTTCATTTGACTGGCATTACGTTTTCATGCAGATTGTCCGATGGAGCACCATAACCGTCGCCTTCATTTCCCTAGGCTCCTGAACAACATAGCAAATGTCCGATAGTCCGTTTCAAAACCATGCATATCTTGGACGACATTGAGCAATGTTTCTCCTTGTTTCACAAAGGGCCTCTGTTAGGGAATGGACTTGTGTGCGGGCGCAGATACAACATTGCTTTGAGCTTGCATATCTTGATCATGAGGCAGTTTGGACGATATTGCCTTAACAACCAACCCCAGATACGCAGAACGTGCTTTTGGCAATTGTTAGTGGACATGTATTGACCCACTGCGGCAAGAGTCGACATTGCGGTTATAGTTGCCTCGCCACCTTCGTAAGGTGGCGGTTCCCTCATTTTTCCATAGCTCATTTGAAAAGTTGAGGTTTTACATTAGTAGTACCGAGCGTAAGATATTAAGGAGGCAGCAAACCAAACACAATAGCTTTGGTCTATATACGTAACTTATTCGTGAACCCATGTAAAATATTAGTTGTATTTCATTGCAAAGTACATAATAAAACCAGGTTCCAAACATATGACCATGTACCATCGCTAATGTATTGTCTATTTCTTCACATTGTATTGAGGGCTAAGGATAAAGAGACGAAGTTTATAATACAGTAAGCATAGTATGACATCATTCATATCACAAAACAAGTGAGAACAGACAGACAGGCAATTGTAACATTTTGTGGGCAAGTCCAGCACGGAACTAGATTACGGGTCAAGATCAAAGGAACATCACTCCTCTCTTTTAAACCTTGTAAGTTGCAATGATACGCTAAGACAATTGTGTATAAAATTGAAAAGAGTAATAGACATTGGCTGCAAACCATGCAGTTCAAGGCACAAGTCAGAGTAAGTAGTAGTTAAAAGGCATGAGGATTAAGGACTTACAACAGCGGCTTTGACTGGTGTAGTCATGCCCTTCTTCTTGCTGGTGTGACAATCCTTGAAGGTTTCCACAACATTTGGTTCAGGTACTTTTTGGTCCTTGCGGGCTTTCCTCTGCATTTCGAACAAGTCAATATAGATCTGATAATATGGTACAGTGAAAAGAGTGAAACAACAGCTAATTACAAAAGCCTCGCAGTGTGCAATATAGCTACGAGATCCACGTAAATGCATTGGAATTTCACTTTTGTATGCAGTTGGCCTTGTTCTTTGAACAGTTCACCTACAAGAAGATAGATTTGTGTGACACATGCGTAAATAGGACTTCAACATGTGATCTGATCACATATATATAATGTACCTAATACTTCAGATCAGACAAGTGTTTAACAAGGCCCCTCCAGTCTTCATCCAATATATTTTCCACTGGAATGTTTGGGAAAGTTCACTGTTAGCCTTGCCTTAAAAGTGAGTTTTCCTCAAGTTATACCAATACTATCGCAGAGCAGACTTGAAAACATGGGTGCAAGCTTGTCTGGTTGCATCATCTTGGCTATCCAACTTGAACCTCATCTGTTGAAAATTATGGGAGTCTCATTATCAGCAACCTAGAAAGTATGGGGAATGAGCAAGACGATATTACTAGTTTCCATACATAACCATACTTACAGATAAATGGTCGAGGAAGGTGTTGAACTGGGTTTCGTCTTTGTCATTCTGTCTTGAATCCATGTTACGAGGATACGTACATGACACCTAACGGCAACCGCTGCCTCGATACTAACTTGGCTGACTCAGCAGCATCACGTGGCCTTTTAAACCTGCCTCAAAAGCGGATCTCCATTCCTCCTCCTCTAGATTTAGTTAACCTATCGAGCATTATCCCCGATGTTTGTTTCCTCTTGCGCCTAGGTGCTAGTCCAACAACGAACATAGGAAGTGTTAGTGTACATCAAACCGTGAGACTACATATAAAGAAGCATGGAATCAGAACTTGACTCCAGCAACTACCTTCTTGCTGTTGAAGCTCACAAGGTTCATCTGATATTGCCAACTCGTCTTGTGTCAAGAGTGCTTGGGAAGTAGTGTCGTGGCAAGGGAGCTTGGGAACGTCTTTGCTAGCTCGATTGGACGCACGCATTATGTCGTGAAGTCGGTAGTACTGTGGTAGGTGTTGCAAGAACTAGGGCTGTCTCTGCTTGTTTGGCGGCAGCTATTTGTTTCTGTTTGGCTTTTTGCAGCTCGTGTAGCATGGGATGCCGTGTTTGTAGAATTTTCCATTTGGACTTTGACCTTCTATTGCACCATCGGTTCAGTGAGAATCTGCAGGATTCATCCGCTTCTCATTCCCTACCATTCTGTGTTTCTTCGTCTTTCTCTATGCCATGTTAAGTCAAGCCGACAAGAAAAATGAATAACAATATAGTTCTTCAGAAAAAATTGATGCGTGATGCAGACAAACTGAACTTTGATGTTAGACAACCACATGATAGGAGATGTAATATGTATGAAAAACAGGACGGAAGAGATAACCAGAACTACGATGTGTAAACTAAGAAGAAGACATTTCACCAAATTAGAAGCAATGCAATGGAAGGTAGACACCATATGAAAGATGCTACAAATATCGCTCTACCAAGTTAACAGTGTCTCATCATAAATGGCGTTTAAACAAATGTGAAGCAGTACAAGAAATAAATCATATGCAAGAGGCAAACAACATCACACTACCATGTTAGAGGTCTCTCGTCATTAGTGCCATTGCATATTCACAGCATTGCATATTCACAGCTTATGATGTGTAAACTAAGGAGAAGGCATTTCAACAAATTAGAAGCAATGAAAGCTAGACACCATATGAAAGATGCAACGAATATCACTCTACCAAGTTAAAAGCTGTCTCGTCATAAGTGCCATCTCAACAAATTAGTAGTACAAGCTAGAAAAGAATGTGAGATGTAACCTATATCACACTCTGAAGTCAAACGTGTCTTATGATAAGTGATTGTTGCAGGTTACACAACAGTAGTAATTTGATGTAAGAACATGGTGTGATAGAAATATATTGTATGTTCTAGAAACAGGAACACGTGTCTTATTCAAGTATAATGTGTAAAGTAAGCAGATGGAATTCAACAAAATTAGAAGCAATACAAGCTAGACATCACACATAACATGCAACCACATATAACAGTGTCAAGTTAGAGGGAGCACTAGTGATGCTGCACTAGGGGAGACGAGCTCATCATAAACACAGCTTTGTTGAGTGTCTATGCATGTGTTGTCTTGGAAATCATCTTGGGGGTGTGGAGGAGTAGAAACTGTAGAGGCCCTCCGTTCGGAAGGAGCACCTTTATCCGCTGCCTTTCTAACTTCCTTCCGCTTTTATTTTGAATTGTCAAGTAAAACCGACAAGAAAAAGCAATAAAATTCTCTCTTCAGAACTCATTCATGCATGTTACTGACAATCACTACTTTGATGTAAGGCAAACACATGATACCAGGATGGAATATGTACGAATAACAGGACGACATGGCATGTTCACAACTGTTTGTATAAACTAAGCAGAAATCATTCCAGCAAATAACAAGTAATGCAAGCTAGACACCACATGAAAGATGCAACCAATATGACTCTGCCAAGTTAAAAGCGTCCCATCATAAATGGAATTTCAACAAATTAGAAGCAGCGCATGCTATAAATCATATGAAAGATGCAACAAATATCGCACCGCATATACTAAAGGTGTCTCGTCATATTGATTGATGCGGATACAAAAAAATAGTTTTATGTAAGGACATGCTTAATAGATGTATGTACTATGTACTTAATACAGGAAGGCATGTCACATTAACAGGTATAATGTACTATAAGCTAAGCAGACTAGCACATGCAATTTAACCAGATTGGAAGAATTACAATCTAGACACCATATGCAACATGCAACTACATATCACGCTGCCAAGTTAGAGCAAGCACCTGCGATGCTAGTGTAGGGGAAATGCTGTAATCAACTACAGAGCTACGTTCACTATCTTCATCTAGCATTTTTGTTTCTTGAGAATCATGTCGGGAGGTTGACGCTGCATTCTTTAAATGAGTAGTCCCCTTGCCTGCCTGGCTCGTCATAAGTGATTGATGAGGGATACACAAGAACATTAGTTTGATGTAAGAACATGGTTAATACGCAGATGTACTAGTATGTACCAAAAATAGAAAGGCATGTCATATTCAAAGGTATAATGTGTAAGCTAAGCAGATGCAATTTAACCAAATTGGAAGCAATACAAGCTAGACATCCGGCTGGAGTGGTGAGCATGATCATCTAGGACCTGAGAGCCTGGTGGGAGGCGGGCTGCTTCGCCACCATCGCAGCTTTTAGTTGGCTTCCAGGTGATGCCTATCTTTGCTGGGCTTGTCACTGGCTCGGCCGGTTCCCTGACTAGCTATTTGTCTTCTAGTGCTCCCGGGATGGTGGTTCATGTAAAAATATCTTTCCTTATCTTGATAAAGACTGACTTCGGCCTTTCGAATACAAGCTAGACACCATATGCAACATTCAACCACATATGACACCGTGAAGTTAAAGCAAGCACCTGGGATGGTGGTTCACGACGAGCGAGATCATCAACTCCAGAGCTACGTTCCCCGTCTCCATCTGCTGAGACTACACCCTTTAAAGTCTTGAAACGTGTAACATCCCAAATTTTCAATTTGGAATGTTATACTAATAGATCATCATTGCATATCATATTTAATGCATTTTGTTTCGGTCCTAGAAATTCTAGGCAACTCAAGGACCCACGGAGAGAGTTGGGGATTTCGATATTTTCATATTTGAGTTTTCTCAAATTTTGGAAGTAGGATCATTTGATTTTATTTATTTTATCTTCAATTATTTCAATTATATAAATATGAGAGAGGGAATAAAATGAATTTCCCAAAATAAAGAAATATTGAGGATTTAATCAAAAAAATTCAAATAAGATTTTATTTTGGATTTTCTGGCTATCTATTATATAATTAAAACACAAGTCAAATAAGACACCACGTTCTTCCACATAATCCAAAATAATATAGATCGTTGATAAACAATACATACGGCTAAGATTTAACGATATTACGTTACATGGAAAAGTTATAAAGATATGTATATTGAACTGACGCGTACAAGGTGTGTGCGTGAAAAAAGTTGGAAACAAAAAGGCCACGCGCAATAGGATATAAATCTGTGATAGAAAGAGGCCACGTGCAATAAGAAAAGAAAACTGCGATAGAAAGAGGCCATGTACAGTTAAAAAAGTTAGGAATTGTATAAGGTTTCCTATTCACATCGTAATCATTTGAGGGTCAGTTTTTTTCTAATGAACGGACAGTTTTCATCGATATGATGCACACACATTGTAGTTTAAACATCTCCGTGTGAGTCCTGCAGACTCCTATATGGATCGGTCTTAGAAAACTTTTGATGTATGACCGCACGCCTGGTCCGCAACGCCCACCGGCGCCCGTACAAATACGTATCCCATCGGCTGCACTTTGGCTCTCTCCGTCCCTCGCTAAAGAAGTTCTCCTTATCCACAAAAATTTTCATCCCATGTCCCAACTACCAACGCAATCGATCTCTTCCGCGGTAATCTGTGAACATCTGCCTCTCCGCATGTTCTTCTCTATCATCCGCCGCCGCAGATTTCTTTTCGAGCAGCCGCCACCTTATCATGTAGCTTATATCTCCTGTTTACGTCCTCATTCTCAGGATCTCACGTGCTCATCGCCATCTATCATCATCTCCTATCCTATCCATAGGCAAAAGCTTATAGGCGCATTACGCACCCAATATCGACGAGGATGGGAAGAAGATGAAGGGTGTTGTCGTGAACATGTGTCATACATAGAGGTTAATCAAAGGCGTTGTGATCGTCATGCAAAGGAAAGAACAGCGTGGCTGCAACCATGGCAAGATGACACCATGCATGTTGTGTGCCTTGCAAGCTGCAAAGAACAGCCTCACTTCGACACTGGAGGACATGATGAGTACCAGATCGATCCCGAGCTTCTTCCGCTTCTCAAGATGCCTTTTCCCTCACCCAGTTCAATCATCCTTCCCCAGATAACTGTTGGACACTAGGACATGTTCACCAAGTGTTTAAGGTAATGCTTATAAAAAATAACTGCCCAATCGTATTTTTTCAGATGAATGTTGAGATTTGGCAATGCTTACGGAAAAGAGCTAGGTAATGGTAATTTCCTATCTGAATTTATGTTACATTGCATGCCATTTTGTACTCCCAAATAACAATAGCTAATATTGTCCGCATATTTTTCTTCTATGGGATGTTGTGTGCACATTCTTATTTCGCAAGTGAATCACATGTTTTATTTTATGCTCACAAAATTACGAGTGGCCGTGGCAGTGTGCATTTTTTAGAAGATGCTATGTGCGAATCCTTATCACTATAGGTAAATCTCAACAATTATGAATGTAAGGTTAATAAAAAAATTCTCAATCTCCAATTGATCCGTTGGATTTTAAGTTCTTAGGTTTTCCCAAATGGCACTAAGTTAACGTTAACATATTACCAAAAGGTCGCCAATTTTCTACTTCCACATTCGGTGCATGCATGCATTTTCTAGTAATGCTCATGGTTAGTATGCAGGCTATTTTTTCACATGGATGGACCGAGACATTGGGGCAAAAGCATAGCATGTCTACAACCACAACAAGACACCCACCAAGCGTGTACCTTACAAGCATCACAAGCTTCAGTTAGTCGTCAACGACATGACGATTATGAAATTGATACCCAACTGCATTTCTAAGTATGTTTATTGTTAGTATGACTGCCAACTAAATACTCTTCTATGTGTAGGTGGACTGACACATAGTGAAATTTCGGATGACATTTCAGTTTTTGCATTTGAATGAAATCACTTGAGCACAACTAGCAATCAGTCCCAAGAATGAAGATGTGAAGATAATTAGTATGTCAAGAACTATGGGTAATATGTTCATAAGGATGTAAGTTGTAAAATCGAAAAAAATCAAATTATAAGGATTCATCCTTCTTCCCCACTCATTTTATGTTTCATAAATCATCTAACTAGATATATGGAAATTTATGCCATGTAGGCACTGAGAGCATTTTTATAGCAGCATTGTGCCATTTTCATTGGCTTGCATATCTAATGTAGGTGTGCCTTTCTGAACCTTGATTCACTTTGTTATTTATCTTTTATCCTATCATATCAGACTAAACAAAGAAGATTGTGGCATCTAATGTATCATGTGTTTTATACAATCGTAATCTTTAGATGCATGCATATTTGTGTATTTATTTATAATTTAAACAATGAATTCATTGGTTGGATTTCATTGCTCTTAAGGAGTTATTACATTCTTAATTTTACGTACTATGTAACCCATACAATGTAATATATGTTCATTGATAATCTAGGTACGTCCATGGCGGTGGAAGAAATGGAAAATCAAGAAAACCTAGAGAAATATCATTCGGTGAGCTCTTTCTTGGTAACATCATAATTTTGACATATATTTTTATTGTTGGATATACTGCTTTTTCCCTAATTTTTATGTGTTGCTGGAATAACAAGTACATTGGAGCATTTTTTGTATTTATCCTCCGTGTTTTGATCATCCGCTTACAAACTTATTAATAAGGAGAACTTACAGAAACATTACATCAATGTAGAGATAGGTCCGAGAAGTGTGTCTAACAATAAGAAAGTGTATGAGCTGAACACCATGTACGAATGATAGTTGAAATCTAAATGTTGTAAGGACATATATGTATTTATTCCTCAAGCAACGATAATTAAGTTGTGATCATATTTTCAATATAGAAATGTTTATCTTCACTGCTTATGCAGATTTGAAACTACAAATGATTTTGAGCAATCGTTAGGCCTTCAATATTATTGTTTCGCCTTTGTCATTATCCATGATATTATTGTACTCTTTACTTAAGAACTGATATTGTGCATATCACAGAGAAAAATATAGGATTATAATTACTCTGGCTGGAATAGTATGGGTGGCCTTTTTCGAGTACATATGAACAGCATTGGAAATTATGACATGGAAATATCCTTTTGAGTAGCACGGTCATTCACATTTTCCCTGCTACATTTATCTGAATTGAACCAAAGATCCTGATTTACCACTTTCTATATAAGTGTATATATATGTTTTATGAATAGGATTCAGATCGTGATAAAATAAATCATTTTTCTTGAACCTACATGTGAGATCATATTACATAAAGAAAAAATATGGATAAATCAATTATCGTATGCAAGCATTCCTAAGGTTGCTAATGACTCGATGATAGTCATGTTGTGCAAAGACTTATTTTCACAGGAGACATGATTCTAATTCCACCGATATTGTGTAATGGAGAAATGATACTGCTTAGGACACCTATTATTGGCCTTTTTCGTTAGGTATGACTATACTTCATCCATAAGAACAGTATGTGGCATAGTTAATCAAGATGAACACATGTACGGTGTAGTAAAATTTTACGTTGTGCTAATTTGACGAATGAATTATTTCTAAATTGTGTCGATTTTACAAATGATTTGGTCTTTTCTGTTACATGTAAGAAAATGACCGTACTTTATTACACTACAAGGAAGGATTTAGTTATTATTTTGTTATATTATACAATACCTAATAAGTGAAAAGTTAACTCCATGAACTGTGTGAACGCCATGAATAGTTAAATATGGAAATTAATTCAAAATCTAAATTGGTCACGCAAACAATATTTATCATAAACAAATTCAAATTAAATCAAAAGAATGCCAAATATTTATGTATAAGTTAGTATGAAACTAAGCGGCTTTTGTTCCAACATAATATATTCTTATGAAGTTTTCTCAACACAAGGGGAGTCCCTTCAACTTTCATGTATGCGGCTGAACAACTGACAGGAATTAACAACAACAAATTACAACCTAGCCGCGCAAATGCGCGGGTCACTCCGCTAGTTTTATTTGAATTTAGAAAAAATGCGTGTTTTCCCAAAACTGCATTTAGGCCCAAATAAATGTTCATCTAAACCGGCTTGATTTTAGAAGCCAGGGAAAATTTATTTCGGGATTTTTGGAGTCCGTTTGGTATTTCTTTCGTTTGTCTTTTCTGCGCGATAATTATTTTAAAAAAAACTCGAACCGACTACGGGCCGTAACCGGCCAGGACTCCGCCTGGCCGGGTCTTTATATAGCGCGCCCCGGGCCCCGCCCCAGCCCAAACCGCCGCCCCAGCCCAACCGCCGCCGCCCGAAACCCTAACCCTAGCGCCGCCCCGCCGCCAACCCGCGCCGCCGCCGCCGCCATTGCTGCCGCCGACCACCGCCGCCCCAACGGAGCCGCCTCCACCGCCGACCCGCACCCCGAGGTTGACCTCGCCGCCGCCATTTTTTTTAGAAAAACCGTTCGGTTTTTCCGTCGGTTTTTTTTAGATTTCCGTTTTTTTCGTTAGATCGGTTTTCTTTCGGTTTGGATTAATTAGCGAACGTTCACTCGTTCGTTCGTTTTTAACGAACGCGTTCGTCGTTTAGATCCAGATAACGAACGTTCGTTCGTTAACCTGTTCGTCGTTTTTCTTTTTCTCGGATTTATTCCGAGATTTTTCTGATCGCGATTTCTGATCCGATTTTTGTTTTAGTATAACTTTTCGCTCGTTTATCGGAATCAGGTGATTCAAGCGCCTAGAGTTTCGTCTCGAAACCCTCTTTCCGAATAATCTACTCAAACCAGTTTTTATTTCTGTAAAATTTGACTTAGGTCCATATTAGTAAACGGAGCTTGTTTCTTTCGCCGTTTGAGTTTCGTTTCTTCGTTCGATTTGATTCTTTTTGCAAACCGGAGTTCTTAAGTTGAACTTTCTGGTTAGACCTCTTATTTGAGTTTTACCCGTGCATTAGATGAGTACTTATTGTATGTTTGTTTGTTTGTTTGCTTGCGATAGAGTACCCGGATCAAGGCCGCTTGCTACTTCGAATCCCTAGGTTACGCGGATCATCAGCAAGGCAAGTAACACTTTGATCATACCTCCTTACTACCCAGTTTTTATGTATTAGATCAATCCTCAAACATTGCATGATTAGGATCTAATTAAATTGTGGGTTTTGGGAAGTAGATTGAGGTAGTACCTATTACCTGTTTTATTATCAAACCCTTGGGAGCTACTTCTACGTTTGCTTATTTTGCCATGCTATTCAAGTAGATGTGGATTGGGTGAGTGATTTTTCTATGACAGATGTGAGATTGTTAATTAATGGTTTATTTAAGGTGGCAACATTAATACACATCTGGGTGGATTGAGGTACCTGGATATTCCAGGATTGCCTGTTCTTTTTGGACCGCCACCCAGGCTCAAAGGGATCATAAGATTATTCTTGCTAGAAACTTCCATGTGCAGCCACATGCTATTATGGGCTCTAGCATAGTTGATTAAGTCGTGCGAACTCTTACAGTGGTAGACTAGCAGATGTAGGGGAAAGTAGGTGTACTGGTCTACCCATCGTAAGGTGCTAGCGCTTCTGAAAGACTATGTCTCGGTCATTCGTTTCTCAAACACCATGTAGTGCGAGAAAACCAACGGAGGAGATCGAGTCATGTGGGGAAAAGTGCACAAACCTCTGCAGAGTGTATAAACTAATCATGATTAGCTGTGTACCCGGTTATGGACATCTTGAGTATCTAGTACTTGGATTTTCGTGTGAATCTCATCATGTTACTTTAATTAATATTGTTGGGTTTGTTTAATGATGATACTTAATTGGGATTGAGGATGCTGTCAACCATTCTCAATGTTTAACAACCACCATGATAGTTAAATAATTTATTCCTTTGTAGTAGGGAAAAATTGGCTTTACGCAAAAACTGTAACCATAGAGCTATCCACCAAGCCATGTATGCATGTAGTATAGTTTTACTCTTTCATTTTTCTCTATGTGTTACTTTGCCAGCATATTACATGTGCTGACCCGTTTTCGGGTTGCAAGGTTCATGTTGCATTCTTTTTATACGTCGAGTAAGATGCTTTAGGATCGTGGTTCTATACTCAGTGATGCCGTTGGAGTTGATGGACTCACTTATCTTCCAAGCCTTCCGCTGTTATCGTTATTAGATGGCCTTAAGCCATATCTATTGTAATAAGTTTCTCTTTGGAGACATTCGATGTAATAATTGTGTGATTGCTACTCTGTTATAAATCCTTCAAGTACTGTGTGTGTCAGCATTACTGATCCAGGGATGACACTGAGGCACCGAGATTGGACTGTTTGAGGTCTGGTCGCTACAAGATGGTATCAGAGCACACACTGACTGTAGGACACGACCACTAAGCAAAGACCATAGATCACTACTCTCACTTCTCATTCTAACTCCTCATCTTTTCTATTCTTCTAGGATGGCGGATGCAAGGAACAAGTTCATGCAACCGGATGAAGATACACCCTTTGGACGACACCTGAAGGAAGTAACCAAGTACTTGAAGATCGGAGTACCAAGCTTACAACGCCACCTTACCTGAAGAGGAGCGCTGGATGATTCAAGTTCAAGTTCCAGGAAGGACATTCATGCCAGTCACTGAGCCTATATAGTTTTCCTTTGATGCACCAACCTGGAGTTTAGGGATGAGCATGGCAGCTCACATCACCATGGGACACATTGGAGAAGTTTATCACCAGGAGCTTAAGGATACTACCTACCAGATTTGTGGGCGCCGAGATGAGCAATGGGAGATGGTCAACACCAGGAAAGATGATCGATTGCAGCTTTCATCCGTGAGTTAAACCAATACATTCGACGCCAGGAGAACCAGATGAGTGCAGGCATGATGGATCTGAAGGAAGCCATGACCAAGATCACGGAACTGGAGGAAGAACTCCAGTCTACACATGATGGATATGAGGAGGAAATATCAACTCTAGTCGAGAAGAATGATGATCTGAAGAAGAAGCTAAGAGTGTTCATGGGATTTCCAGCAACTGGAGAAGACGAAGATCGCACTTGTCCCGAAAATTACATCATCATCGATTTATACCGACTCGGACCCGGATGATAGTGATGATGACTACGTTGATGAAGCTGGAGCGGATATCATGGAGTCTTCATCGGAGCAGTTTTTCTAGTAGACCACCATAAAGTAGTAAATTTCCCTCCATGTATGTATTATAGTCTGAGCACTTTGTAACGATAGATAGACCGTTGTATGCCCTTGCTTGTTTGAATGAAGTGTTTTGATTGCAATTTGCCTCATGTGCATATGGGTAGTGTTTTCCCTCTAGACCTCATTCTATTCTGTATTCTCGTCTTTTCTAAACCCTCACATGCCTCCGAGATGTGACAACGGATTCGGTTTCCCACCGAAGGTCACCCAGTTGATCCAGCAGCAGAATGCATTGATGCAGATACTAGTCCAGAATCAGAATCAGGGGAACAACAACAACAACAACAATCCACCACCACCACCACCACCTGTTGATCACTTAACCCGTTTTCTTAGACTGAATCCGCCGGTGTTCTCCAGTAGCACCGAGCCGATTGTTGCAGATGATTGGCTTCGCAAGACAGCCAGGGAGTTGATCACTGCAGGATGCACAGATGCGGAGAAGGTGCGATTTGCCACACATCAGCTTGAGGGACCCGCAGCATCATGGTGGGAGAATTTTACAGTCACTTATCCAGCTACAACATCACATGGGATCGGTTTCATCAGGCTTTTCAGATTGCCCATGTTTCAGCAGGAGCTATGGCCATGAAGAAGCGTGAGTTTCGCAACTTGCGCCTGTGGAGGAAGATCGGTTGGCCAAGATGTGGATGATTTCAGAAGCTAGCACGTTATGCCCCGGATGACGTCGCTACGGATGCAGCTAAGCAAGATAAGTTTCTAGAAGGGCTGAATGATGAGCTGAGCATGCAGTTGATGGTAGCAAGTTTCAACAACTACCAGGAGTTGGTAGATCGTGCTCTCATGATTGAAGGGAAGCAGCAGCAGATTAAGAACCGCAAGAGGAACTATGGACAAGGGAAGTACAATTCTGGAGCTCAGCAGAAGCCCCATTTTACTTCGAAGTCAGGAGGACAGTTTCAGCATACCCATGGAGGAGGTAGCCCGCACAATCACAATGGTCCCAAGAATGGTACCGGGAATGGAGGAAGTAGTAGCCGTAACTGCACCAACCCCTCAACACCAGCCAAGAAAGATCTGAGTCAAGTCACTTGTTTTAAGTGCCAGAAGACCGGACATTACGCAAATGAATGACCTGAAGGCCAGACTGGAAATGGTAATGGAAACTCCGGGAAGAAGCCGAACCCTTTCAACAGAGGACAAGTGAACCACGTTAGCGTGGAGGAGGTTGAAGCTCAGCCAGATGCAGTAATAGGTAAGTTTTTGGTTAAGTCATTTATCGTGACTCGCTTTTTTTGATACCGGTGTATCCATTCATACATATCAAGGGATTTGTGGATAAGTATAGACTGCCCACTAGGGTTCTAAAAACACCCATGCTAGTAACCTCACCAGGAGCAGAGTATATGGCCAGTCGAGGATGTTTTCAAGTTCCGTTGGGTATAGGCAAGCATGTTTTTCCCTCGGATTTAATCATTTTGGAATCCCGAGGTTTGGATGTGATTCTAGGTATGGATTGGCTATCAATTTATGGAGGAAACATTGATTGTGCTAGTAATTCGATTCTGCTTACTACTCCAGAAGGGAAAAGGATAAATTATGTATCAAGGCATGAGCCAAGGAGGATGCACGTAAATTCCTTATCAGGAGTTGTGTAGGAGGAAGTACTAGTAGTGAAGGATTTTCCTGATGTATTTCCAGAGGAGTTGCCAGGCATGCCACCAGACATAGACATTGAGTTTTTGATCGAGCTTTTGCCAGGCACAGCGCCAATATCCAAGAGACCATACAGGATGCCCGCAAAAGATTTGGAGGAGATTAAAAGTCAGATTAAGGAGTTACTGGATAAAGGATACATTCGCCCAAGTTCTTCACCTTGGGGATCACCAGTATTTCTAGTGGAGAAGAAGGACGGATCGTTAAGGATGGTTGTTGATTATCGAGGATTAAATGCGGTAACCATCAAGAATAAGTACCCACTGCCAATGATCAATGATCTGTTTGACCGACTACAACGAGCAAAGGTGTTTTCCAAGATCGATTTGCGATCAGGATACCATCAGTTGAAGATTTGAGAATAGGATATACCCAAGACAGCTTTTACCACTAGGTATGGGCTGTACGAGTATACCGTGATGTCATTCGGTCTGACTAACGCACCTGCATATTTCATGAACATGATGAACAAAGTATTTATGGAGTTTACGGATAAGTTAAATGCGTGGTGTTCATTGATGACATCTTGGTCTACTCGAAGAACGAAGAGGAGCATAAGGAGCACTTGCGTTTGGTATTGGAGAAGCTCGTGAGAACACAGTTATATGCCAAGTTTAGCAAATGTGAGTTCTGGTTGAAGGAAGTTGGATTCCTCGGACATGTTATATCCGGAGAGGGTATAGCAGTAGACCCCACCAAGGTTGTCACCGTGACTAATTGGGAAGCACCAACGACAGTTGGGGAGATCAGAAGTTTCCTTGGACTGGCAGGATACTACCGGAGATTTATTGACAATTTTTCAAGGATTGCAAAGCCCATGACGGAGTTGTTGAAGAAGGATACCAAGTTCAATTGGACTGAGGAATGTGAGGTCAGTTTCCAGGAATTGAAGAAACGTCTAGTTACCTCACCAGTGTTGATTCTGCCAGATCGGACTAAGGATTATGAGGTGTATTGCGATGCTTCACATCGAGGACTTGGAGCAAGATTTATGCAGGAAGGAAGAGTTGTTTCAGACAAGGCCACGACAGCTTAAACCTCATGAGTCGAATTATGCCACACATGATTTGGAGTTAGCAGCCGTAGTGCATGCATTGAAGACATGGAGACATTTTCTTATCAGAAATCATTGCGAGGTGTACACGGATCACAAGAGTTTGAAGTACATCTTCACGCAAAAAGAGTTAAACCTCAGGCAAAGGAGATGGTTGGAACTCGTCAAGGATTATGATATGAGATTGCAAGATCACCCCGGAAGGCTAACGTAGTAGCCGACGCTGCTGAGCCGTAAGAGCCATGTTAATACACTCATGACCGAAGGACTGCCAAAGGAGTTAGCCGAGGACTTTTGTGAGCTATGTTTGGAGATAGTTCCGAGAGGCTATGTAGCAACATTGGAAATTCAAATGACTTTGATGGATAAGATCAGAGAAGCTCAAAAGACCGATAAGGAGATTGCAGAGATAAAGGAGAGGTTGAACAAGGGAAAATCCAAGGGATTTCGTGAGTATGAGCACGATACCCTCTGGTTTGAGGACCGCGTTTATGTACCCAATGACCCTGAGATCAGGAAGTTGATTTTGCAAGAGGCCCATTATTCACCGTATTCAATTCACCCAGGGAATACCAAGATGTACTTGGATTTGAAGGAGATTTTCTGGTGGACCGGAATGAAGAAGGACATTGCCGAGTATGTAGCAGTTTGTGATGTATGTCAGAGGGTAAAGGCAGAGCATCAGAAACTAGCAGGATTGTTGCAACCATTGCCGATACCCGAATGGAAGTGGGATAAGCTAGGCATGGATTTTATTATGGGATTGCCCAAGACTCGTTCAGGCTATGACTCGATTTGGGTGGTAGTCGATCATTTGACGAAGGTAGCTCATTTCATCCCAGTGAAGACTACTTACACCAGTGCCAAATTGGCCAAGATTTACATGACCAAGATCGTATGTCTGCATGGAGTTCCAAGGAGCATTGTATCAGATAGAGGAACCCAATTCACCTCAAAGTTCTGGAATCAGTTGCACGAAACCTTGGGTACCAGGCTAGAGTTCAGTACCGCTTTTCATCCGCAGACAGATGGGCAGACCGAAAGTCAATCAGATTTTAGAAGACATGCTGAGAGCTTGTGCGCTAGATTATGGATCTAGTTGGGATGACAATTTGCCGTATGCAGAGTTCTCTTACAACAACAGTTATCAATCCAGTTTGAAGATGGCCCCTTTCGAAGCCTTATACGGAAGGAGGTGCAGAACCCCGTTGTCTTGGGACGAAGTTGGAGACCGTCAGTTGTTTGGACCAGATTTGATTAAGGAGTCTGAACGGAAAGTGAAGTTGATTCGCGACAGGCTCAAGGTAGCCCAGTCCAGGCAGAAAAGCTATGTGGATGCAAAACGCAAGGAGACAGTTTACGAAGTTGGGGATAGAGTTTACCTTCGGGTATCACCACTTCGAGGAGTTAAGCGTTTTGGTGTTAAACGAAAGTTAGCGCCGCGATTTGTGGGACCATACAAAGTTTTGGAACGTATGGGAGAGGTTGCCTACAAGTTGGAATTACCTGAGGGATTGTCAGGAGTTCACGACGTGTTCCACGTCTCTCAGTTGAAGAGGTGCCACGCGGAGATGGCTGATATACCGCTAAGAGATACCGTGCCGCTAGAGGCGATTCAGTTGGACAGTGATTTGACCTAGGAGGAGAAACCAATCAAGATTCTTGAGTATGCCAGCCGAGTCACCCGCGGCAAAGTTATCAAGTTTTGCAAAGTTCAGTGGAGCCAACACACCAACGATGAAGCCACCTGGGAGCGACAGGATGATTTGCTGAAAGACCACCCTCACCTATTCTCTAGCCAACCCGAATCTCGAGGGCGAGATTCATCTTAAGGGGGGTAGGTTTGTAACATCTCAAATTTTCAATTTGGAATATTATACTAATAGATCATCATTGCATATCATATTTAATGCATTTTGTTTTGGTCCTAGAAATTCTACGCAACTCAAGGACCCACGGAGAGAGTTGGGGATTTTGATATTTTCATATTTGAGTTTTCTCAAATTTTGGAAGTAGGATCATTTGATTTTATTTATTTTATCTTCAATTATTTCAATTATATAAATATGAGAGAGGGAATAAAACGACTTTCCCAAAATAAAGAAATATTGATGATTTAATAAAAAATCAAATAAGATTTTATTTTGGATTTTTTTCGCTATTTTATTTGAATTTAGGAAAAATGTGTGTTTCCCAAAAATTGCATTTAGGCCCAAATAAATGTTCATCTAAACCGGCTTGATTTTAGAAGCCGGGGAAAATTTATTTCGGGATTTTTGGAGTCCGTTTGGTATTTCTTTCGTTTGTTTTTTCTATGCGATAATTATTTAAAAAAACTGGAACCGACTACGGGCCGTAACCGGCCAGGACTCCGCTGGCCGGTCTTTATATACGCCGGGCCCCGCCACTTCAAACCGCCGACCCAGCCCAACCCGCCGCCGCTCAAACCCTAACCCTAGCGCCCACGCCAACCAGCCGCCGCTTCATTGCCGCCGTCATTGCCGACCGCCGCCATCACGGGACCCGCCGCCGACCACCGCCGCCCCGTCGGAGCCGCCGCCACCGCCGACCCGCACCCCCGAGGTTGACCTCGCCGCCGCCGTTTTTTTAGAAAAACCGTTCGGTTTTTCCGTCAGTTTTTTTTAGATTTCCGTTTTTTTTCGTTAGATCGGTTTTCTTCTGATTTGGATTAATTAGCGAATGTTCACTCGTTCGTTCGTTTTTAACGAACGCGTTCATCTTTTAGATCCAGATAACGAACGTTCGTTCATTAACCTGTTCGTCGTTTTTCTTTTTCTCGGATTTATTCCGCGATTTTTCTGATCGCGATTTCTGATCTGATTTTTGTTTTAGTATAACTTTTCGCTCGTTTATCGGAATCAGGCGATTCAAGCGCCTAGAGTTTCGTCTCAAAACCCTCTTTCCGAATAATCTACTCAAACCAGTTTTTGTTTCTGTAAAATTTGACTTAGGTCCAGATTAGTAAACGAAGCTTGTTTCTTTCGCCGTTTGAGTTTCGTTTCTTCGTCCGATTTGATTCTTTTTGCAAACTGGAGTTCTTAAGTTGAACTTTCTAGTTAGAACTCTTATTTGAGTTTTACCCATGCATTAGATGAGTACTTATTGTATGCTTGTTTGTTTGTTTGCTTGCGATAGAGTACCCGGACTGCGCCGCTTGCTACTTCGAATCCCTAGGTTATGCGGATCATCACCAAGGCAAGTAACACTTTGATCATACCTCCTTACTACCCAGTTTTTATTCATTAGATCAATCCTCAAACATTGCATGATTAGGATCTAATTAAATTGTGGGTTTTGGGAAGTAGATTGAGGTAGTATCTATTACCTGTTTTATTATCAAACCCTTGGGAGTTACTTCTACGTTTGCTTATTTTGCCATGCTATGCAAGTAGACGTGGATTGGGTGAGTGATTTTTCCATGACATATGTGAGATTGTTAATTAATGGTTTATTTAAGGTGGCAACATTAATACACATCTGGGTGGATTGAGGTACCTGGTTATTCCAGGATTGCCTGTTTCTTTTTGGACCGCCACCCAGGCTCAAAGGGATCATAAGATTATTCTCTATGTGTTACTTTGCCAGCATATTCCATGTGCTGACCCATTTTCGGGCTGCAACGTTCATGTTGCAGACTTTTCAGACGACGAGTAAGATGCTTTAGGATCGTGGTTCTATACTCGATTGATGTCGTTGGAGTTGATGGACTCACTTATCTTCCAAGCCTTCCGCTGTTATCGTTATTAGATGGCCTTAAGCCATATCTATTGTAATAAGTTTCTCTTTGGAGACATTCGATGTAATAAGTGTGTGATTGCTACTCTGTTATAAATCCTTCAAGTACTGTGTGTGTCAGCATTACTGATCCAGGGATGACACTGAGGCACAGAGATCAGACTGTTTGAGGTCTGGTCGCTACAAAACGTGTCTGGCCTAGCCGCATACCACGCTGGAGCGACTTCTCTCTTCTCTTTCCTGCTTCTGTGAAGGCAGGGTCTGAAATACCTTGCATAAAAACACAATAGTGAGAGTATGGCTGAAGTGTGTGCAGAAGTAGTGCACTGTAAAAGTAGCAGATAGTAGGTGGCTGAAAAATAAATGACAGGAGACATATGCTAGCTTTACAATATTGCATGGCAAACAAAATTAGATTCTACTCTGTATGATTTTGTAATATATGAGCACAGGAAATGCAGGTACTCCTCCAGCACACCACCACATATGGTCCTATCAAGATAACAGTCGACTAAAAATAAATAGGCCAGTCGATTTTTTTATGAAACGTCCGATCTATAAGGAACGGGTAGATGGCCTTCGTCTACCTCCCGCCATCCTTTGTTGACGATCTTTCTCGAACCGCCAATACCACCGGCCTGCACTGCCTCCGCCGCCCCGCCCTCCCATCGACCTCACACCACCGCCGTGCTTGGCAGCACCCCCAGGCCATCCCTTTAATCCCGGCCGACCTCCAGATCGGGCGCCGGTAGCTCTAGGGCGCACACGCCCCTAGGATAAACACCAAGGCGCTGCTTCCCCGGCGTAATAGTCGTACTAGCGCTTGTTACGCCGGGGAATGCTTCCGTTAATTGGGAATCAACTGGCCAGAAATTGAAATTCAGGGGGGCGATGGACCTCTAGCTAAGGTGAAATAGTATATGACGAGAAACCTTGTGCATCGCGAGTTACTAGGAACATCTAGTATCAAGAATAAGCGGTCAACTAGTGTCTTCTGTGGGATGAATACCGTGCAAGCAGAGACGTAAGATTTGCACGAATAAGGGAAGAGGAGTACCTTCTTCGGTTGCCGGTGTGGTCACCTCCACATGTCGCGCCGATCTTCTTCTTTTACCGGGAAACCGATGTTCGAGGGTGCAGGCTTGGACGAACCCATGGCCAAATTGTTGATCAGGTTGCCGTGGCCGTATGTCGGCGGAGGGGAAGCAGATCCGAGACGGCGAAGGACGGCGTAGCAGGAACAGCTCCGGTGCGGTGGAGGGTGGCGAAGTTGGAGCGGCAGCGGTGAGGCGCAGGATGGCGTGGTTGAAATGGCTCGGGTACGGACGGATCGGCCTCGGCTTCAACTACTAGCCGTGGAGGGCGTTGCGGTGGACGACGACGTCGGGGTATCGGCTCCAGCGTGATGGAGGAGGGCGACGGTTGATGGGTGGGATGGGGTGGCGGACAGAGGACGCCGGGGTTTCGCGGCTGGTGGAGAGGTAGTTTTGGCTCCCATAGAGTATGAATGGGGAATCGGACGGGTGGGGGGAACCATGTTTCGGTCTAGGACGCGCTTGTTTTTGGCTTTTTTGAACAGAAGATGGGACATGCTTGTTTGAAATTTGGGGAAAGTACAAACTTTGGCCCCTCTTAAATTTCGGAACTACTGCGGGTCGGGGGTAGGATGGTAATCCCAGGTGTCCCAAATAGTGGGCGGGAGCGATTTCGGCCGCGCACATGTGTGCTTAGGCGGCCATTGTGTATGAATGTTTTTCGGAGGCGCTATGCATGCGTCTAGATGAAGCTACAAACCTACCCCGGTTTAGACCTTTGGACGTCGGGCCGGCGGGTTTCACGGGTCGGAGTTATTATAGAAGTAATTTCCTTGTACTACCAAACATTGGTCTCATGCGGTTTCGGGCGAGTAGAGGCTCTTTTGGCGCTTCATTCGAAATTTTGAAACACAAGCATTCACGTTTAGAGTACTCTTGAACTATGAGGATTGACCTAAATGCATAACGTTATATTTGACCTTGTATGCTTGAAAACCTCATTAAATTATTCGCTTCTTTTTGAAATTTAGACACTTGAAAATCCTATAACTATGATTATTTTGGAATGGGGGAGCTAAATTTGAATCAATTTTGTACACGACTACATATGCTATTATGTACAAAATCAGAGCAAAGATTGGTGCCCCCATAATTTAGGTATGGTTTACAAATGCCATGATATCAAATTCAAATAATTGAATGGACTTCATGTTGAATTCGATTTTTTAAACCACCTTAAGTTGAATTCAAATGTATGCTAGTTCATATGTAGCTATTTATAATGTCCATTGTGTAACTTTCGTATGTATAATGTTCTTTACACAAACAACATGAACTATACTCACGTTTATATTCGATTGCTAAAGCGATGCATTGTCTGGAGTTCAAAATACTAACTATGTGGATCAATTGTGTCGAATATTAACATAGACATGCTCAAATTTGATAGAATCTAGATGTCTGATGGATCAATGACCGCTCCTTACGCGAATTGCAAATATCATGATCCCATAATAATATTTGGATACAATTTATATCTTTAATCCATGTGTAGAGCAGTCTTTTACGTGTAGTTTCACTCTCCATCGGTGGTCTCTCACACATGCTCAAACACTCTCTCCCGAGGTGTCTTTCTCGCACACATGCTCTAGATATAACCCTCCCTCCCTCTCATAACCATTTACAACTGTTTTCACTAACCTTTATCACAAGCACTCTTCCTCTCGCAAACTTACACACACACAATCCTCGTCGACCCTTTCTATATACATGGACCTGCCTATGTGTCTCATGTACGCACGCCTGTCTCTCACGCATTGTCTCACACCTCTCTTCCTAATCGATTTAGTATGATTCTAGCGAGCATTCTCGTAGGATGCCCCTTAAAGTTAGGTTGTATGAATAGTAATATCGTAGATAAAGGGGTTACCTTAGTCCGAGAACCTAGGGTTACAAATCCTAGACGGCTTTGTCAGTGGACACAGAGTCCTTCACAATTCTGCTATCTTTGTCTTGTACGACTAGTCATCCATGGGTCTTCCTAAATATGTCATGGGCCAACCAATGTGGCGCGGGACGGAACCGAATGAAGGGCCTCACCTCGACCCACCGGACCTCACGCGGTGACACACCCTCTGACCACACTTATCATTATCTTCTCACACCCACACATATACCAAAACAAACACCACTCACACTTTAAATTTCTCCTGGTGCCTCTATTCCCTCCCCCCCTTGCATATACACACTCAAGGGAATGGAATCTCTTGTCGTGACGTCATATTCGTCTCTCTCTCTCTAAACCACTCTCATTTCTCGTGCTATCTCTCCCACGCCCCCCCGTCGGCCCCTCTATCCATGCCTCTCAAGAATACGTAATACACACACATACCTCTCTAGGCCCCGCCAAATGCATCAACTACACATTCACACATGTTACATCACGTACCCCATTGATCTAAAGAGCCCTCTCTTCACGTTTATTTCGTATACAATATTCCTTTTGAATAAAGTGTGGCCAAAAAATTATTTTAGAGTTTCTACATATATACAGCATTACAAAGTTATATGGAGGAGTAAGAATGCTAATTTGCATTGCATGGTGCCCACAATGATATTTATTCCGCACTGTGAATTTGTATATTTTTATATTATATACAAAGTTAGTCATAATAAAGAGAATAGTGGTGTGAATAGTGGTCCCGGTCACGACCGGTCAATCGGTTTTGACTGTACATTGCTCTTGTCGCGTTCGCGTTGCAGCCCGGCACGCTGGACCCTCCACGTCGCTCACCGAATGGAGCAACGCTTCGCCTTTCGTTTTGCCGCTTGTGGGACCGCAATTGAGAGCAAACCGACGTCCCTCCCTCCCCGCCTGCGTCATTTATTATACCACCACTCCCTCCGTTTTATGCGGAGTAAATAAAAACAGAGGGAGTATACTACGGATGAGGATCCCCTGACGTGGCCGAACCCATGGAGTAACTGATATACGGGTCCTAGCAAGCATGGGGTCCGCCAGTAAGTGACCGAAAGGGAGGGTAAGGCAGGGATACCTACATCAGAGGATCCACTTCCACTATACTACTTTGGCCAAATGTTAGAGTAATAATATATGACATGCAACTTACACAAATTTTAGAGTAATTATATATGACATGCAACTTACACAAAGCATATAGGGTCTAATGCGTTTTTCGAGGCTAACTTTGACCAAATGTTATAGTAATAATATATGACATGCAACTTACACAAAGCATACGGTCAATTTTGTATGTGAAAGGAGTTTCCAATGATATAATTTTCACATTATACATCTCATGTACTATTAATCTTGTCAATAGTCAAATTGGAAACCATCTCGAGTACAAATCTAGGAGTACGTACGAATCTAACAATATTGATTGGGCGTTGTTGAATGTTCATACCTTTTTTTTATCATAGTAGAGATACTTTGACTACACATAAAACTTATATGTAAAGTAGAAAGGATAGGAGAGAGTATATTGTACGTCCAAAAACGAAACGAACATTGAATACCCTTTATATATGATTTGCGGATGCTATGATCACCGGTTCAAAATTTTGCATCCGCCTTAGGTATCACGTGCCCCCACTCGTTCCCTCTCGATTTCATCTCGGGTCCGGAGATCTATTGAAAGAGGACTAGGGTGGGTACATGAGAATGATACTCGGCGGAATGTTCAAATGAGGCATGCGGGAGGATGGACTCAACTGGAGGGCGACATGATCGATGGAGAATAGGGTTGGAGAGGAATGAGAAATAAGCAAACGCGACATGATTACACTTGAACGGCTCAAATAAACAATAAGTTGTCTCGCTTGGCCTACATAGTGAAAGGCCTAATGCGCAACGCGGAGCAATCGACGCCGAATATGGCCGGGAAAACAAGGAAACCGACATGTGGGGCACACCCGTCGGGATGACGTAGCGCAGACTAGTCCAATGAAGGGGCTGGCCCACGACCTCCTCGCCACCGACAACCGTTCATGTGGGTCGTTGGGGCCAACAACGGGGCGCAGCTCCAGCACCGCCTATGGACACGGCGACCGCGGTGAGCGACACACTCATATCGTCGCTAGACACGGTCGGTTTCAGTGTGCCGAGGGTGGCGTTAGTGTTGTGGCATGACCAATGGTACGTTTGGTTTGTTCCCAAGGTTGCCCCATCAAAGCATTGGGTAGCCAAAATTTTGGTTGAGGTATTGGTTGCCCATGATTTGGCCGACATTGGCAAGAAAAATGAACTAGAGTTGGCTAGAGTTCATTGGCATGCCAAAGAAATGGCAACCATCCAAACAAAGACCAATCTTTGGGTCATGACCAAAATTTTGGTTGAGGTATTGGTTGCCCATGATTTGGCCGACATTGGCAAGAAAATGAACTAGAGTTGGCTAGAGTTCATTGGCATGCCAAAGAAATGGCAACCATCCAAACAAAGACCAATCTTTGGGTCATGACCAAAATTTTGGTTGAGGTATTGGTTGCCCATGATTTGGCCGACATTGGCAAGAAAAATGAACTAGAGTTGGCTAGAGTTCATTGGCATGCCAAAGAAATGGCAACCATCCAAACAAAGACCAATCTTTGGGTATGACCAAAATTTTGGTAAGGTGCACTTTGGCCACAATCCAAACACACCCCAACACCCGGCTCGTCAAGGATGCACGGGGCGCCGCGATGCGTCCGCGGAGTGGTGTAGCGCGGCCAATTGCATCCTCTGGACCTGAGACCATGCTGGTCGTCTTGCTTTTTCAATGACATGCGGGGATCGCATTTGAGCAAAGGGCATCTCCAACGTTGCCACGACCGCAACTGACTACCCTGGCACACCAAAGCCCTCGTCCCTCGCGCCGTCGCGCGGTGTGTTCCCAGCCGGCGCCAGCTGCCCGCATTCATGTCGTCCGTTTGTATGTCGTCGTTAAGAGGCTCGGTGCCCGAGGAACCAACTCCGGTGATTTAATGACGCACCCGGACGCATGGCCTCACCGGAATGCGCTACTTAAAGCGGCAACGCCCAGCTAACCTCCATACCATAGCGCATCGTCATCCTACCGGGCACCACATCCGCCATGACTGCAAGAGCGAATGCTCTGCGGGAGAGCTTGTATTCGGGGATGAAGCTCGAGGTCGCCGCCCTCGCTCAAGTCGCCTCTCGCGGCCTTAATAAGCGGCGTGAAGCGGGGCCGCGAATCTTGTTGCACCTGGCGGTGGCCACCACAGCAGCCAACGACGGGAGCACCGCTACCACGCTGGCCCCTACTTGCCGTCGTCTAACGTCCGGCACCGCCGAGGTCGGGGGCTCCTCCGAGGAAGGTGTGCCAACTGGCTGGTCCGTATCCCGTGTTCTACTCTTCCTCTCCGGAGACCGCACCTTCACTTCACGGGTCTTGAACCCGGCCCCCGTACATAGAGATCGCAGATGGAGGACGTCGGTCGCCGCCGTAGAATAGGTTTAGGGTCGGGTTTCTTTTATTTTTCTGTCCTATAAAAGTTGGAAATGTAACGAAAATCTGCCGTGTTTGCATTGATCTCGGCCGGTGTATATGAACTTTCACAATAATATACATATTGTGGGAGTACTAGCAAGATGCCCGTGCGTTGCACGGAAGATCAAGATCTTGTGGGAGAAAAGGATGAACGAGGGAAAGCCTTATCTACAAATGTGGAGAGGAGTGCGGGTAAATTGTCATAGTTTCCTTCCTATCCGTTAGATATAGATCGGACGACCTATATTGCAGGATGACATGCACACCATCATCACCAACTCTGCTTTTTATTGGACCGAGACAAATCTAAAAAACCCAACTAAGCCAACCTTCCAGCATATCGCACGGGAAAAGACCCGGCCGCGCCGTTTTAGTCAGGATTACCGGATTACTAGTAGTAGTATCGATGGATCGCGCGAAGCAACAATTTTTTTGAGGGGGCGAAGCACCTACTAGTTTAAAAGGAAAAAAAGGCGATACACTCACAGCACTCCTGTCGCGGTCGCATTGCACCCCACACACGTTTGGTCCTGCACACGGCTCACGCAAACGGAACGCGCTTCGGCTTGCCTCTTCTCTGACACGTGGGACTGCACTTGGAGAAACCGACCATGCGCCAAACTCCCCCCGCCCACCGCGCGGAAATCCTCCCACACACACAAAAATTCCCCAAATCCGATTCAACCGCCTTCGTCCAAATATTCCCCAAACCCCTCCCCGTCCCCTCCATTCCATTCGCCCGCCAAAGCCGCCCTCCCGCCAAGATCGATACGTCGGGCGCCATGTTCGTCGAGGGGACGCACGGTGATCCTCTCGCTCCCACAGTACGCTCTTGTAGACTGCCGTCCTCTAGCCGCGCCGCCACCTCTGGCTACGTTCTTGTGGAGGCGCACAACGGTCAGTGCCGCCACCGCTGGCGACGTTCGTGTGGAGATGCACGGCGGTCAGCTTCTCCCACGGTACGCGCTGATACGTCTCCAACGTATCTATAATTTTTGATTGTTCCATGCTACTTTATCTACTGTTTTGGACTATATTGGGCTTTATTTTCCACTTTTATATCATTTTTGGGACTAACCTATTAACCGGAGGCCCAAATTAATTGCTGTTTTGGCCTATTTCAAAGTGTTTCAAAGAAACGGAATATCAAACGGATTCCAAACGGAATGAAACCTTCGAACGTGATTTTCTCACCGAACGTGATCCGAGGACTTGGACCCTACTCCAAGGAACAAAAGAGGCGGTCACGAGGGTGGGGGTGCCCCCTAGGGCGCTGGCCCCGCCTCGTGGCCCCCTGTTGCTCCACCGACGCATCCTTCCTCCTATATATACCTATGTACCCACAAACGATCGTAACAGGAGCCAAAACCTAATTCCACCGCCGCAACTTCCTCAGATCCACGAGATCCCATCTGGGGCCTGTTCCGAGCTCACGGAGGGGCATCCACCATGGAGGGCTTCTACATCATCACCATAGCCCCTCCGATGAAGTGTGAGTAGTTTACTTCAGACCTTCGGGTCCATAGCTAGTAGCTAGATGGCTTCTTTTCTCTTTTGGATCTCAATACAATGTTCTCCCCCTCTCTCGTGGAGATCTATTCGATGTAATCTTCCTTTTGCGGTGTGTTTGTTGAGACCGATGAATTGTGGGTTTATGATCCAGATTATCTATGAATAATATTTGAATCTTCTCTGAATTCTTTTCTGTATGATTGGTTATCTTTGCAAGTCTCTTCAACTTATCCGTTTGGTTTGGCCAACTAGATTGGTAGTTCTTGCAATGGGGGAAGTGTTTAGCTTTGGGTTCAATCTTGCGGTGTCCTTACCCAAAGGATGTAAAGGGTTGCAAGGCACGTATTGTATTGTTGCCATCGAGGATAACAAGATGGGGTATTTATCATATTGCATGAATTTATTCCTCTACATCATGTCATCTTGCTTAAGGCGTTACTCTGTTTTTAACTTAATACTCTAGATGCATGCTGATAGCGGTCGATGAGTGGAGTAATAGTAGTAGATGCAGGCAGGAGTCGGTCTACTTGTCTCGGACATGATGCCTATATACATGATCATACCTAGATGTACTCATAACTATGCTCAATTCTGTCAATTGCTCAACAGTAATTTGTTCACCCACCGTAGAATATTTATGCTCTTGAGAGAAGCCACTAGTGAAACCTATGGCCCCCGGGTCTATTCTCATCATATCAATCTCCATTACTTTAATACTTGCATTGATTTTACTTTGCCTTTTACTTTTTTACTTTGCATATTTATACCAAAAATATTATCTATCATCTCTATCAGATCTCACTCTCGTAAGTGACCGTGAAGGGATTGACAACCCCTAATCGCGCTGGGTTGCGAGGAGCTATTGTTCTGTGTAGGTACGAGGGACTTGTTCGTGGCCTCCTACTGGATTGATACCTTGGTTCTCAAAAACTGAGGGAAATACTTACGCTACTTTGCTGCATCAGCCTCTCCTCTTCGGGGAAATCCAACGCAGTGCTCAAGAGGTAGCAAGAAGAATTTCTGGCGCCGTTGCCTTGGAGGCTCACGCAAGAGCAAGTCAAGCACCATACCAAGTACCCATAACAATCCCTATCTTCCGCATTACATTATTTGCCATTTGCATCTCGTTTTCCTGTCCCCCACTTCACCCTTGTCGTTTTATTTGCCCTCTCTTTCCCAATCTCCTCCTCTCTTTCCGTTGCCTTTTCCTCGTCCGCTTGTTTGCTCGTGTGTTGGATTGCTTGTTTGTCGCGATGGCTCTATCTAGATTTGGTAATCTTCACCTTAAAAGGTTAGAGGAGATTGAAACCAATGTCAGGAAGTTTATGGTTCTGCAATTTGAGCATAATAATTTCTTTAGAAACGATCTTAAGGAACAAAAAGGTTTTATGAGTTATATGAATAAAGAGCTCAATGATATGTCTAAAGAATTTGATGGTATAAGATCCCAAATTGCTCGTCTTGAAAAGTTGACCGCTGAAATTTCGGATATGCAAGCTACCTTAGTCAATAAGATGGCCACTAAACCGAATTCCTACGAAAATCAAGATGAAGATCTAAAAGTTATTGATGTGTCCCCTATTAAATCTTTGTTTTGCAATATGAATCTTGATGAAACTGAATATGATCTTCCTTTACCTAGAAGGCGTTCTAAGAATTCGGAGTTTTTAGATCTTGATGATGAAATTGATAAATGTGGGGTTGAAAGAAATAAAAACCTAGATGTTGCTAAACCCACTATATTGGATCTCAAGGAATTTAATTATGAAAATTGCTCTTTAATTGATTGTATTTCCTTGTTGCAATCTGTGCTAAATTCTCCTCATGCTTATAGTCAGAATAAGGCCTTTACCGAACACATTGTTGATGCCTTGATGCAATCTTATGAAGAAAAACTTGAGTTGAAAGTTTCTATCCCTAGAAAGCTCTATGATGAGTGGGAACCTACTATTAAAATTAAAATTAAAAACTATGAGATTCATGCCTTGTGTGATTTGGGTGCTAGTGTCTCCACTATTCCCAAAACTTTGTGTGATTTGCTAGATTTCCGTGACTTTGATGATTGCTCTCTAAACTTGCATCTTGCGGATTCCACCATTAAAAAGCCTATGGGAAGAATTAATGATGTTCTTATTGTTGCAAATATGAATTATGTGCCCGTGGATTTTATCGTTCTTGATATAGATTGCAATCCTTCATGTCCTATTATTCTTGGTAGACCTCTTAGAACGATTGGTGCAATTATTGATATGAAGGAAGGGAATATTAGAATCCAATTTACATTAAAGAAAGGCATGGAACACTTTCCTAGAAAGAAAATAAAATTACCATATGAATCTATCATGAGAGCCACTTATGGATTGCCTACCAAAGATGGCAATACCTAGATCTATCCTTGCTTTTATGCCTAGCTAGGGGCGTTAAACGATAGCGCTTGTTGGAGGCAACCCAATTTTAGTTTTAGTTTTTTGTTTTTGCTTATGTTTAGGAATAAATAATCCATCTAGCCTCTGTTTAGATGTGGTTTTATGTTTTAATTAGTGTTTGTGCCAAGCTAGACCTATTGGATCTTCTTGGATGATAGTTATTTGATCTTGCCGTAATTTCCAGAAACTTTGCACTCAGTGCCCGAATTATTAAAAATCACCAGAACGTGATAAAATACTGATTCCAATTACTGCTGATAAATAAATAAATTGTCTAGGCCTTCTAATTTTGGTAGATGTTTTGGAGTTCCAGAAGTTTGCGTTAGTTACAGATTACTACAGACTGTTCTGTTTTTGACAGATTCTATTTTTCGTGTGTTGTTTGCTTATTTTGATGAATCTATGGCTAGTAAAATAATTTATAATCCATACAGAAGTTGGAATACAGTAGGTTTAACACCAATATAAATAAAGAATGAGTTCATTACAGTATCTTAAAGTAGTCTTTTGTTTTCTTTCTCTAACGGAGCTCACGAGATTTCTATTGAGTTTTGTGTTGTGAAGTTTTCAAGTTTTGGGTAAATTCTTTTGATGGATTATGGAACAAGGAGTGGAAAGAGCCTAAGCTTTGAGATGCCCATGGCACCCCCAAGATAATCCAAGGACACCAAATAGTCAAAGCTTGGGGATGCCCGAAGGCATCCCTCTTCGCCTACTTGCATCGGTAATTTACTTGGAGCTATATTTTTATTCACCACATGATATGTGTTTTGCTTGGAGCGTCTTGTATTATTTGTGTCTTTGCTTGTTAGTCTACCACAATCATCCTTGCTGTACACACCTTTTGAGAGAGCCATACATGAATTAGAATTTTCTAGAATACTCTATGTGCTTCACTTATATCTTTTGAGCTTGATAGTTTTGCTCATAGTGCTTCACTTATATCTTTTGAGCGTGATAATTTTTGCTCTAGTGATTCACTTAGATCTTTTAGAGCACGGTGGTGGATTTGTTTTAAAGAACTATTGATATCTCATGCTTCACTTAGATTATTTTGAGAGTCGTTAATAGCATGGTAATTTTGCTTAATATTAATATACTTGGTGTTCAAGATATGTGAAACTTTCTTTTGAGTGCGTTGAATACTAAGAAAAGTTTGATGCTTGATAATTGTTTTGACATATGGAGGTGATAATATCAAAGTAGTGCTAGTTGAGTAGTTGTGAATTTAAAGAATGTTTGCGTTGAAGTTTGCAAGTCCCGTAGCATGCACGTATGGTTAAAGTTGTGTAACAAATTTGAAACATGAAGTGTACTTGGCTTGTGCATCCTTATGAGTGGCGGTCGGGGACGAGCGATGGTCTTTTCCTACCAATCTATCCCCCTAGGAGCATGCGCGTAGTACTTGATTTTTGATGACTTCTAAATTTTTGCAATAAGTATATGAGTTCTTTTGACTAATGTTGAGTCCATGGATTATACGCACTTTCACCTTTCCGCCTTTGCTAGCCTCTTGATTACCGTGCATTGCCCTTTCTCACCTTGAGAGTTGGTGCAAACTTCACGGTGCATCCAAACCCCGTGATATGATACGCTCTATCACACATAAACCTCCTTACATCTTCCTCAAAATAGCCACCATACCTACCTATTATGGCATTTCCATAGCCATTCCGAGATATATTTCCATGCAACTTTCCACTGTTCCGTTCATCATCATGATGACATACTTTACTCTTGTCATATTGCCATTGCATGATCATGTAGTTGACATCGTATTTGTGGCAAAGCCACCATGCATTATTTTTCATACATGTCACTCTTGATTCATTGCACATCCCGGTACACCGCCGGAGGCATTCATATAGAGTTATATCTTGTTCTAGTTTCGAGTTGTAATCCTTATGTTGTAATCAATAGAAGTGTGATGATCATCATTATTAGAGCATTACCCAAAAAAAGAAAAAAAAGAGAAAGGCCAAAAAGAAAAAAGAAAGGCCCCAAAAACATAAAATAAATAAAAAGGACAATGTTACTATCTCTTTTTCCACACTTGTGCTTCAAAGTAGCACCTTGTTCTTCATGTAGTGAGTCTCATATATTGTGCTTCAAAGTAGCACCATGTTTTTCATATAGTGAGTCTTATAAGTTGTCTTTTTATACTAGTGGGAATTTTTCATTATAGAACTTGGCTTGTATATTCCTACGATGGGCTTCCTCAAATGCCCTAGGTCTTCATGAGCAAGCAAATTGGATGCACACCCACTAGTTTTCTTTTGTTGAGCATTCATAGCTCCAGTGCATCCGTTGCATGGCAATCCCTACTCCTCATGTTGACATCAATTGATGGCCATCTCCATAGCCCGTTGATTATCCTCGTCAATGTGAGACTTTCTCCTTTTTTGTGTTCTCCACACAATCCCCATCATCATATTCTATTCCACCCATAGTGCTATATCCATGGCTCACACTCATGTATTGCGTGAAAGTTGAAAAAGTTTGAGATTATTTAAGTATGAAACAATTGCTTGGCTTGTCATCAGGGGTATAGAAGTTGGGAACATCTTTGTGTGATGAAAATGAAGCATAACCTAACTATATGATATTGTAGGGATGAACTTTCTTTTGCCATGCTATTTTGAGAAGACATGATTGCTTTGATTAGTATGCTTGAAGTATTATTATTATTATGTCAATATGAACTTTTGTCTTGAATCTTTCGGATCTGAATATTCATACCACAATTTAGAAGATTCACATTGAAATTATGCCAAAGTATCACTCCGCATCAAAATTTCTCTTTTTATCATTTACCTACTCGAGGACGAGCAGGAATTAAGCTTGGGGATGCTTGATACGTCTCCAACGTATCTATAATTTTTGATTGCTCCATGCTACTTTATCTACTGTTTTGGACTATATTGGGCTTTATTTTCCACTTTTATATTATTTTTGGGACTAACCTATTAACCCGAGGCCCAGCCCAAAATTGCTGGTTTTTTGCCTATTTCAGTGTTTCGAAGAAACGGAATATCAAACGGAGTCCAAACGGAATGAAACCTTCGGGAACGTGATTTTCTCACCGAATATGATCCAGAGGACTTGGACGCTACTCCAAGGAACAAAAGAGGCGGTCATGGGGGTGGGGGGCGCCCCCCCTAGGGCGCGCCCCCTGCCTCGTGGGCCCCCTGTTGCACCACCGACGTACTCCTTCCTCCTATATATACCTACGTACCCCCAAACGATCAGAACATGAGCCAAAAACCTAATTCCACCGCCGCAACTTCCTGTATCCACGAGATCCCACCTTGGGGCCAGTTCGAGTTCACGGGAGGCATCCACCATGGAGGGCTTCTACATCATCACCATAGCCCCTCCGATGAAGTGTGATTAATTTGCTTCAGACCTTAGGGTCCATTGCTAGTAGCTAGATGGCTTCTTCTCTACTTTTGGATCTCAATACAATGTTCTCCCCTCTCTCGTGGAGATCTATTCGATGTAATCTTATTTTTATGTGTGTGTTTGTTGAGACCGATGAATTGTGGGTTTATGATCCAGATTATCTATGAATAATATTTGAATCTTCTCTGAATTCTTTTATGTATGATTGGTTATCTTTGCAAGTCTCTTGAATTATCCGCTTGGTTTGGCTAACTAGATTGGTAGTTCTTGCAATGGGAGAAGTGTTTAGCTTTGGGTTCAATCTTGCGGTGTCCTTGCCCAAAGGATGTAAAGGGTTGCAAGGAACGTATTGTATTGTTGCCATCAAGGATAACAAGATGGGTTATTTATCATATTGCATGAATTTATTCCTCTACATCATGCCATCTTGCTTAAGGCGTTACTCTGTTTTTAACTTAATACTCTAGATGCATGCTGGATAGCGGTCGATGAGTGGAGTAATAGTAGTAGATGCAGGCAGGAGTCGGTCTACTTGTCTCGGACGTGATGCCTATATATATGATCATACCTAGATATACTCATAACTATGCTCAATTCTGTCAATTGCTCAACAGTAATTTGTTCACCCACCGTAGAATATTTATGCTCTTGAGAGAAGCCACTAGTGAAACCTATGGCCCCCGGGTCTATTCTCATCATATCAAAATCTCCATTACTTTAATACTTGCTTTGTTTTTACTTTGCCTTTTACATTTTACTTTGCATGTTTATACCAAAAATACCAAAAATATTATCTATCATCTCTATCAGATCTCACTCTCATAAGTGACCGTGAAGGGATTGACAACCCCTAATCGCGTTGGTTGCGAGGAGCTATTGTTTTGTGCAGGTACGAGGGACTTTTGTGTGGCCTCCTACTGGATTGATACCATGGTTCTCAAAAACTGAGGGAAATACTTACGCTACTTTGCTGCATCATCCTCTCCTCTTCGGGGAAATCCAACGCAGTGCTCAAGAGGTAGCACGCGCATTCTAGACTGAGGCCCCGTTCATGTTGGTGTAGCGCTGAATGTTAGCTGATAGACGCTGTTAATATCACTGTTTGCCGAAGTAGTTTATTGTCAATATGCTCTACTTAAGAAGCTTCCTTGCCCTGTTCTGCACTCAATCTGCTTAGCTGAGATGGCATGCCAAGGCCGATTAGTTGCTAAAATATCTTGCCATATATTTATTGTGACGTAGATTGCCATGGTCTAGTAGCCGACCTGTTAGGTGAAATAGCTCTACACCGTTTTATACTCGATCTTTATTGCTGCGATGGCCTTCGATAGTTCGATGGCTGTGTGCTCGACCTCATTGATCTTTGAAACAGCCTGCCATAATTTAGCACTCAAATCTGTTTGCTGAATTAGCTTTACATATATTTCGTTACTTAGATCTGATCGTCCAAATATCTTGCCATAGCTTTAGACATCGACCTAGGTATTTTTTCTGGACTTCATAAAAAAGCATATATGTTTTTCCTGTAATATCGAGTAGAAGAACTAATTTGTATGTCTAACAGATGGACAGGACTTGGATAACTTCTGCTCGGAGATTGTCCGCTGCATATGTCGAGGGGGTTGAAAATTTCATGAACTTTATTAGAGCTGAGTACGGTGGTCCGAAATCAGATGTGCTCGCCTGCAGCAGCAGCTTGTATGAATTCAGTTACAAGACCCAACCAACTGTGCAAAATCATCTACACTTGTATGGGATGTCGGTCACATATACTAGGTGGGTTCATCATGGTGAAGCTGTGAACGCCAATGTTATTGACTACGTGGAAGCAGCAGATCACCATCTTGATCTCGCCGATGCTCAGGTGGAAGAGGAGGAGGAGGTGGTGGTGGCGGAGCAAGTGAGTTTGACCAACATTGAAACAATGCTACGAAATGCTCGTGCATTCCGTGAACTTTCACCTGCAGAAGAAAAACGATGGGCCCGCATGTTGGAACAATGCAACATTGTTGTCACCACAGGAAATAAGTTGTCAAGATTCTCAGCTATGGTCACCTTTCTTCGTGTGAAGACATCTGAGCGGATGACCAACAAATCATTCGATGCAATGTTGGCTGCTTTCCGCAAATCTTTCCTGAGATCGTCGAGCTGCCACACACCTACAAAGAAATGAAGAATTTCCTTCGTCGATTGAATTGGATATGATATGATCCATGTTTGTAATAATAATTGTGTTCTGTTCTGTAAGGATTATGCCAACTTAAGTGAATGCCCGAAATGCAAATCATCAAGATGGAAAGATGGCGATGCTATGAAGAGGATTCCTCATAATGTTCTGAGACATTTTCCAATTACACCAAGATTGCAGAGGTTGTTTCATGATGCTGAAACAAGTGAGGATGTACTATGGCATTCTAGGAACCAGAAGTACAGAGATCAGAATGTGATGAGCCATCCATCTCATGGTAGTGAGTGGAAAAGCTTCAATGATAAACACAAAGAGTTTGCTGCTGACCCGAGAAACATTAGACTTGGCATAGCTTCAGATGGATTTAACCCATTTGGCCACCGTAGGCGCCACATATAGCATGTGGCTAGTGCTTGTTATCCCTTACAACATGCCTCCAAGTGTCTGCACCAAAGAATCAAACTACATGATGGCCTTGCCCATCCCACGTCCAAAAAGTCCTGGAAAGGATTTTGATTTGTTCATGGAGCCTCCGGTGGAGGAACTTCAACAGCTATGGAAGGGTGTTCTCACTTGAGACCTATATAGCAGCCCACCATTAATTTCTTTACGTGTGTTGTTGTAATTTGGTGCATCCATGATTATCCGGCTTTGGGCACTATGTCGTATGAACGACACATGGTTACAATGCATGTGTTTGCTGTGACAGGAATCATTGTCATCATGCAATACTTAGCAAGATCTGTTACATTGGACACCTCCGCTTTCCTTCCCAAGGACAAGCCGCATCCTAGAAAATACCGAAGACATGTGTTCAATGCAAAGCATGAAAACCGTGATGCACCAAAGAGGCTCACCGCCCGATGAGTTGCAAGTGGAATTAGAGAAGGTCAGCATATTACACCGTGAAACCATCCCGGTAATGGTAGCGGAAAAGGAAGCATGGCACGGTAGAAGAGAGATTATTGTTTACCCGCAGGTCCACTTTGTGGGACTTGGAGTATTGGAAAGATTTGGATCTGCGGCATAATCTTGATGTGATGCACATCGAGAAAAATATATGTGATAGCATTTGGTGCACACTTCTTAACATTGAAGGCAAGACGAAAGATACCTTAAAATCTAGGATTGATTTGACACACATGGGTATCAGAAAGGATTTGCAGGTGCAAGATGAAGGTAAACCACGGGATATGGCACCAAATTGTATGCGTCTTGGACAAGGTAAAAAGAAAAGAATTTCATGAGGTCCTCACACGTGTGAGATTCCCACATGGATTTGCTTCCAACCCCGAAAGGAGAGTCGGTCTGAGATGGAAACAAGGTACAAGGGTTGAAAACTCATGACTGCCACGTCCTACTTCAAAGGGTTTTACTGTTATCCTTAGAGGATTGGGCCGCCTGACTTATGCGAGCGGTTGGAGAGTTGGGACAATTCTTGAGAGAACTTTGCAGAGAAATATCGTGATAGATGCTTTGGAGCGTCTTAGAGACAAGATACCAACTATCCTATGCGACCTTGAGAAGATATATCCTCCACCTTCTTTGATGTGATGGTGCATTTGGCTGTTCATCTACCGATGAGGCACTACTTAGAGGTCCAGTATAGTATGGCTGGATGTACCCTATTGAAAGGTGGCTAGGCACTTTCAAGGGCTATGTTAGGAACATAGCTAGACCCGAGGGTTCTCTTGCAGAGGCCTACATTGCTACAGAAGTGTTGACATTCTGCTCAAAATACATTGAAACAAATTGATCACCTTAGCAAAGAGGTGGGTGAAGACAATCCCGGCTCAATGTTTTCGATTATTCTGCTCGAAAGTTACAGGTGGAAGAGTCAACAAGAGGACAAACTTAAAGATTTGGACAAAATGGTTTTGGTATGTGTTGAATAACTGTCACGAGATACTACCTTATATCAAGTAAGTGCGATCGCAGCTTATACATCGTAATCTACTAAACTTGCAGCACATTCTTATATATTTAGATGTTTGACGCGATCACTATGTTGTGCAGAATCTACAAAGAGGAGTTATTGCCGCAAAATCCAAGAAACATTGAGAAACTGGTTATGGCAGGATTTGCGAAATGGTTCAAGAACCATGTAAGATTTTGAAGTGCACTGTCAGTTTTTTTAATATATTGAGTACATAAGATGATCAGCTTGTCTATTTTCTAACCATAGGTTAAGAAGATGCGGGAGGATGGGCAGGCAGTTGATGATGCCCTTTACTCACTAGCAATGGGTCCTGATACTCGGGTAAGACATTATGAATCTTGCGTTGTTGGAGATGCGCGCTACAACACCCTTGCATGAGATGAAGGCAGGAAGACACAAAACAGTGCCATCATGAGCACAAATACGTATGACAAAGAGACAACTGAGATGTATGCTAACATAACAGACATTGTTCAGTTGCAGTATATCTCCAGTTTCGAGGATCATTGGTGTGTGGTTACATTGTCTTTGTCGTTGGTATAACCTGTTTTCCAGGATCGCAAAACCCAAAGCTGATGATTATTTCAAATCCATCAATGTCAAGGCAAGGTACCGCACCAACGAGCCTTTTATTTTGGCAAATCAAGCAACACAGATATTTTTCTTGGAAGACACATTTGCACGTAGCGATGATCGGAGAGTATTGCAAAGGTTTGAGCAGAGGAATTCGTTTAGTGAAGTTGCACAACAAGATGATGCTTACATCGCTCCCGATGTACAAGATAACAGATGTTTCTAATATCTTTGAGAACCATCACGTCAATGACGCCGACAAAAGATTGCCTCGTCAGGCCGTGGACATACAAGAGTTGATCAAGAAGAAGCCAACGTTCGAGGACGTTGAGGACGAAGAAGAAGATGACACCATGGGGAATTACGATTCAAACTGATACACATGGCGAAGATGTTGACGCTGCTGATGCGGATGATGATTACATCGCTTTTGTCGTATTTGCACGGAAGATGTTTTTATCTACTATGTGAAATTGTGTTTGCTATGACAACTGAAACCTGATGAACATGTTGTTTAGTATTTTGCTGTGAGAACATCACTTGTTATGTATGCTGATTTGTGTTTGGTGATTGTATGACAATTAAAACATGATGACATTTTTGTTTACTTGTACTCATATTTGGCTGTGAAACTTGAATTTGATGACATAGTTTGATGTTGGACTGCAATTTGCTCGACGTCTTCGAATGAGAACAAAGCTGACCCGACAGGGCCTCTGCTATTTATTTATTTATATGAGCAAAAGGGGATACCCCTGATTTCCGTTAATAGAAATCATTAGATGTTCACAACACTACGCCCAAATTTCGCTACATGTGTTTCATTCATTACTAGTTTCGGCAAAGTGCTCATGTCGTAGCCACTTGGATACATCACGAGTGCTACATACACTGCAAATAAAGAGACAATCATCCTACAGAGCACATCGATTTTGCCCATTATCTTCACAAGCTCTTTCATCTCCTCATTGCTATCATAGGCCGTTCAGCAGCTGTTGCTTGGCCATGATCGATTTAATCGCATCTTTAGCCTTCGCTCAGCATCTTCCTCTTCTGCCCGTTCCTTGATTACTTGTCCAACACCCCAACCTGCCGGGTATTGGGATTCCTCAGCTAACCAAATAATTAGCGTAGTTGCATTCCCCCACATCAGCAACTTCCCAGAAATACAAATCACACGAATCTTCCCTTTTCTGCACGAATGAAATTGGAAGATCATCAACCAAACTATTAAAAAAATCAGCAACTGAAAGCAGCAGAACAACACTTAAACATATTATTTTCCCATGATTTGGGCATTTGTAGAAGACTCGGCCAGGGTTGCGGATTGTGGTTGAGACGCGACGGATGACTCTGCGTGATTTGCAGCAGTGGCACCACACCAATGGCAGCGGGTTGCGATGAGCAATCGGCTGCGGTGCGCGTGCCGGCGGGGGTGTGATGAGACCCACAGGCGATGGCACGGGTGGCGACTTGGCGAATATCTGGTTGTTGCCTACTGAAGAGCAGGTGGACGAGCAGCCATCAGACATGGTTGCTGCGGCCAGAGCTTGTGATGCTAGGCAGAGTAAGTAAAGAAGAGGAGAAGCAAACGTTGGATATGTCGGGCCAAGATTACTTGCGAGTAGCATAGCACCATATATAGTCATAGTCTAGGTTTGCATTCGAACCAGCTACGAGCACGCCTTCCTTTTTTCTAAAACTTCGCAACGCCTCTTTACCGGGTACATTAGCTTGTTCTGTACGCCTTCCCAAGTCTTTGTTTTTCTTTCCCTTTTTTGCGAGGAAGGAAGGAGGACAAAATTGAGAGTTCCTCGGACTCGAACCCAAGACCTCTCGGTTGAAAACCAAGGGTGCTAGTCACTTATGTGGAGAACGTTCCCTGTGAGGAGGACAACAGACGAACGCATTTTCCTCGCAGTTTTCTTCCTATATATAAAAAAGTATGCTACTTGGTGTCCGCTTAGTCAAAAAACGATTGTGTCAACCTTGACCGTTGGATTGACATTCAACGTCTGTCGCGTTTCTTCGCCTCTTCTTCCTCGAGCCGCCAAAGCCAAACCAGCGCCCGACAGACCGCTTTGCTCTGCCTCCCACGGCCGGGCTGTGATCTTCCCTGCCTCCTGTTCGTTCCGTCCGAGGCCTCACGATCATCCTCCGCCTTGGTTCGCTGGGCCATGGCCGCCTCCTGTTGTCAACATGGTTAACAACCGAGAGGAATAAGGAGATGACTGTACATGGTGAGGATGGCAGTAGGGACCCAACAGCGCGCACAGTAATTTTGTTTTTTCGGGACGGAGAAGGGTATCAACTGGGTTGTGCGGGACCCGTGGCCCATCTAGCCCAGGCTTTTATTTCATATATTTAGCACATGACTAGCCCAGTTTGTTTTTTTCCTTTCTGAAAAATGGCTAGCCAGCTATTTTGTTTTTGCGTAATAACCAACATAGGCCTACTTGCTTTTCTACGCCTCGGGCCGTAAATCTTTCAAGACGAGGAGGGATGCATTTTGCCCAGAAAATGGGCTATAAGTAATAAGAAATGGGCTATAAGTAATAATAAATGGGCTGTAAAATGAAAAAATACAGCAAACACGCAATTAGTTCCAAAATACTGTTTTTTTTCGGATTTTGATATTTTAAATTTCATTGTTTTTGTGCGGGTAAAATTTCATTGAATTTAAATTTAGGTATATTTAGATTTAAAATTAATTTGAATCTGGCTAGAAATTTCGGGTTGTATGCTGTTTGGGACAGATTTGGAGGCTGACTTGTGGGTCTACTAGGTTGACGTGTACTTTGGCTTTGTCAACTTAGTCCACAAACGATTCTAGCAGCCGTTGGATGTTAATCCAACGGCCGTCTTCTTCTTCGATACCGATCTTCTTGCTCCAGCCACCCAAACCAGCTCCGGTGGGACCGCTCGCTTCCGCCTCCGTGGCTGTCTTTGCCCGCACGCACCGCACCGCCCACCTTACTTCATTGCTGGCCAGGCCATTCCTCTACTCACCCACACCTCCTGTTATTTTCCGGCGACGGCAGCCGGACCAGTAAACCATCGTACTCCCCACCGCGTGGGCAACCATTGTTGAGTCTTCCCCGGCTCCGTGTCGTTCCCTTCCTAGGCCTCGCCATCGTCCACCGCCATGGTGCTCTCGGCGCGGCCTGGTCAACGTGGTCAACTAACGACATCCATCGGCCGTGGACTGTACGCGCAAAATAAAGATTCCTCCACCGACAAATGGGACCCACCGGAAGGGCCTCTCAGATTTTACTTAAAAACGTTCTCCCCGACATGTCAGACCCACCAGCTATATCTTCGCACGCAAGAAAGTGCCTCCTTATTACGCAAAAAAATGAATACCCACCCTGCTAGCTGGGACCCACCATAGTGGGAGGATGACTTGTGGGCCAACTAAGTTGACAGGGACGGAGGGCTTTGTCAACTTAGTCAATATGAACGATTCTAGCTCTAGTGACCGTACGATGTCCATCCAACGGCCGTAGTGCTTCTTCGACCTCTGGTCTTCTTGCTCCAGCCGCCCAAAGCAGTGCCGGTCGTGCCGCATGCTCCTGCCTCCCATGGTCACTTTGTCTTTGCCGTGGAGGCCTCACCGCCCTACTATTCCCACCGCCGGCCAGCCTCGCGCGACGGCAACCTCACATCGCAACCGAACCAAGTGAACCCTCAGACTCCTCTCCGCTGGCTTCCACTGCCGCGTCTTTCACGGCTCCGCGTCGTCCCCTTCCTAGGCCTCGCCGTCGTCCACCGCCGTGGTGCTCTCGGCGTGGCCTGGTCAATGTGGTCAAGGAACAACTTCCATCGGACGTGGACGGTAAGTGCCTCCTTATTACGCGGAAAAGAATGATTTCTCCACCTGACAGCTGGGACCCACCGGATGGGCCACTGTATTTCATGGAAAAAACGTTTCCCCTGACAGCTGGGACCCACCAGCTTCATCTACGCACGCAAGGAAGTGCGTCCGGGCAAAAAAAACGATTCACCCCCCTGACTGCTGGGACCCACCAGCTACACCTTCACACGCAAGGAAGTGCGTCCGGGCAAAAAAAAAACAAAACGATTCGCCCCCCTGACTGCTGGGACCCACCAGTTACATCTTCACAGGCAAGGAAGTGACTGACAGACGGGACCCACCTGGTCGAAGCGTACGTAGCGTTGTCATCCTGGTCGCGAATGTGTACATGCATACTGGTCGATGTAGAGGCGCGCACGTGTCATAGTAGAGGCGCGCACGTGTCGTAGTAGAGGCGCGCACGTAGCATGTACATGTACGTACAGCGGCCAGGGTGCAAGAAAGAAAATACGGCCACGTATGTGTACATACGGGCGGGGTCTCGAACGCCTACTCGCGCATACATACATGGATGGGTCGGAACGGAGAAACATCGTCGTCGTCGTGTTCATGGGGAGCCAACCGGCTGGGTCGGAACGGAATGCGTGGTCATGTTCATCGGGAGGGCTTGGACAGAACAAGCGATGGAAACGAGGCCTGGCGTACCGCACAACGGAGGAAACAGACCTCCCACGTTTAACAGGGTCCGTTGATCGGGAGGGGTGTGGCGTACCGCAAAATGGAGGAAACAGACCTCCTACGGTCGAAACGGGGGTCCTATTGATCGGGAGGGGTGTGGTGTACCGCAAAACAGACAAAACAGACTTGTGTTGGAGCGCTACGGTCGAAACGGGGGTCCTGTTCATTGGGAGGGGTGTGGCGTACCGCAAAACGGGACTCCACGGGATACTGTTCGTCTCCACCGTCGACCTCCTCCAGCCTCCACGGGCTACCGTTGACCTCATCCAGCCTCCACGGGCTCCTGTTCATCCAGCCTCCACCGCGCGCTACTCCACCGGCTCCTGTTCAACCACCCCTCCACGGGCACCCCTCCACCTCTACTATTCATCCAGCCCTCCACACCATGGGGTCCTGTTAAACCACCCCTCCACGGGCACCCGTCCACCGTCTACTGTTCATCCAGCCCTCCACACCACGGGGTCCTGTTCATCTAGAGGCAAACGCCACCGCTCACTGTTCATCCAAACCCCCCCGCAACGCTCACTGTTCATCCCAGAGGCAGCATCGATCGGCTTCAGTTAGCAGCAGTAGCGAAGGAATCGCTCGATCGGGTTCAGTTAACAGCCATCGATCGATCGCTCGGGTTCAACGCCAGAGTTCGCAGCGGTCAATCGCCGGGTTCAGTTAGAGCCCAACGCCTCGCTTGGGTTCAGTTAGAGCCAATGCCTCGCACACACACGCGTACGTGTACGAGAGAAACGCGCATCGCTCGGCCCCCAACCTCCCACCGTAACCGGCAAATCCCCGAAATTTTCCTCGCCCTCGCTTCTACCACGGTTTTTTCCGTCATGGACGGCCCAAAGAATGTCATGCAGCTGCTTCTCCGGCCCGCCCAGGACGAAAAGCCCATTTTCTGTCATGATTTTTTGTCATAGAAGTAGGAGCCCACCACATCTATGATGATACCGGGTTTTGTCACAATTATCGTCATAGAAGTGTCATATGTATGACAGAATTTTTTTTCGTTCGGCCCAAAATGTCACGGATGTGTCTTTTTTGTAGTGACATTACTTGTACCCGTACGCATAGACATACTATTCAAATACAACATGTGGATTTATATGACGTTTACCTGCTGTTATTTCTTATTGAAATCATTTTGTCAAGTGGCATCCGTACACAATGATATGCCTTAAAATATGCCAGGGGCTTCATTTTACCCATAACACGACATTAAAGTCCGAACACCTTCATGGAAGCTCGGCACCCCGAACCTATAGCATTATATGCATCAGCTCCGAATCATGTCTTGGGTCAATAGTTGGGTTTGCCCGGCTCCCATGTTTTGGTACCTTACATTCCGCTATATCGGCTAAGGTAGCACTGGGAGAACTATTACGATTGTGCCCCGGTTCTTCCGGCCGAGCACCTCAGTAGATAAAGCTAAAACTGACTGTCATGATGAGGCGAGAGCTGGTCGCTGTTCGAGAGGTCACAAAATCTTTATGGATTTCTCCCACATAATGCCATAACCAATGCAGTGTGCGACGGATTGGTTCTTTCTCCGATCAGGTGCTTATAGAGCCCCTAGTACGGTCTTCCAAACACCAGGGGCTGCGCTGACCATACTAAAGCTCCTATGGCTAAGTGAGAGTGATAAAGCCCTATAGTCCGATTGCCTGGTTCGTTGTGCTGAGCACCTCCTTTGAAGGACCCAAAACTGGGATAAAGAGTGCTCAGGTTTATCCCGAACACCCCCGTACTTCTTATGTGGGAAGCGTGTTTACTAATCCGCAACTCTCAGGTTTAACATATAAAACAGCCACACAGGAGGGTAAACTTTTACATAACAGGTGAAAAATAAACGACCTTGTTCAAACATTACAAAGGACAACATGATTGGCACTCATGGAAATATAATGTCCTTGCTGCATAGCCCCGCTGCAAGGTAGGATCCTTTCCAGACACTCTCATAATATAATTCAGGCTTGCGGTGCTCCTTCCCCTCTGGCGGTCCTTCGGTCATTAGCTTTTCGGCATCCATCTTCCCCCAGTGCACCTTTGCACGGGCGAAGGCCATTCGCGCACCGTCTATGCAGACCGATCGCTTGATGACGTCAAGTCGAGGGCAAGCGCTCACGAGTCGCCTCACGAGCCCGAAGTAGCTGCTTGGAATTGGCTCGGTAGGCCATAGCCAGATAACCACATCTTTCATGGCTAGTCCCGCCGCCTTATGCAGTTTGACCAGCTGTTTCAGCTGATCGGTAAAAGGCACCAGATAATTCGGTGCCAAATACTGCGCCCAGAAGAGCTTATCTGCAGTTTCCCTTTCTTTGGCTCGGTAGAATTGAGCGGCATCTGATATGCTGCGACGTAGCTCGGCAAATACCCCTGAGAAATTCGTATTCAAAATTAGAACAATAAGTCCCCCCCCCCCAAATACTTACTCCACAGGGAAAAAGCCTTACCTGCTGCGATCTTTCTCGCTTCCTGGATCTCCTGCAGGGTGCTTTGGTTTCTTCCCATGCATCGCTCATGGCCTGATGCGCCTTGGTGAGTTTGGCTTCCTTCTCCGTTAAACTCTGCTCCAAGGACTCGCATTTCCACATGACCTCTTGTAGTTCCTGCTCAACTTTAATAACCCTGGCCTCGTGCTTCTCACGAAGAGCCTGCTCAGTAGCCGCCCTTTTCTCGACCTCGGCAACAGCCTTCTTAAGGGCTTCGACTTCTGTCACAATCCCTAGCGCAAGTCATAAAACCCAGTTCATACTGAAAATTGATTCGCAATAAATGCGAACAAAGACTTGTGCATACCTTGTTTATCCCTCAACTGCATTTTCAATTGGCCAAGTTCTTTTGTGGCCCGCTCCAGACATTGATTTAGCCCGGAGATCTCCGCAGTATGAGAAGAAGCAGCCGTTACAGACACCTGCTTATAATGCATTTAGAAATAGATGCCATTCAATGAGTCTTCCTGCGAACATACAATTCGATCCTCTTTCCGGTTCTTTCTTTCACCGAACAAAGTATCAGGGGCTACTATCTATACTATGACACTCTTTGATAACTAATAAAGCATACCTCAAAACCTTTTATAAGGCTGATACAGGCTTCGTTCACCCATTCTCGCTGACTGAATTTTCTCAATCACCGCACCCATAAGGGCACGGTGTTCATCAACGATGGAGGCTTCTTTCAACGCCACCAACAAAGCATCCGACACTTCTGGATAGACAGAGGTCACCGATGGAACAGGCACGCCCCCTCTCGAAGGAGACTGCCTGCTTGATCCTAGAGCCGTATAGGTCTCTGGGACCGCATCCGGCTGGGAGCCGACCTTAGGATCACTCCCGCCATTAGCCCCCATGGGAATCTTTCCCTCCATGTGTCCGGCCCCTGAGGTTTGAACTCCAGGCGCCGCCTTCACGATTTTTTCCTTTCCTCCTTGGCCGGGGTCCTTCTGGGACGAAGCCTTGGTGTTATGCACCTGTTGGGAGGAAGGGGCCTTTGGGGGCGTCCCGCTCTCCATAGCATTTGAGCTCAGCAAGTCCTCTGATAAGGATTGTTTGGTACGGGACCTCGCCGGACTGTAAAAAATATGGCTTAGGTTAAAATGCTAAGTCGCGAGGAGTTCGGACGCTTAAAACATGCTCGGATTTCATACACTTATGAGTTTACCAGGGGCTGGGCCCTGGGGTCCCACGACGGGCCGCTATCAGCGATGGCAATGGACTCCTCCGGAAGAGGAGCCTTTCCCCTCTTGGGTAGCTCGGCCTCGAAGTGTACAGAGGCTGTCCTCTTCTTTCTCCCCCCCCGCAGGGGATTTATCTTCCTCCTCCTCATCGCCCTCTTCGGAGGGCAGAATGGGCATGGGAGCCTTCGGATATTGTGTCCGAAGTGCCGCGGCAATGAAGGCCGCCCCGGGTCTTTTTGGCCTCCTTCTCGGCCATCTTCTTCGGCACCTTGTAGGGTGCCGGGACCAGCATCTTCGTCAGAAGTGGGATGGCCGGTTCCTCGGGCAGCGGGGCTGGACAATGGATCCGCTCCGCCTTCTTCGTCATGCCCTGGGAGAATGGTATTAAACACGTTAAGCGCTTCCTTTGGGTTACGCGGATAGAAAAGTATGATAACTTACCGAACTTGCCGGGCGGGACAGTTGGAACCCACGGTCCTCGGCGGAGTCCGACCATGATTTGCTGGCTTGAAAAGCACCTTCCAGATGTCCTTGTGCGAGGAGCCGAAATCTCTCGCAAGGTTTGGTGCCTGGTCGGATCAAATTCCCATAAATTGCAAGTCCGGTGCTGACAAGGCAATATCCGGCAGACTAACATCACCTAGACCACATTGACAAGTTCAATATTCTTGTCTCCCATATCTTCAACACACGTTTGGAGCGCCGACAGTTCATCGGACGAGGACCAGTCCAGGCCCTTCTTGACCCAAGATGTAAGCCGCATGGGGGCGCCAGATCAGAAATCGGGAGAGGTGGTCCACTCTGTACCGCGCGGCTCGGTGATATAAAACCATTGTTGTTGCCACTCCTTTACAGAATCATTAAAGGTTCCCATTGGCCATATGACGCTGGGCATCTTGCTCACCATGGCGACCCCACACTCAGCATGCTCGCCGCCCACCACCTTGGGCTTCACATTAAAAGTCTTCAGCCATAAACCGAAGTGCGGTGAAATGCGGAGGAAAGCCTTGCACACGGCAATGAATGTCGAGATGTTGAGGAAGGAATTAGGGGACAGATCGTGAAGATCGATCCCGTAATAATACATGATGCCTCGAATGAATGGGTGGAGGGGAAACCCCAGCCCACGGACAAAATGAGGGAGGAATACAACCCTTTCGTGGGGTTCCGGAGTAGGGACAGTCTGTCCTACCATCAGGAGACGGTGGCTGATTTTCTTGGCCAGGTACCCGACCTTCTGAAGCTTTTTAATATCCTTCTCTCGGACGGTAGAGGCCATCCATTTGCCTCCTGCTCCAGATCCGGACATTTTCGGAGGACCTCTTGTGGTCAGGGAAGAGGAGAGCTTGGGCGCTGGAGCTTGAGCAGAAGGGAATGAATCGGGAAGAAGGCGTGGGTGGAAAGAGTAAATCCTTGTCCCTTTATAAGGGCGGAAGAGGCGATGTGCCTCCCCACTCCCCTGGTAAAACCTCTTATTTCCCAAGCGCCGTAATTGATGGCGCGGCTGGGTTACCCACATACGTATTGATGAGAATCCCGTGATAAGGGGACACGATCTCTGCTTCGATAAGACGTGCCAAGGAAACCACCTTGCAATATGCGACGAGGCTGGTTGACAAAAACAGTTCGAATAATGACCGGGCCGTGGTGTGATGTCATGCTACCAAATGTGTCAGCAGATTAGATTTGTGGAAATATTATTCTTTCTACGGTGGCATGTGGAAATTGTTTTGCAGAGCCGGACACTATCCTTGTGTTCAAAATCTTCTATGGAGTATTCGGAGGAGGAACCCGCCTTGCAATGCCGAAGACAATCAGCGCGCCAGACTCATCGTCATTGAAGCCTGGTTCAGGGCTCTTGAGGAGTCCTGGATTAGGGGGTCTCCGGACAGCCGGACTATATCTTTGGCCGGACTGTTGGACTATGAAGATACAAGATTGAAGACTTTGTCCCGTGTCCGGATGGGACTCTCCTTGGCGTGGAAGGCAAGCTTGGCAATACGGATATGTAGATCTCCTCCCATTGTAACCGACTCTGTGTAACCCTAGCCCCCTCCGGTGTCTATACAAACTGGAGGGTTAAGTCCGTAGGACAACAACAATCATACCATTGGCTAGCTTCTAGGGTTTAGCCTCTACGATCTCGTGGTAGATCAACTCTTGTAATACTCATATCATCAAGATCAATCAAGCAGGGAGTAGGGTATTACCTCCATCGAGAGGGCCCGAACCAGGGTGAACATGGTGTCCCCCGCCTCTTGTTACCATCCGCCTTAGACGCATAGTTCGGGACCCCCTACCTGAGATCCGCCGGTTTTGACACCGACACCCCTATTGGATATACACTTGATGATCTTAAGGACATTAGTTCCACTCTATGTCAGCATAAAATTAATATGGAGCCTGATGCTAAACCAGTTGTTGATCACCAACGACGGTTCAATCCTAAGATGAAAGAAGTGGTAAGAAATGAAATACTAAAGCTTCTGGAGGCAGGTATAATTTATCATATTGGTGATAGTAGATGGGTAAGTCCTGTTCATTGTGTCCCTAAGAAGGGAGGTATTACTGTTTTTCCTAATGATAAGAATGAATTGATCCCACAAATAATTGTTACAGGTTATAGAATGGTAATTGATTTTTGTAAATTAAACAAAGCTACTAGGAAAGATCATTACCCTCTACCTTTTATTGATCAAATGCTAGAAAGACTATCCAAACATACACACTTCTGCTTTCTAGATGGTTATTCTGGCTTCTCTCAAATACTTGTGTCAAAAGAGGATCAAGGAAAAACTACTTTTACTTGCCGTTTCGATACTTTTGCTTATAGATGTATGCCTTTTCGTTTATGCAATGCACCTACTACCTTTCAAAGATGTATGATTGCTATATTCTCTGACTTTTGTGAAAAGATTGTTGAGGTTTTCATGGATGATTTATCCGTTTATGGAACTTCTTTTGATGATTGCTTAAGCAACCTTGATCGAGTTTTGCAGAGATGTGAAGAAACTAATCTTGTATTGAATTGGGAGAAGTGCCACTTTATGATTAATGAAGGTATTGTCTTGGGGCATAAAATCTCCGAAAGAGGTATTGAAGTTGATAAAGCTAAAGTAGATGCTATTGAAAAGATGTCGTGTCCTAAAGATACTAAAGGTATTAAGAAGTTTCCTTGGTCATGCTTATCTTGAAGGCAAATAATATGGTGGGTGAACAAATTACTGTCGAGCAATTGATAGAAAAGCGCAAAGTTATGACGATATCCAAGGCAATGATTATGCATATAGGCATCACGTCCGTGTCAAGTAGACCGAATCCTGCGTGCATTTACTACTATTACTCCACACATCGATCGCTGTCCAGCATGCATGAGTATTAAGTTCATAAAGAATGGAGTTACGCCTTAAGTAAGATGACATGATGTAGATGAATAAACTCAAGCAATATGATGAAAACCCCATCTTTTTATCCTCGACGGCAGCAATTCAATACATGGCTCGCTGCCCCTACTTTGTCACTGGGTGAAATCACGCAAGATTGAACCCAAACACTACTGCAGGATGGTCCAAATGCGACAGTCGAATCAGAGACCCTTCGACGAAACTATGTGCGATGCCATAATTGAAGGAGATATGCCCTAGATGCAATAATAAAGTTGTTATTTATATTTCCTTATATCATGATAAATGTTTATTATTCATGCTAGAATTGTATTAACCGGAAACTTAGTACATGTGTGAATACATAGACAAACAGAGTGTCACTAGTATGCCTCTACTTGACTAGCTCGTTGAATCAAAGATGGTTGAGTTTCCTAGCCATAGACATGAGTTGTCATTTGATTAACGGGATCACATCATTAGAGAATGATGTGATTGACTTGACCCATTCCGTTAGCTTAACACTTGATCGTTTAGTATATTGCTATTGCTTTCTTCATGACTTATACATGTTCCTATGAGTATGAGATTATGCAACTCCCGAATACCGGAGGAACACTTTGTATGCTACCAAACGTCACAACGTAACTGGGTGATTATAAAGGTGCTCTACAGGTGTCTCCAATGGTACTTGTTGATTTGGCATAGATCGAGATTAGGATTTGTCACTCCGATTGTCGGAGAGGTATCTCTGGGCCCTCTCGGTAATGCACATCACTATAAGCCTTGCAAGCAATGCAACTAATGAGTTAGTTGTGGGATGATGTATTACGAAACGAGTAAAGAGACTTGCCGGTAACGAGATTGAACTAGGTATTGAGATGCCGACGATCGAATCTCGGGCAAGTAACATACCGATGACAAAGGGAACAACATATGTTGTTATGCGGTTTGACCGATAAAGATCTTCTTAGAATATGTGGGAGCCAATATGAGCATCCTGGTTCCGCTATTGTTTATTGACCGGAGACGTGTCTCGGTCATGTCTACATAGTTCTCGAACCCGTAGGGTCCGCACGCTTAACGTTTGGTGACGATCGGTTATATGAGTTTATGTGTTTTGATGAACTGAAGGTAGTTCGGAGTCCCGGATATGATCACGAACATGACGAGGAGTCTCGAAATGGTCGAGACATAAAGAATGATATATTGGACAGCTATATTCGGACACCAGAAGTGTTTCCGGTGATCTCGGAGAAAACCGGAGTGCCGAGGGGGTTATCGGAACCCCCGCGGGGGCTAATGGGCCTTGATGGGCCCTAGTGGAGAGAGAGGGGCCGGCCAGGGTAGGCTGCACGCCCCCTCCCCTTGAGTCCGAATAGGACAAGGAAGGGGGGGGGGGGGCGGCGCCCCCTTGCCTTTCCCTCTCCCACTCCTTCCTTCCCCTCCTAGTTGGACTAGGAAAGGGGAGTCCTACTCCCACTAGGAGGAGGACTCCTCCTCTTGGTGCGCCCTCCTAGGGACGGCCGGCCTCCCCCCTTGCTCCTTTATATACGAGGGCAGGGGGGCACCACATGGACACACAAGTTGATCAGTTGATCTTTTAGCCGTGTGCGATGCCCCCCTCCACCATAATCCACCTCGATCATACCGTAGCGGTGCTTAGGCGAAGCCCTGCATCGGTAGCATCATCATCACCGTCATCACGCTGTCATGCTGATGGAACTCTCTCGCGAAGCTCTGTTGGATCGGAGTTCGTGGGACGTCACCGAGCTGAACGTGTGCTGAACTCGGAGGTGCCGTGCGTTCGGTACTTGGATCGGTCGGATCGTGAAGACGTACGACTACATCAACCGTGTTCTCATAACGCTTCTTCTTACAGTCTACGAGGGTACATGGATGACACTCTCCCCTCTCGTTGCTATGCATCACCATGATCTTGCGTGTGCGTAGGAATTTTTTTGAAGTTACTACGTTCCCCAATAGTGGCATCCGAGCCAGGTTTATGCGTAGATGTTATATGCACGAGTAGAACACGAGTGAGTTGTGGGTGATACAAGTCATACTGCTTACCTACATGTTGTACTTTGATTCGGCGGTATTGTTGGATGAAGCGGCCCAGACCGACATTACGCGTACGCTTACGCGGGACTGGTTCTACCGATGTGCTTCGCACACAGGTGGCTGGCGGGTGTCAGTTTCTCCAACTTTAGTTGAATCGAGTGTGGCTACGCCTGGTCCTTGTGAAGGTTAAAACGACACATACTTGACAAAATATTGTTGTGGTTTTGATGCGTAGGTAAGAACGGTTCTTGCTCAGCCCATAGCAGCCACATAAAACTTGCAACAACAAAGTAGAGGATGTCTAACTTGTTTTTGCAGGGCAGGTTGTGATGTGATATGGTCAAGACATGATGCTAAATTTTATTGTATGAGATGATCATGTTTTGTAACAGAGTTATCGGCAAGTGGCAGGGCCATATGGTTGTCACTTTATTGTATGAAATGCAATTGCCATGTAATTGCTTTAGTTTATCACTAAGCGGTAGCGATAGTCGTAGATGCAATAGTTGGCGAGACGACAACGATGCTACGATGGAGATGAAGGTGTCGCATGCTACCTCTTGAGCACTGCGTTGGTTTGCCCTTTGTCGGTGTCAAAACCGGCGGATCTCGGGTAGGGGGTCCCGAACTGTGCGTCTAGGCGGATGGTAACAGGAGACAAGGGACACGATGTTTTTACCCAGGTTCGGGCCCTCTCGATGGAGGTAATACCCTACTCCTGCTTGACTAATATTGATGATATGGGTAGTACAAGAGTAGATCTACCACGAGATCGTAGAGGCTAAACCCTAGAAGCTAGCCTATGGTATGATTGTTGTTGTGTCCTCACGGACTAAAACCCTCCGGTTTATATAGACACCGGATAGGGTTAGGGTTACACAGAGTCGGTTAAATGGTAGGAGATCTACATATCCGTATCGCCAAGCTTGCCTTCCACGCCAAGGAAAGTCCTATCCGGACACGGGACGAAGTCTTCAATCTTGTATCTTCATAGTCTTGGAGTCCGGCCGTGATGATAGTCCGGTAATCCGGACACCCCCTAATCTGGGACTCCCTTAGTAGCCCCCGAACCAGGCTTCAATGACGATGAGTCCGACGCGTTGATTGTCTTCGACATTGCGAGGCGGGTTCTTCTCCAAATTCCATATACCTGTCGAATAGTGTCCGGCTTCTGATAAATGCTGCGCTCCTTGGATTCTACGCCCTATAATGGCCATCTTCCACGTGTTTGAATGAATGCGAAAGGCCAGGGTATTTTACAATTACCCCACTGGCTGCGCAAATGAGCTGCCTATAAAAGGCGAGGATCTAGATCTGAGTCACACCATCCCTCCTTCATAGCTTTCATCGAGCACCCGACCAAAGCCCATTCCATCATGGACAATCGACGGCTCCTCCTCTCGCGTTCCCAGCCCTCGGTAGGAAATTGGGAGAGATGATCGATCCGCATAGCGAGCTAGTTATACTCCAAACCAAGGGATTTCTTCCCCGGTCTTCATGGTTCCGGTTCGAGCCGGACTCGCCACCTACAAGGGCGGAAAGCAAGCGGAGAGTGTCCCCGATCCTTCTAAAGGAGAGCGGGTGTGCTTCATCTCTTATCTAGTAAGAGGACTCGGATTTTCAATCCATCCGTTTCTCCGGGGGCTCTTGGAGTTCTCTGACCTCCAGTTGCACCACCTTACGCCTGCCTCCATTTTGCACATTGCGGGCTTCGTGGCCCTCTGCGAGCTGTTCTTGGGCGTCGAGGCTCATTTCGGGCTGTGGAAGAGATTATTCTGCCTAGTACCCCATTCTCATGAGGGGCCAATATATCAAATGGGCGGAGCCGAGCTATGGCGCATCGCCGGGACCGGATACCTATCCGGAACCCCAAAGAAGGTGTCCGAAGACTGGCCTTCGGAATGGTTTTATATGGAGGACGTCCCGCTGCCGGATCCTGTTCGGATCGGCCTTAGGAGTTCAGCAATGCTCCTCTCAAGAAGCGCCTAAGCTGGCGCCCTCGAAGCCCCTGCAGAGGAAGATGACAAGGGCGTCCTCTATTTGATGAGCCGAATAAGGTTCTTGGCTCATGCCGGATTAACCATGATTGGAGTCATGGCAATCTGCATTATGAGGGGTGCGGCCGCTCAATATAGGGGCCACCCATGTGGGATTTCAACGGGGAGGATGATGCCACCCGCCATGGCCGCAAAGGGCCGAGATCGGTCACCGAACTGGTGAAGATCTTGTCTGCCATGTACAAAGGAGAGGAGGAGGATTTCCTCCGCGTCAATCCACTGAATGAGTTTTCTTCGAATAACCCTCGAAGCTGGGTAAGCAAACATCTTTGTGTCCTGTCCGATCCATGTTCCCGTGGTTAAATATCTTATTTCATGGTTTTTGCGCAGGAACTGCGCCGGACTGTGGAGAAGATACACAGCCCGCCCCCACAACCCGAGGATCCGGAACGGTCCCTCGATCCGACCTCCGAAGAGGATCCGGATATAAAGGTGGAGTTGATCGACGGGGTGTTCTACCAACTTAGCATCGACAATGCTTTGGTTGCCATTACGGCCGATTACCCCGGAATACTTCCAGCCTCACAGGTAACTGAGACCGAGGTCCCAAAATCCTGATAATGACCCACCCATGCATATTTTTTGATCACCGTATACCAATGGTGTTTCGCAGGGGGTACCTTCGAGGCAGGAAGCCGAGCCCGCGGTGGCTGGCCAACAAAGGCGGTCTGGCCCTGAGCTAAAAAGAAGTGCGGTCCGGATCGAAACTCCGCCCATAGCGGTATGGCGTGTCACCATACTCCCAGGATTGATTCCTGGAAAGCGTACTAACGCAAGTGCTCTTTTCTGGAAAAAGAGCGCTCGCCGGACTGAGTCCGGAGAGGTTGCCAATCGAACCTTCACCGGCCAGGCTTCAAAGCCGGGTCCGGAGGCTGAGGCGTGCACGAGACGTGCGTCGGATGCTCCTCCAACAGAGGATGCCGACAGGTTGTCCGCCACCAACTCCGAGGTGGAGAGCGCCTTGAATCACAAGCCGCCACGGACAGTTCTTTGTGGCGCATGTTTCTCCCAAGAGGCCTTGAATGCCTTCGATTCGGAGATGCGCACCTCCGTGCAGCTCAAGATGGTCTAGCGAGCCACGGAGCGTATGTAAAGGACATACGGGTAAGGAAATTTGTGATTATATATGCGGTGGCCCCGAGACATAAAATAGTTAGAATAACTGATTTAAGGATCATTTGTTATGCATGATCTTACAGGAAAGAATACCCGGCTGCCCCAGGAGCTTGAAGAGTGCAAGGCCCAACTTGAGGCCGCACTGGCCGCTATGGGAGGAGCCACAGAGACCCCTCCGTAATATACGCTTCAAGATAAATACTTAATGAAGTGCGGCGTGTGTGTAAATCGACAAAATATTGCAGATGGCGCCGGACTAGATCCGGACAAGCAGCGGCTCTTGCGCCAGCTAAAGGCGGCGAGAGCGTGCTTACGAGGGTGCGGCAGGAGAAAAATAGCCTCCAAGACGCCAACACCAAGCTGGGTGAGGAACTAAAGGATGTTCGTGCCCAGTTGTCTGACTCCGTAAAGGAGAATCGGCGGCTTCGTCGCGGCATTTTTAGTAAGTGCTTGAACGAACTTTGAAAGAGTTCGGCGAGGAAGGCGACTAACATAAACATGTATGTAGGTTTGCTCACGGTGTCGTCTGAGGAGGAGATGCCCAGTTCTTGGGTGATCTTCTTCCCGAATCGGCTACCGCACGAACGAGTCCGGCAGGTGATGAAAGGCATCGGCCAGGCCTTGTGGCCATCTATCTCCCTTCCCGAAGGCATTGGGAGCTGGCAGAGCGGCTTCAAGGAGCACGGCGGCGCTTCCGGTTATGGAAGATATCGGCCTGCCGTCAAGGCGCCAGGGAGGCCTGGGCCACGCAGTAAAGGCAGCGGTACCACGGCTGACCCAAACCACATGGCCGAGGTCGGACCTGTGGGGCCTGATGGGATAGAGATCCTTGTAAGCTTAGTGTACGGCCAAGTAGAATTGGCCGCCAAGTATTCTTAGCAAGATTGTAAATTAGATAGCCTGTTAGATGGCATTGAGGAGGAATACAATGAGTCAAGTTGACTTTGTAAATAAATATGACATGAAAAATGTCTTCTAGCCGGATTGTAGATCGTTTGTCATAGCGGACCTTTTAACCCGACCTCGGGACCCAATAGTCCGGAGTGTGTCCGAATACCTTCGTGGTTATATAAGAACTGTGGTATGCATGGAGACAAAGGCGTAGGGTCATTAGTGCTTTATGTCGGACAAGTGCCCAACTAGTTATGTTATATTACATGGGTAGTAAGAAACATCTTCCAGGGAGAATAGTTCCATTAAGGGTTCCTTTCGCTGGGATGCATGCCCTAAAGTGCATGTCAAAGCTGCTATGAAAGCAGAAAATCATCTGGGGGCAGATGGGTAAATAAGTAAAAATCATCTTTTAGTTCACCGACCGAATATTCCCTTAAGAACGCTAGCTTTCGGCTTCACCCGATCGAGGTACACATCCGGTGACCCGGCAGTAACAATCGCCAGAGGTGCTCCCTTTACCACCTAGCCGAACAATCGGGAGCGTGAGGGTAAGCACAGGAGCCAGGCAACCCATCTTGGCCAAAACTTAAGTCATATCGATGCATATAATGGTGAATAAAAGGTACATGCGGAAGTTTAACGCATGTGTTGGGCATAAAGCCCGTATAAATAAGCTTCTGTTAAAGAAGCCCCGAATATAATGAGCGCGGACAGCGCGTCAAATATCTTGAACAAAGCGCAAAACGAGCCTCTAGAGGATGCAAAAAAGAAGGAGGAGGAAGGAGAGAAATAAAAGACAGCAAAAATAAAAAATGTGGACGGAGGAAGGAGACGAACTTGGAGTCCGGCACTTTAGGCATAGAATATTCGTAGACGGGCTGCGTTCCATGGGTTCGGCTCGAGTCAGTTATCCGATGCGTTTCGCAGACGGTATGCTCCGCCGGTCAGGACCTGGTCGATGATGAAGGGACCTTCCCATTTGGGCTTGAGTTTGTCCTTTTTCTTGTCCAGCAGGCGTAGAACTAGTTCGCCAAGGTTATAAGCTTTGGCCCGTACTTCCCTGCTTTGATATCTTCGAGCCTGCTGTTGATAGAATGCGGAACAAGCTTTTGCCACGTCGCGCTCCTCCTCCAATGCGTCCAAACTGTCCTGCCAATCGAGCTCGGCTTCTCTTTCTTCGTACATGCGCACGCGAGGTGAGTCATGTATTATGTCGCAGGGCAAGACTGCCTCTGCGCCGTACACCATGAAAAATGGTGTGAATCCGGTAGTACGATTCGGCGTGGTCCACAACCCCCGTAGTCTGGTCGAGCTCCTCAACCCGGTCGTGTTAGATTCCTTGAGGACCGCACTAGTGCGGGTTTAATGCCGCTCATGATTAGACCATTTGCTCGTTTGACTTGGCCGTTTGTTTGAGGGTGATAGGCGAGGCGTAGTCGAGCTTGATGCCCATGTTTTTGCACCATAATTTGACCTCATCGGCCGTGAAGTTGGTGCCGTTATCGGTGATAATACCTGTGGGGACACCGTAACCGTGCACTACCCTCGATATGAAGTCTATCACTGGTCCGGATTCGCCGTTTTAACGAGCTTGGCCTCTATCCATTTGGTGAATTTATCCACCATGACCAATAGATATTTTTGCTTGTGGGTTCCTCCCTTAAGGGGTCCAACCATGTCAAGCCCCCTGCATCATGACGGCCGATGATGGGTATGGTTTTGAGGGCGGTGGGTGGCATGTGGCTTTGGTTAGCAAAAAGCTGGCAACCGACGCATCGTTGGACTAAATCCTGCGCATCTTCCCGAGCCGTCGGCCAATAAAATCCTGTACGGAAGGCCTTGCCTACAAGGGCCTGGGCTGCGGCGTGGTGCCCACCCAGTCCGGCATGAATTTCAGCGAGGAGGTTGCGCCCTTACTCTTCGGAGATACACCTTTGAAGGACTCCGGTAGTGCTTTTCTTATAAAGCTCTCCCTCGTGGACTTTATAGGCTTTAGATCGCCGTACTATGCAGCGAGCCTCATTTTGGTCTTCGGGGAGTTCCTGCCTAGTTAGGTAGGCTAGGAATGGTTCCGTCCACGGGGCGATAACTGCCATTGTTTCGTGAGCGGAGGGTGTTATCTCGGGGGAAGAGCCTCCGGTTGTGTCAGAGTGTTCGGTGTCAGGCAGTGCGGTTGGGTCCGGATTGTTATTGCCGGACTCCCCTTCCCATAGTACGGATGGCTTGAACAACCGTTCCAGAAAGATATTGGGTGGGACAGCATCGCGTTTTTCACTGATGCGTGCCAATATATCCGCCGCCTGGTTGTTATCCCGGGCTATGTGATGAAATTCGAGCCCTTGAACTGCGTCTTGACATTTTAGGACCGCATTGCGGTATGCTGCCATTTTCGGATCTTTGGCATCAAAGTCTCCGTTTATTTGAGATATTGCGAGGTTCGAATCCCCACGCACCTCTAGGCGTTGAATGCCCATGGAGACTGCCATCCGGAGGTCGTGCAGAAGGGCCTCATAGTTGGCTGCGTTGTTGGAGTCCGTATACATTATCTGAAGGACGTATTGGACTGTGTCCCCGGTTGGGGATGTCAGGACGACGCCTTGACCTCGTGTCGGCCAACATTTTGGAGCCGTCAAAGTGCATGATCCAATTGGAGTATGCGCCGTACTCTTTAGGGAGTTCGGCTTCAGTCCATTCCACCACGAAGTTGGCCAAAACCTGCGACTTGATAGCTCGCCGTGGCTTGTAGGTTATGTCAAATGGAAGGAGCTCTATGGCCCATTTAGCAATCTGGCCCATCGCGTCGCGGTTGTTTATAATGTCATTAAGAGGTACTTCGGAGGCTACCATTATCGAACACTCTTGAAAGTAGTGTCATAGCTTCCGGGATGCCATGAACACCGCGTATGCTATCTTTTGATAGTGTGGGTACCGGGACTTGCATGGAGTTAGGACAGTGGACACATAGTAAACCGGTTTTTGAAGAGGGAACTGGTGTCCGTCCGTTTCTCGTTCGACAACGAGCACCGCGCTGACAACTTGATGTGTTGCGGCGATATATAATAGCATTGGTTCGCCCACGTTGGGCGCGGCCAGGACCGGATTTGTTGCCAAAATGGCCTTTATTTCATTCGAGTCCGGCCGTGGCGGCCTCCGTCCACCCGAAGTGTTTGGTGCGCCGGAGGAGGCGGTAAAGAGGTAACGCCTTTTCTCCCAAACGGGAAATAAAGCGGCTTAGAGCCGCTACGCATCCCGTCAATTTTTGTATTTGTTTGAGGTCTTTTGGAATATCCAATTGTGACAGAGCTTGGATTTTGGCTGGATTTGCTTCAATTCCTCTACCGGACACAATGAAGCCCAGGAGCTTTCCGGCTAGAACACCGAAGACGCATTTTTCCGGATTGAGCTTGATGTCATATTTTCGAAGATTGTCGAATGTGAGCCTCAGGTCGTCTACTAAAGTTTCGACGTGCTTGGTTTTGACGACCACGTCATCTACATATGCCTCCACTATTTTGCCGATCTGGTTTGCCAGACATGTCTGAATCATGCGCTGATATGTTGCGCCGGCGTTTTTGAAAGTACATGTAGTCCCCATGTGTGGTTTTGGTAATTAATTAATGACAATCCTTATGGACTAATGTTTGCATTGAGATATACATTTGAAGATTAGTCCCATTGGAAAATGATTGAAGAATAATGGAAGAAAACTCCTTTGAAGCAACAATTACATCGAGATGATCAAAATGGAGTTCATTGGAGTATCTTAAGGGTTTCCATGCTTAGAGCTATGGTTTGAGCCATAATGGATCAAGATCTTAAAGAGGATGATTTGAATGATGAATTCTAGGAGTGGCTCAAAGATATGATCATAATGGACTCATGTGTTGAGTCATGATTGAGCAAGCTATTCAAGTGAAGAATTCGACATATCCTTCATGACGTCAAGATTAAACATGGAGTAGAGATATAGGTTGACCAAGATGAAGCTCAAAAGATCGAACTCTAAATGGTCAACACACGAGCACAAATGATGCACCACATAGGATCTTGTGGTATGATAAGAAATTATAAATTGCACTCTGTGTACTAACCCATACTATGTGTTGTCTATGTTTTTGAGGGTTAGGTGATTCTCTTGGGCTCGTGACGAGAAAGAGATTTCAAGTGTCTATGAGAGGACGACATCAAGTGTAGGTGATCATGGTTAACAAGGGCAAGTTCAAGATAACCATTCCAAAAGGATTACATGCTTGAAGCTTGTGGATGATCACATGATGGACAAGTGAAGATGAATACAAAGCAAAGCTTCCCCACATTGTGTATGAGGGAGAGACTTGAAGACTTCACCAATGTCTTGCCTTCATCTTGAGCCAAGAAGAAACATCAACATCAAGCTCAAGTGAACGGCTCGTGTCAAAGGTATTAGTTCCGTTGACGTTAGTGTTGTGGAGTGATGACCACCAAAGAAACATATACACTCAAGAATGGATTCTTGATAGCTATGTAGTGTAGCTACTTTTATGATTCTTGAGTTATAGGGATCCCGCACTATTAAGAGGGGATCAAAGGGGTTTGTGATGGATTTGCTCAAGTCAACATCTTCTATACACAATTCCACTCATATCCTATATACCAAAGAAAAGCCAAAGCCAAATAGTTTCCCAAAATATATGATCTAACCTTTCCATAATTTGAACCCTCCATTTTGGTTTATTTTGGGTGGTTCTCTATCTGAGGACTTGGAGCTTTTCCATAGCTTCAAACGAGCCCAAGATCATCAAAATCGGAGTCCGGATGTGAAAGTTATGCATGTTTTAGTTTTGGGGTTCCTGCTGTTATTTTGGCCGGACGTCCGGTAACGTCCGGAAATCCGTCGCCAATCCAGAATCAAACGGCGGAAATCCGGTAAGTTCCGGACGTCCGGTCTCCGGACGTCCGGAAAATGTCGGACGTCCGTCAAACCTGTTTCGCAAATATCCTGATTGCCCGGACGTCCGGACGCTTACGGACGTCCGACACTTCCACAACAGAAACATTTTTACGGATGTCCGGAACCCTCCGGACATCCGACACTTTCGTATCAGAAACTTTCTTACGGATGTCCGGCCCCGCTCGGACGACCGTATCCTGTACACTGATTTGTGAGTCACACTTTTCACAGCGGCCGAAACATTTTTGCGGACGTCCGGAACTCTCCGGACGTCCGACACTTTCACATCAGAAGCATTCTTACGGATGTTCGGGCCTGTTCGGACGACCGTATCCTGTACATTGGTTTGTGGGTCACACTTTTCACAGCGGTCGGTCGTCCGATGACTGTCGGACGTCCGGACCCATTTGGGCCTCCAGACAACCGACGTTCTCCGGACGTCCGGCCATCCTGTACCCCAAACGGCCACCTTTTCCCACCACATATATATACTCCTTCCCCTTCCACGGGTTGGGTTGACCATTCACTTTGAACAAACTCTAGAACACTTCTCACACTCTCTCTCATTTCTCCACACCAAATCTTAGATCCCCAAGTGATTTGAGAGCTTTGAAAGAAGTTGTCCGATCAAGTGATAGATCCACTTCTCCTCCTTCTTTGCACCCAAAGGAATTCGTGATTTGAGCAAGTCTTGAGCAAATCCCCATCGATCTTGTTAGTCTTGGAGGTTGGAGACTCCTAGGCGGTAGGAGTCTTTCGGAGAGGAATCGACCTTTGTGATTACCCCCCGGATAAGTTTGTGAGGGTTTGGAGACCACCCCAAGGTCTACCACTAGTGGTTGAGAAACACCTTCGTGGTGTTGTCTCAAGGAGAATAGGGTGAGCCTTCGTGGCGTTGATGTGCCTTCGTGGTAACATCCACCTCTCTAACGGTGACTAGCTTTCCTCCAAGGAAGTGAACATCGGGATACATCATCGTCTCTGTGACTTCGGTTATCCCTAACCCTAACTCCTTACTTGTGGTTTACCTTGGTAACTTGACCGCGTATTCACTATTCTTGTTGTCCTCATAATATTGTGTTGGTTACCATATCGTAGAGATTATTTAGGCCAACACTTTATAGTCCATAATTCATACTTCCTACTATTGTTCTATCTTGTGTTTAGTGTGAACTGCTAGCTTGTAACATATCTTGTGTAAGCTTGTAATGCTTACTTGAGTTTGCTTGTATCATTCAATTCCATATATTGTGATACAATTTGTGTAAGCTTGTATTCCCTACTTGTGGGTGTCTGTATTATTCATTTCCATATCTCATGATATACATTGAGTAAGTTTGTGTAACTTACTTGTGCTTACTCATATCCTCGTTGTTCTCATCTTGTTTATGCTAAGTTGTTGGTGCACTTAGTGAGCCTAGTATATTTAGGATTTGTGCTTGAAAAGTATCCGCTTAGTTTATTTCCGCATTAGGATATACCCAAATCCGTAAAAGATTTTAACGCCTATTCACCCCCTCTAGGCGACATCGTGGTCCTTTCAATTGGTATCGAGCTAGGTCTCTCCTTATTAGGCTTAACTGCCTAGAGAGTAACGATGTCGACTAGTGAACTAGTGCAAGATGACACATTTTGTTTTAATGGCACAAATTACATTATGTGGAGATTACGCATGCTTCATCACTTTCGGGCCATGGGTCCAAATGCTTTGCGGATTGTGGTTGTAGGGAATTCAAATCTAAAGGATGGACAATCTCTGTCACTTGGTGATATGCATCTTGATAGTGAAGCTTTAAGTATCATTCACCAAGCTATAAGCTTCGAGGTGTTCAAGTCAATTTCGTCTTGTTCATTGGCTCATGAAGACAATATTCTTTTAGGGGAGTTAATGGAGGAGTTCTCCACAATTTTAAATCATGAAGAGCTCTCTATTGCTTCCACCTCCGATTACTTGCATACCTCAACATCTTTCACTTCACCAACATGTGGCATACCACAAGAGGAAATCAATAAAGATGAGGCATGCTTGATTGATGAAGAATCATCATCAACCCCTTGTGTTCACATGTGCCTCATGGCAAGAGGTAATGACGAGGTATCATCTTCTCTTAGTGATAATGATGATAGTTGTAATGAGGAAGATGATGAAGTCTTGACTCAAAATCTCGATGAGATTGGGAAAACTCTTCGTAGAGCTAAAGATAACACTTATAAAAGGTTCCAAGATGTTCTTGCTTGCTTTGAAAAACGTAATGGTTTATTTCTCAATGAGGAAGCTAAAAGTGAACAGCTTGAACATGAACTTGCTAAGGCTCATGAAACGCTTAGTGACTTGAGGTCTTCAAAAGAAGAGATTAACGTTACTCATTGTAAGCTTAGAGAGGATTTTGAGCTCCTTCTCCTTGAATGCAATAGTGTCAAGGGAGAGCTCATAAAACTCTCTAAGTCTCATGAGGAGCTTCAATCAACTCATGAGAAGTCACTAAGTTCTACTTGCTCCTCTCATATTGATAATGATGTCTGTGCTACTAACTCGATTTCATGTGAAGCATCAATTTTGAAGGAGAATGTTGAGCTATGTGCTCAACTTGCTTTGCTAACAAGAAATTATGGGAAATTGGGAGAAAGTCATAAAAAGCTCTCATGCACTCATGATGATCTTATAATCTCTCATGATGAGTTAAAGTTAGCTCATGAGGCTATGGTCACCAAGGTAAAATCATGTGAGTCTCATGTGGATATTAGCACATCTTCTACTCGAAATGCCTTATTGTCGTGTGCTAGTCCTTGCAATTCCTCTCTACATGATATTGGTACATCTTGTAATGAATTGCTCACCATGCCTTTTGCTCTAACAATGAAGCTTCTACTTCCTCTAGTTCTTTTGTTAATACTAACCTTGTAGAGGAAAATAAAGAGCTCAAGGCCCAAGTCACTAGTTTGAAGAAAGACTTGGAAAAATGTTGTGATAATATGTTGAGTGTGCAAAAGGACCCTCAAGACAAAATAGGACTTGATTTCATCTCCAACAAGAAGAAGTCCAAGAACAAGAAGAAGGAACAAGATCAAGTCAAGAATTCGGCCAACACTACTTGCTTCAAGTGCAAGAATGTTGGACGCCATGTGAGATCATGTCCATTGAAGAAGAAGGCTTCAAATGTGAAGCATCAAGGGAAGTGGCCTCAAGTTCAATATCAAGATAATGAAAGGCCTCTTCCCATGCCTAACCAAGATAATGCTCTCCAATTTGAAAAGGTAAAGAAGAAGAGAAAGGGGAGCACATGTTGCTATAATTGCCGTAAGAAGGGACACATAGCTTCATCTTGTCCCAACGGTAACATATCTAAGCCTCCTATAGTCAATAATCATTATTCGCTAAGGAAGGATATTGTTGGCAATGTGTTTGCCAAGTTTGTGAGTTCCCAAAGAAGTTTGAAAGTGGACAAGACCATTTGGGTTGCCAAGCCCATTGTTACTAACTTCTTAGGACCCAACTTGGTTGGGGACCATCAAGCTCAAACTTGATCAATAGGTGTGTGGAGGGCATTGTAGACTTGGCTACTTCATGAAGAAAAACTATTTTCACCATATGTTATGGTTAATGCCAAGTCAAGTGGATTATCATCATATCTATCAATCCAATGCTCCTCTTTGCGGTAACTTGTACTTGCAGTGTTTACATTGAAAGTTGCTATGTCCCTTGCATGATTAGGGTTTTGTACCTAGCATGTGCTTTTATAGTTGTGCTTCCTAGTATGCTTGATTTGTGTTATCTAGCATGTGTAGGTCGTAATGCACTTCATATATTTGTGTGTGTGGTTTCAAGACTGTATTGCTTCATTAGTTGAATCTTAATTGGCTCTTTTGAGATATTAATGGATCATCACATTATGGGGAGTGCTATGTTTTACGCATTTCACAAACCTTAAATGTGTATGTATGTGGGATACCACCTAGTATTGTTAGTGCAATATTATCTAGTTACTATGTGGTATGTAAAGCTCATTTGAAACTCAAATTCTCATCCATTAATTATCCTTAGTTGGGTTTCATTTGCTTCTTGTGGATAATACATGGATCATCATATTGTGGGGAGTGATATGCTTTGTGCATATCACAATCCTTGTTAATATGAACAATTGAGGGATGCCACTTAGAATTTATATTTGAGATTATCTTATATCTCCGTGGCATGCAATGTCTTGTTTACGTATGGCATTCTTGTGCGGTTTTGCTCATGGTTATCTTTAAAATCATATTTGGAAAATCATTTGATTAAAGCTATTCCAATTCTTGCTTTGCATAATGATTTATCTAGTTGGAATGATAATATTATTCTATCCAAGCATTGTGTTTATTTCTAAATTCTCATGTTATGCTTGTGTTAGTATAGATGATCATGTACTTATTTGGTTTCTACAATAATGATAACCCGAAATACCATTTTGTTTGAATTCATCTTATTGCTCTATATGAGAGTTTGTTATCTCATTGTTTATAGTGTCCTATATCTATTTGAGTGAGATATTCCTATGAGTATGTGTGCAATGCATATCTTATATGCTCATTGTTTTTTTTTATGTTGAACTTTGGGAGCTACCATATGTTGATTTGTCACTTTGATTCATTTTGGTCAATATTGGAAGTATTAACGGTTATGTGGTCATTTGTCCAATTTGTATCTCCCTGGATTTTGGTAGGCTTGTGCATGCATATTTACTATGTGTAAATTCACATGCCTTGTTTGCCTTATTTGATCCAATATATATATGGTAAATCCATCAAATTCTTAATAGCTATGATGTGCATGAAATTCAAATTCATATCAATAGGCACATATTTAAGTGGGTTTACCCTATGTGTTGTAGTTATGCTAACTACTTCGGACCCAATAAGTTTGGGGACCATATTGTACTTAAAATGTTTTAGGTACATTTGAGAAGCATTGGGTGCTTGGCTTATTCATGAAGGTGGTGGCACTATGAGGAAATTAGATCCAAGCTTGGACATTTTATTGATCTACAACTTCATACCAATGCTATCTCGGTAACAAGTATTTACTTCATGCATATATATAGAAATGAGGTCAACCTTTTGTAGGTTGTATCATGGCATGAATTTCTTGACTCGTTCCTGTGATACTTGTTTCCTTTCTCAAAGCATCCCAACAATGATCTCTTGTTGCTAGTTGTGATGTCTTTGATGGTTGTGTGTTTGGAGTTCATTAACATACAATAATATTATATTAAGCCATGTGCCATGCTTTCAAGCAAAGATCTCATTGCTATATTTTATGACTCCGTTTGGATATCTTATTCCTTCCTTTTGCAACTATTTTATGTGTACATCCTTCTTTGTGGTATCATCTACCTAGTATCTTATACACGTGAGAGAAGTTACATCTCTAGTTGATATCCCTATTCTTTCATGTCCACCATTTCATTCACTTTTTATATCTTTTTGGTGGCTCCATGGAAGCATTTGTTGAATGAGTGCATGTCTTACCTCTTTGCATCTTAGTGCACTCATGTTTGGTGAAGATTTGTGTCCTCATGCCTGTCTTGACAAGCCTATTATTTCATATCTTCATCATGGGTTGTCACAAGCTTTGATTTTTAGGTTACTATTAGTGAGCTTGTGAACCCATTTGCTTGATGTGTGTGTGACCTTCTTAACTTCGTGTGTGTGTGGGAAGGACATGTCTTGCACCTTGTATCTCATTTACTCAAGGCTATGTTGATGCTTAATTCTCATCCTTATACTAGTCCTCTCAAGTGTTTTTACGTGTCTCACACACATCATTTTGGTTGTGCCTATTCTTAGATTGCCTCATATACATGTTGCTCAACCATATGTTTGTTGCAAATGCTAGGCTTCTTTTCTTATCTATGTTTGCTTGCAATTGTTGTGTGTTCCTATTGATTTGGGGGAGTGATGATCCTATTTTGTGCACTCGTATCCAAATAAAATAAATCTAAATTGTGCACAAATCATGGGGAGCTTCTCTATTTTTCTTAGAACACTCCTTTACCCAAATCGTAATATTCTTTTACCCTTTTGGCTCGTCGAATCTTTTGATTGCTTGCTTCACTTTGTGTTATGCAAATGAGATCAATTTGTGCCATGAGCTTTGTGCCATGTACCTTGCTATTATGACTAGGCTCAAGTTGTATAATAGTTGATTCACTTGTGGATATCATGTTCTTATCAATTGCAACCTTTCTTTTTGTGTATATGAGTTTCTTTATGGATACATATCATGATTATTATTGGCCACTTAGAAATTTTTATACATGAAAACGTTCATATCTTTGTATCCGATTGCATTCTATAGATTCCGAGCTCCTTTAATTGTTCATCATTGAATATGTGCATTTGTTTTCACTCACATGTTGGGATATGCACACATCAAGGACGAACTTGTACTATATTGGTCTGCTAGATGTTTTGTCTTCCATTTTGGCATTTGGTGCCAATGGGCGAGAAGTTTAGAGGGTTTCTTGTTGTCACTCATGCATATCTACCCTTGTTATATATTCTTATTGCATGAATGAGCATTGTATATAGAGAAATCTCCTCCTAGTTTATGTCAACCGATATATGCAATGACATTCAAAGTTCATTCACACATGCATATATTGTGGGGAGTTTGCTCTATATACTATGGGTGTACTATCATCAAAGGCTTGTGTAGTGTCTTGATGATAGTACAACCATCCCAAGTATACAATTTATTCATTACATAAACCCTCTTGTTGAGGTTGTCATCAATTACCAAAATGGGGGAGATTGAAAGTACATGTAGTCCCCATGTGTGGTTTTGGTAATTAATTAATGACAATCCTTATGGACTAATGTTTGCATTGAGATATACATTTGAAGATTAGTCCCATTGGAAAATGATTGAAGAATAATGGAAGAAAACTCCTTTGAAGCAACAATTACATCGAGATGATCAAAATGGAGTTCATTGGAGTATCTTAAGGGTTTCCATGCTTAGAGCTATGGTTTGAGCCATAATGGATCAAGATCTTAAAGAGGATGATTTGAATGATGAATTCTAGGAGTGGCTCAAAGATATGATCATAATGGACTCATGTGTTGAGTCATGATTGAGCAAGCTATTCAAGTGAAGAATTCGACATATCCTTCATGACGTCAAGATTAAACATGGAGTAGAGATATAGGTTGACCAAGATGAAGCTCAAAAGATCGAACTCTAAATGGTCAACACACGAGCACAAATGATGCACCACATAGGATCTTGTGGTATGATAAGAAATTATAAATTGCACTCTGTGTACTAACCCATACTATGTGTTGTCTATGTTTTTGAGGGTTAGGTGATTCTCATGGGCTCGCATCGAGAAAGAGATTTCAAGTGTCTATGAGAGGACGACATCAAGTGTAGGTGATCATGGTTGACAAGGGCAAGTTCAAGATAACCATTCCAAAAGGATTACATGCTTGAAGCTTGTGGATGATCACATGATGGACAAGTGAAGATGAATACAAAGCAAAGCTTCCCCACATTGTGTATGAGGGAGAGACTTGAAGACTTCACCAATGTCTTGCCTTCATCTTGAGCCAAGAAGAAACATCAACATCAAGCTCAAGTGACCGGCTCGTGTCAAAGGTATTAGTTCCGTTGACGTTAGTGTTGTGGAGTGATGACCACCAAAGAAACATATACACTCAAGAATGGATTCTTGATAGCTATGTAGTGTAGCTACTTTTATGATTCTTGAGTTATAGGGATCCCGCACTATTAAGAGGGGATCAAAGGGGTTTGTGATGGATTTGCTCAAGTCAACATCTTCTATACACAATTCCACTCATATCCTATATACCAAAGAAAAGCCAAAGCCAAATAGTTTCCCAAAATATATGATCTAACCTTTGCATAATTTGAACCCTCCATTTTGGTTTATTTTGGGTGGTTCTCTATCTGAGGACTTGGAGCTTTTCCATAGCTTCAAAAGCAGCCCAAGATCATCAAAATCGGAGTCCGAATGTGAAAGTTATGCATGTTTTAGTTTTGGGCTTCCTGCTGTTATTTTGGCCGGACGTCCGGTAACGTCCGGAAATCCGGTGCGCCAATCCAGAATCAAACGGCGGAAATCCGGTAAGTTCCGGACGTCCGGTCTCCGGACGTCCGGAAAATGTCGGACGTCCGTCAAACCTGTTTCGCAAATATCCTGATTGCCCGGACGTCCGGACGCTTACGGACGTCCGACACTTCCACAACAGAAACATTTTTACGGATGTCCGGAACCCTCCGGACGTCCGACACTTTCGTATCAGAAACTTTCTTACGGATGTCGGCCCCGCGGACGACCGTATCCTGTACACTGATTTGTGAGTCACACTTTTCACAGCGGCGAAACATTTTGCGGACGTCCGAACTCTCCGGACGTCCGACACTTTCAAATCGAAGCATTCTTACGGATGTCCGGGCCTGTTCGGACGACCGTATCCGTATACATTGGTTTGTGGGTCACACTTTTCACAGCGGTCGGTCGTCCTGGCTGATCGGACGTCCGAACCCATTTGGGCCTCCGGACGACCGACGTTCTCCGGACGTCCGGCCATCCTGTACCCCAAACGGTCACCTTTTCCCACCACATATATATACTCCTTCCCCTTCCACGGGTTGGGTTGACCATTCACTTTGAACAAACTCTAGAACAGTTCTCACACTCTCTCTCATTTCTCCACACCAAATCTTAGATCCCCAAGTGATTTGAGAGCTTTGAAAGAAGTTGTCCGATCAAGTGATAGATCCACTTCTCCTCCTTCTTTGCACCCAAGGAATTCGTGATTTGAGCAAGTCTTGAGCAAATCCCCATCGATCTTGTTAGTCTTGGAGGTTGGAGACTCCTAGGCGGTAGGAGTCTTTCGGAGAGGAATCGACCTTTGTGATTACCCCCCGGATAAGTTTGTGAGGGTTTGGAGACCACCCCAAGGTCTACCACTAGTGGTTGAGAAACGCCTTCGTGGTATTGTCTCAAGGAGAATAGGGTGAGCCTTCGTGGCGTTGGTGTGCCTTCGTGGTAACATCCACCTCTCTAACGGTGACTAGCTTTCCTCCAAGGAAGTGAACATCGGGATACATCATCGTCTCTATGACTTCGGTTATCCCTAACCCTAACTCCTTACTTGTGGTTTACCTTGGTAACTTGACCGCGTATTCACTATTCTTGTTGTCCTCATAATATTGTGTTGGTTACCATATCATAGAGATTATTTAGGCCAACACTTTATAGTCCGCAATTCATACTTCCTACTATTGTTCTATCTTGTGTTTAGTGTGAACTGCTAGCTTGTAACATATCTTGTGTAAGCTTGTAATGCTTACTTGAGTTTGCTTGTATCATTCAATTCCATATATTGTGATACAATTTGTGTAAGCTTGTATTCCCTACTTGTGGGTGTCTGTATTATTCATTTCCATATCTCGTGATATACATTGAGTAAGTTTGTGTAACTTACTTGTGCTTACTCATATCCTTGTTGTTCTCATCTTGTTTATGCTAAGTTGTTGGTGCAACTTAGTGAGCCTAGTATATTTAGGATTTGTGCTTGAAAAGTATCCGCTTAGTTTATTTCCGCATTAGGATATAGCCAAATCCGTAAAAGATTTTAAAACGCCTATTCACCCCCCCTCTAGGCGACATCGTGGTCCTTTCAGTTTTTGAGCCCAAAGGGCATTGTGTTGAAGCAGAACGGGCCGTATGGAGTGATGAATGCTATTGCAGCTTGGTCTGGCTCCGCCATCTTGATTTGGTGATAGCCGAAGTGCAGCGTCGAGGAAGCACAATGAGTCGTGTCCTGCTGTAGCGTCAATAATTTGATCAATTCGGGGGAGGGGGAAGGGATCCTTTGGGCAAGCCTTATTAAGGTCTTTAAAATCAACACATAGGCGCCAAGATTTATCCTTCTTTGGTACCATCACCAGGTTTGCTAGCCAGTCCGGATGTTTTATATCTCTAATGAATCCGGCTTCCAAAAGTTTGGCTAGCTCCTCTCCCATGGCCTGTCTCTTGGGTTCGGAAAAGCGCCAAGAGCCTGTTTGGTAGCTTGAATCCTTTGAGGATATTTAGGCTGTGCTCGGCCAGCCCGGCGGGATTCTGGCATGTCCGAAGGGTGCCGAGCAAAGATGTCCCAGTTTTCTTGTAGAAATTCTCGTAGTCTGGCGTCTACATCAGGGTTTAATTGTGCCCCAATGGAGGCCATCTTTGCAGGGTCCGTTGGGTGGACTTGGAATTTGACTATTTCATCCGCTGGTTTAAAAGAAGTGGACTTGGATCTTTTATCAAGTATCACATTGTCCCCGTTCACCGTGGAGCGCATCGCGGTGAGTTCCTCAGCCGCTAGGGCTTCAGATAGTGCCTCAAGGGCTAGTGCGGCTGTCTTGTTTTCCGTGCGGAGTGCTATGTTCGGATCACTAGCAAGAGTAATGATTTCGTTAGGTCCGGGCGTTTTAAGCTTCATGTACCCATAATGGGGTATAGCTTGAAAAATTGTGAATGCCTCTCGTCCTAGTAAAGCATGATATCCGCTGTTGAACGGGGCCACCTGAAATGTGACCTCCTCGGACCTGTAATTGTCCGTGAGCGAAATAACACTACGCCCGATGTGATTTTTCCTGCAGCATGCTTCCGGCTAGGGATTATTCCTCTGAAGGTTGTGCTGCTTCGCTCAATGCGGTTCCGATCTATTTCCATTTTTCGGAGGGTTTCCTCATAGATGAGGTTTAGTCCGCTGCCGCCATCCATGAGTACCTTAGTAAGGCGAAAGTCGTCCACTATCGGACTGAGAACCAATGCGGCTGGTGCTTGGGCTGTTCGGAATTTAGGTTTGTCACTGGCATTAAAGGTAATAGCCGTGTCACTCCATGGATTTATTGTTGCTACTTGGTAGACTTCGGCAAGATTGCGGAGTGTTCGTTTTCGCATGTTATTTGATGCGAAAGTCTCGAAGACTGTTAGCACCGCACTGGTGTTGCTGGGCTGGGATTCTGAAGCTAGAAGCTCTTCGCCACTTTTGGCTACCTGCCGTAGTATCCAACATGCTCGAAGGCTATGAGTTGGAGTGGCGCCCTCTGTGCTATGAATTTTGCAGGGTCCGTTTAGCCAACCTTCCAGTACGGTTCCGTACCCTTTAGGGGGTTTTGGTTTTTTGGTATTTGACCCAGGTGCTTGATAATGATGCACCCTTTTACTTCGGACTAGGGATGTATTCGGGGCCGGATTATCCCAAAATTTACTTTCGGTTTTCCAGGCGCTCCCCATCGCATAGTACTTTTGTACTATGGTCACCAAGTCAGCAAAGCGTGTAATTTTGCGACGATTTATGGCGTTTAGGATTCCCTTGTCCGTGCAATTATTGCAAAAAATTGGGATTGCGTCCTCCTCTCGGCAGTCCTTTATCATGTTCATAACCAGGAGGAATCTGGCCCAGTAATGATGTACTGTTTCAGCTGGCTCTTGCCGAATTCGAGAGAGATCGCCAATGTTTGGGTGGTAGGTGGAACTAGATCCTAACCCGTCCAATTTAGGACTCAGGGGCGAGAAGTTTCGAACTTCGGAAGTTTGGATTTTTGAGTGTTATCCAATGAATCCAACCCGCCGCCTGACTTTAAGTTCAGGGCTTGATCGACATCCGTCCCTCTGCAGGAATCCGGCATGGAGGGATCGGGAATCCGGACATAGCTAGTCCTTAAGGTAGAAGAAGAATCGCCGCATTGCTCCTCTATCACGGCAACATGATGGGTAGCCTGGGGAGAGTTGATCTCTCTCAGATCGGTTTTAGGCCCGATCCGGTCGTAGTGTGTAGCGACTCCCAGGGCGGCGATGCGATCCAAGAGCTCGTTTATGGAGGAGAGCTCGATCGGATTTAACTGTTCGGCAAGTTCCGAACTAACATGGAGATTGGTTTTGATGACTCGAGAGGTCATCATCGGCGCGGCGGCCGTACTAGCGGTCATGAGAAAACCGCCTAGCCGAGGAGTCTGACCAGTGGCCAAGGCTTCTTTGGCGATGGTATCGTCTTTAAAGACGAGATGAGGCACCCTACCTGATGGCGGCAACGCAGAGGAACTCTCAATGAAAGCACCAATGCCGGTGTCAAATCCGGCGGATCTCGGGTAGGGGGTCCCGAACAGTGCGTCTAGGCGGATGGTAATAGGAGACAAGGGACACGATGTTTTTACCCAGGTTCGGGCCCTCTCGATGGAGGTAATACCCTACTCCTGCTTGATTAATATTGATGATATGGGTAGTACAAGAGTAGATCTACCACGAGATCATAGAGGCTAAACCTAGAAGCTAGCCTATGGTATGATTGTTGTTGTGTCCTACGGACTAAAACCCTCAGGTTTATATAGACACCGGATAGGTTAGGGTTACACAGAGTCGGTTACAATGGTAGGAGATCTACATATCCGTATCGCCAAGCTTGCCTTCCACGCCAAGGAAAGTCCTATCTGGACACGGGACGAAGTCTTCAATCTTGTATCTTCAGAGAATGGAGTCCGGCCGTGATGATAGTCCGGCTATCCGGACACCCCCTAATCCGGGACTCCCTCACCCTTGAAGAGGAAAGGGTGATGCAGCAAAGTGGCATAAGTATTTCCCTCAGTTTTTGAGAACCAAGGTATCAATCCAGTAGGAGGCTACACGCAAGTCCCTCGCACCTACACAAACAAATAAATCCTCGCAACCAACGCGATAAGGGGTTGTCAATCCCTACACGGTCACTTCATTTAGAGTGAGATCTGATAGATATGATAGGATAATATTTTTGGTATTTTTATGATAAAGATGCAAAGTAAAATAAAAGCAAAGTAAAAATCAACGGAAAGAACTAAGTGTTGGAAGATTAATATGATGAAGATAGACCCGGGGGCCATAGGTTTCACTAGTGGCTTCTCTCAAGAGCATAAGTATTTTACGGTGGGTGAACAAATTACTGTTGAGCAAGTCACAGAATTGAGCATAGTTATGAGAATATCTACGTATGATCATGTATATAGGCATCACGTCCAAGACAAGTAGACCGACTCCTGCCTGCATCTACTACTATTACTCCACACATCGACCGCTATCCAATACGCATCTAGAGTATTAAGTTCATAAGAACAGAGTAACGCCTTAAGCAAGATGACATGATGTAGAGGGATAAATTCATGCAATATTATAAAACCCCATCTTGTTATCCTCGATGGCAACAATACAATCGTGCCTTGCTGCCCCTCATCACTTTGGGAAAGGACATCGCAAGATTGAACCCAAAGATAAGCACTTCTCCCATTGCAAGAAAGATCAATCTAGTAGGCCAAACCAAATTGATAATTCGAAGAGACTTGCAAAGATAACCAATCATACATTAAATAATTCAGAAGATTCAAATATTGTTCAGAAGATTCAAGTATTCTTCATAGATAAACTCGCAAAAGAAGATTACATCAAATAGATCTCCACGAGAGAGGGGGAGAACATTGTATTGAGATCCAAAAAGAGAGAAGAAGCCATCTAGCTAATAACTATGGACCCGAAGGTCTGAGGTGAACTACTCACACTTCATCGGAGAGGCTATGTTGTTGATGTAGAAGCCCTCCATGATCGATGCCCCTTTCCGGCGGAGCTCCGAAACAGGCCCCAAGATGGGATCTCGTAGGTACAGAAAGTTGCGGCGGTGGAATTAGGTTTTTGGCTCCGTATTTGATCGTTTGGGGGTACGTAGGTATATATAGGAGGAAGGAGCACGTTGGTGGAGCAACATGGGGCCCACGAGGGTGGAGGGCGCGCCTGGGGGGGTAGGCGCGCCCCCTACCTCGTGGCTTCCTCGAAGCTTCCTTGACTTAGGGTCGAAGTCTCCTGGATCATGTTTGTTCCGAAAATCACGTTCCCGAAGGTTTCATTCCGTTTAGACTCCGTTTGATATTCTTTTTCTGCGAAACTCTGAAATGGGCAAAAAAAGCAATTCTGGGCTGGGCCTCCGGTTAAGAGGTTAGTCCCAAAAATAATATAAAAGTGAATAATAAAGCTCAATAATGTCCAAAACAGAAGATAATATAGCATGGAGCAATCAAAAATTATAGATACGTTGGAGATGTATCAAGCATCCCCAAGCTTAATTCCTGCTCGTCCTCGAGTAGGTAAATGATAAAAACAGAATTTTTGATGTGGAATGCTACTAGGCATAATTTCAATGTAATTCTTCTTAATTGTGGTATGAATATTCAGATCCGAAAGATTCAAGATAAAGTTTAATATTTACATAAAAATAATAACACTTCAAGCATACTAACTAAGCAATTATGTCCTCTCAAAATAACATGGCCAAAGAAAGTTCATCCCTACAAAATCATATAGTTTTAGTCATGCTCCATCTTCGTCACACAAGAATGCTCTCATCATGCACAACCCCGATGACAAGCCAAGCAATTGTTTCATACTTTATTAATCTCAAACTTTATAAACCTTCACGCAATACATGAGCGTGAGCCATGGATATAGCACTATGGGTGGAATAGAGTATAATGATGGGGTTATGTGGAGAAGACAAAAAAGGAGAAAGTCTCACATCAACGAGGCTAATCAATGAGCTATGGAGATGCCCATCGATTGATGTTAATGCAAGGAGTAGGGATTGCCATGCAACGGATGCACTAGAGCTATAAATGTATGAAAGCTCAACAAAAGAAACTAAGTGGGTGTGCATCCAACTTGCTTGCTCACGAAGACCTAGGGCACTTGAGGAGGCCCATTGTTGGAATATACAAGCTAAGTTCTATAATGAAAAATTCCCACTAGTATATGGAAGTGACAAAACAAGAGACTCTCTATCATGAGGATTATGGTGCTACTTTGAAGCATAAGTGTGGAAAAAAGGATAGTAGCATTGTCCCTTTATATATATATTTTATGGGCCTTCCTTTTTTTTATTTGGCCTTTTTTGGGACAATTCTCTATTAAATGATGATCATCACACTTCTATTTATTTACAACTCAATGATTACAACTCGATACTAGAACAAGGTATGACTCTATATGAATGGCTTCAAGGTGTACGGGATATGCAATGAACCAAGAGTGACATGTATGAAAGAATTATGAACAGTGGCTTTGCCACAAATACTATGTTAACTACATGATCATGCTAAGCAGTATGACAATGATGAACGTGTCATGATAAACGGAATAGTGGAAAGTTGCATGGCAATATATCTCGGAATGGCTATGGAAATGCCATAATAGGTAGGTATGGTGGCTGTTTTGAGGAAGATATAAGGAGGTTTATGTGTGAAAGAGCGTATCATATCACGGGGTTTGGATGCACCGGTGAAGTTTGCACCAACTCTCAATGTGAGAAAGGGCAATGCACGGTATCGAAGAGGCTAGCAATGATGGAAAGGTGAGAGTGCGTATAATCCATGGACTCAACATTAGTCATAAAGAACTCACATACTTATTGAAAAAATCTACAAGTCATCAAAAACCAAGCATTACGCGCATGCTCCTAGGGGGATAGATTGGTAGGAAAAGACCATCGCTCGTCCCCAACCGCCACTCATAAGGAGGACAATCAAAGAACACCTCATGTTTCAAATTAGTTACATAACATTTACCATACGTGCATGCTACGGGACTTGCAAACTTCAACACAAGTATTTATCAAATTCACAACTACTCAACTAGCACAACTTTAATATCACTACCTCCATGTCTCAAAACAATCATCAAGCATCAAACTTCTCTTAGTATTCAAAACACTCATAAGAAAGTTTTTACTATTCTTGAATACCTAGCATATTAGGATTATTTAAACAAATTACCATGCTATTTAAGACTCTCAAAATAATCCAAGTGAAGCATGAGAGATCAAAAGTTTCTATAAAACAAATCCACCACCGCGCTATAAAAGATATAAGTGAAGTACTAGAGCAAAACTATATAACTCAAAAGATATAAGTGAAGCACATAGAGTATTCTAATAATTTCCGAATCACGTGTGTCTCTCTCAAAAGGTGTGTACAGAAAGGATGATTGTGGTAAACTAAAAAACAAAGACTCAAATCATACAAGACGCTCCAAGCAAAACACATATCATGTGGTGAATAAAAATATAGCTCCGAGTAAAGTTACAGATGGAAGTAGACGAAAGAGGGGATGCCTTCCGGGGCATCCCCAAGCTTTGGATTTTCGGTGTCCTTAGATTATCTTGGGAGTGCCATGGGCATCCCCGAGCTTAGGCTCTTGCAACTCCTTGTTCCATAATCCATCAAATATTTCACCCAAAACTTGAAAACTTCACAACACAAAACTCAGCAGAAAATCTCGTGAGCTCCGTTAGCGAAAGAAAACAAAAGACCACTTCAAGGTACTGTAATGAACTCATTATTTATTTATATTTGTGTTAAACCTACTGTATTCCAACTTCTCTATGGTTTATAAACTCTTTTACTAGCCATAGATTCATCAAAATAAGCAAACAACACACGAAAAACAGAATCTGTCAAAAACAGAAAAGTCTGTAGTAATCTGTAACTAACGCAAACTTCTGGAACTCCAAAAAATTATCCAAAATAGGAAGACCTAGAAAATTTGTTTATTGATCAGCAGAAATTGGAATCAATATTGTATCACGTTCTGGTGAGTTTTAACAATTATTTTCGTGAACAGAAAGTTTCTGGAAATTTCTGCAAGATCGAATAACTATCATCCAAGAAGATCCTATAGGTTAAACTTGGCACAAACACTAATTAAAACATAAAAACACATATAAACAGAGGATAGAAAAAATATTTATTCCTAAACAGAATCAAAAAACAAAAAACTAAAAATAAAATTGGGTTGCCTCCCAACAAGCGCTATCGTTTAACACCCCTAGCTAGGCATAAAAGCAAGGATAGATCTAGGTATTGCCATCTTTAGTAGGCAATCCATAAGTGGCTCTCATGATAGATTCATATGGTAATTTTATAAGGAAAGGTCTACCAAGAATAATAGGACATGAAGGATTGCAATCTATATCAAGAACAATAAATTCTACGGGCACATAGTTCCTATTTGCAACAATAAGAACATCATTAATTCTTCCCATAGGTTTCTTAATAGTGGAATCCGCAAGGTGCTACTTTAAAGAGCAATCATCAAATCACGGAAACCTAGCAAATCACACAAAGTTTTTGGAATAGTGGAAACACTAGCACCCAAATCACACAAAGCATAGCATTCATGATCTTTAATCTTAATTTTAATAGTAGGTTCGCACTCATCGTAAAGTATTCTAGGGATAGAGACTTCCAACTCAAGTTTTTCTTCATAAGATTGCATCAAAGCACCAACGATATGTTTGGTAAAGGCTTTATTTTGACTATAAGCATGAGGAGAATTTAGCACGGATTGCAACAAGGAAATGCAATCTATCAAAGAGCAATTATCATAATTAAATTCCTTGAAATCCAAAATAGTGGGTTTATTAACATCTAAGGTTTTGTTCTCTTCAATCCCACTTTTATCAATTTTAGCATCAAGATCTAAAAACTCCGAATTTTTGGAACGCCTTCTAGGTAAAGGTGGATCATATTAAGTCCCATCATTATCAAGATTCATATTGGAAAACAAAGATTTAATAGGGGACACATCAATAACTTTTAGATCTTCATCTTTATTTTCCTAGAAATTTGAAGAACACGCTTTCATAAAGCAATCTTTCTTAGCACGCATCCTAGCGGTTCTTTCTTTGCACTCATCAATGGAAATTCTCATGGCTTTGAGAGACTCATTGATCTCATGCTTAGGAGGAATAGATCTAAGTTTTAAAGAATCAACATCAAGAGAAATTATATCAACGTTGCTAGCCAATTCATCAACTTTAAGCAATTTCTCTTTAAGCAAAGCGTTGAAATTCTTTTGCGTATTCATAAATTCTTTAACACTAGTCTCAAATTCAGAGGGCATATTATTAAAATTTCCATAAGAGTTGTTGTAGGAATTACCAGACTTATTAGAGGAATTGCTAGGATAAGGCCTAGGATTAAAGTTTCCTCTATACTCGTTGTTACCAAAATTATTCCTACCAACAAAATTCACATCCATAAATTCATTATTATTCTCAATCAAAGTAGACAAAGGCATATCATTAGGATCAGAAGAAACACTCTTAGTAGCAAATAATTTCATAAGTTCATCCATCTTTCCACTCAAAACATTAATTTCTTCTATCGCATGCACTTTTTTATTAGTAGATCTTTCAGTGTGCCATTGAGAATAATTAACCATAATATTATCTAGGAGTTTAGTAGCTTCTCCTAAAGTGATTTCCATAAAAGTGCCTCCCGCGGCCGAATCTAAAAGATTTCTAGAAGAAAAATTCAATCAGGCATAACATTTTTGTATACTCATCCACAAATTCAAACCATGAGTAGGGCAATTAAGTATCATTAATTTCATCCTCTCCCAAGCTTGTGCAACATGTTCATGATCAAGTTGCTTAAAATTCATAATATCGTTTCTAAGAGAGATGATCTTAGCGGGAGGAAAATACTTAGAGATAAAAGCATCTTTGCACTTATTCCATGAATCAATACTATTTTTAGGCAAAGATGAAAACCGAGCTTTAGCACGGTCTCTAAGCGAAAAAGGAAATAGCTTCAATTTAACAATATCATTATCAACATCTTTCTTCTTTTGCATATCACAAAAATCAACGAAGCTATTTAGATGAGTAGCGGCATCTTCACTAGGAAAGGCGGCGAATTGATCTTTCATGACAAGATTCAACAAAGCAGCATTGATTTCACAAGATTCAATATCGGTAAGAGGAGCAATCGGAGTGCTAAGGAAATCATTATTGTTGATATTCGTAAAGTCACATAATTTGGTATTATCTTGAGCCATCATGACAAACAAGCAATCCAACACACGAGCAAACAAAAAAGCAAGCGAAAAAGAGGCGAACAAAAAAGAGAGGGCGAATAAAACGGCAAGGGTGAAGTGGGGGAGAGGAAAACGGGAGGCAAATGGCAAATAATGTAATGCGGGAGTTAAGGGTTTGTGATGGGTACTTGGTATGTTGACTTTTGCGTAGGCCTCCCCGGCAACGGTGCCAAAAATCCTTCTTGCTACGTCTTGAGCATTGCGTTGGTTTTCCCTTGAAGAGGAAAGGGTGATGCAGCAAAGTAGCGTAAGTATTTCCCTCAGTTTTTGAGAACCAAGGTATCAATCCAGTAGGAGGCTACACGCAAGTCCCTCGCACCTACACAAACAAATAAATCCTCGCAACCAACGCGATAAGGGGTTGTCAATCCCTACACGGTCACTTACGAGAGTGAGATCTGATAGATATGATAGGATAATATTTTTGGTATTTTTATGATAAAGATGCAAAGTAAAATAAAAGCAAAGTAAAAAGCAACGGAAAGAACTAAGTGTTGGAAGATTAATATGATGAAGATAGAAGCGGGGGCCATAGGTTTCACTAGTGGCTTCTCTCAAGAGCATATTTATTTTACGGTGGGTGAACAAATTACTGTTGAGCAATTGACATAATTGAGCATGAGAATATCTAGGTATGATCATGTATATAGGCATCACGTCCGAGACAAGTAGACCGACTCCTGCCTGCATCTACTACTATTACTCCACACATCGACCGCTATCCAGCATGCATCTAGAGTATTAAGTTCATAAGAACAGAGTAACGCCTTAAGAAAGATGACATGATGTAGATGGATAAATTCATGCAATATGATAAAAACCCCATCTTCTTATCCTTGATGGCAACAATACAATACGTGCCTTGCTGCCCCTACTGTCACTGGGAAAGGACACCGCAAGATTGAACCCGAAGCTAAGCACTTCTCCCTTTACAAGAAAGATCAATCTAGTAGGCCAAACCAAACTGATAATTCGAAGAGACTTGCAAAGATAACCAATCATACATAAAAGAATTCAGAAGATTCAAATATTGTTCATAGATAAACTTGATCATAAACCCAGAATTCATCGGTCTCAACAAACACACCTTAAAAGAAGATTACATCGAATAGATCTCCACGATAGAGGGGGTGCGTGGTTTTGTCACGGCAGATGTCCTTAGTGTCAGGACTTAGTCACGAGGCCAACGCATCTATGTGGTAGCTTGAGAGGGGTTGAGCGGAATCGAGAGACGCAACACAAGACAAGGATTTAGACAGCGACTTGGGCCCCGGAAACATCATCCGGTAATAGCCCTACATGTTGTTTGTGGCTAGGTCTCATTATGATCATGAGGGAGTCGCCGTAAACCGGCTCTTTGTGTCTAGCCCTAGAGATTGTTTCTTCTTCCTTGCCCCTCTTTGGGGAGCCCTGCCCCTCTTTATATAAGTTAGAGGGGCGGGTTACATGTGGAGTCCTAGTAGGACTAGGACTAGCCTATCTTCTAATACAGGCCGAATACAAGTCCGGGTCTTGATTCCTTGTAAGGTAAATATTCATCACACCATTCTTCTTAAGTCGGCCCACCATCACATGAACCGACCTACTGGGCCTCGGGCCTTGTCGTCCGTTTGACCCGCCATCAGGGCCATCCGTGAGTCGCCAGGCTCATGAGTCGTGAGACCAGTGAGCCGCCAGACTCGTAAGTCGCCAAACCTCCGGCGGGTTACGAGTGAAACGCCAAGTCCCAGCCGGGTCATCCATCCGCTTGGGTCATACTGCGGGGTATATCCCCGACGTTAGCCCCCAGTTTAATTTGGATTTATCCTTATTAAACTGATCTTGCAAAATAACTCAAGAACAAATTTGACAGGTTGTGCTCCGGGTTAAATACTCTTGTTGTAACATCCCAAATTTCTAATTTGGAATGTTATACTTAGAGCATCATTGCATATAATATTTTTTTTCGTTGCATTTTGCTCGATCCTAGAAATTCTACACCACTCAAGGACCCACGGAGAGAGTTGGGGATTTTCGTTATTTTCATATTTTAGTTTTCTCAAATTTTGAAAATGGGATCATTTGATTTTAATTATTTTATCTTCAATTATTTCTACTACCAAAATATGAGAGAGGGAATAAAATGACTTTCCCAAAATAAAGAAATAATGAAGATTTAATAATAAAATCAAATAAGATTTTATTTTGGAGGCTTTCGCCTTTTATTTGAATTTAGGAAAAATGCGCGTTTTTCAAAATTGCATTTAGGCCCCAAATAAATGTTCATTAAATCCGGCTTGATTTTAGAAGCTGAGGAAAATTTATTTCGGGATTTTTGGAGTCCATTTAGTATTTCTTTTTATTTTTTTCTGTAATTATTTGAAAACGCTACTACCATCTGCAGTCTTGCAGCGGGACTCCGCTCGGGCGCTTTATAAGCGCCACCCCGGCCAGCCCCACCCCACCCATGAAACCCTAGCCCGCCGCCCGACCCAGCACGGACTGGATTTCGCCGCCGACCGAGTTCGCCGCCATTGCTTTTATGTGTCATGGTTTTTTGAAAACCAGGCGGTTTTTCTTTGGTTTTTTTCGGTTTTTTTTATTTTTTTCATTTTTTTATTAGTTTAGTTTTTTCTTCGGTTTAGGTTAAATTGCAAACGTTCGTTCGTTCGTTCGTTTTTAGCGAACGCGTTCGTCAGATTAGTTTAGTTAACGATTTTTCTGATCGCGATTCGTGATCCGATTTTCGTTTTAGTATAACTTTTCGCTCGTTTATCGGAATCAGGCGTTTCAAGCGCCTAGAGTTTCGTATCGAAACCCTCTTCCCGAATAATCTACTTAAACAAGTTTTTGCTACTGTAAAATTTGACTTAGATCCAGATTAGTAAAATGAAGTTGTTTTCTTCTGCCGTTTGACTTTCGTTGCTTCGTTTGATTTGATTCTTTTTGCAAACCGGAGTTCTTAAGTTGAACTATCTGGTTAGATCTATTCGAGTTTTACATGTGCATTAGATGAGTAATTATTGTATGCTTGTTTGTTTGTCTGTGATAGAATACCCGGAGTGCGCCGCTTGTTACTTCGTGTCTCTAGGTTTCGCGGATCATCAGCAAGGCAAGTAACACTTTGATCATACCTTTTCTACTACCCAGTTTTTATGCATTAGATCTATCCTCAAACATTGCATGATTAGGATCTAATTAAATTGTGGGATGGGAAGTAGATTGAGGTAGTACCTATTACCTGTTTTATTACCAAACCCTCGGGAGTTACTTCTACGTTTGCTTATTATGCCATGCTATGCTAGTAGACGTGGATTGGGTGAGTGAATCCATGACAGATGTGAGATTATTATTTAATGGTTTATTTAAGGTGGCAACTTAAACACACATCTGGGTGGATTGAGGCACCTGGTTTCTATCGGGACTTGCCTGTATTTTCTTGGACCGCTACCTGTGCTCAAAGGGATCATGAGATTGTTCAAACTAGAAACTTACGTGTGCAGCCACAAGCCATTATGGGCTCTGGCGTAGTTGATTAAGTTGTGCGAACTCTTACGGGTAGGCTAGCAGATGTAGGGGATGTAGGTTGGTACGTTCTACCCACATGTAAGGCGCTAGCGCTTCTGAAAGACTATGTCTCGGTCATCCGTTTCTCAAACATCATGCAGTGCGAGAAATCAAACAGAGGCGATCGAGTCTTGTGGGGAAAAGTGCGCAAACCTCTGCAGAGTGTATAAACTAATCATGGTTAGCCGTGTCCCCGGTTATGGACATCTTGAGTATCTAGTACTTGGATATCATGTGAATCTCATCATGTTACTTCAAATTAATATTGTTGGGTTTGTTAATGAGTACTTTTAATTGGGATTGAGAATGCGTCAACCATTCTCAATGTTTAACAACCACCATGATAGTTAAATAAATTTATTCCTTTGTAGTAGGGAAAAATTGGCTTTATGCAAAAGCTAACCATAGAGCTTTTCCACCAGCCATATATGCATGTAGTATAGGCTTATCATTCCATTATCCTCTATGTGTTACATTGCCGGCATATTCCATGTCTTTGACCCGTTTTCGGGCTGCAACGCGTTTCATGTTGCGGACTTTTCGCATTTACGACAGTAAGGTGCTTAAGTCGTGGTTCTATACTCGATGATGCCGTTGGAGTTGATGGACTCGCTTATTCTTCCAAGCCTTCATTTGTTATCATATTTAGATGGCCTTAAGCCATATTTATTTTATTAAGTTCTCTCTTGAGACATTCGATTGTAATAAGTGTGTGATTGCTACTGTTATAAATCCTTCAAGTAATCTTGTGTGGTGTCAAGATTCTTGATCCAGGATGACACGAGCACGTAGATCGACTGTTTGAGGTCTGGTCGCTACACAGATGGTATCAGAGCACACGCTGACTGTAGGACACGACCATTAAGCTAAAGCCCTAGATCACTACTCTCTCTTCTCATTTCTAACTCCTCATATTTTCTACTCTTTTAGGATGACTAAGCGAGGATCAAGTTCACCAGCCAGATGAAGATACACCCTTTGGGCGACACACGAAGGAAGTCACTAAGTACCTAAACATTGGATTACCAAGCTTCACCGGGACCTACAATTCCACTTTACCCAAAGAAGAGCGCTGGAAGATTCAAGCTCAAGTTCCCGGAAGGACGTTTGCACCAATCACGGAGCCCATAGAGTGTGTTTTCAATGCACCAACCTGGAGTTTGGGAAAGAGTATGGCAGATCCATAACCATGGGACACATTGGAGAAGTTTACAAAGAAGATCTCAAGGATACTATCTACCAGATTTGCGGGCGTCGAGATGAACAATGGGAGATAGTTGGCACTAAGAAGGATCGATCCATTGCAGCTTTCATCCAGGAGTTAAACCAGCACATTCGACGCCAGGAGAACCCGGATGTCTTGTGAGACATGATGGAGTTGAAGACAACAAAAGCCAAGATTATCGAACTAGAAGGAGAACTGAAGGCCACTCGCAAGGACTACATGGAGGAGATTGTAGCTCTAGTGGGACAAAACGGCGATCTTAAGGAGAAGATTGAAGAACTCATGGGGAATTCAGCACCCGGAGGAGAAGATGAAGATAGCACCTGTCTAGAGAACTACATCATCATCGACGACACCGATTTCGATTCTAGTGATGATGATTTCGAAGATGAAGCTGGAGCAGATATCATGGAGTCTTCGCCGGAGCAGTTTTTCTAGTTGACCACCATAACAATAGTAGATTTCCCCCATTTTAACTAGTTTTAGTTTCAGCACTTATGTAACGATAGATAGACCGTTGTATGCCTTGTTTGAATTGATTGGAGTGATATTGTGTGATTTTGTCTCATGTGCATATGGGTAGTGTTTTCTCTCTAGACCTCATTCTATTCTTAACTCTCGTCTTTTCTTAAAACCCTCAGATGCCTTCGAGACGCGACCCCGGATTTGTTTTCCCGCCAGGGATCACTCAGTTGATTCAGCAGCAGAATGCTTGATTCAAACATTGGTACAGAACCAAGGCAACAACAACAACAACAACAACAACAACAACAACAACAACAACAACAACAACAACCCACCGCCACCACCACCTGTTGACCATTTGACCCGTTTCTTAAGGCTGAATCCGCCGGTGTTTTCCAGTAGCATCGAGCCGATTGTTGCAGATGATTGGCTCCGTAAGATAGGGAGGGAGTTGACCACTGCAGGATGTCTGAGATGGAGAAAGGGTTAAATTTGCCGAACATCACTCGAAGGACCCAGCAAAGCATGGTGGGAGAATTTTTACAGCCACTTACCACATAGACACCTTTGTCACATGGGATCAGTTTCAGCAAGCTTTCCGTACTACCCATGTTTCAGCAGGAGCTATGGCCATGAAGAAGCGTAAGTTTCGCAATTTGCGCCAAGGAGGACGGACAGTTGGCCAGTATGTGGATGATTTTAGTAAGTTAGCACGTTATGCCCCAGATGACGTTGCTACGGATGCAGCTAAGCAGGAGAAGTTTCTAGAAGGACTGAATGATGAGCTGAGCATGCAGTTGATGGTAGCCACCTTCAAAACTACCAGGAGTTGTTAGATCGTGCTCTTATGATTGAAGGGAAGCAACAGCAGATTGACTATCGCAAGAGGAAGTATGGACAGGGGAAGAATAACTCTGGAGCTCAGCAGAAGCTACGCTTTATGCCGAAGACAGGAGGATAATTTCAGCATACCCATGGAGGAGGTAGCTCACACAACCATAATGGCACCAAGAATGGAAATGGGAATGGAGGAAGCAATGGACAGAACCGCACCAACCCGTCAACACCATCCAAGGTAGACCTGAGCCACATCACTTGCTTTAAGTGCCGCAAGACCGGGCATTATTCAAATGATTGCCCGGAAGGCCAGAATGGAAATGGCAATGGAAGCTCAAGAAAGAAGCCGAACCCTTTCAACAAAGGACAAGTGAACCACGTTACCGTGGAGGAGGTTGAAGCTCAGCCAGATGCAGTAATAGGTAAGTTTTTGGTTAAGTCATTTACTACAGTTGTTCTTTTTGATACTGGTGCATCGCATTCATACATATCAAGGGGATTTGTGGATAAGTATAAACTACCAACCCAAGCCCTTGGGTCACCCATGCTAGTAAACTCACCCAGAGCAGAATACATGGCTAGTATATGGTGCTACCGACTGCCATTAAGGATTGGACACTATGTATTTCCCTCGGACCTAATAGTTCTGGAATCGCAAGGTTTGGATGTGATATTAGGCATGGATTGATTATCGAAGTATGGAGGGAACATAGATTGCGCCAGTAAGTCGATTTTGCTTACCACCCCGTAAGGGAGGAGAATCAAGTATGTATCACGGCACGAGCCGAGGAGAGCACATGTAAATTCCTTAACAGAGTTGTGCGGTGATGAAGTACCAAGGTAAGGGATTACCCGGACGTGTTTCCGGAAGAGTTACTAGGCATGCCACCGGATAGAGACATTGAGTTTCTAATTGAACTACTGCCAGGCACTGGGCCGATATCTAAGAGACCGTATAGGATGCCAGCCCAAGATTTGGAGGAAATTAAGAAGCGATTAAGGAGTTCTTTGGATAAAGGTTTTATTCGCCCAAGTTCTTCGCCTTGGGGATCACCAAGATTCTAGTGGAGAAGAAGGATGGATCATTAAGAATGGTTGTTGATTATCGAGGATTGAATGAAGTGACCATTAAGAACAAGTACCCACCGCCGATGATCAATGACTTGTTTGACCAATTGCAAGGAGCTAAGGTATTTTCCAAGATCGATTTACGATCGTGGTACCATCGATTGAAGATTCGAGAGCAGGATATACCTAAGACGGCTTTTACCACCAGGTACGGGCTGTATGAGTATACCGTTATGTCATTTGGTCTGACTAACGCACCTGCCTATTTTATGAACATGATGAACAAAGTGTTTATGGAATTTTTGGATAAGTTCGTCGTGGTGTTCATTGATGATATTTTGGTTTACTCGAAGAATGATGAGGAACATAAGGAGCATTTGCGTTTGGTACTCGAGAAGCTCAGAGAACATTAGTTGTATGCCAAGTTCAGCAAGTGTGAGTTTTTGTTGAAGGAAGTTGGATTTCTTGGACATGTTATATCCGGAGAAGGTATAGCAGTAGACCCCACTAAAGTCGTCACTGTAACAAACTCGGAAGCGCCAACAACAGCTGGAGAGATCCGGAGTTTCCTTGGACTCGCAGGATTCTACCGGAGATTCATTGAGAATTTCTCAAGGATTGCGAAGCCTATGACAGAATTGTTGAAGGACACCAAGTTCATTTGGACCGAGGAGTGTGAAGCTAGTTTCCAAGAGTTGAAGAAACGTTTGGTTACCTCACCAGTGTTAATTCTGCCAGATCAGACCAAGGATTATGAGGTGTATTGCGACGCTTCACGTCGAGGACTTGGAGCAGTGCTTATGCAGGAGGGAAGAGTTGTTTCGTATGCGTCACGATAGCTTAAGCCTCATGAGCTAAATTACGCCACACATGGTTTGGAGTTAGCAGCCGTAGTGCATGCGTTGAAGACTTGGAGACATTTCCTCATTGGAAATCATTGTGAGGTGTATACGGATCACAAGAGTTTGAAGTATATCTTCACGCAGAAGGAGCTAAATCTCAGGCAGAGGAGATGGTTGGAGCTCATTAAGGACTATGATATGAGATTACATTATCACCCCGGAAAGGCTAACGTTGTAGCAGACGCGTTGAGCCGTAAGAGTCACGTCAACACACTAATGATGGGAGAAATACCAAAGGAATTAGCCGAGGATCTTCGAGAGATATGTTTGGAAATAGTTCCGAGAGGCTATGTAGCAGCATTGGAAATTCAGTCAACCTTGATGGACAAGATCAGGGAAGCTCAGAAGACTGACAAAGAGATTGCCTCTATAAAGGAGAGAATGAGCGAAGGAAAAGTTAAGGGATTTCGTGAGGATGAGCACGATACCCTATGGTTTGAAGACCGTGTTTATGTATCCAATGATCCGGAGATCAGGAAATTGATTCTACAAGAGGCACATGATTCACCATATTCGATTCACCCAGGAAATACCAAGATGTATTTGGATTTGAAAAGTACTTTCTGGTGGACCGGAATGAAGAAGGACATTGCAGAATATGTAGTAGTTTGTGATGTATGTCAGAGGGTGAAGGCGTAACATCGAAGCCGGCCAGGATTGTTACAGCCATTGCCTATACCCGAATGGAAGTGGGATAAACTAGGTATGGATTTCATCACGGGATTGCCCAGGACACGTTCAGGCTATGACTCGATTTGGGTTGTAGTCGATCGTTTAACGAAGGTAGCTCATTTCATTCCAGTAAAGACTACCTACAGCAGTGCCAAATTGGCTAAGATATACATGACAAGGATTGTATGCTTGCATGGAGTTCCGAGGAGTATCGTGTCAGATAGAGGACCCCAATTCACCTCAAAGTTCTGGAAGGCGATTACGAAACTTTGGGAACCGGTGAGTTTAGCACAACTTTTCATCCACGCAGACAGTTGACAAACCGAGAGAGTCAACCAGATTTTGGAAGATATGCTTAGAGCTTGTGCTTTGAATTATGGATCAAGTTGGGATGACAACTTGCCGTATGCGGAGTTTTCTTATAACAACAGTTACCAAACCAGTCTGAAGATGGCACCTTTCGAAGCCTTGTACGGAAGGAGGTGCAGGACCCCGTTGTTGTGGGATGAAGCTGGAGACCGCCAGTTGTTTGGACCACATTTGATTAAGGAGTCTGAACGGAAAGTAAATTTGATTCGCGATAGGCTCAAGGTAGCCCAGTCAAGACAGAAGAGTTATGTGGACTCAAAACGCAAGGAGACAGAATACGAAGTCGGAGATGTAGTTTATCTTCGATATCGCCACTCCGAGGAGTTAAGCGTTTTGGTGTTAAAGGAAAGTTAGCGCCCCGATTTGTAGGACCTTACCGTGTTTTGGAACGCATGGGAGAAGTTGCGTACAAGTTGGAATTACCCGAAGGATTATCAGGAGTTCATGATGTGTTTCATGTTTCTCAGTTGAAGAAGTGTCACGCAGAGATGGCTGATATACCACTGAGAGATACCGTTCCACTAGAAGCGATTCAGTTGAATGATGATTTGACCTATGAGGAGAAACCAGTTAAGATTCTCGAGTTTGCCAGTCGAGTTACTCGCAACAAGGTCATTAAGTTTTGCTAAGTTCAGTGGAGCCACCACACCGAGGAGGAAGCCACCTGGGAACGAAAGGAGGATTTGCTTAAAGACCACCCTCACCTATTTTCTAGCCAACCCGAATCTGGAGGGCGAGATTCATCTTAAGGGGGTAGGTTTGTAACATCCCAAATTTCTAATTTGGAATGTTATACTTAGAGCATCATTGCATATCATATTTTTTTTCGTTGCATTTTGCTCGATCCTAGAAATTCTACACCACTCAAGGACCCACGGAGAGAGTTGGGGATTTTCGTTATTTTCATATTTGAGTTTTCTCAATTTTGAAAATGGGATCATTTGATTTTAATTATTTTATCTTCAATTATTTCTACTACCAAAATATGAGAGAGGGAATAAAATGACTTTCCCAAAATAAAGAAATAATGAAGATTTAATAATAAAATCAAATAGGATTTTATTTTGGAGTTTTTCGCCTTTTATTTGAATTTAGGAAAAATGCGCGTTTTTCAAAATTGCATTTAGGCACCAAATAAATGTTCATTAAATCCGGCTTGATTTTAGAAGCCAGGGAAAATTTATTTCGGGATTTTTGGAGTCCGTTTAGTATTTCTTTTTATTTTTTTTCTGCGTGTAATTATTTTAAAAAAACGCCGACCGCCTTATCGGGCCGCACTGAAGCGGACTCCGCCGGGCGCTTTATAAGCTGCCGCTGGCGCCTCAAAGACACCGGGCGCACCTACCCGCTTCCGAAGCCCTAGCCCCTGGCCGACCTCACACACCACGGGACCACGGACTTCACCGCCGGAGACGAGGTTCGCCGCCGCCTCGTTTTGCGTGCCGCCGTTTTTTTTGAAAACCGGGCAGTTTTTCTTCTGTTTTATTTCGGTTTTTTTATTTTTTTCGTTTTTTTATTAGATCGGTTTTTTTCTTCGGTTTATGTTAAATAGCAAACGTTCGTTCGTTCGCTCATTTTTAACGAACGCGTTCGTCAGATTAGTTTAGTTAACGAACGTCCGTTCGTTAACCCGTTCGTCGTTTTTCTTTTTCTCGGATTTAATCCGCGATTTTTCTGATCGCGATTCCTGATCTGATTTTCGTTTTAGTACAACTTTTCGCTCGTTTATCGGAATCAGGCGATTCAAGCGCCTAGAGTTTCTTCTCGAAACCCTCTTTCCGAATAATCTGCTTAAACAAGTTTTTGCTATAGTAAAATTTGACTTAGATCCAGATTAGTAAAATGAAGCTGTTTTCTTCTGCCGTTTGACTTTCGTTGCTTCGTTTGATTTGATTCTTTTTGCAAACCGGAGTTCTTAAGTTGAACTATCTGGTTAGATCTATTCGAGTTTTACCTATGCATTAGATGAGTACTTATTGTATGCTTGTTTGTTTGTCTGTGATAGAATACCCGGAGTGCGCCGCTTGTTACTTTGAGTCTCTAGGTTTCGCGGATCATCAGCAAGTCAAGTAACACTTTGATCATACCTTTTCTACTACCCAGTTTTTATGCATTAGATCTATCCTCAAACATTGCATGATTAAGATCTAATTAAATTGTGGGATGGGAAGTAGATTGAGGTAGTACCTATTACCTGTTTTATTATCAAACCCTCAGGAGTTACTTCTACGTTTGCTTATTATGCCATGCTATGCTAGTAGACGTGGACTGGGTGAGTGAATCCATGATAGATGTGAGATTACTATTTAATGGTTTATTTAAGGTGGCAACTTAAACACACATCTCGGTGGATTGAGGCACCTGGTTTCTATTAGGACTTGCATGTATTTTCTTCGGACTGCCACCCAGGCTCAAAGGGATCGTGAGATTGTTCAAACTAGAAACTTACGTGTGCAGCCACTAGCCATTATGGGCTCTGGCGTAGTTGATTAAGTTGTGCGAACTCTTACGGGTAGGCTAGCAGATGTAGGGGATGTAGGTTGGTAAGGTCTACCCACATGTAAGGTGCTAGCGCTTCTGAAAGACTATGTCTCGGTCATCCGTTTCTCAAACATCATGTAGTGCGAGAAATCAAACGGAGGCGATCGAGTCTTGTGGGGAAAAGTGCGCAAACCTCTGCAGAGTGTATAAACTAAATGGTTAGCCGTGTCCCCGGTTATGGACATCTTGAGTATCTAGTACTTGGATATCATGTGAATCTCATCATGTTACTTCAAATTAATATTGTTGGGTTTGTTAATGAGTACTTTTAATTGGGATTGAGAATGCTGTCAACCATTCTCAATGTTTAACAACCACCATGATAGTTAAATAAATTTATTCCTTTGCAGTAGGGAAAAATTGGCTTTATGCAAAACTGTAATCATAGAGCTTTTCCACCAGCCATATATGCATGTAGTATAGGCTTATCATTCCATTATTCTCTATGTGTTACATTGCCAGCATATTCCATGTGCTGACCCGTTTTCGGGCTGCAACGTTTCATGTTGCAGACTTTTCAGACGACGAGTAAGGTGCTTAAGTCGTGGTTCTATACTCAGTGATGCCGTTGGAGTTGATGGACTCACTTATTCTTCCAAGCCTTCAGCTGTTATCGTATTTAGATGGCCTTAAGCCATATTTATTTTATTAAGTTCTCTCTTGAGACATTTGATTGTAATAAGTGTGTGATTGCTACTCTGTTATAAATCCTTCGAGTACTGTGTGGTGTCAGCATTACTGATCCAGGGATGACACTGAGCACAGAGATCAGACTGTTTGACGTCTGGTCGCTACACTTGTAAGCCGGTCACATGATCATCTTTAAGTCCTTGTCATTTCCTTGTTGATGTAAATATGTCCATAACATCATAGAAAAATCTTCTTTAACACATATGCTTCAACTTTGTCAATGCAAAAAATCCAGATACTTCTTTTAAAAAATCCGGGTTAACAGGCCAGCTTCAGAATCAATTTGCTGACATTGATCTTCTTGTAGAGAAGTATTGTAAGAAATAATCCACTTGAGTCGGCTTCCAAAACGCCGGCTTAAAAAATATTAGTCTTGAAATACTCATCTGACTTTCAACCGGCTTAAAGATGTAGATCTTGCCGATTTATGATTGCCAAAATTGTCGGGTTATAAACAAATGATACCGGGTCATATAATTGTTGCTGATGCCGGGTTAATCTTATGATGACGTCGGGTCATAAAATTTGCAGATTTCTTTGATAATAATATAATACCCGATTTGCTCAAAACTGAGGATTTGAAGTTATTCCTCCCTTATATACATATCACCTGTAGCCCCCCAAGTGCCGGGTTGTCATGCTTGCAGCAACCTGGGACTTGTAATTGCCTTATGATCATAAAACTTCAACCAGTGTAGCCCCCAAGGCCCGGGTCATTATGCAATAATGAGCAGGGACTTTGTAAATATTATCATGTAAACTGGAGCAGCAATGTGTAGCCCCCAAGGGCCGGCTCAGTAAGATATTACTGAGCTGGGACTTTGTATACAATTCATTGATAATAACATCATATGATGTAATCTCCACCATGGGGCTTGAACCAACGTCCACAAGATTAAGAGCTTTGTCCTTTACCAACTAAGCAATGGATCCTTCAATATAATGGATTAAGACTTGTGTACCTTGAACTGTTGACAAGAGCAATTGGTAGCCCCCAAGGGCCGGCTCATTATGATGTGATGAGTCGGGTCTTCAATGAGGTGAGCAAAAAATGACTTTGCATTAGCCCCCAAGTGTCATGGTGCATGCTTGCTGTCAGAGTAAATGACCACGGGTAGCCTAGCCGGCTCCCGCTGGCACTTCCGAAAAAATTACGGGCCGATCGAGCCCTCAAGCATCCAAGACGCGGGGCTGCCTTCCCTCAGCCGGCTGTCTCTAAGGCCGGCTGCTGGGAGGCGGCCCGACCCTGAAACCTACGAGAGGAAGGCCACAAGAGGGCCGATTCCAGGAAGCCGACCACGAGAAGGCCGACTCCAAGAAGCCGACCATGAGAAGGCCGACTCCAAGAAGCCGGCCCCCCAGCAGGCGACCAAGACCGCCCCCTCAAACTTTGCACCCACATAACGGCGATGAGACGGGGTGTGGCTCTGATGAAGCCCTGCCACCCCGAATCCCGGGCGTGCATGGACACAAGTCTTGCCAGACGGGCGGCCATCACCCGTCCGGTGCGGCACTGTTGCCATGTTGACCATGATGTCACCCACGACAAGTTGTCAGTACGGCCCGCAGGCGGCGGGCCCCTCAAGTCAGAGAGATACCCGAAGGCGGCCAGGCCTCCTCCAGTCGGCCTGAGATATGGCCGGCTCCCAGCTGCCGGCTTGCTCCCCCCCTCGGAGGAGGCGCCTCATTAAGGAGACAAGATGAGGTAAGGCTACAGTGATCGCCGCCAAGGCGGTGGCACTGTAGCCATGCTTACATCGACAAAGCCCTCATCATCAGGAGTGAGGCAACAGTAACCAGCCCCCGACAAGGCCCCCAGCAGTGTGGCCAGCTTGTCGACCAGGAAGCCGGCAGCCGGCGGGACCCACCAGTCGGCGGGCCCCAGCGGCCGGCGGAGAAGCCGGCGAGTGTAGACACTGACGGCTAGGGCCCGCGCCCAGCCGAATTAGCATTGTACCCCCGGGGGGTAGGCCTATATAAACCGCCCAGGACACCCATGCAAAAGGGTTGATCTCTTAGAGCTTTAGACACGACATAGAGGGAAGATGAGAGCTAGCCGTGCCCTTCTTCTTCTTCTCACCGAAACAGCTCAAGGAGCCTCTTGTAGCTACTTGTTCACCTAGTGATCATGCGGAGACCCCGGGGAGAAGCAGTAGTGGTGTTATCTCCACGGAGAGCCCCGAAGCTGGGTAAGATTCGCCGGCGTGCATGTCTTCGCCTCATCCGCTTTCAGTGTACGGCGACGTCTTATTGGCTCCCACAATGATAAGCCACCCGTTGGCATATGTCGCACCTACCACCGGACATTTGGCGCCCACCATGGGGCCAGGTGCACCGTCGTCCGGAGACCTGTTCTAGATGGGAACCCTCTTCCTTCCCAGCGAGCGTAGCCAGCCTGGCACGCCCGATGGCGCTTGCCCCGACGCGCTGCAAGGCGTCGCCCGATACTGCGGCGAGCTACCTCGCCGATCATCTTGGCGAAGCTCGCATCTCCGACGAGCCCGCATCCGACGCGGGCACGGGCCGCCTCGAGAGCCACCTCGTCAGCCTCCTCGACCAACTCCACGTCTCCAGCGAGCCTGCTGTGGATTCGGAGTCGGTTGGCTCCACCGACCCAATGCTTGTAGACTCCGAAACGACATCCCTTGACGCTTTCCCCGCCAACGTCGAGATCGTCAATGACCCGCTCCCCCGAGCCGACAGCTATGGCAGCGCCGTCACCGAGGTGCTGGTCATCAGCCATGGCGTCGCCTCTGGCGAGAACGCCCACGACGCCCTGCAGGCGGCGTTCCACGATTTGTCCGTCCCCCTCCCGGCCGACGCCGAATCCGAGACACTGGAGGCACGCCGCCTCGCCCTCATTGCAGAGGGCCAGAAGATAGCCTCCATGAGGCGCCTCACTGAGGCTCACCAGCGCGAAGTCGACCGCGCCACCTTCGGCACGCCGCCTCCTGACGGGCCGAGCCGAATCGGCGTCATCAAGCAGCATGGCGTAGCCATCGCTGACATGCTAGGAGCAGACCGCCCAGTCTATGCCACGCCCCTCGAGAACCTACGCGCCCAGTGCCGTGAGACGAAGCTAAATGGACTGGGGGCCGAAGAGCTCCCTCACATGACCAGACGCATCCAACAGCTGATCGATGCAGCTGCGCAGCGGCACGAAGCCGGCGTCCGCGCGGAAAGTCCTCCCCCGCGCCGGGAGAACGGCGCAACGTCCCGGACGCCGACCGCGGGCAACACCCGCGCGCGGCAAGAAAAGGAGCCGGCTGCCAGCCGCAGCCGAACCCGAATCTCCATCGAGCGCGATGCAGACGTCCGCCCTCGAGCCGTGGAGCGGCAGGGCAACCCGCCTCCTCCTCCACCTCGTGGAAGAGATATCCCACCCCGCCGCCTGCCACGTATCCGACTCTCAGCGGCCGGCTGGGCCGCCGCGAAGGAGTCGGCGAGAGCGATGCCCGCCATCGAATCGACCGCCTAGCGCGATCCCTGGCGTTAGAAGAAGAAGACGATGTCGGCCCACCTTGCTTTGGCCCCCGCATCCGCGACGAGCCCTTCCCCAAAGGGTTCTCGCTCCCAAGAGACACGCCCAAGTACAACGGCTCTGTGAAGGCGGAAGATTGGTTGATCGACTACTCCACCGCAGTCAGCATAGCGAACGGCAACAGGCGCGTTGCCGTAAAGTATGTCCCCCTCATGCTCCAAGGCACGACGCGTACCTGGCTCAACAGCCTCAAGCCTCACAACATCAACAGCTGGCTAGACTTCACGGAAGCCTTCATCCGCAACTTCACCAGCACCTACAAGCGGGCTCCCAAGCCCCGATAGCTCTCCTTGTGCGTTCAAGGGCCCACCGAATCAACCCACGACTACCTCAAGCGTTGGGCCGAGCTCCGCAACTCCTGCGAAGGGGTGCATGAGGTTCAAGCCATAGAGTACTTCACCACCGGGTGCCGAGAAGGCACCCTTCTCAAGCACAAGCTCCTCTGCGACGAGTCGACTACCCTCGACGAGCTGCTGGTCATAGCAGACAAGTACGCCACGGCCGACTCTTCAATGAAGGCCGAGTTCCAGGTAGACGCCTCTGGGAAGGTGCTCAATCCAGCTCCCAAGACGCCGGCTGGGGACTCTAGCCGACGTCAGTACCAGAACGACAACAAGCGCAAGGGCCCTATGCCACCTTCCACCAGCCGGCAGGTGGCCACGGTCGAAGATGAGCAACACGAGGGGCGGCCCACGCCCAAGAAGCAGAAGGGCGGCAGGCCAGCTTCACAGCCGGCTTTCTCCTATGAGCAGGCCCTTGATGCCCCATGCAAGTTCCATAGCTGCGCGAAGCCGTCCAACCACGCAACCCGGAAATGCCACTGGCTCACGCAAATCTCTAAAGGCGAAGGGCTTGTGCCGCCTCCGGCTCCTGAACAGCCGGCCGCTCGGCCAGCGGTGGGAGCCGTTCAAGACGAGTTCCCCGACGAGCATGCCGCCTACGTCATCTTTACAAGCCAGCCCGAATACCGGCGCAGCCGGCACTGACAACACCAAGAAGTCAACGCGGTCGCCTCCAACAACCCTGAGTACATGCATTGGTCGGAAAGGCCCATCAGCTGGAGTCGTGCCAACTACCCAGAGGTGATGCCGTCCCCCAGCTCTTATGCATTGGTTTTGGACGCCACCCTCGCAACAGACATGCGTGCTACCCATTTCTCCCGTGTGCTGATAGATGGCGGGAGCAGCATCAACATCCTATACCGTGACACCATGGAGAAGATAAACATCAAGACGAAGCAGCTCATGCCTAGCCGAACCGTGTTCCATGGCATCGTACCCGGCCTGTCCTGCTGACCAATCAGCAAGATCAAGATAGATGTTCTCTTTGGGGACAAGGATCACTTCTGCCGAGAAGCAGTTTGGTCTGAAGTGGTGGATTTGGAGAGCCCTTACCATGCGTTGCTTGGCCGACCTGCTTTGGCCAAGTTCATGGTTGTACCCCACTACACGTACCTCAAAATGAAGATACCAAGTTCCAAGGCCATCATCACCATATCCGGCGACTACAAGAAATCTTCCGAGTGTGCAGCAGCTAGCAGCCGGCTGGCCGAGTCTCTTGTGATCGCTGAAGAAAAGAAGATGCTGGACCGGGTCATGGCCATGGCCGGCAAGCAGCCGGTCCTGTCCCCTGATCCCAAGGAATGTGATGCCCAAGGTTCTTTCCAGCCGGCCAAAGAAACGAAGAAGATCCCTCCGGACCCGGAGCACCCAGAAAGGTTTGCCGTCATTGGTGCGAAGGCGAGCTCGTCGATTTCCTCCGTGAGAATTGGGACATCTTCGCATGGTCCCCCAAGGACATGCCGGGCGTTCCGAAGGAATTCACCGAGCACAAGCTACACGTCAGAGCAGATGCAAAGCCCGTTAAGCAGCCCCTCCGCCGACTATCGGAGGAGAAGAGAAGGATTGTAGGAGAAGAGATAGCCCGGCTTCTGGCAGCCGCTTCATAATGGAGGTGTTCTTTCCGAATGGCTCGCCAACCCGTCCTCGTGCTTAAGAAGAATAACAAGTGGCACATGTGTATAGACTACACTAGCCTCAACAAAGCCTGCCCCAAAGATCCCTTCGCCCTGCCAAGGATAGATCAAGTAATAGACTCCACAGCCGGATGCGAGCTGTTGAGTTTCTTGGATGCTTACTCAGGCTACCACCAGATAAAGTTGGATCCAGCTGACCGCCTGAAGACCACCTTCATCACACGATTCGGAGCTTTCTGCTACCTGACTATGACATTCGGCTTGAGAAATGCCGGTGCCACTTTTCAGCATTGCATGCAGAAATGCCTCCTCAAGCAACTCGGTAGCAATGCCCACGTCTATGTAGACGATATTGTGGTGAAGACGGAGAAGCGCGGCACCTTGCTGGAAGACCTCAAGGAGACGTTTGAGAATCTGCACCAGTTTTAGATCAAGTTCAACCCCGAGAAATGCGTGTTCGGAGTACCAGCCGGCCAGCTTCTAGGCTTCCTTGTCCCCGAACGCGACATTGAATGCAACTCCGTGAAGATCAAAGCCATTGAGAGAATGGAGATTCCCACTAAACTACGAGACGTCCAGAAGTTTATCGGATGCCTGGCTTCCCTGAACCGCTTCATCGGTAGGCTTGGAGAAAGCTCTCCCCTCTACCGACTCATGAAGAAGACCACTCACTTGGAGTGGAGCGACCAAGCCGACCAAGCTTTCCACGAGCTGAAGAAGATGCGCCACGCCACTGCCCCGGGCGGCACCAACTGAGAAAGAGCCCATGCTCCTTTACATTGCCGCTACCAGCCGGGTGGTCAGCACTGTCATCGTGGTTCAGCACCCGGAAGAAGGCCGAGCTCAGCTAGTCCAGAGGCCGGTGTACTACTTATGTGAAATACTGTCCACCTCGAAGCAGAACTACCCGCACTAATAGAAGATGTGCTATGGTGTGTACTTCGCCGCCAAGAAGCTCAAGCCCTACTTTCAAGAGCACCCCATCACGGTCGTATGCACTGCCCCACTCGCCGAGATCATAGGCAGCCGGGATGCATCTGGCCGGGTGGCAAAATGGGCCATGGAGCTGCCCCCTACACGATCTTCTACCAGCCTCGCACCGCCATCAAGTCCCAAGCATTGGCCGGCTTCCTCGTCGACTGGGCCGAGACCCAGTACCTACCGCCGGCCCCCGACTCCACTCATTGGCGGATGCACTTCGATGGGTCCAAGATGCGCACCGGCTTGGGAGCCGGCATCATCCTCACCTATCCCAAAGGCGACAAGCTCAGATACACATTGCAAATTCATTTTGCCGCCTCCGACAATGTGGCCGAGTACGAGGCACTCATACACGGGCTCCGGCTAGCCAAAGAACTAGGCATCCGCCGGATCCTGTGCTATGGTGACTCGGATTTGGTAGTCCAGCAATCATCTGGCGACTGAGACGCCAAGGACGCAAACATGGCGAGCTACCGCTTCCTCATTCAGCAAATCAGCAGGTATTTTGAAGGATGCGAGTTCCTCCATGTGCCACAGCCGACAACGAAACAAGCGGATGCCACAGCACGGATAGGCTCCACTCGACAAGCTATACCAACCGGCGTCTCTCTCCAATGCCTCCTAAAGCCGTCTATCAAGCCGTCTCCAGAATCCGATTCCATCTTCGTGCCGCCTAACCCCGACGCAGTCGGATCCGGCTTGGGGAACCAAGCAGGCGGCTCGGGGACTTCGATTGGCAGCTCGGGGACTTCAACAGACGGCTCGGGGACTGCCATAATCGCATCCGGCCTGGGGACTTCAGAACCCGGCCCGGGGACTACGGTAGTTGGCCCGGGGACTGCATCGACACAACAGGCAGTGGCCGATTCTAGCTCATCACCACCCAGCCCACCCGCCCTGGTTGCAGTAGCCGTGTTGGCAATAGAAGAAGTCACAGCTCCATCATGGGCCCAGCCCATCCTCAATTTCCTGGTAAATAGAGAGCTGCCGACTGATGAGATCGTGGCAAGACAAGTCCAACGCCGAGCCGGAGCATACACAATTGTTAACCGAGAGCTCAAATCGGTAGCGGCGTCCTTTGAGTTTTCGGTAGCTGCGTCGAGCCGGAGAAGGGCATAGCAATCCTCAAGGACATTCACCAAGGCGAATGCGGCCACCACGCGGCCTCAAGATCACTCGTTGCCAAAGCTTTCCGCCATGGATTCTTTTGGCCGACTGCTTTGGACGACGCCAAGGAGTTAGTCAAGCACTGCAAAGGGTGCCAAGTCTTCAGCTCCAAGCAGCACCTCCGGCTTCGGCAGTCAAGACCATTCCCCTCACCTGGCCTTTTGCCGTCTGGGGACTGGACATGGTGGGCCCGTTCAAGACGGCGCGCGGCGGCATGACACATCACTACAAAAAAGGACACATCCGTGACATTTTGGGCCGAACGAAATTTTTTTCTGTCATACATATGACACTTCTATGACGATAATTGTGACAAAACCCGGTATCATCATAGATGTGGTGGGCTCCTACTTCTATGACAAAAAATGATGACAGAAAATGGGCTTTTCATCCTGGGCGGGCCGGAGACGCAGCTGCATGACATTCTTTGGGCCGTCCATGATGGAAAAAACCATGGTAGAAGCGAGGGGGAGGAAAATTTCGGGGAGTTGCCGGTTACGGTGGGAGGTCAGGCGGAGGCGAGGCGCTGCTTTCTCTCATACGTCTGTGGCGTGTATGCAAGGCGTTGGCTCTAATCGAACCCGGCGAGGCGTTGGGCTCTAATCGAACCCGGCGATTACGCTGCGAACTCTGGCGTTCTTGAACCCGAGGGATCAATCAATGGTTGTTAACTAAACCCGATGGAGCGATTCGCCGCTATTGCTGCTAATCAAGCGGATCGATGCTGCCTGGGATGAACAGTGGCGTTGCGGGGGTTCGATGAATAGTGAGCGGTGGCATTGCCTCTGGATGAACAGGAACCCATGGTGTGGAGGGTGGATGAGCGATGAAGCGGTGGAGGGGTGGCCGTGGAGGGTGGTTGAACAGGACCCGTGGTGTGGAGGGCTGGATGAGCGATAGATGGTGGAAGGGTGCCCGTGGAGGGTGGTTGAGCGATGGCCGGTGGAGTAGCGCGGTGTGGAGGCTGGATGAACAGGAGCCCGTGGAGGCTGGAGGAGGTCGACGGTGGAGATGAACAGTATCCCATGGAGTCCTGTTTTGCGGTACGCCACACCCCTCCCCCTGTTTTGACCGTATAGCGCTCCAACACAAGTCCGTTTCGTCCGTTTTGCGGTACGCCACACCCCTCCCGATGAACAGGACCCCCGTTTCGACCATAGGAGGTCCGTTTCATCCGTTTTGCGGTACGCCACACCCCTACCGATCAACAGAACCCCGTTTCGAACGTGGTCGGTCGAACACAAGGCCGTTTCCTCCGTTGTGCGGTACGCCAGGCCTCGTTTCCATTGCCTGTTCCGTCCAAGCCCTCCCGATGAACACGACCACGCATTCCGTTCCGACCCAGCCGGTTGGATCCCCATGAACACGACGACGACGCTGTTTCTCCGTTCCGACCCAGCCATGTACGTATGCGCGATAGGCGTTAGAGACCCCGCTCGTATGTACGTACGTGGCCGTATTTTCTTTCTTGCACCCTCGCCGTTGTATGTACGTGTACATGCTACGTGCGCGCCTCTACTACGACACATGCGCTCCTCTACATCCACCAGTATATATGTACGTACACGTTTGCGACCAGAATGACAACGCTGCGTACGCTTCGACCAGGTGGGTCCCGACTATCAGGCACTTCCTTGCGTGCGACGATGTAGCTGGTGGGTCCCAGCAGTCAGGGGGCGAATCATTTTTTTTGCCCGGACGCACTTCCTTGCGTGCGAAGGTGTAGCTGGTGGGTCCCAGCAGCCAGGGGGAAATGTTTTTTCGCAAAATATGGTGGCCCGTCCGGTGGGTCCCTGCTGTCAGGTGGAGGAATAATTATTTTGCGCGAAATAAGGAGGCACTTCCTTGCTGCGTCCGTGGACCCGGTATCGGCCTCTCCACGTGATCCACGTCCGATGGAAGCCGTTCCTTGACCACGTTGACCACGCCGCGCCAAGAGCACCGAGGCGGTAGACGCGGCGAGGCCTAGGAAGGGGACGACGCGGAGCCGGGGAAGACGTGGCAGTGGATGCGCACGCGTAGAGGAGTATGAGGGTTCACTGGTTCGCTGCGGTGTGAGGCTGTCGTCATAGTAGAATAACAAGGGGTGTGGGTGAGTAGAGGGATGGCCTGGCCAGCGGTGGGAGTAGTAGGGGGCGGTGAGGCCTCCGCCGCATCGGAGCCGGCCACGGGAGGCAGGAGCACGAGGCACGACCGACGCTTGTTTGGGCGGTGGAGCGAGAAGACCAGAGGTTGAAGAAGCACTACAGCCGTTGGATGGACATCGTACGGTCACTGGAGCTAGAATCATGCATATTGACTAAGTTGACAAAGCCCTCCGTCCCCGTCAACTTAGTAGGCCCACATGTCGACTGCCACTATACGGGTCCCAGCTAACGGGGGAGTATTCATTTTTTGTGCGTAATAAGGAGGCACTTCCTTGCGTGCGAAGATATAGCTGGTGGAGTCCGAGCTATCGGCGTAATGTAATGTTTTTCGCGAAATACTAAGGCCCTTTCGGTGGGTCCACGATGTCGGTGGACAAATCATTATTTTGGCGTAATAAGGAGGCTTTTCCTTGCGTGCGGCCGTGGACCCAGCTGCGGGCCTCTCCTCGTACTTTCTACTTCAGATGCATGTCGGTCATTGTCAACGTTGACCAGGTCGCCCGAGAGCACCGAGGCGGTGGGCGGCGAAGGCCTAGGAAGGGAACGATCTGAGGCGGGGAAGACTCAGCGGTTGTTTCCCCACGCGGAGAGTACGATTGAATGAGGGTTTCTTGGTTAAATCTGCCGTCAGCTGGAGAATAACAGCAGGTGTGGGTGAGTAGAGGGATGGCTAGGCCAGCGATGGGTGTACGGTGGGGCGGTGAGGCTTGCGCGGCAGCACAGCCGGCCGTGGGGAGGAGGGAGCAGGCAGTCCCGTCGGCGCTTGTTTGAGCGGCTGGAGCAGGAACATCAGAGATTGAAGAAACACGACGGCCGTTGGATGGCCATACAGCGATCGGTCTTGTCGTCAACCTTTTTTAGAAAAGCCTCAAATATGTGGAAAACAGCATACAACCCATCTGCCATTATTTCTAATAATTTACAGCCCATTTGCTAATTCTTAAGGTTTTTTTGGAGCCCATATTCTTTTTGTTAGCATTACAGCCCATATTGTGGCCACGGTTAAAAAATTATACGAAATTTTGCATATTTCGGTGCGGTCTGAACTGTTTTTAATCCTGAAATTTCGACTCACATTCAAACTGATTTTAAAACTAAATGTATATTAATATAAAATCCAACAAATTCTTCATGCATAAAAATTAATGTAATTTAAAATCTCGAAATGAAAAAAAAAGATATTTGAAACTAAGTGCCGCTTTGATGTGTTTTAAAAATGTACAACCCATTTCTCATTACTGATGGGCCATATTCTCGGCCAGTCGAATGAAAGCTCTCCTCGTCTTAAAAGATTTGCAGCCCAACAGGCCTGACAAAGCGACTTACTTGGCAAATCACAAAAAATCTGGGATGTGGCCGTGGACCCGACTGTCAGCCTCTCCACGTACAGTACTCTTCCGATGGAAGTCGTTCCTTGACCACGTTGACCACGCCGTGCGGAGAGCACCACGGCGGTGGACGACGGCGAGGCCTGGGAAGGGGACAACGCGGAGCCGGGGAAGACGCGGCAGTGGAAGCCCGCGTGGAGATGAGTCTTGAGGTTCCTTTGGTTGAGCTGCGGTGTGAGGCTGCCCGTCGCCCGAACTGGCCAGCGGTGGGAATAGTAGAGGCGGTGAGTCCTTGGCGATAACCTGACCCGGCCACGGGAGGCGGGAGCATGAGGCACGACCGGCGCTGGTTTGGGCGGCCGAGCAAGAAGACCAGAGGTTGAAGAAGCACTGCGGCCGTTGGATGGACATCATACGGTCCTTTGGAGCTAGAATCGTTCATATTGACTAAGTTGACAAAGCCCTTCGTCCCCGTCGACTTAGTAGGCCCACAAGTCAGACTCCCACCAAGGTGGGTCCCAGCTAGCAGGGGGAGTATTCATTTTTTTGTGTGTAATAAGGAGGCACTTCCGGTGGGTCCGAGCTGACAGCGAGGGGGACGTTTGTCAGGACCCCGATTCCAAGTCACATTGACCTAGCCGGTAACACCTCATATCATTTTGCGGCCTCACGCACGGTATTCCCACGGGTGTCGCCTTACCATGGCCCCGGACCTTTTGCGCCTTTTGGCTCACGTATATGATAGTGTCGCTAGCATCCACATAACAGAGAACCCGGGCCGACATGGCTAGTCGTGAACCCAAAGCGGCGCTAACCCATGGGGACAGGCATGCATGAATCACATCGAACATGTCGGTCATCAACGTATGAATCCGGGCTGTAGCACTGGGCTAACAGGACTCTAGTAACCCGGGCTGTAGTAGGCTAGGCAGGACTCCGGATGTCACCGCGTGACATTTCCCCGAAGGGACAGACACAGGAACGAGGTGAAACACATGCCGGTCAGTCAAGTGTCCAGAGGAATAGTGCTATGCTAGCAGGACTCCGGTGAACCGGGCTGTAGCGGACTACTATGGCTCAAGGAAGCACTAGACTACATTTCCCCATATGAGAGGCTGCCAAGGATAAACAACTAGATTGTCGGATCCCACACATACTACGCATTTCAAACATGCACACAATATGCTCAATATGTGTAAATACAACATGGCATCACAACATAACTCTACGACTCAAATATTTATTCATTAGGCTCCGAGGAGCGAGATATTACAAACATGGGTCTCATGACCCAACATTCAGAGCATACAAGTCAAAGCACAAGCGGAAGCTAAACATGTCTGAGTACAGACAACTATAAATGAAAAAGGATTAGAAGCCTGACTATCTACCAGATCCTGCCAAGGGCACAAGATCGTAGCTGAGGTAACAAGCTAAACGTCAAAGTCCACGTGGAACTACTATCGAGACTGACGTCTCTCTGCAAAACATAAAATAGGCAAACGTGAGTACAAATGTACTCAGCAAGACTTACATCAGAACTAACTACATATGCATTATTATCAACAAAGGGGGGGGGGGGTGGTGGAGTTTGACTGCAGCAAGCCAGCTTTGACTAGGTGGCTATCCTAAATTACGACTGCAAGTAACTCTTTTGAGGTGGCGCACACGAGTCCACATATTCACCATAACAATACACCACTATGGACCCGCTCCCGTCTCCCTACGAGAACGCCATCCATAGCACTCACGCTTATCTTGCGCATTTCAGAGTATCCACTTTCACTTGTCTATGAACTGTTATAGGCAACCCTGAAGTCCTTTTCCGCGGACACGTCTATTCGAATAGATCATATTAACCCTGCAGGGGTGTACTTCTTCACACACACTCCCACCACTTATCGCCGTTTACACGACATGTACTCGGCAACCTTCAAGCGGAAGCCCAGCGAGGGTGTCGGCCACGGCCTACCTAAACACTCAAGTCCCTAGTCCAGGTTTATCGCCTATTCGTTCCATCCAGGAGTCCGGCCGAGATTTCCACTAACGGCCCCGAACGATGTGTGCAGGGTTCCCGAGATACCAAAGCGGGCATTCGGTACACCGGCCACGGTGTTTCTACGCATCATAGCCCACCCCTAGGGTCAAGCGCTTACGCATACGGCCTCCAACACATATCCTACAAACACGAAACTAGTTGCAACTCCACGGACAGAGGACAAGGGTGGTTAAGAAGCCGAGAGAGTCAATTAAGGATCCCAATGTGTGGTAGTAACTGTTTCATCGATCACAAACACGTAACTCAGTTCGAGGACGGCTGCAATGAGACAACCCACCATGTACTCCTACATGGCCTCTCACCGCTACCTTTACCAAATCGTGTTCACACACTTAGCTCTCAACAGAGGGACATGTTCACACACCTCTGATTCATCCCCGATGAATCGGACCTGACTTCAACTCTAAGCGATGTAGGCATGACAAACAAGCATGAATGAGTAGGCACAACAGGCTCAAACAACTCCTACTCATGCTAGTGGGTTTCATCTATTCTTTGTGGAATGACAGGTCATGCACAGAGGATAAAGGGGTTCAGCTACCGCAGCAAGTAATAGATGAATCGTTGTTGTCCTAATGCAAGAAAAGAGAGCAGGAGGCGAGAGAGTGGGATTGTATCGGAATGAACAAGGGGTTTTGCTTGCAGCACTTCTGAAGATAATATAGTTCTTCGTCGGTGTCATCGAACTCATCGTCGGGATACGCCTACCGAGAGGGACAAGCACCGCAAACACGGAAAGAACACAATCAATGCAATGCAACAATATGATGCATGATCATGACATGGCAATATGCTGTTGATTGAGCTAATGCAACTAGCAACCATATTAAATGAAGTTGGTTTGAACCAAGGGTTCAAATTCAAACTCCATATGTGCTTATTTAAATGTCAATTATGCAAATTTCCCTGTACAGCTACCCTAGGTTTTTTAGACATGCATGCGAATGCCATAAACAGATTCCTTGAATTTTTCTGATAATTTTTCATATATAATTTATTTCATTTGGAGTTACGGTTGATTTTATATGAATTTTAGAAGTGTTGGGCATTTTCTGGAATTTCCTGATTAGTTTTAAACGAGAAAATGGTTAATGACATCAGCATTGTGTCACTCTTCATCGGTCAGTCGGTAAAGTTGACCAGGGTCAACTTCGACGGGTGGGACCCGCGTGTCATTGACCCAGGGACTAAACCACGGTCAAAACTAGCGCTGACTGGGGTTTGACCCTGTGGTGGGGCCCGCTGTCACTGTCTGTTAGTGTGCTAATTGGGGGATTAGCCGCTAATGGCAACGCCACGTCATCATCGCCGGTCAAACCGGTCAACCTGCCGGCGTTTAGCCGCCGGCGGGGTCAAGCGCGGTGGAGGTGCTCGGGATTGGCCTAGAGAGCGCCGTTTGATGCGCGAAGCTCCGCTACGGGATGCGGACGCTCGTCCGCATCCAACCGTGGTGGTGGCGGAGGCTGGCGGCGACGACCTTGGCGGTCGCCGGAGCTCGGGCGAGCTCGGGATCGAGGCTACGGCAGACGAGTCGGCACGTGCAAGGCATCTACGTGCCCTACGAGATGCGGCGAGGTCGGTGGATGTGACGGCGGGCCGCTATGCAGGCCGGAGCCACGCCGGGCGGGCGAAAGCTCAGCGCGGCGTGAGCGGGTGTGCTTGGTGCGGCGACTACGGCGAGTGGCAGAGAGAACAGAAAGGGGGAGGGGGAGCAGTACCTCACAGCGGTTGCGGCGGGCGTCGAAGCGGGCTTGGGGAAGGCCGGAGCTGAGCGGGGCGGCGAGGCCGATCTTCGACGGCCGAGGAGGGGGGAAGCGTCGGGGGCGGCGCTTCGGGGCTCTTCCAGTCGGATGGCTCGGTGGGGTGGTCGAGGAAGAAGTGGCGGAGCTTCTGGGCGCGTCGGCGAGGCATGGGTTGGCCGGTGGTCGCGGTAGAGCACGGCGGCGCCCTCTAGTGCGCTCGGGAAGAGAGGGGGGAGGGAGCCAGAGGAGGGGAGGAGCTGCAGGCATGAGAGAGAGGTCAGGGGGGCGCGTGGCATCGTCTGGAGCCGTCTAAAGCGTCGGCGTAAGCGAGGTGGCTGGCGTGGCAAGCCGGCCGTCTTGGCGTCCGGGCACGCTCGGCGTCCAGGCCCAGCGGTGGAGATGACGACTGGCAGTTGGGCCAGTGGGCCGCACTGCTGGGCTGGTAAGTGGCCAGGTATTCTCTCTCGCTCTCTCTTTCTAATTGTTTCTATTTTCTATTTTGCTATTCTGTTTTTGATTTAGTAATAATACTAAACCATTTTTAAAACTCCTGACAAAATTTGTGGGCACTCTATGGATTATTCTAGTGGCCCACATTTAATTTCAGCATTATTTGAGCATTTAAATTATTTATAGTGTTTAAATGCCCAAATTCAAATACAATAAGATTTAATTCAAAAATCCAGAATGACCTATAAATATATTCATCATTTTTGGAAGAGGTTTTCACCTTTAATGTAAAATCATGAACATTTCCAAAAGGCATTCTGGTCATTGAAAATATTTTTTTATTGAACCTAGTTGAATTTCATTTGGTGCTAGGGTTTCAACAATCCCCATTTCAAGTTTCATGAAATTAAACATGATGCATGGATGCTAATGCAAAGGCAAGCAAGGCCTGAACTGGGGATGTGACAACGTTTTTTCGTGAAATATGGTGGCCCGTCAGGTGGGTCCCAGCAGTCAGGGGGCAAACGTTTTTTTTCGCAAAATACGGTGGCCCGTCCAGTGGGTCCCTGCTGTCAGTTGGAGGAATCATTATTTTCCGCGTAATAAGGAGGCACTTACTTGCTGCGGCCGTGGACCCACCGAGACTCTCCACGTCTGAAGATACTTCCGATGGAAGTCGTTCCTTGACCATGTTGACCTCGCCGTGTTCCTTTGCATGCATGCGTCCATGGGCGTGCGTCCCCCACCGTCGACCTCTCACGTCTGATCATCTTCCGATGACTCTCGGTTGTTGACCATGTTGACCACACCGTGCGAGCGCACTCCAGATCGGAACGACCACGAGATGGGGAAGACGGGACAAGGAGTCGCAGATGGAGAGGAGTGGGAAACTTCACGGGTTCAGTCTTGGCGGCGGCAGCAGCGGTGCCACCCACGGGAGACAGGAGCAAGAACGAGAGGTTGAAGAAGGAGCACGGCGGTTGGATTAACATCCAACGGTCCAAATTGCTAGAATCATTTGTTGATTAAGTTGACAAAGCCGTGCGTACCGCCCGCTTAGCAGGCCCACAAGTCGATCACCAAATTTGATGGGTCCCACTGTCAACGGATGAATAAATTTTTCACAAAACAAGGAGGCACTTCCTTCCGTATAAGATACAGCCGGTGGGTCCCAGCTGTCAGGTGGAGGAAACATTTTTTTCCAGCTTAATAAGGAGGAACTTTCCTTGCGTGCGACCATGGACCTCGTGGGTCCCAGCCGTCAGGCTCTCCATGTACAGTCCTCTTCCGATGACTCTCGTTTGTTGACCACGCCGCACCGAACACAGCGAGGCGGTGGACGACGGCGAGGCCTCGGACGGGAACGACTCGGAGATGGGAAAACGCGGCAGTGGAGTCCCAGATTGAGAGGAGGAGAAGGGTTATAACTGGTTCTGTTGCAATTCATATCAAACTCAGGTTCACAGGACACGTTCATATTCATAGCAAACATTCACTATCAACAACTCAAAAGATTCATATATACACAAGCTGAGGATATCTATGCATCCAAATGATTGATAGATCACACGACAATATTCATACATAATTCACAAAAAGATTCAGATATACACATGTTCAGTATGTTTATGCATCCAAATGATTGAGATCACAGCCAATATGATCCATGGACGAACTTTAATTACCTAGGGTACATACTAGTAAATGGTGTTCAATCAGAGGTACTTCTTGCTAAAATTAGTTCTTGTACGAGTAAACTTTCGAGTACATAAGAGGCAAAAGCAGACAATCTGAACTTTGCTTGTTGGTTTATCCTCAAATAGTGGCCTCGTGCCGACGGAGGTTTGAGCAACTTGGCCACTACTTTCATCCAACTAGTTTACTGGCTCATCTTGGTCCTGTATCTCGCCAAAATTCTACATTGCAGACGAGAAAGGAGGCGGTTGAGAAAATGAACCACCCAATTTTTTGTGCAGTTCAACTGAAAATGGAGCATCCTTGGCGTGTAGACTGATTAAGTCCCAGATGAATATACGCGTCAACCAACATGTCTGGAATCTTTAGACTCCATGCCATATAGTTCGCTACCATATGTGCTGATAACCAAAAGGCACAAGTTGGGACCAAAGACTAGACTGCGTTTTTCTGGGCTATGCACCAAGCAATATTTTTGGCGTTCACTCTCCTAATACTTGGAGTTTGACAATTGGTTGACGCCGGTTGATACTCGAATGAATATAGGCACTTCTTGTCAACATCGATGCTTGTCTGAGTGAACTTTGGAGTACATAGCAGCAGCATAAGTACCTGTCCAACCTGTGTGAGGTAGCATATCAACTACTATTTCCTTTGACTGGAAGCCGAGATAAGCCAAGCGACTGACAGCAAAGGAAGAAAGCAAGCGGATATTAGCGACTGACAGGAAAGGACGGAAGCTGTCGAGGCAATGAAGCACCCAAAGTTTTTGTGCAGTTCCACCAAAATCGAGCATCCTGTTGGCACATATATTGAGAGAGTGAGATTACTGTAATAGTGGGACTAGTTGATGAAACATACACTAACAAATAGAAGCACCCTCATTATCTTAATGGGTAAAGTTAGCAACATAGTAGTTTTGCTTAAAGAGAGGTATTAGTTTATTTAATCAGTGCCAATTAGCTCAACTCAACACTCAAAGCATTGCCATTTATCATAGGTTGCAAAACTTAAAAGTGCAAAGATAAAGGAGTTTCTCATGACAAGATGTACGATACAAATAGAGATGATGACAAACTAATATGGATGAAGGCCTTAGGCCCGTACCAACCTGAGAAAAAAAGCTTATTCATGTAGTCCCATAAGACATGATAAAGCACTCACTGGAATCACACAATAGTATATATTTTTGTGCACTTCAAATGTATGGTTGAAATCACTCTTGTTTACTAGTGCTGAGATTATATCGAAAGATTATCAAGAACTTCCAAAGCAGAGTTAAAGCAATCGGGCTGGGATACAGTTCATTGTATTGTCTTGTGTAGTTCCACTAAAATGTATGATTGGCACAACATGATCCCTGTTTGCACAAGTAGGAACAAGGTGAAACCTTCATTAACTTAGTGAGAAAGGATAGGAAGACATTAGCATATTACTCAAACAGTAGCATCAAATTCATGATGGACAATACGCAAAACATTGCCTCATTGAACCAATGGCAATAAATTGACATGCAAAACAATAGCACTATTATGATATGACAGTAATAATATTCCCTCCTTGCTCCACCACATGATTCACCTCCATAGACAAACATTCACACGTACATGATTCAACATAGGGTCCTACTAAAGATTTGTTTAACTCCAACAGGAAAATTAGGCAATAATAAATTAGTGGTACTTAAGTGCTCCTAATTAATTAAGTGAGACAATGAAGTGGAAGGGCTCCTCGGAGGATCGTCTCACATGTAAGGTAGTCGTTGCCGGAGCCCTTGAATAGCCTCGACTGAGGCCTCTGGCTTCAGAAAGATCGCCTTGGCACTGTTTATTCTTCTTCTTCTTCCTCTTCATGCTATGTTTCTCTTTCTCCTCACCAGTTGGTGAAACCAAGTACATGATTGGCCTTTTAATTCAGAATTGGTTTTGTCAGTGAGGGAGTACAAGTGTACTAGTAAAAACAACATTATTTTCTCATGGCAATGGAAAATAGAGATGAACACATGCATTAAATATCATTCTTACCTAAAGGAAGGTTATTGCAAATATGGATGATGAGGATTGGAACACAGATCTCCCTTTGTGCAGTTCCACCAAAATGAACCAACTGCTCCATCTCGACATTCCAGCTTAAACAACACAAAAGTCACTTCTTTAAGAAGAGTTTTGTGCAAAGGCACCAAAAGGTCACAACAAAGAACTGTGTGAATTGGATATCCCTGTTTGCACAAAAAGACACAGTGCAAACAGTCAGAGTCTCAAACAATTACAGGCAAAAACATTTGGCTAAACTTGTCAGAGTCTCAAACAATTACAGGCAAAAACAATGGCATGGATTCATTTTTACCAGGGACATTATATTAAGAACAGCTAAGGCTGTGTTCGGTTCACAGGTTTGGTGCAGGATTTTCGTATTCTTTCCCTTCCAACCGTTCAGAACACGGGAAAGGTGAATAGTGTTTCATAGGGAAGCTGGTCTGGTAGTACTGATTCCATCGGATTAGAAACATCCATGCGCTGCTCATTTTTTGGGCGGAAGCCCGAGGCAGCGCTTCACGCCATGCGTTAGACAGGTTGTTGTGCTGTGTTTGCCGGAATAAAAAAATCAACCTATGTGTGGTACGTGAGGTGAGGACAAGAGTAGTCACTGTGCAGCTCAATAAACAAATATCATCTCATACTGCCAAGCATGCTACTCTAAAAAAACAAATCTATACATTTCGTAGTCCATCCGAACACATTCTCTTGAGAGTTTCCTCCGGTTCGCTGTTCCATAGTTTTATACCTACATTCCTTTCCTGTTCCTCTATTTTCATCAAGACCTATGTTTTCTGCCCCTTTATTCCGACCGGAGCCTAAATATTTGGTATAAGGGCATGGGACAAAGGTGCACCAAAGAAGACAGCACCATGTAATGTAAACAGGGGCATAAAGTGGTGATTCATAGTTTGTTGCCCCGAGAAACAAACATCCAAGAAACATATCTGGATTGGTCCCATTTTTGTTCACTCTAGCCACCTACTCCTATGTGTGGATAGCAAATCGAGTCCTGGTCATACCACTGTGTACGACATTACCCCTATATTTCCCTTTTCGACCAAGAGACCGGTTGGATGACTAGTCTGTACTACTTTCATCCCCTTTCCTTCCTGTTTGTACCAAGTCCGATGAACATACTAAATTCCCGCACCCCCACTTTATTTCAATGACAAGTATTTTCGGACGGAGGGAGTACAAGATTCGACTCCATGAAGTAGCTTTACCTCTAACAATAGAAGAAAAAAAAGGTGACGTTGGACCATCCGATCGAGAGGGGCTGAGAGGTAGAAAATGATGAACATGCAGCAACGTGGCGAGCTGGGGAAGTAGAGCTGAGGCGGTTTCGAACGAAGATATACCTGAAGGTCATCGGGATGTGGATAGGTGGGCGGTGGGAGGCCGGATCCGCCCACAGGAAACGACGAAGGGATCGGAGGACCTCCCGCATCGGCGCTCGGCCAGATATAACGATGCGGCCGGCAGTGGGTCTCCTCCCTTGCTGTCGACGACGGCTAAAACGCTGCCCCTCCTCCCCTTCACCGGCGGAGGGGGATACGTCCGGATCTGTAACCAGCGGTGAGGATAGAAAGCCAGTGTTTTTTGAAGGGAGAAAGACAGGTTACTACCCTATCTTGTTTAGATCTGGAGAGGATAAGAGTGTGTGAATAGAGCATCCCTAGCAAGCAAGCGCGCAGGCTCCGGCCTATATATAAGTAGTGGGGTAATTTTCCTTTTTCACTCCATTAAAACAATCGTTTAAAATTGTGTACTATACTACATGCCAGGTCGCGGTTTTTAGTTGTTGATTGTTTTTGAGATAGCTACCCGCTTGTTCCAAGTGGTGTTACGGTGTGCCAGGTCGCACTTTGTATCGTTCAAGTCTGGTAGTACTACAAGTCCCTCCATTAAATGAACAACCACCCCGTCGTAAAAATTATGAACAAGCCCACGGCTAAAATTAGCGGAAACGTGGGTTGCCCCAACATGCATTATTATTTATATTTTCTACTCCCTCCGTTCCTAAATATAAGTCTTTTTTATTAGCCACACCTAAGACAAGAATTTTTTATTAGCAGTGAACCCCACATGTCATAGACACAAAAATTGTGGAAAGATTCCCTTAGGCAAGCCAAAGTGTGTCTAACAATTTGAGCAACTCAGGTTAGGCAAGTGTGGCAAGTGTGGGAAAAATAATGTGGCAACATAAGACAAACATAGTCACAATCCAAACAGCCCCGTGATTTTTTGTGACATGCATGAAAAATTTGGTTAGTTAAATTATAGTCAAAATTTGGCAAGGTGCATCAAATCGAGACATGCAAGTATCAAAAGGAAAGTTATGGCATGCATGCATGCGTTGTACTCCCTCCGTTTCCAAATATAAGTCTTTTGGGAGATTGCAACAAGTGACTACTCCCTCCGTTCCTAAATGTAAGTCCTTTTAGGGATTCCACTACAAACTACATACGGATGTATATAGACATATTTTAGAGTCTAGATTCACTCATTTTGTTTCGTATGTACTCCAGTTCATAGTGAAATATCTAAAAAGACTTATATTTTGGAACGGAGGGAGTACATACGAAGCAGAATATGTCTACTCCTACATATGAAGTAGCCCATTTGAAATGTGTAAAAAGAGTTTTATCGAATGCAGTGCTTTGATGTGTCGCATCAACTCGTACAAGCCCGAGAAATTTGATTACTACGATGCCCTCTCCCTCGCGGACTGAGCTCGGTGCCTTATCGCACTGCCTTTGGCTGCATGACAGGTGGGCCAACCACCTGTTGGGCCCACCTGTCATGGACGCAAAGGCGTGAGCAGTAAGTAGAAGCTTTCGCTACACGCTATCCCTCCCGCAGGAGGTGGGACGGACATGCAGCAGTGGATTCGATCATCGTAGAAGTAGGGGTAACATCATTGTTCGTCTTCTCAAGAGGCGAAGAGCCAAGTGCAAACCGAACATGGCGATTCTGAACGCTCGCGTGGTGCGGTTCCTTGGAGTACTAGCCAGGCTCTTGCATGAGACAAAATTGCTATTGTTTAACAATTAAACTCCATTATCCATTGGTTGATACTCATTCTGCATAGGTCCACGCACTTAGCACCGTTTCCTCCTGGGGTCAGCAATGTTTATTTGCTAATTAATTGCATTCCATGCAATGAACTAGCCACTGCAAGTCATTAAAATCATGCACACCTCTCATCTCTTATTGGTTGATATGTATGTCACGAAACAAGAAACAAGGTAGAAGTTAATGCACCGCGCCTAAGTGTTTTGGGACTATTTGGTTTTCGTAAGATGACTTACACACCTAGACGGAGGGAATATTATAGACCTGTAAACCCGAAAGGAGTATTTGCCTTTCTAGAGATTTCAACAAGTGACTAGACTTCGGCTAAAAAAAACAAGTGACTAGACTACACCGTGTGCAGTACCCCCTCCCCTCCGGTTTATAGGCTCAAATCTCAAATCTCATGAACCAAGGCATTTTGTGATTGGAGGAATGTATCTCGTACTTTACAAAACTACCGTAATTAAACTCATGCATTAATTATGTAGTTCTCTCGTTTTCCTCTCCGCCTTGGTCGCGGTGCACAATAATGAGGCTAGCCATAGTGGGAGTAACTTAGGTAGTAACTTAACACATCCCAAGACTATTTTGCTTATGTGGCAAGTATTTAATGAGGAAAGAGGTGCTTGTGGTAACATAATATGTTACTGTAACATAGCGCTTTCCGAGGAAAAATGAGTCTATGAGATAATAAATGAAGCAATCTATGATACTACTACTATGTTACTTTGCACTATGGAGGTAGTAACTTACACTAGTGTCATATGCATGACACTAGTCTAAGTTACTCCCCACTATGACCAACTGAGAGAGTGCTTTGATACGTTTTAGTCTCATGACTAAAAGTAGTGGGACTAAAACTTGTTAGCCTCATCCATGCTTGGATCCAAATACTAAAGAGACTAAAATCAAGTTAATGACATTTCAAAGCATCCGGCCCCGCATGCCATCCACCAAATCACAGCGAGGTGCTACAGTCGAGACTCACCTGTCACCCCGGTGTGGCTGTCATGACCCGTCATATCACAAAACCCACACCTTTACCAGCAGTGGTTGTTAAAAAAAATACCAGCAGTGGTAAGGTGGCCTCCAAGTTGGACTGGACAAAGCAACCATCATTTCATTGGAACGCTCGTTCAAGCCCTTTCTTCCCTTTCTTGAAGAAAACCTCACTCTAGGCTACTCACTTCTGCCATTTTTATTCTCTACCGATGAAGGAAAGGTGGGCGAATCAGTTATGCTGCTATATTTTCATTCCAATAATCTTCTTTTTGCGAAGCAATCAATCGATTCTCACATCCTATTCTTTTCCCGTTTTCATTGCGATTGTGGTTTCCTTTCGATTGCTTTTTGTTTGTCGGTTCATTGATGGATCCTGGAGCACTAGGCAAAGAGTTGTCGACGGACAACCCAATCGGAGACAACGATCTCCGTGAAGCGAGCACCGACCAACGAGTTGACCATGTTGGCGGGCCAACCCATGGAGACGAAGAACTCCAAGAAACAAGCACCGCCAAAGAGTTGAGGATGTTGGCGGATGAACTCCTCAAAGAAAGTTGGAAGAACAGCAAGGGCCCCACCGTGCCTACCCCAGGAGCTCTGATTGCCACCTATGTGAGGCTCAAGACCGAGTTTGAGGAGATAGTCGCCATTGAGAAGCAGTATTCCCCTGGCAAGGTGATGGCCCCCATCAAGGACGAGGAGATGGCCCCCGGAGGGATGAGATCCCCCGGTGAGCTGCACAAGGTAAACAATAATGGCTTATTACCATAGTTGTGGTATTTGATTATTTGCAATGTGCTTGCTTTTTGATTATTTGCAATGTGCTTGCTAATATGTTAGTGTTGTGCAGGTGCTGGTGGTTGTCCTTGATGATTCCGATGTCGTGGCCCGTCCTGTTGGCATCGCCCCGGAGATCGATTCCGATACCCCTGTCCATCCTGTGGACATTGCCCCAGAGACCGATTCCGATGTCGCGGTCAGTCCTGTGGACATTGCCCCAGAAATCGATTCCCACGCTGTTGTCCATGCTGTGGTCATTGCACGAGAGACCGATGACAAGAAATAGTTGGTCGCGCTAATCCTTCAGGGTAGTTTGCATTGCCCTGTGTTTAATTACCAGAACGATGCGTGTTATCAAACCATCTTAGGGCTAGTGCAATCGCCTTGTGTGGGCGGATCATGCTACTTTTGTTTGATAGTGAATCATGCGATGAATCATGCGAACCCTCTCCGAGTTATGGAAACAGATGTATCCTCACCAGCTTTTGATGTAATATATGGCATGCTTAGATGTAAGTTTGAACTGTTTATCATATCAGCAGGGCTTGTTTGATGATTCTTGGTGTTAGTAGGCTAGGTACTGTGCGAGCTATAGTACTTGCAAAACACTCACCGAAGAGAAACGTTGGGGCTGATGAGCTCATGGTACGCTTATACTTATCCCTCATCGATCGACCAATAGCCCAAGATCCTAAAATTGTAGGCTTAGCGATCGATCAGACAATAGTCGACATACATTCAGGCCTCATTTGGTTCATAGGGTAGGAAAATCGTAGCAAAAGTACAGAGAACATCCAACACAAAATCATAGCAAAGCAGTAGACGCATTCCTCCGCTCCAAAATAGATGACCTAGGCGGGCTAGTTTGGCCTAGTGGGTTTCAAGTGATATGACGTGGTACAGTCATCCGGTCTTGGCGTGTGGTAGCGATGTGCGGGTACAGTAAGTTTTCTTGAAGAAGCGGAATTCAACGAAGTCATGATGGTTCCTTCGTCCGAACAACTTACGGTGGGAAAGGTTGGGCCTGCGATACGACCAGGGTAGACCAGGATAATTTTGTGCATGGCAGGTGGACCAGGATGGTCGACGTCCCACATGTCGCGAATGAAAGTATTCTTTCCGATATAGAGGACGAGCAACGAGTATTCATTGTTTATTTTTGATGAAAGCTATTGTCTCCACTGTTACTCCTTGACTTTGTCAATGCCTCTCTCTCCTCCACATAAGCGGGGACTACTTGCTATGCATGCAGCCGGCAGTTGGCGTCTTGAGGGGCCAGGCGGTGAGAGCGGGCTCGAAGCGGTCCCACTCCAAAGATGGCCCACCTCACATTATCACCATATATTTCTTGGAGTCCGTGCGGCGGTGAGGCGGCGATCTCTTCTCCTCCCCGTTTCTCTCTTCTCAGCCGACGCCCAGCCGAAAGCGGTTAGATTTCGCTATCGACGGTTTATTCAATTACGGTCCCACATGTCAGTGAAATTGCAAGACAACGCGTGTCCCCTTTGGTGAGCGGCGTGCGAGCCGGACTGTCGGGGTTGCGACGCGTACGAGTCGTAAGTGTGCCGCCTTTTCCTTTAGAACTTGCGAAGCGTAACATTTTCACGCGATCGATCGATAGAAATCCGGAACAAAATGACGAGGGCAGTGCTTTCCCGCTTGTTAGGCGTGCTAGTTCGAGTGATATGACGTGCTAGAGTGCCGTCCACTTGCTCTATTTTTATGTAAGCAAGAGTTTACACTCGTACGCGGGAGGAGTGCGAAACACCGCGGATCTGATTTTGATCGAGGGATAACTGTTCCTCGCCAAATAATGGAGGATTGTTAGCGATTATAGCATGATAGTTAGGGCATCTCCGGTCTGGCCCACAAATTTACACCGCATCTGTCCGAGGAAACCGATGGATGCCATCCGATGCTGCCCGCATACCTTTCGACAACTATATGAACTAACCGGACGAAATTCGTGCAAACAAAGCAAATTTCAAATTAACCGGATGAAATTCATTACATTTCGAAAACTTTTCCTACAAACTGGACGAAATTCATTACATATTTCGTGGTGGAGCAAGGAACCTCGTGGTGGAGCGTATGCACTCATAATATTTAATATTATTCAGTGATATAAAATTAACCAATCATCTCCATAGTGGACTGGAGGAGTACGAAACACAGCAGCCCAGTGTAGTTACATCATACTAGTACATGGCTAATCCATGCTATCACCATATTTCTTGGCTTCCGTGTGACACCTATCTCTAGTAATCCAGCAGCCTGTATCGCTTCTCCCTCCTCGTCTCTATCAAAGTGCGGTAATGGCGTTTCTGCCGTCTATTGAGGTCGGTTAACTATCACATTGTTAGCGACATGCCAAGAGCATTCTAAAAAATCCTTTCACGTTCCGCTTTCAAAAAGAAAAATCCTTTCACGCATTTAATTTGCTCAGTATGCTTTGAGCAACTTGCATGTCCTATACTGCTCTGTTTGATACTCTAACTTAGCTAGAGGTTAGACTAACTCATGACTAACCCTGAACTAATCGTAGCCAAAGAGTTGTTTGGGTGATGTGGTTAGATTGACAATAAATGCACTTCATGGAGAGAGAAAGGTGATTTTTCAGTTGGTCCCAATGAGAACTATCTCCGCTAGCACCTCTTGGGTGGGATAGTTTTTTGGTGGGTTCGGTGCAACTTGCTCCAATTTAAACCCTCATGCTTGGATACTTTAGGGCTATTTGAGCCCCAACTAGCTCAAACTAACTCTAACCCATTGATCCAAACAGGGCCTATGGCCAGTCTCGACGCTGAGCGATCGCGTGCCACCGAAGCGGCGCTCTCTCGGCCGTCGCGCCACTTCAAAGCCGGCGCCAGTGAGAGGTCGCCTCCGCTCTGGCCGGGCATTAATGCGGCACTGACGCTCCAGGGCGACGCTGACCGTTTCACGCGGGAAGCGCACGCTGGCAAGGGAGTATAGGTTTTGAACCGTTTCAGGTGTAGTAGTAATGGTAGTTTGCAAAACTACTCAATTATTGCACTCAGTTTCCTAAGAAATTGTGGTAAAAAATGTTACTCCACAACCTGCTTCCCTTCTCCTTCCTGCTCGTGATTTACGTGGCCATGTTAACGTGGTTGTGTCAAATAAATGTCACTTCCTGCTCGTGATTTGCGTTATATAATTACAAGCAAGATTCTCGTGCATTGCACGGAACATCAATATGCATTTTTTTACAAAACACCTGTTGTGATTGACCCATGCAGGAGTAAACCCCTTTGTAAAAACTAATGCTATCTCGAGAATTTTATCGGAAAACTGGTATCTCGAGAATGTCATCGAAAAAATGAAAGATGAGAGATAAGGCGAGGAGGAGTGGAGCGTGGTGGTGACTGGTGGTCGGAATGGGCGGAGGCATGGGGATGGACGGCACCAGCAGGCGGCCACCATGCATGCTAGATTGTTCGAGACTTATTCCTTTTTAGTTCTTTGAGCAATGAGGTTGCGGAAGATAATGATGTGGATAGAGGTGCGGGTATCTTTTGTAAAATTATCATAGTTTGCTTCCTATCCATCGATATAGATCATACGGTCTCAGACATAAGATGGCGTGCACACCATCATCGCCAACTCGTTTTTTTATAAGGGTATATACAGATGATAAGTTTGCTGATTACTAAAGTAAAGTGGAAGCTGTCCATGTTATGCAAGTAAATAAAGGTGATTGTTTATCATACGGGTAAGGTTGGATGAAGGGTGGTAGTAACAAATGCTCCGCCTAGAGCATGTGTGTGTGAGATGGAGTCTTAGTGTGTGGTGTGTGTGTGTGTGAGAGAGAGAGAGAGTGAGAGAGAGAGAGGTGAGAGAGAGAGATGGAGTCTGAGTTTGTGTGTGTGTGTGTGTGTGTGTGTGAGAGAGAGAGATGGAGTCTAAGTGTGTGTGGGGGGGTGCGTGTGTGTGTGTGTGTTTGTGTGTGTGTGTGTGAGAGAGAGATGGAGTCTTAGTGTGTGTGTGTGGGGGGGGGGGGGGTGCGTGCGTGCGTGCGTGCGTGTGTGTCACGGGGTCCTCTGTGGCGGATGTAATTTAAGTGTGCATGGCTTCATCATAGAGAGGTGATGTGTATGGCAGAGGCCACCAATGATGGGGTGCGAGAGAGAAAATGCCCGTAGAAGGGAAGAGAAGGTGTGTGCGCGTGAGAGGAGTCGACATCGAGAGAACGTGTTTGTTTGGGAGACACCACGGAAGACTACTATATATCGATGGTGCATGTAGGCGGGAATTAAACAAATGGATGGTCTTATTGGTTTTGGGGATATAGGGGAAGAGTGAGAGGCGCGCGGGGCGGGGGGGGGGGTAGCTAGAAGGAGATTGTTAAGTGTGAGTGTGTGTTTTGCCCATCCAGGCGGAAGTTATGTGCACAAAAGAGGAGAACGATTCGGTGTGGCGTTAGGATTGAGGGTAATTAACTACGTATGGAGAGATAAAGACCTTGAACGTGCATGTGTGAGAGGTATACATGTATACGTGGGATGTGTGTGTGTGCGCACGTGCATGATCGAGATAAAAGAAAGAAGACATAAGTCCTAAGATCAACGACATGGGAGAGACGGATCGGTATGACAATATGCATGCATGTGAGAATGCAGGGAAGAAGGCCCGCCAATTGAGCATGTGTTTTTGTCTTTAAGAGATAGTGGCGTGGGCTGGAGCATGCATCTATGGCGAGCAGAGGGGGTGAGGCGCAACAATTGTGCAAAAGAGATCAACCTATAAATGCATATGTATGGATAGACATATATAGTGTGGGTGATAGGAAGCAAGAGTCCATGCGAGAAAGAAATGTTGACGGATAAACTACGGATAGATACAGAGATGGAGATGCTAGCTAGAGAGACACCCGTTAGTTTGGGTGTCGGAGATGACCGCCGGGTGGTTCAAAGGGTGAAGTTATATATGTGTGTGAGAGGGCACTTGACTGCATGCATGTAGAGAGAAACATATGTAGTGTGCATGATAGGAATCAAGAGTGAGGACGAGAAAGAAGGTTGATGGAGAAACAGATAAATAGAAAGATAAAGATGCTAGCTAGTGTGTGCTAGAGATAGGAGTCGAGTGGATCAGAAGGCTGGGTTATGTGTGTGGGTGTGAGAGAGATAGAGAGAGGGTGCATGTGAGTCACATACAAACAAATATCAGAGATAAATGAGATCCAGAGAGACGGAGTTTTGTGTCTCATGAGAGAGAAAGATATTTCACAACGAGAGTGATAGCTAGAGAGACATATGAGGGAACGCAAGATATCTCTAGGGAGAGAGGGTGTGTTTGAGTGACATACAAGAGAACAATGGAGAAATATGAGACCCTGGGAGACAGAGTTTGTGTTTGTGTGTGAGAAAGAGATATTGAAGAGGAAGAGTCATAGGTTCTCATATCTAAGGAGCGAAAGACATCTCTCAGATGAGGGGTGTGCAGTGGCACACATGGGAATAGTTGAGAGAAATGAGACCCCGGGAGACAAATTTTGTGTTTGTGTGAGAGAAAGAGATTCCACATGGAGAATCATAGCTAGAGACACATAGCAGGGAGCGAGATATACTTAGAGAGAGATAGAGTGATGAAGGTCGATGGAGAGAGTACTGTCAGTGTGTTATGAAGATAAAAGATCATTGTCGACATACAGGTAGCACGAGAGATGCACGAGAGACGATCAACGCAGATAGGTCCGTAGAGATAGTCCTATATAAGCATGAGTGATAGCTATATGAGAAGAATATCTGGATTAAAGGGGATTCAAATATTTAAACTCGAGATCACGACATCGATAATATCATAACGCAAATTGGTGTATCAAACATGCATATTCATTTGAATTTGGGCACACGTGTAATGTTATATAGATTTCAATATTGGTGATCCATAGATTCTTCAATTACAAACAATGCATGGTTTATATGCAATTAGTGTCTAAACAGGATTAAACTATATGCTGCGTGTGTGAAACACATTATACATGTTTGAGAAGTTAAAAAAACCCGCATGAAACACACATTAATTGGAGACAGTTAGCGAGGAATGCATACATTGGATTTCAACATAAAGTGGTTTCAAATATTTGAAAATCCAAATTGATGGATACAACCTTATGAATCGAGATCATGTCATTTGTAAACCATATTTATGTATAAATGGTGTTGTGCTTTTGAAAGTATATATGTAAAAAATGATGTATATAGAATGTAATTCCAATTGAAAATGGATCCCGCCCGGAAAAAATAGTAGAATACAAACGGGATTCGAATTGAGTTGGCATGGTAAACATGCACTATGCAAAATTTGAACGAAGCGGGGAAAGTCGCGAATCACCAAACCAAAATCTGCGAGATGGAAATCACTACCGCCTATCCTCGCCAAGCAAAGCCTATCTGCTGGATTTCTATAGGTTTCGATAGGGGTAGGTTTGTAATTTCACCCAAACGTGACATAACCGCCTCACGCTGGATTCATACACTGGGCGCCAAAACACAGTGTGCCCTCGGCGAAATCGACTCCTCCCTGATTCATATTCATACACGGTGGGCGCCGTAAACAAACTCTCGTCGGTAAATATTCGTGTGTGCGAGATTACCGTCCTATCCCCAACCGACTAATGTTGCTGTGATGTAGTAGAAATTTGAAACAGGGGCTAAGTTTGTAAATTTCCTCGCATTTGAGACAAGCGCGCCCTGACTACATGGTTCCCCCCTTCCTCTCTACCTCCCTTTTCCCCATTCGTACTCCGTGGGCGCCCAAACACCCTCTCCACCCCCACCCTCCTCCGTACGCCGCCGTCCGCCACCCCATCCACCGCCGTCCTCCTCCACCATGCCGGAGCTGATACCCCGAAGCCGCCGTCCATTACAAGAGATCGACCTCTCTCATCCACGCCTTCGGACCGGGATCCTTGCATCCTGTCCTCTCACTTCATCCCCGCCGTCAGTCCACCTTGCCGGGCGCCGCTCTCTGACCGTCTCATCCACCGCGCCCGCCGCCACCGTCTACCCTCCTAGATCTGCTTCCACGCCGCGACAGCCATCGCTACCGCAGCACTCAAATTCACACCAGATGCGTACATGGCGCCGCACTGAGGCGGTACTCTTTCAGATTCTGCTCAACTTATTTATCGCAGCAAGAAAATAGATCGCCACTGCTTTACTCTGATTTCTTGTCTTGGTTGCGAATTTGCCTTTGTCCGGTTTGCACCTTCAGATCCGCCATGGCACGCTCAACACTATACTCCCAATGCTTATGGTTTTCCCCTTTTATGTTCCACACTAGTTAAATCACAGTAGACTAAATTTCAAAATTGGGTTAGTCGATTTTCCAGAGCTCGCCGGAGTTCGCCGGTGCGATCCAAGGGGCTCGGGTGGTTGTGGGGCCTCGCCGAACGCAGAAAACTCGATGCGGGTGGGGGATGGGGGTGGCGGAGGAACACAGGCGATGGGGGCCGGTGGTCCGGCCGGCGGCCCGTGCGGTGTTCTGTATGGGAAGAATCACAGACGAGGAAGAAGAAGGGTTAGGAGACGTAGGATCTTCATCCAACCGCCTGAAATGGTCGAGAGACAGCTGGGAGTTGCATTCTTAATGCGCTCTGGTTCATCATGTGTGGGCAATCACGCAACCAACATTTTATTATCCAAAATCTGCTTGCTCTTCTTTACCATGTTCGATAGTGCTGGCTCAGACGCGATCAATAGGCTTTCAATTACTAGCGGCAATACAACACCGTATTTTCAAGCCGGTTCCACTTTCCCAATTTATATATCGTGGTTATGGTGTACCCTCGTTATGTACACTATGATCTGCCTAGTTGCTGTGTGCTCTTGTTATCATGGTTTGGCAATAAACTATCTATACAGTATATTATGAACCTATCAGCTGCCAGCTATCCTTACTTCTGGAGCCTATTTTTTTGTGTACTTGTGCCAGATTATATAAATGCATTCACGATATTACAGCACACATTAGCTCTCTCATCAGAATCCAGTGATAGCACATAAGTGTTTACAAGGGCGCCCCTATATTAGAATATCATCTGCATTACAAAGATAATCTCACAACTATTTATGTTTTCATGGTTCTCAGATATTATACGCAATTACGGTGAATATCGAATCCGCGCATCGAAGAATATTGTGGAACACTGCAATGACTTACAAAATTGGCACCAAGGCATTGAGTGCCATTTTGGAAGCAATGAAACTCGTACGCTCCCCACCTGTTGATTCTTGTTCAGAATATCATTCTAATGACTATTCTAACATCGAGGAGTCAAAGGCAGATGGCCTGTCCTGTTCACCCATCAAGGTGCATGTTCTAATTTGGCAAGATTTTATTGATTGCGCGTATCTTGCATATGTTGTCTTGCATTTCTTCTACTTTGTTGCACCACCATCTGCTTAGTTTACTCATCATATAACTCGAGATGCTATGCCCATCCATTATCAATACATATTCCATCTGTCGTCATACCATGTTTTTCCACTCAAATGATGTTCTTGTGCATCAGACATCAAAAAGGAAGAGGGTGATTGCCGAACCTGAAAGAGCACCAAAGAAAGTCCTTGAAAAACGTGGTGGTGCCGAGAAATCAGACAAATACCACTTATATTGGTTGTACAACCAAGGACACAAAACATAGGACCAACTCCAGCAGACTGTACCCATACTTCACCGCCACACCACTAGCCCCACCACACAGACCTGCACTCCAAAGAAAAGGTATACCGATTTCATTTGCCATAGCACCAGCCGTACCACAAAAAATCCCACTCCAAAGAAAAAAGTACAAAGCAAGTCCACCGGCCTAAGACCTATCCCAACTGCAGAGACGGCCAATTCCTGCAGATTGGAACCCCATTCCATTTATTACAATTTTAAAAGACAATGCTTTCAATGTTGTTAGGGACTACGTGCATATATTCCCATCATGGGAAGATTATAGTGAAGACAAACTCCATTTTCACATCTTCCTGTCCAACTTACGTGTAATTGCTATTATTCATGGTAATTATTTTCCTGTTTTCTGTTGATCGAACACATCAATGATTTACATTACATTGTTGTAACTAGGTGAGGGTCAATCTGGATAGTCATGACGAGCAAAGCTTGCTTGTGCTTTTCAAGGAAGCATTGCAGCGATGTCGGTGTTACCCGAGGAAATCACACTTTAATGGCAAGTCTATAAATGAATTTCCGGTGAAGTCTCTTGTGCTAAATTTAGAAGACATTGAATGGAAAAACCTTGTTATGCAATCGTCTCGTTCCTGTGATGAGGTACTGTCTATGAAATCACATGACAATTTTAACTTCTACTTTTCCGCATGTGCCTTACGGAACTTTTTTGCAGAAAATCAACTCGAAGAAGAATTCCGGTTTGAAAAGAACGACAGGATATCACAAATATGCTGCCCGCTGCTTTTCTCTTGTTAGTACATGTTGTCCTGTATCACTGTACTTGAATACATACCTGGTTCATTATGTGACAGCAGTATGCATGATAGCTTTCTTATCAATTGTTCGCTCCAAATTATCAGATCTGTATGAATGGTTACATTAGTGTAGAATATATCCAATGCCAATGAATTTTTTTAGCTCTGCATTGTTCTTGTAAGTACATGTTGTCATTTATCAGTGTACTTATATTGACAGGTAGTTGTTCATGTACCATCACTCTGCAGCTTATTTTCCTTTGCCCTCCATTTTCTACACATCAGATCTATATTTACTCTTACCATAAGGTTGGTACTGAAGAAGTTTAGCTGAACATTGCTCTTGGCTGTGCCTTTTGCTTGTATCGCTGCACATACATTTATAGCTACTTGGTTATGTAGCATCACTCTTCATCTTATCTTAAATATTCTCCATTTTTTTGTATATTATCACATCTATATTTACTCTTAACAAAATGTAGAATAAAGGCAATGCTTATGAAGAACATTATGTGCTAAACTTCTTGAATTGGCCCCCCCACCATCAGCATGGCCAAGGGCTTTATAGAGCCTGTCTTCACCAGTAATGTAAGTTTGTCCATCTCAAGCCTTCAAACTTTGTTGTGTATATTTGGTTAGGCATGACTGCAACAGTTGTTTATTTTTGGTGTTTGCATCAAATTGCATGTTTAAAGTTTATTATGTAGTTCATAAACAAAAGTTTGTCCTTCTCAATCTAAGTTTTCAGTTGTACAACCAAGTTCCTTCTTCATACCATGTAAATTAAACTATACAGAGCAAGTGATCTTCTTTTGCAATGCATGTATGCTTCTGTTCTTCATCCGTAATCCAGTGGTGTGGTGAACCTACCCACTGCAACAATATGTCATATTCTGCAATGTCTTAACTATGAACAATGTCATATCATTCTACTATTATTTAAACCGCCTCTTTATTTGCCAATCTGAAATGGGATAAGTTGACAAAGACACTAACCATTGATACTTATGAGTTCTTGATCCGTAATCCAGGTGGTGTCGTGAAGCTGCCAACTCGTTCACAATGTCAATTCCTGCCATGTCTTGACCTGAACAATACCATATTGTGTTAATGAAATTTTAAATCGTGTCACTTTATTCGTCAAGAAGAAATGTGATGAATTGTCAAGACTGATACTTTTATGTGCAAAACCTGTCATCTGTCTGCTTGTTTATCTTTCAGAGTGAGGAAGATATAAGTGTTGAACAAACGCATTCTCATCATCTTGCTTTCACTACTTATGCAGCTCCCAAATAGGCTAACCTTTCTTGAACTCTATTGAAGTCTTTGTCGGTTTTGTATATTATTTTTCGGCGTGTTTATTTGCACGGTGGAGATCTTTGATGCCCAGTGTATGTAATCTAGCATGCCTTGTGCTTTATTATCATAGTGGCGAACTTTGATGCCCAGTGGATGTAATATGCCGTAATTTCTTTATTTTATAGTCTAGGTTTTTTCTTATTCACGATGCTGCAGTTATTTTACTGTATATATATCATGTCTTCGCAGTAAACCGACCAGACCGTAAAATTACGGTACATAATCGGGACGTCATGCAATCATGATGTATGGTCTGCATCATGGGACCCGTCAAACTGGCCCACTAGTAGATTCGGGCCTTTAATAGGCCAAGTAACCCCCGGCCCTCTTTTCGCAAGAAAACTCAATGGGCTTTTAGGAGGCTGAGAAGTAGGTGGGCACGAAACGTCTTAGAATAGCTCACGGGCCGGTGGCAGCCCGAAATGGATCCCAGCCCATGATTGTGCGAATCAATTCACGGGCTTTTAACAGGCCAAAGTTGTCTCGTTCCTTGTTTGGCCCAATCAGATATCGGCTGCGAGCAGGCCGGATGCAAACCGGGCCGTAGTTAGGCCCAACTATATGACGGGCTTTTAACAGGCCGAAATTAATATAGGGCCGAAATGTTAAATGGGCCCTTAACAGGCCGAAACTAATATCAGGCTGAATTACTAAATGGGCCTTTAGCAAGTGGGCCCAAAAGCATAACATCTAGTCAACGGGCCGAATCTGATATGGGCCATAATTGAGCCAAAGCCTCTTAAAGGGCCGGACCTGATCTGGGCTGTGATTTGGCCCAGAAAGTGGGAGGCATTTAACGGGCCGGATCTTATATGGGCCATTACTAGGCTCGGAACGTGGCAGGCCATTAATGGACCGGATCAATTATGGGCCGGCATTTGGCCCAAAACATGGCAGCCGATTAATGGGCCGCCTACTAGGGTCCTCAAAATCTTGTGGGCCTACAATTTGGGCCGCCCATTAATGTTGGCGAAATCTCGTGGGCCTTTAGCTGGGCCGGCCTATTATGATCCGCAAGAATTTTGTGGGCCTTTACCTGGGCCGGCCCATTATGGCACACAAAAATCTTGTGGGCCTTTACCTGGGCCGACCTATTATGGGGCGCAGAATCTTGTGGGCCTTTAGCTCGGCCAGCCCATTATAGTCCGCAAAATCTCCTGGGCCTTTAACTGGGCAGGCCCATTATGGGCCGCCAAATCTTGTGGGCCTTTAGTTGGGCCGACCCATTTAAACTTGATTGGCCGTGCCACGTGTCGACGTATCATAGGCGCCTTCTGTCCAATGAGTGGATGACATATGTCCCATCGATGAGCCGACAAGTGTTTCCTCCAGCCAATGATGATTTTACACGTGGAAAATCCCCATTGGTCAGGGCTGTTAACGGGTTATCGGATCCAAAACCCGACCCGATAGCTTAACGGCGTTCGATTCACGGTGGATGCCACTTGTCGGTCACCCTTGACGAAAGCACTTCTGTGACGCGCGATTTATCGTCATGGAAGTGGACACTTCCGTGATGATAATTTTGGTAATGTCATCGAACACTTCTACAACAACACATGTATGACTATCTTGATTCTGTCATAAATTTGTCATGGATGTACATGCATGACAAAAACGCGACCTACTATGACAAACACGTATCATCACGGAAGTGTATTTTTTTTTGTAGTGTATCTGCTCGTCGCCGTGGACAAGTTTACCAAGTGGATTGAAGCAAAGCCAATCAAGAAGCTGAATGGGCCGACTACCGTAACATTCATCGCAGATATTACAACCCGATACGGTGTGCCACACAACATCATCATCGACAATGGCACGAATTTCGCCAAGGGAGCATTGGCACATTTCTGCGCGACACAGGGCATCCGACTGGACTTAGCGTCCGTTGCCCACCCGCAGTGAAACGACCAAGTCGAGCGAGCAAACGACCTCATCCTTTCCATCATCAAGCCCCGACTGGTCGTGCCACTGGAGCATTCGACCGGCGTTTGGCTCGACGAGCTGCCGGCCGTCCTCTGGAGTCTGCGCACTACCCCGAACAAGTCAACCGACTTCACCCCTTTCTTCCTTGTATATGGTGCCGAGGCTGTCATCCCAACGGACATCGAGTTCGACTCGCCTCAGGTGACCATGTACACGGAGGCGGAGGCCAAGGAAGCACGAGAAGACGGCGTCAACCTGCTGGAAGAAAGCCGGCTGTTAGCCCTCAGCCGGTCCACCATCTACCAGCAGGGTCTGCGCTGCTACCACAGCCGGAAGGTCAAGCCAAGATCTTTCCAAGAGGGTGACCTTGTGCTCCGGCTGATCCAGCAAACAGCCGGCCAGCACAAGCTCTCGGCCCCTTGGGAAGGCCCCTTCGTCTTCGCCGAGTCTTCACCATCTGCCGGGTTCAGCCTGAACCACTCCTCCGGGTGGGCAACGCCGTTGTCGTCCATCTCAGGAGCAAAGGCGCTAGTGTCGGTGTAATCGGCGATCGCCGAGGCGCGCTGGATGATAGCCGGCCGCACCTGTACCAGCTCTTCGTCGGCCTCCTGCCGCCAGGTGCTCAGCTGGGCTAAGCTCAGCCCAGGATACCAGGCTCAGACGAACTCCAGCTCCCGCCTGGTGCCGGACCAAGCGGCGGAAGCCTTCCAGGCCTCGAAGCGGCCGACTGTAACCTCCAGCCAGTCGGCAGTCCGAATGGGGGCGCGGGGAATCGCCTCGCCGGGCCAGAGGGCGGTCAGCACTTGTGCCCCGGCACGCTAAAGACGGCGGAGCATGCGGTGAGCCGGCTGCAAACGGGCCTGGATCGCCAAAAGCTGCTCCTCAAGCGTCCGGCTAGCATCCGGCGCAATCTCGACCCCTGCCTGCCGGCGTGCTTCAAGGTGGGCCTCGATGGCTTGGGTGGCAGCGACGGAGTAGCCAGGAAAGTAATCTACACGAAGAAGAAAGAAGCAGCACAAAGTCAGAAGATAAACCAGAAGACAAGAGGCAAGCAAAGGGACGAAGAGGAAGGCGGCCTACCGTCGATCAAATACTCAACCCGTCCGTAGCCCTCGCTCAGCGCTTGCTTCGCCTCAGCCCAGCCCGCCGACTCGGTCTCCAATTCGGCTTTGAGGGCGGCCTTGCTGTCCTGCGCCTTCTTCAGGGCCGCCTTATGGCTCTCCTCCTGGTCGGCCAGTTTCTTGGCCAGGCGGTCACGTTCCTGGGCCAAGGCATTGCACTCAGTTTCCTTGGCGCGAAGGGCGGTCTGGACCCCACCTAGCTGCTCCCTCAAGTCGGCGTTGGCCCCTGCAAGCATGGAGAAAAAGAAAAAAGCAATAAGGAAGAAGTCGTCAGGAAAGATCCGACCCGACTGCTCAGCAGTCGGCCCGAGTCTCAGGGACTACACCCAATGGGTGCGCTGACGCGCCCCCACGTGAGATAAAATAAACGAAGCACTCACTCCGGCTATCAGTCAGATCAGCGGCCTTCTGGTTCAGCTCCTGGGCCTGGGAGTTGAAGGCAGCCGCGCGGAGATTATGATACCTGGAAACCGGACGGAGGTGCGAATAAGAATAAGATAGCTGTCGAGGCCTATTAGGAGTTCCAAGCCGCCTGCTCAGCAGCCGACTCGGAACTTGGGGACTACACCCAGTGGGTGCGCTGACGCGCCCCCACGGAAGAAATCAAGAAAGCAATCGACCAAGGCTAGAGGACTCACCCGGATGACCGCTCGCGTCGTGAGGAACTCTTGAGTGTACCGCTTCAGCGAGGCGGCCTGGGCCTGAAGCCGGCTCCGGACCTCCTGCGCCACCACGTTTAGCTCGGCCGTCCCACCGTTGGGCGTCCACTCAGACGTGCTGGCGCTGGCCGCTTCCAGATCCTGAGCCGTCGAGCTAGAGCTCGCGGCTTTCTGTGGCTCGGGCGCCGAGGGTGCCTCCCCCACGGCCGGCTCGCCTCCAGCCGGCGGCTCGGGCGGCACGACAGATCGGCCGCCATGGCCCGTTCCCGTCGGTGCCGGCTGCGCCGTCTCTCCTTCCAGGATGATCATGTCACCCTCCTCCCTCTCCATCACCGGCCGGTCGCGGCCGGCTTCCTCCGACGGGGGCACGGGGAAGTTGGGAGCCACGGCGCGGAGGGGAATGATGAGCTGTGGAGGTTGGTTGCGCAGGGCCTCCGCCTCCCTTTCCGCCGCCGTGGCCTCCGCTTGAGCTTTGGCCGTCGTGTCGGCTTGCGCCTCGGTAGATTTCTCCTTCGCCTGCCGGGCGGCCCTCCACTCCTCCGCTTCCCGCTCCTCCCGCACCTCCCGCGCATTCTGCTCTGTTGCCTCCAGGAGGTCGTCACGGGGATCCACGCGGCGGGAGCTCGAAGACCCTCCCATCGGTCCGACTATGGAGGCGGCAGGAACCCGTTCGAGGGAAAGCGGCGCCCTGATCGGCAAATCAAGATGAAGGCTCAGAAGAGCCTCAACCGAAGAGAGCAAAGAAAAAGCGCGAGACATTCAACACTTTGCTGAAACCTCCTACGGCTACTTCAGTACCTTGCGGAATCGGGACGCCTTCGTGGCCGCCTCGTCCCGCTTGGTCGCCGCCGTGGAACCCCTGGGCTTCTTCGGCCGATTGCCGAAGAGAGCCGGCGCGGCCCGACACTTTTGCGCGCCACCCCGAGCAGCCGGCGCGGCAGAAAGTCCCGTGCCTCGGCGATCGGACGCCGGCTGGCGACGCGGGATGGCTTCGGCTTCATCGTCGTCCGGCCAGTCCCCGAAGCCGGCTCCGAGCTCGGGGCCGCCTGCTTCTCCGCCGGCTCCTACGACGGCATCATCTATGGTGGCCGCCCCCAGATCTGGGTCGTCAAGGTCGTCCACCGTGCGGTCGGCCATGAACTAGCGCTCCGGCCCTGTGGCCCCAGCCGCCGGTCGAAGAAGGGGGTTCTGCTAAAAACAAGCCGTCTGGTCAAGAGTCGGCCGTTACAAACCCGACAACAAGAGAATAAGAAAAGAAGGGAAACTTACCATAGGCGGGGGATCAGCTCGAGAGTACGGCGCCTTGCCGTACCGCCATTCCTCGGTGAGCTTGCAGTTGGAGATGTAGTTCACCATGTAAGATACCTCATCATGAGGCATCTCCTTGGTGCTCATCCGGCTTGGGTCGAAGCGGCCACTCATCTGGCAGATCATGTGCGGCCGGCCCTGGAGCGGGAGCACCCGGCGCTCCACGAAGGCGGCCACCAGGTCGGCCCCGACCAGGCCTTCCGACTGGACCATCACCCGGAGCCGGGTGACGGCAGCAGCCCCAGCCGGAGACAGCGACCTGGCTCGGTAGGACCAAGAGGGCTGCCTCCCGGCCGGCGGGCCAGCTACGTAAGCCGGTAGATTGACGAAGTCGCCTTGCGGGGCGACGTTCTTCACGTAAAAGTAGGACTGCTGCGAGAGTTTCACCGACTGGATCAGCGGGATGGGCGGAAACGGGTTGATGTCGCTCGACCTCCGCATGGCGATGAAGGCGCCTCATGGGGCGGGCACGCCCGCGGTGACGGTGCCGAGCTTGCACTGGAAGAACTCCCCCCAGAGCTCGAGGGTAGGGAGGACGCCGAGAAAGCCTTCGCATGTATCGGCGAGGCCGGCAGCATCACCGTGTTGGGGTGAGGTGATGCGGCCGAGATGGTGAAAGTTGAGGAAGGAGCGGAAGAACCCGCCGCCCGGCAAGCCAAGGCAGCGCAGCGGTCTGGCGGAAGATTACCCGCTCGCCCTCCTCTCGCGCCGGCGAGACCTCCGTCTTCGGCGCGAGGCGGGTCTTCACGTAGCCCTCGCCCGGCAGCCGTCGCGTCTTGCGGAGCCAGTCGATGTGGTCGTCATGGACGTTTGAACAATCCCAAGAGCTCGATAGCACCATGGGGACGAGGAAGCGACGAAGGATGTGCAAGCCAGCTGCGGCGAAGCTACGGCGAGCCCAGAAGGTCGACGGCGAAATAGCGCGGCGGAGGAAAGGAGAAGGAAGAAGAAGTAAGGGTGGAGCAAGGGCGAGCGTGCGAGCGTTTTCCGCTCCCCCCCTACTTGTAGGCTCGTGTGGCGGAGCCAAGGAGGCGAGGCATGGGGGGACGTGGGATTAACTGCGCCCACTCCCCCACGTACCGCGATTATCGCGCCCTAAAGGCGTGCGGAAACTGCCGCGGGAAGTTGATCGGTCCGTTCGGGCCGCAGAAAATCTGCACTTGGGCCGAGGCCTATGAGTGGCAGGCCCCGGCCTGCGGCGACGTCCCGTCGCACGCGTGGGTTGGCAGGCTTTTTTATGCTGACGGCTGCCACGCGGCGTGCGAAGTGGCGCGCGGTCAACGCGCAACTCAGCTCGCGTTCCCACCTTCAAGCCGCAAAACTTCTCGAAGACGACGCACCTACTCAAAGCTGGCTCCTAGCTGCCGGCCCCTCAGGATAGGAAGCTGATCGAACTTCTTGTCTTTTCTTCAGCCTCAAAGCTCAACCAACTTCGGGGACTACTGTCGGAGTAAATGACCACGGGTAGCCTAGCCGGCTCCCGCTGGCACTTCCGAAAAAATTACGGGCCGGTCGAGCCCTCAAGCATCCAAGACGCGGGGCCGCCTTCCCTGAGCCGGCTGTCTCTAAGGCCGGCTGCCGGGAGGCGGCCCAGCCCTGAAACCTATGAGAGGAAGGCCACAAGAGGGCTGATTCCAGGAAGCCGGCCACGAGAAGGCCGACTCCAAGAAGCCAGCCACAAGAAGGCCGACTCCAAGAAGCCGGCCCCCCAGCAGGCGACCAAGACCGGCCCCTCAAACTTTGCACCCACATAACGGCAATGAGACGGGGCGTGGCTACAGTGAAGCCTGCCACCCCCGAATCCCGGAGCGTGCATGGCCACAGTGCGCCGTACGGGGCGGCCATCACCCGTCCGGCGCGGCACTGTTGCCATGTTGACCATGATGTCACCCACGACAGGTTGTCAGTACGGCCCGCAGGCGGCGGGCCCCTCCAGTCAGAGAGATACCCGAAGGCGGCCAGGCCTCCTCCAGTCGGCCTGAGATATGGCCGGCTCCCAGCTGCCGGCTTGCTCCCTCCCTCGGAGGAGGCTCCTCATTAAGGAGACAAGATGAGGTAAGGCTACAGTGATCGCCGCCAAGGCGGCATCAGAGCCATGCTTACCTCGACAAAGCCCTCATCATCGAGTGAGGCAACAAGACCAGCCCGACAAGGCCCCCAGCGGTGGGGCCAGCTTGTCGACCAGGAAGCCGGCAGCCGCCGGGACCCACCAGTCGGCGGGCCCCAGCAGGCGGCGGAGAAGCCGACTAGTGTAGACACTGACGGCTAAGGCACGCGCCCAGCCGAATTACCATTGTACCCCTGGGGGATCAGCCTATATAAACCCCCCAGGGCACCCATGCAAAGGGTTGATCTCTTAGAGCTTTAGACACGACATAGAGGGAAGAGGAGAGCTAGTCGTGCCCTTTTTCTTCTTCTCACTAAAATAGCTCAAGGAGCCTCTTGTAGCTACTTGTTCACCTAGTGATCATGCGGAGACCCCGCAGAGCAGCAGTAGGGGTGTTATCTCCACGGAGAGCCCCGAAGCTGGGTAAGATTCGCCGGCGTGCATGTCTTTGCCTCATCCCGTTTCCAGGCACCGACGACGTCTTATTGGCTCCCACAATGATAAGCCACCCGTTGGCATATGTCGCACCTACCACCCGACACTTGCAGCGACATGAGACTTGCATATTTGGTGTAACCTCAATTTGAATAATGTAGCCCCCAAGTGCTGGGTCGTAAGCCTGCAGCGACTCGGGACTATTACTTCCATTGTAGAATAAATCATATCCATTAATAAAATAATAAGCACTGCGCCAAAGCGACTTTGAATACCTCGTGTGTTGATAAGTAAATCCAGAGTTTAAATACCTGGCGGCTCTTGGCCGATGGTGATTTAATACGCTTCCATTGTAAGTCGGAATTTTTATAACCCGGCGGCTTATAGCCTTTGAGAAAAATCCAGAACGGATAATCATTTTGAAGCATCAACTTTGGTAATGAGCTTGAACTTAATCATTTATATGTCATATTTCTGCAAATCCTGCAAAGAGTTTAAACAACATATGCCCTGGCGACTTAGCTTCAAAGCCAGGGTGGGTCATAATATCTCACATATAACCACTGTGATATTGAATTTGTACTGCCGGTTCACATGACCTGGGTGATAACCCAATCCTTAGAAGCCAATGCTTCCACATAGATGATGATTGTCATAAGTTGGCGACTTATATTCAAAAGTCAAGCCGGGTAAAGCATAAAACACTTATATACATTTGAGATATAACCTAAAAAAGGTCTCAAGTCAAACCCAAAATTGTTCACAAAAAAGACTTAAAAAGTTTAAGGCTTCTGATTCGTATACGATCAAAAACAGTTCCAAAGGGGTTGAGCTAAGATTCGAATACAATCATATAGCCGCCAGTGGCTCTGGCGTTGCCGATCAAGAGGGTACCGACAGCTATGTTCTCTTTGGTTCGAATACGACCTATGTTTGAACAGGAAGCCCCCAAATGACCTTGAGAGTTGTTTAACGACGCTGATTCGAATACGATCCATGTCGGACCCAAAAGAGGTTAAGCTATGATTCAGATACGATCAAGAAGCCCCCTAGTGAGTTTGGCAGTGTGCGATCAAAAGGGTTTCGACAGCTATGTTCTCTTTGGTTCGAATACGACCTATGTTTGAACAGGAAGTCCCCAAGTGACCATGCATTAGCATTGCACCGATCAAGAGGGTACCGACAGCTATGCTCGATGAGCAGGAAGCCCCCGAGTGACCATAATAAGATAAGTCGTAAGGCAAGATACCTATGTTTTGAACCGCGCATCATGGCAGCAAGTTCTTTTTGGCAACCTTTAATTTTTCTTAGAACTCGAACTTGCTAGAGATAAATTCTTTTTGAACTGAAACTTTAAACCAGATTTGAAAGCTTCAAAAATTTGTGAGGGACAATTTACCTTGAGCTGGATTTTGAACCAGATTTGAGAGATCCAAAATTTGTGAGGGACAAATTTACCCTGGGCCGGATTTTGAACTGGATTTGACAGCTTCAGTGCTTTGTGGGAGAAAGATGTCTCTTGAACCGGATTTTAAACCAGAGTCGTTATTTTGAGCCGGAAATCTTCTGACGGCTTTTAAATTTTCATCGATCTAGCAGTAATCTCTGGGGCCCGGGTTATTTTTCCCTTCAATGACCCGGAGTTCTTGAATTTATTGAAACCGCTAGTTTTGCCGAGTCATACCATTAGAAGTTCCGAGTCTCAAGGCGACTCGAGGAGTTGGCTTGAGATGCTCCATTTTTTACCATAGCAGGAGGTGTATATCATTGGCGGTGATAGCGCGATGTGAACCTACAGAAGGTTGAGGTGACTGTGGCGGGTTATAAATGATCCGGTATGAGCCGTGTCAGCAACTCGGCCAATGGCTCCTTCCAACTCGCTGTTTGAAGTTAATCTAACTGTAGTGGCGTCGACTTGTGCGCCTGCCCATTGAACCATCCAGTGCAGACGGCGGCTGATAATATATGATAATTTGCCTCCAATTTGTTGGAAGAGAAACCAGGCTTCCCAAGTAGTGACTTGCTCATACTCAATGAACAGCTCACGCAGACAGGCGTGTCCCGGTGTGTTGATGTAGACCAGGCCGCGAGAGACGGACGGTAAGACGACCGCAGCATCAAAGGCGGCTTGAATAGATGAGTCGGCCGCGGTGTTGTAAGCCGGTGCAGACGGGCAAGTTGTCCTCCTCATTGTAAGCTGGTGTGGTCGCGAGAGACGGCCACGGCATTGTAAACCGGCACGGTCGCGAGAGACGGCCACGGTGTTGTAAGCCGGTGCGGGAGTCCATTGAGTAACGGTGACCACGTGTGCCAAAAGATGTTGGCGTGCCTCCATCTCCACGGTATAATATCACTTTTTGTCATAAATAATTTCCCTGCATAAACAATATTGCAGACCAAGGCAAAGATAAACTTGTTCTTTGACAAAAACAACATGTAATAATAAAACAAACTTGGATGGATATCACCTGGTTTGTTTGGACGAGGATGATCCATTTATCGCGACAGAGGTGGCTCAGGCAGACCAGCGACTCAATATAGTTCTGGTGGCTCAGGCAGACAGGCGACTTAATATAACCCCGATGGCTCAAAGCGGTAAGGGTGGCTCAACGTGGCTCCCGCGGATCAGCACAGCGGGGGCGGCTCACATATGTCCATTGAACAGCTTGTGTGAGCAGACGTGGCTCTGATTTGTTGATATATATGTCGGAGTCAACCACGACATTTAGAAGATAGAGCGGACGCGTGAGTCGGCCGCGGCATTGTAAGCTGTGCGGACAAATGATTTGGTCATGGGCGCGGACGGTTGAGTCGGCGCGGGCACGGTCAAATGAACCAACTGCAGGCGCGGTCCCGGTGAGTTGATGTAGACCGGACCACTGAGGCGGCGATTTGCGCACATCCGTTAAGCAATTTGACATAGCGCAGATGTAAACGCGACCTCCAATGATAGTGCGCGAGAACCGGATCATACTTTAACCATGAGGTAATTGACCTGTGTATACAATAGCATACCTCGAAAAAATCTTTTGATGATATTTAATTATTCCAAAGAAGATCATTAGAAAAATAGCACCTGATTGTGGTAGGGCCGGCTTGGGATCGGAATGGCAACGGCAAATGGCGAATCAGCGGTCGTGATTAGCACAAGGTGACCAGGCCGGCGACTCAAAGGCCGCCGCGGCAGTTTAAGCAACAGTGCACCACAACAACAGCTCAGAAGGAGGCCGCAATAGAGGGCGGCTTAGATCGGGCAAGCTCCCTGATGAATTAGGCAAAGACAATGGTGTTTTGGAGTAGTAGCTTGAAGCAGAAGCCATGGTGTGGCGGACGGCGACGGCTCGGAAACCGCCGGGGCGTACCCGAAACAGCAAAGGCAGGTGCCTCGAAACGAGGTCGCGGGCGCAAGAGGAATCTGGATCGTGGTCGGCTCCGTTTCCTGGTTGTGGCCATATTCTTTTTTGTTGTCCGCATCTGGTCAATCCATCAATAATTTCAGCTTTCCTTGGAACTTGAGCCATCCAGGATAGGTTCCCATACATGGCGTGACAATTGCCTTAACGGCATCTCTTTTAATTAGACTCTGGTCTTCCTTTGTCTTGTACATAGACTCACGTGTGTCGCTCCTTTTTGGAATTCCTTCCGTGACATATTAGTACTAGTCTGGACAGTCTATGTCTACAAGCATCATCTGTGTTTGATTAATTTGTAGTCCACGCTGGTTTATGCTCCACGTCGATGTACGTGCAATATCTTTTCATCTGCCTATTTTGTGAACCAACTGAGTAGTTTTTTTGCGTCTGCTGTATAGTGCGTAGTAGCAGCAACAAGGTAGCAACCTCGGGACTTGAAGCAAATCTGCATATGTTGACCGCCGTGGATGCAATTTTCTTCACGTGCACCGGCTCTTGTAGTATAAAACGACAATTGAATAGCGGAGTACTCTGAGTCGGTCTCGGTTTCGCCGGATCGTGCAAACTGTTTTGACGGAAATCAAACCCACTTTGATGAGCGGATCGTCAGGCCACGTGCGGCAACACACACGGAACCCTAGCTTCTTTTGATCTCAAACCTTATACTGCCGACTACAAAGTTTAATCTTGTTGTGATCATAAAACAACAATCTTGCTGGTTCTTCCTCATCTGACGAAATCATGAGCTTGTAGATCCCTAGATGAGATCCCTTCAAGAACTCAACACCACCGAGCGCAAGCCCCACGGTGGGCACCAACTTTCATGGTTTTGTCACGGTAGATGTCCTTAGTGTTAGGACTTAGTCGCGAGGCCAACGCATCTATGTGGTAGCTTGAGAGGGGTTGAGCGGAATCGAGAGACGCAACACAAGACAAGGATTTAGACAGCTTCGGGCCCCGGGAAACATCATCTGGTAATAGCCCTACATGCTGCTTGTGGCTAGATCTCATTATGATCATGAGGGAGTCGCCGTAAACCGGCTCTTTGTGTCTAGCCCTAGAGATTGTTTCTTCTTCCTTGCCCCTCTTTGGGGAGCCATGCCCCTCTTTATATAAGTTAGAGGGGCGGGTTACATGTGGAGTCCTAGTAGGACTAGGGCTAGCCTATCTTCTACTACAGGCCGGATACAAGTCCGGGTCTTGATTCCTTGTAAGGGAAATATTCCTCACACCTTTCTTCTTAAGTCAGCGAACCATCACATGAGCCGGCCTACTGGGCCTTGGGCCTTGTCGTCAGTTTGACCCGCCATCGGGGCCATCCGTGAGTCGCCAGGCTCGTGAGTCGTCAGACCAGTGAGTCGCCAGGCTCGTGAGTCATCAGATCAGTGAGCCGCCAGACTCGTAAGTCGCCAAACCTCCGGCGGATTACCAGTGAAATGCCAAGTCCCAGCCGGGTCATCCATCCGGCCGGGTCATACTGCAGGGTATATCCCCGACAGGGGGAGAACATTGTATTGAGATCCAAAAAGAGAGAAGAAGTCATCTAGCTAATAACTATGGACCCGAAGGTCTGAGGTGAACTACTCACACTTCATCGGAGAGGCTATGGTGTTGATGTAGAAGCCCTCCATGATCGATGCCCCTTCCGGCGGAGCTCCGGAACAGGCCCCAAGATGGGATCTCACAGGTATAGAAAGTTGCAGTGGTGGAATTAGGTTTTTGGCTCCATATCTGATTGTTTGGGGGTACGTAGGTATATATAGGAGGAAGGAATACGTTGGTGGAGCAACATGGGGCCCACGAGGGTGGAGGGTGCGCCTGGGGGGGTGTAGCAATTCTGGGCTGGTCCTCCGGTTAATATGTTAGTCCCAAAAATAATATAAAAGTGATAATAAAGCCCAATAATGTCCAAAACATAAGATAATATAGCATGGAGCAATCAAAAATTATAGATACGTTGGAGACGTATCATCGCACCAGTGACGATGGTGATCATGACGGTGCTTTGGAGATGGAGATCAAAAGGCACAAGATGATGATGGCCATATCATATCACTTATATTGATTGCATGTGATGTTTATCTTTTATGCATATTATTTTTGCTTAGATCGATGGTAGCATTATAAGATAATCTCTTACTAAATTTCAAGGTATAAGTGTTCTCCCTGAGTATGCACCGTTGGGAAAGTTCGTCGTGCCGAGACACCACGTGATGATCGGGTGGGATAAGCTCTACGTTCACATACAAAGGGTGCAAGCCAGTTTTGCACACGCAGAATACTCGATTTAAACTTGACGAGCCTAGCATATGCAGATATGGCCTCGGAACACTGAGACCGAAAGGTCGAGCGTGAATCATATAGTAGATATGATCAACATAGAAAACTACTCCATCTCATGTCATGATCGGACATGGTTTAGTTGATATGGATCACGTGATCACTTAGATGATTAGAGGGATGTCTATCTAAGTGGGAGTTCTTAAGTAATATGATTAATTGAACTTTAATTTATCATGAACTTAGTCCTGGTAGTATTAGCATATCTATGTTGTAGATCAATAGCTCGCATTTAGCTCCCCTGTTTTATTTTTGATATGTTCCTAGAGAAAACTAAGTTGAAAGATGTTAGTAGCAATGATGCGAATTGGATCCACGGTCTGAGGATTATCCTCATTGCTGCACAGAAGAATTATGTCCTTGATGCACCGCTAGGTGACAGACCGATTGCAGGAGCAGATGCAAACGTTATGAATATTTGGCAAGTTCGATATGATGACTACTTGATAGTTTAGGGCACCATGCTTTATGGCTTAGAATCGGGGCTTCAAAGACGTTTTTGAAACGCCACGGAGCATATGAGATGTTCCAAGAGTTGAAATTATTCAGACTCATGCCCATGTCGAAAGGTATGAGACCTTTGCAAAGTACTTTGCCTACAAAATGGAGGAGAATAGCTCAGCTAGTGAGCATGTGCTCAGAATGTCTGAGTACTACAATCACTTAAATCAAGTGGGAGTTAATCCTCCAAATAAGATAGTGATTGACAGAGTTCTCTAGTCACTATCACCAAGTTACTAGAACTTCGTGATGAACTATAATATGCAAGGGATAACGGAAACGATTCCCATGCTCTTCATGATGCTGAAATCGACGAAGGTAGAAATCAAGAAAAGCATCAAGTGTTGATGGTAGACAAGACCACTAGTTTCAATAAAAGGGCAAAGGGAAGAAGGGGAACTTCAAAAGAACGGCAAGCAAGTTGCTGCTCCCGTGAAGAAGCCCAAAGCTAGACCCAAGCCTGAAACTGAGTGCTTCGACTGCAAAGGATATGGTCACCGGAAGTGGAACTGCCCTAGATACTTGGCGGATAAGAACGATGGCAAAGTGAACAAAGGTATATTGGATATACATGTTATTGATGTGTACTTTATAAGTGTTTATATCAACCCCTCGGCATTTGATACCGGTTCAGTTGCTAAGAGTAGTAACTCGAAACGGGAGTTGCAGAATGAACATAAACTAGTTAAGGGTGAGGTGACGATGTGTGTTGGAAGTAGTTCTAAGATTGATATGATCAGCATCACACACTCCCTATACTTTCGGGATTAGTGTTGAACCTAAATAAGTGTTATTTGGTGTTTGCGTTGAGCATGAATATGATTTGATCATGTTTATTGCAATGCGGTTATTCATTTAAATTAGAGAATAATTGTTGTTCTGTTTACATGAATAAAACCTTCTATGGTCATACACCCAATGAAAATGGTTAGTTGGATCTCGATTGTAGTGATACACATATTCATAATATTGAAGCCAAAAGATGCAAAGTTAATAATGATAGTGCAACTTATTTGTGGCACTGCTATTTAGGTCATATTGGTGTAAAGCGCATGAAGAAACTCCTTGCTGATGGGATTTTGGAATCACTTGATTATGAATCACTTGATGCTTGCAAACCATGCCTTATGGGCAATATGACTAAGACTCCGTTCTCCGGAACAATGTAGCGAGCAACTGACTTATTGGAAATAATATTGATGTATGCAAGAAGGGATGGTTTCAAGCCAGTGCTCCAGGCCTTGCCTATGTCTGAACCTAAGAAGAAGAAGCCCCGTTCCAAGCCTCTGACGGATGATGATTCTGCCCGTCGTATGCCTTCGGTGCCACCGCCAACACCTCTTCGTCATATTCAGCAAATTGGAGCGGATCTGGGTATCTCTGCTGAAAAGCTCTCTGTGGATGCGCTTATGGCGGATCCTTCTTCTGCCAAGGACACGTCCTCCCATGATTAGTTCGGGTTGTGCAAGCGGGGTGTGGTCGACCCATATCCGGACTAGTTATCATAGGATTTATCTAAATACTTTGTCTCTGGGACTTGTATGCATTTGTTGTCTTTGCAAACTTCTTTTGTTTGGCTTTGCTGCATGTCTGAAATGCTCTGTGTGTTGCCTGCTATGTGGGCATGCTGCTAAAGTTGTAAACGCTATGTTCCATGGATATTCGGTCTACTAGAAGATGGCGTGTTATGTGTTGGAATGTTCGGGGTTTAAATTCTGATGACCACAAGATGTCGTTTCGTAATAAGGTGGATGAAAGTCAGGCTTCATTATCTGTCTGCAGGAAACGAAAATGGAGTGTATTGACTCGTAACTGTCGTGAAATTTTGCCTCGCTGCTTTGATTCTTTTGCTTATAGCCCTTCTGTGGGGGCTTCGGGTGGCATTGTTGTGTTGTGGAACTCCTCTGTCCTTACAGGGTGATTAATTGAGGTCAAGCAGTTTGGCGTTGTTGTGCTCTTTACTTCCAAACATAACAATGAGCAATGGACGTTGGTTAATGTTTATGGGCCATGTCGTGGCCAGGCCAGGGATGATTTTGTGGACTGGCTCTATAACTTTTCCATCCCGGACTCTGGAAATTGGCTTGTTTTGGGAGACTTTAATTTTATTAGATCAACTGAGAACAGAAATCTCCCTGGTGGCGATGCTAATGATATCTTCATTTTTAATGAGATTATTGGGCACCTTGGCTTGCTTGAGTTACCTATTAAGGGGAGATCTTTCACTTGGTCCAATATGCAGGATAATCCTCTTCTAGAGCAGCTAGATTGGTTTTTCACTTCCTCAAACTGGATCACTTGTTACCCCTCCACCCAGGTGTTGCCTCTGGCCAGGACTGCTTCAGATCATGTACCTTGTGTGGTGGCCATCAACACTTCTATCCCTAAATGTAATATTTTTTGTTTTGAAAATTACTGGGTGGAGCTGCATGGTTTTATGGATTGTGTGTCTGCCTCATGGTCTTCTGCTTCCAGCAAAACCAATATCTCGGCCAAGATTGCTGACAAATTTAAATCCTTGTGGAGGAATCTTAAGAGTTGGCACATGAATGTTTCCAAAATGAAAATTTTAATTGCTAAATGTAATAGGGTGGTTCTCATTTTGGATTGCTTGGAGGAATTGAGGCCACTTAATAGGCATGAGTTCAAATTTCGTAATCTGGTCAAGTTGCACTTGGAGCATCTTCTGCACCTTCAATTTCTGTATTGGAAGAAGAGGTGCACTATAAGATCTATTAAAGTGGGTGAGGAGAACACTAAATTCTTTCATGCTATGGCTTCTGAAAGATATAGGCATAACTCCATTGCTTCTCTGCGGTTGGACGATCGTACAGTTGTTTCTGATCATGAGCAAATGGCTGCTGCTCTCTGGCAAAATTTCAAAAACACGATGGGTACTAGTCATGGTATTGAAATGTCTTTTGATCTTTCCTCAATCCTACACAGAGTTGAGGGCCTGGACTCCCTCACTAAGATGTTCTCCAAGGAGGAGATGGATAATACTGTTAAGAGCATGCCCATTGATAAGTCTCCTGGGCCTGATGGCTTTAATGGACTCTTTTTCAAAAAGTGTTGGCCAATAATCAGTAAGGATTTCTATGAGTTGGATTATGCTTTTCATGAGGGTTCAGTGAATCTGGAGAACATCAATTATTCTTATATCACCCTGGTTCCTAAGAAGAGATCTCCTGAGTGCATTAATGATTTTAGGCCTATCTCTCTTTACGGTATGGGGTGAAATTCCTTTCTAAGATGGCTGCTAACAGTGCTGCACTAGATATCATAAGATGTTTGCATAAAAACCAATATGGTTTTATCAAATCCAGAACCATTCAGGACTGTGTTGCTTGGACCTTGGAATATTTGCACCAATGCCATTAGTCAAAGAGGCCTATTGTCATTCTCAAGCTGGAATTTGAGAAAGCTTTTGATTTTATTGAACATGAGGACATTTTCCAAATTTTGAGGCACAAGGGTTTTAATGATAAGTGGATTTCCTGGGTTAAACAGTTTTTGGCTTCTGGAACCTCTTCTATTCTGCTTAATGGAGTTCCTGGGAAACAATTTGCTTGCAAAAAAGAGGTTAGGCAGGGTGACCCTCTTTCTCCACTTTTGTTTGCCATTGCTGCTGATCTGTTGCAATCAGTAGTCAATGATATGCATCATAAAGGTCTTTTACAGCTTCCTATTCCATGCCATGATAAGGAATACCCAATTATCCAGTATGCTGATGACACCCTCATTATTATGCCTGCTGAGGAATCTCAATTGCTCTCCTTGAAGAAAATGTTACTACTTTTCTCTAAGTCCACTGGATTGCATGTTAACTATCATAAGTCCTCCATACTTCCTATTAATGTGGATTCTGTGGAAATTGCTAGACTTGCTGCTGTTTTTGGTTGTGTGGTTGGCACCCTTCCGTTTACTTATCTTGGGCTTCCTGTGGGAATTACAAAACCTAAGATCTTGGACTTAATGCCTCTGGTTGATATTATGGAAAGGAAGCTTTCTGTTAGTTCTTCCTTCCTTGCTCATGGAGGACGACTGCAGTACCTGATCTCTGCCCTTTCTTCTGTGCCAATTTTTTTCCCATGTAGTCTGGACTTGCCTCCTGGTATTTTAAAGCAGCTTGAGAGAATTCAGAGGCAGTGTCTTTGGAGGAAGTATGGACACGATTCTGGTCAGTCACTGGCTGCTTGGGGTTTGGTTTGTAGGCCAAAGAACAAAGGTGGCTTGGGTATTTTGAATCTGAAGCTGCAGAATGAGGCTCTGCTCCTTAAACATGCTAGCAAATTCTACAATAGAGTCGATGTGCCCTGGGTTCAACTCATCTGGAATACTTAGTACCATGGTAGGGTTCGTCATGCTACGATAATTTGTGGCTCTTTCTGGTGGAGAGATATCTGCAAGTTAATGGATAAGTTCAGGATGATCAATGCAGTGCATGTTAATAGGGGTGACACTGTCCTGTTTTGGTCTGATTCTTGGACTTTGGGGGACACTAATATTCCCCTTGAGCTGAGGTTTGCTATGCTTTTTTCCTTTGCCATTGATCCCCTTATCTCTGCTGCTGAGGTTTTTGAGTCGACTGAGCTCACTTCCTTATTCCATTTACCCCTCTCTGAGAGAGCTTTTGGAGAGTTGCAGTCTTTGCAAAACCTGCTTTTGCTTTCAAACCATAATCCTCAAATTTTAATGATACATGGGTGTGGAAAGAGGATGGCAAGGGATATTCTCGCCAAGAAATACTATTCCTTCTTGCATAAACACATTGTGCCCAACCCACTCTTGTCCTGGGTGTGGGCTAGCTGCTGCACTATGAGAATCAAGTTCTTTGCTTGGATGTTGATTATGGATCGGCTGAACACTCAGGATATGCTGGAGAGAAGGCACTAGAATGTATCTAATTCAGACCTTTGTGTGCTATGTCCAACACAAACTAATGAGGATAGAGATCACCTATTCTTTCAATGTAATTTCAGTTGCAGGGTCTGGAATTATCTTCAAATCAACTGGTTGGCTGGAGATGATATGATTGCCATTGCCTATCATGCTAGAAGGGATTTTGCTAAGCCTTTCTTCTCTGAAGTGGTTTCCTGGCATGCTGGAACATCTGGAATGTTAGAAATGATAGGGTTTTTAGGAATATTTCACCCTCTTTTCGTAGATGGAGGTCTTGTTTTATTCTAGATATTTCCCTCTTGGTTCATAGAATTAAGCCTAAGTTCAAAGAGGATCTGCTTAGATGGATTTCCTTTTTGCCACCTTGAGGTGAGTTTGTTGTTTTCCTTCTTTTTTTTGCTTTTTTGGGTCTTTTAGACCTTGTAAGTTGTGTACATTTGTAACCTTTTTATGGAAGCAATAAAATTGTTGTGGGGTCCATACCCTACAGTTTCAGGTCAAAAAAATAGTGATGTATGCGATCTGATGAGTGTTGAGGCTCGTGGCGGGTATCGTTATTTTCTGACCTTCACATATGATTTGAGCAGATATGGGTATATCTACTTGATGAAACATAAGTCTGAAACATTTGAAAAAGTTCATATAATTTCAGAGTGAAGTGGAAAATCATCGTAACAAGAAAATAAAGTTTCTACGATATGATCATGGAGGATAATATTTGAGTTACGAGTTTGGTCTTCATATGAAACAATGCGCAATAGTTTCGCAACTCACGCCACCTGGAACACCACAGCGTAATGGTGTGTCCGAACATCATAACCGTACTTTATTTGGTATGGTGCAATCTATGATGTCTCTTACCAATTTACCACTATCGTTTTGGGGTTATGCATTAGAGACAGCTGCATTCACGTTAAATAGGGCACCATCTAAATCCGTTGAGACGACACTATATGAACTGTGGTTTGCAAGAAACCAAAGTTGTCGTTTCTTAAAGTTTGGGGTTGCGATGCTTATGTGAAAAGGTTTCATCCTGATAAGCTCAAACCCAAATTGGAGAAATGTGTCTTCATAGGATACCCAAAGGAGATAGTTAGGTACACCTTCTATAACGGATCCGAAGGCAAGACATTCGTTGCTAAGAATGGATCCTTTCTAGAGAAGGAGTTTCTCTTGAAAGAAGTGAGTGGGACGAAAGTAGAACTTGATGAGGTAACTGTACCTGCTCCCTTATTGGAAAGTAGTTCATCACAGAAATCTGTTCCTATGACTCCTACACCAATCAGTGAGGAAGCTAATGATGATGATCATGTAACTTTAGATCAATTTACTACCGAACCTCGTAGGTCAACCAGAGTGAGATCCGCACCAGAGTTGTACGGTAATCCTGTTCTAGAGGTCATGTTACTTGACCATGACGAACCTATGGACTATGAGGAAGCAATGATGATCCCAGATTCTGCGAAATGGCTTGAGGCCATGAAATCTGAGATGGGATCCATGTATAAGAACAAAGTGTGGACTTTGGTTGACTTGCCCGATGATCGACAAGCCATAGAAAATAAATGGATTTTCAAGAGGAAGACGGACGCTGATAGTAGTGTTACTATCTACAAAGCTAGACTTGTCGAAAAAGGTTTTGACAAAGTTCAAGATATTGACTACGATGAGATTTTCTCACTCTTAGCAATGCTTAAGTCTGTCTGAATCATGTTAGCAAATTGCCACATTTTATGAAATCTGGCAAATGGACGTCAAAACTACATTCCTTAATGGATTTCTTAAAGTAGAGTTGTATATGATGTAACCAGAAGATTTTGTCGATCCTAAAGGTGCTAACAAAATGTGCAAGCTCCAGCGATCCATCTATGGACTGGTGCAAGCATCTCGGAGTTGGAATATACGCTTTGATGAGTTCATCAAAGCATATAGTTTTATACAGACTTACGGTTAAGCCTGTATTTTACAAGAAAGTGAGTGGGAGGACTACAACATTTCTGATAAATATATGTGAATGATATATTGTTGATCGGAAATAATGTAGAATTTTCTGGAAAGCAAAGGAGTATTTGAAAGGAGTTTTTCAAAGAAAGACCTCAGTGAAGCTGCTTACATATTGAGCATCAAGATCTATAGAGATAGATCAAGACGCTTGATAAGTTTTTTCAATGAGTACATACCATGACAAGATTTTGAAGTAGTTCAAAATGGAACAGTCAAAGAAAGAGTTCTTGCCTGTGTTACAAGGTGTGAAATTGAGTAAGACTCAAAGCCCGATCACGGCAGAAGATAGAAAGAGAATGAATGTCATTCCCTATGCCTGAGCCATAGGTTCTATAAAGTATGCCATGATGTGTACCAGATCTATTGTATACCCTATACTGAGTTTTGCAAGGGAGTACAATAGTGATCTAGGAGTAGATCACTGAACAACGGTAAAAACTATCCTTAGTAGAATAAGGATATGTTTCTCGATTATGGAGGTGACAAAAGGTTCACCGTAAAGGGTTAAGTCGATGCAAGTTTTGACACTGATCCAGATGACTCTAAGTCTCAATCTGGATACATATTGAAAGTGGGAGCAATTAGCTAAAGTAGCTCCGTGCAGAGCATTCTAGACATAGAAATTCGCAAAATACATACGGATCTGAATTTGGCAGAACCGTTGACTAAATTTCTCTCACAAGCAAAACAGGATCACACCTTACTACTCTTTGGGTGTTAATCACATAGCGATGTGAACTAGATTATTGACTCTAGTAAACCCTTTGGGTGTTGGTCACGTGACGATGTGAACTATGGGTGTTAATCACATGGTGATGTGAACTATTGATGTTAAATCACATGGCGATGGGATCTAGATTATGGACTCTAGTGCAAGTGGGAGACTGAAGGAAATATGCCCTAGAGGCAATAATAAAGTTGTTATTTATATTTCCTTATATCATGATAAATGTTTATTATTCATGCTAGAATTGTATTAACCGGAAACTTAGTACATGTGTGAATACATAGACAAACAGAGTGTCACTAGTATGCCTCTACTTGACTAGCTCGTTGAATCAAAGATGGTTAAGTTTCCTAGCCATAGACATGAGTTGTTATTTGATTAACGGGATCACATCATTAGAGAATGATGTGATTGACTTGACCCATTCCGTTAGCTTAGCACTTGATCGTTTAGTTTGTTGCTATTGCTTTCTTCATGACTTATACATGTTCCTATGACTATGAGATTATGCAAATCCCGAATACCGGAGGAACACTTAGTGTGCTATCAAACGTCACAGCGTAACTGGGTGATTATAAAGATGCTCTGCAGGTGTCTCCGATGGTGTTTGATGAGTTGGCATAGATCGAGATTAGGATTTGTCACTCCGATAGTCGGAGAGGTATATGTGGGCCCTCTCAGTAATGCACATCACTATAAGCCTTGCAAAATGCAACTAATGAGTTAGTTGCGGGATGATGTATTACGGAACAATAAAGAGACTTGCCGGTAACGAGATTGAACTAGGTATTGAGATACCAACGATCGAATCTCGGGCAAGTAACATACCGATGACAAAGGGAACAACGTATGTTGTTATGCGGGTTGACCGATAAAGATCTTCGTAGAATATGTGGGAGCCAATATGAGCATCCAGGTTCCGCTATTGGTTATTGACTGGAGATGTGTCTCGGTCATGTCTACATAATTCTCGAACCCGTAGGGTCCACAGCTTAACGTTCAGTGACGATCAGTAATATGAGTTTCTGTGTTTTGATGAACCGAAGGTAGTTCAGAGTCCCGGATATGATCACGGACATGACGAGGAGTCTCGAAATGGTTGAGACATAAATATTTTTATATTGGACAGCTATATTCAGACATCGAAAGAGTTTTGGGTGATCTCAGAGAAAACCGGAGTGCCGGGGGGGGGGGGTTACCGGTACCCCCCGGGGGCTAATGGGCCTTGATGGGCCCTAGTGGAGAGAGAGAGGGGCCGGCCAGGGCAGGCTACGCGCCCCCTCCCCTTGAGTCCGAATAGGCCAAGGAAGGGGGGCGGCGCCCCCTTGCCTTTCCCTCTCCCACTCCTTCCTTCCCCCTCCTAGTGGGACTAGGGAAGGGGAGTCCTACTCCACCTAGGAGGAGGGCTCCTCCTCTTGGCGCGCCCTCCTAGGGACGGCCGGCCTCCTCCCTTGCTCTTTTATATACGGGGGCAGGGGGCACCCCATGGACACACTAGTTGATCAGTTGATCTTTTAGCCGTGTGCGGTGCCCCGCTCCACCAAAATCCACCTCGGTCATATCGTAGCGGTGCTTGGGCGAAGCCCTGCGTCGGTAGCATCATCATCACCGTCATCACGCCGTCGTGCTGACGGAACTCTCCCGCAAAGCACTTCTGGATCGGAGTTCGTGGGACGTCACCGAGCTGAACGTGTGCTGAACTCTGAGGTGCCGTGCGTTCGGTACTTGGATCGGTCGGATCGTGAAAACGTACGACTACATCAACCGCGTTCTCATAACGCTTCCGCGTACGGTTGATACGTCCATTTCACATCATGCTTTTATATCGATATTTATCACATATGGGCTGTTATTTCACGTTATGTCACAATACTTATGGCTATTCTCTTTTATTTTACAAGGTTTACATGAAGAGGGAGAATGCCGGCATCTGGAATTCTGGGCTGGAAAAGGAGCAAATATTGGAGACCTATTCTGCGCAACTCCAAAAGTCCTGAAACTCCACGGAATATCTTAAAATAAATGAAGAAAAATCATTGCCAGAGATGAAGGCCAAGGGGCCCACTCCCTGTTCACGAGGGTGGGGGGCGCCCCCCCTAGGGTGCGCCCCCCTACCTCGTGGGCCCCCTGGTGGCTCTCCGACGCCCATCTTCTCCTATATGAAGTCTTTCGTCAAGAAAAAATAAGAAGCAACCTTTCGGGACGGGACTCCGCCGCCATGAGGCGGAACCTTGGCGGAACCAATCTAGGGCTCCGGCAGAGCTATTCTGCCGGGGACACTTCCCTCCGGGAGGGGGAAATCATCGTCATCATCATCACCAACGCTCCTCTCATCAAGAGAGGGCAATGTCCATCAACATATTCACCAGCACCATCTCATCTCCAAACCCTAGTTCATCTCTTGTATCCAATTCTTGTCTCCAAGTCCGGGATTGGTGCTAGTAGGTTGCTAGTAGTGTTGATTACTCCTTGTAGTTGATGCTAGTTGGTTTATTTGGTGGAAGATCATATGTTCAGATCCTTTATGCATATTATTACCCCTCTGATTATGAACATGAATATGCTTTGTGAGTAGCTACGTTTATTCCAGAGGACAAGGGAGAAGTCTTGCTATTAGTAGTCATGTGAATTTTGTATTCGTTCGATATTTTGATGAGATGTATGTTGTCTAGCCTCTGGTGGTGTTATGTGAACGTCGACTACATAACACTTCACCATTATTTGGGCCTAGAGGAAGGCATTGGGAAGTAATAAGTAGATGATGGGTGGCTAGAGTGACAGAAGCTTAAACCCTAGTTTATGCGTTGCTTCATAAGGGGCTGATTTGGATCCATATGTTTCATGCTATGGTTAGGTTTACCTTAATACTTTTGTTGTAGTTGCGGATGCTTGCAATAGGGGTTAATCATAAGTGGGATGCTTGTTCAAGTAAGAATAGCACCCAAGCACCGGTCCACCCACATATCAAATTATCAAAGTACCGTTCGCGAATCTTATGAACGTGATGAAAACTAGCTTGACGATATTCCCTTGTGTCCTCGGGAGCGCTTTTCCTATTATAAGAGTTTGTCCAGGCTTGTACTTTGCTACAAAAAGGATTGGGCCACCTTTCTGCACTTTATTTACTCTTGTTACTTGTTGCTCGTTACAATTTATCTTATCACAAAACTATCTGTTACCACTTATTTCAAGATTTGCAGAGAATACCTTGCTGAAAACCGCTTATCATTTCCTTCGCTCCTCGTTGGGTTCTACACTCTTACTTATCGAAAGGACTATGATAGATCCCCTATACTTGTGGGTCATCAAGACTCTTTTTAAAGCGCCGTTGCCGGGGAGTGTAGCGCCTTTGGTAGGTGGAATTTGGTAAGGAAAAATTTATATAGTGTGCTGAAATTTACTGTCATTTGTTATTATGGAAAGTAAGTCTCTGAGGGGCTTGTTCGGGGTATCTTCACCCCGACCAGTAGAGCAAAGAGTTGCTCCTCAACCTAATGAGCCTACTGAAAATGAATATGAAAATGTTCCCTTTGAATTTCCTTCGAGTATGATGGAAAAACTGCTAGCTAATACTTTTACAGGAGATGGAACAAAAGCATCCTGATGAACATCTACTCTATGTGGATGAAGTTTGTGGATTATTTAGGCTTGCAGGTATACCCAATGATGTTGTTAAGAAGAAGGTCTTCCCTTTCTCTTTGAAGGGAGATGCATTGACATGGTATAGGCTATGTGATGATACGAGATCATGGAACTATAAAAGATTGAAATTGGAATTTCATCAAAAGTATTACCCTATGCATCTTGTTCATCGTGATCGCAATTATATATATAATTTTTGGCCTCGCAAAGGAGAAAGCATCGCTCAAGCTTGGGGGAGGCTTAAATCAATGTTATATTCATGCCCCAATCATGAGCTCTCAAGAGTGACAATTCTTCAGAATTTTTATGCTCGGCTTTCTGATAACAATCGCACCATGCTCGATACTTCTTGTGCTGGCTCTTTTATGATGAAGACTATTGAATTCAGATGGGATTTATTGGATAGAATTAAACGCAACTCTGAAGATTGGGACCTCGATGAAGGTAAGGAGTCAGGTATAACACAAAAGTGCGATTGTGTTAAATCTTTTATGCATACCGATATTTTTCGTAAGTTTAGCACTAAATATGGACTTGACTCTGAGATAGTAGCTTCTTTCTGTGAATCTTTTGCTACTTATGTTGATCTCCCCAAGGAGAAGTGGTTTAAATATCATCCTCCCATAGAAGTAAAAGTAGCTGCACCTATTAAAGTTGAAGAAAAGACTGTAACTTATAATGATCCTACTGTTCCTACCTCTTATGTTGAGAAACCACCTTTCCCTTTTAGAATAAAGGATCATGATAAAGCTTCAACTGTGGTTTGTAAAAGCAAAATTAGAACTTATGCACCTCCTGAGAAAATCAAAGTAGAACCTAATATTGCTATTGTTAAAGATCTCTTGTCAGATAATATTGATGGGCATGTTATTCAATTCTGTGGTGAATCTGCTAGAATCGCTAAACCTGGCGCTAAAGATAAACATAGACATGTGGTAGGCGTGCCTGTTATTTCTGTTAAAATAGGAGATCATTGTTATCATGGCTTATGTGATATGGGTGCTAGTGCTAGTGTTATACCTTATGACTTTTATAAACAAATCAAGCATGAAATTGCACCTGCTGAGTTAGAAGATATTGATGTCACGATTAAACTTGCCAATAGAGATACGATATCGCCAGTGGGAATTGTTAGAGATGTTGAAGTCTTGTGTGGGAAAATTAAATATCCTGCTGATTTTCTTGTTCTAAGTTCCCCACAAGATAGCTTTTGTCCCATTATATTTGGTAGACCGTTCTTGTATACTGTTAATGCTAAGATAGACTGCGAAAAGAATGTTGTTACTATTGGCTTGGATGATATGGTTCATGAGTTTAATTTCTCTAAATTTAGTAAACAACATCGTGAGGAAGAATTGCCTAGTAAGGATGAAATTATTGGTCTTGCTGCTACTGCCGTACCTCCTAGTGATCCTTTAGAACACTATTTGCTAGACCATGAAAATGATATGTTCATGAATGAAAGAAGGGAAATAGATGAAGTATTCTTTAAACAGAACCTATTACGCAACACAATTTGCCTGTTGAAATCCTAGGGATCCTCCTCCACCCAAGGGTGTTCCCGTGTTTGAGCTTAAACCGTTGCCTGATAATCTTAAATATGCTTATCTTGATGAAAAGGAAATATATCATGTTATTATTAGTGCTAACCTTTCAGAGCATGAAGAAGAAAGATTACTGAAAACTCTGAAGAAGCACCGTGCCGCTATTGGATATACTCTTGATGATCTTAAGGGCATTAGTCCCACTCTATGTCAACATAAAATAAATTTGGAAGCTGATGCCAAGCCAGTTCGTGATCCTCAACGACGTTTGAATCCTAAAATGAAAGAAGTGGTAAGAAAAGAAATACTCAAGCTTCTGGAGGCAGGTATAATTTATCCCGTTGCTGATAGTCAGTTGGTAAGTCTTGTCCATTGTGTCCCTAAGAAGGGAGGTATTACTGTTGTCCCTAATGATAAAGATGAATTGATCCCATAAAAGAATTATCACAGGTTATAGGATGGTAATTGATTTCCGCAAATTAAATAAAGCTACTAAGAAAGATCATTACCCCTTACCTTTTATTGATCAAATGCGAGAAAGATTATGCAAACATACACATTATTGCTTTCTAGATGGTTATTTTGGTTTCTCTCAAATACCTGTGTCGGCTAAAATCAATCAAAGACTACTTTTACTTGCCCTTTTGGTACTTTTGCTTATAGACATATGCCTTTTGGTTTATGTAATGCACCTGCTACCTTTCAAAGATGCATGATGGCTATATTCTCTTATTTTTGTGAAATTTTTTTTGAGGTTTTCATGGACGATTTTTCCGTCTATGGTTCCTCTTTTGATGATTGCTTGAGCAATCTTGATCGAGTTTTGCAGAGATGTGAAGAAACTAATCTTGTCTTGAATTGGGAAAAGTGCCACTTTATGGTTAATGAAGGTATTGTCTTGGGGCATAAAGTTTCTGAAAGAGGTATTGAAGTTGATAAAGCCAAGGTTGATGCTATTGAAAAGATGCCATGTCCCAAGGACATCAAACGTATAAGAAGTTTCCTTGGTCACGCCGGATTTTACAGGAGGTTCATTAAGGACTTCTCAAAATTTCCCGACCTCGACTAATTTATTACAAAAGATGTACCATTTGTCTTTGATGATGATTGTGTAGAAGCATTTGAAATACTTAAGAAAGCATTAGTCTCCACTTTTGTTGTTCCACCACAGTTGGAATTTACCCTTTGAAATTATGTGTGATGCTAGTGATTATGTTGTAGGTGCTGTTCTAGGGCAAAGAGTTGATAAGAAATTAAATGTTATCCATTATGCTAGTAAGACTCTAGACAATGCTCAAACAAATTAGGCTACTACTGAAAAGGAACTTTTAGCAGTTGTATTTGCTTGTGATAAATTCAGACCCTATATTGTTGATTCTAAAGTAACTATTCACACTGATCATGCTGCTATTAAATATCTTATGGAAAAGAAAGATGCAAAACCTAGACTTATTAGATGGGTTATCTTGCTGCAAGAATTTGATTTGCATATTGTTGATAGAAAAGGAGCTGAGAACCCCGTTGCAGATAACTTATCAAGGTTAGAGAATGTTCTTGATGACCCACTACCTATTGATGATAGCTTTCCTGATGAACAATTAAATGTCATAAGCACTTCCCGTAGCACTCCATGGTATGCTGATTATGCTAATTATATTGTTGCTAAATTTATACCACCTAGCTTCACATACCAACAAAAGAAAAAGTTTTTCTATGATTTGCGACATTACTTTTGGGATGACCCACATCTTTATAAAGAAGAAGTAGGTGGTGTTATTAGACGTTGTGTGCCTGAGCATGAACAAGAACAAATCCTACGCAAGTGTCACTCCGAAGCTTATGGAGGACACCACGCTGGAGATAGAACTGCACATAAGGTATTGCAATCCGGTTTTTATTGGCCCACTCTCTTCAAAGATCCCGTAAGTTTGTTTTGTCTTGCGATGAATGTCAAAGAATTGGTAATATTAGTAGACGTCAAGAAATGCCTATGAATTATTCACTTGTTATTGAACCATTTGATGTTTGGGGCTTTCATTATATGGGACCTTTTCCTGCCTCTAATGGATATACACATATTTTGGTTGCTGTTGATTACGTTACTAAGTGGGTAGAAGCTATTCCAACTAGTAGTGCTGATCATAACACTTCTATTAAAATGCTTAAGGAAGTTATTTTTCCGAGGTTTGGAGTCCCTAGATATTTAATGACTGATGGTGGTTCACATTTTATTCATGGTGCTTTCCGTAAAATTCTTGCTAAATATGATTTTAATCATAGAATTGCATCTCCATATCACTCACAGTCTAGTGGTCAAGTAGAATTGAGCAATAGAGAGCTTAAATTAATTTTGCAGAAGACTGTTAATAGGTCTAGAAAGAATTGGTCCAACAAACTTGATGATGCATTATGGGCCTACAGAACTACATATAAGAATCCTATGGGTATGTCTCCGTATAAAATGGTTTATGGAAAAGCATGTCACTTAGCTCTCGAACTAGAACATAAGGCATATTGGGCTATTAAAGAGCTCAATTATGATTTCAAACTTGCTGGTGAGAAAAGGTTATTTGATATTAGCTCACTTGACGAATGGAGAACCCAAGCTTATGAAAATGCCAAGTTGTTTAAAGAAAAAGTTAAAAGATGGCATGACAAAAGGATACAAAAGCGTGAGTTTAATGTAGGTGATTATGTATTGATATACAACTCTCGTTTAAGATTTTTTGCAGGAAAACTTCTCTCTAAATGGGAAGGTCCCTACGTTATCGAGGAGGTCTATCGTTCTGGTGCCATAAAAATCAACAACTTCGAAGGCACAAATCTGAAGGTGGTACACGGTCAAAGGATCAAAAATTATATCTCAGGTAATCCCATAAATGTTGAAACCAATATTATTGAAACCGTAACCCCGGAGGAATACATAAGGGACACTTTCCAGACCGTTTTAGACTCCGAAAAGGAATAGGTGTGTGGTACGGTAAGTAAACCGACTCCAAAACCATTTTTAAGGCAATATTTCTCCGCTTTGGAATATTTAGAAAAATAGAAAAATAAGTAGCAGGCCGGGAAGGACACGAGGGCCCCACGAGGGTGGTGGGCGCGCCCCCTACCTCGTGAGCACCCCGTGTGCCCTCCGGACTCCGTTTTCTTGCACGATACGTATTTTGGTCGGTAAAAATTCATTATATATTCTCCCGAAGGTTTTGACTCTCGTATCACGCAAATCTCTCATGTTCTTGTTTCGAGCTATTTTTCTGACAGGTCTAGATCATCATGACGTGCCCAAGTGCTTCCAAGGACAAGTTCTTCGAGAAGGTAATCAACCCTTACCTCGCGGAGGTGCTGCGACACCCTCAAACCATTGAGATGCGTGATGGGTTGCTGCACATCCGCGATGCTGAGGGACCAAAGGGAACCGGAAGCATGGAGTCGAGGCTCGAAGCAATGGAGCAACATGTTTTCAAGTGCCAGGGGATGGTGGAGCATGGAATCAACGCTAGCCACACGATGCTTGTGGAGTTCACCAACAACTACGAGTCAGATGCCAAGAACACCCAGGAGGCCATCCTCAAGCTACATGAGAAGATCGAGCACCTCCAAGCCCAAATCTATGATCTGCAAAATCAAAACTGTGAGTATGAATATAGATTCAAAAGGATGAGTTTGGCTGCAGATTTGAGGATTCCAGAGACTCGATCATCCTTCTATGATGGTGAGCCTATGCCATGGAAGGTGGACGACAAGCCTGCATCATCAACAACACCTCCACCTTCTTCGCCAACGAAGGAGACATAATCGCATGGGTATGGGCACTCCCCTTGGCAACTGCCATTCTTGGGGAGGTGCCCCGGTATCATATCATCATCACAACTCCTATCTTTACCGTTTTTCTTAGTTCGATCCATTTAGTAGTATCTTGATTTAGTAGAATAAAGTCATGGCATGATCTAGTTTTGAGTTTTTCTTTATGATCCTTCTATGTAATCGAGTCCGTGAGCTATATATATAATAAAGTTTAGTGTTGAGTCAAGGGCTTGATTATTTTGCCATGATCTTGGGTGAACAAAAGAAAAGAAACAAGAAAAAGAACAAAATGAAACCAAGAGTTCATATTGATCTTATTGAGAGTAATGACTTCACATAGAAAGAGTATGATGATTAAAAGTTGTTGGGAGTTGGTAAATATAGCTTTGGTCATCGTTGCAATTAATAGGAAGTAATAAGGAAAGAGAGGTTTCACATATAAATATATTATCATTGACATCTTTTATGATTGGGAGCACTCATTAAAATATAACATGCTAAAGAGTTGATGTTGGACAAGGAAGACAACATGATGAGTTATGTTTTCTTATATCTGAGATAAAGTATGTTGTCATGGATCCTCCAACATGTTGAGCTTGCCTTTCCCCTCATGCTAGCCAAATTCTCAAAGCACCAAGTAGAGATACTACTTGTGCTTCCAAATACCTTAAACTAGTTTAGCCATGAGAGTCCACCATATCTACCTATGGATTGAGTAAGATCCTTCAAGTAAGTTGTCATCGGTGCAAAGCAATAAAAATTGCTCTAAACATGTATGATTGATTGGTGTGGGAGAAATAAGCTTTATACGATCTTGTGGCGTGGAAGTATTTAAAGCGACGGACTGCATAATAAAGGTTCATATCACAAGGGGCAATATAAAGTGACGTTCTTTCGCATTGAGATTTTGTGCATCCAACCATAAAAGCGCATGGCAACCTCTGCTTCCCTCTCTGAAGGGCCTCTCTTTTATTATTATCCTCTAGCTTATGCAAGAGTCACGATGATTTTCACCTTTCCTTTTCATTTTATCCTTTGGCAAGCCCAACATGTTGGAAAGAACATGATATATATATATATATATATATATATATATATATATATATATATATATATATCTAATTGGATGTAGGGGAGCATGAATTATTATTGTTGACATTACCCTTGAGGTAAAAGGTTGTGAAGCAAAACTATAAGCCCCTATCTTTCTCTATGTCCGATTAAAACTCCGTAACCACAAGTATTGCGTGAGTGTTAGCAATTATGAAGGACTAAATGATAGTTGAGTATGTGGACTTGCTTTTAAGCTTTGACATAGAATCTTTCCGATGTTATGATAAATTGCAATTGCTTCAATGACTGAGGTTATAATTTGTTGGTGCTCAATACGGTTTCTGATTCATTCCTTTGCATTGTGAAAAGATCATCACTTGAACATGAGTAATCATATGACAAAATCTATATATGTTGCTGTTATGAGAATAATCATGATGCCTTCATGTCCGTATTTTATTTTTATCGACGCCTCTACCCCTAAACATGAGGACATATTTATTGTTATCGGCTTTTCTCTTGAGGACAAGCGAGGTCTAAGCTTGGGGGAGTTGATACATCCATTTTGCATCATGCTTTTATATCGATATTTATCGCATTATGGGCTGTTATTTCACGTTATGTCACAATACTTATGGCTATTCTCTTTTATTTTACAAGGTTTACATGAAGAGGGAGAATGCCGGCAGTTGGAATTCTGGGCTGGAAAAGGAGCAAATATTGGAGACCTATTCTGCGCAACTCCAAAAGTCCTGAAACTCCACGGAATATCTTAAAATAAATAAAGAAAAATCGTTACCAAAGTTGAAGGCCCAGGGGCCCACACCCTGTTCACGAGGGTGGGGGGCGCCCCCCCCCTAGGGCGCGCCCCCCTACCTCGTGGGCCCCCTGGTGGCTCTCCGACGCCCATCTTCTCCTATATGAAGTCTTTCGTCAAGAAAAAAATAAGAAGCAACCTTTCGGGACGAGACTCCGCCGCCACGAGGCGGAACCTTGGCGGAACCAATCTAGGGATCCGGCAGAGCTATTCTGCCGGGGACACTTCGTAAGGGGCTGATTTGGATCCATACGTTTCATGCTATGGTTAGGTTTACCTTAATACTTTTGTTGTAGTTGCGGATGCTTGCAATAGGGGTTAATCATAAGTGGGATGCTTGTTCAAGTAAGAACAGCACCCAAGCACTGGTCCACCCACATATCAAATTATCAAAGTACCGAACGCGAATGATATGAACGTGATGAAAACTAGCTTGACGATATTCCCATGTGTCCTCGGGAGCGCTTTTCCTATTATAAGAGTTTGTCCAGGCTTGTCCTTTGCTACAAAAAAGGATTGGGCCACCTTGCTGCACTTTATTTACTCTTGTTACTTGTTGCTCGTTACAATTTATCTTATCACAAAACTATCTCTGTTACCACTTATTTCGATTTGCAGAGAATACCTTGCTGAAAACCGCTTATCATTTCCTTCTGCTCCTCGTTGGGTTCGACACTCTTGCTTATCGAAAGGACTACGATAGATCCCCTATACTTGTGGGTCATCAACGGTCTACGAGGGTACGTGGACGACACTCTCCCCTCTCATTGCTATGCATCGCCATGATCTTGCATGTGCGTACAATTTTTTTTGAAATTACTACGTTCCCCAACAATAATCGCAAACGGTGGTGTAAAAAACTCGTCAAAAAGGTGCAAAACGTTTGTGATGATGGATGCATCAAACATGGTTCATATTTTAGTTGGATGTGCAATGCAGGGCATACGGTTCAGTTCAATTAACTGTTTGCGGTGAGGAGGAAAAAAAGAAACGGGCAGCCAGATGAAGGTGTGTGCGATATATAGCATACGGTTCACTAGAATGAACTGTGTGTGATTAGGCAACACAATGGAAATGGTTCAACTGAACAAGATGTGTGTGATACACGGCAAACAAGTCCGTAATCAGAAATGTGTGCGAAGACCAATAATAACACAGACGATTGCTGCTAATAAGCCGCGTGATTTGCTCTGTCTATAGAAGAATAACATAAGTGACTATACAGATCATTCGCACACACCTCAATAAACAATTGCATGCATTCTAAAGTAGGAGAAACGATCGTCTAGTCATCTACTTCTTGTGAGGCTCCCGCCACTGCTCTGTGGTTCAATCCCTCATCTGGGGAAGGAAGAAGACACTTCCTCATGTCAACGATTCGCATGTACATCTCGTAGCTTGTGTACGCGTCCTTGGCCGCGCACTTGACATGTTGTTCATCCAGTCTCTCATGCCACATACTGTGCCAGACGTTCTTGTCCTTCTTGCTCTCATTCTTCATCTTCATGTAGTAGGGGTCGATGATGGTCGAGGCGAGGTCAGCCAGGGAGTTCTGTTTGTTTTTGTCGCTACCCCAGACCTTGTAGTGGTGCTGGATGTTGATAAGATTCGGGCATTTCAATCCCGAAACCTTGAGCGCTTTTAGATCGTTGGTGGTGTCCACCATAGTGAAACTGTAGTCGGAGCTGCTGATAAACCTGGAGAAACACTCGCAAGGCCTTGTGGCCAGGTGGTACTGGTAGATGAGGAAGTCATGTCGCACACACAACTGGGCGACAACAACCTTCTGGTCTTGCCCGACACAACCGATGGTGTACTCGAGGCAGAAGCCGACCACTTGGTACTTGCCCTTGGCAACACTACAAAAAAATACACTTCCGTGATGATACGTGTTTGTCACGGTAGGTCATGTTTTCTATCATGCATGTACATCCATGATGATTTTATGACAGAATCAAGATAGTCATACATGTGCTGTCGTAGAAGTGTTCCATGACATTACCAAAATTATCATCACGGAAGTGTCCACTTCCATGACGATAAATGTCGCGTCATGGAAGTGCTTTCGTCAAGGGTGACCGACACGTGGCATCCACCGTAACGGGTCGCAGTTAAGCTATCGGGTCCGGTTTTGGATCTGATAACCCGCTAACAGCCCGGACCAATGAGGATTTTCCACGTGTAAAGTTCTGATTCGCCGGAGGAAACATGTGTTGGCTCACCGTTGGGACAGATGTCATCCATTCATTGGACAGGAGGCGCCTATGATACGTTGACACGTGGCACGGCCCAACAGAGGCCCATTCTGGTGAAAAGGCCGGCACGTTTGACTTGGTCAAAAGGTAACGGGCCGGCCCACGGAAAGCCTGTTAACGACCTGTTCGTATATACCCCATTTACGGCCCGCTAACTCACGACCAGTTACGGCCTATCGGAATTAAGCCCAGTAGCTTCATCTGGGCCGCCCAATATGATTCCAGCCCATTGTAACTTCCAGCCCATGTATGGCGCATGAAGTCTTTTGGCCCATACAAGGCCATTTGTAACTCTTGGCCCAGTAACGGCCCGTGGTGAATCTGGCCCGCAATGAACTATGTACCGCTTTATACCCATCAATGGCCCATTATTCCATTGGGCCGTTTCCAACCCGTGTTATCTTTCGGACTTCTCGGGGCCCATTTATTCTTGGGTTCATTTCCAGCATTCGGTTACTTACGGCCCGTTACTAGCCTTTTTTGCTTGTGGGCCATATTCAGCCCGTGGTTACAATCGGCCCGTTGCGGCCCGTTAATCCGTTGGGACATTTTCATAGCGTCATAAAAAATGGCGGATTAATGACGACCCGTTATTGTCGGCCCATGAACGGACGATTCCAAATCTAGCCCGTTTACGACCCATAATGCGGTCTGTTATTGGCCCATGTTTGGCCTATCGATCATACGGCCCGTAGAAGGCCCATTGATGCTACGGCCCATAGAAGGCCCATTGTTTCTACGACCCTTAGAAGGCCTATTTTTTCTACGACCCGTAGGAGGCCCATGGTAACTACAGTAAATATGTAGCCCATGGTTATTGTGGCCTAGTTTAAAAAAAATAGGTTTTTGCGGCCACTAGCAAACCGCGGAAAAAGAACTACACTGAATACAAGCAAAGAAATAAACAAGACAACAAGGAAATAAATAAGAAAGCAACTTACTCTAGGCTATCGCGGCTATTACACATATTACATCCACTTGGCATCAAAGTACGCAACCGGTGCAGATGTAGGGAACAAAGCAGCATATCATATACACTGGTTGTCAAAGTTGGCTACCAGTGCAAATAAACATCGCAGCAAAACAAGTCTAGAACTGAAACCACTCCAGAAGAGCTCAAGAAACAATATCCTCGGTACCCATAATGCTGGGAAGATGCTTAGCAAGCTTATTAACTTTCTCTTGTTTGGCGCTTAAATCCTCCAGCGCTTGCTGTTGCACCAAAAAGTATGCATCTGAATTCTGCAGGGACTTCCTCAGTCCTTCAGCTTCCTGTCGCAGCACATCTGATCGATGTCTTTCAACTTGAAGTTGAGACTCAAGAAGACAAACTGAATTAGGCAGCGAGTTCGAAGAGCTTGTGCCAGCAGTAGTGGCCAGTAACTCGAACACTACATCAAGACATGACTTTTGGGTTCTCTCACTATTGTCAAGATAGTTTTTATCAGCTTTCTTGGAGACCGACAGGGATGTCTCACTATCTTGAACCTTATCTACATTACTTCCTTTACCATTGCATAACGGGGTACTGTTCTCCAATATTTTGTCCGCATTCTTAAAGAGAAACAAGCAGACACATCACAGGTTTTACCATGTTGTATGTGAAACTCATTTTGGTAAATCGCTTCACTAGTAAAGTGGACAGGATAACAACATGAAACAAACATATATCTATGTACCATGGTCACTTTATGGTCTATATCCTTCTAGTTTTTGTTGCCAAATCAAGATACAGACACAGTTCAAATAATATTTGTTCAAGACAAAGCAGAATAAACAGAATATAAGCGTGGGAAACTATAGAGCAATAACAACACTTGTAATGTGCATGACATGAGAACATAACTGTTTATTCAATTGAAACTGAAATCAACATAGAGCAAGTTACAACATCAAACTGGTTAAAGAAACAGGTTCAAAACATACCTGTTGCACCATTGGAGTTTCAATTCCATCCTTAAAATTTGAAAATAGTTGGTATGAGTAAATACAATGATGCAATAGCAAAGGAGTATGAACCATAGCTACAGAACCAGACCTGAGAACAATTCTTCTTCTCCTTTAAGCGTTGAGTTGGGATTCGGAGTGGTGGTCCTCGTGCTTTCGGCACTGCAGTTCCCTTACTAACTGCTCGTGTTTGGGTGCTCTGTGGTGGAGACGGTGTTGTGTCAACTGGAACTGGATTACTATCTACTGGGGTTGGGGTTAGATGGGGTGTAGCTGGTTCTCTGTCCAACTAGGTAGGGGTACAATCTGCAAGAGTCTGGGTTATGTGTGGTGGGGCTGGTTCTTGGGCAAGTACAACCGTGGTTCTATCTGCATCAACTGGTAGCACTATATTTTCTGAAGACTGTGTTGTTACTCCCTTAGATACTGCCATCACCCTCTCCAATTCAAATGGTTGATAAACAAGAAAAGTAATTGAATGTACAGACATTGTATGATAGACAAGTGAAATGGATAGTGGGGAATAAAAGAGGGCATGAAATAATTCACATTTTATGTTGCCTAACCAAACAGGATAGCATGACACGATTTCACATATATGATGGCTAACTAAACAGGATAGCATGACACAATTTCACATTATGATGGCTAACTAAAAAAGATGGAAAGACATAGTTCAAAATATGATGACTATGTAAAGCAGGATGACATGATATAACTATATAATGTGTTTATTAAATAGGTTGGCATGCCATAATTCACATACATGCCGCCTATGGAAACATGATAGCATGATATAATTCATGGATAGAATGGCATAATTCAAAATATGATGACTGTAAACACTAAACAGGATGAGATGGTATAACTATATGATGTCTTTATTAAATGGGTTGTCATGCCATAATTCAGATAGATGTTGTGTATGTAAACATGATGGCATGATATAATTCAAATACATGATTTATATAGTAATCACGTAAGCAGATGGCAATCCATATATGATGTAAAAACTAAGAAATGCAAGACAACATGCATGACATGGGTAATATAACCCTGCCAAGTTTGAGCATAGACCTCAGGGGGAAATAGGACTGGTCATCAGTCTCTGAATCCTCTGAGGAGCTCTCTGTAACCAGCAAGATGTCTGCTTTAGCAGGTAGAATTGTCTGCTCTGAACACCTTGTTTTCACTCCAGATACTTCCGTCACCGCTTCAAATGGCTGATACACAGGAAGAGTAGTTGAATATACAAACGTTGTTGACAAATGGAACAGGTAATACTAAAAAATGATAGCATGATATAATTCACATACATGATGATTGGCTAAACAGCATGGCATTGCATAATTCACATATATAATGCCTTTGCAACAAGATATCATTGCATAATTCACATATATAATGTTTTGCACAAGATGGCAATGCATAATTCACATATATGGTAATTAGACACTAAACAAGTGGCATTCACACAAAGCATGTCTAAACTAATCAAATGACATAGCAACATAACCCTGCCAAGTTAGAGCATACACCTCGGGGGGGGGGGGGATAGGACTGGTCATCTGTCTCTGAATCCTCCTCTGAGGAGGTATCCGTAACCAGCGAGATATGTGCTTCATCAGATAGCATAGTCTGCTCTGAAGACCTTGTTTTCACTCCAGAATTTTCCATCACCGTGTCAAATGGCTGATGCACATGAAGAGTAGTTGAATGTACTAACATTGTTGAAAAATAATATGTAACGAAAAAAAAGGATGACCTGATATAATTCACATATAAGATGACTTGCTAAGTAGGATAGCATTGCAAAATTCACATATATGATGTCTGGCTAAACAAGATGGCATTGCATAATTCACATAAACGATGAATAACTAAACAGATGGCATTCACACAAAGCATGTCTAAACTAAGCAGATAACATATTTGATGTATAATGTAAGCAATGCAAGACACCATATGCATGATATAACCAACATCAGCATGCCAAGTTAGAGCGAAGATCTAAGGGGGTAAATAGGAGTAGTCTTCTCCTTTTGAATCCCCCTCAGAACAGATATCTTCCTCTCGATTACAATCCGAGATGGGTGGAGGGGGCTGCCTTTGCGCCTACCATGAAGCGATGTCTGCATGAAATTTTATTGCCATGCAAGGCTCGTCTCTTTTGCTCTACATGTTCAGTTCCATTGTGTACAATAACTGACATGCATAGGGATAAAACATAGTGAGATTATGTAAGGAGTGCATGCAGAAATCCAGAGTGATGGTAGCAACCTGTGGATATATCCAAAACCAATGATAGCAAGCAGATAATGGCTTCAGTTAAAAAAATACAGATAATCGCTTCTTTACTATTTGTTTCCCACCCAACATGAAACTCATAGTAGACACCAGAGATTAACCAGATAGTAGATAGATACTATCGATTGCGGCCCCGATATGTACCCCACAACCATTAAAAACTCAAGTTTGACCATTAGGTTGAAGCTGACTCAAAGTCTAATCGGTGAACAGGATGATAAAGTAGCATAATATTAAGCGATGCATAAAGTAAGCAGACACAAAAGAGTGTGACCTCTCTTGCGGACCCGTGTAGTCCTCGAGGTCATCTGCTCGGTTGATGATGGTAATGTAGTTGTCATGGCTGCCCGCGGCGGGGAAGAAGATCTGAGGCGGCGAAATACAGCCTGGAGGCCGGATCCCTGCTATGCTGGACCCTTCTGTCGTTGGAGCGGTTGAGCTGGGGTGGACGACGGTGCAACAGGAGCGGGACAAACCACACAAGGTTTTCTTTGACAACTATCTGTAAGAGAAGTAATTCTGTAAGGGCTCGTTTGAATTGGAGGATTCTAACAACGTAGGGATAGGAAATACACAGTAATAGGATAGGAATCCACGTGCAAAACAGAGAATTTAAAAACACAAGATTTCTGCTAATCTGGGTGTTTCATTCACAAGAATTGGAAGATCACAGGATGCAAAGAAGCATGGTGAGATTAAGTTAAACCACAAGAAAATGTACGGTTATAATGCTATTATGCTACTATCTCTTAGTCTTGTGCTTCATGAATAGGAATTTGAAAAGGAGGACAAGTGGATATTAAAATTCCTATGGTTTTTCTTTCAAGGAGACACTAAAGGAACAAATCCTACAGTTTTCCTTTGCTCCATTCCTTTAAACCAAATGCATGAATAGTAGTACCATAGGAAACTTTCCAATTCCTATGTTTTTCCTTCACTTTTCCTTTCAAGCACTGGCGATTCTAGTAGGAAGGCTTGAGCAAGGAAAATCCTACACTCAAAAAAAGTTTTTGTGCTACTTCTACTACTTTGGACCCAGGCCACTGCCCTACTAGCTCAACTCCCAGGCCCATCGACAAATGCACAGCTCAAACACACAGAGATAAATAGTGATGGCGTTCAAGAGAGTCCATCACGGATAGCTAAGTTGTCTGGTACCTCACTGCTTGTCATATAGTAGGAGAAACTAATCATATTTCACGTTACTACGTGTGCTCAGTGGACAATACATATAACATGTAGAGTAAAAAAGAGATGCAACAAGTGTACAACCTCTTTGGCGAAGGCATGTCGATCTCAGCGTGATTAGGTTGGTCGGTGAGGATGCTCCGGCTGACTTGGCTATCGTAGGAGGGGAAGAAGATCTTAGGCATCTTGAGATGGATCCCGGGGTACTGCTACGCTGTGATGGAGGGTTTCGTCGTTGGAGCAGCTCCGGTGAGTAGTACGACACCGAGGCTGAAGCAGGACAACAGAGACAATGTTAACCTGAGTGGAATTGTAATAGCATCTCCAATAGATGACGTAAAATACATAACCACAAAGTGCTACATGTAAAATACATCAGCCGCTCATCTCTGAATTTAACTGTCGAAACTGAATTTAACTATCAAAACTGAACTTAACTGTCGAAACTGAGTTTTGCTGTTGAAACTGAATTTTACTGTCGAAACTGAACGCACCAGTAGCAGAAAATAGTAGCAGCAGCGCGTGCGAGAGCCGGGGCAGCTGGTCATGTAGCAGCATGAGTCGGCTGACACTACCGACAAATCGCCTCGCCTCACAGAGCGGTGCGCCGCTCACCAAATCACTCCCCACCGCTGGTCCGCCACCGTCGGCCATCCCTCTGGGCCCCCCGTGCCGAGCTTTTTCTCCGGCAATCCCCACGCCACCGCCCCCCCACCGCCGGCGACCACCGCCCCACCCTGAACCCTAAGGTAGATAGTGGGGTACCTCTCCGCCGAGCCCCCCGCCCCGCTGCGGCTGATTCTTCCTTAACTCTGGCGAGCCCCCCACCCCCTGAAAATCGACTGAACCAAAAGTCGATTCAGTCGACTGAAATGTAACCAAATCGGAGCAGCATCACAAGCAAGAGCAAGAGCGAGAGCAGCAGCGCGAGCAAGAGCAAGAGCAAGAGCAATAGCAAGAGCAGACCATGCAGGGGACCGTGAGCAAGAGCAGAGCAGTAGCGCGAGCAAGAGCTAAAGCAGCAGCAACTCCTACTGATGTGGACGTCGCTGCCGAGGGAGCGATGCCGTGGAGGAAGTGGGCGGGGATGCCGCCGTGGATGGAGCCGCGCCATGTCGGCTCGGGACCGAGCGCCAGTAGCACCGTGAGATCTAATCAAGAAGAAAATGCGGCGATTAGTGTACAACCTCTTTGGTGGCGCCGATTAGGCCTCACCTTCATCTGAGGGAAACAGTGATGATGCTTCTCTTCTGGTGGTGGACGTGAAGACGGCGGTGTGGGAATGGAGGTGGCGTGAAAGATGAGGGGAACATCGGGGCAAATCCTTGGAGGTGGAGGACGGGGTGGCTGAACCGGCGGGATGACGAGATCGACGACGGGTCCTCATCCGGTACGATGGATGAGGGATGTCGAGGTGTTGCTGTGGACGACGTGGTCGGGGAAAAGGCTCCGGCTGGGTGGCGGACGGAGGAGGGTGTGGGGCTTCGTGGGTTTTCGCGGCCTCGGTGTACGAATGGGTGGGATGATGGGATGGGAGTGGCAACCATGGCTTAGGGACGCGCTTGTCCGAAATGTGGGGTAAGTTACGAAAGTACCCCCATCGATTTGTGCTACGCGGTTCTTTTGGTTCAGGGGTATCACGGGCATTTCGCGTGTTAGGATTTCACAGGAGGTGGGAGTTTTCGCGCATGTTGTAATTTTTGGGATAGCAAGGCGCGAGTTGAGATGGAGGGAGTTTTCGGAGCACAACGAGACAAATATATGTCTTAAATATTTCGGGGTAACAAGGCACGGGTTGAAATTTCTGGACAAGCCTAACGTGTACTGTACCAAATCAGTTCGCACTTCCGTCGACGAAAAAACAAAAAGAAATCAATTCACACCACACAAGAGAGTCTAGTCCCGTGTACTGTACCAAATCAATTCGCACTACAAATGCCATTCAAAACTTTGAATTCATGTTATGTTCAATTAAAATATTTTGCTACGTGTATAATGCATGCAACCTGCTACTCAAATGAACATTTTAGTGCATTCCAAACGTATATACTACCGCTTCAATATGAACTAAATTTGAATCCGTTTATTTGAGTAAGATCTGCAATAATGATTGTTGTGAAGTCAAACCGTTTGAATTCGTTTCTCTCTTTTAATAAGATCTGTAATCATCATTATTGTCAAGTTAAACCATCATTTGTGTATTATCTTCACAGCACACCACATGATTACTGTCGAGTTAGATATGAACTATGTGTACTATATGAAATCGAACTCGATTTTTTGAATCCACTTTATGTTGATTTCAAATCATAGTACATTTCAAGCTCTAGCTAGATCTTCATAATCTAAACCATGTCTCATATGTATAATGTGTTTATCACATAATCTATGGTGCCCCGCCCCCTACTCCTACAAGTATTTAGATGTGAGTTGCAAACGCCACACATTCCACAAATTCAAATGAAATGTGAGATTGTTCAATATATAGTATTGTTTAGATTGTTCAATATTTAGTTGTAAGATGCAAACGCCACACATTATCACAAATTCAAATAAAATGTGAGGTTGTTCGATGTATAGTATGGTTTAGATTGTTCGACATTTAGCTGTGCGTTGCAAACGCCATGCATGATCACGTTATGGTATAACATGTGCAAAACCACAGCACGCGTATCAACGCTATATTCATGCAAGCATATATTTATAACACTATGATCTCCTATTCAAATATATGAATCCACTTTCATATCAAATTATCATCTTTGTTCGTCTCTTACACCCACACAATCCTCTAACCTTTGTAGCTAGCACTAACTTTCTCTCGTGCATGCACACGCCCTCCCCCTCCCTCAGCATTCTATCCATCGCGCACATTCATTTTTTTCTTTAGGTCATTCTCCCACAGTCTCCACAACTCCTTTCTGACACACACCGATCGATAAACCTCTCCAGCGATGTCTGCCTACAACATACACACGCACCTTCCATCTCCTCCTTTCTATGTCCATGCCTCGTGTCTCTCATACGGTCCCACACACGTGTAAACTCTCGCCCCTCTTTTCATCAATCTCCCAATCGCACACTCCTCCACCTATATAGCTAGTAGCTCGGCCTCTCGCACCACCTCCTAGCTCCATTCTCTCTGTCTATCCATCACTGGGCCTTATTTGCCTCTAACACTACAAAAAAATACACTTCCATGATGATATGTGTTTGTCACAGTAGGTCACGTTTTCTGTCATGCATCTACATCCATGACGATTTTATGACAGAATCAAGATAGTCATACCTGTGCTGTCGTAGAAGTGTTCCATGACATTACCAAAATTATCATCACGGAAGTGTCCACTTCCATGACGATAACTCGTGCATCATAGAAGTTCTTTCGTCAAGGGTGACCGACACATGGCATCCACCGTAACGGCTCGCCGTTAAGCTACCGGGTCCGGTTTTGGATATGATAACCCGTTAACAGCCCAGACCAATGGTGATTTTCCATGTGTAAAATTCTCATTGGCCGGAGGAAACACGTGTCTGCTCCTCGGTGGGCAGATGTCGCCCGTCCATTGGAGGAGACATGCCTATGATACGTCCACACGTGGCAGGGCCCAACAGAGGCCCATATATGCTAAATGGGCCAGCCCAACTAAAGGCCCACAATATTTTGCGGACCATAATGGGCCGGCCCAACTAAAGGCCCACACGAATTTTCAGACCATAATGGGCCGGCCCAGCTAAAGGCCCACAAGATTTTGCGGACCATAATGGGCGGCCCGACTAAAACCCACAAGATTTTGCCGACCATAATGGGCGAGCCCGACTAAAACCCACAAGATTTTGAGGACACTAGTGGGCGACCCATTCACTGTTGCCATGTTTTGGGCCAAATGCCGGCCCATATGTGATCCGGTCCATTAACAGCCTGCCACGTTCCGGGCCTAATAATGGCCCATATGAGATCCGGCCTGTTAAAAGCCTACCACGTTCTGGGCCAAATTACGGCCCAGATAAGATTCGGCCCTTTAAGAGGCTTTGGGCCAAATTATGGCCCATATCAGATTCGGCCCGTCAACTAGACGCTATACTTTTGGGCCCACTTGCTAAAGGCCCATTTAGTAATTCAGCCTGATATTAGTTTCGGCCTGTTAAAGGCCCATTTAACATTTTGGCCCAATATTTATTTCGGCGTGTTAAAAGCCCTTCATATAGTTGGGCCTAACTACGGCCCGGTTTGCATCCGGCCTGCTCACAGCCGATAATCTGATTGGGCCAAACAAGGACCGAGACAACTTTGTCATGTTAACGGCCCGTGATGTGATTTGCACAATCATGGGCGGGGGTCTATTTCGTCCTGCTACCGGCCCGTGAGTTGTTCGTCACGTTTCAGGCCCAACCTACTTTTTAGCCTCCTAAAAGCCCATTGAGTTTTCTTGCGAAAATAGGGCCGGCGGTTTACTCGGCCTATTAAAGGCCCGAATCTTCTTGTGGGCCAGTTTACATTTAGGCCTATTAACGGACCAAGATGACTGGGCCCATGATGCGAATCATACATAGTGATTTGCATGACGGCCCGATTATGTATCGTAATTTTACGGTTTGGTCGGTTTACTGCGAAGACATGATATATATACAGTAATATAACTATAGCATCGTGAATAAATAAAAAACTAGACTATAAAATAAAGAAATTACGACATATTACATCCACTGGGCATCAAAGTTCGCCACTATGATAATAAATCACAAGCAGACAGCAGATTACATACACTGGGCATCAAAGATCGCCACCAGTGCAAATAAACACGGCGACAAAATAATATAAAAAACCATCAGCACTTCAATAGAGTTCAAGAAAGGTTAGCCCTGATCGGGAGCTGCAGCGCAAGCAGCTGAGCAAGCTGATGAAACTGCGCTTGTTTGACACTTATATCCTCCTCACTCTGAAAGATAAACAAGCAGACATATGACAGGTTTTGCACATATAAGTATGAGTGCTGACAATTCATCACATTTCTTACTGATGAATAAAGTGACATAGTTAAATAGCATTAACACAATATGGTATTGTTTAGGTCAAGACATGGCAGGAAATGACATTGTGAATGAGTTGGCAGCTTCACAACACCACTGGATTACATATCAAGAACTCATAAGTCTCAATGGTTAGTGTGCTGTCAATTTATCCCATTTCAGATTGACAAATAAAGAGACGGTTTAATAATAGTAGAATGATATGACATTGTTCATAATTAAGACAATGCATAATATGACATTGTGCTGTAGTGGGTAGGTTCACCAGACCACTGGATTATGGATTAAGAACAGAAGCATACATGCAGTGCAAAAGAAGATCACTTGCTCTGTATGGTTTAATTTACATGGTATGAAGAAGGAACTTGGTTGTACAACTGAAAACTTAAATTGAGAAGGACAAACTTTTGTTTATGAACTACATAATAAACTTTAAATAAGCAATTTGATGCAAACACCAAAAATAAACAGCTGTTGCAGTTATGCCTAACCAAATATACACAACAAAGTTTGAAGGCTTGAGAAGGACAAACTTACATTATTGGTGAAGACAGACTCTATAAAGCCCTTGTCCATGCTGATGGGGGGGCAATTCAAGAAGTTTACCATAGAATCTTCTTCATAAGCATTGCCTTTATTCTACATTTTGTTAAGACTAAATATAGATGTGATAATATAAGAAAAAAATGGAGAATATTTAAGATAAGACGAAGAGTGATGCTACATAACCAAGTAGCTATAAATGTAAGTACAGCGATACAGGCAAAAGGTACAGCCAAGAGCAGTGCAGAGCTAAACTTCTTCAGTACCATCGGTGTTATCCAACCTTATGGTAAGAGTAAATATAGATCTGATGTGTACAAAATGGAGGGCAAAGGAAAATAAGCTGCAGAGTGATGGTACATGTACAACTAGCTGTCAATATAAGTACACTGATAAAGGACAGCAGGTACTTACAAGAATAATGCAGAGCTAAAAAAAATCATTGGCATTGGATATATTGTACACTAAAATGTAACCATTCATACAGATCAGATAATTTGGAGCGAACAATTGATCAGCAAGCTATCATGCATACTGTTGTCACATAATGAACTAGGTATGTATGCAAGTACAGTGATACATGACAACAGGTACTAACAAGAGCAAAGCAGCGCGCAGCATATTTGCGATATCCTGTCATCCTTTTCAAACCGGAATTCTTCTTCGAGCAGATTTCCTACAAAAAAGATCCGTAAGGCACATGCGGAAAAGTAGAAGTTTAAATTTTCATGTGATATCATAGACAGTACCTCATCCTGGGAACGAGACCAGTGCATAACAAGGTTTTTCCATTCAATGTCTTCTAAATTTAGCACAGGAGACTTCACCGGAATTTCGTTTATAGACTTGCCATCAAAGTGTGATTTCCTCAGGTAACATTGATACTGCTGCAATGCTTCCTTGAAAAGCGCAAGCAAGCTCTGCTCATCATGACTATCCAGATTGACCCTCACCTACTTACAACAATGTAATGTAAATCATTGATGTGTTCAATCAGCAGAAAACAGGAAAATAATCACCATGAATAATAGCACTTACACGTAAGTGGGACAGAAGATGTGAAAATGGTGTTTGTCTTCACTATAATCTTCCCATGATGTGAATATATGCACGTAGTCCCTAACAACATTGAAAGCATTGTCTTTTAAACTGGGAATAACTGGAATGGGGTTCCAATCTGCAGGAATTGGCCGTCTCTGCAGTTGGGATTGGTCTTCGGCCGGTGGACTTGCTGTACTTTTTGCCGGAGTGGGATTTTTCTATGGTACGGCTCGTGCTATGGCAACTGAAATCGGCATACCTTTTGCTGGAGTGCAGGTCCTCTATGGTGGGGCTAGTGGTGTGGCCAGCGAAGTATGGGTACAGTCTGCTGGAGTCGGTCCTACGTTTTGTGTCACTGGTTGTAGAGCCAATATAGGTGGGGTGCTGTCTGATTTCTCCGGCACCACCATGTTTTTCAAGGACTTTGCTAGTGCTCCTTCAGGTTCGGCAATCACCCTCTTCCTTTCTGATGTCTGATGCACAAGAACAACATTTGAGTGGAAAAACATGGTATGATGACAGATGGAATATGTATTGATAATGGATGGGCATGGCATCTTGACATATATGATGAGTAAACTAAGCAAATGGCAGTGCTACAAAGTAGAGGAAATGCAAGACAACTTATGCAAGATACGTGCAATCAATAAAACCATGCTAAATTAGAACAGGAACCTTGATGGGGGAACAGGACAGGCCATCTGCCTTTGACTCCTCGAGGTCAGAATAGTCATTAGGATCATATTCTGAACAAGAATCTACATGTGAGGAGCGTATGAGTTTCATTGCATCCAAAATGGCACTCAATGCCTTGGTGCCAATTTTGTAAGTCGTTGCAATGTTCCACAATATTCTTCTGATGCGCGGATTCTGATATTCACTTTGATTACGTATAATATCTGAGAAGCATGAAAACATAAATAGTAGTGAGATTATCTCTGTAATGCAGAGGATATTCTAGTATAGGGCGCCCCTGTAAACCCTTGTGTGCTATCACTGGATTCTGATGAGAGAGCCCATGTGTGGTGTAATATGGTGCGTGCATTAATATAATCTGGCACAAGTTCACAAAAAATAGGCTCCAGAAGTAAGGATAATGATGATAGGTTCATAATATAATGTATAGAGAGTTTATTGCCAAACCATGATAACAAGAGCACACAACAACTAGGAAGATCGTAGTGTACATAAAAGGGGTACACCATAACCAGGATATATAAATCGGGAAAGTGGAACTGGCTGGAAATTACGGTGTTGTATTGCCGCTACTAATTGAAAGCCTATTGATCACGTCTGAGCCAGCTCTATCGATTGTTGTTGCAGATGTCCCTGCTCCCCTTCCCGACAAGGAACATCTTGTGCTTCCCATATAGAACACCTTGCAGACGCCCGGCCGAACTACGGCCCCCACCGTGTTCCTCCACCACCACCACCCCCAGCCCTGCCCCCACCGGCGTCGAGTTTTCTTCGTTCGGCGAGGCCCCACCGCCCCCACAACCACCATCCCCACCGAGCCCCTTCCTTCACCTTTGGCGAACTCCGCGAGCTCTCAAAAATCGATCGACCCAATTTTGAAATTTAGTCTCTTGTCATTTAACTAGTGTGGAATATAAAGGGAAAACCATAAGCATTGCGAGTATAGTGTTGAGCGTGCCATGGCAGATCTGAAGGTGCAAACCGGACAAAGGCAACTTCGCAACCAATTTTTGCTTTCAACTAACAAGTAAGTGATGGACAAGAAATCAGAGTAAAGCAGTGGCGGTCTATTTTCTTGCTGCCATAAATAAGTTGAGCAGATACGGAAGAGTACCGCCTCTGGTGCGGCGTCGTGTATGCATCTGCTAAGATTTTCACGGTGCTGCAGTAGCGATGGCTGTCGGCGGTGTGGAAGCAGACCTAGGAGGGTAGATGGTGGCGGCGGGGCGCGGTGGACGAGACGGTCGTGGGAGCGGTGCCGGCAAGGTGGACGACGATGGGATGAAGCGAGAGGACGGGATGCAAGGATCCCGGTCCGATGCCGTGGATGGGAGAGGTCAATCTCTTGTAATGGCCGACGACATCGAGGTATCAGCTCCGGCATGGTAGAGGAGGACGGCGGTGGATGGGGCGGACAGAGGAGGCTGGGGTGGAGAGGGTGTTTTGGCGCCCGCGGAGTATGAATGGGGAAATGGAGGGAGAGAGGAAGAGGGGAACCATGTCTTTAGGGCGCGCTTGTCTCAATTGCGAGGAATTTTACAAACTTAGCCCCCGTTTAAAATTTCCTACATCACAACAATATTAGTCGGTTGGGGATAGGACGGTAATCTCGCATACACCAAATATTTCTTGTGAGAGTTTGTTTTTGGCGCCCACCATGTATGAATCAGGGAGGGAGTCGATTTTGGCCGAGGAGACACTGTGTTTTGGCGCCCACCGTGTATGAATCCCGGTGAGAGGCGGTTATGTCACATTTGAGTGAAATTACAAACCTACCCCTATCGAAACCTATAGAAATCGAGCCGATAGGCTTTGTGTGGCAGGGATAGGTAGGGACGGTTACTGCGACTTTCCCCGCTTCGTTCAAATTTTTGCAGAGCAAGAGTGCACGTTTACCGTGCCAACTCAATTCCAATTGTGACACTCCAAAAAATTTTATTTTGGTTTTCAGCAAAAAGCTTGTTGGTTTTGAAGGAGGTCATTTAAACCCTTCCACAAATCTCTTTCTCTCAAGAATTTTCCCTTTGACAAAAGATTTCTACTTTGGCACCTTCTTCAACTCTGGTGTTGGTTATTAAAAACCTTTCTTCTGATTTCCCCCTTCTCAAATTTTATTTTTTTGGGATTTATTTCCTTTTAGAAGAAAACCCTAGGAGTTTTGGGTCTTCTCTTATATTGAATCCATCCATACTTTTTACCATGTCTCATGTGGTAAATCTCCCCAAAACCCCTCCTTCCACTTTGGGGCAATCCAAATATTCTGTCCCAACAGGTCCAACTCATTTTGGATTTTATTTCAATTATTTCTTTCCCCAAGACAAATTTTGTCCACTATGTTGAGCCTAGGTGATTTGCAAAGCAAGTACCTAAATGCCTTTGAGTTTTGTTCTCAAACCAACTACTCTGGATAGTCCCTAGCACCCACAACCTAGAACCATCAAGATCCACTCTTCTTCTTTTCAAAATTTTCAAGTTTCAGCTTACGCAAGTTTGGACCAGATTTGTCAAATTTGGTGAAATTCATATCTCCTCTTCTCCAAAAATTCCACCAAAATTCAGGCAACCTCCAGTTGCAATGAGAAGCCACTCCACCAAAATTCAGCTCAAGGAAAAATACCCTCATGCCAAAAGCATTCTGTCGAACACCTAGCATGCACTGTCACTTTGCACTTTTAGTAAATTCAGAAATTCAGAGTTTCGGTGCCGTTTCTTCGTCAGGGTCGGGTCACCTGTCAACAATGCACCTGGCGCGTTGCGCACGGCCTCTCCTCCCTGGCCGGAGTGCCGCACGCCCCCTTGGACGGATACAGGCGTCGGTGGCGGCGAGCCTCGCCGGCGTTGGCGGTTTCTGTGGTGGCTGCGCCACCGTGGCGGCCGAGGCCCGCGCCCGCTCGCCACGCTACCCGTCGCCGCCCATCGGTCCCTGGCCCTCCGCGTGGCTCATGCCTTGGCGCACCCGTTGCACCGTCGCGTGGCCGGCAAGCACAGGCACACCCTCTGCCGCCAGCAGACGGCCCTTGCGCCGCCCCGTTTCGTCGAACTCCCCCCAAAGCTTCTCGACCAAACTCGTTTAGTGTCTAAATGGAGCCAGTAGACCTCCACGTTGAAGCTCAACCGCTAAACCACCCCGACCAAGCCCTGCGCCGCCGTAACCTTCGCCGGAGAACTCCGTTCACGGCCAACCCCCCTGATCGCCTATAAAAAGGGGCCCCGAGCTCGCCCTCGAGCACGCAACATCCCTACACCTCACCAACACTCCGCCAGGCTACTAGGAGGACCTCGAGGAGGTCTCCTCCCCCAACTCCGGCCGCCGTGTTCCGCCTCGGCCTCCACCTCGATTCACTCTGGTGAGGCCGTCCCCGGCGCCCTAACCTCGTCAGCACTCCCGTCGACCACCCAGTAGCCTAACCCCTACCTCAATTTGCTCTTCGCAGCACTCTCCGGCGAGATCCAACCCCTCCCGAATCGCCGTCCGCCGGAGCAAGGGCCGCCGTCGACGTGGTACTCGCCGGCGACCACCACCACCTCCCACCGATGCGGAATGGCGCCCTGAGCACGGAGGTACCACCCAATCCTCCTGCCTCGCCGTGGATCGCCGCCGAAGACCACCGCAGCCCTCGGGCGCCGACGAGCTCCCCCCCCCCCCCGTTTGAATTTTTAAACTGACGGGTGGGACCGCCCGTCGACCTCTCTGTTCTTTATTTTGAAAGCGTTTTACGGCGTATTCGATAAATGCGCTTTCCAAACCGAATCGTTTCTGAACTTTTCTGTTACGCCTTTGAGTATTTTCTGTTTCATTACAGAAAGGTCCTTGGACCAAAACACTTATAACTTTTAAACAGAAAAGGATTTTTGAGTGATTCTTTTTCTGTCCTCTTCAAAATTGTGTCTAGTTTTTTATCATATTTATTTGAAAATTATTTGTAGTATTTTTTGAGCACCCCTTGGTATTTACGTTAGTGCGTATATTTTTTGGATACCGTAGATACCGAAGGAGGTGACGGAACCGCGAACTTCACCGAGCTAGGCCCCGACTAATCCGAACCAGGCAAGCATGTTTGAACTTTTGATATGATGAGTGTTTGGGCATGTTTGCATTAATTTAGTATCATGGCATGTTCATGAGCATCTCGATGAAAGTTTATCTCGTAAAAGTTGAGGCAAGTGAGTTTCGGGAAATCCATGACTTGTTGGAAAAATGTTGCATGTCCATGAGTTGGCATGAGAATGGGTAAGATGGCAGTGTTGTAGCATGCCAGTCTTATGCATTATCGTTGACCCAGTGTCAACTTAAATCAGTCAATTTCCCGTCCGTCTCCCCTTTCGTACTACCACATGTTTTCCGCAAGGGATACGGCTTAGTAAGTTCTGAACCACTTTCTGGTACACACCAAATCGAGAGGCGGGATGAGGGTTCCATGGCCTGGATTAAAGCCTATCATCCGGTCGGGGGGCATGGGTGTTTCCGGTTGGGACCGAAGAAGGGCACCCCTTAGAGCGCGCGTATATAAATTTGATCCCATGCTATTCGAGATAGTGATCTCCCCGTCTCAAAGTTTTTCTTGAACGCTGTCTAGGGTGATTCCTGGCAACGTGAGGTAGGATGGGTGTGTACTGATTAGCTGTGTTTTCTCCGAAATACCGTAAACGGAACTGGTCCTTCGTGACTATGGAAATCCGTTGGCTGTGGATATTTTAGTACAAACTCTGCAGAGTCAAAAATCCTTGAAATCATTCTATTCATGTCCAAGTACTGTGTTCATCTTATCTTGTCAAATGTCTGTCCCGGAGATAGTAACTCCTGAGAACCACATGAATGTTAAAGGTTTCTTTCCTATGGATGGACTAACCCGCTTATAGTCTTGTGATGAATATTTTTCGTGGGCACCATTTCTTGTAAGTTATGAATAATGAATTATAAGCCCTTTTTGCGATGTCGCTCAGACGTCCAACTGTGGCATTGTTGTTTACTTATTTTTGATATAAGCCCTTTTCGCGATGTCGCTCAGACGTCCGACTGTGGCATTGTTGTTTACTTATTTTTGATATAAGCCCTTTCTACGATGTCGCTCAGACGTCCGACTGTGGCATTGTTGTTTACTTTATTTTGATATAAGCCCTTTCTGCGATGTCGCTCAGACGTCCGACTGTGGCATTGTTGTTTACTTATTTATGATATAAGCCCTTTCTACGATGTCTCTCAGACGTCCGATCGCGGGTAATCAAGTTATTTACTTATTATTGATATAAGCCCTTTCGGTGATGTCGCTCGACGTCCATTGCTGCAGCGTGTCTTTTCTTTTAGTATAAGCCCTTTATGAGGTGTCGCTTAGACGCCTCGATCGCGTGGCATGCTTTACTTATTTGTTCACCCTTCGAGGTGTCGCCTGACACCCGATCGGTTTTTGGTTTATTTTCTTTGGGTTTTCGAGCGGACTACCGCCGATTCCCTTTTTACTTACCTTGTTATACTAATTTGATTGCGCATTGTTAAATTATTCATGTCGCATTCGTGCATACATTTGTTATATCTTTTGTCCGAACTGTCTTGCGAGTACTTTCAAAGTACTCACCTGGCTTGTTGATTTGGCCAGATGCTGACGAAAGCGATCTCATGGATGACGAGTTCGATAGCGAGTCCGACGCCTAGAGGAAATCCCAGCCAGTCTCGTGCGACCCCTGGATTAGTCACTGTGATATATTCGCTTCCGCTACCCAAACAAATCCACCGAGCCTCACCTCGACGCTCGATGAGCCGCCAGTGTAGGAGTCATATCATCCACTCCACTGTGTTATTCCACCACTTTACCTCAAGTCAGTAGTATGCCACCACTCCACTGTGTCATATCCGCCACTATGTATAATTATTGGCGTGCTTGTAATAATTTGTTGAGCAAGATCAGCTCGACCCTGTAATATATTAATTGCTACTGGCTTATTGTATCAAGGCTTTGTCTACCAGTGAGGAGGATTTTCCTCACACTGGAGTTTATAGGTCGGTTTCTCAATAAATATTTTTATTGGAAAACCGGTCGTGACAAGCTTGGTACCAGAGCCAGGCTGACTGTAGGAAGCCACTAGGTGCGATCGCTAATCATTTATTATCATATAGAGCTATTACTTAATTTTACAAATGTAGTCAATTTCTGATAGTCAGCATAAATTTATGATTTGACTACTCAGGATTTTTGCCTACTTTTGTAGATGGTAACGATCGCGAGTCACAGATGTTCGCCAACATGCCCGATGGGTTCGTCTGCTTCTCTCCTTCATCGTCCAAGTCGCGATGGGGCCATCATGCGCCAGCCTTCTCACTCTCTCACAAGGTCAATGACCGTCTAACCATGCACCAAGCCGCGGTGCAATTCAAGGGAGGGCGAGTTGAGTGTTTCCGGTTCTTGGGGAGAGCCATGCCCACGGAGAAGCATGCACTGCAGATGGCAGCCCGTGAGGCGATAGCTCGTCTCAGGGATGTCCTTCCTTTGATGAAGACTCGTCGTTACCGCTACCTGCCATGTCACATGCCATACACCTGCCACTACGCGTTCTCTTGCCCCAGAGGAGAACGAGACGAAGCTTTTGAGATGCTTATCGAGTATCTCCGGGCTTTGGAGGCAACCTTCGACAACCTGGTGGACGACTTTGTAGCTGCCTGCATGGACTCGGTCCATGGTTGTGCTGCCAACAGGAGGGAGCTCCTGCGCACCGCACCGCCGCTGACTTTCGTCCCTCACACCAAAGATCTTTTGCTCCCTGCTCTCGCCACTACTGTCAGCCGCCTACCACGGAGGAGTTCAACCATGTCATTGCGCCTACTCCGGTTCGTTCGGCACCACCCTCGTGCCCGCTCATGTTCGAGTTGTCCAAGACAGGCACCTGCTCCACCAACTCAGCGCAGCACTTCACGTCTGGAGCCTATCACCGAAGAGGAGGTTGAGTCCCCAGCCTCACTGCGCCTCACCCTTGGCAGGCCAAGGGAAATTCTTACCATCTCCGACTGAGTACGCTTAGCCGTCCTGCGATGTACCGACTTGTGCGATATGTTTTTATAATCTGTGAGAAGTAGCTTGTTTGCGCATCATGTAGGAACTGGAGAAGTGCACTAGCCTAAATAACATGTCAGGATTATGTACGCATATCCTGAGTGATGTATTGTATAATTACTGCTTGCGTGTAAGATATGTAATGAGCAGTCCTTCTCCGTATGCATAACGTTTATTCTCTTGAAAAAAAATCTTGGAGCATTTGCGACTTCTTCCGTCTTCATGAATTTATTGACTTTTGCGACTCAAATTTCTTTTCTTATGAGTTTCACAAAATATGTCCCCAGAGTGAACAATGTCTCGTCCTTGGACGCGCTCCATGCCCACTCCGCCAGAGCAAAATTATGACACACAACCCAGCAAGAATTTCACACAGGGGCAATCAAGTCAACAGGACAGTGAAACGACACTTCCCCAAATGTGCCATCTTTATGAGCAAAGTCAGCTACAACATCAGGAAATGATGAACCAAGTCATCAATATGGGAAATCACCGTGGACAGTATCAGCAGCAATCAAAGTTATCTGAGCTACAGAAGACGTGTCCCCAAACATTTTCTCATACTGACTAACCTCTTGAAGCCGAGGACTGGCTTCGAGACATGGAAAGAAAATTAGTCATTGCCTAGTGTTCAGATCTGGAGAAAGTACTGTATGCACCGCACTATCTCACTGGAGCAGCCGCATCATGGTGGGAAAATTTCCTACACATGCACCCAACGAAAATAATATAACATGGGAGGAGTTTAAAGAAGGTTTTCGTGGGGCACATATTCCTAAGAGTCTTATGAAGATCAAAAAGAGAGAATTTGATGACCTCAAGCAAAGGACAATGACGGTATCAGAATACAGCAGTCAATTTACTCTGTTGTCTCGCTACGCCAACGAGGAGCGTATGTCGGAAAACAAGAAGATGGAGAAATTCCTAGACGGCCTGACACCCACGCTTAAATGCCAACTGGTCGTGCACACCTTTCCAGATTTTAAGACGCTGGTGGATAAGGCCATTACCTTGGAGAATGAGAGACGCAGCTTAGAAGATTTCCGCATAGCGGAAGAGGGACCGGACTAATCATGCCCGCAACCACCGCAGAAGACAGATGTTCGTAAAAACTGGACACCCAAACCCACAACAAGCGTCTCATGCCCAATCAAGAATTTTCATGCAAGGGACAAGGAGTTCACATACCGCCCAGGCGTTACCTGTTACGCTTGTGGAGAAGAAGGGCACTATGCCAAGGAGTGCCCCAAGCCAAGGAACTCGACCCCAAAGCCGAACAACGGAGGCAATAATTCGGCGCCAAAGCGCAACAATTTCAACCCAAATAACAACCACAGGAAGGGTCATCTGAACCACGTGACCAAAGAGGAAGCACAAAATGCCATAGATATCGTACTCGGTACGTTTCCTGTCAACACAATACCTGTCATGGTTTTGTTTGATTCTGGAGCTTCTCGCTCATTCATTTCGAAAAGTTTTGCCTTGCAAAATAATTTTTTGATGCTTCCCTTGGAAAAATCTATGATCGTCAAGTCCCACAGAATTAAGCAAGTTACCCAGACTTATTGCCAGGGTGTGGTTATCGAGTTTGAAGGGTTGAAGTTTCACGCAAATCTTATCGTGTTGGAAAATAAAGGACTGGATGTCATCCTAGGGATGGATTGGTTAACCACCAACAAAGGTTTTATTGACTGCTTCAACCGGACCGTGATTCTCACCCACCACCACGGGAAGACCATAAAAGTTTCAGCCAAGGAAAGAAAAATATCCCGGCAACCGAGATTGAACAAGGTGGATATTTCTGAATTGAGCAAGGTTCCAGTAGTGTGTGAATTTCCAGACGTATTTCCCGAAGAACTACCAGGCATGCCACCAGACCGAGAGATAGAGTTCAGCATTGAGCTAGCTCCCGGAACCGCCCCCATATACAAGAAACCATACAGAATGGCACCATCCGAATTGGTAGAACTGAAGAAGCAAATAAAAGAATTACTGGACAAAGGTTATATACGAGCCAGCTCCTCACCACAGGGTTCACCAAATTTATTTGCCAAAAAGAAGGATGGAACACTGAGATTGTGCATAGACTATCGAGCGCTTAACATGGTCACGGTCAAGAACAAATATCCGATGCCACGGATAAATGATTTATTTGATCAACTCGCTCAGGCCAAAGTATTCTCAAAGATTGACTTAAGGTCGGGATACCATCAATTAAAGGTACGAACAGAAGATATTCCCAAGACGGCTTTCACCTCCAGATACGGATTGTATGAGTTCACCGTAATGCCATTCGGACTAACAAACGCTTCGCATATTTTGTTCACCTCATGAACAAAGTATTTATGAAGTTTATGGACAAGTTTGTTGTGGTATTTATCGATGATATTACGGTATACTCAAGACACCGGAAGAGCACGCCAACATCTCCGAATTGTACTAGGGGAACTCAGGAAACATCAATTATACGCTAAATTCAGCAAGTGTAAATTTTGGCTAAGGCAAGTAGGTTTTTCGGGCCACGCATCGACCCAAGAAGGTATTGCCAGAGACCGAAAAAAGTCAAGGCCGTGCCATTTGGAAGCCACCAGCCAACAGAACGGACGTCTGAAGTTTCTTGGGAATGGCAGGATACTACCGAAGATTTATTGAAGGATTCTCCACCATAGCAAAGCCAATGACGCAACTACTCAAGAAAGACAGAAGTTTGAATGGACGGAAGCTTGCGAGAAAAGTTTCCAAGAATTAAAAGGAAATTAACGTCAAGCACCAAAGATTAATTGTGCCGGACATACACAAGAATTTTGAGGTGTATTGCGACGCATCCCGGAAAGGCCTCGGATGCGTGTTGATGCAAGAAGGCAAGGTAGTCGCATATGTCTCTAGACAACTTCCAAGCATGAAGAAAATTATCCTGCTCATGACCTGGAGTTAGCAGCAGTTATTCATGCACTCAAAGAATGGAGACACTTTTTACTTGGGAATCGTTGTGAGATATACACGGACCATAAGAGCCTCAAGTATATTTTCACACAACCGGACTGAACTTGAGGCAATGACGCTGGTTGGAACTAGTGAAGGATTATGACGTTGGAATCCACTACCACCCAGGTAAAGCAAATGTAGTGGCAGACGCTCTACGTCGGAACCCTAGCCCAAACAACGACGGCACCTTGCCAAACTGAGGCCTGAATTTCGGCAGAGTTTGCTAAGCTCAACTTGTCGGTAGTCACCGAAGGCAGCGTATCAAATTTAGAAATACAGCCTACCCTAATGGAAACAATCAAAGAGGCTCAGCATGGACACCCCAAAGATTGAAGGCATTAAGCGGAAAGTGAGTTTGGGCAAGGCCCCGAATTCGTGTCGATAAGCGAGGGAATATTGTGGTACGGGATAGACTTTGCGTACCAAATATCAAGGATCTTAAACAGCAGATCTTAGCTGAAGGCCACACCGCCCGTATTCGATACATCCCGAGGGACAAAAATGTACAAGGATATTCAGGAAAAATATTGGTGGCACGGTCTAAAAAGGGACATAGCCACGTTCATCGCATGTTGTGACTCTTGTCATGCATCAAAGCCGAGCATCAGAAACCGGCTGGACTTTTACAGCCAAATAAAATACCCGAGTGGAAATGGGACGAGATTGGGATGGATTTTATTGTTGGGCTACCTCGGTCACGTCACAGAAATAACGCCATTTGGGTCATCACTGATAGACTGACTAAAGTAGCACACTTCATCCCCGTGAAGACAACCCACACCACTCAGAAACTTGCTAGGCTTTATCTTTCTCGTATTTACATGGAGTCCCAAAGAAAATAATCTCGGACAGAGGCACTCAATTCGTCTCCCGATTTTGGGATCACTTACAACAAGCTCTGGGAACTCAAGCGGCATTCAAGATGCATACCACCCCCAAACAGACGGGCAAACTGAGCGAGTAAACCAGATTCTAGAAGATATGCTGAGAGCATGTGTCCTCACCTATGGGACCAGTTGGGAAGAGAACTTACCATACATAGAATTCGCATATAACAACAGTTATCAGGCCAGCCTGCAAATGGCACCATTTGAGGCTCTGTACGGGCGAAGATGTCGTACCCCGCTAAATTGGTCGGAAACCGGAGACAGCCATATCTTTGGCCCATACATGCTCAAGGAGGCTGAAGATAAAGTCAAGGTGATTAGGGATCGACTCAAGACAGCCCAAAGTCGACAGAAGAGTTATTACGATCAAAAACATCGGGGAATCAGCTTTGAACCCGTGAATTTGTGTACCTACGAGTATCCCCTATGAGAGGCCTGCATCGATTCAAGATTAAAGGAAGCTAGCACCAAGATTCATCGGACCATTCTGCATAGTGGCACGGAAAGGCACGATAGCCTACCAGCTAGACTTACGAAGATTTATCCGACGTCCACGACGTGTTCCACGTCTCGCAATTGAGGAAGTGCGTGAGCACCCTCGAGAAACAAGTACCCCATGAAAACATTGACGTGCAGCCAGACCTCACATATCGAGAGCATCCAATAAAAATCTTGGAAGAGTCTGAAAGGAGAACCCGACAGAAAACCATCAAGTTCTTCAAAGTTCAGTGGAGCAACCACACCGAGAGTGAAGCCACTTGGGAAAGAGAGGATTTTCTTCGGACAGAGCACCCACATTTATTTGAGGATCAGCTGGAATCTCGGGACGAGATTTTTCCTAAGGGGGTAGGTGTTGTGACACTCCAAAAAAATTTATTTTGGTTTTCAGCAAAAACCTTGTTGGTTTTGAAGGAGGTCATTTAAACCCTTCCACAAATCTCTTTCTCTCAAGAATTTTCCCTTTGACAAAAGATTTTACTTTGGCACCTTCTTCAACTCTGGTGTTGGTTATTAAAAACCTTTCTTCTGATTTCCCCCTTCTCAAATTTTATTTTTTGGGATTTATTTCCTTTTAGAAGAAAACCCTAGGAGTTTTGGGTCTTCTCTTATATTGAATCCATCCATACTTTTTACCATGTCTCATGTGGCAAATCTCCCCAAAACCCCTCCTTCCACTTTGGGGCAATCCAAATATTCTGTCCCAACAGGTCCAACTCATTTTGGATTTTATTTCAATTATTTCTTTCCCCAAGACAAATTCTGTCCACTATGTTGAGCCTAGGTGATTTGCAAAGCAAGTACCTAAATGCCTTTGAGTTTTGTTCTCAAACCAACTACTCTGGATAGTCCCTAGCACCCACAACCTAGAACCATCAAGATCCACTCTTCTTCTTTTCAAAATTTTCAAGTTTCAGCTTCAAGTTTGGACCAGATTTGTCAAATTTGGTGAAATTCATATCTCCTCTTCTCCAAAAATTCCACCAAAATTCAGGCAACCTCCAGATTGCAGGCGTCGATGGCGGCGAGCCTCGCCCGGCGTTGGCAGTTCTGTGGCTGCGCCACCCGTGGCGGCCGAGGCGAGCTGCTCGCCACGCCACCGTCGCCGCCCATCGTTCACTGGCCCTCCAGCGTGGCTCATGCACGCCAAGCACCCCGTTGCACCGCCGTGGCGGCAAGCACAGGCACGCCCTCTGCCGCCCGGCCAGACCCGCCGCCCGTTCTCGAACTCCCCCCAAAGCTTCTCGACCAAACTCGTTTAGCGTCTAAATGGAGCCAGTAGACCTCCACGTTGAAGCTCAACCGCTAAACCACCCCGACCAAGCCCTGCGCCACCGTAACCTTCGCCGGAGAACTCCGTTCATAGCCAACCCCCCTGATCACCTATAAAAAGGGGCCCCGAGCTCGCCCTCGAGCACGCAACATCCCTACACCTCACCAACACTCTGCCAGGCTACTAGGAGGACCTCGAGGAGGTCTCCTCCCCCAACTCCGGTCGCCCCGTTCCGCCTCGGCCTCCACCTCGATTCACTCCGGTGAGGCCGTCCCCGGCGCCCTAACCTCGTCAGCACTCCCCTCGACCACCAAGTAGCCTAACCCCCACCTCAATTTGCTCTTCGCGGCACTCTCCGGCGAGATCCAACCCCTCCCGAATCACCGTCCGCCGGAGCAAGGACCGCCGTCGACGTGGTACTCGCCGGCGACCACCACCACCTCCCGCCGACGCGGAATGGCGCCCTGAGCACGGAGGTACCACCCGATCCTCCTGCCTCACCGTGGATCGCCGCCGGCGACCACCGCAGCCCTCGGGCGCCGACGAGCTCCGCCCCCCCCCCATGTTTGAATTTTTAAACCTGGCGGGTGGGACCCGCCCGTCAGCCTCTCTGTTCCTTATTTTGAAACATTTTCTGAAAGCGTATTCTGATAAATGCGCTTTCCAAACCGAATCGTTTTCTGAACTTTTCTGTTCTGCCCCCTGAGTATTTTCTGTTTCATTACAGAAAGGTCCTTGGACCAAAACACTTATAACTTTTAAACAGAAAAGGATTTTTGAGTGATTCTTTTTCTGTCCTCTTCAAAATTTTGTCTAGTTTTTTATCAGGTTTATTTGAGAAATATTTGGAATATTTATTTAGCACCCCTTGGTATTTACGTTAGTGCGTATATTTTTTGTATACCGTAGATACCGAAGGAGGTGACGGAACCGCGAACTTCACCGAGCTAGGCCCCGACTACTCCGAACCAGGCAAGCATGTTTGAACTTTTGATATGATGAGTGTTTGGGCATGTTTGCATTAATTTAGTATCATGGCATGTTCAAGAGCATCTCGATGAAAGTTTATCTCGTAAAAGTTGAGGCAAGTGAGTTTCGGGAAATCCATGACTTGTTGGAAACATGTTGCATGGCCATGAGTTGGCATGAGAATGGGTAAGATGGCAGTGTTGTAGCATGCCAGTCTTATGCCAGATAGTTGACCCCGTGTCAACATAAATCAGTCAAATTCCCGTCCGTATCCCCTTTCGTACTACCACATGTTTTCCACAAGGGATACGGCTTAGTAAGTTGCAAACCACTTTCTGGTACACACCAAATCGAGAGGCTGGGATGAGGGTTCCATGGCCCTGGATTAAAGCCTATCATCCGGTCAAGCATGGGTGTTTCCGGTTGGGACCGAGAGGGGCACCTTAGAGCGCGCGTATATAAATTTGATCCCATGCTATTCGAGATAGTGATCTCCCCGTCTCAAAGTTTTTCTTGAACGCTGTCTAGGGTGATTCCTGGCAACGTGAGGTAGGATGGGTGTGTACTAGTTAGCTGTGTTTTCTCCGAAATACCGTAAACGGAACTAGTCCTTCGTGACTACGGAAATCCATTGGCTGTGGATATTTTAGTACAAACTCTGCAGAGTCAAAAATCCTTGAAATCATTCTATTCATGTCCAAGTACTGTGTTCATCTTATCTTGTCAAATGTCTGTCCCGGAGACAGTAACTCCTGAGAACCACATGAATGTTAAAGGTTTCTTTCCTATGGATGGACTAACCCGCTGATTGTCTTGTGATGAATATTTTTCGTGGGCACCATTTCTTGTAAGTTATGAATAATGAATTATAAGCCCTTTTTGCGTGCTCAGACGTCCGAGTGTGGCATTGTTATTTACTTATTTTTGATATAAGCCCTTTTTGCGATGTCGCTCAGACGTCCGACTGTGGCATTGTTGTTTACTTATTTTTGATATAAGCCCTTTCTGCGATGTCGCTCAGACGTCCGACTGTGGCGTTGTTGTTTACTTATTTTTGATATAAGCCCTTTCTGCGATGTCGCTCAAACGTCCGACTGTGGCATTGTTGTTTACTTATTTATGATATAAGCCCTTTCTGCGATGTCGCTCAGACGTCCGACTGTGGCATTGTTATTTACTTATTATTGATATAAGCCCTTTCAGTGATGTCGCTCCGACGTCCGACTGCGGCACGCATGTCTTTTCTTTTAGTATAAGCCCTTTATGAGGTGTCGCTTAGACGCCCGACTGTGGCATGCTTTACTTATTTTTTCACCCTTGGAGGTGTCGCTTCAGACACCCGATCAGTTTTTGGTTTATTTTCTTTGGGTTTTCGAGCGGACTACCGCCGATTCCCTTTTTACTTACCTTGTTATACTAATTTGATTGCGCATTGTTAAATTATTCATGTCGCATTCGTGCATACATTTGTTATATCTTTTTTCCGAACTGTCTTGCGAGTACTTTCAAAGTACTCACCTGGCTTGTTGATTTGGCGGAATCTTGTGAAAGGCGATCTCATGGATGAAGAGTTCGATAGCGAGTCCGGCGCCTAGAGGAAATCGATCGGTCTCATGCGACCCACTGGATTAGTCATCCATGATATATTCGCTTCCGCTACCCAAACAAATCCACCGAGCCTCACCTCGACGCTTGATGAGCCGCCAGATGTAGGAGTCATATCATCCACTCCACCGTGTTATTCCAACACTTTACCTCGAGTCGAGAGTATGCCACCACTCCACTGTGTCATATCCGCCACTATGTATAATTATTGGCGTGCTTGTAATAATTTGTTGAGCAAGATCAGCTCGACCCTGTAATATATTAATTGCTACTGGCTTATTGTATCAAGGCTTTGTCTACCAGTGAGGAGGATTTTCCTCACACTGGAGTTTATAGGTCGGTTTCTCAATAAATATTTTTATTGGAAAACCGGTCGTGACACGAATCTAGTTTGTATTATATTTTTGTTCAGGCAGAATCCATTTTTGATTGGAATAAAATTATATATATATCATTATTTATATATATATATATATATATATATATATATATATATATACTTTCAAAAGCACAACAAAAAATTCTGCTCCTTTATTTGTATAATATGATTTACAAATACAATGATCTCAAAATCATAAGGTTGAATTCAAAAAATTTAAACCAAATTTTGTTCTACTAAAATGTATGGATCTGTAATATCTACATATTAAATAACATAGATGCGCATGAATTCATATGAGTATGCATGTTTGATAGATCAATTTGGTTCGAGTATGAATTACGTGTATCATCATCTCGAATTCAAATATTTGAATCCCTTTTATGTTGACTCCTTTCACGCCCATCTCTCTCGCATGCATGCTCCTTCATGTAGGTATCACTCTCTTTTCTCCAGCTCACCCGCACGCTCACTTCTTGTTTCTCCTATCTTTGCAAACATGGTCTCTCGACGTCTCCCTTGAGAAGTGTCACACTCTGCCTATTGTTATACATCTCTATCTTATACACGGTTTTCATTATCCCTCACATCTCTATCGTTCTCTGGTATCACTAGGTACCTAAGCTTTCTTTTTCACCGCCACACACACAGTCTCACTCGTCTTTCACTTTGTCTTTCTCTCTATGGGGTTCTCTCACACACCTTATATGACTCTAGATATGACTCATACCACTAAAATTACTCTCTCCTGCAGACACAACATTTGTTGCGGTCTCCTTTCTGTCTCCATCCCAGTTATAAAACTGACATTATTCATTTGTTTACCGATCACACAAAATCCCCCCATCTCTCTCTCTCTCTCACACACACACAACTCCTGCTTCCACTCCCCTTCCCGACTACCGCTCTCTCTCACACATATAAAACTCTCACTTTCGAACCCCTGACTCGTATTTCTCTCAGAAACATTTATCGACTAGCCTCTAGATAGGTTTATACACCCGCACACTCGTGCTTCCACTATCGCATACGTGTCTCTCTCACGCTCCTTGGATGTATGTAGATTTTTCTTCCCTTCTTGAGACACGCCCTCTCGATTGTGCACACACACACTATCGCCACATTTTAAGCTAATACCTCTCGGACACAGACTCTTTGTGTCTTTGTCACACATGCACTCCGTCCTCCTCCTCTCTCCCTCTCTCTCACACACAAATGGGCTTTTTGCAACAAATACCAAGATGCCCATGCGTTGCACGGAACATCAAGATGCATTTGTATGAGTAGTTTATCTTGTGGGAGAAAAGGATGAACGAGGGAATGCCTTATTTGCAAATGTGGAGAGGGGTGTGGGTATCTTTTTGCAAAATTGCCATAGTTTCCTTCCTATCCGCCAGATATAAATCGGACGGCCTATATTGCAGGATAGCAGGCACACCATCATCACCAACTCTGTTTTTATCTCTACTCTTATAAAAAGCATAGTCGGTGATGATGGTGTGCCTGCCATCCTGCAATATGGGCTGTCCGATCTATATCTAATGGATAGGAAGGAAACTATGGCAATTTACCCGCACTCCTCTCAACATTTGCAGATAAGGCCTTCCCTCGTTCATCCTTTTCTCCCACACGATCTTGCTGTTCCGTGCAATGCACGGGCATCTTGCTAGTAAGAGTAGAAATTAGACATATACCACTTTTCAAATCTTGAAACCAACAACATTCCGCCCTTATCTCATCAATACCGCCAAAGGAATATATTTTGGGTGAAACATAACATATTTTTAGTGATATACGTATTTCAAAACTAGACTCTTTTTTCTATCAAATCGGTGATTATGTATTAATCAACTTTGATCGTGTGGCAACGCATCATTCCACAATGTAGTACCTATAGATTTTTTTAAGAAGTCAAACTTTGCAAACTTTGACAAAGTTTGTAGAAAAAATATTTATATCTACAATAGCAAAAATATATAATGTGAGACTATATCATATGATGAATCTAGTGATATATGTTTCGCACTCTAGATGTAAATATTTTTCTCCACAAACTTGGTCAAAAAAATCTACACGCACTACATTATGGAACAGAGGGAGTAGTTATTACCACTGTATAATTTTGTGGACACCAGACAAATGGTGCAGTACATATACGAAGAGAAGTGGCGCACGCACGCACTCGGTCTCTCGCTGTCTCGCACACATGAGAGTTACGTAAAGGCACCATTAACAAATAAACCCTAAAACCCTAGGTGCATGATTGCTGCATGCGTGGGTACCGGCTACGTGGTGGAGCGCACCTTTGTAGGAATAGTAAGCTCGCGTGATAATTTGATCCGTAGGAGCTGATGGTCGGGACCACAGGTGGACAACCTGGAGGCGGTGGCTCGCCAGTTGCCACAAGTCGAGAAGCCATGTTTAAAATATCATTTTTTTAGCGGGGTAAGAGTTCCGATATTCAATGGCACGTTATAAGTACTAAGTAGTTTTTAGAACGATTGGTATGGACCGAAAATGGAATTCATAACTACTATACCTCCTTGGTGTATGGTTGTATGGGTTTATGTTGCGAGATGTTGAACCTGGTAGTTCTAGGGCAAATACTATGGTTTAGATGTTGGTTTTCAGTAATGAAAATCAGAAGGGGGAAACCCTTCTTTGATAAAAAAAACTACTACCTCCGTTCCAGTTTACTAGTCCCCATCGTAGTTTGGGTCAAAGTTTGTCCATGAATTTTACTTGTAAAATGTGAATGGAAAAAAAATTGTTATACCCAAACAAAAAAGGACTGGAGGGAGTGATTGCTCTGACACGGACGCGACCTCTCATAGCGCAGGCATTGAACCGGCCCGCCGGCAAAGAGGGCCCCACTCGCTGCAGGCCCGGCTGAACACGCCTCCTCGCCGCATGCAACCGGCTTCAGACTGCCCCGCCTGCCTCCATTGAATCGGCGCATGTGCCGGCAACACGTCCTTCTGCGAGCGGGCCGGCATTTTAGAACACAAAAAATGACCAAAATATAATTAATTACGCATGGTCTTGACTTGTTTTGCTCGCAGTGGTAGCAGGAACTAGAGGTTTTTCTTTATTTATAACTCTCCTCACATTTTCTTGGCTTTGAAATGAATCATGGTTGTGGACATTATCTATGAATGTGCAGATATCTGTGAACATGAGTTTGATGTGGAAGTTGAACTTGGAATGTCGGGCTTCCGCGTGAACTATACCATGTCCGATGCTTTGTCTGTTATTGTTTGGAAAGTAATTGCTGTTATTACATGACCCGAAAAAAAATTATTTTGTGCCACATCAGTAGATGCACGGACATCACAACAGGCATGCTAACTAGATAAACATTTGAACCTAGCTATTATAAAGGAAATTTTGTATTGACAACAGTTTTAGATAGCAGGAGACGCCTAGCCTGCTCTGCCTCTGCTAGCTTATTTCGGGCTTCTTCCGTCTCTTCTTTGGCTTGGGTGAAGAGAGCATCTGATTGCTCTTTTCGCTTCTTCAGGAACTCAGCTACATTCTCAAGGGCTGCTGCACGCTTTCTTTCAGCCTTTACTAGAGCCACGAGGACACGAACAGCTGACGACTCCACCTGGCTTGTGTGTAATCCAATATCATCTGGGAATTTGCACCTTGTGTCTAGTCCAGCATCATTAGGGAACTGGCACCTTGTGTGTAATCCAGCCTCATTTGGAAACATGATCTCGAGGTTGACCATACTTCCCTCCTCGTAGGAACTGCATCCTGACATGAAGTTGCTTCTTTTTTAGATCAATACTCAGAGCAACCCAGATCGATTTAGTAGAAGCCAGATAAACAGGACTCACAGAAGTGAATTCAAAAGGAAAAAAATATAAAAACAGACTACAAGTTGAGAACACCCACTTCCTACATCAGGCTAAAAACGAAAGCATTAGGATGATTAAGACTCTTCTTATTACACATCGAAGAACACGAGGCTAAGAGAAACAGAAACTAAAACATATACACATCGAAGAACATGAGGCTAAACCAAAGTAATTGAAAGGCTGTTACTTACCAAAGCTCGTTTTACAGGTTCGGTGCAGCTCCTCTTTAACTTGCCACGCTCCTTGAAGATGTCCCCAATATCCCGTGTTTGGTCTTCATTGCTCCTCTGCATGTTCGCACTCGTGGTTTTAAAATCTCAACATGGCAAGAAAAATATACTACTAGTAATACTCACGCACCTTGTGGGCAACATTAAAGCACTCGTCTGCAATGTTAGAGCATCTCCAACAGAAGTGTAACGCGCGGCGCTTTAAAAAAGCGTTTACAGTGCCGAGATCAAGAAGTAGAGATAGAGTAGAGACTAGAGAGTAGAGGATAGTTCTCAGCATAGATATAGCATTGATAGATAAAAAATAGATAGTTCAACTACTCCTCGTCGTCCGACTCGTCCTTGGTGAGTGTCCTCCTCCGACGTCTCAATGTAGGCGTGAAGATACCGATCGTCATCGGATTCCCAGGGCGACACTGCTCCTAGCCTCATGTTGAATTAAGTGTCCGCTTTTCGCGTACGCTTGTCCTCGCGATAGGCGGCTCGCTCCGCCCTCCTTTGCACGTAGAACTTGCGCTCGTTGATGATGTCCTGCGGAAAGCATTGGCGCCACAGCGCCATGGCTTCCTCGTCCATCTCGGCGATGCCGAGACGGTGCTCCTGCCTCCGGTTGTCGCGACGATCGTCGTCGGTGATAAGCCGTGGCAGAGGCGCGAGCTCCTCCGCCCGCTCCCGTGTTGGCATGTTGGGGAAGTTCAGTGTTCTATGAGGCCACCAGAGGCGCCACGCCGCCGCATCATACGCGTGGGAGGCCTCGTTGGCGGTGTCAAAATTTCTGAGGCCGAGGTGCATCTCGCGGGACCGGATCTCGGCGAAGAAGCCGCCGGAGGGGCGCGCACGGACGCCGCGGTATCCCCAAGTTTCCCGGCGACGCGGCGGCATGGTGGCGCGGCGGCGGCAAGGTGAGAAAGAGCAGGGAGAGAGCACTGGCAAGTCGCAGAGCAGGGAGAGAGCAGTGGCAAGGCACAGAGCGGGGAGAGAGCGGTGGCAAGGCGCAAAGTGGTGGGAGGGCGTTGGATTTTATAAAGCGCGCCGGATGCCACGCGCCGGATGTCGCGCACTCCCGGCCAATTTTTCCCGCGCGCGCGATCCTTTCCCGACGTCCCTGCTAACTCTACTCTCTTCTCTTCTGTTATATTTATTTTATATTAAATATTTATCTCAACTTCTCTACTCTCTAATATATTTTTCTCTACTCTTATAAAAAACAGAGTTAATGATGATGGTGTGCCTGCCATCCTGCAATATAGGCCGTCGGATTTATATCTGACGGATAGGAAGGAAACTATGTCAATTTTGGAAAAAGATACCCACACCCCTCTCCACACTACTCATACAAATGCATCTTGATTTTCCGTGCAATGCATGGGCATCTTGCTAGTATTTTTTTCTTTTAAAAAGAAGAGTTGGTGATGATGGTGTGCCTGCCGTCCTGCAATATAGGCCGCCCGATTTATATCCGACGGATAGGAAGGAAACTATGGCAATTTTGCTGAAAGATAGCCACACTCCTCTCTAGATTTGCAAATAATGCCTTCCCTCGTTCATCCATTTCTCCCACAAGATAAACTACACATACAAATGCATCTTGAGGCGTGCAACGCATGGGCATCTTGCTAGTTCAAAAAAACTTTTCATCATTTTCCACACTACTGGTTGCAGATGAAGAACCTACCCAAGCACTGCACGATACAGGAGCGACGCACAATTACAAGCTGATATTCTGTTGGACAATGGAGGCTATAACCAATTACATTTACGGGAACAGTAGCAACCAGGAAATTTGAAGGGTAGGTATGAACAAAATTGGAACTGCACATGTACTGCTAAGTGATTCAGTACACACATTACCAATCGACGAGGAGAACGATGGTCGCGGCGGCCTTTGTGCATCATGGTCGGCAATGGGAGTCAGTTCATTGTCCACGACGGTGGTGCTTCTGCGCTTGTCGTCGGCTTCCGGGAAGCAGATCCGAGACCGTGGAAGACGGTGCCGGGGAAGAGGCTTCGTGTATGACGACGACGGTGGACAGGCTCCAGTGCGGCATACGAGGTCGTCGATGAGGCAGATGCGCTGCGGTGGACGAGTGCGCCGATGTAGAAGGGGAGGAGCACAAAGGTTGCGGTGCTGTGGAGAAGTCTACTTTGCGGTGGGTACAGAAAATGGGGAGTATTCAGGTATACTACTCTGGGTGCCGGAGTGGGTTTGGCTGGGTAGGGTGAACCTGAAGTTACGAAAACATCCCCCTTCCAAGCATCATCCGTAGGCCTGTTCCGAAGGCTACGATGGTAACTTCGCACTGCTCGAGTCAGGGTCGCGGGAGATTTTCCCGCCGACCTCAAAATTTTGTGACACTGAACTCCCCGTGTGGCGTGCTGGGTGATTGGGCTAAGCAACTAGCGAGTAGTACTAGTAACTACTAGTACTCCCTCCGTTTTTATTAACTTTGCATATTAGGTTTGACCAAAGTCAAAATTCCTAAAGTTTGACCAAGTTTATAGAAAAATATAAACATTTACCATAACAAATATGTATGATGTGAAAGTACATTCAATAATGAATCTAATGGTATTTATTTGTTACTGTATTGTATATGTTAATATTTTTTGTTATAAACTTTTTGAGAGTTTACAAAACTTGAATTTGACCAATGCTATTACGCGGACTTAAATAAAAACGGAGGGAGTACACATTTGTTTTCTTAGTTTGTACTGAATTAATCATTTGTTGTAATGGTGAAATAAATATATAGGCTACTGACTTCGAATGTAATGGTCTATACAATTCAATAGTTACAATCATTGTTGAATTCCAAGATGTATACGAGGTTTATAGTACTTCACAATATGCTCAAAATCACATAATCCCTGTCAAATGAGAATCTAAATGCATTTCATAGTTATTGCTCTGTAGGATATGCAACAAAACCAACCATATCTCTACATCATCCATTATAAAAGCAACATTTTCAACACATCCCAATGTGTGAACGAAACACGTAGAGAGAGCTTGCGAAGATGGAGCAGAGAGGGCGGGAAGATTCTATGTATGTGGACGAGAGCGTAGGAGACAAACCTAACGAGACAGAGAGAGATAGAGAGAGAAAGAGAGAGGAAGAAGTTAGGTCTGTGAGAAAGATGGAGACATGTAATATACGTGAGATGTGTGTGCATCGGGATTCTGTACACGTGGAAGGAGAAGAGACAACAGGTTTGATGAGAGAGCTGGAAAAACATGGACGAGAGGGGAAGGATCTCGTAGGTTGAGGGATTCATAATTTTGTGCGGGGGAGAGAGGGATTGGTAATTTTGTACGGGAGAGAGAGGGGGGAGGAGTCAGTCAGCCGTCGTCACATCATCCTGCTTCCAAATGGCCCCGCATTCTCTAGTGCAGTGTGGTCACCATCTTCGATCTCCTCGATGCCCTCTTTGAAGATTGAGGTGTTGTGCATGCTAGGGTGTAGAGAAGCACAAGTGAGAGTGGTCGCCATATAACCTTGGATCGGGATGAATTGTGTGCTCGGGGGAGGGGATGTGTGTGCGCGGTGTGTGTGTGTGTGCGTGTGTGTGTCAGAAATTGAGAGAAATCAAACCTATGGAGAGAAATGTGTGTGTACGTAACGGAAAGCTACATGCTAAATAGGGTTTTCACGAAGAGATTGTGCGTGCGAGATAGAGAGCGATGAGCGCGCCTTGAGGTGGGCAGGGGTCGGGTGAGGGTGTCAAAATGTGTGCGTTGATGCATGTGTTACATGCGATCGTGCAACGGATGGACGAATCGAGAGAGATGGTTGTTGTGTTACGGATGCTCCTCTCTCTCTCTCTCTCACACACACACAAGTAATATAGATGACCGTTCTCTCATGTATACACAACGTATCGGCATCTGTCTATGTCTCACTCATGCATGATCATTTGCACATTCACACCTCTCTATGTCTCTATCACACGCACACTATCTCCACATTGCCCTTCCGCCACAACACACATATAGACACATACACACGTTCTCTCTCAGTCACACACACAAAATCAGTATTAAAAAAAACTAGGCGCACCTAAAACGTCCAAATCCAAATAAACACGAACTGGAGCTAAATTCAAATATATGGAAATATTGTAGCGTCAAGAACTTTTCCATGAAAAATAAGTTGAGTAGTATTCGGGGATTGTTTTCACACACAAAAAGGTTTGGTGGATGTCCTTCCAGCGCGACACGGTGACGCATCGTTCGATTGACCATGCGGCCGCGGTTCACGCGCTTGCACAGGATTCCGTATCATGGCTGTGGTAACTAATATAAGCGCTGCCTCAGCCTACTGTTTACGTGTACTAGTACAATTTTCTTTTAAGTTTGACCAACCCTATATAAAACTAAACTAAGCTCCCATACTCGCACTCATCAATATCCGCCGCCGCCGTTGCACATGCCGGCGCCCACCTGCTCCGGCCAACAATTTCTCGCCCATCACCGCCGTGTCGCCGGCATCCCTGCGCCATGAAGCCGAAGGCTCGCCCGCTCACATCATCTGCAATCCCTCCTCGCGATGCCGCTGCACTGCCAAGCACGCGAGCTGCTAGTGGAGCCGCGTCCATGCATGCAGCATACGAAGAGGAGGACGAGCGCGTGCTCCAGCACGCCAGTGAGGAGGAACTAGCGTGCCATTGTCGTCTCCACCCGCGCGAAGGAGGCGCGCATGGTGGCTGTCGCGGCGGAAGCCGGTCGCGCCCGCGCCGAGACTGCAAACCGGGTGCGAACACGGAATCTACCTTTGAGACCTTGAATGCAACGTGGATCCTGCAATCTGAAGGAGCAATTTGGGTCAGTCGACTCTTGTGAGCCGTTGGATGCAGCATGGTTGGCTAGAAGGGCTTCTTTAACCTCCAAAATTGATGCACTGTTCATCTTCTTAGCCCGTCATATGCCTAACCGCCTGCCGCCACCGCCCCGCCCTCCCCTGAACCGCCTGCCACCACCATGCTCCCCCACCCCCGCCATCCATTTAACCCCGGGCACGATCCATTTTTTTTGGCGAACTGCATTATACACCCAACACTCATAAGATAGATCATGGGCACCCTGCCACCCTAATATAGATACTGGGGTAGCTTCTCTGCCGTCTTCTTCCTTCGCCCCGTCGAACATCTTTCACAAATCGACTGACCCAAATTATACTACTAGTACGAACGTATTAAGTACAGTAGGAACACGGAAATATGAGCAGTAGTACCAACTCCAAGAAGAACAGTAGTAAGACAAAGTACTAGTACTACTGTACGTACTAAAGAGTCAAATAACGAGAATGAACATAAAGTTCGAATAACGAGAAAGAACATAAACATAGTTCTGCTGGGGGCTCAGCACAACACACCCCTGAAATAAAACTAAGCAACTAGTCCACTTTACACTGCAGTAGAACCAGCATGAGCGACGGATCAATCATGGCTGCTGCCAGGGTCAGCATTGAAGGCTGAGAGGACGACACCAGGCTTTCCTTCTGGAGATCGAAGGGCTGGCCTACAACGAGGCATATCCGACCCAGGACATCCATGTCGTTCCTAAAGTCTACAGTACCGAATTTCACTCTTTCATCCTTGAGGAAGTTCTTAAAATCCTGGCACTCAACATCAGCATGTCATATGTGGTAGACCAAGCACAGTTATGTACGCAAACCTGGATCACAGCGGGCTTCTTCTTCTCTGCCTCCTTTAGAATCTTCTCTCTTTCCAGGACTGTTGTGTACTCAACATCTAGCCCGGTGACCCACTCATCCTTTGAACTGTTGAACATGCGTAGGAAGCGAGCAAGGCATGCTTTCACCGTCGTGGATCCACGTGTGTAGATGACGATGAACTCATCACCGGTGATGGCTCTAGCCTAGTACTCAACGGCGACCATGCAAATTTGGGAGGCCATGGATTTTGGAGGAGGGTTAGGAGAAGTTGAACTGGTGTAATGTGAAAGGACGAGACGACTGGGAGCGAACTGTTGTAAGGTAGTAGTAGAAGATGGGGACGAGTAGGGCGTGCGAACGACATGGGGTTGTTGGCTTGCCCGGTGGATAAATGCTTGCAAGCCCACAAAGAGTTCTCGAGTACTATGCGGGACCCACTAGATGTCATGTCTACTAGACCCATATCGTAGGCCTGATGGTATAGCTTCTGCCTGTTCGCACGCCATGCCGGCGCGTGGATGTAACTTCACTTAATTCCTTCAACTGTCGCGCCTCCCACGACCTTTGCCTCCCTCGCATGGTCGCACCCTTTGAGACTTCGGCCGACTATAAATGAGCAATTTTTTTGCCTAGTCCGCATGCATGATACTCCCTCTGGTCCTTTTTACTTCCGCCAATCGTTTGCAAAGTGTTTGACCAAATTTATTCTAGAAATATCAATATCTACAATACTGATTATAATGAGTATAAGAACTACAGTACGTTTCATAATGAGTATACAAATATTGATTTGACATTGTGAATGTTGATACATTTTCCTATAAGTTTGGTCAAAGTAGAGGTACATTGACTTTAGACAAAACTTAAATGCACAATGCGGACTAGTTCCTCCGTCCAGGTGCGTGCCATGTCCTATCTAGTCATCACAACAAGGTTAGCTATTAGAGTACTACTACCTCCCTTCTAGTTTAAAGGGCTCGATTCAAAATTTTCACCTACTCTTACCAAGATAGAGGCGGTGGAATAGTTTTTGTAGTATGCAAAAGTACTCAACTAATGCTGTCGTTCTTCACAAAAAAATGTGTTTACCAATGCATTATCACATTGCATGCATGCATGAACACTAATTACTCTAACCCCCCTATCTTCTTTAATTCTTTGCCACATCAACATGTTTACTACTCCCGTGTGCATGATACCAGCTAAGATACCACCATTACGGCCAGCCTTAATCATCGCATGCAATAATTTAGTGCACCTTGAAATATGAACATGTGTGGGGTGTGTATGTTTTTAATGACTTGAGACTATACGTAGCCCGGCATGCAAGATGACTTATTATGCACCATCCCCATACCTGCAAGAAGCCCGTTCGTATCCAAATCTTTTCCTCTCCATGTGTGAAAACAATATGCCTGCTTGACTCTCCTCCCTCCGGCGGTCCCACCACTCAACCCCGTGTGGAAAAAATCTGCATGGATGACTCTCCTCCCCCCGCGCTCGTCCAATCTGTTGTGACCAGCAATATTTCCACCCCTTCCCTCCCCCGTAATTTACCCCAACAAATATGCCCACGTAGATGTTACGTTAATCACGCAACATATCTTACGGGACGCTGCTTCAGTTACTTCACTGCAGGTGCATTGGGTCGCTGACATATGGGCCCAACAGGGGTCTGGCCCACATGTCAGTGATGCAACTGGACCTGTAGTTAAGTCAGTGCAGCTCAGTCCATATCTTATGTAGGTGTGCCATTTCTCGTTATAAATACTACGCCTCCCACGGAATTCGGAAGAACGCTCACGTTCATCGCTATCTCCTCCCCTCCCTCTCATGTCGACCACCATGGTATCACCCCTCCCAAGCCCTAGGCGCCCCTCGCTGCATCGCGCGGACAGTCACGCGTCGCCGTTCCATTCTTCGCTGCCACTAGTCGAGGAGGACGCGTCGGTATTCCGCTCCTCGCCGCGACGCGTCCAGGTGGACGCGTCGGCGTTCCCAATCTCGCCAGCACGCGCGTTGGAGGACGCGTCGGCTCCTTGCTACAAGGAGAACGCCGCGCCGCCCGTCGAGCCCCCCCCCCCCCAAGCTTTGAGGAGCTTTGGAAAGAAATGGATGTCTCCTTGTGGGAGGCTTTGCCTCCGGCAGAGCGCGCCAAAATAGAGGCGAAGAAGAAGGCCGAGGAAGAGAAGCGCGACGCGGGACAAGCTGCCTGGCAGGCCTATGTCTCGTCCAAGAGAGTCAGGCAATTGGCTCTTTGGCAGAAGGCTCATGCGAGGGCCGTGAGGGTGGCGGAGGATGCCTGTGCCAAAGCCCTGAGTGCAGTCGGGCCCAAGCGCCTCATCTACGCTTGGCAGTACCTGGACCGGGTGCACGCTTCCAGCGAGGAGGAGTACCTGTTGGCGCCGGATCACCACACCGGTGAGATCGCGCTCGCCCGCTGGCAAGCCGCCAATCAGCACCTCGCGAGTTGCGAGGCTGAGGAAGAGGCGTTGTGTCGGCGCGCTGGGAAACGGCCGCGCACCAGGGCACTCGTGGCGCGCCGCAAGCGCTCCTGCGAGCGCCGTGGCTTTTAGTAGGAGTATAATTTAGTTTCGTAAGGCGATCTCATTAGTTTTGGGACGCAAATGATAAATCCCAAACGTTCAGGAATTATTAGCATCCTTAATTAAGTATGTAAAAGGGAAAGTTTGGAAACCTTGTGTATCCGTACGCATTTTGTAAGTACGTGCCTATAGCACAAACTTTACTATATACTATCATACTACACGTCTCTCTCTATATATGCTTGCAGACTGTGCTACTCCCTTCGTCCAGGTCAATAAGTCATCTTTGGTTATGCCCCATGACCAAGAAGGAGGGAAGACTTATACACCTAGACGGTGGGAGTACTACTATTACTTATGTACGTGCAAATGCATGTTTTAACATTACGATGCGGTTTTTGTAAAAGTAGAAAAATAGCACTAGTCAATCTTGTGAAACGATTCAATGCAGAACAAATGCAAAAATGCTCGTTTGATTGTTTACTTTTAGCTTCCTTCTCTATGGTTATTTCTCTGTCGTACTTTGTACGGAGTATCTCACTGGTCAGAAAGGCATGCAAATTCCCAAGCTGCTTCCTACACCCTGTATCGAATTTTTTGCCTAACAAGTTGTGTCGTGCAATTGGAATTCCAACTTGAGTACTACTACTAGTAGGAGTACCAGGGGCCAGTTCTTTTAGGCTTCTAGATTAGTAATCCCATAACTAATACCTCCGTCCTGGTTTATTGGTCCCCATTGTAATCTGTGTCAAATTTTGATCATAAATTTAACTAATGAAATGTTAGTGCATGTCACATGCACTAACATTTTATCAGTTAAATCTTTGGTCAAAATTTAGCACAGATTACAATGGTGACGAATAAACCAGGACGGAGGTAGTAGTAGTAGTTTATAATCCCAAATAAATGAGTGAGGCGCCTTAATGTTACTCTCCACTGTTACTAGTCTTATGGGAAAAGCTGGGGAAGCCGCCAAAAGAACTGGCCCTAGGAGTAGTAGATAGGGATACTAGGAGTAGTAGCTAGGGATCGAGTGTGCGAGATGAACTGGAGAAAGTAAATGCAGAGAGATGAAATGCAAAAAAGACGGAGGGATGTGATGGTTGTTTGTCCGTTTATTTTACCAGGCCACTTATTACTTGGAGTGGTTGGGTTTTGTGAGATGACGGCTTTACTGCCGCACCACGAGCGGGGTGAGACTCCCGTGCAGCGCTGCCCTCTACACTAGTACTACATCGGTCGTGGTTTATCCCCATTGAATTTGACTGAAGAGTTAACTGACAAAATGTTAGTGCATGTCAACAAAAACAATATCGTTGGATTCATATTTGAACATAGTTTTCAATGATATAATTTTAGGTGACATGCGTCAGCATTTATCATACTACATATAATGTTAGTTCAATTTTTGGTCGTACTAATCTATAGTAAGGTGCCCATGCGTTGCACAGAAGAGTGAAATGCATTGATCGGGGAGTTATTTTTTTTTTGACAAAGGATGTGGGGGTCATCTCATGTTTAACGGGTATCGATAGGTTTCTTCGGATATTATTTCATCTCTAGAGCTCACAAACATCCGGGTGAAATAGATAAAAAAAAGTATCTTTTGCAAACAAAAGCGTTCAACTATTCAACCTGCATCCAAAACTTGTGAAGAAATAACACTTATTGTGCTTTGCAAGAAATGATCTTCAAGAATTAGTTTTTGAGTATCCATTGTTATACATGTTGGCTATAGATGACATGGCACTTTCTATTAGTCAACAGTTGGCTATACTATTTAAGTATTAACCATGCCCTTATACACCTAGACGGAGGGTTTAAATCGGGATGACTTGGAAGGGGGCAGAGGAGATGTAAGAAATGGTTCATCATAAGTCTTTCACCAGTATTGTAGTAAAAATTCATGCATGGAATATTATAGACTAAACCATAAATGGATACACTTTTATTCATGCGCGATACTCCAATAGAGCAAGATCATGCATGGAAGTCTCCACATGCTTAGACAGCGCGGATTACATTCAGCAAAGACTAATGATCAACATTTAACTTGGTAATGCAGATGTCCAGGTGAACCTCCTTGGAGTCCCCGTCCACAATCTTGGGGGCCAAATAATACCATGCGCCTTCCATGTCCACATCGGTGGGAAGGTCCCAGCTCAGCAGAGTCCAAGTCAGCTTGATGTAGCCAGTGTCGCCGCCCACATACCTCCGAGGGATAGTAATAGTGAGCACGCACCCGTACATCGGCCTCGTGTCAGTATCAGCGTCAGCGGCGTCGTCCCTGACGCACACTACAGAGACGGGGTGGCGGCCTGCACGGGCCTCGCCGATGCCCATGATCAAGAGGAAGATGTTGCCGTCCTCCTCCGACACTAGCAGGCGGCAGTGATCCTCCAGCGACTCTGGCATGGTGAACGGGTAGCACGTCTCGTACTTGATGTTCTTCGCCAAGGGCTAGTAGTGATCGCCGCATGCCTGCGTGAGGTGATGCACGATGTCCGCCGGCGAGCCCCAAAACAGCATCGGGCACTCATAGCAGTAGACGAAGGGCTCCTTGGAGGCATCGACCAGGCCGTCCATGAAAAAGGAGTGGCTGTAGGGGACGTTCCACCAGTTGAATATATGAGCAAGTTACTACGAGATTTATTCCGAATAAGTACAAAATAAATCATGACGGCTATAACAGAGATTAAACTAATCATGCGGACTAGCATAGTAGATGAACAGATCGAATCTACTCCCTCCATTCCTAAATATTTGTCTTTCTAGATATTTCAACAAGTGACTACATACAAAGCAAAATGAATAAATCTACACTCTAAAATATGTCTACATACATCCGTATATGGTAGCCATTTGAAATGTCTAGAAGGCAAATATTTTCGGAATGGAGGGAGTAGGACACAGACTAGAAACATGAATTCTACCATGATTTTGAACAGGAAGGACAGAAACACATACGGTGCAACGGGAACAGCACCGTTGGCGTTGAGGTTGTCTCCCATGTCGTTGAGGAAGAGGTTGCCAAGGTCGGGTAAGAAGTCGTAGTCGGTGAAGTCGTCACTGCCAGCAGTCGCGAGAGTGCGCTCCCCAAATTTCAACAGCGCCCGCCGAATGGAGCGCAGGAGTAGCCCACGAAGCAGTAGATGGTGCTCCTCCCTAGTCTCTATTCTTATCTCTATCTCTACTACTCTTCTTTGTTTTTGATAATATACTAGTTTTAGTTGTCAAATCGAATAGTACTGCACCATCCACTGCACGCCCGGCTGAACATGCCTCCACGCCTCCATCAAACGCCTCCGTTAACCCGCATGCTAACCGATAAACCTACTCCGGCCCGCGGGAGGAAATTTGCCGGTTGCCCTTGGTGAATAATAGAGTCACGTCCAATCCATTTGAGTTAATTGCGTGTATGATTCTCCCTCTATAAAAAGTTAAGTGCATCCTTAATCTTGTATTCTAAGTACTTTGTGGCTTCCACTGTCAGTACAGTGTACATGACTTGCAGGCTGGCTACATATTCATACAGAAAGTTAAAAAGAAACAAATCCATCCTTAATCTTGTATTCTAAGTACTCTGTGGGTTCCACTGTCAGTACAGTGTACATGACTTGCAGGCTGGCTACAGATTCGTACAGAAAGTTAAAAAGAAACAAATCCATCCTTAATCTTGTATTCTAAGTACTCTGTGGGTTCCACTGCCAGTACAGTAGCGAAAGAAGTATATATTAAAAAAGAGCTAAAGATTAGGACATAATTCGAACTCAGGTCATCGTGTTGCGAGCATCCGGACCGGACCAGTACACTAGGTGTTGGTTGTGAAGAATGCAACAGATAAACCTTTATAACAGTGAGCCCGTCCGTTGCAACGGATCCAAAGTAGAATAATACATATTCACAAATTTGAAACAAAACAGTTTACTTTTGATATACATATCACTAAAAATATCTTATGTTTCACTCCAAATATGTTCTTTGGGCTGTTTTGATGAATTAAGGGAGGAATGTGGTTGGTTTCAAGATACTAAGGGGTTTTGTGTAAACTGGAGCAGAGAAGTGGGAATTGTTACAGAAGGCCACAACTTACATCACAGCTGTTAGATGTAGATCTAATGGTCAGAAATGGCGGATGGCAGAGACACCATCATGACCAACTCAGTCTTTTATAGGAGTAGGAGTAGAGAAAAAACCAAGTTGGTGATGATGGTGTGCCTGCCATCTTATAATATAGACTGCCCGATCTATATCTGACGGATAGAAAGCAAACTATGACAATTTTACAAAAGATTCCCGCACCTCTCTCCACATTTCCAGATAAGGCCTTGCCTCGTTCAACCTTATCTCCCACAACCTCATTCCTGAGCAATTACAAAAGGAAGTATCTGGAACAATCTGGCATGGTGGCCACTGCCGGCGCCGTCCATCCCCATGCCTCCGCCCAGTCCGACCACTAGTCACCACCACGCCTCACTCCTCCTCACCTCTATCATCTTTCTCGAGATATCATTTTTTGGTGAAATGGTCGACATACAATTTTCCGATAAAATTCTCAAGATATCATTACTTTTTACACATGGGATTACTCCTGCATGTGTCAATCACAACAGGTGTTTTGTAAAAAAATGCATCTTGATGTTCCGTGCAATGCACGGGCATCTTGCTAATTTTTTGCATATAATTACAAACACCACGTAGACACGGTCTGTGGCCATTTTACAACTATGTTAGTATCATTGTTAGGGGTCAGCCGGTGCAAGTTATAGCCCCGGTGTTTTAACCTTTTTTAGCAATGATATCTGGCGATTGTTCACCACGAGCTCAATCCTGGCGAATCCCACGTAACCGTCAGATTTCCATCTGACGGTGGCCTGTTTTTTAAGCCATAGTATTTGACAAAACCGCTACCCTTACACACGTACTGTAACTGCGTCGCGGGTGTTTGCAACTGCCATGTCTCCCAGCGAACGTTTGCTGGGGATTGGAGTTAGCACCGATGGCGGTTCATAGTCGTTCCACGCTCGGGCATTGAACTTTGTAACTATTTTTAGATTAGAATATACAACTCCTCCAGTCCTACTCCACTACTACTTTACTCAAGAAAGTTAGGGCATAGTAGCAGGTACTGTAGGGAGTACCAGTACTGGGATCACTCAAGCAAGTTGTCTGGCATCGATATGACCCTACGCTGGTATGTTTCTTGTAAGTCAAGCGGCATGCTGTAGTCATCATCACCTGTCCACTTCCCGCAGCACATATTTGCTTCTCCATCTTTGTCCGCACATAATCTCGTCCAATCTTCCATCCCCGCTAAGGCGCCTCCCCCCCCTTGTTCGAAACCCAAGCACTAACAATGGCAGAACCGAGCAGCGTCCACCGAAAGAGTGGCTGGAATTTGCTCCCCACAGAAGTAATCAAGCTCATTGTTTCGCATGTGGATAATCTCAATACCATGCCGCTCTCTGCGTGCTCGTCAGGGCTATACGGTTTACTCAAAGCCCTCAGGCCGGAGCTTTTTAAGCCAGCTCCTTGCTTGTTGATGCCGCCTGCTCTTCAGAAACAACATGTCACGCAGCATAACGACCGTAGAGTGGCGAGCATCAACCCCCTTGACTGTGATCTGATCCCCGCCACCCTCAACTACATTAACGGTATGTACTGGGTCGGCATGAACATGTCTTGAATGGTGCTCGTCGACGGTCGCGGTAGCTGGATGCTCGTGGAGGTCTACACCCCACGATTGATCCCCCTTCCTTCGATTAACACTGCCTTTGCTTTGGCACATGACCCCGTAATACTCGGAATCTTATAGTAGCCAACATGATACCAAGTTTGATTTGCTCAAGTTTGTAATCTGCTAGTGCCCACAAGATTTGCGAATTATAAAGACTTTAGGCTAATTGTGTTCTTCAAATGCGGTCACGCCTATCTAATAGGTCACTGCGGTAAGTGGATAAATCTGCATGTCCATCGCAGGATCATACATCCTCCATGGTTCTCTGATGCCATTGAACACAAGGGCTTCATTTACGCTGTCGACTCCTTCTATGGCTGGACGTATTTCTGGCCTACTCGATCCATCGCTACAAACGGCATTACAACGGTATGTTACTTTCCTATGATATCATGATGGCTTGCTTATAGTATCGTCAACATTTCTTGAAAAATATTCATGCTCATAACATGCTGTTCTTAAGATTGACTACATTAAGAGCCCTTTTTATTTGACTCCAACTTGATATGATGTTGTAGGCCGTCTGGTGTCCCTACCCTTCCTAATCCCAGAACCATTCAAAGAAAAGCGGCATGGCATTTGCAGGTGGTTACTGGCTCGATCAGACGACGACGAACGATTGATGATCGTTCGCACGTACCGGACGTGTTGTTTCCCGGAATACAATCACGATCCTTTGCAAGCTCTTTGAGCAGGATCCCAGCTTCTCTGGGTCTTCAGGATTTTTTGACTAGAGGCTGGTAAGTAGCCTTGGTACACGCTCTCTGTTTCTGGACTGAATTATCCGATTAACCAGGAGATAACCGACGGCAAGGATCATGATGGCAGCGTGGTTTCGTTCATCAGGCAAAACTGTGTGTACCATGCGTCTCTGCATGCACCATACCCTGATATGTGCCGCCACGCTCTGTAACCCAAAGTAGGAGAGAGGGTCGCAAGTATCAGACTTCGACCTGCTGGCTGGATTTTCCACCATAAGGAACCCATCTGGTTCAAGCCGTCAGCCAATCTCCACAGCTTAATAAATAGTAACATCTAACTGAGTCGGTTAGTTAGATGCTTACACTTGGTGTAGTAGGATATTTATTTAGTTTGATGCATACACTTGTTCTTTTTTGGTAGCCCTTTTGTAATGATGCCTGCTTACTGCTTCTCTTGCACCCCCAGCCCTGGTTGTTGCTGCTGCTATTTTCAATGTACAATCAGTAGTATATTTCGTCTGTTGGTTGAATAAATTGTTGTTAGAACGAAAAACACAATGTTTTGGAAGTCGTTGCACGGTCCGATCCTTTAGTGCCCCGTACCGTACGTAGCGCATACTATTTTTGGTATGGAACACATTTTCCACTTGTTGATAACATGCAGCCCACTGATGAAGGCCCAATAGAGGAGCCCATAATTATCTGGAAGGGAGGCTCTCACATGAATCCGACCCAAGTACATGCTCATGGTCCCCTAAACATAAATAAGTAAATAAATAAAGCTAAATGCGCATGCACCAGTTCTTTAAATTCATGATTTAACAGGAGGATATTATTTGCTATGATAGTGTCGTTACATTCAGTCGATATTATTCTTAGGCAAAGTAGCGACCGGTCTTCTTTCTCCCACCATTTTCTTCCTGCAACCAGCGGACCCATGCAAATCGTAGTCAACGTCGTAAATAGTTCCGGTCCATTTTTATTTTTCAATAAGAATGTCCAACCCAGCCGAGCACATTCGCGACAGCACTTTATCCTCCGCCTTGGTGTGCTCGCCGCGGCGCCGCCGTCCAGCCCTATCAACATAGTGAATTGGGAGAGGACTGTAGTTGTGAGTATGATAGTGCGGACCCACCAGGTCCACTCCCGAACACAAGCAAGGGCCTCTTTTACTACTCAGATGCACCCCTCGTTTTTTACTCTAATCCACCCCGCTGATATCTAGGACCCACATCATTTTCAACGTATAGTCAATTAACGATAGAATTGCACAACTTTTTTTTGAGTAGTAATTCGGAGGAGAAGGCTATAAACTGGGTTGTGCGGTCTCTGCGGCCCGTCTAACAACATGACCAGACCAGTAGTTTTTTCTTTGGGAAAATAGGTAGCCCAATATTTCTTTTTGAAGAATACCCAAGCTAGGCCTATTTATTTTCTCCAACTTACTGGGCTGCAAATCTTTCAAGACGAGGAGGGATGCATTCCGGCCAAAAAGTATGTTCAGTGTCTGTTGAAAGTAATATCAAAGGGGTTGAAAATTCCAAAAAATTATAGCAAATGGGAAATTAGTTACTTTTTTGTCTTTGTTCTTCACTGATATTTTACATTTCATTGGATTTAACATGACATAGTACTAATTTATGTTAAAGTTGTTTTAGTATGGCTACTAATTTTTGAATTAAGAATATTTTGTTCCGCAGCAAAGATTTGCGAATTTGCAAAATTTCGCACATATTTAGTTCAATTTTTAAACCCTGGTACTGACAAGAAAATGGGCAGCAATTCTAAAATGGAAAATGGGCTGCAAATAAATTCCATATGAATTAGAAAATGAGTAAAAATTATAAAAATAATAGCAAATGGGCTGTACACGCCACAGATTTCGAGGCTGACTTGTTTACGCAAGGCTTTGTCAGTCAACACACGATTCTAGCAGTAGTGACTGTTGGATGTCCATCCAACGGCCGGCATGCTTCTTCAATCTCTGATCTTCCTGCTCTAGCCGCCTAAATTAGCGCCGGCGGGACAGCCCGCTCCCACCTCTTGTGGCCCGCTGTGATGTCGCGCAGGCTTCACCGGCCCACCCTACTCCCTCTGCTGGCCTGGCCGCACGCAATCAACTGCCTCCTTATTACGCAAAAAAAATGATTCCTCCCACTGACATCTGGGGCACATCGGTTGGGAGTCTGACCTGTGGGCCTACTAAGTTGACGCGTACGCAGGGCTTGTCAACTTAGTGAACAAACGATTCTAGCAGAAGTGACCGGTTGATTTGAATCAAACGGTCATGCTGCTTCTTCAATCGCTACTCTTCTTGCACCAGCCGCCCAAACCAGCGCCGGCGAGACCACCTGCTCCTGCCTCCCATGGCCGGCTGTGCTTCTGCGGAAGCCTCACCGCCCCTACTACTCCCACTACAGGCCAGGCCCTGCGGCGACGGCAGCCTCACACCGCAGCCGAACTAGTGAAACCTCATACTCCTCTCCGCGTGGGCATCCACTACGGCGTCTTCCCCGGCTCTGCGTTGTCCCCTTCCTAAGCCTCGCCGTCGTCCACCACCCTGGCGTTCTTGGGGCGGCATGGTCAACGTGGTCAAGGAACGACTTCCATCGGAAGAGTATTATACGTGGATAGATTGACAGCTGGGTCCACGGCCGCAGCAAGGAAGTGCCTCCTTATTATGCGGAAAATAATGACTTCCTCCACCTGACATCAGGGATCCACCAGACGGGCCACCGTATTTCGTGAAAATAATGTTTCCCCTGACTACTGGGACCCACCAGCTACATCTTCGCACGCAAGGAGGTGTGTCCATATTATGGGCAAAAAAAATGATTCACCCCTGACTGCTGGGACCCACCAGCTACATGTTTGCATGCAAGGAAGTGCCTGACAGTCGGGAACCACCTGGTTGAAGCGTACATAGCGTTGTCATTCTGGTCGCGAACGTGTATGTACATACTGGTCGATCAGTGTGTCTGCAGGCTGCAGCAATGAACCGTGGCCGTGCAAGAAAGGGCACGTGTCGTAGTAGAGGTGCGCACGTGTGGTAGTAGAGGCGCGCACGTAGCATGTACACGTACGTACAGCGGCTAGGGTGCAAGAAAGAAAATACGGCCACGTACGTACATACAGGAGGGGTCTCGAACGCCTACTCGCGCATACGTATGGCCAGGGCTCGTGTACATGGCTGGGTTGGAACAGAGAAACTGCGTCGTCGTCGTGTTCATGGGGAGGCAACGGAATGCGTCGTGTTCATCAGGAGGCAACGGAACGCGTGCTATTCATCTGGAGCCAACAAGCTTGCATGGAACAGGCGATGGAAACAAGGCCTGGCGTACCGCAGAACGGAGGAAACGGCCTTGTGTTCGACCGGCCACGGTGGAAACGGGGTCCTGTTCATCGGGAGGGGTCTGTCGAACCGCAAAACAGAGGAAACGGACCTCCTACGGTCGAAACAGGGTCTTATTGATCGGGAGGGGTGCGGCGTACCGCAAAACGGAGGAAACAGACTTGTGTTGGAGCGCTACGGTCGAAGCAGGGGTCCTAATCATCGGGACGGGTGTGGCGTACCGCAAAACGGGGCTCCACGGGATACTGTTCATCTACAATGTCGACTGCCTGCAAGGGCTACTGTTCATCCACCGTCGACCTCCTCCAGCCTCCACCTGTGACTGTTCATCCACGGGCTCCTGTTCATCCAACCTCCACCGCACGCTCCTCCACCGGCTACTGTTCAACCAACCCTCTCCACAGGGTCCTGTTCAACTACCCCTCCACGGGCTACTGTTCAACCAGCCCTCCACCTGCTACTGTTCAACCAGCCCTCCACGGGGTCCTGTTCATCCAGCCCTCCATGGGGTCCTGTTCATCCAGCCCTCCACGGGGTCCTGTTCATCCACCGGCTCGATCGATCGGGGTACTGTTCATCCAGCGGCAACGGCCTCTACTACCATGGGTTCCTGTTCATCCAACCCGCACCGGGAACTGTTCATCCAAACCCCCTCAACAACGCTCACTGTTCATTCAGGGAAGGAGGTAGTAGTGTTCGATCGGTTTCAGGTAGAAGCAGTAGCGAAGGAGTCACACTCGGGTTCAGTTAACAGCAAGGGATCGATCGATCGCTCGGGTTACATGTCGTAACTGCGATTACTGTCGCTCGGGTTCAGTTAAAGCCCAACGCCTCGCTCGGGTTTAGTTAGAGCCCAACGCCTCACACACGTGCGCGTACATATGAGAGAAATGCGTATCGCTCAGCCCCTCGACCACCCACCGTAACCGGGAACTCCCCGATATTTTCCTCGCCCTCGCTTCTACCACGGTTTTTTCCTTCATGGACGGCCCAAAGAATGTCATGCAGCTGCGTCTCCGGCCTGCCCAGGACGAAAAGCCCATTTTCTGTCATGATTTTTTTGTTATAGAAGTAGGACCCCACCACATCTATGATGATACCAGGTTTTGTCACAATTATCATCATAGAAGTGTCATAAGTATGACAGAAAAAATTTCGTTCGGCCCAAAATGTCAAAGATGTGTCTTTTATTTGTAGTGTAACAAATGGATGTACACCAACCGATCTCCCGCTATGCATATAGCTAGTGTAACGCCCGGATGTAACTTTTCCCAGTTTGGCAATATATCCATTTTGGTCTTCATCCAATTCCTTGGGTCTATCATGGTTGGCTTCTTTTTGTTTGCCTTTGTTTTATTTATTTATTGCATTGCTATGCCATCATATTGTTGCATCATGGCCTCATCATGTGTTTGCATTGTGCTTGGTGTCATTTTGCATATCGCCATCATCATGTGCATCTTCATCTTGTAGCACGTTGCATTGCGGCATGTTCCTTGGATCCAAGTTTCATCATTTCCCCCCCTCATCACCACCTATCCTTCTCTTCCTTTCCTTATTTTGTCAAGTGTCATTTTCCCTACCCCATAAATGTTCATCTTCTCCCTATAAATCTTGCACCATGGCCTAAACCCCTCTTCAAGTTTTCACCTTATTTGAAATTCTTTTGGTCAGATTAAAAAATGATCCAAGTTTGAATCAATTCAAAATTGTTCTATTTTTCTACCTTTAAAAATGCCCAAACCAATTTTATTAAATAGGGCTTTAAACTAGGATCATGGAAATATTGTTATATTTCTCAAGCTCCTCTCCTTTGCCCCTGCTCTTTTCCTTTTATTTTTCTGCCTGAAGTAAAAGGAAAAAAAAGCAGCACAACAGCCTAGCAGCAGCACCCACCTGGGCCTCGGCCTCCCAGGCCAGCCCATCTAGCCCCTCGCCCCGCAGCCCAGCTCACCCCCCTCGCGCCCTCCTTCCTCCTTTTCTCACTGAAATGGTGCGCACCCCTCTCTCCCACTCGCTCCATGTCGCCGCGTCGGTCCCACTGGTCAGCGACCGAGCCCGCTCCCGCCCCCACCTTTCCTCCTCCCTCGGCCCCCCTCGCGCGCACACACATGACCACGGCCGAGAGCAGCGCCGCTCCAAACCCGCTCGCCCTGGCCCCCTTTTAACCTCTCCCCATGTCCACGTGCCTCAAGGGTTTCCCTCTTCCCTCTCGCTGCCGCTGCCATGTGAGAGAACCACCAGATCCGCCAATCAACGCCATGCCCAAGCGCATCTGAGAGCACGGCCTCGTCGCCAGCGTGCTCTCTGACCACCTCCAACCCGGCGGTCGTGTCCGTCTTCTTCCCTGACTTTGTCTTCTTCCCCGACGTCCGCTACTTCGCCGCGGGACGCCAAGACGCCGTCGACACCTTCCTCTTCTTCCCCGCGGACCTCGTAGGTGTTCGATCGTCGCTGTGCTCATCTCCGACCACCTCTCGTAAAACTGAGCGCCCTCGCGTGCTCGTGGTAAGCCCCTGAGCAGCCCCGTGCCATTCTCCCCCTCTTTTGCATGCGTTAGCTAGCCCCGCACCATCCGCCCGAACCCGTCGCCGTCGAACCCTGCTCCGGCGAGTCCTGTGACCTCCGTAGCGCCTCTGCGCGTGTTCTTCCTCATCGCCGCGTCGCGTAGGCCGGTTCCACAACTCCAACTGCTCGCGTAGCCTTCTGCCTCGCCACGTGCGTCCGCATCGTCGCTGCCTCTATAGCTCATCGTCGGTGTTGACTCTGTTTTTGTTTGGTGCGGCTAGTGGCACCCGGGGACGCGAGATCCTCCTGCGACCCCGTTGCGCATCTCCGCCGTGCTGTAGGGCCCCCGGAACAACACCGGCGAGGTCCTCCATCGTGCCCGTCGTCGGCCGGCAGCGCCCCTGCTTTGCTCTGTTTCGGCCGCGCGCATGGGTCACCAGTCAGCCTCACGCACCCCTAGGCCCACCTGTCAGCCTCACACGCGCACACAAAACCTCTCACATGACACGTGGGACCCACGGACCCACCTGTCATCCGCACGCATCTGTTTTAAACCAATCGGGCAGTTTTTCCATTTTGGGCCTTTTCCAATTCTGGCCTTTCCTCTTCTGTCAAGTCCAGATCTGGTCAAGTCCATTTTCGGCAGCTTTCCTTTTCTGTCAATAGCCATGTTAGGCAACATTTGACTTATAGCTTTTGTGGTGATTTTTCTACAACAACCCCCACATATTATATATGTTTTTGGGGTAGAGAAATCCCACCAATCCAGTGGTGCCATTTGTTTTTTGCATTTGAGCAAGTTGATGAACATGTCATTTTACATCGTGATGTTGTTTTGTCATTTTTGTGTGATTTAATTCAAATATGCTATGAGGTTGTTTGGCACATGTATAGCTTCATTTGCATGCCTACTCCATGCTAGAATTTATTCCATGTCATTTAGTGCACTGTGATGAGTGCCACAAGCTTGCAAAGTTGCTATCATGATCTGTTTCTGCCATGATCTATGAATTTCTGCTAAGTCTGTTAAACTGTTATCTTTGGCATTTTTGCCATGCTGTTTTAGACTGTTCTTGGGGTTTCCAGCAGTAGCTCACTATTCATGATTTGTAGAGCTTCACCTGTACTTCGTTGCCATGCATTGTGTTTTCATGTTTGGGTGTTGTAGTATATGTTAACCTTGCATCTAAGTGGCCATGTTGCTGTTTTAAGCAGTTTGCATCATATCTTGTTTTTCTTGTCATTTGCAAACCATGCATCCGTTTCCGGTGATCCTTATATCGATTTCGAACAAAATCACCCCTTCTTTCTAGTGGCATGCTTGGTTTGCCAATTTGATGCCATGATCATTCTTTTCCCTTCTGGAGTACCCATCTGCATTGCACATCATATCTTGCATTCCATGCCATGCCTTGCATCATGTTGCTTGTGCATTGCACCGGGATTGATTGTTGTTCCGTTGCTTGTGTTCTTGCTTTGGGTAGAGCCGGGAGACGAGTTCGTGAACGAGGAACCTATTGAGTACGTTTATGAGGAGCAAGCTTTCGACAACTCTGAGAACTTTGCAGGCAAGATGACCATTACCCTCGATATCACTTCTATCTTTGCTTGCTAGTTGTTCGTTCTATCACTATGTCGCGCTACCTTCCACTTGTTTATCATGCCTCCCATATTGTCGTGTCAAACCTCTAATCCACCTTCCTAGCAAACCGTTGGTTTGCTATGTTACCGCTTTTGCTCATCCCCTCTTATAGCGTTGTTAGTTGCAGGTGAAGTTGAAGATTGCTCCATGTTGGAACATGATTATGTTGGGATATCACAATATCTCTTATCTTAATTAATGCATCTATATACTTGGCAAAGGGTGGAAGGCTTGTTCTTTTGCTCGGTGTTTTGTTCCACTCTTGCCGCCTTAGTTTCCGTCATACCGGTGTTATGTTCCTTGAATTTTGCGTTCCTAACATGGTCGCGGTGTTATGGGCCCCCCTTGTCTCTTCGCCTAAAGTAAAGCTTTCCAGAGGAGATCCAACATTGGTTTTACCATTTTCCTAATAACAACTAAAATTTGCATAGGGAGTAATTAACCTAAGGATTCTTAATCAACCCCCGGGCCAGTGCTCGACTTGAGTGTTGGTCCACCTACCTAGCAGTTGGCGGAGCCGCTCTTTGACTATCGTTCACTTTGCATAGACGGATGAGTCCGTAGATAGAGAGCGCACGGCTCTAGACACGGGTTCGACTCACCGGGAGATCTCCTTGGGATAGTTTTCCTTTCTTCGAAGAGCTTGTGCACCGGGATTCCGAGAATACTCGGGGTGTCCCGCGATGGAGGATTGTCTCCGCGGATCATGAGCTTGTCATGGGATAAGTTGGGACACCCTTGCAGGGTTTAAACTTTCGAGAGCCGTGCCCGCGGTTATGTGGAAGATGGGAATTTGTTAATATCCGGTTGTAGAGAACTTGACACTTGACTTAACTAAAATGCGCCAACCGCGTGTGTAACCGTGATGGTCTCTTTCCGATGAGGGTCGGGAAGTGAACATGGTGGGGTTATGTTTGAACGTAAGTAGTTCAGGATCACTTCTAGCTTCATGACCATTGCGTAGTTTCTCATCTCACTCTAGTGTGCGTATGTTAGCCACCATATTTGCTTAGTGCTTGCTGCAACTCCACCTCATTACCACATCCTACCCATAAGCTTAAATAGTCTTGATAACGCGGGTTTTGAGATTGCTGAGTCCTCGTGACTCACGGATACTACCAAAACAGTTGCAGGTAACGATGATGCCAGTGCAGGTGACGCAACCGAACTCAAGTGGGAGTTCGACGAGGACCTTGGTCGTTAATATGTTTCATTTCCTGATGATCAGTAGTGGAGCCCAGTTGGGACGATTAGGGATCAAGCATTTGGGGTTATCTTCTTTTTATTTGGATTTGACCTTAGTCGGTCTATGTGTGTATTTTGGATGATGTATGTCGGGGCAGGCTGATCTGGCCCACGAACACCTATGGGGCCGGCGGACCGAGCCCCTTTCGGTTCGGCAGGGAGCGGAGGTCGCACGAAGAGCAGATCGAGGCGAAGCACGCGAGAGGTTTTACCGAGCTTCGAAGCTCTCCGGAGAGATAATACTCCTACTGCTGCATGTCTAGGTGTATTGCGTTCTTGCTCAGGAGCGCTCGAATGCTACAGTACAGACGAGCTGCTAACGAGACTGAGCGTGGAGGAATCGATCGACCAACCCGCCTTCTCTCGTTGCGCATGGGCCTCCTTTTATATGCTCAAAGGGGCTCCGATAGGTGGCAACGTGAGCGAAGGTACAAATGTAAAACTAGTGGTTGGTACACCTACTTGTACAGTGTACAGTGTAATATACCTAACTCTGACGGCAAGGGACAAAGGCATTAAATGCCCATCTTGTCGCCCTAACAGTGCAAACAGGGACCGTCAGGGGCGCCACCGTCCGCCATGATGGCAAACTTGTCAGCACCGCTTGCCACCTCGCACAGCTGGCTGCACAGCCTCTCGCCACGCGCGCCTGGAAAGGTCCCAGGGCGACACGTTAGTGGATGCGCTGGAGCGTAGGTACAGAGAGGTGGTCTGCCGCGGCAAGCGCCTTGCCGTGGTTGTTATCTTGTCGCGCCCGGAAGCTTGTCGCTCGCCGGGCCTTCACGGCAAGCTCCTCTTGTCGGGGTCTTGTCTTGTAGGTGCCTGGGGTGGCCTTCCCGGCAAGCTCCTCTTGTCGGGGCCTTGTCTCCTATGTGCCTTGGGTGACCTTCCCGGCAAGCTCCTCTTGCCGGGGTCTTGTCTCCCTGGCTTGAATACTTTGTTCTTGAATGGCTCCAAAGGAACCACAGAGGACCTCGGCGGTCACCAGTAAGCCTTGCAGCGGAGGGCTGCAACTGCCCGTGCACAAGTTCGGGATACTAGGGTACCCCTACTCTAGTACACCGGCAGAGCCCCCGGCCTGGGCCACACGGTGCCGAGCGCTATTGGGCCAGGCCCAAAACAGGGCAGGCACACGCAGCGGCCGGTCACACCATAACTCACCCCGGACCCACCACGTCCCCCACGAGCAGCACGCACCGAGCGTGGCGTCGTGTGAGAGATCGTGGGCGAGGTCGTGGGGTTTCCTTTATTCGGGAAATCGAACGTCCGCCTCCCTCTTTATAGGCAGGGGAAACAGGGGTACGTCGCCTACCTTGCCAGTCGCTGTCCCATCGAAAAACCACCGCTGCTCCCCCCTTCTTCTCAAGGCTGAAAAGAGAGCAGCGCTCCGCCCCCCATCGCCGCCAGCACACTCAACGCCGTCGATCTCCTCCACCGCCTCCGCCATGGGCCCGAAAGCCGACAAGGGGAAGACCGTGAAGTCGGCCGAGGCGCTGCGGCTTGCGGCGCTGCGCAGGAGCGGGCCGTCTTCCCCTCAGCTCGCCAGAGGGAGCCGAGGAGAACTACTACCTCTTCTGGTCGACGGAGACGCGCATCCAGCGCCGCAGTACTCCCGCCCGCTGCTGTAGAACTGGCCCGATGGGGTATCCTTCTTCGCTCTTCTTCTCTGCGGGCTCGCCCGCCCTTCTCTGAGTTCTTTTGTGACATTATGAACAACTACGGGTTCCGCCTCCTTGATTTCACCCTCAACGCCATTCTGACCATGGCAGTTTTCGCACATCTCTGCGAAAACTTTGTCGGAGTCCACCCAAATGTAGCTCTTTTCCGTCACTTCTTTTTACCCCGAGCCAAGAGAGGAGAGCCCCTTGACGGAGGAATTGCTTGGGTCTCCAGGGTCGGCAAGAAGGAGGCCTATCTGGAGGGAGAGCTCCGTAGCAAATGGGAGGAGTGGAGGGCAGATTGGTGCTGGATCGTTGAGGAGAACCCGCAGCCTTTTACCGCCCAGCGCCAAACCCCAGTAGTACGCGGCAATGATTGGAGCAATCTAGCCCCGGAGGATGCTAGGTTGAAGATCACAGTTACCCGAATCCTCCGCCTCAGACTTGCCGGACTCATCAGAGGCACCTGGCGCGGACTTTCTTCGCCGCCGACGCCTTGTAGGAGAGAAGGAGACCTGCCTGGGAATTTCAGAACGCCGCAGACATCATGAGGCTGCGCCCAGGCCTCAACTTCAACTTCACTGTCTTGGAGCTTGACGCAATGCTCTTAGAGCCGTTCAAGCCTGATCCTGATCATCCGGAGATGTTTAGGTTGCCGAGGGGCGTCGTCCCGCTGTGCAACAACTCGTCGCTCGACCGCACCCGTGCAATGATGCCGTTGTGCGACTCCCACGGAATTGTCCCCACTTGGCAAGAGCAGGCAGACGATGTCGTGCGGCAGTTCTTCGACAATCTAGTGGAGATGCCGGTCCGCCCCAATGAGCGAGAGGGCCTCACCATGCGACACCAGCGACGCGAGATGCAGCGCGCCACCGAGCTAGAAGAAGCGGCAGCAGCGGCTGGCGGTTGGCTTCACTGTGGAGGAGGCAGAGGCAGCCGAGGCGGCAAGCCTTGTCGAGCGAAAAGGAGTTCGTCGGCGAGGAAGAGCTTGCCGAGCACAAGCCGAGTCAAGCGAGCCCGCCGAGGCGCATCCTCTCCACCTCCAAGAAGCTTGCCGCGAGCGGAGCCACCGGCTCCACCAAGAAGGCGTCTTCGCAGGGCGGAAGAAGCAGCGGGCGGGCAGACGGGCTAACAGCAAGCAGCGCGGGCGCGCTCCACCGCGGCAAGCACTGTTGGGAGCACCTCACACCGCTGCGGCAGCGGGCGGGCCTCGCAGCCACCGGTCCCGCTCCCGCCAAGCGCCCAAGGGAGTTTACTCCTCCGCCTCGTTGTACCTGAGGCGGGCGACCAACCTCTCCGCGCTCAGCTCCGACGAGGAAGAGGAAGAGTAAGATTCCTTGTTGTACTTGTAATTCTTCGATTTGTTGCCTTGTCTTGTATCTGATCTGCTTTACTCTGAATCCATTCCTTTTTAGGACGCTGGCCCAGAGGATGTCGAAGAGGGCCAAGACCCCGGTGATTGTCGTCGAGGACGAACCTACTGCGACGGCAGGAGGCGCATCCGAGACAACCTTGTCGGTGAGGCAACTCTCCTTCAAAGCAGCCCCCAGCGCAGCCCCCAGCGTAAGTATATGGTCTACTTCTTGCTGTTCTGCGTGCATGGGTGTTTTTCCCTTTGCTGATATCTGACTGTTGACTTGTGTAGGAGCAGAGCAGCCTCCTTCTGCTTCGACTACGCCGCCAAGGGTGGATTCCCCGGCAAGGGAGCGCTCCCCGGCAAGGGAGCCTTCTCCGCAAGGAGCCTTCTCCGCAAGGGAGCCTTCTCCGGCAGGGCAGCTCTCCGGACAGGGTCGGCACCAGCGATCCCTTGGCGGCGGAGACCATGACCGCAGCCCCCGGCGCAGGTAACCTTCTTGCCTGAGTACTTCCCTTGTGTTTTTCTTCTTCTGATTTAATCTTTGGATATTTGCTTGACCTTCTTCATCCGTCCGCCACAGAGCCAATGGAGATCGAGGTCGCCGGCGAGGAGGACGTGCGCGGCAACACTGACAAAGCCGCCGCCATGGAAGAAGAAGCCGGCGCTGACGAGCCTGCCGGCGAAGAGGCCGCAGAAGCTGGCGAGGGGTCTGGCGATTGCATTGACGACCCTGAAGCCGCAGGAGCGCCAGGCGCTACACCGACCGCCGATCCCTCCGCCGCTGCTGCAGCGTCAGGCTCCGAAGAGCCCCAGCCCGGCGCCTACTTGAAGGCCGGCGACGGCGTCTTCATCAAGCTCCCAGGGGAGTCCCGCTCCGAGGCGTCGGCGAAGGAGAAACCTTCGATGAAGAGCTGCTCGCCTCATTGGCTGACGCTAGTTGACGCGCCAAGCAGCAGCAGCAGCGAGCCTGAGGAGGAGCAGCTGCTACGGAAGCTGTTGTCGCTGTACCGCGCCCGACAAGCCAAACTGGCATCCCAGGAGGCCCTTGTCGCCAAGGCGGGAGCAGATATTGAGAAGCGCGCGGAGGAGCTCCGGGGCAGCAACCAGGAAGCTCTCCGGTCCTTGGCGGAGGAGCGGGAGCAACTTCGCCGAGGCGCAAGGCCTTCATCCTCGAGAAGGCTGCAGCTGAGGAGGAACAGCAGCTTGCCGCCGAGAAGCTGTCTGCGCAGGAGGGTGAGCTGGCGCAGCGGAAGGTCAACCTGGACAGCCACAAGGAGGATCTTGCCATGCGCGAGGAAGCACTTGGCGGGGCTCTCAAGGAGGCAAAGGATGCTGCCGCAGCCGAGGCCGCCAAGAAGGAGCCTGGAGACGAAGGTGGCGCAGTTGGAGGCCAGCCTCAAGAAGAGCGGCGAGGAGCTTGCTGCACTCAAGCACGAGCGCGAGAAGGACGCCTACACTCTTGGCGAGCTGCAAGGCCGTCTCGCCGAGAGGAGCAAGGAGCTCAGCGCCGCCAGGGACTCCAATGCAGACCTTGAGTTGAAGCTAACTACTTTGACTCAGACGCTGGACGGCGCCAAGGAGCGGGAGGTGGCCCTGAAGGAGAAGGTCAAGGCCGACGAGGAGCTGCTGGCGAATGCTGTTGCCGCCCAAGGTGCCTTGAGGGAGAGTGTGGAGCACTGGACCAAAGGTCTCGTGGATACTGCTGCCGCCATCCACAGCGAGCTGATGGAGCTGGGGATGGTGGATCTTGGATACTCCTCCGACGAGCACCTCCAACCCAGCGCCAAGCTTAGCTTATTCTTCAAGGGCGTGGTGACGGGCCTCCAGCTGACCTCGGAAGAGGTCCCAAAACAGCTGGCCGAGGAGTCGCGCCCATATCTGCGGGAGCCCTCCAAAAGGTGCTGATGAAGGTGGCCTTCCGCAATCCGGGCCTCAACTTCACCAACGTCCTCAAGTCTCTGCCGCCGGATGCTGATGTGGAGGCGCACAAGATCCTTGTCGCACCCATTGTGGACAGGGTGAGCGGAATCAAGAGGGTTGAGGGTGGTCGCGTAGATTAGGCCGCCCGTTTTCTCTTGCTCTTGCTGCTACTAGTCATGTCATAGGAACAATCCATTAGAGCTGCGGCAAGCTATATTGTAATATAACTTTATTTTGGATATCAATTGCTATGCTATTTCCTTTACTTGATTCCTTCCTTTGTATGTTTTTGCCTTACGCTTTTAGGGGACTTGTCGGCGCGGGCACCTGAGCCGCGAGTGAACGTCGCGAGCGTCGGCCGCGGTGCCGCTTCCGACAAGCAACCTTGTCGCAACTAGTCGCAGGTCACTTAAGTTGTTGAGCGGACTCGAAACAAAGTAAGGGCGCAACTAGCTACGAATTGGTTCCTCTGCACACAGGTTTTCCATACAAAGTTCGGTCGTTCAAGGAAAATAACTTAAATTTTTTAAAACTGATTGCTCAAACTTTGGCAACTTAGCTTTTCTGTCGTTTGCTTCCCGGTAAGGTTAGACTTCCTTGAGCGGCGCTTGGTCCACACCATTATCTTCTCCTTCCCCCCCGGCAAACTTGTGTGCGAGGAACCTTCCTTTCTTTGAGAAAGAGAAAGAAGAGAAAATAAAGATATGGAGCCTTGTGGCTCATTATCACTTACCAGGGGTAGGTGCTGCACAAAGTGTCAGATAACGCATGCAAATAGAAGTAAAAAGCATGAAATTGACAAGGTGTGCGAAGCACGCTAGTTTCTTGATGCACGGTCTGCGCTCGCTTTGTACAAAGGATTACATGCATCGTGACAAGACTTGTACAAAAGGTGGTTGCCGAACAGGTTCGGCAACCGCGACCTCTGGTAAAACTTACGAAGATGCTCAATATTCCGTGAGTTGCTCACCGGAATGTCATCTTCGGTCTCAAAGCGGACAGCGCCAGGCCTAGTGACTCGTTTCACCCGATAAGGGCCTTCCCACTTGGCGTCAACTTGTTGGAATTCTTGGCGGACTGAACGCCAAGAACAAGGTCGCCTTCCTCGAGACTTCGGCATTGACTTTGCGGCTATGGTAGCGGCGCCAAAGCTTGCTGGTACCGAGCAGCTCGTCTGAAGATGATCTTCCTCAAGGAGCAGCGTCATCTTGTCGCAGCTGCTCTTGCTCAAACTCATCATAAGCGAGCACTCGAGGCAATCCGTATACGAGTTCCGTGGGGAGAACTGCCTCTGCTCCATAGACTAGAGCGAAGGTGTCGGCGGTGGCTCGATTTGGCGTCGTCTGATCGACCAAAGAACCACCGGCAGCTCCTCAATCCAGTTTCTTCCGCACTTGTGCAGCCTGCCGAAGTTCTCGGTCTTGAGCCCGCGCAAGACTTCAATTTTCCTCTCCGCTTGACCGTTGCTTCTCGGATGAGCAGCGAAGCGAAGCAGACCTTGGCGCCAAGATCTTGGACGTACTGCATGAAGGTGCGGCTTGTGAACTGTGTGCCGTTGTCGGTGATGATCCTGTTAGGGATTCCGAAGCGGCAAACAATCGACCTGAAGAAATTTACTGCTGACTGTGCTGTCACCTTCCTCACTGCTTCCACTTCCGGCCACTTTGTGAACTTGTCGATTGCAACGTACAAGTACTCAAAGCCCCCGACAGCTCGGGGGAAAGGGCCGAGATGTCGAGCCCCGGACGAAAATGGCTGTGGATAAAGGGATCGTCTAGAGAGCTTGAGCTGGCTGGTGTCTGCTTGGAATGGAACTGCATGCTTCACACTTGGTTACTTGTGCAGTTGCATCTGGAGGGCTGTCGGCCAAAAGAAACCTTGCCGAACGCTTTGCGGCATTGCTCTGGCGCCAATGTGGTGACCACATATGCCTCCGTGTATCTCTCGCCAACAGCTTTTGTCCGTCTTCCCGATGAATACACTTCAATTTCACCCGTTGAGTCTTCTTACATACGGTGTCGACAAACTGGTACATACTTGACCTGCCAGCTACTCTTTCCGCTTCTTCTTGCTCTTCGGGAAGTTCTCCTGTCTAAAGGAAATGGACAATCTGCTGCGCCCATGCTGGAGCTTGAGGCTCGACAACAAGGACTAAAGGCACATCTGCTACTGCGGGAACATCAGCTTCCACGGCAAGAACCTGCGGCTCAGCCAGAGCTTGACGTTCCCTGGCAAGCTTGCCGGAGCAAAACTTGTCGGGAGCGTCTGCTTCAACGAAACAAGCCACAGGGCTTGTCGAGCAGACTGCCCTCGGCCTTTGTTGGTGTCGATCTTGGGGACCTTTGTGGCGGTGGCTTCGAAGCTCTGCGGAAAGTAGTCACTAGAGATCAACCTCCTCTTCTTGCTCTGTCACATTGGTGGTGTTACGGACGACTGAGTTAGCTTGAGCACAAAAATCCCTGGTTCCACAGGTAACTTAAGTGCGGTGCACTTTGACAAGCCATCAGCAATGTCGTTCTGAGCTCTCGGAATATATTCCATTTGCAGGCCGTCAAAGTGCTCTTCTAGATTCCTCACTTCATCAACATAAGCTTCCATCAACGGACTCGATAATTCTTGTTCACTTGGCGGATAACAAGTTGTGAGTCACCCCGACAATGAGCTTCTTGATCCCAAGGTCTCTGCGATCCTGAGACCGGCAAGCAAACCTTCATACTCTCTTTGTATTGTTTGTTGCTTGCTCCTTGGGAAAGTGCATCTGGACTACGATTGAGGTGCTCTCCGGCGGGTGCGACAAGCACGCGACACCGGCGCCTTGCGGCAGAAGGCACCATCAAAGTACATCAGCCACTCTTTGCTTGTTTCCTTGACGGGGCCTTTCGTTTCTGGTATTTCTTCATCTGGCGTTGGTGTCCATTCTGCTATGAACTCCGCCAATGCTCTGCTTTGGATAGTTGAAGTGCTCTCAAACTTGAGGCCAAAGCTTGACAGTTCCAGTGCCCACTCGACAATCCTGCATGTTGCCTCTGGATTCTGCAGTATCCTCTTCAGCGGAAAGCGAGTGACAACTGTGATCTCATGTGCCTGAAAGTAATGGCGCAGCTTTCTCGAGGCCATGAGAAGGCCGGCAATTCCTCGCGCACTGAGTACCTTGACCTAGCCCCCTGCGGAAGGGCGACAAAGTAAACTGGGCGCTGCACCATCCTTTTCTGCATCTTGTCATGCGTCTGCGCAGATTCGTCCTTGTCGGGACTAGAGCTTGCCGGCGAAGCCCCCTGCTTGTCGCTGGATGTGTCTGCCGTGGTTGCTAGCTCATCATCCGCCTCCCTCTCCGCTACTAACGCAGCGCTAACCACTTGATTGGTTGCCGCTATATATAGCAGCAACTTCTCTTGTGGCCTAGGTGCGACAAGTGTTGGAGTGGAGGACAGGTATCTCTTCAGGTCCTGCAGCGCAGCCTCCGCTTCCGGAGTCCATTGCATCGGACCTGCCTTTTTCAAAATTTTGAAAAACGGCAGGCGCTCAAGCAGATCTAGAGATAAACCTGCTGAGAGCTACGAATCGGCAAGCCTTCGACATCCTTGACGCGCTTTTAGTGCTTCAATCGCTCAATGGCCTTGATCTTGTCGGGATTGGCTTCAATTCCCGGCGAGACACGAAGAACCGAGAAGCTTGCTGAAGGGACTCCAAACACGCACTTCTCGGGGTTGAGCTTGAGGTTGATCTTGCGCAGATTTGTAAAGGTTTCATCTAAATCTTGAACTAGGGTCGCCTTATCCTTGATTTTGACCACTATGTCATCCATGTAGGCTTCCACATTTCTGCATTTGCGGCTCAAAAGCATCATGAACTACTCTTGCAAGCGTTGAACCAGCATTCTTTAACCCGAAGGGCATCCGTACAAAACAGTATGTGCCACATGGGGTGATGAATGCGGTCTTCTCCTCATCCTCTTCTGCCATGAAGATCTGATGATATCCTGAGTATGCATCCAGAAATGAAAGCAAATCACATACGGCCGTGGAGTCAACAATCTGGTCGATGCGCGGCAAGGGAAATGGATCTTTGGGACAAGCTTTATTGACATCTGTAAAGTCGATACAAAGCCTCCATTTCCCGTTAGCCTTGCGTACAACTACAGGATTGGCCAACCACGTGGGATGGAGCACTCCTCTGACAAGGCCTGCTGCTTCCAGTTTCTTGATTTCTTCGCGATGAACTCTTGACGCTCCTTTGCTTGCTTCGACTTTCGCTGACGGGCGGCGCATGAGGACAAGCGGCAAGATGGTGCTCAATTACTTTCACGAACACCGGGGATGTCGGGCGGTTGCCATGCAAACACGCCGGCGTTCGCCCGCAGAAAAACGAAGCGCGCCTTCCTATTTAGGGTCGAGAGAGGCACGATGGTGAAGGTACCACCGCTGCCGTCCTCCTTGGCGACACCTTCTTGGTCTCTCGTGGAGCTGTCATCGCCTTTCTTATACTTGCCGGTGGAGCTCGATGGTGCGTCCTCGACGGTAGCGCAGCACTCAAAGAGGTGCGCTTGCCGGAGTGGGCATCGAGCTCTTGCCGGACTTGGCCTTCCTCTTCCCCGGAGCTTCAGCGGCAAGTGGCTTGCAATCTGTCAGCTGCTGCTTCCGGTAGATCTTGTCGGCGCAGATAAGAGCATCCTTCTTGTCGCCAGGGGACAGAGATGACGCTTTATCGGGCCCGGCATCTTCAAAGAGGTTGTAGGCGTAGTGAGAGGCCGCCATAAATTTGGCGAGTCTTTGGACGGCCAAGTATTCCATTGTAAGGCAATGGAAAGTCGGCAACATCAAAGGTGACCCTCTCACTGAAGTTCAACTTCGCCGCCAAATGTTACCGCAACGTGATCTTTCCTTCGCTTGCTCCTTCCCGGATTAATTCCTTGAAAAGTGCGGTCTCTTCGAGCTCGCCATCGTGGATCCGAGTTTCGAGCACCGCGGAGGAGATCAGATTCAAGCCGCCCCGCCGTCAACTAGCATCTTGGTGACCTTGAGGTTGCGGATAGTTGGTGAAACCAACATCGGCAAGCACCGGACCGCTGTTACGCGATCAGGGTGGTCCTCAATGTCAAAGATGATAGGCGTGCTGGACCATTTCAGAGGCATGCGTGACTCGATGGATGGTTCTGCTGCATTGACCTCCTGCATCCACTGCTTGAGCTGGCGGTGAGAGGTGTGCAGAGAAGCACCGCTGTCAACGCACAGGACCTCTGTGGCTTTCTGGAACTCCTGCTCATCGGCCTCGTCATCATCCATGCCTTCATCATCGTCTTCGTCTTCATCCTTGTCGCGGCCGCGGGGAGGTCTATCTCCTTGCCGCTGCTTGGCCTTGCCGCGGCGTCCTCCCCGGCCGGGACGTTTCTTGCCTCCTCCAAAGACCTTCCGGGCCTTCTCCTTGTCGCGTCGTTCGTATTCAGCTTTCTATTGCTCGACAAGCTGCTCGACCTTCTTGCAGCTCAGAGGTCATGACCCTTGGTGCGGTGGATCTTGCAAGATCGCTTGCCGGAGCCGTCACCTGTCGGCGGCCGCCACAGATCGCCAATCTCCTTGCCGGAGCTACCAGCCTTGGCGTTCTTGTCGCCACCTCCGTTGCGGACTGCTCGACTAGCACATCTCGCCTTTCTTTTTCCTGTTGGCCCGCCACGCTCTTCTTTGCCGGGCGGTCTCCTCACCGCCGATCCTCCGCTTCGGTATTCTCTCCGGGAGTCTCCTCCTCCTCAAAGACGCGTGCACACTTGTCGGCCAGGCGTATAGCTCACGACGTCTTCGATCTTGCACATCGCCATCTCCTCCCGCATCTGCGGTTTCGCGACGCTCGATGGAACGCGCTGATTACCGCGGCGGTGGACGTCGATGTTGTCTTGTACACGGCTGAATCTTTGAATATACTTGCGCAGGGCTCTCCTTCCTTCCGGGCGGCAGATGAAGGTCGCTTTCTTGGCCATGGGGCTTGTGGCGCTGTAAAGGCGCCGACAAACTGATGGCATAAATCTGCCCAAGAAGATATGGAGTTGTCCGGCAAGTGCATGAGCCAGGATCTGACATTGGGCTTGAGCACCAGCGGGAAGTAGTTGGCAAGGATCTTGTCGTCTTGCCCCCCGGCAGCTTGCACCGCGATGGTGTAGATGCTGAGGAAATCCGACGGATGCGTCTTGCCGTTGTACTTCTCCGGTACGTCAGGCTTGAAGTTTTCTTCTTTGGGCCACATCGACTTGCCGCAGCTCACGAAGTGAACGCAGGGCAACCTACCGCGTCACGGCAAGTCGCTGGTTCCTCTGGCGCGTGCATGTCAACAGAGGGCCCAGCGCGCTTGTCGGATTGACGTCGCGCTTCTCTTGGCGCCGATGCGAGTTCGAGCGTCCTCTTGCCGCCGATCGTGTAGCACTTGGCGCTGATCGCGATGAGCTCGTGGATCTGATGGCGACGCAGTGGAGTCGCTGCCGAGGTGGATCCGGCGAGTCGGCGACCTTGGCCTTCGGGCGGAGAGTGCATAGTGGTTGCACCCCCACGGTCTCTGCCGCCACCGGCTCGTGTTTAGCAGTCTTGCCGCGGCAGCGATGCACTTTCGGTTGCCGCGGGCGTCGCCGTTAAGCGGCCGATGAGACTTCAGATGGTGGCCCTCCACTCGTCGACCTTGTCGGCCGTTGGAGGGTAATCTAGGAGCGATTGAGCTCTCGCCGAGCTTCCGCTGGAGTAGTGGGTGGCAGTGGCGAACGGCGCGAGGAGCGGGATATGCTCGGACTTCTATCTATGTTAGAAGGAGCAGTATCCCGTCCGAGCGACCGTGCCTCGCTCGCGCCAGCATGTTGGCGTGCATGCTGGTCTTGAACGTCCCGGGATCCTCCAGCTCGATCTCGGTCCAACGAGCGTATGGCATTGTGAATGCCATGACGCTGTCGGTCCCGCGCTTCCTGAGACGGGCGCGGTGCATGTACGGACGCCGAGGTCTGCACGGCCTTGTCCTTGGACGTGGCAGCACCATGAGCTCCCCGTTGCCCATTCTTCCACGGCGTCACCCCACCACCTGTTTGCTCCGGTGGTGGTGGGTTCGACGCGACGGGCTTATGCCGCCAAGCCTTCTTCTTCGTGGCATGTTGACGAAGATAATGAAGATCTAGCTCGCGTGGGACGCCGGATCAGGTTCACACAACCTCGACGCTTCTACCCGGGCGCGCCAAAGATGTCGGGGCAGGTTGATCGGCCCACGAACACCTATGGGGCGGCGGACCGAGCCCCTTCGGTTCAAGGGAGCGGAGGTTGCACGAAGAGTAGATCGAGGCGAAGCACGCGAGAGGTTTTACCCAGCTTCGGAGCTCTCCTGGAGATAATACTCCTCTGCATGTCTAGGTGTATTGCGTTCTTGCTCAGAGCGCTGAATGCTACAAAGATGCATTTAGCCTGCTAACGAGGATCGGCGTGGAGGAATCGATCGACCAACCCCTTCTCTACGCTAAGCATGGGTCTCCTTTTATATGCTCAAAGGCTCCGGCAGTGGCAACGTAGACGGGGTACAAATGTAAAACTAGTGGTTGGTACACCTACTTGTACAAAGGTAAGTAATATACCTAACTCGACGGCGGGGACAAAGGCATTAAATGCCCATCTTGTCGCCTCTAATAAAGGCAAACAGGGATCGGTCAGGGCGCCACCGTCCGCCACGATGGCAAACTTGTCACGCCGCCACACCAAGATCACCGCTGGCTGCACATCCTCTCCACGCTACCGAAAGGCCCTGTATGGCGACACGTTAGTGGATGCGCCGGAGCGTAGGTACAGAGAGGGTCTGCATGCAAGCGCCTTTGCCGCGGTTGTTATCTTGTCGCGCCCGGAAGCTTGTCGCTCACGGGCCTTCCCGCAAGCTCCTCTTGCCGGGTCTTGTCTTGTAGGTGCCTGGTGGCCTTCCGGCAAGCTCCTCTTGCCGGGCCTTGTCTCCTATGTGCCTTGGTGACCTTCCGGCAAGCTCCTCTTGTCGGGGTCTTGTCTCCCTGGCTTGAATACTTTGTTCTTGAATGGCTCCAAAGGAACCAGGGAGGACCTTGGCGGTCACCCAGTAAGCCTTGCCGCGGAGGGCTGCACCTGCCCGTGCACAAGTTCGGGATACTAGGGTACCCCTACTCTAGTACACCGACAATGTATGAATTATTTAAGTATTGTGTGAAGTGGCAATTGTAAGCCAACTCTCTTTATCCCTGTCTTGTTCATTACATGGGATTGTGCGAAGATGACCGTTCTTGCGACAAAACCACCATGCGATTATGCCTCTAAGTCGTGCCTCGCTTTTTCCCCATGCGTCGATCGATCTACCTCATTAGTTATGTCTCTCCCTTCCTCCGACAAAAAATAATTGACCTACCGATCTAGTTAGGTTTGCTTACCAAACACATGGTTCCCCTTCATCATCCGTGCATGCATCCCGACACATCTATCACGCACATGCACACACAGAAACACATCCCCACTCTTATTGATAATATTGCAGTTCTACCCTCAGTTCTTCTAGTAGGCCTCTCCAACCATCTTCGAGAAGCAACTCCATCACCCATCCAGCACTCTACCCCTCTCCCTCCCTCCCTCTCTCTCTATCCCAACCTATTTCCCCTATGGATGTCGACTGATCTCCCTCAAGACATAGTTGGGTATCTCCTTCAAAACACAAATACGAATAGTTCTACCTCTCTCGTTAGGCCTCTGCCTCCCCCTCCTCCCCCATACACCGACATCGAGCGCCTAGTCATGTCTCCCTGCCTCACACAAACTTGTCCTCAAGGCCTCCGACGTTCCTCAGAGGTTAGTCGCCCTATATCTTTGACTTGCACACACACATTTTCGATGGCTCTCTTCATCGATCTCGCACCCACCCACTTGATCTTCTCTTCGACTCTATCGGTATCTATGACCCCTCCCTCTCTTCTCGTGGATCGCCCCCTCTATATATGATATCGTTAGGCCTCTCTTTCACACACATTACATGTGTCAATTTTTTGTTTGAGATGTTATCGACACATGTTCCCACAAATACATTCAAGAAATCACCCCCCAAACAAAAAAACACTCACGAACACACACGCCATCTGTCTGAGTTTGTACTCCTCTCCGTTCCAAAATAGATGGCCCAACTTTGTACTAACTTTAGTACAAAGTTAGTATAAAGTTGGGTCATCTATTTTGGAACGGAGGGAGTATCTCTCTCACACACACCCACGTACGTGGGGGACGTGAACGAAGAGAAGAGGTGCGCGCACGGCGCACGTACTCCCGTCTCTTTCCCAACCACACCCGCTGGTACACAGTGGAGCTCATTTCTGCATTTAAAAGGCAGCCTACGTGGTAATTTTACATGTGTACTGGTTTTCCACTTGATGGAGGATCATCTACCAAGGTGAAAAACAAATTGCAACTTGACGCGTTATGTTAAAAAAGAGGCAAACCATGTGGGGCCTACCTTAGAGTCAATGCTCAATACAATCGAGATGCTCTGTGCGTATTACTTTTGATGTGTCCCATCAACTCGCAGAACGAGGAGAATCTTGCTTAGTACGCCGTCTCCCCTACCCACGGGCGTGGTGGTTCGCAGGACGGGGTGGAGCTTGCTTATTATGCCTTACGCCCGCTCCCTCGCCCACGCGCGCGCTGGCTCGCAGGACAAGGAGAAAAATCTACTACTCCCTCCATTTACTCCTTGTCCCTACCTTGGTTAGAGAGATTATCATATTGTTTGGAATATATGTCCTTTAGTAGATTTCAATATGAACTACTAGTACATACTCCAAACACCGATGTATATAGACGTATTTTAGAGTGTAGATTCACTCATTTTGCTCCGTATGTAGTCAATATTGAAACGGACGTAATAGTACGCACTCTCCCTCGCCCACGTGGTGGACGTGCAACAATTCATTCGGTCTCATATAGCCAGAATGATATATACAACAGTACCATTATTGCTCGACTTCCCGAAGAGGCGAAGAGGCAATCGCAATGTTAATATTTTGGAGATGCCAAGCGCAAGGTTTATAGGAGAACGAGTAGTAGTAGTACTAGTGGTACATACTATAATGAGGAAGAAGGCAACAAGATGTATGTTTTATGTGATGCCTCTTCTTACAGGACATGCTAGACCTAGTGGACCTCATTGTTGCAATGGAACTACTCCCTATCATAGATGGCACGATTCAGAGTGGTGAGTAGCGGGCATAATTTGGAGCTGCTTAGTCTTAAACCCCATGAAGAAGTCCCATAGAAAGGAACAGCCATCCTCTACACGTGCTCTTATATAAAATGAGTAAATGAGACAAAAAGAGAAAGAGACAAAGTAAAAAAATCACCAGCTTTAGATCCAGCCCTATTGTATCAGTGAATGATATTTCTACGTCGTGATTGACATGGCTATATTATTAACCATGCTACGGAGGTAGAAGCGGATTTTTATTTATTAGCGGAGGTAGCAGCGGATGGATATTCAACGAGGAGTGAAATGATGGCTGCTTCCTCGGTCAAACATAGAGAAAGGTGGGCCTCGTGATTTCACGGCTTATTAGTCATTATTACTGCCTATACTCTTTGCCCATATAAAATAAATCATGGTAGTACAAGAGTGGGCTATACTTTTAATAACCATGCTCAAAGAGAAGAGGTGCATGCACCCATGCACGTAGTGTACTAGTAGCACTCTTTGCGTCTTTTGCGTCTTCCCCAACCACACACATGACATGGTGGAGCTCATTTCTGTAAGATGATACATCCCACGTGATAATTTGACGCGTCTAGTAGTAGTTACTCACTTATAAATAATGGAGGGTCGGGAACCACGCATAAACGATGCTGCGTCAATTATAAATAAAGTTTTTTTCTTCAGTGGCACATACGCAATATAAATATGTTCATATGGAGAGAAAAGGAAACTGCTCCAGTATATACATAGCCAGGACGAGCCTACACGGTTGCTTGATGGGGTTGCTCTCTTCACACTCTCTCGCACGAAACGACTGTGGCCACATCTCTAACATCCCGGCGGATCACGCCCGCCGGGTGAAGGGGTGGATGCTTAGTGTAGATGCGGTCGCCATCGCCGATGGCGAAAACCCACTGTCGGCACGTCCCGATCAGGGGTCCCCACCGTTCTCTCTCACAAAGCCGGTGTGGTTGCCTTCGTCCCTTGCTCACTTTGCGTGATGTGGACAGCTTGCCGCCTCCGCCGCCCTCCTCTAGGTTGAGCTACGCCCGACATCCCTCGGGTACAACTTCCTTTATAGCCGGCTTGCATCATTGCTCCAAACTGCCCACATCAGTTCATGTGGATATTTCTCTACTTCTTTGCTCCTTCACATACCTCAACTGGCTTCTACATATCAGATTTGTGATGAGTTTATGTCTCATCAACTAGTCCCAAAGAATCTTATTCTAATCATGCTTCTTAAATTTCTTTGCCATGTGGATGCTCATCTTGATTTTGGTGAAACCGCACAAAATGATCCAATGGTCAAAGGGTTGCAAACTTCATTTCTTCGAAGCTCCAACGCTGCCAAAGAAATTAAAGTATGGTTAGGGTTTACGGTTCAAGGGATAGGGACTGCATGGATCGTTTTTTTCTTTAGTTGTCTCTGTTCCAAAATAAGTGTCAAATTTAGTAGTAGTACAACTTTGTACTAAAGTTTGCATAAAGTTGAGACACTTATTTTGGAACGGAGGGAGTACATATTGGCTATGATCTGTCAATCATTGAGATGCAATACCATGCATGTTAGTCTCCTTTGTATTTGATGAAATGTTGCAATGGGCAACCTTGGACGCAAGATACATGAAACAGAAGCTGGAAGCTTCATAGCATTGTACAAATTTATCTCGCTGAGAAATTACAGTACGTAATATACAAGTACAATACGATGTAAAGAGTTAGGTGTCGCACGGTGTCTAGAAAATATAGTGATAGTGTGAGATGGGCCATGTAATCATTGAGCCTGCATGTATTCACTGATTTCGCACTTCTCCGCTGTAAGAATGGAGAAAATTGTAATCTAGTAGTACCTCCTTTCACCGAAAGCATGGGACATCCAGCAGTCATACCACCTCAGTGATAATGACCAATGAGCCATCAAATCACATAGACCCAAAGAAGAAGTTGGACTCGACAAAGCAACCATCACTCTTGAATCCACTTCTCCCTTCAATGCAGGCGCCAGTGAGAGGTCGCGTCCACTCTGCCCAGTCATGAATGTGGCACTGAATCTTTGGAGTGGCGCTGAACATTTCAGGCAGGAAGCGCGCGGGGGCGATGGAGGGGCTTTGGGTGGGCCAGGCTGGTCAGGAGCGGGCATGGCAGCTGTCCGCCTGTCCCGACCGGACGCCCGAAAACGAGAGGATGCACCGAATCTCGCGGCTAAATCATACACTACACACCATCTCTCTGTAGGAGTAGGTCGATGTGTCGCTCTCTCTAACACACACACATGCTGTTAAACACACACACACAAACACACACACGCCGAGGTAAATTGAGTCTATATCTCAATTAATGAAGACTTGCATGTTACCATCCATATGTTAGTACCTACTATGAAGTTAGTAACATAGACTAGTAACATATGCATGATACTAGTCCAAGTTACTCACCACTATGACCAGCCTAGCAATGTAACCAAACACTCCTTACTCGCCTTTGTTATCTCCCTTGAAACCCAATGCATGGAGCGCAAATACGCTGCTGATCGCATAAGAAATCAAAGTAATCTTGCATGCGAGTTAATACGTGGCCCTGCATGGTAGCTAAAACGGCATCTCTTAGTTGTTGTGATTAGTTGTTGCGTTTAGAGACAGAAATCAGGGCTTTGATTGGATGAAGGACATGTCAAGTTTCTCCTTCTCCTCCAATCTGCTTGCACCTTGGTCCCGCTGCACCTTCTAACGTGACTTATTACACCTAGACAGAGGGAGTAGTACGAGATACGGTGGCACACTGACTTAGGTCGAATACAAGTGCCCAAAATTGGGTGCATGTTATAATAAGGATTCACTTAAAATAGAACGTGAGTGAACAGAGGGATCAATTGGACAAAGGTTCACGAGCAAAGAGCGAGATGTGTGAGGTAAGATACACCGCTGGCGCTTTTAATTTCTCTTATTAATTTTTTTGTTTCACCTCTGACTGGTGGGACCCAACGTACTACATGGAGAGAGGTAAGGTGACTAAAGGCTGCATTATTTCTGTACTACCAACACTGCTTTAAATCCCAAAAGACCTTACCACCAAAGCCACATGACACGATTATGATTTAATTCCCAATGACTCCCATGCAAAAAAACACGACATGCTTGTCACACGAATGCAGGAATGTATAAAAGGTTATTTTCCTCTCGTTAACCATAACATGAGATTGGTGTAGCTGGTTAGCCTGTTCGCCCATCAAACTTGAGGTCTCGGGTTCGATAAACACACTTGAGCATAGTTTTGTTTTTGTTCGACTTCTTTCTTCCACCCAATGACAGGTAGGCCCCACATGATAGAGAGAGAAAGTGATCTCGGGCGGTGCCAGGAGGATTCTTTGACTCATCAAAATGGATGGATACCGAGCTATACGATCTCGGCCTCGGCGCTTGTTTTCTAGGGTTTGCACTCTTCACACTCTCTCCACTATATATATACACGCTGGAGCCTCAGCGCTTGTAGTTTCTCTCTTCACACTCTCTCACCCTCTCCAGATCTAAACAAGACTTCGTTGGCCTCTCTCTCTCCCCTCATTGCTGGTCAAAGAGCTGGCAGGATCCGTCTCACGTGAAGGGAAGGAGGCTTAACGTTGTTGCCGTCGGCGTAGGGAGGGAATCCACTACCGACGCAGCTGTTCTCTTTTCACCCAACAAGCGGTAAGTGAGGGCCTCCACCCCTTCTTCTTCCTTGCCGTCGTACATAGAGTGGGCAGAATGGCCTCCGGTCGCCCACTGAACCACACCCCAAGAACCTTAAGGTATAATTTACTTATTCCACATGCATTGCTCTAGATGCATGTGGGCTTTTTCCGCTTCTGCACTTGAATCTAGGTGTTGGATTAAACCTAAAAGTAATGGGGAAAGTTGTATAGCATGAATCTAGGACGTGGTTCAAAGAGGAAAGGAATGGGGGAAGTAGTGGGGAAAGTTGTATACCATGAATCTAGGACGTGGTTCAAAAAGGAAAGGAATGGGGGAAGTAGTGGGGAAAGTTGTATAGCATGAATCTAGGACGTGGTTCAAAGAGGAAAGGAAGAGGGGAAAGTAGTGGGGAAAGTTGTATAGCATGAATCTAGGACGTGGTTCAAAGAGGAAAGGAAGGGGGGAAAGTACTAGTACAGATCAAGCTATCCAAAGACTCTACGTTGGTCTAAAAGGAAAATAATGACAAATGCAAGACGCATATCCAGAATTTAACTGATCTTTTTGTTTTGGGGGACAAGGTCAGAGTTTGTGCAAGACTAGATTTGCTCGCTACCACATAGCTTAAAGGTGCCTAAAGATAACAAAATGGGACCAACACAAATATGCTCATTGGTTGTTTGTTCTTTGTTGCAATGGACTGCATCACCCCTTCAGACATCGGTAGATGCACATGGTCATGGTGAGTCCATTGTCCCGCAACTCTTTAGCTGTTGTTAATCTAAGGCCATGTTTGGTTAAAATGTCCTATTACTTTTTTAGCCCCAACTATAAAGTCCATAGTCCCTTCGTGCTTGGTTACAAGTACTATACATGGATTATTGGTTATTTAATGACATTATAAAAGACCATGTTTCCCCTTGTTATGAACTAATAGAGATAAGGTGCGATGCGGGGCAGGGGCAACTGTTGGAAAAAGTCCCAAAAAGACTATCCCTCAGGGTCTTCTTTCTTTAGTCCCAAATGCCCACTTTTAGTCCCGAGGAGTCTCTCTTGTTTGGTTTAGATGGGACTGAAAGGGACTTTTTTTAGTCCCTACACCAAAAAGTCCCTGTAAACAAACACCCACTAATAATGCCACTCGAAAATTGATGCAATGCCATAGTTAAAAGAAAATTACATGTTTAACAAATTTTATTGTTAATATAATCTCTATTAATATGAACCAATGCAACCGCTTGAGAAATGCTACCGCCTTGCTTTCTTTCCCATTTAGATAAGTTAGATGCTTATTTTTGTTGGCTTTTGTGTCATCCACCGTTATTGACCACTTCTTGTTTCCTTTGCACCTCTCGGTGATTATCTACTTCACCTTGTTGTTATTGTGACCTTTTGTTGCATTGCACAAAACACTTTTGTTTTACGAGTGTTTTGTGCAGTTCAACCAAAAAGTCACACCGACAATGTTGCTTGATTGCTTGATCTTAGTGGAACTGCACAAGAGGAGATCTTACTTCCTATTCGTGTTGGAAAATTTGGTTCAGATCTTCTTCTTGTGAGGTATTTGAATTCCGCGTCATGAGAGGTTAGTACTAGCATTCTTTCACATGATTGTGCAGGTGCTTTCATATGTTGTGCTACTTGTACGGTAATGTTGCTTGATTTTAGTGAATTGAACAAATGGAGACAAGACTTCCAATCTGTATGTGCACCGTAATATCCCATTGAGGTAAGATAAGGATATTTCACAACTTTTGGCATGTATTTTGCCACTTTCATCGTAAAATTAATGTCGCTGTTTAGTGCTTTGTGCTCCCTAATTGACATGCCAAATCTTACATTGAAGGCGAAGCTTGTATGTTATTGAACCAAGTGATGAAGGTGAAGAAAAAGCGGAAGAAAAACAAAAACCAATTCACTGTGCTGTATTGAAGCACTGGAACTGTGATGACACAAGTAATTATATAGTTTTGCATCTTAATTTATTGCTATGGCTGGAACGAGCAATTGTTTTGCCACTGATTTGATGCCACTCTTAATGTAATATGTAATTATCTCTACTTGTGTAAACAGGGATCTTCTTTGAAGATACCATATATTTTAGTGGAACTACACAAGAAGATGTTGGAAACATTAAACTAATCGAGGAGTATATAGTAAGCATGGAAACAACAAGAGATAACAAATGTATGGTTCCGAGAAGTGCTTGATCTCAGATGCTCTACACAATAAGCCTCCTGACAAAGGTTGTTACTCGCCCACGGATTTCATCCATATGATTGAGCTTTGTCATCTCCATTGGTGTTGTGCTACTGTTTAGATACTTTCATGAGAAAGTGGTATTGTCCTTGAGAAGTGCTTCATATGTGTTGTTTTAAATATTTCCTTTTTTCTCGAGCAAATAGGGATGCTAGCATTTAGTTGTCCTCTTGTCTTTGCACAACAGGATCATCCTCCTCCAAGAAGAATATGGAGTACGTGAAGTGACTAGTTCGATTATGCCAGATGAAGAAGCCCTATCTATCTTCTCATCAAGGAGCAGTTGAAGGATGGTTACATTACTCCCCACAAGAACAAACAAACTTCAGCTCAGAAGGACTGATAGATCTCCATATTTTTTGCTGTGATGCGCAAGTACAATGTTGTTCTAGGATTCTTTCCGGTGAGTTCCATTTTTTTAAAGTGTGATCTACATGGACCATGTAGGTGCCTCGCTTAAACTGTCCATTCATAGTACAGCTTTGCTTTATACTAATCACTTTTTGTATTTGTGCAAACAGGGTGCTCATCTTTATTTCAATGGGAACTGCACAAAATGTTCATGAATACATCAAATCATTCATTTCCACCACAAGAAAGGAGGTGCCGATATGTTCAAGGCGTTGCAACATAGAAAGGTGAAATCATACAAGCTACTCACGAATTTGGTTGATTTTGGTGGAACTGCACAAAAGAACAACTGGTTTATTTAGCACAAGGTGCCATGTCAATGTCCGAACTGATGAGAAACCCTGCCCATTCCACAATCATAGGCATTTGATATTTTGGAATGGGAAAACCTTCTCAAAGTTTGCTCATTGATGTACGCAAAATAACACGCATTTGGCATTTTGGAATGGGAAAACCTTGTCAAATTTTGCTCATTGATGTTAGAAAGAAGACATGTGTTTGATATTTTTGAATGGGACATGACGGTGTCCTGGACTAGGGGGTACTCACCACGTCATCTCCCGATCTGTTAGATTGGGCCGAGGACCCCATGGTCAGATACTCATGGGTCAGTCCGGATAGCTGCCAGATACAAGGAAGGTTCCGCAAGACTTGGCGATCAAGACAAGGACTCCTCCCCACCGGAGTATTCGGTTAGGACTCTTTGGTATCCTAGGCCTCGTGCATTATATAAACCGAGGCCAAAGTTAGTCGATAGAGATATACAACAATCATACCATAGGCTAGCTTCTAGGGTTTAGCCTCTCCGATCTCGTAGTAGATCTACTCTTGTACTACCCATATCATCAATATTAATCAAGCAGAGTAGGGTTTTACCTCCATCGAGAGGGCCCAACCTGGGTAAAACATCGTGTCCCTTTGTCTCCTGTTACCATCCGCCTAGACGCACAGCTCGGGACCCCTACCCGAGATCCGCCGGTTTTGACAATCGACATTGATGCTTTCATTGAGAGTTCCACCGTGTCGCTGCTATCGTGAAGGATGCCTCATCCCGCCTTTTAAAGACAGATCATTGTTAAAAGATCTTTGGCTATCGCCAAAGTCTCCGGCTAGGGCGGTTTTCTTATAACCGCATGTTCGATCACCGCTACCGACGATGACTTCTCGGTCATCGAAAGCAATGTTCACGCTAACTCGAACTCGCCGAAAGCGCTTAGATCCGATGGAGCTCTCTTCCTTAAACGAGCTCTTGATCGCATCGCCGCCTCGAGTCGCCATAGATTACGATCAGATTGGGCCTAAAGCCAATCCGAGAGAGATTAACTCACCCCAGGTCATCCATCACGTTGCAGTGGTGGAGGAACAATGCGGCAAGCCTTCATCTATATTAAGGACTAGTTATGTCCGGATTCCCGATCCCTCCAAGCCGGATACCCGCGGAGGGGAGGACGCCACTCAAGCCCCGAACCTAAAGTCGCAGCGGCCAGATTCATTGGACAACATCCAAGAACCCAAGCTTCCGAAGTTCGAAACTCCTTGGCCCCTCGGGTCTCAGATCCATGGCTGTCGACCCGCGCTTAGACATCGTTGTCACTTTGTTGAGCCGAGCTCAACTTCTTCGGATCATCATCTCGGCAAGCCGTAACAAGAGTCCGCATCGCGAAGGATAAATCATCACCAACATCGCCGCCCCACAGATTACATGGAGCGGCATACCCGCATCGCCGCACGGTCGCTTCATCAAGCCGCATCGACCACGCCACGACCTGCATCGCCAGGGCCGCACCGCTGTTTCTTCAAGCTAGTGTCCATCACGCCGACCTACTTCGACATCTCGGCTGGACCGGGGCTTCGCCATCTCTTCATCAACCTACTCCGACACTTCAAGGCCACTAGCCGACCAGCTCACACGTTAGCTGGGCCGAGGGCTTTGCCTCGCGAGCCAATCCTTTGCCAAAGATTGCCATGCCGCTGCTTAATCGCCCATCGTGCAATAGGTGCGCCGGATCGAGTCCCGCTTTGGGAATCACCTTCCTTCGGATTGCTACAACAAATAAACCAAAGCTATTAATCCCAGATTTTTTTGCTTGTTTGGGTTCGCTTTTTCCCAAGGAATTATTGCTCTGTTTGTCCATCATATGTACACAGGTCTATCAAATGGTAGCCGCATTAACGACGGCCGCATGGTGGTTCGGCCGGGCTCAGACATAGTCCGCGAACGCCGTGATCCGAGCTCGGACCAGCCTGTGAATTCAGGCTTTGCCACGCCTTTATCGTGATCACGCCGACGCCTCAGATCGACATTGACTTCGGTGCCAGGCCATATTTCTTTTATTACACACTTTGCATAAATTATTCATTATGGAACGATTTTTTAATTATCATTATTACTATTATCTTCGGTTTGCACCATTTTTTGTGCACAGGAAAATGATCCGGGACTTCAAGGCCACTCGCCCTCTGCCTCCTTGACCGTGCTATATCACCACTTTGGCGGTCGAGCTCTCCGCTTCCGCCACCCCGGACCGGCTTGGGGATGGAACCTTGTCCCAGAATAAGCTCGGATCACATTATCAATACCGAACACATTAAACTAGCTAAGTCGCTTTCATGCTCAAAGCTTTAATTTCTAACTTGTGTTCGGTTCGACCAAGCATTCTACTTTTTTGGAAAAAAATGTTGCTTGTAAAAAGTTTTTCTTGTCCAAACTTTGTTTGTGACGCATAAATTCAAATACCCAATTCATTTGGGGGCTTCCTTCATGAATCTTTTCCTCTTGCATATGATTATACTTGTACGGCTTCGTTCCTTGTTCGTGTATTACGCCACAATATGCACCATATTGACTTAAGCGGTTTGCAAGCTGGGTTATGTCAGCCCCTGTGTTTACCCCTACGCCCCGATTGTTCGGCTAGGGAGTAAAGGGAGCACCTCTGCGATTGTCACGATCGGGTCATCCGAGCCGGACCTCAGACTGGGTGAAGCCGAAAGCTAGCACTCTTATAGTTTTCAATGATGGTCGGCACACAACGGAACTCATGAGTACAAAAAATCTATTGCACAAGTCTCATAATAACAATGAGCAATCAAGAAAGGTATCGGTGGGGTACTATTTTCTTCAAGATTCTTCTTACACTTTGCAGAATATAGCATAAGTTCCCCGAGCGCTTTTGTCTCGTTACAGGCTATGGCCTCGTTGCCTGGTTATTGGAAACACCGCCGATATTCTCGATGTATGGAGTATATAACACTTTTCGTCCTCGACCAAGAGGGAGAAGCCGACGGACGGTTAAGACGCTGCTTAAAGTTCGGTTTAACATATATATGATATAAGTACTTCGCACATGCAATCATTCTTTACCTAAGTCACTTGGGGGCTCTTAAATTTATATGAGCCGCTTTATGATAAGTGTTCTTCTTCTTAGTCGCTGCAAAGTTTTATTATTATTATTATCTATCACTCCTTTTTTCGACACGAGCGTGTGGTCACTAGCCGGGAGCCTAATTTCTCTCTCAAAGCCGCTTAGAGTTTAGTTTGCTAAACCGCCTAATGAGAAGTACTCCGCCTCTGGATGGGAGGTTGAAGCCGAGGCTGGCCCGCTTGAAGTCTTGAGATAGGATGTATCATGTTAAAGCACGCATGTAATTTCTTTTGCTAAGGCCAATTTTCGGATTGGCACCGAACACTTGATCTCGCTCGGACGCCAAGTTTTTATCGACGCTTTTTGGTTTTCCAAGCTTATGGCACTTTTTAAACTATTTGTGTGTTTTCAAAGACAAGTCTCAGAGTGCAACGCCGACACCTTTAGAGATTCGCAAAACATTCTCGGATATTGCTATATATGCATCGGTTTCGGATTATGTCTTCGGTCAATAGTTGGGTTGCCCGGCCTCGCGCTTGCCTCCTACGCCCGCTTTGTTCGGCTAGGTGTGCAAAGGAGAACCACTACGATTGTGCTTCCAGCTCACATGGTTAAGCACCTCAAAGGAGAAAGCCGAAACCGATCGTCACAATAAGCGTAAACTGGTCAACGATCCGATGACGGTGTTAAACGACGGGCCATTCATAACAATGGCCGAAATGTTTACGGCTTGACCTCGACCGTCGTCGAACACTACCGGGGGCTATTAACTAGCCTCCCAAACTAAATCCTCGATATTTTACTCTTACATTAGAGCTGAGGTTTCATGATCATGCTTAGCATGACAACCCAAAGAAAGGAACCGAGAAGCGGGACTATTTTCTTTGGAAGACATTTCTTCATAAACAAGAATATAACATATCTCTCTCTGCATCTTTTGTTTATAAAACCATATGGCCAGATTGCCTTGTTTGTTGTAAATCTTTGCCCTCATAAAGGCTGTATAAAGTAGGGATTAAACACTCCTCGCCTATTGGCCGAGGAGGTGGAAGCCGATGGTCGGTCAACAAAGTTTTGTACAATGCGGATCCGAGCATTAATGACGAAAGTACTTGGATACATAGAGTCATTACACATAATTTGTGATTTTACTATGGATATCAATCCTTAATTCGCCACCCGTGCCCTCATTAAGGCTCGGGGCTACTGGCTTCGGGCTTATTATTTACAAATATTAAAGGCACATCGATCCTCGATCCGTGTTGCCACCCGACCAGTTGTCTTGGGGGCTACCGCATTGCATGTCCAAGGCGTAAAATTTTAAGTGTAATACAGTCTCCGAGGAGATTTTGATCCTCAAAGTTGGTCGGCCTCACCCAACCCGAGTCTTGAGGACTGAGCACGCCGCTTTTTGTGTCCCAAGTATTCTGCCGAAGCTAGGGCTTTCCTCGCACCGATTTTGCAAATCAACCTCGAGTCTCACTGCCACGGGAATCAGCGGTCTTATGTCATCCTTCATGTGCATCTCGGGTTTTAGACCGATACCCACCTTGAGGGCTACCGCTATGTATCTCGGCAGAGAATAAATTGCACCAATCAAAATATTGACAAAAATCGGCCCACATTCGGTGGTGCGCCACCGAAAGCAGTCCCAAGATAAAGCTCGGGCCGCCGGTGGCTGGCTCGATAGAGGGCATTTCCGCATTAAGCTCAAGCTAAACTCCTTCAAACTTCTTTGAACAAAGGTGATTTACGACACCGGATACAGTCCGGCGTTGGAGCTCGGATACATAGTCCGGCGTTAGAGCTGGAAGCAGTCCGCATTGGTGCTCGGCTGCAAAGATACCTCAATGCAGTCCGGCGTTGGAGCTCTGGACGAAGAGGACGCCGCCGCCCGGAACAACTTCAAACCCGAGGTGTGGCATAAAAATAACAAGGCATTGATAAAGGCCGAAACTTAAAGGCTCCTCGGTACCCAACGTAAACTCGTCGAATGCATTTCGGCGATCCTCAAGATCGAAGATGAGAAGATTTGTTGAACCAGTTTTCAAGACCGACGATCAAGATGAAGAACGGTTCAAGAATCGAGGAGCGCCCCTAAACTTGAAGACCGGTTCAGGGGCTATCGACGGTGTCCCGGACTAGGGGGTACTCACCACATCATCTCCCGATCCGTTAGATTGGGCCGAGGACCCCATGGCCGTGATACTCATGGGCTAGTCCTGACAACCGCCGTGATAAAAAGAAGATTCCGCAAGACTTGGCGATCAAGACAAGGACTCCTCCCCACCGTGTATTCGGTTAGGGCTCTTGTTATCCTAGGCCTCGAGCATTATATAAACCGAGGCCGTGCTAGCCGATAGAGATATACAACAATCATACCATAGGCTAGCTTCTAGGGTTTAGCCTCTCCGATCTCGTGGTAGATCTACTCTTGTACTACCCATATCATCAATATTAATCAAGCAGGAGTAGGGTTTTACCTCCATCGAGAGGGCCCGAACCTGGGTAAAAACATCATGTCCCTTGTCTCTTGTTACCATCCGCCTAGACGCACAGTTCGGGACCCCCTACCCGAGATCCGCCGGTTTTGACACCGACGGGACGCCCTTTGTTGTCAGTAGCATCGATCAATTTTTCTTTATTGTTTAGTTGTGAAGTAAATATTGGCTCTGACATGTGAATCGCTGAGATGCATAATCATCGATTGTTTTGAATGTTCTCTATGAATTGCCAGGCGTGTGTGTTTGATTGCAATGTACATGAACGCTAAAAAGCAGCTCAAACTCTTTGTACTCCCTCTACTCCTTTTTTTACTTTGCATATTAGATTTCTTTCAAGTCAGTTGATTTTACATTGTGAACGTTGATACTTTTTTCTAAAATATTGGTGAAAGTAGAGATACTTTGACTACAGAAAAAACTTGTATGCAGACTAAAAAGGACCGGATGGAGTACATGTGAAATTGCTGCAAACAAGGTGATCACCCTGGGAATAATCCTAGTACGTATTGTTTTGCATGTTCATCCAATGCGAGTGATACAAGAATTCGAACTAATCGAATTAAATTCATTCATACACGGTCGGATTTCATATAAACATGCCGGATTTCATTATATTTCATACATTCTTCAACTAAAAAGGGGTGCGTTGGGGTATAATTAATTAACCAAATCTACCCACCTGTGTTCGGCTGAGCCGAACCGAAGCTTATTCTCCGTTGGTTGAGTTTCAGGATTAATCGCAGTGCGCTTGCATAATCGACATGTGGCCCAGATGCTCGTTGGGCCCACGTGTCGCTGACCCAACCGCACCAAAGCAGCCAAGTAATCAAGCAACGTCCTTCTCCAACATAGCTCTCCGACTCCACGTCGCCGCCAAGAAGCTAATCGGCCGTCAATGGTCAACCCGCCTAGCTTGGCCTTAACCGGAGGGTAGCAGCGGTGGCCTTACTTGGACCCGAGCGGCGGCGACCTACCTTGTTCTACTCTTCCTCGCTTCAGGTGGCGCGACTCGCTGGCAGCGGGCGGGCCTCGACGGAGCCGGGCGATGTCCTCTCGTCTCGTTGTCGGGCGGGCGGCGCTTTGCGGAGCGAGGGAAATCCTCCCTCGCTGCCGGCAGCGTGGGGCCTCGGCTGAGCCGGGCGATGTCCTCTCGCCGTTGTTGGCGGGCAGGCCTCAACGGAGTAGGGCTTCACTGGCCGGGCGAGGTCCTCCGCCTCGTGTCGGGCGGGGCGGGCCTCGGCAGAGCGGGCAAGGTCCTTCGCCGTTGTTGGCGCCACAGGCCTCGGGCGAGCAGGTGGCCTCATCAACGCCAGCCGAGCGGGAATCGCTTGAGCTGCATTGTCCTCTCGCTATCCTTGGTCTCGCCAAACAGCACCTCTCCCGCTTCATTGCCCTCTTTGTAGGCGGCCACAGCCCCAAGACCAGATGCGGTACCGCCAGCGCCGAGGCGGCTCGCAAGCGGAGCGGCACGAAGTCGAGCAGCCTCTCGCCTCGGCGATCTGCTCCTCCACCTGCAGGTGCTCCTGGAGGAGATGGTGGTTGAAGGCGGAGTCGGCCTACGCCTGCAGAACTTCTCCTGACGCTTCTGCCTCACCGTGTCCATGTATTGGGCACGGGCCTCGCCGATGGTAATAGTGCAATGCACCGTCGAGGATGGCACGGAGGAGGGGGTTGGCGCTGGATCGTCGACTACCATGTTATCCATTGGGACGCCGTCGTCCTCCGGCTGCTCGCTGCCAGCTACCGGGCGGCAATGGCTGCTATCTCCTTGTGGTCCGCCGTCCGCCTGGCCCCAAGAGCGCCGGAGTGCGAGGGAAGCCATGGTGGGCAGTAGTGGTGTGGACAGGAGAAAGGGAACGGAGGCGGATGACTGCGGCTAAGGCCGGCGCAACAGTTTATATAGCAATGGTGGGCGGCACAGGGATGGACGTGTGGCGCTAGAGTAGCCGCCTCGGCAACCTTGTATCATTAATGTGGGCGGCAGACGGACGGGCGGATGGCACTTTTGTCGTTTGAAGGCGGAGCAATCGACTGCACCGGGAGCAAGGCGGGCGACGCTGACCGTTTTGGGCGGAAAGCGCGCGCGGGCGAGGGAGGCGGTCTGGGTTGGCCAGGGCAGTCAGACTCATGCTTGGTAGCGGGTCGGTCCAGCAGCCGGACATGCTGGCTCGCCAGCGAGCTCGTCGAGCTGAGCGTCGACAATCAGACGATGGATGTAGCTTTCGACCAGGAGCCGACGCCATTGTCCAAGCTGGTTCATGTCGTGTTCACCATAGAGCACGTGCGGCCGCACTTCGACGCCCTAATGGCGGAAGAGCTACCAGTGCAGGAGGACCTGTGTTGCAACCTCCGTCTCCTCAACGAGCACCGGTGAACAAGCGAACAACAATGTCGTCGCGGACATGTGGCCCTATGATCCTGGCTTCCCGAATGAGCAGCGGGCCAGATTAAACCATCGGTAGGGCTCATGAGGCCCTCTCCGTCGTCCTTCATGTTGTTGCGCTCACCGTGGCGCCGCCGTCTCGCATTGTCAACATGGTCAACAGACATGAGGAATGAGGAGATGAGTTTACTTGGAGAGGATGACAGTGGGGACCCACCAGGGCGATAGCCGCGCGTACGCAAGTGCCTCCTGATTATATACAACTATATTTTTTGCTTCCTCTTGGTTTCCTGACATCACGGTCCCACACCATTGTCAACCTATGTAGTCAATAAACAAGAGAATTGCACAAGGAGTGGCCGACAGCTGGGACCAAGCAGCTCGAGCAGTATTTGTGTTTTTGAGGTGTGAGCACTGTAGAGTTTTTCTTGAGCGATGTTTTTGTTGTTGTTCAGAGGAGAGCAGGGTATTAATCATGAAGCTATGGTCTGCCTAGCCCAAAGCGATATCCAGCCCAGATAATAATTTTTTTTCAAGCTAAAATGGCTAGCCCAAATATACTTTATTTTTTAGGAATACCTGTGCAAGGTTAACTTGTTATTCTCCGCTCATTGGGCTGCAAATCTTTCCAAGGAGGGATGCATTAGGCTTAACAAGAAAATGGGCTTTAAGAAATAATAAATGGGATGTAATTATAAAAATTGGCAGTAACTATAAAAAATGCACCAAACACGTAATTAGTTCATAAAAAATTGGGAGTTTGAAAATTTTAATTTCATTAATTGTTGCACGCGCAATGTTTCGTTGGATTTTTACGTAATAGAAATTTATATTGAAATTGTATTTAATCTGACTAGAAATTTCGGGATAAAAATAATTCGGATCCCAAATGTGGGAAATTTTATTGAATTATGTTTTGAACGGTTGGTTGAAATTATTAATCGTTGTCCTAGCTAGAAAATGGGTTGTACTTTTAACAAACCATAAATGGGTTGTAGTAAATTCCATTAGAATTCAAAAATGGGTTGTAATGCTCTACAAATCGCAAATGGGCTATAAGTTCTCTGCCACACACTTGTGGGCCTACTAAGTTGACGCTGGCCCTTTAAAAAAGTAAGTTGACGCCAGATGCAAGGCTTTGTCAACTTATAGTTAACACATGGTTCTATGCTACCTCTTGAGCAAGCGTTGGTTTTCCCTTGAAGAGGAAAGGGTGATGCAGCAAAGTAGCGTAAGTATTTCCCTCAGTTTTTGAGAACCAAGGTATCAATCTAGTAGGAGACTACACGCAAGTCGCCTAGTACCTGCACAAACAATCAAGAACCTTGCAACCAACGTGATAAAGGGATTGTCAATCCCTTCACGGCCACTTGCAAAAGTGAGATGTGATAAAGATAATAAGATAATATTTTTGGTATTTTTGTTGTATAGATTGGAAAATAAAGAATGCAAAATAAACGGTGATAGAAATAGCTAGTTGACGGCAAACTAATATGATGTAAAATAGACCAGGGGGGCATAGGTTTCACTACTGGCTTCTCTCAAGATAGCATAAATTACGGTGGGTGAACAAATTATCGCCGAAAGCAATTGATAGGAAAGTTTATAGTTATGAGAATATCTAGGCATGATCATAAACATAGGCATCACGTCTGTGTCAAGTAGACCGAAACGATTTTGCATCTACTACTATTACTCCACACATCGACCGCTATCCAGCATGCATCTAGAGTATTAAGTTCATAAGAACAGAGTAACGCATTAGGCAAGATGACATGATGTAGAGGGATAAACTCAAGCAATATGATATAAACCCCATCTTTTTATCCTCGACGGCAACAATACAATACGTGGCTTGCTGCCCTCGGCCACATCGGGAAAGGACACCACAAGATTGAACCCAAAGCTAAGCACTTCTCCCATTGCAAGAAAGATCAATCTAGTAGGCCAAACTAAACCGATAATTCAAGAGACTTACAAAGATATCAAATCATGCATATAATAATTCAGAGAAGAATCAAATATTGTTCATAGATAATCTTGATCATAAACCCACAATTCATCGGATCTCACAAACACACCGCAAAAAGAATTACATCGAATAGATCTCCAAGAAGATCGAGGAGAACTTTGTATTGAGATCCAAAGAGAGAGAAGAAGCCTTCTAGCTAATAACAATGGACCCGAAGGTCTGAGGTAAACTACTCACACATCATCGAAGAGGCTATGGTGTTGATGTAGAAGCCCTCCGTGATTGAATCCCCCTCTGGCAGATCGCCGGAAAAGGCCCCAAGATGGCTCACTGGTACATAAGGTTGCGGTGGTGGAAAAGTGGTTTCGTGGCTCCCGGATGTTTTCGTGGTATAAGAGTATATATAGGCGAAAGAAGTAGGTCGGTGGAGCCATTTAGGGGCCCACGAGGGTGGGAGGCGCGCCACCCCCGGGCGCGCCTCCTACCTCGTGGCCGCCTGCTGCTTCCTTGACGTGCACTCCAAGTCTCCTCGGATTGTTTTTGTTCCAAAAAGATCCTCAAGGTTTCATTCTGTTTGGATTCTGCTTGATATTCCTTTTCTCGTAAACACCTAAATAGGCAAAAACAACAATCGCACTGGCCTTCGTTAATTGGTTAGTCCCAAAAATTATATAAAATAGCATATTAAAGCCCATTAAACATCCAAAATAGATAATATAATAGCATGGAACAATTAAAAATTATAGATACGTTGGAGACATATCATTCTAGCAGCAGTGGCTGTTGGATGTCCATCCAACGGATGTCGTGCTTCTTCTTCAATCTCGGATATTCTAGCTTCAGCAGCCCAAAAATGATTCCTCCCCCTGACATCTAGGGCGCACCATTTCGGTGGCTGGACTATGGGCCTACTAAGTTGACGCGTACCAAGGGCTTTGTCAACTTTGTCAATATAAACGATTTTAGCTGCAAAGACCGTACGATGTCCATCTAATGGCCGTAGTGCTTCTTCAACCTCTGGTCTTCTTGCTCTAGCCGCCTAAACTAGCACCGGTGGACTGCTCGCCTCGCTCCGCGGGTCGGGTCAGGCCGCCGCAGAGGCTGCACCGCCTCACCCTACTCCATTGCTGGTCAGGCCATTCCCCTACTCACCCACACCTCCTGTTATTTTCCGGCGACGGCATCCGGACCAAGAACCTCAGATTCTCAAATACAGGCAACCACCGCCGAAGTCTTCCTGTGTTTCGTTTCGTTCCCTTCCTATGCCTCGCCGTCGTCCATTGCCCTGGTGCTCTCGGCGCGTCGTGGTCAACGTGGTCAACAAATGACATCCATCGGACGTGGACTATACGTGGAGAGGCTGACAGCTGGGTCCACGGTCGCCCACAAGGAAATGCCTCCTTATTACGTGCAAAATAATGATTCCTCCACCTGACAGCAGGGACCCACCACTAGTAGAAAAAGGGTCATCTGTCCCGGTTGCTAAGGGCCTTTTGTTCCGCTTGTTGAACCGGACTAAAGGGTCACATTAATGCCCTAGTTTTTAGTCCCGGTTCTTACACGAACCGGGACAGATGGGCCTCCACGTGGCCGGGTGCGGGCGAGCCCAGCAGAGGGGCCTTTTGGTCCCTGGTGGCACCAAGCGGGACATATAGGCATCCACGCCACAAGATTTCAGGGGTTGGGGTTTTTGTTTTTTTTTTTGAAAGGGGGGATTAATTTAGGTGTTTCATATGTTGTGTTAGCTAGCTAATTAATAGAGATAAGTGTCCTCTCTTATCTCCGTGCTTGGTCGATGCTACGTACTATATACGTATAGAGAGGACTAGACACGCTAGCTAGTAAGAAAATGAAGGAAATGTAAGATCGTCATGAACATATGCATACAGAGAGAAGTGATATCGACCACCTCTCCTTCTCCGAGAGATTGGTCGAACAACAAGTTCTCATATATCTATCCGACACTACCGGCTACATATATAAAATAATTATCTCTTACAATATAATCTCCTAATTATATACGAACACAGGGTCCACATAGTATTCTTCGTCTTCTGTGATGATGTGGTCAAGGAAGAATGCCGCCAATTCCTCTTGAATTGCTCGCATACGATCTGGTGGTAGGAGTTCATCCCGCATCTGAAAGATCTAATTTGAAAAAGGGGGTCAATACATATATATATATATATATATATATATATATATATATATATATATATATATATGTGTGTGTGTGTGTGTGTGTGTGTGAATAAATGAAACTCAACACAAATGATGGTAATAAAATAAAATTGTGAATATTATTGCTTATGCACTTCATATTGTTCGTCAGAGTAGCCTCACCACGTGTCGTGGTATGGATGGACTCGCAAACGTAGTATCCACAGAAATCATTCCCTTGTTCCTGCCACAACCACTTTACAAGAAATAGAGGACAATCAAACTGATAAGCAAGCATGCTAAATGGTATTGATGAAACTAGCGCTTGAATCACTAGGAGATTCGCGGAACATGCTACTATATTACTTACTTTCGGGTGTCTAAATTGCAGCTTCTTCGGCAGTCCCGGAGCTTTTTTGGTGAATTTTCTCCAAACCCCGCTGCATAAATAAAACAATTACTTGATATCGTGAAATGAACAAAGTTGTTGATATGGTGGATAATGATCGATTTAACTTACTTTCGAGCATTTGAGTCATGTCCGCATAGTCCTCGGGGATCTTTTTCGCTCGAGTCTAAGACGGTTACTAGTCCCCGCTCAAGCTTAATCTCTAGGAGAATATAGTGGAACTCATGCGCACGCATTCATAACTCATCAATTACATTACTATAACCTGACTAATAAGGGAACCGAATATGCACAAGACAAAGAACACTCACTTGAAGTTGTAAGGAAAGAGTATTATATCTTTGTTTTCATTTATTACCAACGATCGTAGCAAGTTGGCCTCGGTATTTTTGGCATGATATTTAAACTCAGTTGCATCTATGAGATTTGTGTTAATGAACCCAATATCACCGACTTGTCTTTTCTTCAATTCGGCGATCTTCAATCTGCATAATATAGTGAGGATAATTATAAATACATGCAATGAAAGAGCTGACCTTTATAGAGAGACTTAATGATGTATAGTACTACTTACATGTGAGCAAGTGGCCGTTAATTTATCAAGGGCCTTTTGATTGAAAAACTGGAAGAACTCCTCAAATAGAACATTCAATAGCTCAATTCCAACGAGGTCATGCTCCTCTTTAACTCTCAGCCACAAAATATTCGGCCCCCCTGCATTCTCTCGCAGGTTTTCATGTACCAATCATGGAATCTTCGCATCATCGTTGTTAGAGATTTTTCATCTTTGACGAGAGGCTTCTCGTACTCATATCTATGTTCCTCCACCTCCAAGAAATCATAATGTACATCGTCGGGCAGGTAATCTCCAAGATTGCTATAAACGGGCACCATCCTCGGATCATTAGCGACGATGTCGCTAGACACCTTGAGCGGGGGGCGCGATTGGTCCGCTTGTTCACCGAGCTGGGCAATTTTTTTCCCAGCTCGTCATTCTTTTAACCTTTGATCACTGACAAGATTTCCCGACCGCCTCCGCTTCTCGAAAAAATTTCTTTGAAATAATGCGCCTATAGTTGCCTTTCAATGAGACTTTGGTGGTTTTGTCGTAGCAGCCAGAGTGCGCTTCGCTTTCACCGGATCTACCTTCTCCTCCGGAGGTGGATGTTTCTTTGCTTTCACCCCTTGAAATAAGTTCGCTACTCGCTCGCACGATCTTCGCGTTCTCTTACGGGTTCCTCTCGTATGGTAACTTCTCTGGAGTCTTCAAAGAAGGAACGAATTTGTATTGCCTCCCGCCTCTGGCTGTACTGCTAGACACCGGCAGAGCAGACGGAGCGGTTGCCGCTATCTTCTTTCCTTGCTTACGTGGCTGAGGAGAAGGACTACGATGCGCCGGAGCAGCCAAAGCGGCGGCGGGTCTCTTCCTCCCTTGCTGACGAGGCGGAGAAGGAGGAGGCTGGCTGCTCGGGCGCACTGGTGCAGGCGCAGAAGTAGGCGGAGTGCCGCCACGCGCCGGAGAAGGAGGCTGAGTGCCCTGATCACTCGCCGGAGGAGGAGGCGGAGGAGGAGGTGGAGTGCCCTTACTCGCCGGAGGAGGAGGAGGAGGCGGAGGCGTCCAGCCTGGAAGGTTGATGAGCTCCTTCCGCCATAGGCATGGAGTCCTCAGACAAGAACCCAGCAGTCTCCCTTCACCGTTGGGTGGTCAAGCTAGAGGTCCTCAAATCCCCCGTTATTTCGGCCCACCGCCACTCTAGCATATCCTTCTCGAATCGGACGACAGTGAAAAAGTTGCACCGGGTTCGTGGAGGTTTAATAGAGCCGATACCGCCTTTGACTTTGAAGTTCTGCCATTGCGCCATAAGGTGGCAATGTTGAGACTCCGTGATAGCATCCACGGGTAGCTAGCGTGAGCCGCCAAGACATGTTCGGCCGACGAAGAAGAAATAAAAAGAGGAGAAGAAGAAAGGAATATAGGAGAAGATTGACCTCTATTCCTTTCTTCTCCTCCTCTTGTTTTTCTTCTTTTTTCTTCTTCTTATTTATTTCTCCTCTTCTTCCTCTCCTCTTCTTCTCCTTTCTTCCTCTTCTTATTTTCCTTTTTCCTCTCATTCTTTTTCTTCTTCTTCCTTCTTAATATCACTTAGCAAATTTTGCAACGATAGGGGGGTGGGGGTGCTCCTGTGGTCTAAAATCGGTCTATGCACGATAGAAAATTCTGACAAAATAGGTTTTGCCTAATGCATTGTTCATATGAATATACAAACATTTGCATATTCTACAATAATTAACATCACCAAAAAAATCTATGAACAGAAAAAAATCCTAACTTTTCTAAAAATCTATCTTTTGCATACATGAACATATATATACACAGAGAACATACATACATATATAAGTTTTTATAAAAATGCAAAAAAAATCTATAAAAAGGACATATAAACAGATATACGCACATACGATATCACACATATACATATAATCAGGAAAAACATCCTATATATGTGAAAAAACAGGGAGGAAGGGGCGGTGCCACGGCCCCACCAAAGGAGAGGTGCGGCGTGGTTGGGGTAGGGGCAGAGGCACGACGCGCGTCGGGGTAGAGGCGACGGCGGCGTGGTCGGGGCAGGGCGAGGTAGAGGCGAGCTCAGGCGCGCGGCGTGGTCGGGGCAGCTGGGGCGACGATGACGTGGTCGGGGCAGGGGCGCGTGGTTTGAGCGAAGGCCGCGGCGTGTTTCGGCAAGGTGGGCGGCTGGCCGACGAGGCAAAGAGAGGGCGGCGACGGCGCCGACGGGCGAAGCTCGCAGCTCGCGGCAAGGCTGGGCGGGCAACTGATGCAGAGATGAATCTGAAAAACGCCAAGTGTTTTCTTATATACTGAGAGCATTGGTCTCGGTTCGTGGCACCAACCGGGACCAAAGGTCTCTTTTCAGCAGCCCAAAGGGCGGGTAGCAGAGGCCTTTGGTCTCGGTTGGTGGCACCAACGGGGACTAAAGGGGGGTATTGGTCCCGGTTGGTGCCGCGAACGGGTACCAATGCACCCCTTTAGTCCTGGTTGGTGGCACCAACCGGGACCAAAGGCCTTGTGCTGCCCTCACACAAAAGTTTAGTACCACTCGCTTAGCCGAGAGAGCCTCGACAAAGGGTTTATAGCGCTTGCTGCGCCTTCCCTCTCGAAGCCTCTCAATTGCAGGCTTTCGGCCTAATCAGATAAGTTGTGTAAACAGCTGCCTCACTATCGGGTTTCCCTCAAGGGCCTCGAATCCTCGCCCATGGTTGGGTTTTTAGTCGATTCGTGCCATGGGGCCCAAGAGGTGGCACTTTTTTTGTTTTTTGTTTTATTTGTTGCTTTATTTATTTTATTTTGTTTCTACTTACAAACAAAATACTTATTGTTGCTATTTTTATTTATTTTATTAAAGTTTATTTTTAATTATTTTTTTCTTTTAGGTCACAAAAATTATAAACTTTCTGTTAGTGCCATTAGTTTTCAAATTTGAATTCTTTGAAATTTGTGTGAATCACAAGTTTGTGATTAACTTTACTATAAAATAGATTTTGGAGTGATTCTTTTTCCTCGCTATTTAATATTACCGTGTTTTATGATTCTATTCAAAACAGATTTTGTTATTTTGTTACAAAGGGATTTCATTTTTTGAACTTATTTGAACTCCATAGTTTTTCTCGTGTTCAAAATGCACCATTCAAAGCCGCATCATCAATTTTCAACCCTTTCTCGACTTCATTTGTTATTTTTCATGCATTTACTGATTTTTTTGAGCTATAAGACCTCAAATTGAAAAATCATTTCAAATGAACTCTAAAAAGTTGAAAGTTGGCATGGTATCATAATTTCACCCACATAGCATGTGCAATAAACTAGAGAGGCTTACGGCAAAACTGGATGCACTTCGTGGTACAAAAGGACAATCTCTTTCAAGTATCAGGGTTACATACGGAAACTCGTCTGTTACAAACGGATTTCATTTTTTGAACTTATTTGAACTCCATAGTTTTTCTGTGTTCAAAATGCACCATTCAAAGCCACATCATCAATTTTCTGCCCTTTCTGACTTCATTTGTTATTTTCATGCATTTATTGATTATTTTGAGCTATAAGACCTCTAAATTGAAAAGCATTTCAAATGAACTCAAAAGGTTGAAAGTTGGCATGTTATCATCATTTCATCCACATAGCATGTGCAAGGAAGTTGAGAGGGTTACTGCAAAAACTGGATGCACTTCGTGTACAAAATGGACAACGGTATCATACTCGTCTGTTACAAAGTTGGCATGGTATCATCATAATAGTTATGGAGAAAGTCTTCACTTTTTCTTCGCTTGTGTCATCTTCTTATTGCGTCAGAACCATGGATAATCTTCATCGCTTATCGTGATGCTTGGGTCATCCTTGACTTTGAAGGGAGGAATTTCATGAAACTTTTCATAATCTTCGCATTATGTCCGCCTTTCGCCTCCACTCCCACGATGTCCCTTTTTCCTAAAAGAACTATTTGGCGCTTTGGCTCATCGATGATGTATTCGCTCTTTATCTTTTCTTTTTCTCGGTTTGGTAGACATGTCCTTCACATAGATAACATGTGCCACATCATTGGCTAGGACGAACGGTTCGTCACAGTACCCAAGATTTTTCAGATCCAATCGTTGTCATTCCGCATCGTGGGTCTACCTGCACTCGCCTCCCCGACAGATTGACCCATTTGCACTTAAACAAAGGGACCTTAAAATCATGTCCATAGTCAAGTTCCCATATGTCCACTATGTAACCATAATATGTGTCCTTTCCTCTCAGTTGTCGTGATCAAAGCGGACACCGCTGTTTTGGTTGGTGCTCTTTGATCTTGGGCGATCGTGTAAAATGTATTCCCATTTATCTCAGATCCTTTGTAAGTCAATACAGTCAAAGATGGTCCTCGACAACGAAAGTACAGCTCATCACAAACAAAGTGTTGTCACCTCCGAGACGTGTTTCCAAACCAACTGCCGAAAGTCCCGATGTGTTCACATGTAATCCAACACGTCAGACTACTCCGTGTGTTTGAGCGCAGACTATTCTTGTGTTCATCGACATACGGGTCACCAAGGTAGAGTTTTGTAGAACTGTGTAGTGTGCTTGAGACCAAGAATATCCATCCCTTCATATTATTGAGTCCCTCCAAGCGTGTTTTTCCAAATGGGCCTCCCCTCATACCGCGATTTAGGGAGACCTATCTTCTTAAGGCCAGGAATGAAGTCAACACAAAACCCAATGACATCCTCTCGCTTGATGGCCCATGGAGATGCTTCCTTCCGCCTAGCGCCGTTACGGACATATTTCTTTAGGACTCCCATGAACCTCTCAAAGGGGAAACATATTATGTAGAAATATCGGCCCTAGAATGACAATCTCGCCAACTAGATGAACTAGGACGTAAGGCCATGATATTGAAGAAGGATGGTGGGAACACCAGCTCGAAACCGACAAGACATTGCGCCACATCACCCTTAGCCTTGGTATGATTTCTGGATCGATCACCTTCCGAGATTGCATTGAGGAATGCACATAGCTTCATAATGGCTAATCGGACGCTTTTCTAAGAGAAGCCCTCAATGCAACCGGAAGCAGCTATGCCATAATCACGTGGCAGTCATGAGACTTTAGGTTCGAACTTTTTCTCCGGGCGATTGATTATTCCCTTTATATTCGACGAGAAGCCGCCGACCTTCATATCGAAAGGTGCATTCAAAGAAGATTTCTTTCTCTTCTTTTGTAAGAGCGTAGCTAGCAGTGACCTTCATATCGCTTCTGGAGGCATGCCGCCTTTTTCGTGCAAACGCTGCGTGTCCTCCTGCGTCTCGTGTGTATCTTTTGTCTTCCCATACACGCCCAAGAAGACTAGCAGGTTCACGCAAAGGTTCTTCGTCACGTGCATCACGCCGATTGAAGAGCCGGACCTCTAGGTCTTTCCAGAGGGTAGGTACCAAAATATAGATTTCTTCTTCCACATGGGTGTGTGTCCTCAAATATTATTCGAACAGCTAGTCCGCCGACCCTTTCCAAAGATTACTTGTAAATCATCGACCATAGCAAGTACGTGATCACTTGTACGCATGGCGGGCTTCTTCCGTGATCCGCCTCGCTTTTGAAATGCTTGCCTTTCTTTCGACATTGATGGTTGGCCTGAGGAAATCGACGATGGACCAGTACACATTCTTCCTCGTGATTTGTCCAGGTATATACTTTCAAAGGTCATCTAAACAAAGGCGCTCATGTGTGGTATCCCTTGTTTGTCTATCCCGAAGATTACCGAGTGTCGGGTTCTGGGAACGGGGTCCCCATACTTGCTCGCTCATGCCCTGTGGCGTGGCTCAAGTGGGGGCCCAGGCTGCCCAGCTTCATCACTAAGCTCAAGACCTCGCGAGGGGCTGAGACTCATGGGCGGACGATGAACCTTCCTCAGAGCAGCCTCACAGCAAGCTCATGAGGAGGCGGAGAGATCAAGGCAGGGTACCTCACGAGGGTGCCCCCTGCGGACGCAAGCCATGACGATCGAGACCAAAGTGGCGCTTAAGTGGGCGCCACAGTGCAGTTGAACCTGCTTCCCTTTGGTGCAAAGGAGGCAAGCATGTGCCAAGGCATCAGCAAAGGTTACCGCCTGGTGCAACAAGACCAAGACCAGCAGAGCGATAGGATGGAGGTCATCGTGGAGCCCAGGACGGGCCATCGCTGTAGCTTTTCGCAGCCAAGACCAACTTTAGTCAGATAAGTGTACTAGATGTTCCCTTCAAATGGCCAATTGTTGGCGCCTTCCCGCCATTATTTGGGAAGAGGCCTGTGGCCTCCCTCTATAAATAGGACTAGCCACCACAAAGGTAGGGAGGGGGATCGATCGACGAGACACGGGTCGAACCTACCAGAGAGACAGAGAGAGGCGACTGGACTCACCCAAGCAGTTCATCGCACCAGCTCAAGAACAGCCCCTCGCGATGCTGTTCTCCCTTTCTATTGTCCGTCATCAGCCCCTGAGGCAATCCACCACACCACAAACTAGAGTAGGGTATTACACCACAATGGTGGCCCGAACTAGTATAAACCTCGTGTCCCTTTGTTGTTCATTGTTCCTAGCTTAGATCCTCGCGAAACCATCAACGCGTGAGCTAGTAGGGGAAAGATCTCCGCCAAGCACCCCAAAGGTTCGAACCTCAAGGGTCTGCCGGAACCCGAAATCCGACATTTGGCGTGCCAGTAGGTGCGCCGAATCCTTCCTCCACCGCTGCTTTCACCTCTTCGTCCGATGTCCAACGCATTCTGCCACGACGCCGACCGCTGGCGGTGTGGTCTCGCCCATGCCGCGGCCGCCTTCAGGCGACTCAACCTTGCACCTCGTGCAGCTTCAAGGCTTCACATAGGCGCCGCAGGCGCAGCGACGCTGCCAGACGCCGCCGCCTCACGCTGCTGGCAGTGTGCGGTGGCCAGAGCTCAAGCCACGCCATGGCTATGGCGCCAAGCACACCCGACGGGAGCGGGCGAATCCTGTGGCCGCGCCACGGTGGCCCGGAGCTGTTACGATGCGGCTTCTAGAGGGCGGCCGTGACGGCCGTTGAGCGGTGGCCGAGCTCCTAGACGCCGCCGCCGAGCACCTCCTTTCAAGGCCCCGGCCACCTCTGCCTAGAGCGTCGGTCGTATGGTGGCCCCATGCGCCGCCCATGCAACCTCAAGCTGGCTCCGTGGCCTACTCGACGCCAACCAAGCCGGTAGACTAAAGCGGCAAGCCGCTACGACCCCATCTCCTGGCCGGGCGAAGGAGCGCACGCCGTGACCTTTGGCCTTGGCGGACCACCGCGCCACCACTCTCAAGACGGCACTCTGGTCCGGGCTGCGTGGCATGTGGGGCACTACAACGAGACCTACGGGGCAGCGTCCCCGGAAGCTTACATGCCCCGCATGATGGATCAAGAGTGCGCACGGGAAGAAGACCATGGCTCGTTCCTCGGGCCAAGCTGGGGCGAGGAGACACCACAAGCTGAGCTCTTTTCAGAACCCCAAGAGGGCCTCGACGATCAAGGCCGTGGCAGCAACTATCCGGTACCATTAATTCCTCAGAGTGTTTATGCTAACTATGTGCCAAGCAGGAGGTACAGCCGCCACGACAGTGTGGTTGCCTGACTCGCAGCCTCTACCCTCGTGGAGGAGGGGCATCAGCTGCAGGAGAGGGGCCGAGATCCGGGTTCGCCTCACGCGCTTGGGCGCAAGATGTTCTCAGGAGGTAGGCCCTCCGCCGGGAGGTGCCTCAGGGCCTGCCTCTGCAGAGGACCCGTGGTCGCTTGGGAACTGGCCATGCACCGCTTACCCCAATCGAATCGCCCTTGGTCTCCACCGCCGCTGGCGGTAGAGTGTGGCGCAAGGCGGGCCCTCATCCGAAATATGAAGCAAGGCCTGCAGACTGTGAAGAAGGCCCAAGGCTCGTGAAGCTCTGCCGCCTGCGACACTCTCATGTAATAATGAGTGGGCTGTACACGCCTGAGTCTCAGAGCGCCGCCTCAGCCCCGGGTTCCCTCCCATGCCCAGTGGCAGCACTTAGCTCCACGCTGGTGAGAAGACGTCGAAGACTAGACTAGGTGCCGGACGCGGCCTTTTGCTTTTTTGTCTTTTCCTTTGTTGATGAGTTTCTTCGATTTGAATTTAAGTTGGATTTGAGTTCAAGCCTTGCGTGTGTTTGGGGAAGGGGTGTTTAGTCTCATTCGAGTAATCTCTCGTGTTCGTTTCGCTTTATGCCCAAAGCTAGCATCACTTGCCCCTCAAGTAGCTCCTCATGAAAGCCGTCGGGCCAGTCAAGGCCCACAGCTGGACGGCCGCCGCCACGCCTTCTCCGGAGGTTCTTATCACATGATCAATTGGTTCACCCTGTAAGACACATATGGCGCTATGGTTCTACAGCCTCGCCGGGCTCACCAGGCCAAAAGGTAAATGAGCCAGCCGACCCACCACCGGGCCGGCTGTTAAGCTCACACGCAGCGTTAAGATTACCAATGCATCTATCGCAAATCTTTACATGAGGGGCTTCCCCTCCCAAAATGCTCTCACGGTCTTTAGGGCCAAGCCCGAACCTCTTTTGTATAGGGTAAACAACGGTGACAAGCAATCAGTCGGACATGTCGCTGTCGCGCCTTCCGTCACCTCCGAGGCATCACGACATCGCCGCCGCCACCAACACCTCCGCCAGCCCCAGACCGCCCAACATGCCGCCTTCTTCATTGGCGCATCACGATCACGCCGCCATCATCGTACATGAAGGCCCCGACATAAGGTCGCCCACGTGACTATCCACCCATCGCGACAGTGTCGCCTTGGACGGGCTATGGGCACCGTGCATGAGAAGCGTGATCGAAGTCGGCGGGGATCATCGTCCCGCAGATAATCAAGACATGGGAGAACGCGACCCAAGCAAGGCTCGACCTTCCTCAACGAGCCAGTGAGACCTCTCGGCTGCTGTTCTCCAGAGCGCCACCACGTCCGCAGAAAATACCGGAGGTTGCCGCATAGTTGGTCTCAGGCGCTCCTCAGCAGCAGCCTCGCAAATGTTGCTAAGGGCCGTGGTTTGCCTGCTCTCTGAGCATACGGAGCATGGGGGGTGTGCTCGCTCAGAATCCTGGCCTCCGCGGATCTCGCCCTTGTTCTCACTGCGCGTGGCCTCGCGCCATCAACCCTCCGGCTGAGAAGAAGCAGCTCGGCGCTGGAGGAGGTCAGCCTCCTCACAGGCTGCACGGCGGGCGGCTACGGAGGCGCCCGCACTCGCTGCCACTTCATCTAGCTTGGCCTTGAGGGTCATGGGTCCTGCCCTCGCCTTCGCCGACCAACTCCAACTTCAGCTCATATCGGCGCTTGAGGCCTGAGCGAAGCTTCGCCACGCCGACGGTCGACTCTCTTCTGGGTTTGGGCTCACAAGGCGATTGCCCCTCCGCTCGAGTCACCAGCGCCCTCGCCTCCAACCGCCAAGGTCGAGGTTGCGCCGCGGCCTCCAACAACAGCCGTTCTCGCGCTCAAGCTCCGCTCGGTCGACGAAAAGCCCTTCAATGACGCAAGTGCAGCCCGACGCAACTCCACCTGCTTCTCCAGAGTTGCTCCGTGCTTGGAGCCCCCACGACGCTTCCTCCGCATCCCCACGCCGCCGACCGCCTTCCGTGGACTCCTCGACGGCTCGGGAGCAAGCTCTCGCGAGGCCGCCAATGACGCCAGCCTTCAAGGTTGTCAAGGTCACGCCGATGACGCGCGAGGGCAACGGCTACCTTCAGCTTGCGCCTCCTCGCCAAGGTGCAAACCTTCCGCCTCAAGACGCGATCTTCGCCGCAAGAAGCTCCGCCCGAGCCGGTTCACCACTTCGGCCGCCGCCCCATGGAGAAGTTCTTGACGGGACGCGACGCTCATGAAAGCACGCTCGAGCACATCTTCCGTGGTCCCCTCTGGGCTGGTATATACGGAGGGGTCTTGAGGCGGCGCGCCTCCTTCCACAGGTGGGCTGGCGCCCAACAATCGCCGGACGGGCTCGCCAGGCAGGGCCCGCGCGCCGTCCATCCCTGCAAGAAGAGCTCAAGATCGACCTCAACCAATCGCCAACCACGCACCAAGGAAGGGGCACGGGCAAGCTGGTTGTGCCTGTAGCTCGTGAAGGGAAGACAAGAGCTCACTGTGCCTCGACGCCAAATTGAACGGGTCACCTCCCGACCGGCTGAGTGATGAGGGTGTTGCTTGAGCCCCAAGCGCACCAAGGACCTGCAACGAGGGTGAAGCTTGGGGAGATGGCTCTGGCCGCCTCCGCGACCTGCAGGAAGGGCCCTGAAGGTCACAGGCCACCATGCAACCAAGAAGTAGAGGAGCAGAGAGAGAAGAGGACTTACTGTCTGCGGGCGGCACTTCTTGCACTTCAAAGCCAAGCGGGCAAGGGCGATCGTCACCACCCGAGGCCTCCTTCCTCTTAAGTGAGGACCACAAAGTTCACGCTGAATCGCCTAAGCGCCAAAGCTGCAGGGGTCACTTTGTGGCATGGAGGAAGTGCAAGATGATCGGGCGCCAATGGGACCAGCCTGGGACGCCCAGCGCCGCCTCATGAGGGACGATCGGGCCTCGAGCTCCCAGCCTTGGGAGCCCCAACCTCGGGAGCCCCAGCCTCGGGAGCCCCAACCACGGGAGTCGGAGGCCGCGACTCCTCACCTTTCACCATTCTGGAACGAGCTCCGAGAGATGCCACCCTCGGGGCTTCGCGCGGCTTCACCACTGCAACATCGTCCCCTTCAACTCCTGATGGTTCTCGTTTCCCTGCACCATCACCTGAGACAGAGCCACTTGGGGCGACCGGAAGAGCTACCACAAGAATCGGGTTCTCGCGAGGTCCCCCGAGGCCAGCCAAAGCGCAGCCCCCACTCACAAAGCTGGGCATCTACTTCACGTAAATCGGCCCTACCCGAACAGAGATACAAGAGGGCACCGTCTGGCCAAGGCTGCCCGGGAAGGGTCGCCAACCAGACCTCGAAAGCACCGCTTCAAGACCTCAGCGCCAGTCCCTCCTCAAGCCGCATGCGTCTTCGTGTTCGCAATGTCCTACATCCGGTGAGAGTGGCGCCGAGAGGAGCAATGCGACATCGAGGAACTCTTCACCACCTTGGGCGCCACACGCTGAGCGCCTCAAGTTTTTGAAGCGGGCGCTGATTTAATGCAAGCCGGTGTCCGCGAAAGCATCTCGGTGACCCCCAAATTTCGAGTTGGGGAACAGCAAAGTAGATAGGATGTGAGAGCAGGGCTGAACACCCCAACGCCCACATACAACCACCGCTTCTCTAAACTTGGCCTCAGGGGAGGGAGTCCAAATCGATCCTCGGCAGCTGCCTCTCGCACCGCAAGGAAGCTCACATACCCCGAGCATTGAGTATGATCACCAAAGCAAATGTAAGAAGAAGTGACGCAACAGAGCAATCTAATGCGGGATGCCCACCATTTCCTCACAGACAAAGGCGAAGATAGACATGAGGGTAATGGACTCAGGCCCTAGATGCATCATGTGGATCTGATAGTGGGAGAGCACCGCATTGAAGAAAGCGGAGAAGGGGGAAACCAGACCTGCCCATAGAGCATCAAAGCAAAGAACCGGACCTTCTCGTGGATAATCCTGCTTGGGAGGTATGGGACGAGGCCATGCCGTGGTCCCCGCCAAGACTGCTGAAGATGGTGGCAAGAGCAGAGCGGACCTTGCCCAAGGCCTCGGTTGAGTATGATAGATCGATCGACGTATGGGGGCCATCACGAGGCGAAGTGATTTAAGACGCTGGCTTCTTCCCCTTTCCTTCTTCGCTGGCACCATGATGACAGGAAGGGTGAGAGTCCGAGTTGATTGAGGGCTAAGTTGGAGCCAGAGGAAGAAGGAAGGCCCGGAGTGCGCAGACGGGCGAAGGGGAATGGCTGTGTGCAACCCCGGTCCGCTTTAGCCGGGCCGTAATGAGGCATAATGTGGAAGTGGAGACGCCACGACCAATCAATCGCCATGCGGGCGCCTAAGGCCGCAGGCGTTGGGGCTCATGGCGCTTCAGACTTGCCCTTCGCTTCCTCGCTAAGCTAAGTCCGGCGCGCCGCTTTGGGCCCGGGCTATCACGCGCTCGGGAACGGGTCCCTGCATTTGCTCGCCTGCCTACCAAGGGCTCATGGCGGGGGCTTATGGGGCCCAAGGCCCAGCCTTCATCAGCTTAAGCTCAAGACCTCGCGAGGGAGCTGAAGATTGCTGGGCGGATGACAGAACCTTCCTCAGAGCAGCCTCACAAAGTGTGCTCGCGAGGAGGCGGAGAGATCAAGGCAGGGTACCTCACGAGGGTGCCCCATGACGCAAGCCATGACGACGAAACCAAAGGGCGCCAGCCCGCTGCAGTGTCCTCGCTTCCCCTTTTGGCAAAGGAGGCAAGCATGTGCCAAGGCATCGTGCAAAGGTTACCGCCTGGTGCAAAAGACCAAGACCAGCAGAGCGGGCAGGATGGAGGTCATCGTGGAGCTCAGACGGCGCCATCGCCGAGCCTTTTGGCAGCCAAGACCAACTTTAGTCAGATAAGTGTACTAGATGTTCCCTTCTAAATGGCCAATTGTTGGCGCCTTCCCGCCATTATTTGGGAAGAGGCCCAGGCCTCCTCTATAAATAGGACTAGCCACCACAAAGGTAGGGAGGGGATCGACGACGAGACACAGGTCGAACCTACCAAAGAGACAGAGAGAGGCGACCGACTCACCCAAGCAGTTCATCGCACTAGCTCAAGAACAGCCTCGCGAGGCTGTTCTCCCTTTGTATTGTCCATCATCAGCCTTGAGGTAATCCACCACACCACAAACTAGAGTAGGGTATTACTCCACAATGGTGGCCCGAACTAGTATAAACCTCGTGGTCCCTTGTTGTTCATCGCTCCTAGCTTAGATCCTCGCAGAAACCATCAACGCGTGAGCTGGTAGGGGAAAGAACTCCGCGCGCACCCCAGTGTTTGAACCTCAAGGGTCTGCCGGAACCCGAAATCCGACAACTGAGAGTGGGCCAATCGTTGATGGTTACAAACAGCAACGCGTGCAGGTTAAATTCCTCCTGCTTGTGCTCATCCCACGACGCACATCGCTTTCTATTCCATAGCCGTAAAAGTTCTTCAACTAATGGCCTTAGGTACACATCAATGTCGCTTCCGGTTGCTTAGGGCCTTGGATGAGAACCGGCATCATAATGAACTTCCGCTTCATGCACATCCAAGGAGGAAAGTTATACATACATAGAGTCACGGGTCGTGATGTGATTGGTGCTCATTCCCCCTAAAGGATTAATGCCATCCGCGCTTAAACCAAACCATATGTTCCTTGGGTCACTTGCAAACTCAGCCTAGTACTTTCTCTCAATTTTTCTCCACTACGACCCGTCAGCGGGTGCTCACAACTTCCCTTATTTCTTACGGTCCTCACTATGCCATCGCATCAACTTGACATGCTCTTCGTTTCTGAACAGTCGTTTCAACCGTGGTATTATGGGAGCATACCACATCACCTTCAAGTAGAACCCTCTTCCGGGGCTCGCCGTCAACATCACTGTGGTCATCTCGTCTCGATCTTATACCGCATAATGCACCACATACCGCATGCGTCAGATCCTTGTACGCTACCATGTAGAGGATGCACATTAGGGCATGCATGTATCTTCCGCACCTCCAATCCTAGAGGGCATACGACCTTCTTTTGCTGCATATGTACTGCCGGAAATTCGTTATCCTTTGGAAGCTTCTTCAATATTTTCAAGAGCTTCTCAAATCCTTTGTCGTGCACAAGATTCTCGCCTTCCAATCGCAGCAATTCCAAAGACGGTACCGAAGCTTTGTGTTGCCATCTTCACAATTGGGGTACAACCCTTTTTGTGATCCTCTAACATGCGATCGAACTTCAGCTTCTCCTTTTGACTTTCGTGATTAAGGCCTTGCATACGACAATGACCCCTACGGAGATCATCATCATCTGGGCACATCGTCTTCGTTCCTCTTGATCTTCAAAGCAGCTTCCCCCGCTGGCAAAGATCATTGGGCACATCGTCTGTTCCTCTTGATCTTCAGCAGCTTCCCCCGTTGGAGCATCACCGTATTCAGGGGGCACATAGTTGTCATCATCCTCTTCTTCTTCCGCCTTCCATCATAACCCCTATTTCTCCGTGGCTCATCGGCCCAAACATTATAGTGTGGCATGAAACCCTTGTAAAGGTGTGGGTGTGAAGGATTTTCCAATGAGTAAGACTTTGTATTCCCACATTTAGGGCATGGACAACACATAAAACCATTCTACTTGTTTGCCTCAAATGCACTTCGAGAAAATCATGCACGCCTCTTAATGTACTTTGAGGTGTGTCTGCCACCGCATATCCATTGCCGGTTCATCTGCATGCATTATATATAATTAAGTGTGTCAAAAACCATTACGTAACATCGTGAATAGATAATTAAGTGACCAAATTAATAGAAGTTTATCATCACATTAAAACCAAAGTACATACATAGTTCTCATCTAACAAACATATAGCTCTGCAGCATCTAATTAATTAAACCATACATTGAAACTATGTAAAACATTTCAATGCGAAAACAAATGCGATCATAATCGCAACTAAGGTAACAATTGATCCAACAAGATAATGGTACCAAGCCCTCGTATGAATGGCATATTTTCTAATCTTTTCTAATCTTCAAGCCGCATTGCATCCATCTTGATCTTGTGATCATCGACGACATCCGCAACATGCAACTCCAATATCATCTTCTCCTCCTCAATTTTTTTAATTTTTTCCTTCAAGAAATTGTTTTCTTCTTCAACTAAATTTAACCTATCGACAAAAGGGTTGGTTGGAATTTCCTTGCTCACATACCTCCTAGATAAATAAAATCTATGTCACGTTGGTCGGCATAATTTTCATACACAATAAATTAACCAATAGTTATAAAGATAATATATACCACATCCGAATCATAGACAGACGATTTAGGGCCAATCTGGGCGGATACCAAAACCATCGCACTATATAATAACAAGCAATAAAATAGTAAGAAAATTAGACAAGTATATATCTAAAGTAAGAATTTTTCTTTTCTTTCAGAAAGAAGATAAGAACAAGAGGCTCACCACGGTGGTGCCATGATTTAGATCGGCACGGGCCGCTAAACCTAGACAAATCTCGAGGAAAATGGAGCTTTAGGTCGAGCTTTGGGAGGAGAAAGCTTAACTAGTGTGACTCGGCATTTTCATCGAACACCTCATGTGCACAGGAGGTGAGGTCAAGCACCACAAAGCCCTCCCTCGCCAAGCCAGAGAAAACAGAGCACCTGGAGTGCTCCTGCCATGGGCGTAGGGGTATAAAGGCACCTTTATTGGTCTCGGTTCATGGCATGAACCGACTAAAGGGCAGCCTGTGGGTCCCGCTGAAGCCACCAACCGGACCAATGGTGGTGGGCCAGAGCGAGGCCCATTGGTCCTGGTTCGTCCCACCAACCGACCAAAGGGGCTGCATTTAACCGACCAATGCCCCCATCGAGGCCCGGCAGCCCTCGGCTCACGAACCGACCAAAGGTTCTATGGGTCCTTGCTTGATCGAACCGACAAATGGGCTGTCCTACCGAACCAAAGCCCTCTTTTCTACTAGTGCACCAAATGGGTCATCGATTTCATAAAAAAACGCTTCCTCGATCACTGGGACCCACTAGCTACATATGTTTGCACGCAAGGAAGTGCGCCCATATTACGGGCAAAAAATGATTCGCCTTCACCGATCATTGGGACCCACTGTACATCTTCGCATGCAAGGAAGTGTCTCGACAATGAGACTCACCTGGTCAAAGCGCATTTAGCGTTGTCATTCCGGGTCGCGAACGCAGTACGCATATATTGGTCGATCACCGGTTTCACAAAGTTGCAGCCGACGAACCGCGGGCCGTAAGGAAGGGCACGATTATAGTAAAGGCGCCAGACGTGTCATATTAGAGGCACACATGTAGTATGTTAACGCACGCATAGCCGCCGTGGTGCAAGAAAGAAAATACAGCCACGCACGTACATACGGTAGGGTCTCGAACGCCACTCACAAGATACGACGGCCAGTTAGTGTACATGGCTGGGTCGGAACGGAGAAATTGCTGCCGCCGCCGTGTTCACGGGAGGCAACTAGCTGGGTCAGAACGGAATGTGTCGCCGTGTTCATCGGGATCCAACCGGTTTGACGGAACAGCCGATCAAACAAGGCTCAAGCGTGATCAGAGAACGGAGGAACGGGTTTTTGTGTTCGATCGGCCACTATTTAAACAGGATCCTCGTTTCATCGGGAGGGTGTAGCGCACCGACCCGAATGGATCAAGTCTCTGCTCGTGTCATCCCCGGATCAAGAATGCTGACACCACACAAGATTTCTAAGGATTTATAAATAGAGTAGTAGCAATCACACACTTATTACATGTTGTTGTCCAAAAGAGGTCTTATTACAATAAATGTAGCTTAAGGCCATCGAATAACGATAATAAAGCGGAAGACTTGGAAGATAAGTGAGTCCATCAACTCCATTGGCATCACCGAGTATAGAACCACGTACCTAAAACACCTTACTCGTTGTTCAAAAGTCTCAAGAACATGAACGCTACAGCCCGAAAACGGGTCAAAGACATGGAATATGCCGCAATGTAACACATAGAGAGTAATGAAGGAATAAGCCTATACTACATGCATATATGGCTGGTGGAAAAGCTCTACGGTTACAGTTTTGCATAAAGCTAGTTTTTGCTACTACAAAGGAATAAATTTGTTTAACTATCATGGTGGTTGTTAAACATTGAGAATGGTTCACAAAGATCCTCAATCCCAATTAAAAAGTACTCATTAAAAACCCAATAACATTATTTAGAGTAACATGTTGAGATACACAGATATTCAAGTACTAGATACTCAAGACGCCCATAACCGGGACACGGCTAATCATGATTAGTTTATACACTCGCAGAGGTTTATGACTTTTCCCCACAAGACTCGATCGCCTCCGCTTGGTTCTCGTGACTACATGGTGTTTGAGAGACGGATGACCGAGACACAGCCTTCGTAAGCACTAGCACCTTACATGTGGGTAGACCGTACTCAACCTACATCCCTCTACATCAGCTAGCCTACCCGTAAGAGTTCGCACAACTTAGTCAACTATGCCAGAGCCCATAATGGCTTGTGGTCAGCACACGGAAGTTTCTAGTTTGAATAATCTTATGATCCCTTTGAGCCTCGGGTGGCGATCCCAAGAAAAACATGCAAGTCCTCGATAGAAACCAGTGCCTCAATCCACCCGTATGTGTGTTTGTTGCCACCTTAGATAAAACCATTAATTAACAATCTCACATCCGTCATGGATATTCACTCACCCAATCCACGCCTACTAGCATAGCATGGCATAATAAGTAAACGTAGAAGTAACTCCCAAAGGTTCATAAGTAAAACAGTAATAGGTATCTACCTCATCTACTTCCCATCCCACAATTTATTTAGATCCTAATCATGCAAGTGTTTGAGGATTGATCTAATGCATAAAACCGGGTAGTAGAAAAGATATGATCAAGTGTTACTTGCCTTGTCGACGATCCATCCGCTAAAACCTAAACACTCAAAGTAACAAGCGAAGCGCACTCCGGTGATCTATCGAGACAAACAACAACATACAATAAGTACTCATCTAATGCATAGGAAAATCTTGATAGAAGATCTAACCAGAAAGTTCAACTTAAGAACCCTGGTTGCAAAAAAGAATCAATCAAATAAAGCAAATGAAAAATCAAACATTTAAAGAAACGACTCGGTTTCTAGCAATTTGAAACTAGGTCAAATTTTATAGTAGCAAAACTTTGTTTAAGTGGATTAGTCGAACGCGGTTTCAAACGAAACTCCAGCGCGCTTGAATCACCCGATTCTCGATAAACGAAGCGAGAAGATAAACTGATTCAAGATTGGATTCAAATCGAATCGTAAAATAACGGATTAAATCCGATTTAAAAGAAAAACGACGAACGGTTAAACGTAACGGACGCTTTGTTAACAGAAATTAACCGCTAACGCTGCTTTGTTAAAACGAATCTGATCGGTGAACATTCACTAATTAAAACTAAACCGAAAAAAGATAAACCGATCTAGGGTTTTAAAAACCGAACAACGAAAAGAAAACCTGACGGTTTTTAAAACAAACCGAGCGGGGTGATGCGGCTACCTCCCATGAGGTCGCGGGCGGGGCCCGGTTCATGGGTCGGGTGGCTCATGGCGGGCGGGCGGGTCGGCGACGACGCACAAGACGGCGCCATGGCGACGCTTGGCGACGGGCTGCCGTTCAAGCGGTTTGCCACATGCAAGCGCTGGGCGGCGGGTGGTGGAGGCGGGTCAAGCGACCAAGCGCGGAGTGGGTCGAGGGGGGGGCGGCGGCTTATAAGGAGGAGGCGGGTTGTTGTAGGGGCACCACAAGTGGCGTGGCTTGAGCCGACGGCATGGCATGGCGTGACTCCTCCCAAGTGGAGCCATGAGGAGGGGGGGCGGTCACGGCCAACAAGTGGTTAATGGGTCACCTTTACAAAGGGCGCTGGGTTTTGTTTTTTTAAATAAAATCTCAAGAGAAAAACGTAATAAAATAAAATCTAAATGAATTCCAAATTTAATAAAAATAAATTTTCCCGACTCCTAAAAATAAGCTCTAACAAAATGAACTTTTAATACGGGCCAAAATGCAAATTTTAAAATACTCATTTTTCCCTAAAGCAAATAAACTTCAAAATCCAGAATTTGATTTATTTATTAAATCTTTATTTTTCCTAAATTTTGGGAAAGCTATATTATTCCTCTCTTAATTTTTTTTATTTGAAAATATTTGAAGATAAATACAAATAAATCAATGATCCATTTTTCAAAATTTGAGAAAACCCAAATATGAAAAATAATGAAATTTCCAACTCTCTCCGAGGGTCCTTGAGTTGCGTGAAATTTTCTAGGATCGGGAAAATGCAAGAAAATATGATATGCATGATGACTTAATGTATAACATTCCAAATTGAAAAAAATTTATGTTACAAGGGGTCTGGCGTATCGCAAAACGGAGGAAACAGACTTCTCTTGGTCGAAACGGGGTCTTGTTGATCGGGAGGGGTGTGGCATACCGCAAAACGGAGGCAACGGACTTGTGTTGGAGCCGCCACTTAAAACGGGGTCCTGTTCATCGGAGGGTGTGGGCGCATCGCAAAACGGACTCCACGGGATACTGCTCATCTCCACCATCGACCTCCTCCACCTCCACTTGCCATCGCTCATCCACCGTCGGACCTCCTCCAGCCTCCACTGCGATTGTTCTTCCACGAGCTCCTGTTTATCCAGCCTCCACCGCATGCTCCTCCATCGGCCATCGCCCACCCAACCCTCTCCACGGGTCCTGCTCAACCACCCCCCACGGTCCACCTGCTCATCCAAATTTCTCCAATAGCTAATCGCTCAACCAGCCCTCCACGGGTCGCCCCTGCTTCATCCAGCCTCCACAGTGGTGTTGTTCATCCACCCCAACCGACTGATTGGGGTCTTGTTCATCCAAATGCAATGGCCTCTACTACCACGGGTCCTGCTCATCCAACCCCCCACAAGGAATTGTTCATACAAACCCCCTAGTAACGCCTCCACCTGCTCATCCAGGAAGGAGGCAGCAGGTTCGATCAGCTTTAGTTAGCAGCAGAGTAGCAAAAAGAATCACTCGTGTTCGCTTAATAGTTAAGGGGATCAATCGATCGCCGGGTTCAAAGAGAACGCGAGTTCGCAGTCACAATCGCCGGGTTCGCTTAGAGCAGAAGCGCCGCACACGTGCTGCAATGCGTAAGAGAGAACACGCATCGCTCGCCACCGACCACCCACCGCAGAATCCGAGAACTCCCCGACATTTTCCTCGCCTCGCTTCTACCACGGTTTTTCCGGCTATGGACGGCCCAAAGAATAGTCATGCAGCTACGCCTCCGGCCCGCCCAGTGACAAAAAGCCCATTTCCTGCCATGATTTTTGTCATAGAAGTAGGATCCCACCACATCTATGATGATACCGGGTTTTGTCACAATTATCGCTATAGAAGTGTCATAAGCATGATAGGAAAAAATTGCTCGCCCAAAATGTCACTTGGATGTGTCTTTTTTGTAGTGCAAGGAACTGCCCATAGTTTGATGGAGCTCTCCACCGAGACCAGATCTTCGTACACCACCGAGAGGGCCTTCCCCTCACGTGGGTGTCCACTATGTGATGCTTGGTGAACTGCCCACCATTGTCGCCGCCGGTCATTGGAGCGCCATTGAGCCACGGGATCGCCATTGAACCGCTTGGATGTCCTCTCTGTATGTGTCGTGGTGTGCTTATTGTGTCGTGGTGACGCGAGAGATGAAGGTAAATGGTCAGGAATAAATGGGGCCGGGCGGCTGGATTCTCCGTGACGTTCCCATGGCAGTTTTTGCAATGGTACGGTAATCAGATTGTCGCAGCGCCGGCCAAGAACCACATGGACACTTAACGCAGCGTGATCGCAAGGCCGCCCCAAACATGTAGCGCGCGGGAGGGACGACTTGCAACACCCGGAGGGACGCGAGAGCGCGCCGCTGGCCGCCTCAACCACAAGCAACCACACGATAGATTAGTTGAACACGCAGGAAAATGGCCTACAAGCCGGCCGACAGCCATGCTGTTACGAGAGAGCAGCCGTGTTGTCACAAATTTCAGCTCAGCTGTTGTCTTGGCTCGATCATCACGCCATCATTTTTAAAATTCAAATAATTTTGAATTGGGGATGTTCAAACCCCAAAGACTAAAATGAATTCAAATAGGTTCAAATAAAATCATTTTCATTAACCCAAAATGCCTCTTTAAATGTTCATGATTTCGGATAAAGAAGTGAAAACCTCTCGCCAAAAAATGATGAACATATTTCTAGGTCATTCCTGGATTTTTGAATTAAATCATATTGTATATGAGTTGGGGTTATAAATAACTATAAATACTTTTATGGGCCACTGGAAGTTTTGTTTCTCACTCGAACTCACTACTGATTTTGCCCCTAATTTCAGGTATGTTACAGTTTGCCTCCATCGTTAGTATCACTTATAGAAATGCATCTTTGTAAACAAAGTTACTGTCGCACAAAGGACTTTGACTCATCCAAAAAATAGCAAAAATAAAAAATCTGAAATTTTGTGGATCGAAGATAGTCATGTCCGCAAAGGCACGTGCAAATTTTTGTGTTGGTTGGACACTCGGAGCTCGTGGCAAAGGAAAACAAGAATAATTTATGTTTATGAACAAGAAATTCAATAAAAATAGCAACAAAATTAAAAAAATGAAGTTTTTTGGCTTCAAAGAGGCTTGAGTGCACAAGGTGCTTGCAAGTTTTGGTGATCAAATGACGTACGAGACGCTCTAGAGAAAAAAAACAAATAGTGCATTTTTTCAAAGCTTTTTTGAGCTAACTTTTGTTTTTTTTCACGAGCTCCTACTATGTCCAAACACAACAAAAATGTACACATCTTGCACTTAGTATCTTCACCCCACAAAATTTCATATCTTTTGATTTTTCTATATTTTTTGAATTTACTATTCACATGCATACAAAATTTATGTTTTCCTTTGCCACGAGCTCCCAGGGTGTCCGAACGGCATGGAAATTTGTACACACCTTGTAGACATGAGTATATTCAATCCCACAAAGTTTGAATTTTTTTATTTGCTATTTTTTCAGGACGGTCAAAGCCCTTTGACCGGATGGTAACGGCATAGAAGGGCATTTCTATAAGTGAAACTAACGGCGGAGAGGCAAACTGAGCATACCTAACAAATAGGGGCAAAACTAAGTAGTGGGTTCGAGTTAAGGGCATAGATGTAAATGTCCCTACTTTCATAACTCCAATCCTTCTGAAAAATATTGTGGGGCTTTGGCTTGGTTCCTATTACATCCACAATAATTTCCAGAAGCTTCAAAAATAATTTGTTAGCAAACGAAATTCATAATAGAGAAACAAAATAGAAAACACAAAATAAAAAGAGAGGCAAAGCTTACCTGGGCCACTTACCGGCGCCCAAAAGAGGCTGCCGACCGGCCCCGCCATCATCCTCTCCCTCTCGCCAGAGGATAGGCACGCCGCCACGCCACTGGCCACCTCCAGTGCAGCCTCGGCTGCCCCCTTCTCCTCCGGATGCCTTGGACGCCGCCACGCACCTCCCTCGCCTCTCTCACACTCCTCGCTTTCACCCCCTTCCCCGGATCTTCTCTCTCGCCGAGACCGCTGCCGCCGACGAGCACCACCGCCCCATCGCTTCTCCCTTGTTCCTCGAAAGCAGCCCAAGCTCCACCACTTTGTCCTCGACTCCTCAACAGCCACGCCCGCCAAAGCTCCCTCAACGCCCTCACCAAGCTCGGCTCAACCTCCCGGCGACAAGATTGACTTTTGCCGCCCTACCTCCTCCAACCCTTCCCCGAGCCCGCTTCGACACCCTCTGAGACGCCGTGGAGCCCTCTTCCTTTCTCCTTTTCTCTCGTGGTTACGCCGCCCCCAGCAATGTTTCCCGCCGCAGCCGAGAGTTTCACCGCCGCCATGGCATAGCTGCACATGCCTGCAGTAAGCTCACAACGGAGCTGGGCTACATTTTGCTCAGAAGCCCCCAGAGCTTAACGCACACACTCACTCGCCTCCCGTGAACCACAAAGACCAACCCCGCAATCACCCAAACTCCAGCGCCACTCCGAGCCACGTTCCGGCGAGCCCGCGTGCCCCCGAGCCTCCGCTCCGCATAGTCGCCCAACGTGTTCTCGCTGCCCATTAGGTACTACCTAGCACCTCCGCTTGCTCGCCTCGAAGCCGCAGCACTGCGTTCGTGCATAGCTGCGTGTTCGCCGGGCCGTTGTCGCCTTTTGTCGCCGCCACAGTAGTCCACCCCGGCACCGCCAGGCTACCAATCGATGTGCCTCGTCGCACCGCAGTCAGAGTAGCCCAATCTCGCCCCTCTCGCCGCCGAACGAGCGACGCCTGCTCAGGTGCCACCGGTGGTTAGTCACCGACGTACACCTAGTTAGGGCTAATCACCCGCTAATTAACCCCCGACCTACTTACACACATGGGCCCCATGCCCTTAAATAACCATAGTTTAATTCCGCTTAGTTTTAAGTAATCACCATGGCCCCATGCGTCCATGTTGACCTTGCCGGACGTGGTCTTGACCGACCCCACCCGTTAGTGACCCAAGCTAGCAACTTGACACTAACCAATGGGTCCCACAGGTCAGGTTTCATCCGTCACCCTTGACTTGTCGACATCGCATGCACGCTCAGGCTGACATAGTAAAGCTTTTCTGGGATTTTAAATAAATCAGAAATGATTTATTTATTTCAGAAAATACCCAAAACTTCTAAAAACCATAGAAATTTAACCGTAACTCCAAATGAAATAATTTATGTATGAAAAATGACTTAAAAATCCAATCTATCATGTGGTACTGTTTTCATGCATGTTAAAGCAAGTTAAACCTACTGATCAGGTCAAATAAAATAAATGGCATTTGAATATTCACATATGGAGTTGAATTTGAATCTCGATTCAAACCAACTTCATTTAATCTGCTACTAGTTGCATTAGCTCGGATCACATCATATTGTCCCTCTCGAGATGACGCTCCAACGATATGATCGGCGACACTGGCGAAGAGTTTTACTATCTTTAGAAGTGCCAGTAAGCAAAACCCCTTGTTCATTCCGATATAATCCCACTTTCTCGCCCCTGCCTTCTTTTACTAGATTAGGACAACAACTATTTTTCAACTGTTATATGATGCAGTAGTTGAACCCTTACCTCGACATGACTGTCATTGCCATGTTGAATAGATGAAACCCACTAGCATGAGTAGGAGTTGTTTGAGCCCTGATGTGCCTACTCATTCATACTTGTTTGTCATGCTTGCTACTGTTTATAGTTGAGTCAGGTACGATTCATCGGGGATGAATAGGAATGGTGATGAATATGTCCTACTGTGTGTGAGCTAAGTGTATGAACACGATTTGGTAAAGGTATCCATGAGAGGCCATGTAGGAGTACATGGTGGGTTGTTTCATTGGAACCGTCTCTTAGGAACCGAGATTTGTGTATGTAATTTAAGATCAACAACTACCACACATTGGGCCCGAAATCAATGGACCCTCTCGACTTATTAACCGCCCATGTCCTCTCTGGCCCTAGAGTTGCAAGTAGTTTCGTGTTTATAGTAAGTCGGAGGTCGTACAAGATTGACCCGAGGGGTGGGCTGTGATGCGGCTCTGAACGCGGCACCTGTATCGACGCCTGCTTGGTGCCTCTGAACCCTGCACACATCATTCGGGGTCAGAGTGGAAACCTCGCCGACTTCATGCGATGGAACTCGAATAGGCAATAAACCTGACTAGGGACATGTGGTTAGTCCAGCTTCATGGCCGACACCTCGCTGGGCCTCCGCTGAAGGTTGTCGAGTACACGCTGCTTAAATCGTGATAAGTGGAGAGAGCGTGTGTGAAGAAGTACACCCCTGCAGGGTAACAAAACTATCGAATAGCCGCATCCGCGGTAAAGGACTACTTGGTTGCTTATACAGTTCATAGTCAAGTGAAAGTGGATACTCTAAAATGCGCAAGATAAGCGTGAGTGCTATGGATGGCGTTCTCGTAGGGAGACGGGAGTGGATCCATAGTGGTGTATTGATTTGGTGAATATGTGGAGTCGTGGTGCACCACCCCAAGAGAGTTACTTGCACGTAGTTCAGATAGCCATCGAGTCAAAGCTGGCTTGCCGCAGCTAAACTCCACCACCCCCTTTGTTGATATTGATGCATATGTAGCTAGTTCTCATGTAAGTCTTATCGGCACACATTTGTACCACGCTTTGTTTAATTTATGTTTTTACAGAGAGAGACTTGGCCTCACTAGTAGTTCCGCATGGACTTTCATGTTTAGCTTGTTACCTTACCACGATCTTGTGCCCTCAGGCAGGTCTTGTAGATAGTCGTTCTCACTTTTCATTTGTAGTTGTCTATACTCGCATACAAGTTGCTTCCGCATGTGCTTATTGCTTGTATGATTCTGAATGCTGGGTCATCGCACTCCATGTTTAGAATATTTGGCCTCGGAGCTTCAATGAATAAATACTTTGAGTCATAGAGTTTTGTTGTGATGTCGTGTTGTATTTGCACATATCAAGCATATATTGTGTATGTTAATGAAATGCTTGGTATGTGTGGCATCCGATAACCTAGTTGTTTATTCTGGTAGCATCTCTTACTGTGAAATGTCTCCTAGTGCTTACACCGGCAGCCATGGCAGCTTACTTCGCTTCCGTAACACTTAGGCTGACCGCACGTGTCCTTCTTCATTCTCGTTTTTCCCTTAGGGAAATGTCAATGCTGTTCCTTTAAGTCCTTGGAGCTTGCTACAACTTGGGTTCATACGCTGATGATCGACACGCTGTCGGGTCATGTATGCATGTCCATGTAAGTTAGTGCCACTTTTGATTCACGAACTAGTCATGTCGGCCGTGGTTCTGTGGTCATATGGATGCTAGCGACACTATCATATACGTGAGCCGTAGGTGCAAACGGTCCCGGGCCGTAAGGTGGCACCTGGGAATACCGTAGGTGTACATGAGGCCGCAGTGATATGACATGTTACATGCTAGATCGGTGTGACTTAGGATCGGGGTCCCGACAGCTTTTGTATCGGAGCCTGATCGTGTCAGAGATTACCAAGCCAAATTGGTCGAAGTTGGGTCTACAAATTCTTTAGATATATAAGGGAATTGATTGTGCAAGGGACCGTAAGGCTATTTTTAATCCTTATACCTTATGCCCTAATGATCCGAATCCTATCTTTCCTACAGGGTTAGCGAACTAGGCTTCTCTTCTTTCTATCATGATCACGTGTTACTAATCCATAGACTTATAAGATTGATGGATTCAGGCCCCGCCTCAGCTTTCTAGTACTTCCTGTGTTAACAGCTTGTCTTAGCACTTTGATATTGTGATGTTGGGTGGTCATGCCACTATTTTGCAGGATGTCTCAAATCTTTTGAGCATTTAAAGCCATTATGTTGTCCTCGAAATATCCGTGCTTCAAAATAGTCTCATGCATTTGCAACTCCCTTCTTTCTGCTCCCGATGTTTCTTTGGGCCGCTTTAACCACACTAATCGGGTGTGAGTTGAGGTACTGCCCCTCTATATATATGTTGGAGCTATTATTATGACCCTAGGTGTCTTAGAGGATCACCTAGTAATTCAGCCATATTTTGTGTTACTAGTGTGATGATTCTGGTCACATTCTCGAAAGCATCCTATAGGTGCCATTTAGTTAGTAGGCATTATATTCCGGGTTTTGGACCCGAGATTCACCCTATTTACTTCATGTTGATAGTGTTTGCCAGTTCCTTTAGGATATTAGTAACCTTTGTGATAGTCCTCGAGGTCCGTGGTATATCATTCTTCCAATACCATGAACCATCCTCGGCAGAAGTTCTTTTGAACCAAAAGATCACAACCAGAGTGCTCTTTGATGAGTTCTCGGTTCCATATTGTGAACTCCGCTTAGTCCTACCTCTTTCGCATGGGTTATCCTGAAGAAATATGTTGAGCTCGCTCGACATGTTAATCTATGCATCCACAACTCGTTTAAAAACCATATGTTCCTTTGAGTTGTCCCTCTTTAGTCATGTTCTCGATCTCCGCTCATCAAGTGATAGTCGGGGTAGTAGTACCATGTTCATAGATGCCTATTATTCCTGTGGTCCGTTAAGCCGTGGTCTATATCGGAATGACTAGGAGAAACAAACTCCAGTACCTCATCTATGTCTAGGATTGGGTCAAAGTAGTTGTATTCTGCGGGTCAAAATGCGAATCCAGCTTTTTTCTGTTCTACCCGGGAGTATTACCCCCTTTATGTCAGGTTTGTCATGAGAATGGCACCACCTCTTATGAATTCTTGATTTAGTGATACTCCTCACCATCATTGTTCATTCCCCGGTCTCCTCGTTATTGTAACCGAATACCGACAAGTGAATTGTGATGTGTGAAATCAATACTCCTAGCAACTCCATTACAGGTAGCTAAAGGACAATAATTTGCGTGTTGGTTATTGAATCATCATTCTAAGATAGATTGTGCTACCTAGTCCTTATTTCTGTGCACTCTTCAATTAATGGATTAGGATTATTTAATCCCTTGCTTATTTGATCATATCGTCAGCCCGAAAAAGCAAGATTGTTCCCGAGCTTAATAACATATCGATGGTTCGTGATTTTCTGAATATCCTCTCTGAAGTATCACCAGGTTGTCCCCTGACCGTTATGTTGAGCTTGCGATCAAGTTGGTTTTCTTATAAACCACCCCTTCTCGAAGAATCTATGTTGGATACCCCTAAACTAGTCGGTTGAGCTAAACAACAACTTGGAGAGTTGAAGGAAAGCTTGTCCCACTTAGTTCATTTTGGAAGGGATATCCTTGTGTTGTGTGTTTGTTGAAGAAAGATGGTATCTTCGCTGGATTGATCCTTGAGATCAGTTATTGGATCTATTGTCTTGTCTCCAAACTTTGATTTGAGTGTAGGCTATCCTCAAATCAAATCAAAACCAACGATGTTCGTAATGTTGTCTTACTTGTGGATGATCCTCGAGCATACATCATTACATCTTTTGGTCCGACCAATACTATCACATTGTTCACATAATTATGGAATTCCAAAGATATGGAAATCTGGCGAGTTGTTGTTGAGCCCATTAGCAGCATTTTGTCTCTCCATGATTCGTGTTGAACATCAAGCTAGTGTTGGAAAGTTTTTCAAGCATTATTTTCGTATCCCGCTCATGAAGTCTATGTTTGATGAAAGAAGTGACTTCCTCTAACTCACATACATTTTTTGCAAGTTGCCGCCATGAATTCGAGAAAGTTAGTTTTGCTTCCTCCGAATCATCCCAAGACAGCTTGGATGAAAGAAGTGACTTCCTCTAATTCACGGCGCTTTGGTGCAAGTTGCCGCCATGAATTCGAGAAAGTTAGTTTTGCTTCCTCCGAATCATCCCAAGTCACCATGCATAAAAGCGGCATTCCATGGTTTGATAGGCTCGCTACCTCCACTCCATGTGTAATTCCTAACACCTCAAGCCAACGATTGATTTGTTCAAGGGAAGAAGTTCCTCATTAAGAGCTAATCATGACTTAAGTAAGAACTTTGCTATCCTCGATGATGGTTCCCAACCTGAACTCCTGTAGTGTTTTATTATAAGATCACTACGTGGTCATGCTTGTCTCGTTTTGACAGTGTTCCCATGCGTGTAGCGTAATCCGCTCATGTTTTGGAGCTTACTACCATAGTCCATTTCCCGAGAATCTCGCAATATCATCTTGTCGCATTTGTGTTGCAACCTTCCTTTTCATACATGTTGTCCTAAATATCTTGTTACCAACCAGATCTGAACCCCAAAGTGTATATGATGGTTGGAACATTTGAACATTTGCATTTTGTCCCTCAGCTTGCACCGCCATTGTGCCAATTCCCCATGGGCTGCCCTTCGCAAAGAATTGATGTTCAGATCATCTTCGTATGTGGTCCTACCATGGGTCCCATCCATTTCCGACGATAAGAAAAATCATCCATTGCATTGTCTTCAACAAGGTAGTCCACATCACCCATTCTAGTCTGAGTATGTCATTTCCCTGAACTCTTTAAAACAATCAATTGTGATTTTCCTTAGGCTAGTATAGAGAGTTTCAATGATCTCAGATCAAAAGTAATTCGTTACCCTTTCGCCACTTAAGGGAATAATTCTACGAAGTCACCTCCCCGAGGTGTCCCAAGTTATGGAATCATGGCAATTATCTCCTCCGCTATCTTTCACCCCCGGCACCATCCTTTTAAGCGTGAGAATTGTTGCCTACCGTAATCTTGTGTCATTTGTTACTATCCATCCCTCTTTGATGTATATATTTTTGTGTCCCGCTCAAGAGATGTTTCCGCCGCTTCATTTCATGAGTTGATTTTGAGTTGCTCGGATCTTCAAGAAGATCGATTCATACAGAGTTTCCTTCTATCGCCATCCCGTTTGGATGAAGACCTCAAAAGCAAAGAGATGTCAAGATCAATTTCAAATCCAATGAATCAACATTCTCGAAAGTAGGGAATCCGATCGAGCAGATTTGTGTTAGCCCCTTGTGTCCCCTCTCTCTCCTCTTATCCTACGCTTTGAATCTCTGGACGAGATTCTTGTTTAGTGGGGTTGAGTTGTCACAACCCCTAGCTCAGCCCCAAGCCTGTCTTTGCTCATCATGTTTAAAAATTAAAATAAATTCTGAATTGGGGATGTTCAAACCTCTAGCACCAAAGGAATCTTCAAATAGGTTCAAATAAAATCATTTTCAATTAACCCTAAATGCCCTGAAAATGTTCATGATTTCTAATAAAGATGAAAAACCTCCGCTAAAAATGATGAACAAATATATATATATTTCTAGGTCATTCCTGGATTTTTGAATTAAAATCATATTGTAATTGAGTTGGGGGTTATAAATTTCTATAAATACCTTTTATAACTCCAATCCTTCTTCTCCAAAAAAAATATTGTGGGGCTTTTGGTTTAGTTCCTATTGCATCCACAATAATTTCAGAACTATCAAAAAATAATTTGGTTAGCAAAACCAAATTCATAATAGAGAAACAAAATAGAAAAACAGAAAATAAAAAGAGAGGGAAAGCATTCGAAAGCCACTTTATCTGGGCGGCCAAACAGCCAGCCTGTACCCAACTGGCCCTCGCTAGTCATCCTCTTCCCTCTCGGCCATGAGGACAAAGACACAGCGCCTGCCGCCACGCCCGGCCACCTCCAGCAGCCTGGCTGCCGCTTCTTCTCCCTCTCGACGCCTGACGCCGCCACGCACCTCCTGCCTCGCCTCTCTCCCACTCTCCTCGCTCTCACCCCTTCACCGGATCTCTCTCTCTCTCTCTCTCTCTCTCTCACCCGAAGCTATCGCTGAAGAGCACCACCGCGGGCCATCGCTTTCTCCTCGCTCCCTCGAAAGCAGCCCGTCAAGCTCGGCCACTGCGCCTCGACCCCTCAGTGGAGCCATGCCCCCGGCCGAAAGCCCCCCCGAATGTCCTCACTGAAGCTCTTATTCAACCTCCGGACGCACGAGATTGAATTCTTCCGCCCGCCTGCTTCCAATCCTTCCCCGAACCCATTCCGATGCTCCTCTTCACTGGCCATGAAAGCCCCTCTTCCTTTCTCCTTTTCTCTCGTGGCTTGCGCTTTCATTCCCTAGTTCTGTTTCCCACCATGGCCGAGAGTTTCTACGCCATGGACACAGCCTGCAGCAAGCTCACAATGGAGCACGCCGAAGATGCTCAGAAGCCCCTCAGAGCCCAATCAAGCACACACTCACTCGCCTCCCATGCACCGCAAAGATCAACCCCACAATCACCCGAACTCACTGATAGCCGCCATGAGCCACGCTCCAGCGGTAGCTCTATAAGTTCCCCGGAAGTCTCTTCCGCTCCTCATAGTTGCTCCGGCGTGTTCGCTGTTTCGCATGGCTAGGTGTTGCTCTAGCACCTCCGCTTCGCCGCCCTCGAATCGGTTAATCGCTATCATGCTTTACGCAAGATAGCTGCAGAGCTTCGTACCGCCGTTGTCGCTCTTTTGCCGTTGCTGGCCAGAGTCCGCCCGGCACTACCCACGGGCCACAAACCGACATGCACCTTCGTCGCTACAAGAGTACCGTAGAGCCCAATCCGCCCCATCTTGTCACATGAATCGC